>CM062296.1:329081649-331481649 GCA_031216915.1 Pictodentalium vernedei
TTTTTTACAAGTGTTGTCTTCTACTAGCGTTAGATAAAGGGTTAACATGATGAAGATATGGTCTTCAAATATAGTTCAGATAAGAAGACACGTTTTAGTAGCAAATGATAAAATGATACAATTTCTCAGAGAAGAAACCATCGAGATAGGATATTGAGTCATAAAAGCCAAACATTAGTCAATAGACCAATAATCCTTAATGGTCCTAAGGGAATTCTACCAACTATCTATTGTATTCTTCAAACATTTCTTAGAAAATTCTGAGACTATTCCTATATTTGGCATGTAATGTGGCATAAGATAGGTCCCACAAATTGCCAGCTATAATGCGGCATAGGTCAGGTCCCACAAAGTGGCAGCTCAAAGACATTTACGAGAACACGAGCCTCTTAAAAGGCAAGACTACTGTGTGTAAATACTGCCAGTGGATTTGAGTGCTGTTTCATGCCAGCTGCCACGTGCACTCCAATGGTTTGAAATAAACATATCCATGTCCATTTATCTTGAAATCGTTCTTAATTTAGTTTCTGATGTCACCAGTTAATGAAATAGTCGTATCGTAAGAAGTAATTTAAAACGCAAGAGTTTTACGTAACTGCGACTAGTGAAATTGGGTGCTAGTACTAGTCAGCTCCCTCTGTAAATGTTGACTGGTAATCCGTTGAGCCGTTACCAATGCAGTAAATCTGATTAGGCCTGGCGCTAACTTGTTGCCATTTCATAACAAACAGAACCGTTAAAACACTGTGCGTCAACGAGTGAATATTGCAGTAATAATTTCGGATTTGACCGGACATCCGATCGTAAGGAGACCTTATTTGGTTCAAAGCTTTAGCATTGCTTATTGATGTTTGTTTATTGCAAATTATTGGGACGCACCGACACCCTCCAATGGTTTGTAATGAACAAACACATGCCCATCGTTTTTGAAGTCGTTCTTTATTTAGTTCCAAAGTCGATGAAATGATCGTGATCAGTAAGTTGCTCGCATAAAGCGCCAGTCAGTCATGGACTGACGACATACCGACAGTCTGCCACTTTCGTCCACTCACACGAGCACGCTTTGTTTTCCAATTACGTATTGAATATCTCTTTATGCCCGTCAAAACGATTCTACCAAGATTGATGACTGTATATTACTTCTTGGTAAATCTTATACACTCCGAATGTGGCTATCGTTTTGTCGTTGCACAACTATTGTGATTCGAGATTATCAACGATTTATGTGGAGGCGTAGCTGTCCGATTTTGCATAGTCTTGCTGTGTACTTACTCTGTCATTTTTGTACCCCCCCCCCATTCCGACCCCCCCTCCCCACTTCCCTCTTGCCCGTATTCTCAGATTAGTAAATACTCCCTAAACTATAGAATTCTTCTTCTTGGCTTCCACAGCGGCAATAATTACACGCATTCTTTCCTTCCAGTTAACCTAGGTTAACCTATGATTGTTCAGCAGAAGCTAAAGTTTATTAGGTTTTTCTTCTTTAAATGTCAAATTATGTACATAAATTCACAGATCTATTATTTATCACTACCTTTGGCTATCATGGCATTTATCTGTATTTTGACTATCGATGGCGACTAATGGCTTAACTTTGGATGAGATACAGCACAGCGACCAATTCAATTTTGTATCAAAATACAACGATGTAATGGACACGACCCAGGAAAATGTCCTTGAATCCCCATTTTCTATTCATAATCACTCCTGCAACTATTATTCGCCTTCCAATTTTAGCCATAGTTTTTCTACGCGAGGTAAAAAATCAAGCCTTCTTAGCCTGAACTGCAGAAGTATCAATGCAAACTGGGACTCAATAACAAACTTTTTATGTGACCTTCAGCAAGGTAATAATAAGTTTGAAGTTATTGGGCTAACTGAAATATTCAAAATACACGCGCACTTTAGTTACAAGATTGACGGATACCACCCTATTGTCTACAAGACACGCCCTGGAAAGATGAAGGTAGGGGTGGGGTGGGCATGTTTATCTCTGAGAATGTAACATTCAAAATTAGACCTGATTTGTCCATTTTTATTCCACACGTCATAGAGACCATTTTTGTTGAGATCAATCCAGGACGCAAAAATTCATACATTGTAGGATGCATCTATAGACCCAATTCTCCACCCTTGGCCGACATTGACGCTTTCACTTCACATTACAAGATATTATCCTTAAAATAAACCTCGAAAACGGTAAAGCCTTTCTTATAGGGGATTTCAATATTGACCTACTAAATTTTAGCGGTCATGAAAAAACAAATAGTTTTATAGACAATATGTTCAGTAACGGCTACATGCCACTCATAACAAAACCAACAAGAATTTCGGAACATTCGGCTACATTAATTGACCATATCTACTCAAATAATACTTTATCAAATTACCACGCAGGAATAATAATTACGGATATCTCAGATCATTTTGCGACATTCTATATAGACGAAGGAGACCGGGGAGTTGTTGACTCTGGTCCTTGTTACAGAAGGTCATTTAAAGCAGAAAATGTAAGATTATTCAAAAACTTATTGCAACATAATACATTTGATTCAGTGTACATTTCTACCACTGCAGACGAGGCATATGAATCTTTTATGGATATTTACACTGAAGCTTTCGACACCGCATTCCCCTTAAGAAACATAAATCTACCCAAAAAGCTGATTAAACGTAAACCATGGATGACCGCTGGTCTAATACAATCTTCACGTAATAAAGACAGACTTTATTTACTTAAAGTAAGAAAACCCTCTGAAGAAAATAAAGAAAAATATAAGAAATTCCTCTTGGTTTTCAACCAAGTGAAAAGGAGAAGTAAATCTTCATATTATAACGATATTATAGAACGTAATAAATATGACACAAAACAGACTTGGCAAATACTACGCACAATTATAAATAAATCGCAGTCCGCCGTCAAACCTTCACTTACTTTTTGTCAAAACAATCAACGTACAACACCTGAAGAAATAGCTTCAAAATTTAATGATTATTTTGTAGAAATTGGGCAGTCCATCAATGACAAGGTACCAACCTCAAACAACGTTTTCAGCGACTTTTTAAACGATAATTACCCCAATACTTTCTTCATTGCCCCAACAACAGAACAGGAAATTATGTTAATAACTAACAAACTGAAAGGAAAAACTAGCCTCGATTGCAACAACTTGTCCACTGAGATTGTTAAACAATCCATATCAGAAATTGCTAAACCATTGGAATACATTTTTAATCTATCACTTACTGAGGGCAGAGTGCCAGAAAAAATGAAAATAGCCAGAGTAATTCCAATATTTAAAGCAGGTAGTCCGAACGAATTAGGAAACTACAGACCTATAAGCATATTACCGGTCTTCTCCAAGATTCTTGAAAAAATAATGTGTCAAAGACTCCTCGGTTTTTTAGATGAATTTGGAATTCTTTACGAACACCAGTATGGCTTCCGTAAAAATCACTCTACCTCCCATCCCATACTGCACCTATTACAACATGTTGCAGAATATAACAACAAACCAACGAAGGACTCTACTCTGGCTGTGTTCTTAGACTTGTCTAAGGCATTTGATTCAATCAGCCATGATATATTACTAAAAAAATTAGAATATTACGGCATCAGGGGTGTGGGTAACAAGTGGTTCCAAAGTTATTTATCGGATAGGCAACAATTCGTTGATTATAGTTCGCACAAATCCCCGACTAGGGTCGTTAGTTGCGGTGTTCCACAAGGATCTGTGTTGGGGCCGATCCTGTTTCTTCTGTACGTAAACGACATGAGATTCTCTACTTCTCTTAATCTGCTCTCTTATGCTGATGACACAACGCCATATACAGCTGGGTATGATCTGAAAGATCTGGAGACGACGGTCAACACTGAGCTAACAAATATATTTAATTGGTGTTGCTGCAATAAACTCCAGGTGAACGAGAACAAGTGCAAGTATATTGTTTTGCACCCGCAAAACAGTCCATTAAAGGCTAATAATTTAAATATACTCCTCAATAGTACTAAACTTTCATCTGTAGGGAACTCCTTAAACGAGACCGTGGTTAAATTTTTAGGAGTTTACTTCGACGAAAACCTCACGTTCAAACACCACATATCAAAAATATGCTCCAAAATGTCTAACGCAATCTACTGCCTGAACAAAGTAAAGAATATTCTTCCAGCCAAAGCACTAAAGACACTATACTATGCCCTTGTTCATAGTCACCTAATGTATGCAATACAGGCCTGGGGGCATTCGTTATTTACCAGTAAAATATACTCTTTACAGAAGCGTGCGATGCGAGTTATTAGCCGTAAAAAATTTAATAGCCACACTGATCCATTATTCAAGGCCAATCGTGTATTAAAATTTAATGATTTATACAAATTAAACGTTTCCCTGTTCATGTTTGACTGGAAGACCATGATCTTGCCTGTATCCTTCAGGACTTTTTTTACGATTCGCTCAACAACCGGGAGTCTTACCAGACAGGCGGGATTAATTAATATAGATAAAGCCAGGACTCAATTTTCTGCAAAACTTCCAAAACATAATTTTCCAAAAATTTGGAACGAGCTTGAGACTGCCTTACGCTCAATTTCCTCCAGACGCGCGTTTAAAAAACAACTATTTGAGAAATATATAGACAGCTACTCGTCAAGCGTAACATGCTCGTATCGCATGTGTCCTGACTGCAGACCCGGCGTTTAATTTTTTGAATACTGGTGTCAAAATTCCACGTTTTCTCTATCACCTCACACCCCCGCATGTGCAATCAAAAACCCGATACTTTTTTATAGGGCCAACCGAAAGTAAGTTTAGCTGTTATCTCATCCTAAACAATATCTATAAGCTCCGTAGTACTGGATTAGTGATTTGACACGTAGCCATTTCACCCTAGGTAGTGATAAAAGTAGTTAGATCTTTCTATTCCATTGTGTTACTTGAAATTTTGTTTATAAGGAGATTGCAGGAAGACAGCCTAAACGGGCTATGCTTTCTCCTAACGATGTACCATAAGTTCTGTTAATTCTGTTTTATATGTATTATGTAAATAGCATGATTTGGTATATTGTTGAATAAATTCTATTCTATTCTATTCTATTCTATACAAAAAATACGTGTTTTTGGATTCTTACATAGGGTGGTTTGACATTTTTACGTCAATTCCTGTTTTTACACACCCGCTCCCATTTTGTGAACGACCCTGCAGTTCAGACTGCAACATAAACCCTATAACATATTCACCTACTCTTAGTGAAATAGATGAAGTGATGTCTTGGGCCATTTGTGTTCGCACTGTAGCACAGAATTTAACACTACCGCGAAATTTCCAGAAACGGCCGGAAAACTTCCAAATTACGTTTCAGAGCACAGATTTGAAATCTTAAAACAACACCCCCCCCCCCCCCCCCCCAACTCACACAAAAGAAAGAAATGCGACACACACAGCTATAATATTCTACATACTTCTCAAAGAATAGTTGAAGTGATATCTCAGCGTTTTTTAATTCTCCTTCTTGGAAAATATTTACTGCTACGACGTTAATTCCCACCGACGGCGAGAAAACGTTAAAACTATAATTTTCATTGAACGGACTTGAAATATTCAATTATTGTTTGGTTTCAAACACAAATTGAAAAACAAATGACAAATCCGACGTCAGATACCGGGGAGATGACGTAAACAACGTCGGGGTATACCCTCAGATTTTGTGAGCACCACTACCGCAAAAACTGCGCATGTACTTGTGTCACGAACCATAGGTGTAAAAAATGGGACAAGGGGGATAAGGAAAAGGGACCAAAAATCCAAATCAATAGGAATAGCTTCCCAAGGAAAACACAGGTACACAAAGTAGGATACACAAACATGCAGGGACTAGATAATAATGGGACCAGTAGGCGGAAGCCAATGAACCTTGACACCCTGAAAGTGGGTTATAGCAACATCCAGGGTCTCCACCGGAAAGTAAGTGAAATTGCTACATTGATTGAGGCAGAGGAGTTTGACGTCATGGGCTTAAGCGAAACGTGGATAAGACACGAGGAACGTGTAGACCAAGTAAGGGGGTACGTATGGATAGGTGTAGGGCGAACGGAAGGCCAGAAAAAAAGGGGAGGGGTAGGCATGTACATTAAAGAGGATTAAAAACCATCGTTGATCACAGACCTGGAAAACATCAGCACCCCGGCTGAGGTATCGAAAGAAATTGGATGGGTAAGGATCAGTCTGAAGAACAAAAGTATTGCCCTTGAGATTATGTATATTTCGGTGGAGGGAAGCAAACCCGAATGGAATGATTCGATATACTCAACACTAAGGTCCAATATCACCGAATTACAAAACAAGGGGCTCGGTATAATTCTGATGGGTGACTTTAATGGCCACATAGGTAATGATGAAGAAGGCATAGAGGGTGGGGACAATAAAGTCGACAGGAATGGAAGAAAGCTGTTGAACTTCACAAATGAGCTCGGTCTGAAGATTCTGAACAGGGACGCGAGGTGTAAGGGGAAATGGACCTGGGAGAAGAACGACAGAAAATCAATAATCGACTACATCCTCACAGATATTAATGTATGGAGGGAGGTGATAGGGGTAGAAGTGGATGATGAGGGTAAAATGGAGGTGGATAGTGATCACAACTTGATTACAGTGACGATCAGGGCCAAAACTCTAGTAAAAAGCAAAGGAAGCTCTAAGGAGATTTGGGAACTCAAAATGGATGCTGACTAGGCGAAGTTCAATGAAAAACTGAAACCAAAGCTTGCAACTGTACCCAAGAGGGGCAGTGTCCAGAAGATGGCCGACGTCATAGTTGCGAGCCTAGTGGAGGCAGGAAAGGAAAGTGTAGGAAAGGTCAGAGTGCCAACATGGGAACTTGGGTACAGAGTGAACGAAGAACTGAAAAGGGCCATAAAGGGAAGAAAAACTAAATGTGCTGCATACAGGAGAAGTAGAAAACTTAAGGGGGCAGAAAGCAATTAGGCCACAGCTGCTAAGGAAGAATACCATCAGGCACGAAATAAAGTAAATAAGATTATAGACGATAATCGGAGAGTACGAAATAGCAGTCTTATTAGGACGATAAGAACGACAGGGGGGGGGGGGGGGGGGTCGAGTTCGAACGTATTTTGGAAATGGGTGAATAAACGTAACAAAGGAAGTAACCCACAGAGTATTAAAGAAGATGGCAGAGTTACAGACGAGCAAGATCAAGTCGCATCAGAACTAGTCAAGCACTGGGAAAAGGTAAACGATAAGCGATGGGGCATGGGGAGCCCACAAGAGTGTCCGAATCAGGTCGAGGAAAACCTATCGAGCTTCGTGTGCAGCGAAATTAAAACGGAGATGCGAAAGGTGATATCAAAATTAAGGGATGGAAAAGCGGGAGGAGTGGATGAAATTCCTAACGAGTTTATCAAAAAAGGGGGAGAGGAACTCGTGGAAAGCCTAACTGCCCTATTCAATCTAGCCATAGAAAACCAAGAGGTCCCAAAGGAGTGGAGAGAAAGTAAAGTGACATTTATTCACAAAAAGGGGGAAAAAGACGTTTTGGATAACTATCGAGGGATCTCTGTCAGTAGCAACATTGGAAAGGTTTTCTGTAGAGTCCTGTATGGGAGACTAGAGGAGGTGAGTGAGGAGAAGGGTTTTTTGGGAGAAATCCAAAATGGCTTCAGGAAGGGAAGGAGAGTTACTGACCATCTTTTCACACTATCCCAAATGATAGAATCCGCGAAAACAAAAAAGAAAAAGATGTTTATGGCCTTTTTGGATATCAAAAAGGCATACGATAGAGTATGGAGGGAAGGTATGTGGCGCAAGCTGGAGGCTATGGGCTTAGGAGGCGAGTTTGTTGGAATTATGAAAGCATTATATAAAGATGTACAGAGTGAACTCAGCCTGGGAAACATTACAACAAAACGTGTGCCTATGGAGATAGGCCTAAAACAGGGGTGTATACTTCGCCGATCCTGTTTGCACTGTACATCAAAGGTTTAGGAGATGAACTCCTGCGTAGCGAGGAGGGGGTAGCAGTTGGGGACTTGAAGATCCCAGGGCTATATTTTGCAGACGATATGGTTCTAGTGTCAGAAAGCGAAGAGGGGCTAACGAAAATGCTCGGAATTGTTGGGAAATATGGGAGCAAATGGAGACTCGAACTTAATGAAAGCAAGAGCAAAGTTATACCTGTGGGCCGCAAAGTGGACCCCACTCGAAGGTGGGGAGTGGGTGAGTTCTGCATTCCGGAAGGGAGCAGCAAACTTCTCAGTGTGGGAGAGACAGGTGATTACGAGTATTTGGGGGTAAATATAAACATTACAGGAAGAGGCATCTACCGGAACCACACAAATAAATTGATTCTGAAGGCGAAGCGAATCCTTAACCAAATGAAACTTATAGGGAGAAACAGTTTCAATAAGGTTTTCGTGGGGAAAACCATTTAGGAAATGGTGGGGCTGCCAAGTATAACATACGGTACGGAAGTGGTACCCCTAAACCAGACGGCCGTAACGAGCTTGGAAATCCCGCAGAACGATGCAGGCCGATGGATAACGGGGTCGAGTAATGCCGCAGCGCTAGAAGCAATCAGGGGTGAGCTTGGGTGGATGAGGATCAAGGACAGGATAGACCTGTTGAAGCTCGGTTATCTTAATTATTTGGTAAATCTCCCCGACAGCCGATGGTGTAAAGTAATGTTCCTGAGAATTTTCAACTCAAATATCAAAACGGGGTGGATGGTCCAAGTGAGGGAGCTAGTAGAGAACTACTCATTGGAGATCTCGGACCTGGACGTTGGGGCAAACCAGGGTAAAAAATCGTCAGAGAAAGGGTCTTGGAGGATTGTAACCGTAATTGGCGAGAGGGGGTCAAATCAAAGAGGTCTTTGGGTGGCCTGCGTGATAAAAAGAAGCCAGGTTTTGAAGAGTACCTTGATGGCACCTTTGTGGGGGGGGGGGGGGGGGGGGGGGGGGTCACTGTTGTTCAAGCCGAGGTCGCGATCCCTGGAGCTGAGGGGGAAAAATTGGGAAAGACGGTGAAAGGGAGTACCAGATGTGTAACTTGGACATGGTGTACACCCTGGAACACTTTCTTCTGGACTGCCCAAAGTATCAGTCTAAAAGAATGAGATTCACTGGGAGTATAATGGGGAAGTGGGATGGGAGAATGAAGGATATGTGGTTAGGGGGAGACTCAAAGGAAAGGGTTAATATGCTAATCGGAGAGATTGGGAAGAATGGGACAAGGGATATCATCAAGCAGTTCGTCTCCGAATGTTGGGAGGAGAGGAGAAGCGTGGGAATAGGGAGGCAGTTGGGAGTACAGGGGTAACCACGACCTTCTCGTCCGAGAACCGCGACAAATCAGCATTGTCATCTTGGAGAATGAACCGACGGTCGTGTCGTCGCGCAAATGACACCACATGAGCTGCTAACATGTTGTCACTGTAGTACTGCCCTGTGCCACACTCTTGGATGACATGAAATGCTAGTCTGCTTGTCATGGTTATGCCTCCCCACACCATAATCGATCCACCACCAAAATAACCGTGCTGCCTAACGGTTACATCATGGTATCGTTCGTCCCGCCTCGATTCACCGGAAAACATGACGTTGCGCCACCGACGATTGTCCCAGCGCTGCCGTGCTCCACGCCAATTACGCCTTGCTGCGATCTGACGTTCATTCAAACGGGGAATTATTCGAGGGCGTCGAGCGTATAGATTCCAGCTGTGTAGGCGATTTCGGATAGTCTGACCACTGACGCGCACATCTGTCGCTCGGTGCAGCTGCTGTCCAATTTCTTAGGCACTTTGATAACGGATACGTTATCCTGTGGTTCGGATGAAACGATCCTGGTTAGCAGTTGCCGCCCTTGGACCTCCTGAACTACGTCCGTCATCAACATTGCCGGTCTGGCGCTAGCGTGACCACAACCTGCTAATCACCGATTGAGTAACGTTGAGAATTTGAGCCACTGCAGTCTGTCTGTTGTCAGCTTCCAACATGCCAAGGCACGTAAGTAGGTAATATTTGCGGATTTACCAATCACTTTGTACATGTACGTGTACACGATGCGTTTACCAACGTGGAATTCAGTGTTAAATCACACGTTTGTTCACAAAAACGTACATTGATGTTGAATCCCCCCATGTTTTTTGTGACTCCTAGATCGCACTTTTAACGTTCAAATACTCGTGGTGAACGCGCGTTTTTTAAAAAAAAGGCGAAATTGTACATCGTCACTTTTATCTTTCACTTTAAAAATTTTTGTAGACGTTCCCATCGCAGATCAGACCATCGATCCATCGTTGGCGAACGCGAGCAAAAAATTCTAGGTCAGCATAAAAAAACGGACTGCGGATTCTGCATCAGTGATCCAGAATCCGCTTTTGTTTTGAGGCGGTGGGTTTTTCCCATTTATGACGTCATTAGGGGAATTCCCCACTATGGGAATTCCCAAACTCAGCTAATCGACGGATCGGATCTCTCGATTCTCCGCCAATTGACCGATCGGATCGCTCGATTCTCGTAAACTCGATCATACGGAGTTATCTCCCCTCGTCGTGGGGTGGGGGAATATCCTAGGAAATAAATAAAAGTGATAAATAGAGCTCCTGTGCGCCTTTGGCGTGTTGAACCATTTCATTCGAATGTCAGTCTACAATCATCAGTCTGTGTTTTTATCAAAACTGACAAGCAGGTCGCATGTCAAAGTGACATTTACTGTATAGACACTTACTGAGAACGCTATTTTGTCAGGCCTGAGATGTATTACAGGTTTTTGTTCAAATGAGATTAATTGTCAAGTTAAATGGTTTATCTGAAAAACTATTTCTATGGATCAAAGCGATGTTTTGACTGAGCAATTAGCATGTAAACATTTTAGAGAAAATAGCGTTGTTCAACGTGCGGTTTTAACCCAAAATATTACAAGATATTCATGAAGTAATTATTTTGAGAATGACTTCAAGTGTGAAGAAATAACGGTTTTTAGTTATTATATTAAAGACAGGAGATTTTCATTTACTTAAAACATAAAAATAATTATACATTTAATTTTGAAAATAATAAATAACTCATATTAGCATACTCAAAGGAACATTAACAATTAAAAACGAAAGATGTTTTTACAGATGGATCCTACACACCGAGATCGAATTTTAGAAGAGTTTGAGCGTGCTAAGAAGGGGATTCAGTCTGCTGATAGGAGCAGACGTCTTGGTGAGATGGAACTCAAACGCGAAGCCACAAAAATATTTAAACCCGTGACGGAGGGTCAAGAGCGAAGCAGGAAGGAGATAGTCGAAGAATTGAGACCAATAAAGGAGAGTTCTTTGAGAATGGGTTCGTTGCCTCCTAGTTTTGGAAATCGGTATTCCTTTCAATATACACCGGATTACGTTCCCACGGGAATTCAAACAGAGAGCGAGTCTGATGATACGGCTTCGACTATCACCACTAGTAGCGTCGCATCGTCCGATGATGATGGCGGGAAGAGAGATCAGTTGTACGGATTTTATAAGGATTCGGAGGGAAGGGTTTTTGTAGGTGACACGGAAGTGGATATTGGGGATGATGAATTGATCGTCGGTTCGAACAGATACGAATTGACCGATGGTCTGCGGAGATTGCTCCTTTACGACAAGCCCGGCGATTACACGGAACAGGATTTCGATAATTACGGAGACATTCTGGTTCAGACCCACGCCATGAAGAGAAATAACGATGCCAGAGAGACGAGACCCAAAGCCAACAGAGGTTACAAGTGGACGAAAGTGGTGAAACCCATATGGGATATGAACAAGAAGTTCGTCGAATCGGTGACTGGCAAAGGGGTGAAAACCACTTTTCTTCCGAGTGATTCTGACGCTCTGTCTCAGAGATTGAGTTTGTTGATGGCGAGCAGAAGGGCTGGTAACACGGGATTAGATAATCAGATAGTTGCTATATCTGACGAATTGTTAAGACAGAAAGTTTTGAATAAAAACCAGTATAAAAGGCTGATGAACGAATTGAAGGATTGATGTGTATATAATAAGTAGAGAGAAACAAACAAACAAACAAAAATAAAACAGTAAATTCTTACACTAGAATAATAAAAGTATTTAAAACCGACAAAACGATTTACCAGTGAAAAAAACAAAAAATATATCATAAAAATAAAATATGTTGGTGATAAAGAAAAGGGGATACGTCAGGACTTACGTTCAAGGCGGTTCTGGCATCGTCGATTCTATAATGCGAGCGTTCACGGGCGACGCGGGTAGCAAACTCGCATCGACCGCGTTTGAGGTCGGTAAGAAGACGGCTTTGGATGCTGGTAAGAAAGCCGCTTCCGAAGCCAGTGGTAGGATAGCTTCTGTGACTGGCAAGAGGGCAGCCGACGCGTTGATCGACAAGTTGATCAGTCCGCCGGCGAAGCGAGCTGCGTTAGAGCAAACGCCGAAAAGTTGGAAAGATTTTAAGGATGCCGTGGTGCCCATACAAGATTTAGCCAAAATGACGAGTGGATCCGAATTGAAGAGAACTCGCGACGGTGCGATATAAATAAATAATAACATTAAAAACAGAGTTTGAAAAACGTAAAAAAATTGCATTTGAAAAGAATCTAAAATAACAAACAAACAAAATAAAACAAAGATGAACATTAAAGATATGTCTTGGAACGACGCCGCGACCAAGAGGTTGAATAACGAGTTCTTTCCCAAGAGCATAAGAGGCTTGATAGTGGGAAAATCGAATTGTGGAAAGACCAATCTGTTGATGAATCTGTTGTCCCGACCCGACTGGTTGGATTACGATAGATTGTTCGTGTTTGGCAAGAGCTTGTTTCAACCCGAATACAGATTGCTTCGAGAGTGCATGGATCGTAGATTGCCCAAGGACGTCATAGCCAGAATCTTTGACAGTAGGGAGGAATTCGACAAGAGCGGAGCTCCACTTTCGACCATTTTGGACGGTGCGGCGATAGAGCTGATGAAGAGAAATGCATCTTCGAACGTCGAGTGTCGATTTTATGAGAACGCTAGCGACGTTCCGGATCCTAGAGAACTGAAATCGGAAGATAAGAATCTCATGATTTTCGACGATCTGCTTTTGGAGAGACAGAACCGATGCGAATCGTATTACGTTAGGGGTCGACACAGCAACGTGGACTGTTTCTACCTGTCGCAGAATTATTTTCGATTGCCCAGACAGACGATAAGGGAGAACGCTAATTTTCTATGTCTTTTTTGCCAAGATCTCAAGAATCTCAATCACATCTACGGCGATCACGTCGCAAACGACATGAGCGCGACGGAATTCAGGAGATTCTGCAAGAGGGTTTGGGATGGTGGACTTTACAATTTCGTCGTGATCGATTTGACAAGCGAATTTAATCGCGGAAAATATCGGTGCGGATTCGACAAGTTTTATGTTTCTGATGATAATAAGATAGAGCGTGAAAATAAAAAAAATTAGAAAATAATAAATCTTCAAATAATTTGTTTTGAATAAAAAAAAAATAAAATTAAAATATAATGTTCGAACATGGAGAATTGTTAGAACGGATAGCCGAGAATACGGCTGCGAAACAATCCATTCAAATCGTGGTGAGTGGCGATTCGACTCGATTCGCTACGAAATTCGAACCTTCCATCGAATTGAATAGATAGAAAAGTTACGAGATGGCTTTGGTGAATCTGGAGACTTATTATTCCCTTCCCAACGTCACCGAAAAGAATAACTGATTCAAGTATTCGGACGGAACGGATTGGTTGGAGATTCGAATTCCCAAAGGGAGTTACGACATAGACGATTTGAACGATTACATTCAGATGCGAATGAAGACGGATGGAAAGGGAAGCAACAAGATCAGACTCGCTCCCAATCCTAATACCTTACAGACGATGTTGGATTTGGAAGATAATTTTCGAGTGGATTTCAACACGGACGATTCTATAGGCAGGATGTTGGGATTCGATCGAAAGATGTATCGAGGCCACGCGGCATCTGAAAATACGGTCGACATTCTCGCTGTCAATAGCATTCTGGTGAACGTGGACGTGATTGCTGGAAGCTACGTGAATGGTAGCGCTCAACCGACGATCTATTCCTTCTTTCCAAACGTGTCGCCCGGTTATAAGATCGCGGAGCAACCTCGAAATTTAGTTTATCTACCAGTGATTTTAGACACGTTGTATAGTCTCAAAATCACGTTGACGGATCAAAATGGTGAACTGTTAGATCTTCGCGGAGAGAGAGTGACGATATGATTTCACATAAGAGAAATATAAAAGCAAAAAAAAATATTATATATATAGATAACAAAAATAAAATAAACGCAATATTAATTTTACAAAATTATTTTAACATAATTATTAAACAAGAAACAATTGAAGTAAATATATTTTAAAAACAGAATTATGACAGAATACGTGGTTAAAAACGTGAACATATCCGCAGGACAGAGGAATAAACTTAAGAGAGCGTTAACAACTCGAGGCGAGGCGGTGAGATTCAAATTCACTCACGAAGATCTGACGAGAGGCGGTCAGGATTCGATCGCCTGGACCAGAAGTCAAATCAAAAGGATGGAGAAAGCGATTCGCGATGGAAGAGGGTTGACGGTGAGAATGAGTCCCACTCAATTGAGATACAATTTGAGAATGAAAGGCGGTTTCCTACCGCTGTTGGCAGGAATAGCCGCAAAAGCATTACCCTTTGCTGCAAAGGCACTACCCTTTCTCGGAAAGACTCTCGGCATGGGAGCTCTCACAGGACTCGCTAGTTCTGCAGTTGAGAAATTAATGGGTGGCAGCGGACTGTTTTTGAAGAAGGGAGGAGCCGTGTGTCGCGTCCACGTAGACGACAGCGGTAAAGGATTGTATCTAGAACCCGTTAGAGGTGGCAACTCTCTGAGAGGAAACGGTCTCTATCTGAAGACTGGACGGAACGTCGAGCGACTCGGCAAGGGTTTGTTGCCCGGTGAGAATTCGCCGTTTAAGAACATACTGATTTCGAATATGTTATTATAATATAAAATTGTGTAAAATATAAATCATAGAAAGTATAAAATAATATATTTAAAATCGATAAAAAGGTGGAGAAACAATTAGACGATAATGACGAATATCACGAGACAGAGTGCGAAGAAACAAAAAAAATGAGATCAAAAGATGATCTCATTACTTTTTTTTTTTTTTTTTATTTTTCTTCGCTAAAAATCAATCTCTCTATTGTTTATATTTCCAAGTCCGTTATTAGCATGTTGACACTCATGTCTTCTCCTTTTTCGAAATCGTGTTGAATCTTTACTCTTTTGAGTTTTTTTACATCGGTCAACTCGCTCTTACCACCCAATTTCTTCACGAGTTCGAATGAGATGTTTGGAAATATGTAATTTCCATAGGGCAATGACAAATCGTCCTTGTCGAATTCTCTATCTTTGGCGATGACGATGTTCTGCAGATTGCTTTGGTATTCGTAAATTAAATCGAGCGCGGCTTCGTCCAATTTCAAAGGCATTTTATATTTGTCATATTTGTGCTCTAAGCCCTTCGTCTCAACCTCGTTCAGTTCGATGGGATCGTGTCATTGTAATCTATAGATTTTATGACCGAATTTCTTATTCGCTTCGACTCGTTTCAATTTCAATTCGCATCTTTTAGGTGTTGTTGTCCTCATGATCGATTATTTGTTTTTTTGTTTTTACGAATTCTTGCAAATAATGTATATTTTAAATTTTGTATTTAAATAATAATTTGTTTAAAAAGTTTTTTTTTGCTCTTTATATATATATAAAAAAAGTTGTTTTTTTTAATTTTTAATTTTTTTAATGTAAAATTTTTTAGTAAAAGTTTTTTTTTCTCTTTATATATATATAAAAAGTTAAATTTTAACATTTCAATCTCTCTATTGTTTATATTTCCAAGTCCGTTATTAGCATGTTGACATTCATCATTTTTCCACATACAAAAATGGTATGAATGTTTATCTTTACTCTTTTGAGTTTTTTTTATAGGCGAATGCGCTCTCACCACCCGATTTGTTCACGAGTTCGGGTGAGATTATTGGATATATGCAATCTCCATAGGACAACAATAAATCACCCCTGTCGAATTCTCTGTCTTCGGCGACGATGATATTATTCAGCAGTTCGCTTTGGTACTCGTAAAACAAATCGAGCACGGCTTCATCCACTTTCAAACACATTCGATATTTGTAGTAGTAGCGCTCTAAGTCCACCATCTCAACCTCGTTCAATTCGATGGGATCATGTTGTTGTAATATATAGATATTAAAACCGGATTTCTCATACCCTTCGTCTCGTTTCAATTTCAATTTGCATCTTTTAGGTGTTGTTGTCATGATCGATTATTTGGTTTTTATGAATTCTTGCAAATAATGTATATTTTAAATTTTCTATTTAAATAATAATTTGTTAAAAAAGTTTCTCTTTATTTCTCTTTATATATAAATAAAAGTTAAAAAAAAATAATATTCTTACAAACTCAATTTTGAGGTAAAAACAATGACCAAGTCCAAACATCCGAATTATAGTCTAGAACGTGCAAGACTTCAAATGTTTAAAAATTGGCCTTCGCATCTCGCTCAAAAACCTGAAGATTTAGCCACCGCGGGTTTCGTTTACGTGGGTAGAGGCGACAAAGTCAAATGTTTTTGTTGTAACATACATTTGATGAATTGGGAACCTCACGATATACCTTTACTAGAACACATAAGTAATATTGAAAAAGGCGAATGTGATTATTTGAACAAGATCCTAACGTTGGGATTGAGCAAAATCGAAGACGAAGAGCGGGATAGAGATAAAAACCAAAAATTATTGATGGATATGTTACAACTCGGATACACCAAGGAACAATTGTACAATACGTTAAACAACGCGAACAAGACCCTGTCTCAATTCCTAACTTTAGAACATCTCATCAAATTCATTGCGGAAGCGGACGAGTTATCATCACTCGTCAAAAACAAGCCGAGCAAAACGTCCACTAAGTGTCTGGTCTGCAAAGGCGTTGCAAACGTCTTGTTTCTACCGTGCGCACACCTGTGTTGTTGTAGAGAATATTATTCCAAAGACGAGAAAATGTGTTCGTTTTGCAAACGAGAAATAAAAGCGGTCTTAAATTGTTTTTGAATAAAAAACACATTAAAGAAAAAAAATTGAATTTAAAATTTAACTTTTTTTTTTTTTTTTTTTTTTTTTATATATAAAAAGAGTAAAAAAGCAAAACTTTTTTAACAAATTATTTAATACAAAATTCCAAAAAATATTCTTACAAATGAAGCAAACAGATAAAACAATGGTAAATTTAAATGAAAAAACCATACTTCAGTTAAACGAGATTTGTAAACTATTACAAATTTCAGATTTCAGAAATCATAGAACTACATCAAAAAAAATTGAAGTCATACAAGAATATTTGCAAAACGCTAGAAAGGCAAACGAAATGTCAATAGCAACGACGTCAAAAGATGCATCGGTTGTGAAAAATGAGAAGATAGTAAAAGGAATCGAAATGCCGACGTCGAAAAAAACCAAAAACGTTTCGATTGTGAAAAATAAGAAGACAACTAAACGAAAAGCCGTTGAAGAACATCAAGTTTCCAAAGAAAAGAAAAGAAAAACTAAAACGAAAACGAGTGATGCACTTCAGATTCCAGACAAACGAGATATATCGAGTGAAATTCAATGAGCAATCGACGAAGAGAAAGGAGAATCATATGTAACACGACTCATCGCAGAACTATACCAATCGAAACCCATAGAACGGGAGAGTGCGATCAAAGGCGTTTTTAAAACTTTCGATGTGGTTCCCTCATTCAAGAAAATCGATCCGAAATTGTTCATGGAACGGGTGAAGAAAAAAGTTTTGGATTTGTTTCATGAATACATGAACGTGGGATTAAAAATTAAGATGATACTCCATTGCATAATGAATAAAATCGACGTGAAGTCCGGCGAGAGCATCGTGAAAAATGCATATTTCAGATCTAACGTCGAACCCGTATTTCGAGGTTCAGATCTATCGGACGTTTTCAAAAGGATGAAAGACAAGATGTTGACGTCTCTCGCGAATTATCAACATGAAGGTAGTAATTGGACGTTCGATGAGGTGTTGAAACTCATAATTCACATAACTAAAAACGATCCGTTGAAAGGATCTTCCTACTTGGAATTACCGTATTTCTTGTCTAAGAAACACGCCGTGGTCAACATGAGAAATAAAGATGATCAGTGTTTTAAATGGGCAGTCACCTCCGCTTTATACCCTGTCAAAATAAACTTCGAGAGAGTTTCTCGTTATGTGGAAACTTCTAAAAATCTCGATTGGACTGGAGTGACTTTTCCAACAGAGTTAAAACATATCGAACGTTTCGAGGTTCAAAATCCCACTGTAGCGGTGAACGTCCTTGGATACGACGATGAAAAACAAAAGATCTATCCTCTCAGACAGACTTCGTATCTCAGAAGAGAAAAGACGATTATTTTATTATTGATTTCGAATGGTGACAATCATCATTATTGTTGGGTTAAACATCCAACCCGATTACTGTCGAAACAAAATAATAATCATAAAGGAAAGATATCTTTATGTTACAATTGCATGAACGTTTTTCACAGCAAAAAATCATTAGCGAAACATCAGGAATATTGCAACGAAAATCAAGGTGTCGCCGTCGAAATGCCCAAACCCAACACCATCGTGAAGTTTGAAAATCACAATAGAAGGTTAAAAGTACCATTCGTCGTGTATGCCGATTTCGAATGTTTTACCGCAAAAATGAGTTCCTGTCAACCCAACGCTCTTCAAAGTTATGTCGAAAGATATCAAAAACACATACCTTCGGGCTATTGCATTTACGTGAAATGCGCTTTCGACTCGCAACACGACATGGGTCCCTTCACCTACACAAAATAGTGCGAAGACGACGACGTGGCTCAAAGGTTCGTGGAAGAGTTAGAATCAAAAATTCAAATGTTATACGACAAATTCAAAACTCCGGCGAAAATGATCATCACGCGAGAGCAGCAGGACGAAAATAACAGAGCCACCGAATGTCACATATGCAGACAATCATTCGACGAGAATTCAGAGGAAAATAAGAAGGTCAGAGACCATGATCATTACACGGGTCTGTATCGCGGTCCGGCTCACAGCAAGTGTAATTTAAAATATCGATACGCCGCTTTCTATCCGGTGATGTTTCACAATCTCTCGGGTTACGACAGTCATCTGTTCATGAAAAATCTCAGCACCTCACACGAAGAATTAAATTGCATCGTGAACAGCGAAGAAAGATACATTTCCTTCACAAAATGGAAGCTCATGGAGAAGAAAAGAGTAATCGATGGAGAGACGTTGAAAGAAAAAACGAAATCCATTCGTAGATGCATACATTTCATCAACAGTTTTAAATTCATGTTGACCGCTCTGGAAAAATTAGTTGATAACATGAGCAAGGAGAAATTTAAAATCATGAGCGAACATTTCGGAGAACGAGTAGACGTCATGTTGAGGAAAGGAGTCTATCCTTACGATTACATGAACGATCTAAAGAGATTCGAAGACACCGCACTACCTTCGAAAGAGGATTTTTATTAAAAATTATACGAATCCGAACATGCCAAAAACGTGTGGAAATCATTCGATATGAAAACCATGAGAGATTATCACAATCTCTATCTGAAGACCAACGTTCTGCTCTTGGCAGACGTGTTCGAAAATTTTCGAGACGTCTGTTGTCGAAATTACGATCTGGATCCCGCTTGGTATTTCACTGCACCCGGTCTGGCGTGGGACGCTCTGTTGAAGACCACTGAAGTCCAATTGGAATTATTATCCAACGTGGACATGTTGCTCATGTTCGAAAGGGCTGCGAGAGGTGGCGTCTCGATGATCTCTCACAGATATTCTGAAGCTAACAATCCCTACATGAAAGAAGGTTTCGATTCGAAACGGTAGTCTAAATACATACAGTATTGGGACGCTAATAATCTATACGGTTGGGCTATGAGTCATCCTTTACCGATTGGAAATTTCGAATGGGTGAAGGAACCGGAAGAGATGCAAAAATGGAGAGATTATCCTTGCATTTTAGAAGTCGATTTGAACTATCCGGAAGAATTACACGATTCACACAATGATTATCCGCTGGCTCCTGAACAAATGGAACCGAACGAAGGAGACGAGGAAAAACTCATTCCCAATTTATTTAACAAAAACATAACTACGTCGTCTACAGTGAGAATTTGAAACAGTACGTCGATTACAGTTTGAAATTAGTCAACATACATCACATCATTCGATTCGACGAAGAGCCTTGGATGAAAAAATACATCGATCTTAACACGAATCTCAGAACTCGAGCTGAGAACGATTTCGAAGAAGATTTCTTCAAACTCATGAACAACTGTGTGTACGGTAAATCGATGGAAAAAATCAGGAAGAGAACCGACGTTCGACTGAGAAAAGAGCTAAAACATTAGTGGCAAAACCCAATTACATACACCGAACCATATTCGGCGAAAATCTAGTGGCCGTTCACATGCAAAAGACGCACCTGAAGTTCGACAAACCATATTTTCTTGGACCGATCATCTTAGATGTCAGCAAGCGATTGATGTACGAGTTTCGCTACGATTACGTGAAACGAAAATTTGGCGATAAAGCCAAACTACTGTTCACTGACATGGACAGTTTAGTTTACGAGATAGAGATGAAAGACGTCTACCGAGATATATCTCCGGACATGGCCGAGTGGTTCGACACGAGCAATTATCCCGTCGATCACCCGTCCAACATTCAATCGAACGACAACAAGAAGGTGTTGGGTAAATTTAAGGACGAGAGTGGCGGTAAACAGATCGTCGAATTCGTGGGCTTGAGACCCAAATTGTATGCTTATCGTCTAGAAGATGATGAAGAGATCAAGAAGTGTAAAGGAGTTAAAGCGTGTGTGGTGAAGAAAAGCATCTCTTTCCAAGAGTATAAAGATTGTCTGTTAGGAAGTGGTCCGGTGTATAAGACTATGAAATCGATTCGAAGCGAAAATTACGACTTGTATATCAAAATAGTCAACAAGATTTCGCTGACGACCGACGACGATAAGAGATTCGTATTAGACGATTAAATAAGCACTTTGGCACTCGGACATTGGTCTTTGGATTACATTTTAGACGATATGAATGTGGATGAATGGATTCCAGATACGATTGTGGATGATAAGATTCCAGATATGATTGTGGATGATAGGATTCCAGAAAATCAAGAAGAATTAGATGAACACAAAATTATAGAAAATCGTTAGTGACATCGAGAGAGTTAGTTTAAAAAGAAAAAGAAAAAAATAGAAAAAATAGAAAAAATAATGTCATTTTAGTGAATTATAATAAAATAAATAATTAAAAAATATATACGCATTTATGAATAAGAAAATAAAGATATCCGTAGAAGGTGTCATCTTACCTAACGAACCCCTATCCAACATCGATCTGTTGAATGCGGCAAAGGATTTGAAAATCAAAGATTTTCTAGGCGTGTTTTCCACAGATGCCTTGCCGAAGAGAAGACCTCGACAATCGGAATGTGGAATTTTAAATCTAGATGATTCATCGGGTGAAGGCACTCACTGGGTGGCGTGGATGAAGAACGGAAAGAAGAAAAATTATTATTTCGACAGCTACGGAATCTCACCGCCAAAAGAAATAGAGAACTATTTCAATAAATCGATGGTTCATTACAACACGGAACAAGTGCAATCACCAGATCAAGTGTTTTGCGGTCACCTGTGTCTCTACATTCTCAAGAGATGGTCTAAAGGAGATTGATTTCAAGACATTCTCAATGATTTACATTAGAGAGATTTTTTTTTATAGTATATATAAAGATAAAAAATTATTTTAAAAAAATTTTAATCGAATAAAAACGAAAAATAAAATAACATAGTTCATTTTTAATAAACTGCGTTTGAACATATTTTTCTAAAAAACAAAAAAAATCCCACAACAACATGTCAGTCGATAAATTTGGTAGAAGTGACGACGAAAAAGTCAACCCGAGAAAGAAGAGGAAGACGTTCGAAGTCGACGATGGTTACGACTTTGCCAACTTGGACGAACATTACGTTCGGAGATACGAACCTCGAGAGGAACCTTTGAACATGAATGATAAGAAGCTCTACAATCTTCCCGAGCCAATAGATCTCGCAGATGCTGCGACTAAAAAATACATCGACAGGGGGAACGCCGATTTCGAATGAATCCTGCTGGATAATTACGTGGATAAAACCATGACCGACGATCTCGATCTGAAATCCAAACGTTTGGTGAACGTCGCAAATCCCATAGATCCCACCGATGCCGTGACCAAGAAATACGCGGATGACTCTCACGCGAGATTCAGCAAACACCTGAGAAATAGATACGTTACGAAAACGATGCACTCGGAATTGAACGCCAGTTATAACAGGATAACGAACGTGGCCACTCCCACGAATCCCAAGGACGTGGCGACCAAACACTACGTAGATCTGAAACAGAGAAAATCTGACGGATGAGAAATGAAATCGGATCTGAATGCGGGATTCCACAAGATATTGAATCTGTCGAAGATTGATGACATGGATGCGGACTCAACCGCGGTCAACAAGGGCTATGTGGATTCTGCCATGATACAATCACAAGAATACCTAGAATCGCAAGTGGACGATCTCTACCTGAACAAACAATCTGGCGGAACATGGAGGGTGGCATCAACATGAACGGTCACAATTTATTCGGTCTCAATCACGATCCTGAATTCGATTACAGCGCAGTCAGCAGAAAGTATGTGGATGACAACTCGGTCTGGAGAAAGGGTGACATCATGGAAGGTAAACTAGACATGGGTGGACACGCGCTCACGAATCTACTGGAACCCGTGCACATGACAGATGCCTGCACCCTGATTTCGGTGGTGGAGAAAGTCAAATATGCTAGAAAATTGATCACCGTGTGGGCCGAAGAGGCTGGCACCTTAGATGAAGGAAAAGCTGAGTGGTCTTTCGGAAATGGAAGTAGCGGATCGAAACATGGTCAGGTGGGATATCCCATGCCGTTGGGAGGTGAAATCCTTCGAATGAGTCTGGCTTCCTTGGATTTGAATAACAGAGCGGTCGTCAATCTCATGGTGAATGGTGTGGAGAGCGACAAGAGATACAGTGTCAAAAAGACTGAGAATCAACACGCGAATGTTAGCACGTTCGGCATGCCTCTCAAAGTGAACGCCGGAGACAGGATTAATTTCATTACGAAAACCAATAATCCCGAAGCCGCCACTTCCGTGGTGAGTCTACTAATCAAACTGGATCCTTTGAATGAACAGTGAATGCGTGGAAAATAATAAATTAAAAAAAAAATAATGTGTGATTATTAAAAAAAAAAAAAAAAAAAAGTAATGAGATCATCTTTAGATCTCATTTTTTTTTTGTTTTCCTTCTTCTTCACTATCACCATATATTATAATGACGTTTCCTTTTCTCTCAATTTTCAGCATCGATTCTTCTTCTTTTTCTTTTTTTCTTTTTCTTTGTGATATGATACGTTTATAACAACACTTTTGTTTATCTGAATCATAATTATGAACGAATGTTGTGCATCTCACGGTAACACTCGCATCATTACCATTCTCTTCAGAAGGTAGTAGTGATGGTGGAAAGCGTCTCATTCTTTTCATTTCCAACCGTCTATCCCGCTGTTTACATAACCATTTTTCCACATCTTTTTTTTTTGTTTTTTGGCTTGCAACACAGGATGGAACATCTGACGAAAATGGAGAGATGATCGCACAGGATCGAACAATCTAAGATCTGTTCGAGTTTTAATATCTTCGTCACGAAATATCCTTTTTGTTTCTCTCGAGTGAATAGCATGCAATCTTTTAAATAATTCAGAACGTAATCGTAAAAATCTTCTTTTTTTTTCAAACATGAAAATGGAATGTGTATTTCATTTTCTACATGACTACTTAGGAATTGTAACATTTTATACGTTGAGAATGTTGAAAAAAGACGATTTTTTCTCGGATGAAACTTTTTTTTTTTGTTAAAAAAATATCATTAAAACGAGTTTATTTTTTTATTCTTTTTTGTTTTTTTTGTTTTTAATAATGACTCATTACTTTTTATTTTTTTTGTTTTTTATTTTTTTTTCACACTCGTCTCTCATTGAATGATCAACATCTTATTTCCATCCGATTTGAATTGTAATTCTCTGTCCGACAGGACCAGGGCGAAGGCTTCAGTTTTTCTCGGAACGTTCCTATCGAATTGCATCTTGATCTGAATGTCTAAGATGCTACTCTTGAGTCGTTCACTCTGTTTACTGACGTCAAATACGAACATGGGATACATCGACTTGCATTCGCCGGGAGATATGTTGGGGTTGCTCATCAATTCGTCTAGACCATGATACTTCTTTCTAAAATCAGCGGCATCGCCGTACAGTCTGCAGAAATCGTTCTTGCCGAACGATGCATTGTAATCGATTGCTGGATATCTCATGGCGTTCAGAAACACTTGCATGTTTCGCAAACTGCAGTGATCGAACAGCGATGCATTCTTTTCCTGAGACCCATCCCTATCGGTCTGAAACGCAACCACGATGAAACACGGTCTCTCGGAAGTGGATTTCACCGTCAATCTCCAATCGAAGTGATTCGTGGAGAGAGGAATGCTAGCCGTGTTGCACTGTCTCATTCTAAATCCCACGGGTAATTTACTCTTGGATTCTATGATCTTGTAGAGACGCGCTTTCTCCACAATCGAAGGCTCCACGTGCGGAACGAACCACGATATCTTGTGTAGAGTTATCTTACCCGCATCGGTCGCAGCGAGTCTCACTATTGCATCGTCGTTTCCTTTTCGAATCAACGTCAGATTGTGTTTGAATCCGTACATGATCTTGTTGTAATCGTCCGCAAATCCGAAGATGTGTTTCAAAGGTATCCTGAACGAAAACGTTCCTTTAGGTCTGGACGTCTTGACGACGTAGTCGAATATCGCGGCGGCACCGGCGCTAGCAGGGCCTATGGTGTCATTCATCCACAACTGATTAAGTCCTCTGGATTTCGAAAAATCATCAGGATACGTCAAGAGTCCAAACATCGTGGTGGCCTGACCGGGATGAAACACAGATTCTATCTCTTGTCCGGATAGCATGTATTTTATGTTACTGAATAGATGCATGATGCCATTATTGGCTAGAGTAACCGTGTCGTCATCGGAGTAGTCGCTCCCATCTTCCTTGGTGAGACGTCCCTGCACCACTATGTAACTCTCGCTAGGATGTACGAATAAATCTTGAGTTTCGACATTGATTCTTATCTCTCCCGCATTGTTCAAACTCGTCCCGGTTACCGGTTCGTATTCGTGAACCTCATATTCTTGAATACTTTCATCTTTCACTATGCTTTGTGCTTTATCTAGTATATTCGTCATTTTAAAGGATTTTTTTAGTTTTTTGTTTATTAATTAACTTGCTTTTTTTATCTAAAAATAGTTTTTAATTATTTTTATTATTTTTTTCTCTCTTATATATGTGTGTGTAAACAAGAAAATGTCAAAGAGAGTAAATAAAAAAAACATTTGTCTTCTTCATCAAAACTTCGTCTTCTGTAATTGTTGTTCGTAAAACTTTCCGATGATCTCTTCTCCATCCAAAGCTTCGATTTCGTAAGTCACCGGATCGGTGTGAAATATTTTGATGATCACGAAGATTTCCGAGGTCCATCGAGGAGTATAACCCTTTTCGAAGTGCTTCTTATAAGCGTAAATTCTCACTCGATCGCCGACCGCAAATTTCGGCGTTCTAGACTTCTTCCTGATCTTAGATCTCTCGGGATATAGATTCGCGTAGACCCGTTTTTCGTTTCGAGGATCACTAGCTTCCGCGGGAGTCATCTTGATCGATCTGTGTCGCGTGTTGTTGTAATCTTTGACCAGACCGTTCAGAGCGTATATGTATTTCTTGGTCGAATTCGCCGTGAAGTATCTGTGCATCTTTTCCTTCATCATTCGATTCCAACGTTCCACCACGCTGGCTTTCTCTTCGTTTTCGATCGAGTAGAGGTCTACCAATCGACGAACGTCCTTGTTGTAGAATTCCTTTCCCTTATCCACCCACAATTTACTCGGTTTTCGAGAAGACGAGTCGAACACGCTCTTCAGAGCCTCGGCGACGAGAGGTCCCGATTTATTCTTCAAAGCTCTGATCCAACTGTATTTGGAAAACACGTCGATGACCGTCAATAGATATTTGACGCCCTCGTTCCACCTCGAAAACGATCTCATGTCGACCAAGTCGGCAGACCAAATATCATCCAGACCCTTCACGAACACCCTTCTCTTTCGCAATTTATGCACTATGGGTTTGTGTAACTCCTCGGCCAATTCACTCGTCAATAATCATTTCTTCTTCTTTTCAGATGCGTTTTTTTTTTGAATGCCCCATCCGAATCGACGTTTCGTACCGATCAGATTGCCGATTAGCGAACGTTCCATCTTCTCTCTCCTGGTCGGATTCGATATGCCTCTCAATCTCCCCAACATGTTTTTATCACAGACGTCATTGCGAGTCTTGGTGTCGGGATGTTCGACGTAGCACAGATCGTGATCGTACGCGGCCGCGTCCACCCTATTCACAGGTTTGCTCCAAGATTTGGGAGTCAGATCGGCGTTGAGTCTCTTGCTCAATTTCGTTCCGGGTCCCGTGAAACTGTGACCGGGCAGATGCATTTCGAAAGGTAGATTGTTGATCATTTTATTCACGATGCCTTTACCTTTGCTCGCGTTCTTTTTTTTGACGAATCGCGTCACAAATTCCGCGAAGCATCCGTCTGTCGTTTTTAGTTCACACTTCTCGAGAATTACTCGTCTCGGTAACTCTCTTGCACTTTACGCAATACATTTTTTTAAGAGTTATTTAAATTAATTTCGTTTTTTATTTTATATATAAATTTAATATTTTTTTTTAAAAATTCTGTTCTTATTATATATATTTTTTTTTTCAATCGCTGCTCTTGAGTTCTATCATCTTACTGAATTCCTCCCTGGCCTCTTTCCTCCCCTTTTCCACGAGAGAATCCTTCATCTCTTCCTTGATGATCTGACGAGTCTTGATTCTCACGGCTTCTTTCATGGCGTCGTATTTCGTTTTCTCGCTCAATATCGCGAAGTATTCTCTGTCCGATATCCTACCATCTTTCAACGCCATAGAGATCATTTCGGATATCGTGTCGATCTTAGAGTCGGCCAAGACGCGAATCTTGTCGTGTTTCCTCGCCTTCAGATATAATTTCCTACTCAAAAAGTTTCCGAGCGTGCTAAACAATCCGGCGGCGAGAGCCACTCCTTCTACGGTCAACACGATTGGAATGCCGACCGCGGTCGACAAAAATCCGATGCCGGCCGCGTGTAAACGCAGGGAAATCGTGATGAGTGTCGTGTCGATCGCGTTGACGACTGTCACGAAACGCGAATACTTCTTCTTGAGGGAACGACAAGAATCTCTCTCTCGAATTAGATACTCTTGGATTCTATTGATTTGATCGATGCGATACCTCTCTCCTTTTTCTCTTTCTTCTAGCGACGGCGCCGTCGGCGAAACGTCGATCGGCTTCTCGTCCTCGTCGTCCACTAACGTCGGATACAATTTATTTCTGGTTCTCATTTTTTGTTTTTTTTCTTCTAATATTAGATAAAAATTTTATGTGTGTATTTATTTTTTTTTTCTACTGTCCCTTATTTATATCAACGAGAAATCTTAGACATATGCTTCGTTCAGCAATAATTTCTTGATGCATCCCTTGTCTTCTAAAGTCAAACTTCTACGCTCCAATTTCAGTTCTTCCGAATCTGTGGGCTTGTCTTGATTCTTACAGAAGACTAATCTCTTCCAAAACGTGATCACATCGTTGAATTTAACGCGTTCGAACGCTGGTTCGAAATACATGACGACCATATCTTCCCTTTCCATCGTCAGACACGAATGATTCACGTGATCGAAGTCTAGATGATCCCGACATCCGACGCATCGTTCTAACAAGATGGGACGTAGTTCTTCGTTCACGCAGATTGCGTATGCTCTCGTCGGCATGTTTAAAAGAAACCTCGCTCTAATAGTCTGAGAATCGCTCATGATTTACGTATTTTTTTTTATTATCTGTTCGAGTTGATATATTTATTTTTCTAAATAACTATTTATTTATATTTTTTCTCTCTCCTATATAATATCGATCACTTTTATTTATTTCCTAGGATATTCCCCCACCCCACGACGAGGGGAGATAACTCCGTATGATCGAGTTTACGTGAATCGAGCAATCCGATCGGTCAATTGGCGGAGAATCGAGCGATCCGATCGGTCGATTAGCTGAGTTTGGGAATTCCCATAGTGGGGAATTCCCCTAATGACGCCATAAATGGGAAAAACCCACCTCCTCAAAACAAAAGCGGATTCTGGATCACTGATGCAGAATCCGCAGGCCGTTTTTTGATGCTGACCTAGAATTTTTTGCTCGCATTCGCCAACGATGGATCGATGGTCTGATCTGCGATGGGAACGTCTACAAACATTTTTAAAGTGAAAGATAAAAGTAACGATGTACAATTTCGCCTTTTTTTTAAAAAACGCGCGTTCACCACGAGTATTTGAACGTTAAAAGTGCGATATAGGAGTCACAAAAAACATGGGGGGATTCAACATCAATGTACGTTTTTGTGAACAAACGTGTGATTTAACACTGAATTCCACGTTGGTAAACGCATCGTGTACGTATGTTGTACACGTACATGTACAAAGTGGTCGTATATCCGCCTTTATTACCTACTCACGTAAACGTTCGTCACGTGTCAGTCTTCGCACACCTCAAAAGTTACGTTTCGACCAGAAACTATTGATGGACGAGTTTAAACCAAACAAAGAACGATGAGACCTCCGAAAAAGCCCATCCTGTACAAATGAAAATTTCAAAACGTACCCCACAGATATTAACGTGGCGCTCGTGCGAGAAACCTGCGCGAAGGTTTGGTGGGCCGGTGACTTACATGATCCATACGAAACTTGGTAACATATTGATGTGTCCAGTCACGCGTATCCAATACCATTTTCTGAAAATATCAACATCAATTTGGATATCCCCTACTTTTTTTGAATAGTATATCACTTTCAAATTCTGAACATGTGGACAACAACCCAAGCAATGTTTCATCCAATGGGCCTCCGGGTTTAACCCGGAGGAACTTTGTTTGTGGTTGTTATGATTTGCAACAAATTTGCAATTATTGCTTTGATGGAATCCCCACTCTGAGGGGGATTTAGTGATAATACACTCTCCACTCACTGTACTTGTCAACATGTGTCACAACCTTTGCTGCGAACTAGATATACAGTACGTGGAGGGTGGATTGTAACTAAATCACCCGTGGAGTGGAGTTCTCCCCAAAGTATGACTTTCAAATTCTGTACATATGGACAAAAAACACAAGTATGTTTCAGCCAATGGACCTCCGGATTTAACCTGGAGGTCCATTGTCTGGAACTTTTCTGGGGATTGTTATGCTTTGCAACAAATTTGCAATTATTGCTTGGGTGGAATCTCCATTCTGCGGGTGAATTAGTGATAATACACTCTCCACGCACAGTACTTTTCAATAAGTGTGCCAATTTCGTTACGATTGTTTCACGGAATGTTAATACACTCGTGGCTGGAAGAAGGGCAAGGGCTTACGATCCCAATAAGCCATTTCAACTTCGTTTTTTGACGTCTGAAGCCAATACGCACATCTACCGTTCGTTGCAAAGCTCATTGAACCATTAGGATGACCTTTCCTTCTTTTCTTGATTTGTTATGTACCGAAAGCGATTATAGCCGGAATGCTGCTTATGTGACGCCAATAGCGTGGCGTGTCTTCCTGTCTTATATTTTTCATATTACAATGGCGAATTGATTTTACCTTGACTAGCTACACTCTGTGTTCGAAACCTGAAAGAAAACAATCTGACATAATTTCTCACACAAACGAGACAATACTGGGTATAAACGACCATCAGTTTTCAAATTGGGTAACAGGTGTTAACATGCTCCTTGCTTGGGTGAGTATAACTTAATATATATATATATATATATATATATTGGATGAAAGATTCTGACGCCGATGGGGATCGAACCACTGCCTTGATGAGAGTACACTTCTGCGGCACCAATCGCCTAGCGAAACTGGACCAGCGCCATAGACCACTCGACTACCGACAAGCCCAATAAAAGGCATGCTAGCAGATCGAGCGTCCATGGAACTGGCACAGTCCACACGAAATTACTCGGTATCCCCCAGAATTAGTTGTTTACAATGAATTATACCATGTAATGCAGATGAAATCAGTGAGAATCAATCTCTTTTTCAAATTTCCTGCTTACGGTACAGAATACAGAATTCGGCACTTCTGTTATGCATTTTTTAGGATGAAAGATTCTGACGCCGATGGGGATCGAACCACTGCCTTGATGAGAGTACACTTCTGCGGCACCAATCGCCTAGCGACACTGGACCAGCGCCATAGACCACTGGACTACCGACAAGCCCCATAAAAGGCATGCTAGCAGATCGAGCGTCCATGGAACTGGCACAGTCCACACGAAATTACTCGGTATCCCCCAGTGTGTTATATATATATATATATTCTGTTTAAATGTATAATTCGTTTCCTTTTCCAATCGCTGGTCTCAAAGCTTTGATGTAATCCTGTGGATGGGGGTAGTGGTCGCCGGATTACACTTTCCCCCTACCTTTGTCTGAGTAGGAATGCCGTCTCCCTTCAATTTCAAGACCTGGAATGGCCTGGTCTTCTGGTCTTTACGAATATCCAGCATAGCGAGCATTCACTCGTCCTGCTACCGAGCATTTACCCGTCCTGCTACCCGCACTAAACCCATATGGCTGTATGTCCAGACAACAATGCTCAATTCTTTTGAAGATTCTTGGGTACGAAATTTCAAGATTTTTCTGGCGGTGGACTTCGAACCCCCTACTACGAGAGGGGGGCAGCGCTTATCGGACTTCCATCGAACCATGGTCGGTTCGCGACGCAGGTCGTTCCCTCAGTGGGGCTGGCCGGTTGTGGCCATTACTTTGGCTGAAGTGTTAACCCACACTCCTCAATTAAACGACCATCTCATCACATGACTTTTAACTTTACGTGGTAGCTTTTCCTTCACCAAGTTTTCAGCACCCAATATTGTATATATTAACCATTGCCTCAGTGCAAACACCCCCGCCTCGCTACGTTACTCTTGGTAGGGGAACTCAGCTTGAGTTTGGATCAAGGTTGGCTTTTTGTTTTTCTTTTCCTTCTTCCTTCTTCGTTTTCATCTTTTGTTCTTTTTACTTCTTGGGCGGATAAGTTCATCATATCATGCATTGCCACCTATGTGTATTGCTTTGGGCTTATTCGCATGCCTTATAATTATTCTCGGTTGGGACTGAGAGCAATTGTGATATTTTAGGTGCACTGATGATGGAGCTCAGTTGCTCCTCAGTTGGCAATCCCAGTCTCCTGTGACCCGGGGGCGACGATGTAATGACACTATATTTTCAACAACAATATACTGAAATAACATGCACCTTCTAACCAAGTTCCTTTCTCAACTCTGGAAAACGATTCTTATATATTAAACTTTGTGTCGAATCCATCACACTTTTTTCTTATATACCACCTTTTTGTTTTAACCCTTTACGCAACATGAAAAGCAGACGACACGTGCAAAAAATATTCTTGAATAACTAATTTTTTTCATTTGTTGTCTCAAAAACATAGGTTATGACCCCTCGTTGGAACGAGCTCGACAAGCTCGTTCCAACGAGGGGTCATAACCTATGTTTTTGAGACAAAAAATGAAAATATATTGAAAATTAATTGGCGATTTTTGTGAATAGCGCTGACCGGTTTTGGCCGTTACGTTGGGTAAAGGGTTAAATGTTTCTATCCTGTGTATTATAAAATAAAACGTGTATTGAGCCTCTCCATTTTTTGTAACATTTAGCATATATTTAGAAAAAACATATTGTTTAAACTAGACCACGGCCGTTATTTGTAAAAATACCGTTGATAGTGACTGAAACAGAACAGTGTAGTTCCCACAAGACCATAACTCTGCGAAGAAGGACGACAAAACAAATATAATCAACGTTTCAGCCAGAGGATATCCGATTTTTACCCGGCAATTCATGACTAAAGCGTGGCTTGTACCTCTTATGTTGGTTCATAGTTTATGAATGGTCACAATGGGAACCATGTTCCACCATAAAAACCAGAATGTCGGCCCCAACATACACATCACCCTAACATCATGCGCTTCCCATGCGACCAACACCACGCATCGCCATAGAAGTGACGTCACACCATGGCTCATCCCAACTTTTCACTTGTTACTTTGGACTCGTACAGTTTCAAATGTTATGTAACGGAATCCATTATCGATTTTCTACCCATCTTTATACAGATTGTGTTAACAAAAATGGCGTTACTCATACACCCAGGGATGTAGGAAGGATGTCACACTTCGGCGGGTTTGGGTGATGGTGCAATTTCAGGTTTTCTCAGATCAAGTCTCTGGGTTCACATTCAGGTTGGTATGAGGAAACCAATTAACCAGGTTAATATACTACTCAAAGTTTGCTAAGCACCAAGTATATCCAACTACCTGTTTTACGTTTTATTTGAAATATTGTAATGAAAAGTGTATATTTTTAATTTAATTATATCTTTAATGATTTAAGTAGAGAAATTAAGATTTTGTTTGTGTTTGACATTATGTTTTAGCTTTTGAATACGATAACCATGGAAAATGGATATTTTTGGTAAAAGAGGAATTTTTTCAATATGCCAAAAAGTTGACGGAGCGAATCGGTATGGCTTCAATATCGAGTATGAGACCCATTACTGTTAATTACAGCTTGACATACCTTCTCATGCTCCCAATCAGGTTCCTGGTGGTCCTTTGTGAGATGTTGTTCGTTCCATTCTTGGACCAGCTAATGCCGCCCTAGACCATGACTGTCCCTATACCAAAGCGGTCATGTTCAGCAATGTTGGCTGGATGGAATAGCTCTCCTGCCCTTCTCCATACCCTAGAACGCCTATCTGTGTGGTCTAGGCAGTACCTTGACTCATCTGTAAAAAAGACAGGTCGCCAACCTTCTCTGGTTCATCCAATGTGGTCCATGGCCCATTCGTATCGTGCCTGGCGGTGGTTCTGGGGCAGCGGAATGCGAATACATGGTCTTCTCGATCCGAGACCACCTCCGCGCAAACATGCCCGGATAGTCTGCGTCGAAACATTTACCCCGGATGCAGTCTGAAGGTGACTGCGAAGCTGGGTTGCAGTGGCAAAGTGGTTCCTACGCGCCTGAATAATCAAAAACCGGTCTTCAGCTGCAGATGTTGCTCTGCCTCTGCAATAACCATGCCGTCTTACTGGTGTGGTGTGTCATACTGCTGAAATCTTGCAAGGCTCTGGTGATCACCGTATGATGCACACCAAGGGCTTCACCAACCTGACTACGGGTATCCCCTTGCTCCACCATTTCCTACAGCCCGCCACATTTCTACTTCAGACAAATGTCTTCTTACATTTACATTTGCCATATTCAATCATTAAATCACAAGGGTTTGTGTTGAAATGAAGATTGAATACCCTACACATGCCATGTACATGTAGACAGTACACAAAAACATCATGAAAATCAAGGGCTACATGCTTTCCATGACTGTCACGAAAAGTTTGCCTGCCAAGAGGGCTAATGTAAACAATGGGGACCATCCCAATACATTCCTCAATCATATACACCAAATATATCGCAAATATTTCACAAGCAAATTTCACAATGATGTGTCAAATATTTGGTGCTTAGCAAACTTTGAGTAGTATATAATATATATATCTATATATATCAGTGATGGTGGTCACTGTACCTTGGTGGGAGGATAGGAATGCATTACGCAGTTGGGACTAATGGACATCTAAAGTCGAGACAATTGACAGTGGCTTCAAAGTTAACAAGTTTCTGCACCGATCGAGCATAGTCCGACCGAAGTGAACGTTATTAAACATAAAGCCAAAAATATACGATTTCCCGCATTTGAAGGCCGTAGAAGAGACAAATCATCAGAAGAAAACCAGTCCAAGAATGAAGAGTTTGGTCACCCTTTTCCTACTAATTCCAAATAAGAATGGGAGGACGGGAACCCAGATAAGAAACACGGGCATTGGTTGACTACATTTGAGTCACGAGGATGTAGGTTTCCAAATTATCAAAATACAACCAGAAGCAATAGCAGGTCTCGACTGCTGGACGTAATAATCCATTTTTTTTAAATCCGATCCTGCAGCATTTTTTAATGAGCATAAGTGCGTCTATCGCGGGGAGATTCACCAAAGTCACTTCCAAAGCACTGATATATAAATCTTCTCCAGTATAATATTCACTACCTGTTGGTATTTAACCCTTTGGACTCTAATTGTATATTCCATGCCAGTTCAATAGAAGCAATTAGAAGAGTCCATATTCATTATTTGGGGTAGACCAATCAATATTTTCAACGTGCAGCCTCGCGGCTGCACGTTGTATGTAAATGTTGATTGGTGTACCCCAAACATTTACTGAACAGCCATCCTATATAATTACGTTATGACGTATCATGTTCCTGGCCGGAAAAACGGGCGCTAGGGTTCAAAGGATTAACAGACAGTAATCAATATATTTCACTATTTTCCCAACAACTACTATTTCTGTTGGAGTCGCTAAACCTACATAAATTTCGCCAAACGTTGGGATGCCTCAGGCAGAGAGATTCGCTAATATGGGTAACTTTCGGTCCCCTAACAAATAATTGTCCAGTTGCAGACCAACTCCAAACAACGGGATTGGGCCGGAATTAATGTTACTGTGTGAAGTGTGAAAAACGTAAATGTTCCCTTTGTTCCAAACCTTTGAAAAAAATATTCAATATTTCTAGTCGGGTGGTATAATAGGATTATCTAACAAATGCATCTGGAAGAAATTTCCTGCTTTTTTTTTTGTCGGAAAAATTTATTTTCTTGAGAATTTGTCTTTCAGAATTGCCAAATGTTCAGAATAGTTCATGCATGGCGAGCCTCGGCGAAAATCACATATCAAATGACTAATAATAATAATAATAATAATAATAATAATAATAATTATGCAAGGTTAACGTCTAGGATTCACCGCAGTGCTCTCTGACTTACATTATTACCCCGTATCATAGGCGTACACACCCTTTGTTCATTCCAAGACATTCTCAGCTCAATCCACGGCGCATACTGTCGGTACTCCACAGCACTAATTAAAGAGAAAGTGAACAGAAACAATATGAGAACTGGATTTTTCGATTTCAAGAAATCGAGAGATTCACCTATTTTGCTTGCTTTTTTGAGGCTTGCTGACCTAGTTAGGAAGTATTTCAGGCTGCTGAGTTCGTAACCGATAGAAAACTGTGTCTACGGTTCTAACAATTCTTTCGGCAATACTCTTTCACACTGGCGTCCAAGGTAGGGGTAAATAGAAACCTGTTCAACAGATCGTGTATTCTTAATAATAACAACCTGTGCGTATCAGGTATCATAGATTGTGGCGAACGTTTTCGGAGTAGCGACTCCAAACACTCAGTGTTTGTTCTTGGAGCTCTGCTGAACTCGGTCATATTATTAGAAAGTCCCGAAACCAAGCATGGTCCCCGTGGGAATTCACGCACATGCGCATACGCTCTCCTGACATTCAACACGATAGAATGCGAAATTGGTGTCGCTGTGCGAAACGATGTGGCAACTATTTGTGAAGAATGAGTGAAAATGTCATGAAAATCGACCAAGAATTGGCTGAGATATAGCGTTTTGATGAGTGGAGGTAATTGTTCAAATTTGGTCTTTTTCTAGCCGGTGTGAGCTGGCGCTGGGTGGTTGTCGGAGGTTGTAGTTGTACTCCCGCTCTGAGCTAGTTCCATTTGAAACTTTTGGTTCACACTTACTGGTGGAGAGATGCTGGCGACTGAATGATGCATCGTGTACACTAGCGCCAAATGGGATAGATAACTGACAGAAATGGAAAGTTGACAGAAATCGCGCTTGAGTTAATGGCAAAAAGCGGTAATTTGGTTAATTTGACATAAAAAAATTGGACTAGTGTCGCTCATCCGCCCACTGTATCAAGACCACTGAGGGCAGCTACATTAACTTTTCAGAAGTTGTTTACCATCCCTGCTCGACAGGTTAGTATCTTTGTGGAGTTGCGTGACCACGTGGGAACACCGTGGATCGCGTGGAAATTGAGGGGAGGATTCGCCCCTAATCTATTCTCAATGCAATGACGTTTCCATTCATTACTTGCCTGTCATTCTGTCTATTTGATGAAATGTTCAGCTTTAAATATTCGCTCCTTTAAGAGGACCGAAAGTTTGGATTTAAACTGACGGAAACTGACAATTCGACCCGGTGGCGAAAAAGCCGTCATTTGGCCAATTTGACATTCAAATTGAGCAGACACCAGTGTCGGATATCCTGCCAATTGCATCCAGACCATCCAAGGCAGTTACTTGAAATTCTCAAAATGCATTCTACTTTCCCTGCTCGACAGTTTAGTATCTTCGTCGAGTGTGAAGACTGCGTGGAAACACCGTGGGTCACGTGAAAACCTAGTGGACGATTCCTCCCTACTTTTATTCTCAATTCAATGACTTTTCCATTCATTAATTACCTGTCACCGACCGAGCTTGACATTATATCTCTCTATTTGATGAACTGTTCAACCTTAACTATTTGTACCTTTATGGGGGCCGAAGGGCCACTGCGCGGTTACCTATATATTCAGGGATTGATTTTACGAAAATAACAATTATTCCGACAGTACCCACATGGAAACTCTCAAATCCGCCAAGGGTTAAACTTTTATAAATAACATATAAAACAAAAGATATCATGCTGTGCTTGCTGCATGCAGCCATAGAAAACATTCAGCGCTCTATCAATTAGGAAGGAATGGAGTAAATTGTCACTTAAACCTACGAAATTCTGAAAAAAACGAAAGTTGTTTTGGACTGCACCCATCTTTGTGCAAACAGAATGGGCATGGAGTTAAACTTTACAACCAAACGTATAACAGCAAATATGCTCGGTCGTCAATTATCAATACGAACATGCAAATCATTTTACGATATTCCACTCGAAAGTATGAGAAAAGTGAACTCAAAATGAGCCAATTGTATGAAGAATTTGAGGGTACTCCAAGACCTGAAAAATGGGTGAAGGTTAAAACTTTGAATAAAACATATGACAGCAGGATTGTTCTCGTATGAATTCCCAAATCTTCCCATGTTAAACGGTTTGAGAAAATGTGGCTGCAGTGCTGAGAAATCGCATGTGAAATGTGGCCAATTTCGCGAAAAATGCATCTTTGGGGATATTTTGTGGCAAAAGTGGTTAACGTGGGTAATACCGCCTATGTAGCCAAATTTAGTAACTTATGCTTCAAATATTAGGAAAGTTTCCACCAAATCGGCCAGAGATTTTTGAGAATTATGGCAAAATAGTTTGCAAGGCTTTGGCAGAAAACGAAAAACTACAGGTACGTCACGACTCAATCGCGAAACATCGCATGAAGCTCTATAGCCGAATTGCAGCAAAATCGAACAAGTCGTTTTCGCACAATCCGACGGACAAAAATCAGTGAAATAAAAATAAAAAAAGGAAAAAAAATAAAAATAAGAATAACAATAGATTCGGCTATCACAAATAGGTGAATCTAAATATCACCAAATTGTACACTGGTTATTAATTCCAGTTTGTGATGTATATTATTCCAAAAAGTAGAGGATATACAATCTGATGTTAATATTTTCGGAAAATGGTATTGGATACGCGTGATTGGACATATCAGTATGTTACCAAGTTTAGTGCGGATCATGAATGTCACCGGCCCACCAAAACCTCGTGCAGGTTTTTCGCTCGAGCGCCGCGTTAATGTCTGTGCGGTACATTTTGAAATTTTCATTTGTAATGGACGGGCATCTTCGGAGGTCTCATCGTCCTTTTCTTGGTACAAACTCGTTCATCAATAGTTTCTGGTCGAAACGTATCTTTTGAGGTATGCGAAGACTGACACGTGACGAACGTTTACTTGCCGTTGGCGTGTTGAAAGCTGGCAACAGACAGACTGCAGTGGCTCAAAGTCTCAACGTTACTCAATCGGTGATTAGCAGGTTGTGGTCACGCTACCGTCAGGCAGGCAATGTTGATGACAGACGTCGGTCAGGTCGTCCAGGGGTGACAACTGCTAACCAGGGTCGTTTCTTCGAACCACAGCACTACCTAACCGTAATCGAAGTGCCACATAAATTGGACAGCAGCTGCACCGAGCGACATATGTGCCAGTCAGTGGTCAGACTATCCGCAATCGCCTACACAGCTGGGATTTGTACGCTCGACGACTTCGAATAATTCCACGTTTGCCTGAACGTCACATCGCAGCAAGGCGTAATTGGTGTGGAGCACTACAGCGCTGGGACAATCCTCGGTGGAGCAACGTCATGTTTTGCGATGAATGGAAGTTCACTCTCGTCTTCCACGACAGGCGGAAAAGAATGTGGCGGCGATGGAACGAACGATACCATGAGGTAACCGTTAGGCAGCACGATCGTTTTGGTGGTGGATCGGTTATGGTGTGGGGAGGCATAACCATGACAAGCAGAACAACATTACATGTAATCCCAGAGCGTGTCACAGGGCAGTACTACAGTGTCAACATGTCAGCAGGTCATATGTTGCCATTTGTGCGACGTCGCGGCTGTCAATTCATTTTCCAAGATGATAATGCAAGAGCACACAAGGCCCGTGTCGCTACAGATTTCCTCCAGGAGCAGAACATCACTACACTGCCTTGGCCAGCACTAAGTTCAGATCTTTCAGCCTTCGAGCACGTCTGGAATATGCTTGGTGGGCGCCCACGACAACGTCAACAGCCCCTTACCAATGTCCAGGAACTCGCCAGTGCAATGCAGGAAGAATGATGGAATAACATCAGTCAAGCTGATGTTGGACGTTTGGTGAGGAGTATGCCACGTCAGATCCGCGCTTGTCTCACGAACCGAGGAGGATTTACAAGGTCTTAGACTGAATGTGGTAAATTCCCTGATTGACCGTCCATGTCTTCTGCAGCTCAGTGCGTAGAATGTGTGCTTATCAGACACCCAACTATCGCTGAAATCATTCACCAGTTGTCGTAGTGCAATGCCTCAACTGTCTTTCTGATGAAAATATAAATATATTTCTTCAGATATCTCACTTTTATCAAATATCCCCTACTTTTTGAATAGTCTATTTTAATTCATTTGTATTCTTTACAATAAATAACATAACATTAGGTTACAGTTTTGTTTTTAAGAATTTAAAAACTGTTGACACTGGTTTTGTATATGTAGATGTATAGTTGTTTTCATAATGATATGTATGAAAGATAAATGCATCGGTCAATAATATGCTCTTTCGAAATAATCAGTGACTATCTTGATATTGAGGAGGTATAAATAGATGCTCAGTCTTTTACAATGTGACAAAAAAACCGGAAAAAACCAACAGATATTGTCCAAATGGCATTTTGAAAGAGAAAACGAACAATTGATAACACCGTATTAAAATATAGTTCCATCAGTGATTTAATTTTTTTGTGATGAATAACCCAAATTTAAAGGTGCCATTTTGATTATGTCTTTGAATGAACAGCGCTATTAATTTTAAAACATATGCCATTATTATAAACCATTTTTATGAACTTTGAAAATAATCACTTTGCCTGCATAATCATGTTTTACACCGAGCTAAACCAACATGTAAATATTTCAAGTGAGTGAAGGTATTATTTACATTGTATATGTCAGCCAATCAAATCACTAGATTCCAGTTTCACAGGAAATAATATATCAAATTATTCATTTGACAAATATTTTGCAAGACCATCAATGATGAAGGTACCGGTATGCGTTTAGCTTTTAAGGCATCCGAGTACAGACACACAAAGAGTGACACATCAGAGGAAGAAGAAGATACCAGCGATTCTGATTCTGTTGAGCCAGGCATACGAAAGGAAGCGGATTATATACAGACCTTGTAAAACAATTTCAGAGGAGGAAGAAAAAAGGAAAAAGCAAGACCAGGCTCTCAAGCCACCAGTAAAGTTCTGCAAGGAATTCGACAGTATTGTGGCTCGGAACAAACCTTACTCTCAAATAGTCCAGTACTTATGTATAAATGTAGGTTCGCATTTACACCCGACTGAAATATTTCAGACAACTGAATCATAAAAATACTCTAAACATTATTTTTCTTTGGTTCAACGCAATGATTCGTATCGCAGTTAAGACTTGGTTTGGGCGAATCTTTAATCACTTTACCAACACTTTTAGTCACGTTTGTTAACTAAATTATTATGAATGAAGATTCATCGCTGTTGCAGTTGTATGATTACACAGTGTATTTCGAACAATTCTGTTAACATTTTGTTTGCAATGTGAAGTAAATACTTGTTGATTGAAATATCTATAACTGGAGCACAAAGAATATATGTATATAGTTTTGTGATTACGCAGCGTAGTACGACCAATTATGTCAAAAACTTTATGTTTGCAATGCGAATTAAATACTTATTGATTGAAATATCTATAAGTGTAACACGAACAAAATATCTATGTATGAGAAAAAGGACAACACATTACATCAATGGTAGTCTGCGGGTAAACTCCACGAAAAGTGAGTGAACAAACTGCACACAACAGCGTCGGATTTCTTACAATATTAGACCGGTGGCGCGACAGTTAGTCTGTTGAGATATTTCCACAAAGAAATTATAACGAAATGAAGGACAACATGCTTGCAACGGCCAGTGCTTATGAATCAGTCACGAAAGATATACAGGATATCCTCAACAATTGTGACCCCGACGATATCATTGATGATTCTTGGAACATAGTTATCAATGAAAAGAATTATGAGTATGTTGATTCGACCTCTACTGATTCTATGGATCCATCAGTATACAACGTGGAGTTAGCGTACGGACCTATTTCTCTTATTCCAAGACAAAAGAAAACATTTACATTAACAACAACCGTTCGAAGATCTGTTAAGGGGACTTCTGTTCCGTCCCTAAATGACAAACAACGCCTGCTTTTCGGCTTCATCTTTAAATAGGCTGTGGACACAAAGTGAAAACCTGACTCAGCACAGGCAGAACACTTATTCATTTTTTCTCAGTGGTGGTGATGGTACTTGTTGATATTCTCAAAAAAGCTTTCTGTTCAGATGGACGCGGCATACTGCCTGTACACAACCAGTGATTAAACTAAAATTTCAGATAGATTAAGGAAAATCAACCCGTCAAATGCCGCCCATGCAAACACAGTTGCTATCTAATGGATAGCTAAATCGGCAACTGTTAGCATTTGCAGCTGGTCAAATATTCAACCATTCTTTTGCATAGGTACGAAACGTTCTATTACAAGACATTTTCGTTTCCAGTTCCGTTTAACAACTTTTATTCTGAATTTGACAAAATTGTCATTGATTCAAATTGTAGATAATTTGTGTCAAACTTACATTACATTGTTGAAGCATATAAATGAGTTGAAAAATAAAACGTTATCCATATCCTAATCGTAACTTTAAAACATCTTTAAATCATTTCCATTCCTGCCAATCACACATTCTGAAAGCTAGATGACTTAATAACAGTACCCTATCAAAAAACGGACAGAGAATTTCGCTCGGATCGCGGCTCACTATCCACATTCCTCACCGCAACACTATAGAATACACAAGGGACATCTGCTAACACGTTCCACATGCATCTGCATACACATATATACAGTACACACCTCAACTTAAATTGGCTGGAGAAAATCGTTTTCTAGATTAAGTCGCGGTTTTATTAGATCAGACTTTCTGAAATCAGCCTGGAGAAACAACTGCGGCAAACAAAACAAATAAGTGCTCAAAATCGAATCGGAAACAATGCTGTCCGGAGAAACAACTACGGCAACCAAAACATTCTGGAGCTGGATATCTATCAACTCAACGTGTAGCCATCAGTGACTGTTGGGGAGTAAGTGGGATTCGTTTCATTTTCCAGCTTTTTTCTCGAAAAACATTTCACGGTTAATCTAATGAGTATTTTCGTGAATTTTCCCTAAAACCAAGTCATGGCTGCTGTTAAGTCACGGCTGCTGTTTCGTCATCATACTCATTCAATGTTAATTTCCCCATAGGGTGTTATCAGTTATTTCGCAATGTTCTCTACTGCTGGAATATTGTATGTTAACATGTTTGCAATGTTTACAGTTCAAAACGAGACGTCCCGAACACACGCAACGGAAACACCTGAGATGATGTGAATTACATAGCGGGGTGAACTTCAAGACAAATAAAGTTCTACAACTGACAAGTCTCTATGAATGTAAACTGGGGAAGTCTATCAATGTCGAAACTAGAAAAATAAGATGATTGGGTGTTGATTTACAGTGTTTCCCAAAGCAAAGTGAATATATTGAATTTGTTGTTATATCCAGTTGGAAAGATTAAATAGGTGTTGCTACTATAAACATAACTCCAGAGCAGAAAAACTGCCATATTCACCTCGAACCAGGTCAGCATTACGGAAGTGAACACACAACGTCATAATATTAATCGATATACCCGCGTGTTTTCGGCATCTAAGAGTTTTACTTGTAAATAAAATATATAGTTGGCATCACAATTATCTCATTCCACACGGCAAGGATATCTGAGCTTCCTTACATTTCATTGCAGTCACTCATGAGATAATTCTGGTATCTACTGAAAACAGTAGGTATTCTTCTTTATATTTTGGGGGTACTTTATGTTAGCAAGATGCATTGACATACCTCTACTTGTTAACTTTGCATCATTTTTGTTCCGGGAAAGGGGTTGATATTGCTTCTCAGAGAAAAGGTAGTACAAAACGGAGTGATTTCCTTGGCGAACACCGTTCCTCTGCTTTTCTTTGACGGGGGCGGGGAAGGTGTCGTTTCCCTAAAATTGCGAGATCTGGAATGGACCTCATGAATATCCAATACTGCGATCACGTACTCATCTTGCTATCCACTCTAGCCGTGTGCCACTCACAACCCCACACCGACAACAACGCCCACTTCTTTTTGGGAAGTTTTGGGTACTAAATTTTTCCCAGTGGTGGATCGCGGACCCTCTGCTACTACGGGATGGAGAGGTACACCCTCCCCAACGACTAATCCCGCGTTGGTCATAGCTGCGGGTTGATCGCCCATTCCAAACGGGTCGCACGCCTACTTATTAATCTCGGAAAGCATCACTGGTACAAGAGAAAGACACTTCCAATTGCGAAAACCCCAGCATTCATGCGTTTGAAAAGTTTAAAAGAATAACTTTAGTGTTCTCCAAACAATGGTGCAAAACAATACAAAACAAAACAATAAAGATTTTTGTATTTGTCTTTTGAATTATTTATTACCACGCGGCACTCACTTTAGACGAATCGATTGAACATATTGGGCGACGGGAATGACGTTAAATGCCTCTCCTGGAAAGAATCGTTAGTTCTCCTCAGTTCCCCAGTCTTCAAATGGTGTACATCAAGTAGTTCCAGTGGAGATTTTCTCAGACGTCCATTGTACTGCAAAATTAACACATATTTACCAGTTCTCTTATTCCACGAATATGTTGTCGATACTTGAAACTATGGTAGCTGAACTAAATTTTGAAGATTTTCCTTCCTTTTTTGCAAATGTCATACTTCGTTGCTCGAGCTCTAGAAATGAAGAGTAAAATGGGTCGAGATATCGTAAATAAAACAGTGTGAAATCCACACTTCAAGAAAAGCAAACGAAAATTGCATTTCGGATCCCTTCCCTTTTCTTCCACGGTTGTGATTCTGTAGTGTTGCGGGGAAGAAATCGGATCGAGAATTTCGTCCCCATCGTGACTCAGTGACGATCCGACCGAAATTTTCCTGTCAACTTTTTTGATTACAGTGTTTTATTTATCTTAGTTTACAGGGACGCTTTTAACCCTTTACCCAACGCAGACGATATCAAAATTTATTATTTTAAATATAATTTTTTAAAATTTTAAACCATATCATGTAATCCCTTGTTGGAACGAGCTCGACGAGCTCGTTCCAAAGAGGGGTCACATGGTACGGTTTTGTTGAAATGTTTTTAAAAATAATATTTTTTCAACTGCTGAATTTGCATATTACGCGGGCGGATGCGGTCGATTCGTTGGGTAAAGGGTTAATGTTGTCAAGCAGCGACTTTATACTGTATCATCTCTGCGGGAACTATTTGACAGACCAAGCTCTCTTCATATTCTCTTGTTTCTCATGGAAATCTACTTTTTATCTAAGTCATCCAATGAAGTTGGAATGACTTACACCGATCGTTAGCCCATTTTTCCCTTCAGCTTTTGCATTTCTAATGCTACGGTCACCAAAGTTGGCACATATGTAAACGGTCACTTCTAGTTAAATATAGCGCTCTTAGACTTTTGATGCTCGACCTTTATTTAAAAGAACGTAACGTCAAACTTTGTCTCTGCCTTTTAATATCTTCGCCTTTGTCAATCCGCAACGTGGGAATTTCTGAAGGGCTCTGGCTGAATTTTCAGATGACGTTATTTACATCAACGTCACTTAAAATTCAGTATCGCCCGATTTTCATGAAATTACACTATGTTCTAGAGATAAAAAAGAGGTTGCTGTTCTCTTGTTTTTCGATTTATTGACATTTTTGACGCTTCACGTCATTTAAAATATTTCACAATTCTCAATAAAAACCCTTAAGACTCACTCTTGCGATTCCACTTGCGCGGTATTGAGATGGAATACAGTTTTGAAACATTCCACCACTATTTCTGATCATTTGCAGATGTGAAGTATTATTTATTTTATATTTCAAACTGAGCATCCGATGCAAGCGATGCCATTTCGCGCCTTTTCTATACTTTCTATTTTCAACCTCATTTCTGAGCCGAAGCCTTTTGAATTTTCTTGGAATATAATCTTCACAAAGAAACATATCTAAAAATGTCGTGCCTCCCTTGGAAATTCCCAACCGTTATGGTCGAACTGTAGGGTAACGCCAGAGAGGGTCATAGGGTCAAAAATTCAAATGTGTCGTTTCTTTAAATTGTAGTATGTTCGTCGCCTGTGTGCTAGAATGTCCTAGGGGCATAGGACATTCTAGCACACAGACGATGTAGAGCTCAACAATTTCGAACATAGTTGTTTTCTTTTTCCGATTCAACGCCATTTTCTCATTTTCACGTTACTTTAAAATTTAGCATATTTTCTACATCCTTGAAGGTCCTGCGCTCATGATTCCAGTTGCACCTTATTTAGTCCAGATACGGGTTTGGAAACTTCTCACAAATATTTACAGATGCGCAGCATTATTTTTTTTATTTCAAACTGAGACACTCGATGCCAGCGATGCCATTTTTCCGTTTGGAATATAGTCTTAATGTCGTGTCTCCTAGGATATTCCGAACTGTTATGATCATTGGATGACGTCATAAAAGTTGGGAGGGTCAAAAATTAAAATGCGTCGGATTTTTCCATCAGTCAAAAAAATTACGAGATACCTGTTTTTTTGTTTTTAAAATCTATGGCCAAAATAAGCAGTGGCTTTTCGATATTTTCAAACAGGTTTTCTCAACACCACAAACCTCCGCTGCTACTGACTGTAACAGTTGTAACGAAAACTCTGTGGAGAAACGATAATACCTGCTAATAGAGCCAGTTTTGCAGTGATATATTCGTTAAAGAAACTTAACACTCAAGTCCCTTTCCACTCACAAACAGCCTCTTCTATATGGCTCTGAAAATTGTCCCAAGTGTATTTTTCCTTGAGAGCTCTACTCGGAGGATGCATTTATCTTCACATTGTTTTTGCATCATTGTTGGCTGCCTGTACAAAATGACCCTCTCTTCGGCAAATTTTGTGAGTGGATGGGGTAGGGAGGGAGTACACAGCATTGTACTATTACAGATAAGACTTTCATCCTCCAGACAAGGCCTCGGCTATTTGTTTTTCTCACAGCAGATAGAAGAATAACATTAGAATAAATTTTCAGTTGTACCGGCATGAGAGTCATTCCTTAACCATTTAAATCTGAAAGACCGCTTTTCCTGTCTAGGATAGTAATACGACTTGAATTCATAAAGTAAATAGTTGCTCGCTGAATTTGTTTGATAGACCAATATTGATTGGTTTTCCCCAAAATAACGAATATAGACTCTACCAGATGATGGATCTGAACTGGAATGGCATATACCATCAGGGTTCAAAGGGTTAAATAAAGCCAATGAGTACAAAAGTATTTTACGTGTTTATATGTAAATATATATGAACGGACGTTGTCATGTGTGAAGGTGAACGACGCTCTGACGAGTACCTTCCCGTGCAGCATGGGGTAAAACAAGGGGACAATTTATCGCCGACTTTGTTTACACTTTTTATTGATGATCTGGTGAGATCAGTGAAGAGTGTAAACAAGGGAGTTTGTGTTGAGAACTTTATTGTATCGATACTTCTGTTTGCTGATGATGTAGTTTTATTGGCTGAGAATAAAAATGATTTGCAGAGTTATTGGAAAAAGTCGATGACTGGTGTCACAAATGGCGCATCGCTGTTAATAATAAAAAAACGAAAATTATTCATTTTAGAAAATTGAGAATAAAAAGAAGTGATTTTGTGTTTAAATTGGGCGATTCGGTATTGGAGTATGTTGATAAATACAATATCTGGGGGTGCTCTTAACCCTTTACCCAGCGAATCGCCCGCATCCGCCCGCGTAATTTGCAAATTCAGCAGCTGAAAAAATATTATTTTTCGAAAAATTTCAACAAAACCATATCATGTGACCCCTCTTTGGAACGAGCTCGTCGAGCTCGTTCCAAAGAGGGGTCACATGATATGGTTTTGTTGAAAATTTTGAAAAAAATTAAAAAATTATATTTAAAATAACACATTTTGAAATCGTCTGCGTTGGGTAAAGGGTTAAATGAGTATAAAGACTATAAATGTATTACAGAAACGCTATCTAAAGCGGGGAGTCCAGCTCTTGGAGCTGTGATTTCAAAAACTTATCCATATAAGGAAGTGGGTTTTTCGACTTTCCGAAAATTGTATGAAAATTGTGTAATTCCCGTACTTGATTACGCATCGGGAGTAAGGGGTTTTAAAAAATACTCTTGCATAGACACTATACAAAATAGAGCTTCAAGATACTTCCTTGGTATCCATAGATTCACACCTACGTTAATCGGTGAAATGAGATTAACCCCTTAGTAGGTAATAAAGGCCGAACTACTATCACTTGTACATGTACGTGTACAACATACGCACCTGATGCGTCCACCAACGTGGAATTCAGTGTTAAATCACACGCTTGTTCACAAAAACTGTACATGATGTTGAATCCCCCCCCTCCATGTACAGTTGTGACTCCTAGATCGCACCTTTAACGTTCAAATACTCGTGGTGAACGCGTGGTGAACGCGCGTTTTTTAAAAAAGGGTGAAATTGTACAGTTCACTTTTATCTTGTACGTAATTTTTTTGTCAACGGTCCAATCGCAAATCAGACCATCGATCCACGCGAGCAAAAGCAAAAGATTCTGGGTCATCATCAAAAAACAGTTTTGGAGACTCTAGATCAGCGATACTGAACCCGCAATTGTGTTGGTACAGATGGTTCAGAACTCTCCCTTGTTTTCTTGAGGCAGTGGGTTTTTTTTCCCATTTATGACATTATTAGGGGAATTCCCCCCACTATGAGAAATTCTCAAAAACTCAGCTGATCGAGCGATCGGATCGCTCGATTCTCGTAAAAAACTCGATCTGAACGAAGAGTGTTGTTGTCGTCGGTGTGGTTGGAAATTTGCAAACCCAGTCACGTCTTCCTGAAGTAAGAAAACTAACACATGTTATCGTAATGAGTGAATGAGTTTTTTTGTTCAAAAAGAGTCGATTATGAATATAGTCTGTATTATAGACATTGATGTTTTCTGTTGATGGGACGGATAGAAATTGAGTTTTGAGGGTTTTTTTGTTCGAAGGGAGTTGATCTGTAATAGATATTCGTGTTTTGTCTTGATCAGAGAGATTGACTGTTAAGCGTTCGTTGGAAAAAGTCCAAAACACTTATCGGAATGTTTAATACGCATTTTCCGCTCAATTAGGTTTTGAGTGGTAAAATTTTTAATATATTCATGATAGCAATCGCAGTCATCAAAAGGATTCTCTCTTAATTCGACACTCAGTGAATTGATGTGTGAATGAAAAATCTTTTGACGAATGTAAAAAACTACTGTCAAAATGCGTTAAATCAGAAACCGGTTTGTCATGTACTGTTTAAACGTATTTTTGTAAACTTCAATTAACATAGTCAGTTGAGATGTGAATATTTTCAGATTATTATATTAAGACGGAAAGAGTTTTTTATTACTTAAAACATAAAACATAAAAAATATAATTAAACATTTAATTTTGAAAATAAATAAAAACAATTAAAATGAAAGATGTTTTTACAGATGGATTCTAGACACCGAGATCGAATGTTAGAACAGTATGAACGTGCTAAGAAGGGGATTCAGTCAGCTGATAGGAGCAGATGTCTCGGTGAGATGGAACTCAGACGCGAAGCCACAAAAATATTTAAACCCGTGACGGAGGGTCAAGAGCGAAGCAGGAAGGAGATAGTCGAAGAATTGAGACCCATAAAGGAGAGTTCTTTGAGAATGGGTTCGTTGCCTCCTAGTTTTGGAAATCGGTATTCCGTTCAATCTACACCGGATTACGTCCCCACGGGAATTCAAACAGATATGAGCGAGTCTGATGATACGGCTTCGACTATCACCACTAGTAGCATCGCATCGTCCGATGATGATGGCGGTAAGAGAGGTCAGTCGTATGGAATTTATAAGGAATCTGAGGGTAGAACTTTTGTAGGTGATACGTTAGTGGAAATGGATGATGATGAATTGATCGTGGGTTCGAATAAATATAAAGTAACTGATGGTCTGCGGAGATTGCTCCTTTACGACAAGCCTGGAGATTACACGGAACAGGATTTCGACAATTACAGCGACATTCTAGTTCAAACTCACGCCATGAAGAGAAATAACGATGCCAGAGAGACGAGACCCAAAGCCAACAGAGGTTACAAGTGGACGAAAGTGGTGAAATCCATATGGGACATGAACAAGAAGTTCGTCGAATCGGTGACCGGCAAAGGGGTGAAAACCACTTTTCTTCCGAGCGATTCCGACGCTCTGTCTCAGAGATTGAGTTTGTTGATGGCGAGCAGACGGGCTGGTAACACGGGATTAGATAATCAGATGGTTGCAATATCTGACGAATTGTTGAGACAGAAGGTTTTGAATAAAAACCAGTATAAAAGGCTGATGAACGAATTGAAGGATTGATGTGTATATAATAAGTAGAGAGAAACAAACAAACAAACAAAAAATAAAACAGTAAATTCTCACACTAGAATAATAAAAGTATTTAAACGGCAAAAACGATTTACCAGTGAAAAAAACAAAAATATATCATAAAAATAAAATATGTTAGTGATAAAGAACAGGGGATACGTCAGAACTTACGGTCAAGGCGGTTCTGGCATCGTCGATTCTATAATGCGAGCGGTCACGAGCAATGCGGGTAGAAAACTCGCATCGACCGCGTTTGAGGTCGGTAAGAAGACGGCTGGTAAGAAAGCCGCTTCCGAAGCCAGTGGTAGGATAGCTTCTGTGGCTGGCAAGAGGGCAGCCGACGCGTTGGTCGACAAGTTGATCAGTCCGCCGGCGAAGCGAGCTGCGTTAGAGCGAACGCCGAAAAGTTGGAAAGATTTTAAGGACGCTGTGGTACCCATACAAGATTTAGCCAAAATGACGAGTGGATCCGGATTGAAGAGAACTCGCGACGGTCCGATATAAATAAATAAATAATAACATTAAAAAACAGAGTTTGAAAAACATAAAAAAAATTTGTGTTTGAAAAGAATCTAAAATAACAAACAAAATAAAAACAAAGATGAACATTAAAGATATGTCTTGGAACGACGCCGCGACCAAGAGGTCGAATAACGAGTTCTTTCCCAAGAGCATAAGAGGCTTGATAGTGGGAAAATCGAATTGTGGAAAGACCGATCTGTTGATGAATCTGTTGTCCCGACCCGACTGGTTGGATTGCGACAGATTGTTCGTGTTTGGCAAGAGCTTGTTTCAACCCGAATACAGATTGCTTCGAGAGTGCATGGATCGCAGATTGCCCAAGGACGTCATAGCCAGAATCTTTGACAGTAGGGAGGAATTCGACAAGAGTGGAGCTCCACTCTCGACCATTTTGGACGGCGCGGCGACGGAGCTGATGAAGAGAAATGCATTTTCCAACGTCGAGTGTCGATTTTATGAGAACGCTAGCGACGTTCCAGATCCTAAAGAACTGAAATCGGAAGATAAGAATCTCATGATTTTCGACGATCTGCTTTTGGAGAGACAGAACCGATGCGAATCGTATTACGTTAGGGGTCGACACAGCAACGTGGACTGTTTCTACCTGTCGCAGAATTATTTTCGATTGCCCAGGCAGACGATAAGGGAGAACGCTAATTTTCTATGTCTCCTTTGCCAAGATCTCAAGAATCTCAATCACATCTACGGCGATCACGTCGCAAACGACATGAGCGCTGCGGAATTCAGGAGATTCTGCAAGAGGGTTTGGGATGGTGGACTTTACAATTTCGTCGTGATCGATTTGACAAGCGAATTTAATCGCGGAAAATATCGGTGCGGATTCGACAAGTTTTATGTTTCCGATGGTAATAATAAGATAGAGCGTGAAAATAAAAAAAAATCAGAAAAATAATAAATCTTCAAATAATTAGTTTTGAATAAAAAAAAAAAAAATTAAATATAATGTTCGAACATGGAGAATTGTTAGAACGGATAGCCGAGAATACGGCTGCAAAGCAATCCATTCAAATCGTGGTGAGTGGCGATTCGACTCGATTCGCTATGAAATTCGAACGTTCCATCGAATTGAATAGAGAGAAAAGAAACGAGATGGCGTTGGTGAATCTGGAGACTTATTATTCCTTTCCCAACGTCACCGAAAAGAATAACTCGTTCAAGTATTCCGACGGAACGGATTGGTTGGAGATTCGAATTCCCAAAGGGAGTTACGACATAGACGATTTGAACCATTACATTCAAATGCAAATGAAGACGGATGGAAAGGGAAGCAACAAGATCAGACTCGCTCCCAATCCTAATGCCTTACAGACGATGTTGGATTTGGAAGATAATTTTCGAGTGGATTTCAACACGGACGATTCTATAGGCAAGATGTTGGGATTCGATCGAAAGATGTATCGAGGCCATGCGGCATCTGAAAATACGGTCGACATTCTCGCTGTCAATAGCATTCTGGTGAACGTGGACGTGATTGCTGGAAGCTACGTGAATGGTAGCGCTCAACCGACGATCTATTCCTTCTTTCCAAACGTGTCGCCGGGTTATAAGATTGTGGAGCGACCTCGAAATTTAGTTTATCTACCAGTGATTTTGGACACGTTGTATAGTCTGAAAACCACGTTGACGGATCAAAATGGTGAGCTGTTAGATCTTCGTGGAGAGAGAGTGACGATACGATTTCACATAAGAGAAATATAAAAGCAAAAAAAAAAAAAAAAAAAAAAAAATATTATATATATATATATAACAAAAATAAAATAAACGCAATATTAATTTTACAAAATTATTTTAATATAATTATTAATCAAGAAACAATTGAAGTAAATATATTTAAAAAAAAAAACAGAATTATGACAGAATACGTGGTTAAAAACGTGAACATATCCGCAGGACAGAGGAAGAAACTTAAGAGAGCATTAACAACTCGAGGCGAGGCGGTGAGATTCAAATTCACTCACGAAGATCTGACGAGAGGCGGTCAGGATTCGATCGCCTGGACCAGAAGTCAAATCAACAGGATGGAGAAAGCGATTCGCAATGGAAGAGGGTTGACGGTGAGAATGAGTCCCGCTCAATTGAGATACAATTTGAGAATGGAAGGTGGTTTCCTACCGCTATTGGCAGGAATAGCCGCAAAAGCATTACCCTTCACCGCAAAGGCGCTACCCTTTCTCAGAAAGACTCTCGGCGTGGGAGCTCTCACGGGACTCGCTAGTTCGGCAGTTGAGAAATTAATGGGTGGCAGCGGACTGTTTTTGAGGAAGGGAGGAGCCGTGTGTCGCATTCACGTAGATGACAGCGGTAAAGGATTGTATCTAGAACCCGTTAGAGGCGGCAACTCTCTGAGAGGAAACGGTCTCTATCTGAAGAGTGGATGGAACGTCGAGCGACTCGGCAAGGGTTTGTTGCTCGGTGAGAATTCGCCATTTAAGAACATACCGATTTTGAATATGTTATTATAAATATAAAATTTATATAAAATATAAAATCCTAGAAAGTATAAAATAATATATTTAAAATGGATAAGAAGGTGGAGAAAGAAATTTATCACCTGGATGAAAAGGTGGAGAAACAATTTGACGATAATGACGAACATCTCGAGCCAGAGAGCGAAAAAATAAAAAAATGGTTAGACGCTAATGATGGATATCTAAGGAAAGAACTAGTGAAAGAGATAGAGATAGATGAAGCGCGGGATAGACGGTTGAGAATGAGACGATGCTTTCCATGGTCACCACTACCTTCTGAAGAGAATGGTAATGATGCGAGTGTTACCAAGAGATGCACAACATTCATTCATAATTATGATTCGGATAAACAAAAATGTTACCATAAACGTATCACATCACAAAGAAAAAGAAAAAAAGAAAAAGAAGAATCGACGCTGAAATTGGAGAGAAAAGGAAACGTTATTATAATATATTATGATGATAGTGAAGAAGAAGGAAAACAAAAAAAAAAAAAAAAAGTAAATGAGATCTAAAGATGATCTTATTTTTTTTTTTTTTTCATTTTTCTTCGCTAAAAATCAATCACTCTATTGTTTATATTTCCAAGTCCGTTATTAGCATGTTGACACTCGTGTCTTCTCCTTTTTCGAAAACGTGTTGAATGTTTATCTTTACTCTTTTGATTTTTTTTACATTGGTAAACTCGCTCTCACCACCCAATTTCTTCATGAGTTTGAATGAGATGTTTGGATATATGTAATTTCCATAGGGCTACGACAAATCGTCCTTGTCGAATTCTCTATCTTCAGCGATGACGATGTTCTGCAGATCGCTTTGGTGCTCGTAAATCAAATCGAGCGTGGCTTCGTCCATTTTCAAAGGCATCTTATATTTCTCATATTTGTGCTCTAAGCACTTCGTCTCGACCTGGTTCAATTCAATGGGATCGTGTTGTTGTAATCTATAGATTTTATGACCAAATTTCTTATATGTTTCAACTCGTTTCAATTTCAATTCGCATCTTTTTGGTGTTGTTGTCTTCATGATCGATTATTTAGTATTTAAATAATAATTTGTTTAAAAAGTTTTTTTTTTTTTTGCTCTTTATATATATAAAAAAGTTGTTTTTTTTAATTTTTAAATTTCTTTAATGTAAAATTTTTTTAGTAAAAGTTTTTCTTTTCTCTTTATATATATATAAAAAGTTAAATTTTAATTTCAATCTCTCTATTGTTTATATTTCCAAGTCCGTTATTAGCAAGTTGACATTCGTCATTTTTCCACATACGAAAATGGTGTGAATGTTTATCTTTACTTTTTTGAGTTTTTTTTCATAGGCGAATGCGCTCTCACCACCCGATTTCTTCACGAGTTCGGGTGAGATTATTGGATATATGTAATCTCCATAGGACAACAATAAATCACCCCTGTCGAATTCTCTGTCTTCGGCAACGATGATATTATTCAGCAGTTCGCTTTGGTACTCGTAAAACAAATCGAGCACGGCTTCATTCACTTTCAAACACATTCGATATTTGTGGTAGTAGCGCTCTAAGTCCACCATCTCGACCTCATTCAATTCGATGGGATCGTGTGGTTGTAATGTATAGATAATAAAACTGGATTTCTCATACCCTTCGTCTCCTTTCAATTTCAATTCGCATCTTTTAGGTGTTGTTGTCATGATCGATTATTTGTTTTTTATGAATTCTTGCAAAATAATGTATATTTTAAATTTTGTATTTAAATAATAATTTGTTAAAAAAAGTTTCTCTTTATTTCTCTTTATATATAAATAAAAGTTAAAAAAAAAAATTCTTACCAACTCAATTTTGAGGTAAAAGCAAACGTCTTGTTTCTACCATGCACACACCTGCGTTACTGTAGAGAATATCATTCCGAAGACGAGAAAACGTGTTCGGTTTGCGAGCGAGAAATAAAAGCGGTCTTAAATTGTTTTTTGAATAAAAACACATTAAAGAAAAAAAAATTGAATTTAAAATTTAACTTTTTTTTTTTCTATTATATATATAAAAAGAGTAAAAAAGCAAAACTTTTTTTAACAAATTATTTAATACAAAATTCAAAAAAAAAAAAAATATTCTTACAAATGAAGCAAACAGATAAAACAATGGTAAATTTAAATGAGAAAACCATACCTCAGTTAAACGAGATTTGTAAACTATTACAAATTTCAGAAAGCATAGAACTAAATCAAAAAAAATTGAAGTCATACAAGAATATTTGCGAAACGCCAGAAAGGCAAACGAAATGTCGATAACAACAACGTCAAAAGATGCATCGGTTGTGAAAAATAAGAAGACGACTAAACGAAAAGCCATTGAAGAACATCAAGTTTCCAAAGAAAAGAAAAGAAAAACTGAAACGAAAACGAGTGATGCACTTCAGATTCAAGACAAATGAGATATATCGAGCGAAATTCAATGAGCAATTGACAAAGAGAAAGGAGAAGAATATGTAACACAACTCGTTGTGGAACTATTCCAATCGAAACCTGTAGAACGGGAGAGGGCGATCAAAGGCATTTTTAAAACTTTCGACGTGATTCCCTCGTTGAAGAAAGTCGATCCAAAATTGTTGATGGAATGGGTGAAGAAAGAAGTATTGGATTTGTTTTGCGAATACATGATCGTGGGATTAAAAATTAAGATGATACTCCATTGCATAATGAATAAAATCGACGTGAAGTCCGGCGAGAGCATCGTGAAAAATGCATATTTCAGATCTAAGGTCGAACCCGTATTTCGAGGTTCAGATCTATCGGACGTTTTCGAAAACATGAAAGACAAGATGTTGACGTCTCTTGCGAATTATCAACATGAAGGTAGTATTTGGACGTTCGGTGAGGTGTTGAAACACGAAATTCACATGACTAAAAACGAACCGTTGAAAGGATCTTCCTACTTGGAATTACCGTATTTCTTGACTAAGAAACACGCCATGGTCAACGTGAGAAATAAAGAGGATCAGTGTTTTAAATGGGCAGTCACCTCCGCTTTATACCCTGTCGAAATAAACTCCGATAGAGTTTCTCGTTACGAGGAAACTTCTAAAAATCTCGATTGGACTGGAGTGACTTTTCCAACAGAGTTAAAACATATCGAACGCTTCGAGGTTCAAAATCCTACCGTAGCGGTGAACGTCTTGGGATACGATGACGAAAATCAAAAGATCTATCCTCTCAGACAGACTTCGTATCGCAGAAGAGAAAAGACGATTATTTTATTATTGATTTCGAATGGTGACAATCGTCACTATTGTTGGGTTAAACATCCGAGCCGATTACTGTCAAGACAAAATAATAAACATAAACATAAGATATGTTTATGTTGCAACTGCATGAACATATTTAAGACCGAAAAATCATTAGCAAAACATCATATATATTGCAACGAAAATCAAGGTGTCGCCGTCGAAATGCCAAAACCCAACACCATCGTGAAGTTTGAAAATCACAATAGAAGGTTAAAAGTACCATTCATCGTGTACGCTGATTTCGAATGTTTCACTGCGAAAATGAGTTCCTGTCAACCCAACGCTCTTCAAAGTTACGTTGAAAGATATCAAAAACACATACCTTCGGGCTATTGCATTTATGTGAAATGCGCTTTCGACTCGCAACACGATATGGGTCCCTTCAACTACACGAAACAGTGCGAAGACGACGACATGGCTCAAAGGTTCGTGGAAGAGTTAGAATCGAAACTTCAAATGTTATACGACAAATTCAAAACTCCGGCAAAAATGATCATCACGCGAGAGCAGCAGGACGAAAATAACAGAGCCACCGAATGTCACATATGCAGACAATCGTTCGATGAGAATTCGGAGGAAAATAAGAAGGTCAGAGACCACGATCATTACACGGGTCTGTATCGCGGTCCGGCTCACAGCAAGTGTAATTTAAAATATCGAGGCACCGCTTTCTATCCGGTGATGTTTCACAATCTCTCGGGTTACGACAGTCATCTGTTCATGAAAAATCTCGGCACCTCACACGAAGAATTAAATTGCATCACGAACAGCGAAGATAGATACATTTCCTTCACGAAATGGAAGCTCATGGAGAAGAAAAGAGTAATCGACGGAAATACGTTGAAAGAAAAAACCGAAATCCATTCGTAGATGCATACGTTTCATCGACAGTTTTAAATTCATGTCGACCGATCTGGAAAAATTAGTCGATAACATGAGCAAGGATAAATTTAAAAGCACGAGTGAACATTTCGGAGAACGAGTAGACGTCATGTTGAGGAAAGGAGTCTATCCTTATGATTACATGAACGATCTAAAGAGATTCGAAGACACCGCACTACCTTTGAAAGATGATTTTTATTCGAAATTATACGAATCCGACATTTCCGACGAGAATTACAAACACGCCAAAAGCGTGTGGAAATCATTCGATATGAAAACCATGAGAGATTATCACGATCTCTATCTGAAGACCGACGTTCTGCTCTTGGCAGATGTGTTCGAAAATTTTCGAGACGTCTGTTGTCGAAATTACGATCTGGATCCCGCTTGGTATTTCACCGCACCCGGTCTGGCGTGGGATGCTCTGTTGAAGACCACCGAAGTTCAATTGGAATTATTATCCGACGTGGACATGTTGCTCATGTTCGAAAGGGCTGCGAGAGGTGGCATCTCGATGATCTCTCACAGATATTCTGAAGCTAACAATCCCTACATGAAAGAAGGTTTCGATTCGAAACGGTTGACTAAATACATACAATATTGGGACGCCAATAATCTGTATGGTTGGGCTATGAGTCATCCTTTACCGATTGGAAATTTCGAATGGGTGAAGGAACCGGAAGAGATGCAAAAATGGAGAGACTATCCTTGCATTTTAGAAGTCGATTTGAACTATCCGGAAGAATTACACAGTCCACACAACGATTATCTGCTGGCTCCCGAACGAATGGAACCGAACGAAGAAGATGAGGAAAAACTCATCCCCAATTCATTTAACAAAAGTAACTACGTCGTCTACAGCGAGAATTTGAAACAGTACGTCGATTACGGGATGAAATTTGTCGACATACATCACATCATTCGATTCGACGAAGAGCCTTGGATGAAAAAATACATCGATCTCAACACGAATCTCAGAACTCGAGCCGAGAACAATTTCGAAAAAGATTTCTTCAAACTCATGTACGGCAAATCGATGGAAAACATCAGGAAGAGAACCGATGTTCGACTCGTCACGTCTGAGAAAAGAGCTAAAAAATTAGTGGCAAAACCCAATTACAAACACCGAACCATATTCGGCGAAAATCTAGTGGTCGTTCGCATGCAAAAGACGTACCTGAAGTTCGACAAACCGTATTATCTTGGACCGATCATCTTAGATATCAGCAAGCGATTGATGTACGAGTTTCACTACAATTACGTCAAACGAAAATTTGGTGATAAAGCCAAACTACTGTTCACCGACACAGACAGTTTAGTTTATGAGATAGAGACGAAAGACGTCTACCGAGATATATCTCCGGACGTGGCTGAGTGGTTCGACATGAGCAATTATCCCGTCGATTACCCATCCAACATTCAATCGAACGACAACAAGAAGGTGTTGGGTAAATTTAAGGACGAGAGCGGCGGTAAACAGATCGTCGAATTCGTGGGCTTGAGACCCAAACTGTATGCTTATCGTCTAGAAGATGATGAAGAGATCAAGAAGTGCAAAGGAGTTAAAGCGTGCGTGGTGAAGAAAACCATCTCTTTCCAAGAGTATAAAGATTGTCTGTTAGGAAGTGGTCTGGTGTATAAGACTATGAAATCGATTCGAAGCGAAAATCACGACTTGTATACCGAAATAGTCAACAAGATTTTGCTGATGGCCGACGATGACAAGAGATTCATGTTAGATGATAAAATAAGCACTTTGGCAATTGGACATTGGACTTTGGATCTAATTTTAGACGATATGAATGGAGATGATTGGATTCTAGATGCGATTGTGGATGATAAGATTCCAGATACGACTGTGGATGATAGGATTCCAGAAAATCAAGAAGAATTAGATGAACACAAAATTATGGAAATCGATAGTGACATCGAGAAAGTTAGTTTAAAAAGAAAAAGGAAAAAAATAGAAAAAAAAATAACATCATTTTTAGTAAATTATAATAAAATAAATAAAAAAGTATATACTTATTTATGAATAAGAAAATAAAGATATCCATAGAAGGTGTCGTCTTACCCAACGAACCCCTATCCAACATCGATCTGTTGAATGCGGCAAAAGATTTGAAAATCGAAGATTTTCTAGGAGTGTTTTCCAGAGATGCCTTGCCAAAGAGAAGACCTAGACAATCGGAATGCGGAATTTTAAATCTAGACGATTCATCGGGTGAAGGCACTCACTGGGTGGCGTGGATGAAGAACGGGAAGAAGAAAAATTATTATTTTGACAGCTACGGAATCTCACCGCCAAAAGAAATAAAGAACTATTTCAACAAATCGATGGTTCGTTACAACACGGAACAAGTGCAATCACCAGATCAAGTGTTTTGTGGTCACCTGTGTCTCTACATTCTCAAGAGATGGTCTGAAGGAGATCGATTTCAAGACATTCTCAATGATTTACATTAGAGAGAGATTTATTTTTTAAAGTATATATAAAGATAAAAAATTATTTTAAAAAAAATTTTAATCGAATAAAAACGAAAAATAAAATAACATAGTTCATTTTTTAATAAACTGCGTTTTGAACACATTTTTCTAAACAACAAAAAAAATCCCACAACAACATGCCAGTCCATAAATTTGGTAGAAGTGATGACGAAAAAATCAACCCGAGAAAGAAGAGGAAGACGTTCGAAGTCGACGATGGTTACAATGTTGCCAACTTGGACGAGCATTACGTTCAGAGATACGAACCTCGAGAAGAACCTTTGAACATGAACGATAAGAAGCTCTACAATCTTCCCGAGCTGATAGATCTCGCAGATGCTGCGACTAAAAAATACGTCGACAGGGGGAACGCCGATTTCGAACGAATCCTGCTGGATAATTACATGGATAAAACCATGACCGACGATCTTGATCTGAAATCCAAATGTTTGGTGAACGTCATGAATCCCGTAGATCCCACCGATGCCGCAACCAAGAAATACGCAGACGACTCTCACGCGAGATTCAGCGAACACCTCAGAAATAGATACGTTCTGAAAATGATGCACTCGGAATTGAACACCAATTATAACAAGATAACGAACGTGGCCACTCCCACGAATCCCAAGGACGTAGCGACCAAACACTATGTAGATCTGGAACAGAGAAAGTCTGACAGACGTGAAATGAAATCGGATATGAATGTGGGATTCCACAAGATATTGAATCTGTCGAAGATCGACGACACGGATGCGGACTCAACCGCAGTCAACAAGGGCTACGCCGATTCTGCCGTGATACAATCGCAAGAATACCTAGAATCGCAAGTGGACAATCTCTACCTGAACAATCTGGCAGAACCATGGAGGGTGGCATCAACATGAACGGTCACAATTTATTCGGTCTCGATCACGATCCCGAATTCGATTCCAGCATGGTAAGCAGAAAGTACGTGGACGACAACTCGGTCTGGAGAAAGGGCGACATCATGGAAGGTAAACTAGACATGGGTGGACACGTGCTCACGAATCTACCGGAACCCGTGCACATGATGGATGCCTGCACCCTGATTTCGGTGGTGGAGAAAATCAAATATGCTAGACAATTGATCACCGTGTGGGCCGAAGAGGCCGGCACCTTAGATGAAGGAAAAGCTGAGTGGTCTTTCAGAAACGGAAGTAGCGGATTGCAACATGGTCAAGTGGGATATCACATGCCGTTGGGAGGTGAAATCCTTCGAATGAGTCTGGCTTCCTCGGATTTGAATAACAGAGCGGTCGTCAATCTCATGGTGAATGGTGTGGAGAGTGATAAGAGATACAGCGTCGAAAAGACTGAGAATCAACATGCGAATGTTAGCACGTTCGGCATGCCTCTCAAAGTGAACGCCGGAGACAGGATTAATTTTGTCATGAAAACCAATAATCCCGAAACCGCCACTTCCGTGGTGAGTCTACTGATCGAACTAGATCCTTTGAACAAACAGTGAACGCATGGAAAATAATGAATTAAAAAAAAAATAATGTGTGATTATTAAAAACAAAAAAAAAAAAAGTAATGAGATATAGAGAGATGTTCAATCTCTCTAGATGACATTACTTTATTTTTTTGTTTTTTTGTTTTTTTTGTTTTTAATAATCACACATTACTTTTTATTTATTTTTTTATTTTTTTTATTTTTTTTTTCACACACTCGTCTCTCATCGTATGACCGACATCTTACTTCCGTCCGATTCGAATTGTAATTCTCTGTCCGACAGGACCAGGGCAAAGGCTTCGGTTTTTCTTGGCACGTTCCTATGAAATTGCATCTTGATCTGAATGTCTAACACGCTACTCTTGAGTCGTTCACTCTGTTTACTGACGTCGAATACGAACATGGGATACATCGACTTGTATTCGCCGGGAGATATGTTGGGGTTGCTCATCAATTCGTCTAGACCGTGATACTTCTTCCTAAAATCAGCGGCGTCGCCGTACAGTCTGGAGAAATCGTTCTTGTCGAACGACGCGTTGTAATCGATTGCTGGATATCTCGTGGCGTTCAGAAACACTTGCATGTTTCTCAAATGGCAGTGATCGAACAGCGACACATTCTTTTCCTGAGACCCGTCCCTATCGGTCTGACACGCAACCACGATGAAACGCAGTCTCTCGGAAGCGGATTTCACCGTCAATCTCCAATCGAAGTGATTCGTGGAGGGAGGAATGCTAGCTGTGTCACACTGTCTCATTCTAAATCCCACGGGTAATTTACTCTTGGATTCTATGATCTTGTAGAGACGTGCTTTCTCCATGATCGAAGGCTCCATGTGTGGAACGAACCACGATATCTTGTGTAGAGTTATCTTACCCGCATCGGTCGCGGTGAGTCTCACTATTGCGTCGTCATTTCCTTTTCAAATCAACGTCAGATTGTGTTTGAATCCGTACATGATCTTGTTGTAATCGTCCGCGAATCCGAAGATGTGTTTCAAAGGTATCCTGAACGAAAACGTTCCTTTAGGTCTGGACGTCTTGACGACGTAGTCGAATATCGCGGCGGCGCCTGCGCTAGCAGGGCCGACGGTGTCTTTCACCCACAACTGATTAAGTCCTCTGGATTTCGAAAAATCATCAGGATACGTCAAGAGTCCGAACATCGTGGTGGCCTGACCGGCATGAAACACAGATTCTATCTCTTGTCCGGATAGCATGTATTTTATGTTACTGCATAGATGCATGATGCCATTATTGGCTAGAGTAACCGTGTCGTCGTCGGCGTAGTCGCTCCCATCTTCCTTGGTGAGACGTCCCTGCACCACTATGTAACTCTCGCTAGGATGTACGAATAGATCTTGAGTTTCGACGTTGATTCTTATCTCTCCCGCATTGTTCAAACTCGTTCCGGTTACTGGTTCGTATTCGTGAACCTCATATTCTTGAATACTTTCATCTTTCACTATGCTTTGTGTTATATCTAGTATATTTGTCATTTTAAAGGATTTTTAGGTTTTTTTTTGTTTATTAATTAACTTGCTTTCTTTATCTAAAAAATAGTTTTTAATTATTTTTTATTATTATTTTTTTCTCTCTTATATATATATGTGTGTAAACAAGAAAATGTCAAAGAGAGTAAATAAAAAAAAATGTTGTCTTCTTCATCAAAACTTCATCTTCTGTAATTGTTGTTCGTAAAACTTTCCGATGATCTCTTCTCCATCCAAAGCTTCGATTTCGTAAGTCACCGGATCGGTGTGAAATATTTTGATGATCACGAAAATTTCCGAGGTCCATCGAGGAGTATAATCCTTTTCGAAGTGCTTCTTATAAGCGTAGATTCTCACTCGATCGCCGACGCAAATTTCGGCGTTCTAGACTTCTTCCTGATCGTAGATCTCTCGGGATATAGATTCGCGTAGACCCGTTTTTCGTTTTGAGGATCGCTAGCTTCCGCGGGAGTCATCTTGATCGATCTGTGTCGCGTGTTGTTGTAATCTTTGACCAGACCGTTCAGAGCGTATATGTATTCCTTGGTCGAATTCGCCGTGAAGTATCTGTACATCTTCTCCTCCATCGTTCGATTCCAACGTTCCACCACGCTAGCTTTCTCTTTGTTTTCGATCGAGTAGAGGTCTACCAATCGACGAACGTGCTTGTTGTAGAATTCCTTTCCCTTGTCCACCCACAATTTACTCGGTTTTCGAGAAGACGAGTCGAACACGCTCTTCAGAGCCTCGGCGACGCAAGGTCCAGATTTATCCTTCAAAGCTCTGATGCAACCGTATTTGGAAAACATGTCGATGACCGTCAATAGATATTTGCCGCCCTCGTTCCGCTTCGAAAACGATCTCATGTCGACCAAGTCGGCAGACCAAATGTCATTCAGACCCTTCACGAACACCCTTCTCTTTCGAAATTTACGCACTATGGGTTTGTGTAACTCCTCGGCCAATTCGCTCGTCAATAATCGTTTCTTCTTCTTTTCAGATGCGCTTTTTTTTGAACGCCCCATCCGAATCGACGTTTCGCACTGATCAGATTGCCGACCAGCGAACGTTCCATCTTCTCTCTCCTGGTCGGATTCGGTATGCCTCTCAATCTCCCCAACATGTTTTTGTCGCAGACGTCGTTGCGAGTCTTGCTGTCGGGATGTCCGGCGTAGCACAAATCGTGATCGTACGCGGCCGCGTCCACCCTATTCACGGGTTTGCTCCAAGATTTGGGAGTCAGATCGGTGTTGAGTCTCTTGTTCAATTTCGTTCCGGGTCCAGTGAAACTGTGACCGGGCAGATGCATTTCGAAAGGTAGATTGTTGATCATTTTATTCACGATGCCTTTACCTTTGCTTGCGTTCTTTTGTTTGACGAATCGAGTCTTGATAGAACCACACACATCGCAAATTCCGCGAAGCATCCGTCTGTCGTTTTTAGTTCGCACTTCTCTAGAATTACTCGTCTCGGTAACTCTCTTACACTTTATGCAATACATTTGTTTAAGAGTTATTTAAATTAATTTCGTTTTTTTTATTTTATATATAAATTTAATATTTTTTTTTTTAAATTCTGTTCTTATTATATGTATATATATTTTTTTCAATCGCTGCTCTTGAGTTCTATCATCTTACTGAATTCCTCCCTGGCCTTTCCTCCCCTTTTCCACGAGAGAATCCTTCATCTCTTCCTTGATGATCTGACGAGTCTTGATTCTCACGGCTTCTTTCATGGCATCGTATTTCGTTTTCTCGCTCAATATCGCGAAGTATTCACCGTCCGATATCCTACCGTCTTTCAACGCCATAGAGATCATTTCGGATATCGTGTCGATCTTCGAGTCGGCCAAGACGCGAATCTTGTCGTGTTTCCTCGCCTTCAGATATAATTTCCTACTCAAAAAGTTTCCGACCGTGCTAAACAATCCGGCGCAAATTCCGTGAAGCATCCATCTTTCGTTTTTAGTTCGCACTTCTCTAGAATTACTCGTCTCAGTAACTCTCTTACACTTTACGCAATACAGTTTTTTTAAGAGTTATTTAAATTAATTTCGTTTTTTTTTATTTTATATTTAAATTTAATATTTTTTTTTTTTAAATTCTGTTCTTATTATATATATATATATTTTTTTTTTCAATCGCTGCTCTTGAGTTCTATCATCTTACTGAATTCCTCCCTGGCCTCTTTCCTCCCCTTTTCCACGAGAGAATCCTTCATCTCCTCCTTGATGATCTGACGAGTCTTGATTCTCACGGCTTCTTTCAAGGCGTCGTATTTCGTTTTCTCGCTCAATATCGCGAAGTATTCTCCGTCCGATATCCTACCGCCTTTCAACGCCATAGAGATCATTTCGGATATCGTGTCGATCTTCGAGTCGGCCAAGACGCGAATCTTGTCGTGTTTCCTCGCCTTCAGATATAATTTCTTACTCAAAAAGTTTCCGACCGTGCTAAACAATCCGGCGGAGAGAGCCACTCCTTCTACGGTCAACACGATCGGAATGCCGATCGCGGTCGACAACAATCTGATGCCGGCCGCGTGTAAACCCATGGAAATCGTGATGAGTGTCGTGTCGATCGCGTTGACGAATTTCACGAAACGCGAATACTTCTTCTTGAGGGAACGACGAGAATCTCTCTCGAGTCAGATACAATTGGATTCTACTGATTTGATCGATGCGATACCTCTCTCCTCTTTCTCCTTCTTCTAGCGACGGCGCCGTCGGCAAAACGCCGTTCGGCTTCTCGTCCTCGTCGTCCACTAACGTCGGATACAATTTATTTCTGGTTCTCATTTTGTGTTTTTTTCTTTCTAATATTAGATAAAAAAAATTTATGTGTGTATTTATTTTTTTTTTATTTTCTACTCTCCCTTATTTTTATATCAACGAAAAAAAAACTTAGACGTATGCTTCGTTCAGCAATAATTTCTTGATGCATCCCTTCTCTTCTAAAGTCAAACTTCTACGCGCCAATTTCAGTTCTTCCGAATCTGTGGGCCTGTCTCGATTCTTACAGAAGACTCACATCGTTGAATTTAACGCGTTCGAACACCGGTTCGAAATACATGACGACCATATCTTCCCTTTCCATCGTCAGACACGAATGATTCTCGTGATCGAAGTCTAGATGATCCCGACATCCGACGCATCGTTCTAACAAGATGGTACGTAGTTCTTCGTTCACGCAGATCAGCATGTTTAAAAGAAACCTCGCTCTAAAAGTCTGAGAATCGCTCATGATTTAGGTATTTTTTTTTTATTATTATCTATTCGATTTGATATATTTAATTTTCTAAATAACAATTTATTTATATTTTTTTTTCTCCCCTGTATATATATCAATCAAAAACGTGACAGTGGGCTCGCGAATTTCCAACCACACCGACGACAACAACACTCTTCGTTCAGATCGAGTTTTTTTACGAGAATCGAGCGATCCGATCGCTCGATCAGCTGAGTTTTTGAGAATTTCTCATAGTGGAGGAATTCCCCTAATAATGTCATAAATGGGAAAAAACCCACCGCCTCAAAAAAACAAGGGAGAGTTCTGAACCATCTGTACCAACACAATTGCGGGTTCTGTATCGCTGATCTAGAGTCTCCAAAACTGTTTTTTGATGATGACCCAGAATCTTTTGCTTTTGCTCGCGTTCGCCAACGATGGATCGATGGTCTGATCTGCGATTGGAACGTTGTCAAAAAATTACGTACAAGATAAAAGTGAACTGTACAATTTCACCCTTTTTTAAAAAACGCGCGTTGACCACGCGTTGACCACGAGTATTTGAACGTTAAAAGTGCGATCTAGGAGTCACAACTGTACATGGGGGGGGGGGGGGGGGGGATTCAACATCATGTACAGTTTTTGTGAACAAGCGTGTGATTTAACACTGAATTCCACGTTGGTGAACGCATAGTGTGCGTATGTTGTACACGTACATGTACAAGTGATAGTAGTTCGGCCTTTATTACCTACTCCCCTTCCATTGATCGCAGATGGCTTAATATGTTAAGGTTATAGAACAAGTTAATAATTTTAGATGAAAACCGTCTGGTTTATAAAATCTTGTGGGATTATGAGAAAAATGCTCAATGGATGGTGCTCAGAAGTAAAATCAATTTTCTTACATTTAGACCAGTCAGATTTATATGAAAATAAATTGGGGTGTGATCTGGGCGAAAGTCACAATTTGCTGAAATCTCACCACAACACTAAATGGGTTACAAGTATACAGTTTGTTCTGAAGCTGAGAACTTATAAAATATTTAAAACGTCATATGAGACAGAAGAGTATGTTTATTTAGGTTTAACCCGCCAACAGAGATCCATTCTGGCCCAATTTAGATGCGGTGTCCTCCCAATTCGTATTGAAACCGGGAGAAACAAAAATGGAAAACCATATGAACGTCTATGTAAATTTTGCAATTCAAACAGTGTTGAAGACGAATCCCACTTTTTATTAAATTGTACATTTTATTCTGACCTTCGGAATAATTTGCTACAATCAATTTCTGGAGAATATGAAGTAGATATTCGTCGTCTGGATGAAAACAGCCTGTGTTTGTTACTACAAAAGTACCCTAGACAGTGTGCCGCATATCTGGTCAAGGCATATGATAGACGAAACCGATACATGTACGGGAACAGCCCTCGAACAGTATCTCCTTGAGCTTGTTCCAATCACGCTCACGTGTGTATAGTTCTTATAATAAAAATATAAAAATAGTAAATGTTTTTAACACTGAACTTATTATTCCTAACAGAATTAAGAGATGAAATCTTGTCAGTTGGGTGATGGAGATGTGAGTGTTACCGGGGCGAGGTCTTAGAAAAAAAATTTCCCGTGACATATAGGCCAGTTTGGCCGGGTGTTTACTTTGTAAATCTTATGAAAAGACGTTTTGTTGTTTTGAATGACACATGTCATGCAAATAAAGATATACTTACTTACTTTCTGTTTACCTCTCTTTGTTTGACGGCTATATAGTTTGTTTCTGGGAACATGGAGATTCAATTTCAGACCCAGGTGTATTATTTTGTACGCAAGAAACATGTGATTTGGGCATGTCTTGCCAAGGCATATTGCGGTTTAGCGCGCTCTGAGCGTTTTGTCAACCGGTCATTTCCGTTTATACGGACATAAGAGGGTCAAACTAATGTACATACTACTCTGATTACTGGTCATCGACGCAGTGTTTGTGTTAATGTTTATTGTGTTTAACGACACTTTCAGCAGCCAGGGTCTTATCGTGTAGGAGAGTTTTACTGGTGGAGGAAGCCGGAGTACCCGTAGAGAACCACTGATCAGCCAGAGTCTCCAGTTGACTAGCTCTGCACGAGGCGATTTAGCAGCGGTTGAACGCAAATGCACCATCCACATGTAGTACGCCTCACTGCACAGCGTCACCGTGCTCCCCACGTGGACAATCGAGATTAAGTGTCTTGCCCAAGGTCACAACACAATTACAAAATCACTTTTGTGATCACAGAACTATATTGAGTTTATCACAATTGTTATCCTGTGCAATGCCAGGCGTTTCGTATGTAAACTGTATGTAAATCTGTCTATTAGCAATGCGTTAATCTGCAGCTGATTATCTCCTTGGATGCACTCATGTTGTACAATCGTCTGTTTTGCCATTCATCGATTTTAAACTTTTACTCGTTTGATGGTCTCGTATTCCAGTAAAACATCGTCAAGGAATCAACATAGAAAATCTCGACAATGGGACAATGGATTTTTATTGCATTGTTAAAATATATCACGTCATTACTTGTTACCTACCATTAGTATTTACAAAACCAATACTTCACTGGATCAACAGTGAAGAAGAAATGCTTAAGTAAGGCATAGACAATGCGTTCAAATATACTAATAAAAAGTAGGGTATATTTGATAAAAGTGAGATAGATGAAGATATATATATATATATATATATAAAAGACAGTTGAGGCATTGCACTGTGACATCTGGTGAATGATTTCAGCGATAGTTGGGTGTCTGACAAGCACAATTTCCACGAACTGAGCTGTAGAAGACATGGACGGCCAGTCAGAGAATTTACCACATTCAGTATCTCGTAAATCCTCCTCGGTTCGCGAGACAAGAACGGATCCGACGTGGCATACTCCTCACCAAACGTCCAATATCAGCTTGACTGATGTTATTCCATTCTTCCTGCAGTGTAGCGGCGAGGTCCTGAACATTGGTAGGGAGCTGTTGACGTTGTCGTGGACGCCTACCAAGCATTTCCCAGACGTGCTCGATTGGTGAAATATCTGGACTTAGTGCTGCTCCTGGGGGAACTCTGTAGAGACACGGATCCTGTGTCCGTCTTCTTGAAAAATGAATCAACGGCCACACGAGCTGCCAACATCATGTCACGGTAGTACTCCCCTGTGACTCGTCCTTGGGTGACATGTAACGACATGTAACGTTATGATAACGTCATAACGTCACGGAGAAAATGGACGCTTTCATAATTCCTCCGTCGGAACTTTAACGTTTTTTCTTATTACATTGTGATAAATTGAGTTAATTTGTTTGTGGGAATTAATCAAATTAAGGTAAGGGAGATAACATCAACATCTGCACCAACGATCTACACCAAAGAGAACTCTTCACTCCCAAAATAATGAAGGATCCCTAATAACATCGGGATGAGAGCTTACCACTGGAGACAGATGCTGGCCGCAAAATGAACTAATTTTACCTTTGTTCGATTCTCACATTTAATTTACTTTATCTGGAAAACAGGAAAATAGAATACGAATCCATAAAATACAATCAAGTGACTATTTAAACGACGCTTAATATGGAAGGAGCAACTATTATACCTAATGTGACTGAAAATGGAGTACAAGTTGAGAAGGCCCTAGTGTCCAATTCGGTCATCGCCGATAGAGATGAAATAAGGAATTACACGCTGAACATTGAAAAGGTGGTCACAAAGAAGTGGAATATGCTTCTGGAGGACATTCATGAAGTTGAAATAAAAAATCGTGGTCGTTGTGTGGTCATAACACTAGACACAAACAAATTTGAAAGTTATCGTGGTGGATTTACAGACAAATATTGGGATGACACACTTAAGAAAGAAAAGGAAGGCTGTATATGGGAATGTGTTTATGATAAAAGTAGTGTAATAGTGGAAGACAAATTATGTGTTCCTCGTAACAGAGGTAGTAAAATCCGCATACATATTTTTCGGACAACTAACAGGATTATGTTACAAGGATCTAGAACGAATATTAGGTGGTGGGTCATCAATGTGTTACCGGGAGTATACGAACTTGGTTTTAACACTCCGTTTGAAGGAGACATCAATCGAGTTGCGAATTTGTTAGATTCCGAACAAGACGTTGAAAATTCGAAATCCGGTGTGTTTGTGCCCCACACTTTCACATCTTCAGGCACCTCCTCTGAAAAGACTTCACTGATATCACAACAAAAGCCGGAGTATTTTCCAACACCCAAAAGGAAGAGCAACCACAATCTTTCACGAACTGCACTGAGATCACAAAACATACGGTCGACTTTTCGAGGAAGTTTCCTTACATCTGGCATTTTCAAACAGTCCATAGAAGAAATTCAGTTATCCATAGAGGAAATGAAACTATCATACAAGGAACATATGTCTATGTGTGATGAAAAGTTGGCAGACATCAAAACTCAAATTCAAAATTTATTAAAGGCCGAGACCCGTTCAGTCGAAAATAGGATTACAAACTTGGAAGAAGAAAACAAAACTTTAAAACATGACAATTCCAAGCTAAGAAATGAGGCGAGCAATACTAAATCAGCTCTTTCCAACCTCAAATCGGAGTTAAGACGGGTAAATGAAAAGCAAGCTGTACTAACCATGGAATTTGCTACAGCGACGAGTCATCAAGATGACAAAGTTCTTAATCCTAACACAGAGACCTTTATACCAAGGACGGATTCTAACCAGGACACGACTGACGAAAAGTTAGATGAGGTTCGAGTTAACACGGCGTTGTTTACTAGCACTCCTACAATCTTAACTACCAACAGCTATAATCATCTTTGCGAGGCAAATGATTCCAATTTAATGAATGCTCGAGAGGACGATGTGATACCGTTTACAGAAAAAACACGCGTTCAATTCAATGGGCGCGGGGGTTATCCACATAATGTTGTAAATGTTGATTCGATGCGACCCGTACACTTAATTATTGGGAACTCAGTAATAAGACCATTACATCCAAAGAAAATGGCATTAAAAGGAGAATTTGTGAAAACTGTTGTTCAACCTGGACAAATACTTGCCAGTCAACACAAATGGATCAACGACTCACGTCCAGTTGAAAATGTAAACAAAGTAACAATTCACGTTGGCATCAATTCGTGTCGTAACAGTTTGTCAACAAGGGAAGAGGAGGTGGAAGATATCTTAACCACCCTGAAAACTAAATACCCTAAGGCCATCATCAGACTTTCTTCAGTTATTCCGTCACTCCACTCGGACACAATTAATTGTTTCATCAAACAAACAAACGAAACATATCGTTTGGTGTGTAAAATGCAGGGGTGCAATTTCATTGATAACACCAGCGGATTTGTTTCAGCAAATGGTCAAATTCGTACACACCTGTTTCGGGATAATTATCATGTTAATGAGACTGGTATTAAAATCATAGCTAAACGGATGAAATATTTCACTGATGAATATGATGACATTGATAATGGCAAAGATAGCTCGTTTCGTCCTTCGCAGAGAAGTCAAACACAAACATTTCATGTCCGACGAACAGATGACGACCGAAGCACGAACTTCTACAGGAATCAATTTAATGATATGCCGATAAACAGACGTAGACCACCACAGATAATGAAATCTTCTGTTGGGCAAATAAACAATCATAATGTATATGATACGGGGAGATATAGACCCAAGCACACAAACTTCGTTGAACATCAGGAACAGTTTGGAAATGACGCTTTCAGCAACTTCCAGTCTGATGTGCTTCTGTTACGCAATCACTTGTCAGATATGCTAAACAGCATGAACTCTAGAATTAGAATGGTTGGAACTAGAACAAATTGCTAAAAACTCAATCAGTATGTGTTGTATATGCAGTATATATTAGGATTTTTAACATTACATTTTTGCACGCTTTATCGGGAGTGTGTGTGTGTGTGTGGGGGGGGGGGGGGGGGGGTCTCAATCAATATATATTGTATATGCAGTATGGGTTGAGAGTTCAAATGTCATAGTTTAATAAGGCTCTATATATTTGTGTGTGTGTGGTTGGAAGGGGGGGGGGGGGGGGCTCTACCAATGTATATTGTATCCGCGGCGTATATAGGGATTTTAAATTTCATAGTTTTATGTTTTTATTGGGGGGGGGGGGCATCCCAATCTAATGCGATATACGTTGGATGTTAAATATCATAATCTCATGTTTTATGGGGGGGGGGGGGGGGGTGTCGAACGTCGTTCACCAACAAATTATCATTGTAAAATTAATATAGTCCAGGAAAACATTAAAGGAACACTGGACGATATTTTTGATGAAACGTTGCAAACATGAGAAACAGGCCTATATGATTTATACCGCTAAATTCAGCTTCTTCCGTAAGGCCTATCTGGCAATTATCTCCTATTTCTGAAAAATAGAAATATCATGACAATTCAAATGTCACATCTAAACTCTCATGGTACTAATATCATTTCTCCTTATTAACCGTACATTATAGCTATGTAAGAAAATTAACTAACTGTTCACTTTTTATACAAACAATTTCAGTTTTTCAATGTGTCTCTCTCCAGTGGAGCTACTCCCATCTATTGCTATATTTTGTATTACTTTATTCAATATGACGTATATATTTGAAAAGAAAAAGGTTGGTTACACTGCTTGGAACGTTCAAGGGTTGAAAAATAAAATTCCCGAGAGCTGCTTCCGCCAACAACTATTGCGTGATGAATTTATAACATTAACAGAATCGTGAAATTCAGACAAATCATGTATTGAAATACCGGGTTACACCTGTGTTGATTTACGTCGAAAAATTCCCCATGTCGACAGGGGTGGGATATGTTTCTATTTCAATACTAAATACGATCGTTTCATTACAAACATAAAACGGATTGGAGAATTGGCCTTATGGGTGGAATTTGACGGCCGGATGTTTAATCTTCCAGGTAAAATAATTTTTGTGTCGGTGTATATTCCACCCCATAACTCCACTGTTTGGCGACAGTCTCGATTAATGAACGCGTCAGTTTATCAGGATCTAGAAACCGAAATTCTAGCAACTGCCCCATCCGATATGCTCATTATAGGTGGCGATTTCAACTCTCGTACGGGTGGACAACCGGATTATGTTACAGATGACAGTGATATGCACATTCCTCTCCCAACAAATTACACTATTGACAACTGCAAAAGCAGACAAAGTTTAGACAAACAAACAAATGTATTCGGCAGACAGCTCTTGTCTCTTTGCCAGAAAGCAAAGTTGAGAATACTTAACGGTCGTTGCGCCGGGGACAGTTTGGGAAATTTTACTTCTTTTCAATATAACGGCGCTAGCATAGTTGATTATATAATTATGTCGGACAAATATCTGTCGGATGTCGACTATTTCTGCATCAAGTCACCAACGGTGTTTTCCGATCATTGCCAGCTCGTTGTTCACTTAGAATATTCTTCTCTTGATACAAAACTGAAAAATAAGTTTGATTACACAAAACAAAAATTCACTTTCCGCTGGGTTGAGGACAGTGAGGAAAAAGCCAAAGAAATTATGCAAAACCCGAGGACGAGAAATGATCTTCAACAATTTCAAATGAAAGTATTTACAATGGATAGCCAGGGATCTGAAACCGCGGCTGGGGACTTGATGCAGGTAATTAACTCAATAAATGTATTAGTTTGCAAACGATCTCCACTCAACAAATTTAAGAAAACACCTAAAAGACAATGGTTTGATACTGAGTGCAAGCATTTAAAGTCTGTGATGGAAAAAGTTATACGGGAAATGAAAGATAAACCTTTTGATAAGTCACTTCTCGGTAAATACTTCGCGGCGAAAAAAGCGTACAAAAAGGAAACTAAGTGGAAACGTAAAATGTACTATAAAAACATGTTTGATAAGTTGGAGTCACTAGAATCATCTGATCCCGAATGCTACTGGAAGATTATTAACCAGCTCAGAGCTAAAGAGCCTGATAATAACAGCCTTGATCCTGATACAACTGTAGAGTTTTTCAACCAGTTGTTATGTCGCGACATATCACCCATCGAGAACACTGAACACACTGACACTGTAAAAACTCACAAATTCCCTTTAAAGAATGATCCGATTACTGCGGATGAAATATTTGCTGCGCTGAAACTTATGAAAAATAAAACTTCATCAGGACCGGATAATGTCTCTAACAAACTGTTAAAAGCGATAGTACCGTACATGATTGATGCCATAATCAAAGTTTTCAATCACATTTTCGAATCGGGACATTATCCGCTCGACTGGAGTCAATCATTCCTCACTACTATCTACAAAAAAGGTAACAGACATGATCCTAATAATTATCGAGCGATAGCCGTCAGTTCGGCTGTGGGTAAACTGTTTAATAAAATAATTAACGCCAGACTCAATCACTACTTGGAAAGTAACAAGCTAATTAGTGATAATCAGTTTGGATTTCGAGAACACAGTAGTACAATAGACAGTGCTTTTGTTCTCAAAACCATAATTGATAAATGTAAATTTTCTAAGAAACCTCTCTATGCAGTGTTTGTAGATTTTCAAAAAGCTTTCGATACAGTCAACCGTTCACTTTTATTTCGCAAAATGGCAAATATTGGTGTTCATGGCGCGGTATCAAACATCATGCAATCCCTCTATGCATCGAGTTATTATCGAACAAAAACAAGTTCAGGACTGGGTCCACCTCAGCTATCTACAATAGGCGTGAGACAAGGCTGCGTCTTATCACCCACGTTATTTAAAATCTTTATTGATGATATAAAAACATTTTTGATGATAGTTGCGGTCCCATTTCCCTACAAGACATGAAAATTAATCACCTTTTATTTGCAGATGATCTTGTCATGTTTTCTCACTCCGCTTCGGGACTTCAAAATAGTCTTAACAAATTAGAAGAATTTACTTCACGAAATGACCTTACAGTTAATGTTGACAAAACCAAATGTCTAATATTTTCTCACAGAAAAACGAAGACTTTGTCAACGTTCAATCTGGGAAACAGAGCTCTAGAAGTTTGTAATAATTACACGTACCTTGGAATAATGTTTTCAGATAATTGTAAACTAAATGAAGCCCAAAAAGTTTTATGTCTCAAAGGGAACAAAGCACTACATTGCCTGGTAAATTCCTTTACAGGAAAACATTTGCCGTCGGTAGAAATCCTCTCAAAACTTTTTGATAAATTGATAAAACCCGTTATACTATATGGCAGTGAACTGTGGGGTGTGCAAAATCCGTTATACAAACTTGAAAAGATGCCATGCGAGGCAGTTCATACAAGATGTTGTAAGATGATACTTCATGTCAATAAAAACGCATCTAATCATGCAGTGAAGGCCGAACTTGGTAGGTATCCAGTTACTATTGACGCTTCAGTCCGTCGTTTAAAATATATTGCCAAACTGCAGAACAATGAATCAAATATGCTTCTTCACCACGCTTCCACAGAATCAAAATTATATGCCGATTTCAAAATACTGTCAGAAATGCTTAACCATTATGGGGTACCGAAAGTGGAGGAAATCAGAAATTTGAGAAAAAGACTGAAACACTTCACCGAAAAACTCAGGAACGAATATTTGAATTCTTTTAAAGAAGAAATTTTTAATGATAATAAACGAACGGGTAAAAACAAACTTCGAACCTATCGAACATTTAAGAGTGATTACGCTATAGAAATACAAAATCACATGAAGCTAGAATTAATTTTACGAAACTGAGAATTAGCAGTCACAATCTCGCTATAGAGAGAGGACGACACATGCAGCCCCCCATACCACTGAGTGAAAGATTATGTCGCGTTTGCTTAACGGGAGATGTTGAGAGTGAAAAACACTTCCCCATTGACTGTCCAGCATACGAATCAGAGAGAAAGCAACTGTTTGATATTGTATCGAATGCCCGGCCGGAGTTCTATGCCTTGAACAGCTTAGACAAATTTCAAGTGATCATGAAAAATGACAATCCCTCAACATGTGCTGCCGTCTGTAACATAATCCAGTTGTTCTTTATAAAGCGTAACTTTTTGATCAGTAATTAGAATATCTATGAACATGAATACATGAATCCATGAATACAATATCATTTTAAGCTCAGGGTTCAATTCATAGGCAAGCATTCAGTCCTGACTAAGAGCATAATTATCAAGCTACATATGTTTACATGTTGTGGAGGCATATTTTCACGCAGATAGTATTGTGTTCTCTGTAAATATTTGTATTCGTACATATTTCTTGAAATTTCCGTTTCATTTTCAACACTCTTCACATTTGTATGAAGGTACAAAGATTGTATTGTAATTTCAGTTACAAATTTATTCATAACTTACTTGTGTGCAATCTGCCTCATCGAAGGTGTTTTTTGCAATAAATCTAATAATCTAATCTAATCTAATCTAATCTAAATGTAATGCTGTTTCGCTTGCCATGAGTATGCGTCCCCACACCATAACCGATCCACCACAAAAACGATCGTGCTGCCTAACTGTTACATCATGGTATCTTTCGTTCTGCCACCGTCACACTCTGTTTCGCCTGTCGCGGAAGTCGAGAGTGAACCTCCATTCATCGGAAAACATGATGTTGCTTCACCGACGATTGTCCCAGCGCTGTCTTGCTCCACACCAATTACGCCTTGCTACGATGTGACGTTCAGTCAAACGTGAAATGTCTGGACTTTGTGCTGCCCAGTGCAGTGCAGTGACGTTCAGCACCTGGAGGAACTCTGTAGCGACACGGGCCCTGTGTGCTCTTGCAATGTCATCTTGGAAAATGAATCAACGCCCACATGAGCTGCTAACATGTTGTCACGGTAGTACTATCCTGTGACAGCCCCTTGGATGACATGTAATGTTGTTCTGCTTGTCATGGTTATGCCGTCCCACATCATAACCGATCCACCACCAAAACGATCGTGCTGCCTAATAATTACGTCATGGTATCTTTCGTTTTGCCGCCGCCACACTCTGTTTCGCCTGTCGTGGAAGTCGAGAGTGAACCTCGATTCATCGGAAAACATGACGTAGCTCCATCGACGATTGTAAACGTGGAATTATTCGAGGTCGTCGAGCGTAAAAATTCCAGCTGTGTAGGCGATTTCGACAAGTCTGACCACTGACTCGCACATCTGTCGCTCGGTGCAGCTGCTATCGAATTTCTGGGGCACTTTGGTGGCGGTTACGTAATGCTGTGGTTCGGATGAAACGTACCCGGTTAGCAGTTGTCGCCCTTGGACGACCTGGTCGCCGTCTGTCATCAACAATTCTTGTCTGACGGTAGCGTGACCACAACCTGCTAATTACCGATTGAGTAACGTTGAGAATTTGAGCCACTGCAGTCTGTCTGCTGCTAGCTTCCAGCATACTATCGACACGTAAACATTCGTCACGTGCCAGTCTTCGCATACCTCAAAAGTTGCGTTTCGACCAGAAACTATATATGAACGAGTTTATACCAAGAAAAGAACGATGTGACCTCCGAAAAAGCCCGTCCAGTACAAATGGAAATTTTAAAATGTACCCCACAAGCATTAACGCGGTGCTCGCGGGAAAAACCTGCACGAAGTTTTCGTGGGCCGGTGACAATCATGATCCACACTAAACTTGGTAACATATTGATGTGTCCAATCACGCGTATCCAATACCATTTTCCGAAAATATCAACATCAGTTTGGATATCCCCTACTTTGTTTTGAATAGTATAAATTTCATCAAGTTGATGTTTCAGCTGGATGAAAATGGATTTCCAGTTTCTTTGGAAAGAAATCGAAAATAATCCTCTTAAATCGTTCATACCAGTTTCTAAATTTGCCATAGAAACCGAGATTAAATAACGTAACTATCTAATCGGTATCGGTCACTTCTGAGCTTAACCCTTTACACAACGCATACGATATCAAATTGTTTTGTTACTTTATTTTAAGAAAAATAAAGAAAAATAAACAGTTTCAGAAAATTCCAACAAACCCGTATCAGGTGACCTCTCATTGCAACGAGCTCGTTCCAATGTGGGATCACATGATAAAGTTTTGTTAGAATTTTTGGAAAACGTTTTTTCTCAACTATCCAACGCAAGTGGGTGGGACCGATGCGTCAGGTAAAGTGTTAAACCATAAACCACACGTAATGGATTTGCAAAGTGGGATCAAGATACAAGTTTACTATTGCTTTTACTTTACTGTTACCTTACTAGTAATTATTATCGGTTTAGTTCACATTTCATTCTAATGCATTCACTTATAAATCATCGACCCTATGTTTCCAGGAGAGGAAAATCCAATTAGAGTTTCTTTGGACAGAAAGCGAAAAGTGTCCTATCAAATGTTTGATCCCAAATTCTACCATTTTACAGTAGAATCCGAGATTAAGCCTCATGAGTGTCTAACCGTTTACTGCTACCTGTGGTCACTGGGCTTTTTCTTCCCGCCTTTTGACACCCCGCCCCTCCCCGAGTCTCTCACGGCACAAACGTTTTTAAATGATATATGACCACATGGTAATCTAATTTTTCATAACCCTGTTTAGCTGGGGGAGATGGCAAAATTAAAATCAAAACACTAAGCGAATAACTTAGAGAGCCATTACGCAGTTTGTTGGCTTGAAGCGAAGCATCAAATATTGATGGATGTGTTACCTTGTACCCATTAGATGCATTTTCTTTATTTGTTGTATTGAAAAGACGAATATTACTGGAGAGCTATTTATATTGTGCCAATAGGATGGGATTTCTTCCTTGCTTTTATTTGTTGCATTACAATGACGAATTGATTTTACCTCACCGTGTATACTCTGTGATCGAGACTTGATATTAGTCTTAACATTATTTCCGGTGCAGACGGATAATACTTGTCATAAAAGGCAATCAGTAATCAAATTTGGTTTGACAAAAGCCCCAAAAAGGAATAACATGCTACTTGCATGGGGTGAGTACAGCATAATCTAAATATTTTTTTTCAAATGTACAATTAAAAACTCTGCACTCTAAGTAATCAGTCCACGACGCCCGTAGTGTAATTTACTGACACGTACCAGGTGGGCGAATGATAGTTTCATTGACCCTATGTTTTGCCTCAAAGGCAGTATGATGACAGAATTTTCGTTCTCCATTTATTTATTTATTTATTTATTTATTTATTTATTTATTTATTTTTTTAACGCCACATCAACATCAAAGTCTATACCATGGCAGGACAACGGCAGTAGCGTTAAACATGTCTTTATCAGTTATGACGTGAAATGCTTGATTGAAACAGAAAATAATAACAACAGAATAACAAAAAAAAAAAAAAAAAAAAAACACGGGTAGTTTGAACACTGGCGATGAAAGCTGAAAACAGTGTAATTAATAATACGATGTAAATCAACCTGTTGACGTAACACTTAATTTAAGAATGAAACGCAATTTTAAAATTTATTTAAAAAGGTAGATATCTTTAAAAATGACAGAACGTCGTGCAGGGTCATGTAATGATATAGATCCCTAACAGATACTACAAAAAATGTGAGCCTCTGACATGATTGAATCCCAATGCAATGGTTTTTGAACGCCGAAGGCGCGCAGGGGCGGTGTGAGGCAGGCCCTTATCGACCCTCTCTTACTGCATAATAAATATTACTTTAGCTTTTTGCACTATGTTTGAGCGTGTTAAAGGAGGAGAGGAAAAGGAAGAAAGTTAGCGACGTCTGTGTTTCTTGCAGTTCATTGTTGGAGGAGGTGGCTGTGATGGAGAGATGGTAGCAGTAGTTGGAGTTGTAGAAATGCTGTAGGACCTGTCCGGTCGGGCCTTTGCTGAATCGTCGAGCGTTTGCTATTTTCCAAGGTATTCAAACAGTTCCGCTACTTTTTTGTCTGATTCATCAGATAGTCTTTTTGTTTCTTTGAGTCCTGCCATGAGCTGTTCGTGTTCCCTGTCAAGTCTTTCCCATCTCTCTTCAGCTGTCTCCTCGGAAGAAAACGGTTCAGTTGGAGTTGGAGGTGTCGAGGGATAGCGTCCGCAACCACTTCCTGCACCAAGGCAAGGTCTTCCTCCTCTATCTCACGTTCCGAGGAAAGGTGGGTTGGGCTGGAGATTGACCTGGCGATTCGGCGTCCTCCGACTGTTCCGCTTGCGAGGAGTGTGTCGGGCTGGACATAGACCTTTCAGGGGTGGTAGATGGTGCCCTTCTGAGATACTTCTCTTCCTCCTTCTCTTTCTTCTCCGATTTCGTCTTTTCCATAAATGCAGCTAGTCTTCGAGCATCACGGAGTCTGGCTGATAGTCCCATCCCTCTCTTTCTTTTCTTCTTCTGTGGTTCTTGGATTCCGACGGTTAAATCGTTTCCCAGCGAGTCCGAGTCACTTGGAGGGGGACCTGTACGAAAGAAAAATCCCCCACGAAAGGTGCTACACCTCTCTAAAGACGTCGGTTCGGTTTCTTTCTCAAAATCCACCGTCAGGTGAATATTCCTCTTGCGCACCTGGATACTACAGATGGTGGCAAGGGTAGCCTTCTCCCTGAGCCTTGTCTCCTGGATAACAATTGGAAGCTCCATTGTTCAGATGTCTACACCTCGGAGTCCAAGGGGTGAATGATGATGATGTGAGAATGATTATTTATTTATTGGGGTTTAAGGTCACCTACTTTTTCACAATAGCTAATCGCGACCGTGACAGTTTTACGGGTGGAGGAAGCCGGAGTACCCGGAGAGAACCACCGAGCAACGGCGAGCAACTGTCAGCTCCTCAACATTCTAACGCTGTTCAAGTTCCGCTCAAGTAGTGTTACAGCGGTTGAAGACATGTGCACCATCGACGTGCAGTACGCCTTAGTACACGGCGTCATCGTGCCCCCATGTAGGCAACCGGGATAAAGTGCCTTGCCCAAGGACACAGCACAGGTCGTCCCGGACGGGGATCGAACTCGGGACCTCTAGCATAGAAGTCCAACAGTCAACCAGTGAGCCACCGCGCTCCCTCTGAGAATGATGATGTGTGTCAAGTGATTGAAATCTGTACAATGGACTTCTATTATATACTTTATAAATAACCACACTTCTATTGGCTGGATCTTATACACGTGGCTGGTACAAAAAAATCCATGTACACCGGTTTTTCAGTGAATATGAACTTTCTAAATATAGCTTTTGGAAATTCCCTCTTTAGTTCTGTTTCAATCGACGTGCATGTCCGTCTCATTTTTATGTTATTCTGCAGATGACAACTATTTTATTGTTAAATAAAAATATTTCTGGTTGACATAATTGAACTTTTAATTGACAAATAGAAGATTGGTTTTTTGAGGACGGTGTATATAATAAAACAGTTACGGACTTTTGTGGTGGTAAAGGTGATGTGATATGATCCTTAAAAAACTTATACTGACCTCGGCTAAGGCGTCGGTCAATATAAGTTTTTAGGTTTCATATCATATATCCACCACCACAAAAGTTCATAATTGAAAAATGTAAAATAATGTGTCCCACTGTCAACGTGCAGACAAGGAACACATTCTGGTCGCATAATACCCAGGTACCCTCTAACAAACATGAATGTATTATTCTTGTGTCACCAATATGACATCGTGTCAGAATTGCAAAAGTTACAAGGCGGATATTTATCATTTATAGTTGATGGGAAGCGTCATAGCTTGTTATTTGTCGTCCCATTCCATCCCGCCAGGCACATATGTTTTATGCAGTTACTGATAGTGGTTTAATATCACTGAATAGGATTTTAAAATCCAAGAGGGACTTGTTTAAAGCCACCTGTTTTGGTGCAGTGTCTGCCTTGGAGTTACCGCAGATACCAACATGTCCAGGTAACCAGCAAAACACGATATCGTATTTGCCAGACATTAGCGTATTCAAACTTGCTTTTCTAGACCCCAGAAAATAATATACATGTAAGCGTTTACCTTTGTAAATTGCACGTATTCATTAACCCTATCAGCAAAATGATCTGCGTTATGAAGAACGCAGTGTTCGTTCACTTAATGAACTGCAACGTTTCAACAGACTGTTCAGATGGGAATTCTGAGCCTTTTCGAGCTGGGAAGTGCATCACACGATATCATTTATTGAATATAGGAGACCCATAACATAAACCGCAGAATTTATTCCAGGTTGCCCATCACAGCTGGACAATAATAATGATGATCATATTGGCATTGCTCTGGATTTCTCTTGCTTTACCAATCTGAAGAAAAGGTTACTTCAAGTGTTGCAAGAAGTAAATGCAACATTTACCAGAGGCCAACACTAAAAAATGTTTTACAATTGTATTTTCTAGAATTCGATTTTCTAGTTACAACTTCAAATGGGTTGAAATGAATCATCAGAATTTTCCAAGATGTGGCAATTTGCCTGTTGGCAAATTGTCGTATCTTCTAAAATGCTAATGATTCATTTTAGTCAGTTACATTAATAGGCAGAAAATACAATTCTAGAAAATACAGTTGAAAAGGGTTTATCCTATTGCCCCCAGGTGGTCTTTACTTCAAAATATGCATAAAACTGTTTCGATTAAATTATTGTATCACAGTCCAAATGATGATGTATATATCTTCAAATTTTCTACATTCTCGGAATTCGCTTTCTATAACACACACTGCCTCCACATAAGGGCCAGCGGAGAACTATAAATCTCATTTGAAAGATTTTAAGGGGAGAATGATTTTACTGGTGCACGGTATCATAAGACATAGATTGTTATGGGAAGGAGTGCCCGGATAAAATTTCAAAATGACGTATCAACTGGCCTTCGGGTGCACATGGATATATTGCTTGATCCGCCCACAAATTTACAGCGCCACTATTCACTTTATAAAGATGGGGTGGAGTATGGTCCTTGGTCGGAAAAGGAGCCTTTCTGGCAAAAAAAGAGAAAAGTTCTCTGGATTGCTGAGCTTATTGTCTCATTATAGCAAAGTGTCTTCACCGCCTTCATCTTTGGGTGAGGGTTGGTGCAATGCTCCAGTAGGATTCGGGTATTTGGCATAGGATTAAAACTTACATAACATGCTCCAAGTTATGAGGTGACGAAAGTGCGGTTCACCCTTCCCCATGACCATGTTTGTGGGACGTTTGGGTTGTCTGTTGTAGTTTGCTTGAACGCCAACATTATCTGAAGACTATTAATTTGAAAATAAAGTTGACTATTTGACTGAACAACAAGGTTCATTATTCAAAATTGCCTTTATGTTTCATATATCGTTTTGCATAAACGCTCATGCTCATTTATTATTATGATTTTAAAGAATAGGTTTCGTTAAACTAAAGTTATTCTCTAGAATAATAATAATATACGAACGTTTCGGGCTTGTTCCGTTTTTTTTATTATTTTAAGAAGTATTTTGAGTTCTTACCAACAATAAACGACAGTAGGTAATAATTGCCGATATACTATCACTTGTACATGTACGTGTACAACATACGTTCACGATGCGTTCCCCAACGTGGAATTCAGTGTTAAATCACACGCTTGTTCACAAAAACTGTACATGATCTTGAATCCCCCCCATGTACAGTCGTGACTCCTAGATCGCGCTTTTAACGTTCAAATACTCGTGGTGAACGCGCGTTTTTTAAAAAAGGGTGAAATCGTACATCTTCAGTCGTATCTTGTACGTAATTTTTTGTCGACGGTCGAATCGCAGATCAGACCACCGATCCATCGTCGGCGAACGCGAGCGAAGGCAAAAGATTCTGGCTCATCATCAAAAAACAGTTTTGGGAACTCTAAATCAGCGATTCAGAACCCGCAATTGCGTTGGTACAGATGATTTAGAACTCTCCCTAGTTTTTGTTTTTGAGTCAAACAAAAAACACTCAGCTGATCGAGCGATCGGATCGCTCGATTCTCGTAAAAACTCGATCTGAACGAAGAGTATCGTCGTCGTCGGTGTGGTTGGAAATTTGCAAATCCAGTCACGTCTTCCTGAAGTAAAAAAACTAACACATGTTATCGTAATGAGTGAATGAGGTTTTTTGTTCAAAAAGAGTCGATTACGAATATAGTCTGTATTATAGACATTGATGTTTTCTGTTGATGGGACGGATAAAAATTGAGTTTTGAGGTTTTTTTGAGATGATCTGTAATAGATATTCGTGTTTTGCCTTGATTGAGAGATTGACTGTTAAGCGTTTGTTCAAAACACTTATCGGAATGTTTAAAACGCATTTTCCGCTCAATTAGGTTTTGAGTGGTAAAATTTTTTAATATATTCATGATAGCAATCGGAGAGAGATTTGTTAAAATCAGTTTTCCATTGCGTGTTGAAACTGTTTAACAGTCATCAAAAAGGATTCTCTCTTAATTCGACACTCGGTGAATTGATGTGTGAATGAATGAAGATCTTTTGACAAAATGTAAACACTACTGTCAAAATGCGTTAAATCAGAAACCGGTTTGTCATATACTGTTTAAACGTATTTTTTTAAACTTCAATTAACACAGCGAGTTGGAGATGTGAATGTTTTCAGATATTATATTAAGATGGAAAGAGTTTTTATTACTTAAAACATAAAATATAAAAAAATATAATTAAACATTTAATTTTGAAAATAAATAAAAACAATTAAAACGAAAGATGTTTTGGAAGATGGATCCTAGACACCGAGATCGAATTATAAACGAACTCGAACGTGCTAAGAAGAGCATTCAGTCGGCTGATAGGAGCAGACGTCTCGCTGAGATGGAACTCAGACGCGAAGCCACAAAAATATTTAAACCCGTGATGGAGGGTCAAGAGCGAAGCAGGAAGGAGATAGTCGAAGAATTGAGACCCATAAAGGAGAGTTCTTTGAGAATGGGTTCGTTGCCTCCTAGTTTTGGAAATCGGTATTCCGTTCAATCTACACCGGATTACGTTCCCACGGGAATTCATACAGATCTGAGCGAGTCTGATGATACGGCTTCGACTATCACCACTAGTAGCATCGCATCGTCCGATGATGATGGCGGTAAGAGAGATTAGTCGTATGGAATTTATAAGGATTCTCAGGGGAGAACGTTTGTAGGTGATACGGAAGTGGAAATGGACGATGATGAATTGATCGTGGGTTCGAATAAATATAAAGTAACTGATGGTCTGCGGAGATTGCTCCTCTACGATAAGCCTGGAGATTACACGGAACAGGATTTCGACAATTACGGCGACATTCTAGTTCAGACCCACGCCATGAAGAGAAATAACGATGCCAAAGAGACGAGACCCAAAGCCAACAGAGGTTACAAGTGGACGAAAGTGGTGAAACCCATATGGGACATGAACAAGAAGTTCATTGAATCGGTGACCGGCAAAGGGGTGAAAACCACTTTAGCGGTGAAAACCACTACTTTTCTTCCGAGCGATCCCGTAGCTCTGTCTCAGAGATTGAGTTTGTTGATGGCGAGCAGACGGGCTGGTAACACGGGATTAGATAATCAGATAGTTGCTATATCTGACGAATTGTTGAGACAGAAGGTTTTGAATAAAAACCAGTATAAAAGGCTGATGAACGAATTGAAGGATTGATGTGTATATAATAATAAGTTGAGAGAGAAACAAAACAAACAAACAAAAATAAAACAGTAAATTCTTACACTAGAATAATAAAAAAGTATTTAAACGGCAAAAACGATTTACCAGTGAAAAAACAAAAACAAAAATATATCATAAAAATAAAATATGTTGGTGATAAAGAACAGGGGATACGTCAGGACTTACGTTCAAGGCGGTTCTGGCATCGTCGATTCTATAATGCGAGCGTTCACGAGCAATGCGGGTAGAAAACTCGCATCGACCGCGTTTGAGGTCGGTAAGAAGACGGCTTTGGATGCTGGTAAGAAATTCGCTTCCGAAGCCAGTGGTCGGATAGCTTCTGCGGCTGGCAAGAGGGCAACCGACGCGTTGATCGACAAGTTGATCAGTCCGCCGGCGAAGCGAGCTGCGTTAGAGCGAACGTCGAAAAGTTGGAAAGATTTTAAGGATGCCGTGGTGCCCATACAAGATATAGCCAAAATGACGAGTGGATCCGGATTGAAGAGTGTGATATATAATAAATAATAAGTTTGAAAAAAACAAAAAAAAAAATTTGTGTTTGAAAAGAATCAATAACAAACACAAAAAAAATAAAACAAAAGATGAACATTAAAGATATGTCTTGGAACGACGCCGCGACCAAGAGGTCGAATAACGAGTTCTTTCCCAAGAGCATAAGAGGCTTGATAGTGGGAAAATCGAATTGTGGAAAGACCAATCTGTTGATGAAGCTGTTGTCCCGACCCGACTGGTTGGATTACGATAGATTGTTCGTGTTTGGTAAGAGCTTGTTTCAACCCGAATACAGATTGCTTCGAGAGTGCATGGATCGCAGATTGCTCAAGGACGCCATAGCCAGAATCTTTGACAGTAGGGAGGAATTCGACAAGAGTGGAGCTCCGCTCTCGATCATTTTGGACGGCGCGGCGACGGAGCTGATGAAGAGAAATGCATTTTCGAACGTCGAGTGTCGATTTTATGAGAACGCTAGCGACGTTCCGGATCCTAGGGAAATGAAATCGAAATATAAGAATCTCATGATTTTCGACGATCTGCTTTTGGAGAGACAGAACCGATGCGAATCGTATTACGTTAGGGGTCGACACAGCAACGTGGACTGTTTCTACCTGTCGCAGAATTATTTTCGATTGCCCAGACAGACGATAAGGGAGAACGCTAATTTTCTATGTCTCTTTCGCCAAGATCTCAAGAATCTCAATCACATCTACGGCGATCACGTCGCAAACGACATGAGCGCTGCGGAATTCAGCTAATACTACAAGAGGGTTTGGGATGGTGGACTTTACAATTTCGTCGTGATCGATTTGACGAGGGAATTTAATCGAGGAAAATATCGGTGCGGATTCGACAAGTTTTATGTCTCCGATGGTAATAATAATAAGATAGAGCGTGAAAATAAAAATTAGAAAAAATAATAAATCTTCAAATAATTAGTTTTGAATAAAATAAAATTAAATATAATGTTCGAACATGGAGAATTGCTAGGACGGATAGCCGAGAATACGGCTGCGAAACAATCCATTCAAATCGTGGTGAGTGGCGATTCGACTCGATTCGCTACGAAATTCGAACCTTCCATCGAATTGAATAGAGAGAAAAGTTACGAGATGGCTTTGGTGAATCTGGAGACTTATTATTCCTTTCCCAACGTCACCGAAAAGAATAACTCGTTCAAGTATTCCGACGGAGTGGATTGGTTGGAGATTCGAATTCCCAAAGGGAGTTACGACATAGACGATTTGAACCATTACATTCAGACGCGAATGAAGACGGATGGAAAGGGAAGCAACAAGATCAGACTCGCTCCCAATCCTAATACCTTACAGACGATGTTGGGTTTGGAAGATAATTTTCGAGTGGATTTCAACACGGACGATTCTATAGGCAAGATGTTGGGATTCGATCGAAAGATGTATCGAGGCCACGCGGCATCTGAAAATACGGTCGACATTCTCGCTGTCAATAGCATTCTGGTGAACGTGGACGTGATTGCCGGAAGCTACGTGAATGGTAGCGCTCAACCGACGATCTATTTCTTCTTTCCAAACGTGTCGCCGGGTTATAAGATCGTGGAGCGACCTCGAAATTTAATTTATCTACCAGTGATTTTGGACACGTTGTATAGTCTCAAAACCACGTTGACGGATCAAAATGGTGAACTGTTAGATCTTCGCGGAGAGAGAGTGACGATACGATTTCACATAAGAGAAATATAAAAGCAAAAAAAAAAAAATATTATATATATAGATAACAACAAATAAAATAAACGCAATATTAATTTTACAAAATTATTTTAATATAATTATTAAACAAGAGACAATTGAAGTAAATATATTTAAAAAAAAACAAAAACAGAAATTATGACAGAATACGTGGTTAAAAACGTGAACATATCCGCAGGACAGAGGAAGAAACTTAAGAGAGCGTTAACAACTCGAGGCGAGGCGGTGAGATTCAAATTCACTCACGAAGATCTGATGAGAGGCGGTCGGGATTCGATCGCCTGGACCAGAAGTCAAATCAAAAGGATGGAGAAAGCGATTCGCGATGGAAGAGGGTTGACGGTGAGAATGAGTCCCGCTCAATTGAGATACAATTTGAGAATGAAAGGCGGTTTCCTACCTCTGTTGGTAGGAATAGCCGCAAAAGCATTACCCTTCGCCGCAAAGGCGCTACCCTTTCTGGGAAAGACTCTCGGCGTGGGAGCTCTCACGGGACTCGCTAGTTCGGCAGTTGAGAAATTAATGGGTGGCAGCGGACTGTTTTTGAAGAAGGGAGGAGCCGTGTGTCGCGTTCACGTAGACGACAGCGGTAAAGGATTGTATCTAGAACCCGTTAGAGGTGGCAACTCTCTGAGAGGAAACGGTCTCTATCTGAAGAGTGGACGGAACGTCGAGCGACTCGGCAAGGGTTTGTTGCTCGGTGAGAATTCGCCATTTAAGAACATACCGATTTTGAATATGTTATTATAATATAAAATTGTATAAAATATAAAATCAAAGAAAGTATAAAATAATATATTTAAAATGGGTGAAAAGGTGGAGAAACAAATTTATCACTGGATGAAAAAAAGGTGGAGAAACAATTTGACGATAATGACAAATATCGCAAGACAGAGAGCGAAGAAATAAAAAAAAATGGTTAGATGCTAATGATGAATATCTAAGGAAAGAGATAGATAAAGCGCGGGATATGCGTTTGAGAATGAGATGATGCTTTCCACGGTCACCACTACCTTCTGAAGAGAATGGTAATGATGCGAGTGTTACCAAGAGATGCACTACTTTCGTTCATAATTATGATTCGGATGAACAAAAATGTTACCATAAACGTATCACATCACAAAGAAAAAGAAAAAAAGAAAAAGAAGAATCGACGCTGAAATTTGAGAGAAAAGGAAACGTTATTATAATATATTATGATGATGATAGTGAAGAAGAAGGAAAACAAAAAAAAAAAAGAAAAGTAAATGAGATCTAAAGATGATCTTATTACTTTTTTTTTTTTTTCATTTTTCTTTGCTAAAAATCAATCACTCTATTGTTTATATTTCCAAGTCCGTTATTGGCATGTTGACGCTTGTGTCTTCTCCTTTTTCGAAAACGTGTTGAATGTTTATCTTTACTCTTTTGACTTTTGTTACATCGGTCAACTCGCTCTCACCACCCAATTTCTTCATGAGTTCGAATGAGATGTTTGGAAATATGTAATTTCCATAGGGCAACGACAAATCGTCCTTGTCGAATTCTCTATCTTTGGCGATGACGATGTTCTGCAGATCGCTTTGGTACTCGTAAATCAAATCGAGCACGACTTCATCCAATTTCAGAGGCATCTTATATTTCTCGTATTTGTGCTCTAAGCCCTTCGTTTCGACATCGTTCAATTTGATGGGATCGTGTCGTTGTAATCTATAGATTTTATGACCGAATTTCTTATACGTTTCGACTCGTTTCAATTTCAATTCGCATCTTTTAGGTGTTGTTGTCTTCATGATCGATTATTTGTTTTTTTTTTATGAATTCTTGCAAATAATGTATATTTTAAATTTTGTATTTAAATAATAATTTGTTAAAAAAGTTTGTTATTTTTTTTTGCTCTTTATATATATAAAAAAGTTGTTTTTTTAATTTTTAATTTTCTTTAATGTAAAATTTTTTTTAGTAAAAGTTTTTTTTCTTTTTATATATATATAAAAAAGTTAAAATTTTAATTTCAATCTCTCTATTGTTTATATTTCCAAGTCAAGCAAGTTGACATTCGTCATTTTTCCACATCCGAAAATGGTGTGAATGTTCATCTTTACTCTTTTGAGTTTTTTTTCATAGGCAAATGCGCTCTCACCACCCGATTTCTTCACGAGTTCGGGTGAGATTATTGGATATATGTAACCTCCATAGGACAACAATAAATCACCCCTGTCGAATTCTCTGTCTTCAGCGACGATGATATTATTCAGCAGTTCACTCTGGTACTCGTAAAACAAATCGAGCGCGGCTTCATCCACTTTCAAACACATTCGATATTTGTGGTAGTAGCACTCTAAGTCCACCATCTCGACCTCATTCAATTCGATGGGATCGTGTGGTTGTAATGTATAGATATTAAAACTGGATTTCTCATACTTTTCGTCTCGTTTCAATTTCAATTCGCATCTTTTAGGTGTTGTTGTCATGATTGATTATTTGGTTTTTTATGAATTCTTACAAATAATGTTTATTTTAAATTTTGTATTTAAATAAATAATTTGTTAAAAAAAAGTTTCTCTTTATTTCTCTTTATATATAAATAAAAGTTAAAAAAAAAAAAAAAATTCTTACAAACTCAATTTTGAGGTAAAAAACAATGATCAAGTCCAAACATCCAAATTATAGTCTAGAACGTGCAAGACTTCAAACGTTTAAAAATTGGCCTTCGCATCTCGCTCAAAAACCCAAAGCCGCGGGTTTCGTTTACATGGGTAGAGGCGACAAAGTCAAATGTTTTTGTTGCAACATACATTTGATGAATTGGGAACCTCACGACGTACCTTTACTAGAACACATAAGTAATATTGAAAAAGGCGAATGCGATTATTTAAACAAGATTCTAACTTTGGGATTGATCAAAATCAGAGACGAAGAGAGAGATAGAGATAAAAACCAAAAATTATTAATGGATATGTTACAACTCGGATATGCTAGAGAACAATTGTACAACGCGTTAAACAAAGCGAACAAGACCCTGTCTCAATTCATGACTTTAGAACATCTCATCAAATTCATGGCGGAAGCGGATAAGTCATCGTCACTCGTCGAAAACAAACCGAGTAAAATGTTCACCACCAAGTGTCTGGTCTGCGAAGGTGTTGCAAAGTCTTGTTTCTACCATGCGCACACCTGCGTTACTGTAGAGAATGTCATTCTGAAGATGAGAAAACGTGTTCGGTTTGCGAGCGAGAAATAAAAGTGGTCTTAAATTGTTTTTGAATATAAACACATTAAAGAAAAAAAAATGAATTTAAAATTTAACTTTTTTTTTTTTCTATTATGTATATATAAAAAGAGTAAAAAAGCAAAACTTTTTTAACAAATTATTTAATACAAAATTCCAAAAAAAATAAAAATATTCTTACAAATGAAGCAAACAGATAAAACAATGGTAAATTTAAATGAGAAAACCATACCTCAGTTAAACGAGATTTGTAAACTATTACAAATTTCAGATTCTAGAAAGCATAGAACTAAATCAAAAAAAATTGAAGTCATACAAGAATATTTGTGAAACGCTAGAAAGGCAAACGAAATGTCGATAGCAATGACGTCAAAAGATGCACCGGTTGTGAAAAATGAGAAGATAGTAAAAAGAATCGAAATGCCGACGTCGAAAAAAACCGAAAACGTTTCAATTGTGAAAAATAAGAAGACGACTAAACGAAAAGCTGTTGAAGAACATCAAGTTTCCAAAGAAAAGAAAAGAAAAACTAAAACGAAAACGAGTGATGCACTTCAGATTCAAGACAAATGAGATATATCGAGTGAAATTCAACGAGCAATCGACGAAGGGAAAGGAGAAGAATATGTAACACGACTCATTGCAGAACTATTCCAATCGAAACCCGTAGAACGGGAGAGTGCGATCGAAGGCATTTTTAAAACTTTCGACGTGATTCCCTCGTTGAAGAAAGTTGATCCGAAATTGTTCATGGAATGGGTGAAGAAAGAAGTATTGTATTTGTTTCACGAATACATGAACGTGGGATTAAAAATTAAGATGATACTCCATTGCATAATGAATAAAATCGATGTGAAGTCCGGCGAGAGCATCGTGAAAAATGCATATTTCAGATCTAACGTCGAACACGTATTTCGAGGTTCAGATCTATTGGACGTTTTCGAAAAGATGAAAGACAAGATGTTGACATCTCTCGCGAATTATCAAAATGAAGGTAGTAATTGGACGTTCGGTGAGGTGTTGAAACTCGAAATTCACATAACTAAAAACGAACCGTTGAAAGGATCTTCCTACTTGGAATTACCGTATTTCATGACTAAGAAACACGCCGTGGTCAACGTGAGAAATAAAGATGATCAGTGTTTTAAATGGACAGTCACCTCTGCTTTATACCCTGTGGAAATAAACTCTGATAGAGTTTCTCGTTACGAGGAAACTTCTAAAAATCTCGATTGGACTGGAGTGACTTTTCCAACAGAGTTAAAACATATCGAACGTTTCGAGGTTCAAAATCCCACCGTAGCGGTGAACGGCCTTGGATACGACGACGAAAAACGAACGATCTATCCTCCCAGACAAACTTCGTATCGCGGAAGAGAAAAGTCAATTATTTTATTATTGATTTCGAATGGTGACAATCGTCATTATTGTTGGGTTAAACATCCGACCCGATTACTGTCGAAACAAAATAATAAACATGGACATAAGATATCTTTATGTTACAATTGCATGAACGTGTTTCACAGTGAAGACTCGTTGGCGAAACATCAGGAATATTGCAACGAAAATCAAGGCGTCGCCGTCGAAATGCCCAAACCCAACACCATCATGAAGTTTGAAATCACAATAGAAGGTTAAAAGTACCATTCGTCGTGTACGTTGATTTCGAATGTTTCACCGCGAAAATGAGTTCCTGTCAACCCAACACTCTTCAAAGTTATGTCGAAAGATATCAAAAACACATACCTTCGGGTTATTGCATTTACGTGAAATGCGCTTTCGACTCGCAACACGAAATGGGTCCCTTCACCTACACGAAACAGCGCGAAGACAACGATGTGTCACAAAGGTTCGTGGAAGAGTTAGAATCGAAAATTCAAATGTTATATGACAAATTCAAAACTCAGGCGAAAATGGTCATCACGCGAGAGCAGCAGGACGAAAATAACAGAGCCACCAAATGTCACATATGCAGACAATCGTTCGACGAGAATTCGGAGGAAAATAAGAAGGTCAGAGACCACAATCGTTATACGGGTCTGTATCGCGGTCCGGCTCACAACAAGTGTAATTTAAAATATTGAGACGACGCTTTCTATCCGGTGATGTTTCAGAATCTCTCGGTTACGACAGTCATCTGTTCGTGAAAAATCTAGGCACCTCACACGCAGAATTAAATTGCATTGCAAACAGTGAAGAAAGATACATTTCCTTCACGAAATGGAAGCTCATGGAGAAGAAAAGAGTAATCGACGGAAATACGTTGAAAGAAAAAACGAAATCCATTCGTAGATGCATACATTTCATCGACAGTTTTAAATTCATGTCGACCGCTCTGGAAAAATTAGTTGATAACATGAGCAAGGATAAATTTAAAATCACAAGCGAACATTTCGGAGAACGAGTAGACGTCATGTTGAGGAAAGGAGTCTATCCTTACGATTACATGAACGATCTAAAGAGATTCGAAGACACCGCACTACCTTTGAAAGAAGATTTTTATTCGAAATTATACGAATCCGACATTTCCGACGAGAATTACGAACACGCCAAAAACGTGTGGAAATCATTCGATATGAAAACCATGAGAGATTATCACGATCTCTATCTGAAGACTGACGTTCTGCTCTTGGCAGACGTGTTCGAAAATTTTTGAGATGTCTGTCGTCGAAATTACGATCTGGATCCTGCTTGGTATTTCACCGCACCCGGTCTGGCGTGGGACGCTCTGTTGAAGACCACCGAAGTCCAATTGGAATTATTATACGATGTGGACATGTTGCTCATGTTCGAAAGGGCTGCAAGAGGTGGCGTCTCGATGATCTCCCACAGACATTCTGAGGCTAACAATCCCTACATGAAAGAAGGTTTCGATTTGAAACGGTCGACTAAATAAATACAGTATTGGGACGCCAATAATCTGTATGGTTGGGCTATGAGTCATCCTTTGCCGATTGGAAATTTCGAATGGGTGATGGAACCGGAAGAGATGCAAAAATGGAGAGACTATCCTTGCCTTTTAGAAGTCGATTTGAACTATCCAGAAGAATTACACGGTCCACACAACGATTATCCGCTGGCTCCCGAACGAATGGAACCGAACGAAGGAGACGAGGCAAAAACTCATTCCCAATTTATTTAACAAACGTAACTACGTCATCTACAGCGAAAATTTGAAACAGTATGTCGATTACGGGATGAAATTAGTCGACATACATCGCATCATTCGATTCGATGAAGAGCCTTGGATGAAAAAATACATCGATCTCAACACGAATCTCAGAACTCGAGCCGAGAACAATTTTGAAAAAGATTTCTTCAAACTCATGAACAACTGCGTGTACGGCAAATCGATGGAAAACATCAGGAAGAGAACCGACGTTCGACTCGTCACGTCTGAGAAAAAAGCTAAAAAATTAGTGGCAAAACCCAATTACAAACACCGAACCATATTAGGCGAAAATCTAGTGGCCGTTCACATGCAAAAGATGCACCTGAAGTTCGACAAATCGTATTATCTCGGACCAATCATCTTAGATGTCAGCAAGCCATTGATGTACGAGTTTCACTACGATTACGTCAAACGGAAATTTGGCAACAAAGCCAAACTACTGTTCACCGACATGGACAGTTTAGTTTACGAGACAGAGACGAAAGACATCTACCGAGATATATCACCGGACGTGGCCGAGTGGTTCAACATGAGCAATTATCCCGTTGATCATCCGTCCAACATTCAATCTAATGACAACAAGAAGGTGTTGGGTAAATTTAAGGACGAGAGCGGCGGTAAACAGATCGTCGAATTCGTGGGCTTGAGACCCAAACTGTATGCTTATCGTCTAGAAGATGATGAAGAGATCAAGAAGTGCAAAGGAGTTAAAGCATGCGTGGTGAAGAAAAACATCTCTTTCCAAGAGTATAATGATTGTCTGTTAGGAAGTGGTCCGGTGTATAAGACTATGAAATCGATTTGAAGTGAAAATCACGACTTGTATACCGAAGTAGTCAACAACATTTCGCTGATGGCCGATGATGATAAGAGATTCGTGTTAGACGATAAAATAAGCACTTTGGCACTCGGACATTGGAGTTTGGATTTAATTTTAGACGATATGAATGGAGATGATTGGATTCTAGATGCGCTTGCGGATGATAAGATTCCAGATACGATTGTGGATGATAGGATTCCAGAAAATCAAGAAGAATTAGATGAACGCAAAATTATGGAAATGGATAGTGACATCGAGAAAGTTAGTTTAAAAAGAAAAAGAAAAAAATAGGAAAAAAATAACGTCATTTTTAGTGAATTATAATAAAATAAATAAAAAAAAAAATATATACTTATTTATGAATAAGAAAATAAAGATATCCGTAGAAGGTGTTGTCTTACCCCACGAACCCCTATCTAACATCGATCTGTTGAATGCAGCAAAAGATTTGAAAATCAAAGATTTTCTAGGAGTGTTTTCCAGAGATGCCTTGTCGAAGAGAAGACCTCGACAATCGGAATGCGGAATTTTAAATCTAGACGATTCATCGGGTGAAGGCACTCACTGGGTGGCATGGTTCAAGAACGGGAAGAAGAAAAATTATTATTTCGACAGCTACGGAATCTCGCCGCCAAAAGAAATAGAGAACTATTTCAACAAATCGATGCTTCGTTACAACACGGAACAAGTGCAATCATCAGATCAAGTGTTTTGCGGTCACCTGTGTCTCTACGTTCTCAAGAGATGGTCTGAAGGAGATGAATTTCAAGACATTCTCAATGACTTACATTAGAGAGAGATTTTTTTTATAGTGTATATAAAGATAAAAAATTATTTTAAAAAAATTTTTAATCGAATAAAAACGAAAAATAAAATAACATAGTTTATTTTTTAATAAACTGCGTTTTTAACACATTTTTTCTAAAAACAAAAAAAAATCCTTACAACAACATGCCAGTCGATAAATTTGGTAGAAGTGACGACGAAAAAGTCAACCCGAGAAAGAAGAGGAAGGCGTTCGAAGTCGATGATGGTTACGATGTTGCCAACTTGGACGAGCGTTACATTCGTAGATACGAACCTCGACAAGAACCTTTGAACATGAACGATAAGAAGCTCTACAATCTTCCCAAGCTGATAGATCTCGCAGATGCTGTGACTAAAAAATACGTCGACAGGGGGAACGCCGATTTCGAACGAATCCTGCTGGATAATTACGTGGATAAAACCATGACCGATGATCTGGATCTGAAATCCAAACGTTTGGTGAACGTCGTGAATCCCGTAGATCCCACCGATGCTGCGACCAAGAAATACGTGGACTACTCTCACGCGAGATTCAGCGAACACCTGAGAAAAAAATACGTTACGAAAATGATGCACTCAGAATTGAACGCCAATTCTTACAAGATAACGAACGTGGCCGCTCCCACGAATCCCAAGGACGTGGCGACCAAACACTACATAGATCTGGAACAGAGAAAGTCTGACGGACGAGAAATGAAATTGGATCTGAATGCGGGATTCCACAAGATATTGAATCTGTCGAAGATCGACAACACGGATGCAGACTCAACCGCGGTCAACAAGGGCTACGTAGATTCTTCCGTGATACAATCACAAGAATACCTAGAATCGCAAGTGGACAATCTCTACCTGAACAAAGAATCTGGCAGAACCATGGAGGGTGGCATCAACATGAACGGTCACAATTTATTCGGTCTCGATCACGATCCCGAATTCGATTCCAGCACGGTAAGCAGGAAGTACGTGGACGACAACTCGGTCTGGAGAAAGGGCGACATCATGGAAGGTAAACTAGACATGGGTGGACATGCGCTCACGAATCCACCGGAACCCGTGCACATGACGGACGCCTGCACCCTGATTTCGGTGGTGGAGAAAGTCAAATATGCCAGACAATTGATCACCGGGTGGGCCGAAGAGGCCGGCACCTTAGATGAGGGAAAAGCCAAGTGGTCTGTCGGAAATGGAAGTAGCGGATCGAAACACGGTCAGGTGGGATATCCCATACCGTTGGGAGGTGAAATCCTTTGAATGAGTCTGGCTTCCTCGGATTTGAATAACAGAGCGGTCGTCAATCTCATGGTGAATGGTGTGGAGAGCGATAAGAGATACAGTGTCGAAAAGACTGAGAATCAACACGCGAATGTTAGCACGTTTGGCCCGCCTCTCAAAGTGAACGCCAGAGACAGGATTAATTTTGTCATGAAAACCAATAATCCCGAAGCCGCCACTTCCGTGGTGAGTCTACTGATCGAACTGGATGCTTTGAACAAACAGTGAACGCGTGGAAGATAATGAATTAAAAAAAAAATAATGTGTGATTATTAAAAACAAAAAAACAAAACAAAAAAAAAATAAAAGTAATGTGATCTAGAGAGATGTTCAATCTCTCTAGATCACATTACTTTTATTTTTTTTTTTTGTTTTTTTTTTTTGTTTTTAATAATCACACATTATTTTTTATTTTTTTTTTGTTTTTTTATTTTTTTTTTCACACACTCATCTCTCATCGAATGATCGACATCTTATTTCCGTCCGATTCGAAATGTAATTCTCTGTCCGACAGGACCAGGGTGAAGGCTTCGGTTTTTCTCGGCACATTCCTATCGAATTGCATCTTGATCTGAATGTCTAGCACGCTACTCTTGAGTCGTTCACTCTGTTTACTAACGTCGAACACGAACATGGGATACATCGACTTGTATTCGCCGGGAGATATGTTAGGGTTGCTCATCAATTCGTCTAGACCGTGATACTTCTTTCTAAAATCAGCGGAGTCACCGTACAGTCTGCAGAAATCGTTCTTGTCGAACGACGCGTTGTAATCGATTGCCAGGTATCTCGTGGCGTTCAGAAACACTTGCATGTTTCTCAAACTGCAGTGATCGAACAGCGACGCCACATTCTTTTCCTGAGACCCGTCCCTATCAGTCTGAAACGCAACCACGATGAAACGCAGTCTCTCTCATTCTAAATCCCACGGGTAATTTACTCTTGGATTCTATGATCTTGTAGAGATGTCCCTACTCCACGATTGAAGGCTCCACATGCGGAATGAACCACGATATCTTGTGTAGAGTTATCTTACCCGCGTCGGTCGCGGTGAGTCTCACTATTGCGTCGTCGTTTCCTTTTCGAATCAATGTCAGATTGTGTTTGAATCCGTACATGATCTTGTTGTAATCGTCCACGAATCTGAAGATGTGTTTCAAAGGTATCCTGAACGAAAACGTTCCTTTAGGACTGGACGTCTTGACGACGTAGTCGAATATTATGGCGGCGCCTGCGCTAGCAGGACCTACGGTGTCTTTCACCCACAACTGATTAAGTCCTCTGGATTTCGAAAAATCAGGATACGTCAAGAGTCCGAACATCGTGGTGTCCTGACCAGGATAAAAAACAGATTCTATCTCTTGTCCAGATAGCATGTATTTTATGTTACTGAATAGATGCATGATGCCATTATTGGCTAGAGTGACCGTGTCGTCGTCGGCGTAGTCGCTCCCATCTTCCTTGGTGAGACGTCCCTGCACCACTATGTAACTCTCGCTAGGATGTACGAATAGATCTTGAGTTTCGACGTTGATTCTTATCTCTCCCGCATTGTTCAAACTCGTTCCGGTTACCGGTTCGTATTCGTGAACCTCATATTCTTGAATACTTTCATCTTTCACTATGCTTTGTGTTATATCTAGTATATTTGTCATTTTAATGGATTTTTAGTTTTTTGTTTTTTGTTTATTAATTCACTTGCTTTTTTTATCTAAAAAAATAGTTTTGAATTATTTTTTATTATTATTTTTTTTCTCTCTTATATATATATATGTGTGTAAACAAGAAAATGTCAAAGAGAGTAAATAAACAAAAAATTTTGTGTTCTTCATCAGAACTTTGTCTTCTGTAATTGTTGTTCGTAAAACTTTCCGATGATCTCTTCTCCATCCAAAGCTTCGATTTCGTAAGTCACCGGATCGGTGTGAAATATTTTGATGATCACGAAAATTTCTGAGGTCCATCGAGGAGTTTCAATCTTTTTGAAGTGCTTCTTATAAGTGTAGATTCTCACTCGATCGCCGACCGCAAATTTCGGCGTTCTAGACTTCTTCCTGATCATAGATCTCTCGGGATATAGATTTGCGTAGACCCGTTTTTCGTTTCGAAGATCGCTAGCTTCCGCGGGAGTCATCTTGATCGATCTGTGTCGGGTGTTGTTGTAATCTTTGACCAGACCGTTCAGAGCGTATATGTATTTCTTGGTCGAATTCGCCGTGAAGTATCTGTACATCTTGTCCTTCATCATTCGATTCCAACGTTCCACCACGCTGGCTTTCTCTTCGTTTTTGATCGAGTAGAGGTCTACCAATCGACGAACGTCCTTGTTGTAGAATTCCTTTCCCTTGTCCACCCACAATTTACTCGGTTTTCGAGAAGACGAGTCGAACACGCTCTTCAGAGCCTCGGCGACGCAAGGTCCCGATTTATCCTTCAAAGCTCTGATGCAACCGTATTTGGAAAACATGTCGATGACCGTCAATAGATATTTAACGCCCTCGTTCCACCTCGAAAACGATCTCATGTTGACCAAGTCGGCAGACCAAATGTCGTCCAGACCCTTCACGAACACCCTTCTCTTTCGAAATTTACGCACTATGGGTTTGTGTAACTCCTCGGCCAATTCGCTCATCAATAATCGTTTCTTCTTCTTTTCAGATGCGCTTTTTTTTTTGAACGCCCCATCCGAATCGACGTTTCGCACCGATCAGATTGCCGACAAGCGAACGTTCCATCTTCTCTCTCCTGGTCGGATTCGATATGCCTCTCAATCTCCCCAACATGTTTTTATCGCAGATGTCGTTGCGAGTCTTGGTGTCGGGATGTCCGGCGTAGCACAGATCATGATCGTATGCGGCCGTGTCCACCCTATTCACGGGTTTGCTCCAAGATTTGGGTGTCAGATCGGCGTTGAGTCTCTTGTTCAATTTCGTTCCGGGTCCCGTGAAACTGTGACCGGGCAGATGCATTTCGAAAGGTAGATTGTTGATCATTTTATTCACGACACCTTTACCTTTGCTCGCGTTCTTTTTTTGACGAATCGAGTCTTGATAGAAGCACACACGTCGCAAATTCCGTGAAGCATCCATCTTTCGTTTTTAGTTCGCACTTCTCTAGAATTACTCGTCTCAGTAACTCTCTTACACTTTACGCAATACAGTTTTTTTAAGAGTTATTTAAATTAATTTCGTTTTTTTTTATTTTATATTTAAATTTAATATTTTTTTTTTTTTAAATTCTGTTCTTATTATATATATATATATTTTTTTTTTTCAATCGCTGCTCTTGAGTTCTATCATCTTACTGAATTCCTCCCTGGCCTCTTTTTCCTCCCCTTTTCCACGAGAGAATCCTTCATCTCCTCCTTGATGATCTGACGAGTCTTGATTCTCACGGCTTCTTTCAAGGCGTCGTATTTCGTTTTCTCGCTCAATATCGCGAAGTATTCTCCGTCCGATATCCTACCGCCTTTCAACGCCATAGAGATCATTTCGGATATCGTGTCTATCTTGGAGTCAGCCAAGACGCGAATCTTGTCGTGTTTCCTAGCCTTCAGATATAATTTCCTACTCAAAAAGTTTCCGACCGTGCTAAACAATCCGGCGGCGAGAGCCACTCCTTCTACGGTCAACACGATCGGAATGGCGACCACGGTCGACAACAATCCGATGCCGGCCGCGTGTAAACCCATGGAAATCGTGATGAGTGTCGTGTCGATTGCGTTGACGAATTTCAAGAAACGCGAATACTTCTTCTTGAGGGAACGACGAAAATCTCTTTCTCGAGTTAGATACTCTTGGATTATATTGATTTGATCGATGCGATACCTCTCTCTTCTTTCTCTTTCTTCTAGTGACGGCGCCGTCGGCAAAACGCCGTTCGGCTTCTCGTCCTCGTCGTCCTTCTGGTTCTCATTTTTGTTTTTTTCTTTCTAATATTAGATAAAAAATTTATGTGTGTATTTATTTTTATTTTCTATTCTCCCTTATTTTATATCAACGAGAAAACTTAGACGTATGCTTCGTTGAACAATAATTTCAAGATGCATCCCTTATCTCGTAAAGTCAGACTTTTACGCGCCAATTTCTGTTCTTCCGAATCTGTGGGCTTGCTTCGATTCTTACAGTAGAGTAATCTCTTCCAAAACGCGATCACTTCATCGATTTGAACGCGTTCGAACGCCGGTTCGAAATACTTGACGATCATATCTTCCCTTTCCATCCACAGACATGAATGATTCTCATGATCGAAGTCTAGGCGATCCCGACATCCGACGCATCATTCTAACAAGAGACGACTTAGTTGTTCGTTCACGCAGAATGCATAGGCTCTCATCGGCATTTTTAAAAGAAACCTCACTCTAATTTCCTGAGAATCGCTCATGATTTACGTTTTTATTATCTATTCGATTTGATATATTTATTTTTTTTAAATAACTAATTATTTATATTTTTTCTCCCCTATATATATCAATCAAAAACGTGACAGCGGGTTCGCGAATTTCCAACCACACCGACGACGACGACACTCTTCGTTCAGATCGAGTTTTTACGAGAATCGAGCGATCCGATCGCTCGATCAGCTGAGTGTTTTTTGTTTGACTCAAAAACAAAAACGAGGGAGAGTTCTAAATCATCTGTACCAACGCAACTGCGGGTTCTGAATCGTTGATTTAGAGTCCCCAAAACTGTTTTTTGATGATGAGCCAGAATCTTTTGCCTTCGCTCGCGTTCGCCGACGATGGATCGGTGGTCTGATCTGCGATTCGAACGTCGACGAAAAATTACGTACAAGATACAACTGAATATGTACGATTTCACCCTTTTTTTAAAAACGCGCGTTCACCACGAGTATTTGAACGTTAAAAGCGCGATCTAGGAGTCACGACTGTACATGGGGGGGGGGGGGGGGGGGGGCGGGGCAGGGGGATTCAAGATCATATACAGTTTTTGTGAACAAGCGTGTGATTTAACACTGAATTCCACGTTGGTGAACGCATCGTGAACGTATGTTGTACACGTACATGTACAAGTGATAGTATATCTGCAATTATTACCTACTAACGACCAATGCACACTGTCGAAAAATTGAAGGTCGAGCCCCACCATGTCGGTTAATATTTACCCCTTTAACTAACACGAAAGGAAGACGACACCGGCAAACAAAATTCTGAAATAACTATTTGTTTACAGTTTTTGTGGGAAAGACTGAGTTTATGACCCCACACTGGAACGAGATCACTGAGCTCGTTCCAATGAGTGGTCATAAGTTATCTTTTTGAGACAAAAAAAAAGAAAATAATTATGAAAATTGGTGATTTTTGTGAATAGCGCTGGCCGGTTGTTGCCGTTACCTTGGATAAAGGATTAAGATCCTGGCTTCTGACCTGTTATATATAACATCTACTGTATTCTGATCATAAAGGCAACCTCTTTCGCGTTCAGTTCGCGATTTGATTACGACACACGCACTGAAATTTCCTAAATGAAAGAAATTCGAAATGAATGCCAACAAACGAATCTAGAATGTTTGTTGAACGTTCTTTCTTTTCTTTTTGGGCTCGTGAAATTCTACGGTGTTCAGGGGCGTGGCGAAGATGACCGATTTAGGGAGGTGATGGGGTAACCTGATTTTCCCCGAAATTCGGCGGTATGCCTTGATGATGCAGTTGGGATATTAAGCAGTCGGGATTATAATTAAAAACCTTTATTTTCTTGATACATATAATACACAGTTTGTAGTCATGAGGCAGCTTCACATTTAAGCCTGTCTTTGTCACCGTGGTCTATTCAAACTGTGTTTGTCTGTCTCTGCCTCTCTGACATCTCTCTCTCTCGTTCATGTGTTCATAGGTCATACAACTCTCTCTCTCTCATATGTCTGTCTGTCTGTCTGTCTGTCTGTCTGTCTGTCTGTCTGTCTGTCTGTCTGTCCGCCCGTCCGTCCGTCCGTCCGTCCGTCCGTCCGTCCGTCCGTCCGTCCGTCCGTCCGTCCGCCCGCCCGCCCGCCCGCCTGCCCGCCCGTCCGTCCGTCCGTCCGTCCGTCCGTCCGTCCGTCCGTCCGTCCGTCCGTCCGTCCGTCCGTCCGTCCGTCCGTCCGTCCGTCCGTCCGTCCGTCCGTCCGTCCGCCCGTCCGTCCGTCTGTGTCTGTCTCTTTTTCTGACGGGAGAGAGGGCGAGAGAGAGGGAGAGAGATGGGCGAGGGAGAGAGAAAGAGAGGGAGAGAGAAAGACATCGGGAGGGACAGTGACGAGGAGTTAATGAGATAGACAGACAGAGAAGTAGAACAGTCAGAAAGGGCTCGAATCAGAATGGGTTACAGAGATAGGGTTAATGAACCCGTCCCACACATGTAGTCCGAATTGGTTATGATAGGCCCCCAGTAGCCCGAATCTGGATAAAGACCCGCATTTGTATGAGTTTCAATTCTTGTCTTTTAAGAAAGGATCGATTACTAACAGAGAGGGAAATGGGAGCTGGTAAAATTATCAGGACGGGTGGGGTAATGTCACCACCTAAACCTTATTATATTTCTTCCTGACAGAGCTGCTAAAGGAAGACGAACAGATCGAAATCCTATGTCTGGTTTTGTTATCATAGTACAGAAATATTGACAAATGTATGTGAATTCGGCAATAGCAAGCAAGTTGTTGCTCAATACAATCAGCTCTTCCGCAGGGACTTGTTCGAGTTGCGACTGGAGATACTCGTGTCGGTCGTTCTATCCATCGGCGCGGGAGTGGCTGACATAATCAGGTTGGTGTTTGCAAGTATTGCCAAGTTAGTATATCTGCAAAATTTTCTGTTTAACCCATACACCCATTTTACGGGTTCCACTTTCATCTTCTCTTGTTTTCATTTGCTTCTGTTTTTGAGACAGTTTATGTTTGAACACACGCCGACAAAGTCGACAAACAGTTATTACTCAACAAAATCTGAAACTGAAGGTGTCTGTGATAACTCTTCGCTTCAAGAAGCCCAAAGGCAGAGTCACCAGAAACTGGATTGCTGGTTGTTTGGGAAAATCCTGGTTTGGGTAGATCTTATTTTACTTTGAGTTGATCATTTTTGAAACAGGTTGATTACATCATACTTATGGACAACGCCGACACAGAAGATATTGCATCAACACTGTTGGGGGCATATCCTTTGAGTCATGGGTCTCGGTAGGAGGGAATTCTAGTCAGTGCATATCGTTCATAATCTGCAGGCATAAGCTTTCTCTGTTTTAAAGTATGCCGTTCTTCTCGGATGACTTCATTCGTACGCGGGGAATGTTTATTGTTTGAATAATATCAAGATGCAATAACTGTTTCGTTCAAAATATTTTGGGGCAAATATGTAACTCTCAGCTGTTTCCATTCGCCAGCTATTAGATTCCGACCCCCTTTCGAAAGAAGCTTATTTGCTGTCGTCTCATAAAACACTGTCCACGGCGAAATTGACGAATCCTTTTCGCATTTGTGGAGAAGTGCAGTAATATTTTAACCCTTTGGCTCAACAGAGCCGTAAGATTAGAACTTGCCTTCTGTATTTTTTGCTCATAATGTTGTCTGCCCCCTCCACTGCCAAATCTTCTTCACACAAAATACAAGTTTTTATCATCGTACGAATATGCACCGATGCACTTTCCAGATGAACAAAGCCTCTCTGTACCCAAAGGCACAAAATAGGTGGATAGACGCAAGCAAGATTACAACGCGTACCTATGCTTATAATAAAAGTAAAGACGTTTGCCTGGTAGATCTACTTCATATGGAGCCCTTTGTAGACAGACGCTACATGTTATACATTTAAAAACAATATTTCTTAATTGTTATTTTTAAATTACAAAAAGATAGTTATTTGATTTTTTCTGTAGTGTTTTATTACTAGTTTAGGATTTTTTTCCCCAAATTTTCGTCTTTTCATGAGACTTTTTGTTTCTACCCTGTTCACTTATTATTCAATGATTTGTCAGTAATTCTATGAACTGATAAAAATATTTGGCTTTAATATAGTGTTTTACACATTTATTTAATCTGTTTAATAAAAATAGATTCTTGTGGGGGGGGGGGGGGGGTGTTTCTTATGAACTGGTTTGTAGTTCAAAATCTTTAGTTATATTTTTAAAAACGTTTCTCTGGAACCTGTCCACCTAAGGAAGCACTGAGGCACATCTATTTGAAGAGGCCTTTATCTTGGACATTTCTATTCAGTGAAGCGTCTAAAGTACAGTCGTCGTGAACTGGTTGTAATCCACGCGTGAGCATTAATATCCATGTATGCGTTTACCAGGTATTATTGGTTTTGGGAATGATGTAGGTTTTTAATACACACAAGGGAGATAACTCTGCATACAGATTATGGGAAAGCAAGCAATCTGATTGGTTAGTTATAATTTATATAAATGATCTAGATAAATGAAACAACAAGAGTACTTTGAATAGGGTCGGAACTAACAAGAATAGACCTGAATAGCTAAATATAGTAATAATAAGCAAAGCTGTCCCAACTAATAGGTTCTTCTATGCTTCTGGAGTATACTCTAGAACAAAGGAACGTGGCCAGATAGACGAAAACTATTGCATCGATAGATAGAAGCAGAGAATTCTGAAAGAATTCGAAATAGTAAAACTTGTTGGGTTGTTTGTGGTAATTCGTGATACTCCGATTCAATAGAACACACCCTCCGAACATACTCCTGTCTTGTTAGAAGGTTTGAGGTCACATAGCCACCACATGCTACCATAGAAACCAAGATGGCGGCCTCCAGTATACAAAATGGAAGACGGAAACACGTATCACCCTAACAACAGGCGCTGCGCATGCGCACTCACACCACGTATCACTATGGAGATGACGTCACAAGATGGCCGCTCACACGGGTTACCATGACAACCAGGTCATGTGACTATGACGTCACATGAGATCCGCCATGAGATCCGGCCAATGAAGGCCGTTTTATCCCTCTCCCACTACTTACGACATATTCCAAACCATCTATAATAACAAAACATTTTCAGTTTTGACGTACACCACACATAGCTCGTCCTCAATATTACTCACTTTCCTATTTCCTAACGGAAGATTTCTTTTTCCACATATACTCTATACTGCCACGTGGATAAGTCGTTTCGTGTTTATTTGAGTTTTGAACGTTTTATCTATACTTGCAGGCTTTCATCTCTGTTTGCTACCGCTTATGGTGGGCCAGGATTTGTCGACGACAGTGACACAGAGGCCCACGACAGACAAAGGGAAAGAAGTGGATTCTGGACAGCATGACCCGACCTTTATACCGAGTTCTCAAATGTTACCTTCTACGGGAAGAGGCTTTCATCTACCAGAACTCCCAACAAGTTCTACAGAAAAATCTAAATTGACGTATAGAAATCAGACGATGTATAATTTGACTACATCTAATGTGTTTCATAGCAGGGTTAAAGAAGGAGATCCAAGTGAAGAAAACATGGCGTTGATGGATCTGAAGGCTCCTTCAACTACTACCAAATCGTACACTGTCGATGATACATCAGGGAAAATGACTCCCACTCTTTCCGACCAACTGATTCGATATTCCTCAATATTACCAACAACACTAGTCTACCAGACAACAGACAAACTACAAACACCCCTCACAACCATTTCACCCGATGCAAATACTTCTCTAGGAAATTTGGTAGTGTCTCCGATGAAAAATCAAAATAGAGATATCCGAGAAAAAACAACTTATGAAACAACTAATACAGATGATTCAAGTTCGGCAGACATTCTCAGTACATCTGAATTGTTTCCCAACGTACGGATATCTGACACATCAACCCCTCAAACACCCGTGCTGATAACGCATAGTTCATTTATCACGGAAAAGTCAAGTCCAACTATGGTAACACTTGAATCGATGACAGAAAAGACCTTTGAAAGGAAACCAATAAGGCAAGGACATCATAATGTATCCTTGTCTGTTTTGGCAGATGAAGAGACGGATCTAACCTCAACCTCTAGTACTGAATTAACACAGTTGAATCTCACAACAGTCTCAAAATTCCCCGCTTTGGTGACGCCTGGAAGGACGAAGTCTGCAGGAATAAAAAAGTCCAGAAAAACCCCCGTATCTCATAATTCTCGCATGAAAATACCAATCCGCCCCAAAACGTTTTCACAAATAACGCCAACGGATCTGGTCAGAAAACAAACTGAAAATTTAACGGCATTTATAACTCGCATTCATGGTTTATATTGTCCACATCACACTATGTGTAGTAATGGTACAAGAGGTGAACGCGACAGCATAGGCAGAGTGAAGGGACCTTGTGGCTATAGCATGTGCTCACATAAGGGGTGCAAATGTGACGAATCATGTTACCTATATGGGGACTGCTGTCCCGATTCACATCATTTTCAAAACATAACAAGAAACCCAACATGCACACGTCTCTCTGTAAAGGGAAATACGGAACTGATTAAAAACAAATATACAACAACAATATCGACATGCCCAAGTGACTACAATGAAAAAAGTGTTCTGTCTAGTTGCAAAAAATCAGAACATGAAAGTAACTATGACATGAAAACACGAATCCCGGTGACATCGTCTGGAATCACATATGGTAATAAATCCTGTGCACAATGTAATGGAAAAAACAAACATGAATCATGGAATTACAGAATCACATGCAATCGACTATTAAAATTACCATCTTATAAAACAGAATCAGAATTTTACGCATCACTTCAAAACGATGATAGATGTGACTTCGAACTGATTCCATCCTCGGGCGTTTCAACCCGTCCTTGCACACGTTCCTTTGAAGATACTTCTTGTCATGGCTCTGCCAATCTTGAGTTCAAGAAAGCATGCTTACTATACAAAAGTCCATTTGCATACCGCTACCGAAATATTTTTTGTTTCCTCTGTAATAGAGATGGGAATCAGAACAGACAAGGCATATGCCCACGACTGCATTTAAGATCAATGACAGAATCCGCATTTGACAATCCAAAGAAAAAAAAGAAAGTTGCATTCTCATCATTCTCGACGATATTTGGTTTCAGAGAACAACCGATGATGGATGAAAGTGTTGATCGCCCACGTACGAAGTGTACCAGAGGATACATGTACGATACATTTCAGGTAACATATCTAACGTAGGAAACCGAATATTATCCACTCGTAAAATTGCACAAGTAGCCATGTGGCATGGAACATGTAAGAAGGTAGTCATAGGAAAAAACAGTTCCAAAGATGGGGACGAGAGGGAATTACAAGGTGCCTCGACTTCCTGATACCTCTTATCACATTCCGTTGTTTACATATCTCTGATAACCTAACGGCATGTATCATTCACAAAGCAGACAGATACAGTGCTGACAAGACTATTTGTCTTACAAGGACGTATTTCTCCCAATACAAGTGAAACGTACAGACAAAATACAAATCCGTATTGCGTTGGCAACCGCACGTGCGATCATTCGATTCAGAAAGAGTACACTTTTTACCTGCTCTCAACGAAAACTGATTACATGTACATATGTCGCGGCCAATGTGTTTGATACAGTAATTAAATTATAAATTGATAGCGAACTCAGCGAAATAAATTAAATTAGATTATTTTTTACCACAGTGATATTTCAATGTAGGTCTGACATGCGTTAAACCGGAAAAATAAAACAATGAAACACCTAGTTGAAAGACTGCTATAAACTCCAGCAGCTTTTGTACAAGTAAAGTAATGGAGATGACGCCATGCATGGCACTGGATCAAGAACGCAATACCATGGCATCATTGTTTTCATTCATAAAAACAACTCATAGACGCTCAACGATTGTTAAAATACACGCGGACAAGTCAAGAAAGAGGGGGAATATTGTAAGATAAACTGGTTATTACCACCAAGAGGGGGTTCCGATATGGTGTATTGAGGTTCTCACCACAGGGTCATACATCGACTCGTCCTCAGACGGACTTGTGGATATGTACCCAAATAAAAGTCTCGATTACAAAACACCTTCTCGGAAACCCCATGTTGGTAATAACCTTTATTTATTTGATATAAATTAAAGAATTATGTAAAAGTAGGCCTAGTGATTTAGAATTAATACAGGTTCTGTGATTAAAGATGTGCACAGAAATTTAAGACGGGACCGCGAGCGAGTTCAAATCCAGTTAAATTTCCTCCCCACAACACTGTAGAATCTGACCTGTTGCAAAAGAAATGTAAGAAGAACGTTGAATCTCATATGCTATTTTCTTTCAGTTTTCATGGTTCGGAAACAGCATGATCCTTATTAACAGGAGTGAACTGGACTGAAAAAAGTTACCAGGAAATCCGTCGAAAAGGGTCCCCAGTTTTGTATCACAGAACACTTCGAGCCAACCATGGTTATGCCCCTTGGAGAAAGTTTTATTTTCGGTGTCTTAAAATACGCAGAATCTTCGCATCTTTGACAGATTCAATGTTCCAAGTAGTGCGTTTAAGACGACAATTTCAATGCTGCCTATTCTACGGGGTCGAATATTTTTTAGCCCTGTTGGGGAAAAATATATTTCTGGACTGCATAAATGCAAAGTCCTTGCATCTGGGGCATTTGTCGTCGCTCGAGTGGAGCATTATAACGAGAAAATACAATGAGCGTTAGAGGTATCAGGAGTGGACCTGGCGGGGAGGGGCTATAGGGAAATCCTCCTGTGGTACATACGGACAGTACGCCTCTCGATGTTTATGCAATCTCGACCTACTGGCAAATGACCGATGGTGGGAGTTGGGGCGGGGGGGGGGGGGGGGGGTGCTTACAAACCTTAATAATGCCAATCGTGATGGCTCAAGTTCCGGCATCTCAATATTGCCATCGTCGGAGGTATTCCTTGATGATATCGCTCGAAAATTCGTCAGTTGAAATTATGGTTAAAAATACTTAAGAAGACTTCTTAGAAATGTATTAGGGAATAAATACTACATACACGTCATAGTAGTCGAGAAGTTACTTCTAATTAACACTTATCGTACCCGTATTCGCAGTTGGTTATGTTGGGCTCCCAATAGCCTGAATCAGATACTACAGACCTCCACGTCGATGGCCACCTGTGTGTGTGGCAAAAGTCCAAGTATCATATTTAGTCTTTTATGCATACACATGATTACTAGCAACAGAAAGCTAATATATTAGACTTCAGTCCTGAGGAAAATGTAAAGTTGGAAAAAATATCGGTAGGGAGGGGAGGGGGTGTCACGCACTCTTAACCCCTCACCCCAAGCGACTCATCTGCCTCTGGTCGAGGAATAGACCGCTTATGTAATCAGGTACATTATGGAACCTGTGAAAAGAACGAAAAAGTTTTCCGTTGCAACTCAACTCGCATCTCAGCTTTGATATTTACATGTTCATGTCTACACATCACTCGTATTCTGTCCTTTTAGAGGCTTTTCAATACGCTCAGCAAATAATCTTGTTATTTCAGATCGAACTCTCCTGATTTCGTTGCAACTTGTCCTATTCGGCGATTACATGATGTACCTTCATTGAAAAACTGCAGATATAACCGGCGATCTTGTTGATTATATTGGTGCGATTTCATAAAGATATGCATGGACACGTTGCTAATGAAGATCAAGAATCAAAACGAAACGCAGTTTTTGAATTATCATAATTTTAAGGTGTAATAAATAGATATGAAAAGTTTGCTTGAAAATAGGTGATATCTTGCTGATAAGTTGCTCCCGTTGTTTCGCACGCAATTCCCGTTCGCCCCTCGAGTCGTTTCGCCCCAGTCCTCATTTGCCCGGGTCATTTCACCCCACAGACGGAGGTGGGTGGTTTCGTCCCTAAAATTATATTTTTGTTTGGTAATGCAATGTAATTGTTTCCTTCAGTACTTTAGTATTTTTCCCCCAAAGAATTTACCGATATAAGCAATTTCCATTAAAATTTTCATAATTTTTACAAAATTGAAAAATTTTACCGTATCTGCATTGACCGATACGTGAAAGCAGACAAATAGAGAGGGCTTTGGTGGTATGTCAATGAGGTATGGAATGTGGATTAAATAAAAACAGAACTTGCAGTGATATTATATTTTATTCCTCTTTTTGTTATGTATTTGTCTATATTCTTACAGTTCAGTATTCAGAAGCACAACTTTTGACATTTGAGTATAATTTGTACATTTATGTAACATCCGTAACAATGCATTACAATTATCAATCTGCCTGTGCCGCGTCTCTTCTGTGGGTCTTTTACTCTTTTCCTCGGATACCTCTCCATATATGTTTCCACAATTTGAGCAAGATATTGCACCCCCATTGCCCATTTGTGGGCACAGTGGCATTGTGTGCTGAGTTGTACAGTACGTTGATGGTGCACTTGTCTTCAATCATTGCTAACCCTGCTCGTGTGTAGTTAGAGGGTTGGGAGTCTGGAATTTGCTAGGCGGTTCTCTCCTGGGACTCCTACTTCATCCACCTATAAAACTGTCCGACACGAGGTGACCCTAACTGTCAAAAGTGCTGTTAAACAGCAATAAATAAATAAATAAATAAATCCACGTTCCATGTGTTCTATAATATACTGTCATGAGTGAGAATTGCCTCCAAACTGTCCTCCAGCAATTTGACCCAAACCGGCTGCTAATTTAACCCAAATCATCCTATGGCAATTTGATCCCAACCAACCCTCCCCCCACCCCCCTGAAAAGGGTCCTACTAAACACCGAGGTATACCGAGAGATATCGCGGTGAAAAGAAAACAAAGTAAGTCAGGGTTGTTTAAAAAGGTTTAAATATATTTGCAGATATTTAATTGATTCCCTCGAAGTAATATGCGTGATATTACTTGATTTATTCGAGTAAATGCAAGCTATATACATGTAGACCGAGTTGTTACCGAAAATTACCCCTTGGTATATAGTAGGTAGCTTGGTTATTAATGGGCTTTGTCTGTGCATGGATGAAGCACTTAAGTGATAACTGGGTATCATAAAACAGATCACTGTAATATTTGATAAAAATAAACCTCCCATCAGTTTTTATCTGGGCCTTGGGTTGGCCAAACTTTGTTGTTTTTTTTAATTTTCATTTATTTATTTATTGTTTTTTTTGTTTATTGTTTTGCCATCGTTGGCTCTATAGTATCAGGAATTTGGGGCGTACTGTGATAAGTATCGTTCGACTGTACACCCAAAGCTACAGCTTGTATTTGGTATATGTACAGTACATAGGGAGAGGATTGCAACAAAATTACCAGTGGAGCGGAGTTATCAACCAAAGTATCACTTTCAAATTCTGTATATATGGACAAAAAATACAAGCAATGTTTCAGCCAGTGGAGTCAATGGACCTCCAAATTTAACCCAGAGGTCCATTGGCTGTCCAGAGCTTTACTTGTGCTTGTTATGCTTTGCAATAAATTTGGAATCATTGCTTGGGTGAAATCTCCACTCTGTGGATGATTTAGTGATAATACACTTTGCACCTACTGTATATATACAGTATACTTTTTTAGCCCTTTCGCCTGTGGTAACTGCACTAATTTATGGTGATTTGTTGACACTTTTTTGTTTTCAAGGTTTTCACCTTCTTTATGTGATCATTTTTTTACAATTGCCGCCGTTTTATAGAATTGTTGAAAAATTAAGTCAGTATCCTTTTAATTGTCAGTCCCATTGGTCAGACATGAGTGCTGACCATGTCTCTAGTCTTACGGCATTTTTCTTTTATCATTGGCGAGTGAAAAGTTACCACTTCCGAAAAATACTGTCATGATATTGGTACACAACAATTTTTCTGTCATAACAAAGAAAACAATTGCCAACAGCCACAAAGAAGACTAATTACGAAGTCACTATGTGATTAACAATTCACACTGTTACTTACTGGGGTGGAGTCGCTTTAAATACCATTACCAAGCTACCTACTAAATACTACAGGGAAGATTTTTCAGCGCACTCTATTACTAAAGCACCCATAATTCTCAAATATGGCATTAAAACCATGCACATACTGCTTAAATCTATTTGCGTAATCAGAATACACCACCAGGGGTGCAGTGGCTCAGTAGACAGAGGTGCAGGCTGCAAGCCGAGATGGCATCGGTTAAAATCCCACCTGCGGCAACAGCTTTGTGTCCTTAGGCAAGACACTTCATCCCCATTGCCCATGTGGGGGCACGGTATGCTGTGTACTAAGGCATTCTTCATGTTCTTGGTACACCTGTCTTCGAACAAGGCTAACCCTGCTTGTGTAGTATGTTGGGGAGCTGACAGTTGCTTGTCATTGCTCAGCGGTTCTCTCTCGATGCTCTGGCTTCCTCCACCCGTAAAATTATGATTAGATGTTGTGCAGAAATATGTGACCTTAAACACCAATAAATAAATAATAAAAAGAACACCCCATTCCCATTTCACTCCTGTTTTCATTCACCTTGGTATCCCTCGGTTTGCCTCGGTGTTCAGTATGCCAGCCAGAAAAGGAGTGATTTCTTTTTCTAAAATAGCAAAACAAGAAACAGTAATTTTTAACAGGTGGTAACAAAATAATGTTCAAGAAGCGCACAATTTTATGTAAGTTAATAGCTGGAAAAACGCAGGGTGATATTTGCAAATCTTATTTTATTACTGGTACCATGTACTGGTAAAGAAAATTGTCGTTTGTCATCAATACTTGATCAAGTTTCTGACAAAGCACATTATAACCCCCCTCCCCCCCCCCCCCCCCCCCACACACACACACACACTATGCGTGAAACATATGCGTGTCCCAGATGAGACAGCAGGGTGGGATATTTCTATCCCTCCCACGTGACATATTCATTTGCATATTTTATTAGGTCGCCGGAACTGTTTCATCATCGTCTGCACAATTGTAAATAAACTGTAAATTGTGTTCGTTTATTACCTGTCTATCTGTTCCTTGTTGATATAGACTCAATATTTAATTATTTTTCAAATATTAAACTTCATTTGTTTCAACCCCATGTTTCTCTGCTGGTTTAATAATATCACTGCGCGAATTTATCGATCGATCAATAATCTCACAATGCCCTTTACATTAGAGTTTGGCACGCACAAATTCATTAACCCCTTAACGGACAGTGTTACAGATCATTTCTTTAGTATATACCTACGGTATATACCTAACTTTTGTACGATCGTTCCAATGAAATTGTTAGTTTCTCGAAACGACTACGACTTGATAAATTGGGTATGTCAGCACGTGACCGCCAATTATCTATAATGACGTAATCCTCGTGTGTGGGGAGAAAAATCATCCTCGATGAGTCTGAAGGTGGGAATGGGGAAATCTCACCCTCGGGGAAAGATATTTGAACCAGACCCTCGGCAAACCTCGGGTCTGGTTCAAATATCTTGCCCCTCGGGTGAGATGTCCTCATCCCACCTCCAGACTCATCGGGGATCATAATAATCCCAATGTTAGCTACTGGACATAAGCACGCATTTTGATGTTAGTTTACCATAATACAGGTGGTTAGCCAGCATATCAAAGATAGGGGCAAGAGTAATATCTAGTGGGGGTGGGACCGGGGCATAAAGAATATGATGCTCAGCATCACCTGAGCTACATAGCAGTGAGATGGGGGCGAGGACAAGAGGGAGTGTGCCCCTCTCATCAGTGGAGGGATCAGGTACCCCCCCCCCCAAAAAAAAAAATGAGATTCAAGACAGAAAAACACAATTTCCTTGACTCTGTGTCCATTTGTGTCCATAATATATAAGTTGCTAACAAGCCTATATATCTAGATATTAAAATGTCTTGACGGATGTTCATTTTATGGGTTAACAGGGGAGGGGGGGGGGGGGCTGGGGGGGGGGGGCAGGGCATGGATAAAGTTGGGGAGGGCATGTGCCCCCCCTCCCTCCAGCCCCCATATCTACAGCATGGCCACCGTGGACTGGTCATTTTCCACGGGTGGGCAATATTTCCGCCGATGCAATGATATTAGATTTCAAACCCTGTTTACAGCAATAATCATCCAAAATTTAATTAATGATGCACATGGTACAATCGGGTGATTCATAAATTAAAATTTTATTGGTGATGATTATCTATTACCTGGAAAACGCATGCGTGGACATCACAGCCCATGCATGGATTGTGAACAGTCCACGGCAACTGTTTTGTGTGTCTGCGCCACTGTAATGAGCAGGGTCAAATCTAAATGGGTGGGTGGGTTTACAAATATTAATATTTTTTAACACATGATAACAAAGTAATATAAGTTTATGAACAACCACACAATTGACTTTTAATTACAAAACTCCTAATTCCTATTAAACACACGTGAATGTGTATTAATTTTGTGGAATTTTTACACTGAGTATGAAGCTTATTTTTGTTAAAATTTCCCTTCCACTAGGGAGGACTTCTTGAAATCAGTCTACACTGGATTGTGTGGTATTCCTTTGTGTAAGACAATGTATTCCATGTAATAATCTTCATGCATAAGCCCCCACAAAGTAGATCTGTTTCTCAGGCCATTTTGTTGTAAAATTGCATGCAGTCGGGTGTTTTTTTATTTTATTTTTTATTTTTGTAATTATTTCTCTGCCATTAAAAGTTCATGTTCTTGGTTTGTTTTAGGCCTCATAATCTACAGAATAGCATGGGTGGTGGTGTATTCCATCCCTTTAGGGCAAGAAGGCTTTGCAATGCTATAGCATAAGCCTTGTTGCACTTCAGAGACAAATTTATCAACTTTAATAACATGGGTAAAATATTGGACATGAACCATTGAATTTTTTTTTAGCTCACCTCGACAAAGTCCATTTTCCATCAGTCTGTCGTCCATCCACACCATGTTTTGATCTTCTCACCCCAAAACACTGGGCCAATTCAAGTGAAAGTTTGTGTGAGTGATGGTCCCAAAGGGGTATTGCATTTTTGTTTAACTCATCATACCCAGCCCCATAGGGGCAGTGGGTACAGTGACTTTATATTTGTTATGGAGCTTCCTTTTGAGGTGTAGAATCAAGTTTGTTCAAACGTAGTTCGTGAAGCAATATTTGATTTTGTAATGGGAGGGGTTAGATTTTTGTTACCACCCAAAATTTCTATTTTCTGAACCGATGGTCCGATTTGAACGAAATTCAGTGTGTGGTATTAATGGGTCATACGTACTTGACTCATGCAAAAAAAAAAAAAATTAAAAAAACTGCATCCCCATGGGACCCCCAGGAGCTAAAAATAGAAATATTTTCAAACGCCCATGTTTCCCACACCACTTGGAACAGAGAACTGTATGAAGCATCCTTAGGACCAGTAGAATTGAATGGTTAAAACAAATTGCCATCTGTTTTGTTAGGGAGTTCTGCAAAGGGCATCAAAATAATGCTGACTCAGCATATTTGCAAACATTTTAGAAAATCTTTTCTCCAGAACCAATGGTCAGAATCTTTTGATATTTGGTATAGAGCATCCATAGAGGGGTCAGATACAAGTTTGTTAAAATGAAGCCCATTGGTTCATATTTGGACTCAATGCAGGAGCCCAAATTTTTTAACTTACGGCAATATGGGGAATTTTCTTTAAAAATCTTCTTCAGAACCTCCAGTCAAAATCTGTTAATGTTTGGTATACATCATTGTCATGAGGGTCAGATTCAAGATTGTTCAAACCAAGTCTCTAGGTTAATATTTGGGCTTCCTTTGGTAGCCCAAATTTTAACTTAGGGCAATATGAGGAAGTTTCTTTAAAAGTCTTCTTCTTCAGATTCACCAGTCAGAATGTTTTCATATTTGGTATACAACATCTCTGGGGGGGGGGGGGGGGGGGGGGGGGTGAGATTCAAGCTTGTTCAAATCGGGTCTGTGGGTTAAAATTTGGGCGCGCTATGGTAGCCCAAATTTTAACTTAATGCAATATGAGGAAATGTCTTTAAAAATTTTCTTCTTCAGATCCACCAGTCAGAATGCTTTCATATTTGGTATACAACATTTCTAAGGAGGTCAGATTCAACTGTTCAAATCGAGTGCCTGGGTTAATATTTGGGCCATGTAGCTGAAGAATTAGACATTTTTTATTCAGTACCCTCCAGAGGTGTGTAACTAAGAATAATCTACATAGGTTGTATCAAGGAGCTTCAGAGGGGAGCTCCACATTTTACATTATGATCAACTGAAGAAAATGATGCTTGGGCTGTTTTTGTCAGTCCTGAGGGGCTCAAGGATTGACAGTGTATCTTATGGAGATGGATTGCTCAATGTAGATTCATTCTTGGACGACTCTGTTTATATCGTGTTCTGTTCAAGGTGAGCGCTTCAGGCCCCGTGAGACCTCTTGGTTCATTTATTTATTTATTGGGTTTTAATAATACTTTCGACAGTCAGCAGCTAAAAGTTTCTTCTCTCCTTGAACCAAGTCTCTCGCCCAACTGCAGCACTCATGGTCCACTGAGTTTTTAGCTCACCTGACTGTCAGTAATCACTCGCCGCCCGTGAACATAGTGTTTGCGTCTTCTCCTCCAAAACTGCTAAACCGATTTAAGTGGAATTTGAGATGGTTGTTTGTTATGACATCGCATTTTGATTTGATTCAAATCTAGTTGCCCTGCCCCTCAGTGGGGCCACGCCAAAAAAATTATGTCTAAATCTTAAAAAAATATTCTTCTCGTGAACCAGGAGTAGCGGAGACTTGATATTTGGTATGCAGCTTCCTTTTGAGGTGTAGATTCAGATTTGTTCAAGAGAATTTTGTGGGGCTATATTTGCCTTCGTTATGGGAGGGGCAAGAATTTTCGCCCCGCCCAAAATTTCAATTTACCAAACCAAGAGGCTGATTTGAACCAAATTTAATATGAGGGCTTATTGGGTCATAAGTACTTAATTATGCCCAAAAATATTTTCCCGTCGCCCCATGGGAACCGCAGGAGCTAAAAATAGAACAACATTTAAAACGCCCATATCTCCACAACTACACGGCACTGGGAATTCTTATTTGGTGTGAAGCTTTCTTGGGACCGACAGATTGGAATGGTCCAAAAACATTACTGTCGGGTCTATCATGGGGTACTTTTTCGGGATTTTTAAGAAAATGCTGAGTCAGCATTTTTAGCTCACCTGAGCGAAGCTCAAGGGGTGCTTTACTAATCACTTTCCGTCCGTCCGTCCGTTGTCCGTCCGTCCGGCGTTAACTTTACATTATCGACTTCTTCTCACAAACTACTCAACCAAATTGAACCAAATCTGGTGGTAGGGCCACCCCAAATGTGAGCGTAAATCTTAAAAAATCTTCTTCTCATGAACCAGCAGTAGCAGAGACTTGATATTAGGTGTGCAGCTTCCTTTTGGAGTATAGACTCAGATTTGTTCAAGCGAAGTTCTAGGGGCTGTATTTGCTATCGTTATAGGAGGGGCAAGAATTTTTGCAGCGCCCAAAATTTCTATTTTCCAAACAGAGCGGCTAATGTGAACCAAATTTGGCATTAGGTTTTATTGGGACATAAGTAGTTAATTTATGCCAAAAAAACCTTTCCTGTCACCCCATGGGAACCGCAGAAGCTAAAAATAGAAAAAAATTAAAACGCCCATCTCTCCAAAACTGCACGACACTGAGAATTCTTATTTGGTGTGAAGCTTTCTGAGGACCAACAGAATGGAATGGTAAAAAAACTGCTCTCGGTTTTATCATGGGGTACTTTGAAAAAGTGCTGAGTCAGCATTTTTTAACACTGTGGGGAATGGAAAAATATTTAAGACTACTTTTCTCCCAAACCGCTGCTCCAAAAGCTTTCAAATTTCACATATAACATCTTTGGAAGATTGTTTCACACGTTTATTGAAATCAATTCCCTTGGTCCATATTTGGGCTCTCTATGGGAGCCCAAATGTTTAAATTAGTGCAGTATGAGGAATATTCTTTAAAATTGTTCTTCTTTAGATCTACCAATATGAATCTTTTGGTATTTGGTATGCAGCATCCTTGGGGGGGGGGGGGGGGGGGGAGATTCAGGTTTGTTCAAGCCAAGTCCCTGGGTTCATATTTAGGCTGAAAATTTGGGGTTCCCGTCCGGACTTAGAAATTTTGGACCAAAATCCGGAAATGAGTTTTTTGTTTTTTATGCGTTTCGGTCAATTTTAAGACAAACAAATTTTACTTTTTTACACTGAAAATTTGGGGTCCAGGTGGGACTTCGAAGATTTTGGACCAAAATCCGGAAATAAGTTTTTGTCACACGTTTGTTGAAATCAAATCCCTGGGTCCATATTTGGGCTATCTGTGGGAGTCCAAATGTTGAAACTAGTGCAGTATGAGGAATATCTTTAAAAATCTTCTTCTTCAGACCCGAAAATCAGAATCTTTTGATATTTGGTATGCAGCATCCTTAGGCGGGTGAGATTTAAGTTTGTTGAAGCCAATTCACCAGGGTTTCGCAAATTGTTAGAACGGGCGTTTCGTTCCTGTGACGTTCTCGCAACTGCTTGTTAAGAAGATCCATTTACCGTTCCCGCAAAAATATAAGCATTTTTTCATCAGATAAAATTTAATAAAATTAGATTAATTTTAGGGCTGAAACGATTAAAGGGTTTTCTTGATTGATTAATCGCATGGATTAACCTTGCTAACCAATTAGTCACTTTCCCTAATAGGTAGCTGAATAATTGCCGCGCCGTTCATGATTTATATAATTAAAACTTGACTCAACGCCATATACAAAAATGTCCATTCACATTTTTATTATATTTTCAATTTTTGTCTCAAAACATAGCTTATGACCCCTCATTGAGCGTGTTCCAGTGGGGTGGGGGGGGGGGGGGGGTCATAAGCTATGTTTTTGAGACAAACATTTAAAATCTTTAGTAATTCCAGAATTTCTAATGCAGGTATCGTCTGCTACCCGCATTTGGTGAAGGGTTGAGAATGACCATTTCCAGCTACTGATTCAGTATAATGATCATGCAAGTGAACAAGTATGTCAGCTCATAACTGGCATGCGTTACTCTGTCTCATATAATTAATGTGAGCCAGTGTGACAATGTTTGCCTGTTTTGGAGCAAGTTTCTTCCTTAGTTAACCCATATAATACCGTGCTTCAAAAGTAACGGTTAACCGATCAATTACTTTTTTTATCGTTCAAGACGTTGATCATCGGTTAGTCGAATAATCGGTTAACCGTATCAGCTCTAATTAATTTCTATAAACATGTTTACTGCAATAGCCTTTGATGTGGTGGTTGACCAATCTAACAATCTATGTATTTGAAGATAAATAAGCATAATTCATGTGATTAAGACACATGTTGGAAATGGGTCCCACAAAAAATAAATGGGTCCCGCAAAAACTATATTTGCGAAACCCTGGCTCACTGTGGGAGCCCGAATTATAACTTAGTTCAAAATGAGGAATTTTCTTTAAAAATCTTCTTCAGATCCAGCAGTTGGAATATTTTGATATTTGGTATCCAGCATCCATAGAGGGGTCAGATACAAGTTTGTTAAAATGAAGCCCATTGGTTCATATTTGGACTCAATGCAGGAGCCCAACTTTTTTAACTTATGGCAATATGGGGAATTTTCTTTAAAAATCTTCTTCAGAACCACCAGTCAGAATCTTTTAATGTTTGATATACATCATTGTCATGAGGGTCAGATTCAAGATTGTTCAAACCAAGTCTCCCTCAATTTTGGGGTGAGATTCAAGTTTGTTTACGCCAAGTTCCTGGGTTCATATTTGGGCTCACTGCGGGAGCCTGAATTATAACTTAGTTCAAAATGATGAATTTTCTTTAAAAATCTTCTTCAGATCCAGCAGTCCGAATGTTTTGATATTTGGTACCCTATGCAGCATCCTTAGGGGGGTGAGATTCAAGTTTGTTCAAGCCAAGCCCTGGGTTCATATTTGGGCTTCCTGTGGGAGTCCGAATTGTACCAAAATTTCTATTTTCCGAATTGAGAGGCCGATTTGAAGCAAATTTGATATGTTGGGCTTAAATAAGCATAACTCATGTGATTAAGACACATGTTGGAAATGGGTCCCGCAAAAAATAAATTGGTCCCCCAAAAATTATATTTGCGAAACCCTGCCTCACTGTGGAAGCCTGAATTATAACTTAGTTCAAAATGAGGAATTTTCTTTAAAAATCTTCTTCAGTTCCAGCAGTCGGAATGTTTTGATATTTGGTATGCAGCATCCTTAAGGGGGCGAGATTCAAGTTTGTTTATGCCAAGTTCTTGAGTTCATATTTGGGCTCACTGTGGGAGCCAGAATTATAACTTAGTTCAATATGAGGAATACTCTATAAAAATATTCTTCTTCACATCCACCAGTCAGAATGTAGTGATATTTGATATACAGTATCGTTAGGGAGGTAGATAGAAGTTTGTTAAAGCAAAGTCTCTGGGTTCATATTTGGGCTTCCTGTGGAAGCCCGAATTGTACCAAAATTTCTATTTTTCGAATTGAGAGGCCGACTTGAAGCAAATTTGATATGATGGGCTTATTGGGTCATAAGTACCTAATTTATGCAAACATGCAAAAACATTTTTCCGTCACCCTATGGGAACCGCAGGATCTAAATATATAAAAAATTAAAACGCCCATATCTTAAAAGATACATGGCACTGGTAATTTTTATTTTGTGTGAAGCTTTCTTAGGAACAGCAGAAAGGAATGGAAGAAAAAGAAATTGCCTTCGGTTTTATCATAGGGTAGTTTTCCAGGAATTTGAACAAATGCTGAGAGTAGTATGTCTCGTATGTTTCACCTCAAGGTTGCAGGACCTCGGTGCAGGACCTCGGAAGTGACGTCATGTCACGTGACCTGGTGGCGCCATGTAGTGTTGTCATGGTAACCCGCGTGAGCGGCCATCTTGTGACGTCATCTCCAAAGTGATACGTGGTGTGAGTGCGCATGCGCAGCACGTGTTGTTAGGGTAATACGTGTTTCCGTCGTCCATTTTGTGTACTGAGGCCGCCATCTTGGTTTCTATGGTAGCACGTGATTGCTATGTTACCCAAATTTTTCGTCAATAGGACGGGGTATGTTCGGAGGGTGTGTTCGATTGAATCGGAGTAAATCTAATTACCACAAACAACCCGACAATCCTTCCAAGTCACCAAATACTATTTCGAATTCTTTCAGAATTCTCTGCTTCTATCTATATATGTAATAGTTTACGTCTACCTAGGCATGTTCCTTTGTTCTGGAGTATACTCCAGTAGTGTAGAAGAGCCTATCAGATGGAACAGTTTACCTTATTATTACTATATTTAGCAATTTCTGGTCTATTCTTGTTAGTTCTAACCCTATTCCAAGTACTCTTGTTGTTTCATTTATATAACTAACCAATTAGATTGCTTGCTTTCCCATAACCTGTAAGCAGAGTTATCTCCCATGTGTATAATAAAAGCCTATATCCAATGGGCATATCCAATGGAATCCCATTTTTGGGAAACACCTGTGGCCATGGAATCCCTTTTCTGTCATATGTTCTTATGTGAAAAACCACAATGTGAGACAATGTGCCCTAGCACAAAGGCGCATGCTTTATGTGCCGATATGTGCTTATGTGAAAAGGCACAATGTGACACAATGTGTCCTAGCACAAAGGCACATGCTTTATGTGCCGATATGTGCTTATGTGAAAAGGCACAATGTGACACAATATGCCCTATCACATAGGCACATACGGGTATTTGAGGATACCTATGGCCTGGTATTGTCTTATTTGAGGATACCTACCGAGGATACCTACTGGAGAATCCCTTTTTGTCATATGTGCTTATGTGAAAAGGCACAATGTGACACAATATACCCTATCACATAGGCAGATACGGGTATTTGAGGATACCTATAGCCTGGTATTGTATTATTTGAGGATACCTATTGAGGATACCTATTGAGGATACCTATCGAGGATACCTTTTGGATAATCCCTTTTTTGTCACATTAGGCTATGTAAAAGCTCTCAATGGGTCTAATGTAGTCTTACCAACCGCTTCCATCTTGTCGCCAAAGGTCCAAGGCCATTACAGGTCTATGGCCTATCTGTCCTATCATTAGCTTCTACAACAGTCGTGTTCCATTGCGACCTTGTACCAGTACTATTGGCTTCTGTTATTCTGCCCCATATCTCATCCATTACTTCCTAGCTATACCTATCTCAGTCTCGATTATAACATTGATCAAGGTTGAATCAGATTTCCCCTGTATACATATAAGGCATTTCGTTATTGAGATTCCTAGCCGAGTCCGTAAAGTTTGGATTCCGTGTATAACTGAATTATAACTTAGTTCAATAAAAGGAATATTCTTAGAAATCCATTAGTCAGAATCTTTTGATATTGGTATACAGAATCCTTAGGGAGGTGAGATTCAAGTTTGTTCAAGCCAAGTCCCTGGGTTCACATTAGGGTTCCCTGTGGGAGCCCTAATTATAACTTAGTTCAATATGAGAAATTTTTTTTAAAAATCTATTTTTTTTAGATCCACCGGTCAAAATCTGGATATTTTGTATAAGCTTTTCTTATGAGGAGCAGATGAAACTTGTTCAAATAAATTTCCTGGGTTGATATTTAGGCTACTATGTCAGGGGAACACCCTCAGGCCCCCTGGGGCCTCTTCTGTTTGACAACACTGCCCTGGCTCTTCTCTCTATATTTTTCATTGTAAGTTAGTCACTACTTTTATGCAGGCTTCCAAAATGTGTTACCGCATGTCTGTCTGTCTGTCTGTCTGTCTGTCTGTCTGTCTGTCTGTCTGTCTGTCTGCCTGCCTGCCTGCCTGCCTGCCTGCCTGTCTGTCTGTCTGTCTGTCTGTCTGTCTGTCTGTCTGTCTGTCTGTCTGTCTGTCTGTCTGTCTGTCTGTCTGTCTGTCTGTCTATCTGTCTGTCTGTCTGCCCTTCAGCTGAAATGTTTCTTTGCTTTTCATTTGCCTGGTTCTACATTTTAAATAATTTGCAGGTATATTTCACCCTCCAACCTCCCCCACACACATACACAAATCAGGGCGGGGGCGAGTATTGAGTACTTTGTCAAAAACGTGGTACTCGAGTACTACAAGTACTGAGGACTTTGGACCCAGCTTGTCACAAATATATTAAACATCAAAGGAATTTTAACAGTGTCATGAGACTCCACAGTAGCAGGTACTGGTCATTCTGTTGGAAAAAAACCACTGTTTCATGACTCGAGGTGCCTTAACTGAGAAAACTGAGGCTTTTTCTTACAAAGATTGCAAAATATTCATCAAACACAATGTGAAATGTCTTCAGAAGCCAGAATGTGATTAAATAACAACGGGAAATTCAATATGTGTCAACATCAATTTATTTATAAATTAATATAGTTTTTTTTTGAAAAAGGCATACTGAGGGGTGTGTGTGTGGGGTGGGGGGGGGGGGCACATCCAGGGCTATATTTTACCCCATCACTTATGGCACTTTCTATTGATATTGGTGAATTATAAAGCCTCAGCCAGGACTTATATTTCGTCGAGAACCTGAGAATCTATTCAGTTAGAGATCTGTGCAACAAAACCAGTGAGAAACCATGTAGATTCGCGTAGCACCGCTGCTAGGATTACGTGAAAAGAACTGAGTCAGTTTAACCCTTTACCTAACACAAAGGCAGCAAATTGACCAATACAACACTAACATGACCTGAAATATTGTGACAGTGGCAACAAAATTTGTACAAATACGGCTGTCATTGGAACCGGCTCTCATCAGCCAGTTCCAGTAACATCCATAATTATTAAGCTTCATGAATATTGTTTCTTTTTAGCTCACCTGACTGTAAGTCAGAGGGCGCTTAAGTGATGACTTTCTGTCTGTCGACCATCCGTCCATCTGTCCGGCGTGAACTTTACATTGTCAACCTCTCCTCATAAACAACTGGGCCGAATTGAACCAAATTTGATATTCGTGTTCCTTACCATATATGAATTCCAGTTTGTTCAAATAAAGTTGCCATACCCACAGGAGTTCCCAAAAAGGGCATTTCTCTGATAGCACCCATAAATTGTTTTCCAAAATTAAAAAAAATCTTCTCCAGAACTATATATAAGAATCTTTTGATACTTGGAATACAACATCTCTAGGGGAGAGGAGGGTGTCGGGATGCAGATTCAAGTTTTTTTTTCAAATCGAGTCCCTGAGTTAATATTTGGGATCCCTATGCGCACCCAAATATCAACAGTTCAATATGAGAAAATTACTTTGAAAACCTCCTTCAGATCCACCAGTAAGAATGCTTTCATATTTGGAATACAACATCTCTAGTGGGGCGGGGGTTAGATTCAAGTTTGTTTGAATCTGGTCTCTGGGTTAATATTTGGTTTATCTATTGAATCCCAACGTTTAACTTAGTGCAGTATGAGGAAATTTCTTTAAAACTCTATTTCTTCAGATCTACCAGTCAGGATCCTTTCATATTTGATATACAGCGTCTCTAAGGGGGTCAGATTCATGTTTGTTCAAGCCAAGTCTATGGGTTAATATTTGGGCTCGTTATGGGAGCTCAAATTAACTCAGTGCAACATAAGAAAATTTCTTTAAAAATCTTTTTCTTCAGACCCATCTTTAATATTTGGTGTACAACATCTCTGGGGAGGTCCGATCTAAATTTGTTCCAATTTGGTTCCTGCCAATCAGAATCATTTCATATTTGATATCGCGGGGGGGGGGGGGGGGGGTCGGGTCAGATTTGAGTTTGTGCATGTCGAGTCCCTGGCTTAATATTTGGGCATGTGGGATACTTTAGGATTCCTCCTTACGCCTTGCGTATTGTCATATTACGGAAGCAGGTTAGTGTCACTTGTAAATCATTTTTATGTCGTAATTACGACATCGTATGGGGTATTTGCTTAATATGTCGTAATTACGACATAAGTTTTCACGTATTACGGCATATCATGTTGTAATTACTACATAGTATGTCGTAATTACAGCTTATTATGAAGCATGTCGTAATTACGGGATAACCTATGTCGTAATTATAACACAAGTCGTAATTACGACATACTATGCCGCAATTACGAAATACAAAATTGATTTAACAAGTGACACTAACCGGCATCCGTAAGATCACAAGAGAATACGAAACGGTCTTATATTTATAACATTAATTTGGAAACAAATAGTGATCACGAAAAGCATGTGTTTGGTCACACAGATTAGGAAAGGTAATCCATAAAGACAATTCCATTAAAAATCACACAACAGTGTCGAAAAAACGCTAGTGAAGGCACCTTAACACCTTAAGTGAAAACAATTACCTGAAAGTAGTACGTGGTATAATCTGTACTGCCATGGGGACGTCGTGAAGAAGATCGATTTGGTGGGGTTTGCTGATTTGTCCCGCCTGTGACGGCCAGAGTCTTTGGCCCGGCGAATTAGGATATTTCTCTCGAATCGAATCTTGAATAAGATCAATGAAAAGGTTCGAAACCGAAATACACTTTTCACTTGTTACGATACTACGGCCTTCTGGTACTGTTTATCTCCGTCGTGAATCCAATATGAAAGGCATACCAGACTATTATGTCCGCTTTTGCTATCACAGCTCTGTTTTACAATTCCATGAAAATTCCTAACTTACCACGTGTCTTTTGGAATGATAACTTGGAGTGTGTTGGTAGCAAATATTGACCATTGGCTATCAATTCGTGATTTTGTTGCAGTTTGGACAGGCAATGTTTCGCTGGGTCACTAAGGTAACCTTTGAGTAATACTACACAAACCCACAGGTGTAGTATGAGTTCGTGATAGCCCCTGTCACTGCTAATGTTTTCTAGCATTGACGAAATGAAGTCACTTACTAATTACTGTCATAACCACTGCGTTTTCGTTTGCTTTCCCCCCTTTACCAGTGCTGTTACGAGATATTTCATCGGTATATAATCGACGAAACATTGTCCTGTTCTCAAATAACGGTGTTGGATCTCTCTTTTTTATCCAAGCGCTTGTGATGAGAACTATGATTTGACATTACTTTCCTGCCTCGTAACGTGTAAATTACTTTTTGCACGATTTAACCCCTTACCTAATGAAACGTCGGGCGCGTTCAAATAAAGCTTCATTATCCATACTTTGGAGTCAAAGAATGGAGTTTGAAGTTATTTAAAAAACTCCCAAACGGGTAAGGTAAAGGGCTGAAATACTACAAACGTTCCCAAGGTTTAAGCTCTTCAAACATGACGGTCTGAATGGAATCGTCTTTAACCCCACCTCTGAGAAATTTGTTGACATATCCTCGAACTGTATTGGGTAAGAATGCCATGTGCACAACGGCGGTGAATCCGTACACGGTAGGTGCCACTGTAATACACGTTGACCTAGAATTATCTTTCTCGTGTGAGTAGCCGCCTTTACTATTTTGATACATTTCCACGCGCTTCGAATTTTCAAAATTTGAATTTGAACATAAGCGAATTCACGTACCAAAAAATATTTTTAAAGCCTCCTATTTATTGATTTAAAACATTAAATATTTGAAAAATGCACGGAAAATAAAATATTATTTGTAGTCTCAACAGTATTTTTTTCGTTGTTATTTTTACAGTTCTATCGATTTTTATGCTGAATCAAACATTTTCTTTACAGTTTACTCAACAGATTAACCCTTTACATAACATAAAAAGCAGATGACACTTGCAAACAAAATATTTGAATAACTAATTTTTTTCAATTTTTTTCTCAAAAACATAGGTTATGACCCCTCTTTGGAACGAGCTCGACGAGCTCGTTCCAAAGAGGGGTCATAACCTATGTTTTTGAGACAAAAAATTAAAATATAATGAAAATTAATTGGCGATTTTTGAGAATAACGCTGGCCGGGTTTGGCAGTTATCTTGGGTAAAGGGTTAAAGGTGTTGTTTTGAACGTTTAAAATTGCTTTGTTAACCCTTTTCAGGCGGTAATGGCCGTAAATGTATGTACAATTGTTGGTTTTTATTCAACTTTTCATTATCCTTATTCCTGAAGGTCATCTTTGGGGTATTTTCGTAACATAGCCAGCTTAGCCTCACCTGGTATAAAACCTACAGACCAGGTACAATCAAGTACCCGCTCAATTGTTGACTATCCAACTTTTGTATAGAGTGAAATGGGAGAGGAAGTCTCAGTTTTCTTTGTGAAGAGGTTAAGAAATAATTTAATCCTCCAGCCCTTTAGAGAATTAAATGTCCACTAATCTGCATGTCCAGGTAGGTATTCATTGCGTCGTCTACTCAAGGAGTACCAAAATTTGCTTTTCGCAAAACTTTTTGCATACCGAGTTGAAAGGACGTAACTACACACTGTATTATAAAACAAGATCACACCTTTATACCGATATCTCAACTGAAATACTGATTACTTGGCTTCAAATTGAGCTGAATGTTTAAGTGGTGTACGCGTTAGTGATTCACTAGCATGGTTGTCTATTTTTTTCATTTTAGAACAAATGCGAAGAAATACATTGTCCTCCGGGGAAATGGTTGCGAGATGGCAGCTGCGTCACAATTATTCATATGCCAGGCACGTACCGGTATGAAATAACAGTTGTTTATTCATTTGGCGACAATACACCAAACATTAGCGTCGTTCAACTTACTAATGTAGATGGTCCATTCAGACAGTTCACGAGAAAGCATACTTCCCTTTTTAAAATGCAATCATTTGAAGCCCTAGCTGTGATGGAGAATATTCGGGGATCCTGGAAATGCTATACCTGTCCTTTCATATCACCACGAACCGAGCTTAGAGGAGTTATGTACAAACTTGTATTGGAGATTCTGAAATATAATGCGGATAAAGATGAAACTGAAGATATACTCATCAGCGAACTGTATCATAAGCAACACACTATAAATACATCTGCACATGGTAGTATAGCATTGTACCCGAACAATTCTCTAACTTATAAACTCTCATTTTATCAGTTTTCAGGTTTGGGTACATTTGAGACAATTCCTCTTGACTCGTTTGAAGATCGTCAATACCGATGGCATCGACTCTTTGGCAACAACTATTTTGAGCCTATAAGAATTAACCCATTCAATTTATGCCCAAGTATTTTATTTAGCAGGACAAAAGTTATTTTCGACGAGAATCGATTCAGTCTCTTAGTAGTAGCGATGAATGCTACTTTCACTTCAGGGCAGTTCGTTATTTACGATGCTGAGATGTTTGGTGTCTGCGAGGAGGTATACTTAAATTATAGTAAGCTGGCGTTGGCAAATAGTTATAAACAATCTCTAGTGTCAAAACTCACCCGTATGAACACTGAAGAGATATTAACATTGGTTTGTGAGAGTGTTTCTATCTTCTGTTTAATCCTCATATTTGGTGTATATTGTTATGATGCGACACTGAGAACGATTCCCGGTATTATGACTATGACATTAACTGCTACTTTGTTTATAGCTCAGTCGTCGTTCATGTTTGGTGCTGGACGTATGGAACTACCTATCTTGTGTAAGATAATTGGTCTGCTTATCCACTATGCTTGGCTTGCTGCTTCTTTACTAATGAACGTTTGTTGTATTCACATGTTTCGTGTGTTTCGAAGTGGAAATAATCTACTTTCTCCTGGACGAAAAATTCTACTGTATTATTTTTCTTATGCATTTTTCGTTCCATCACTTTTTGTTGCTATCAATATTTCTATATCAGCACTATTATGGAATGATTTTGGTTATGGAAGGATCTTGTGTTACATATCTTTCCCTAAGATGGTGGGTTATACGTTCGCTCTACCTGTAGGTTTGATAATGGTTTGTAACATTGTTATGTTTGCTGTAGTTGTTATATCAATCAAACGATCAGCGACTAGCAGCAAAGTGGCCAAATCTGATCGTCAGTATACTATTGTATACTTACGTCTGTCATCAATAACAGGTATAACATGGATCTGGGGCTTTATTTACCAGTGGTCTGGAATTCCAGTGTTCAATTATTTATTCATTGTATTCAACTGTCTAGTTGGTTTATTCCTTTTTGTAGCTTTCGTCTGTAATAAACGAGTGTTCGGAACTTTGGCAACAGGCCGCAAGACAAATACGAAAAATACGTTTTCGTCCTCTTATGTAAACAGGTCTGTCTCACACACTACAAATAGATTCCGATGCAGAGACTGTGATAAATTGAGATGTATCAAATCCGAAGGAGAGAGAAGGCAAAACTACTGCTGAACTGAAAAGATTTCATTGATTTCGTTGCCCATAGTGAAAATTATATGCGGAAAGTATTGAAGACTCGGTGTTTCATTTCTTAAGTGCGCTATCACTCCGGTACACCAGCGTCAGAGGTACACTTTTGTACGGCTCCTAAAATATTGGCAGTGAGATATAACTAATTATTAATCAGATATGATTTCTTGCCCGAAATTGTCCACAATCAAGTTTGGCTGATGGGGCGTCAAACTCCACTGACATGCAGCTGATCCCGACTGACATTAACCAAGCTAGAGTTGTCCATCATGATGCGTTACGAGGAGCAAATATTTCGTTTACAGCGAAGTTGTTCACCGGTTTTTGTCAAACACAATTAATCAGTAAAATTAGCGTTACCGGGAAAACGATAGTAGTTTTGGTATGTCGAGGAGTTAATGATGGCAATAAATAAAGATTGGATGGACGAAGAGAATACAGAAGAGAGTTGTACACAAGATTCAAAGCAAACTAAGATTCCAAGTCATAAGCGGAGATCCGTTGAAGTGAGAGAAGCGATAATTCACCTATCTGCACTGGGGAAGCCGCGACGATCAGTTAGCTGAAGTAGGAGGAGAGGAAACTTCAAATTTATGAAAAGAATGAGAAACAATAACACTGCCAGAGAACTGTGATAGATCTGAGAAAATGTTGTAATTGTTTGTTTTGGATTAACCCTTTACCTAACGTAACGGCCAAAAACCGGCCAGCGCTATTCTCAAAAATCGCCTCTTAATTTTCATTATTTTTTTCATTTTTTGTCTCAAAAACATAGGTTATGACCCCTCGTTGGAACGAGCTCGTCGAGCTCGTTCCAACGAGGGGTTATAACCTTTGTTTTTGAGACAAAAAATGAAAAAAAATTAGTTATTCAAGAATTATTTTTGCAAGTGTTGTCTGCTTTTCATGTTAGGTAAAGGGTTAATAAAGAAAGAGGTTATTACCATCGGTCTCAGCCTGATATGAAGGTACTTCTGGGTGATATCTCAGTCGATATGGAACTAACCAAGTAAAAACCTCTAATGATTTCTACGACACATCTCATGCCTACTTTGCCTTTAAGCCCAGGTAGGTGTGACTGAGAAGCTATTCTTGATAGTTATTGAGAGTGAGAACAAGAAGGACCGAATATGTGAGGTAAAAAGGGTATTTTTGTCACGAGTGCTCTACCAACAGAACACATAGGAAGGAAAAGTGGTTATTTTTGAGTTTCACGAAAAGGAGAAACGGCCAAAATAATACAAAAAAATATTAGAACAAAAACAAAAAATAAAAGAAGAAAGAAAAACCCACACTAGACACTAAAGAAATCACAATGCGATTGCAAATCTGGTGGAGGAATGACTTCTCTAGCATGGTATCGATGACTATATGAAATATAGGCCTTCCATAGACATCCCTGTAAGTAGGGAGATCGTATTTCGGATACTTGAACACCCTACACAAACAACAAGAATAATAGGTTAATATATGACCCGATATGAAGCTATCGGGACATATTCTGGTGCGTATAAAAAACTGTATCCTTCCAAATAGTGCGCTCGGAGGGCCTGGTACCTTTTGGGATGGTAGCGGGACACGTGGGCTTGTACTTCACCTGTTGGGCGGGATCTGGACTTTGTTAGATACGGATTCCTTCCTCTCGGGCTGTTCAGCGAAAGGAACACAGATGTGATGTGTTGGGTGGCAATTCTTCCTTTTGACATGCCACCTTAACGTTCTGCCTGTGTGTATAGTCCTATGTGTTCACGAGTGCAATGTTCATGTACTATGCAATATGTATTCTTAGATTATGTATAAACTATCTGTATATATCTATCACAGCTCCTGTAAATGTGTGAAAGTTGAAAAAAACTGATTTCTACCAACCTAAATTACATTGTTTCTGCCTTTGGAATATGGCGATAAATGCTTCTTGGACATAACAGAAATTAGAATATGATTATTACGCAACACATCTGTGACAACAATGTGTCAATCTCTCATTTTAATTGTGCCCTGTACTTCAGACAGAAAACTAAAAGATTTCTACCTTACATCTTGTGGTTCTTGGATCACCTTCATAAGTGTATGTTCAAATGTTCTACTAATCGCTAACGAAGTTAACCTAGACGAGATACAGAAAAAATTTAATTTTGATTTCGTGGCAAAACTGACAATGGACACAGAACTGGCAATGGAAATGTAGAATTTAAAAAGCCTATTCCCCGGAGCAGTTCAAAACAGCAGTTAAATTAATTTACATTTTTCACTAGTAAACTCGTTAATGCCAACTGGGAAAAATGTTTTCAACCTCTTGTGTGATTCATAGCCAAATCTCAACGTATTTGATGTTATAGATATATCACAAATATTTAAGGCGAAAGAAGGGATTACCTAGATTACCTACGAATCAGAGGGATATCATCCACTAATAACCTGTATGCGTACATATGACGATGATAGTAGAGGAGGAGTAGGGTTATTCATAAAAGAAAACATAGCATTTAACATTGGTAACGACCTGTTTATCTTCATCCCATCCTTATACATCGAATTCACATATATACATATATAGGTAGGTCAAATACTTCGCCGAAAGCAGACCTTGATAGATTTGCATCAGATTTTTCACACACACTAAATAAATTAATTCCAAAAATAAAAGAGCCTATCTTATAGACGATGTTAATATTGATCTTCTTGGATACAATAACCACCTAAAAACGAATTCATACGTGGACTCTGTGTTCGGCGCATTATTTATGCCACTAATAACCAAACCATCTTGACTAACCGGATATTCGGCAACATCAATTGAACATATAATATCCAGTACTCCTGGTGGTGAAAATACTTCTGGCATTATTACAATAGACCTAAGTGAAAATTCTGCAACTTGTCTTGTTGAAGAGAGAATAAAACCTATTAACCGAAGAAATCAGTCTTTAAAACGATCATTTAAACGAGTAAATGTAGACAATTTCAAAAGAATTCTGAAGGTCGGCGATCATTCCTTTGTACAAGAAAGCCAACATTCCAACAATGCATACGACGCGACTCTCGAATCATCAATACGGTATTTGCCGAGCACCCCCTCGGACAATTCATGCCCCACCCGCTACCCCCCCCCCCCCCCCACACACACACCCCCCCAGATTTTTATTACGCGACAACCTCGGATGACACGGGGACTTCTACTGTCCTCCTCACACAGAAATCGGTCATACAATAAAAACTTAAATCTCCTTCATTTGAAAATATTAACACCTATAAAAAGTATGGACCGGTATTCAATAGACTGAAATGCGCTAGCAAAGCTGAATAGTATATTTGCACCATTAGAGCAAATAAATTTAATCTTAAAAGTACTGGGAAATATTAGGGAGAGCCATCTATAATTCTGAAAGACCCCGCTTCTTCCGGCGACCTTTTTGGGTGGAAATATCCAATTAAATATCCCTAAAGAAATTGTTAATAAACCGAACGCATTCTTTTCCAATGTAGGGAAAGAGTTATACAACAGACTACCACAACCACAACCAATGTTTCCCAATTTATGCAACAGGGCAATAATGCATCGTTCTTTGTACCGCCAACCAACTCACAAGAGATAATCATATGCATAAACAACCTAACGTTCAAATCTAGTAAAGATTTCCAGAAGCTATCAACAAAGATACTAAAAGAAGTAAGTTATGAAGTCGCTGCCCTTTACCACACAATCAATCGTTATCCTGAGGAGTACGTCCCCTGATTTCCAATGTGTTCTATGTGCCTACTGCCATTTATGGGACGAGTAGTGACCACAAAAATGAAAATAGCCAAAATTCTACCCATATTTAAAACAGGTGACACCAAGATATTTTCTAACTAGAAACCTAGAAGCATTCTGCCAGTTTTTCTAAAGTTTATGAAAAGATAATTTTCACTAGGTTTTCAGGCTATTTGGATCAACATAATATTTTATATCAGTTTGGATTTAGACATTCCACAGAACCATTGCACAAGAAATGCAATTCTACACCTCTTCCAAACAATTGCTGAGATGAAAGATAAGGCAACTAAACAAAGCACGCGCTCTGTGTTCCTTGGCTTTTCCAAAGCTTATGACACGAATGACCACCGAAGCTTACTCGCAACAATGGAATTTTATGGAGTACGAGGTAATGCTAATAACTGGTTCAGGAGTTAGTGGAAGAACACACTTTATCTCTTACATGGACACGAACTCTGACTTGATGGAAATTTCAGCATGGGTTACACAAGGATCAATACTACGCCCCCTACTATTCCTAATCTACATAAACGATATCAGTGGATCGACTACTCACAAAGAGCTCTCATTCGCGGATGATACATCAATCCACACCTTAGGTGACAATCTTGATAATATAGTTGAAAAAAACAAATAACAGGGTATCGAATTTGAGCGATTGAGGTAATGCAAACAAACTTGCCGCGCTCAGTGCTTACAAGACCAGATTCATGGTTTTCACCTCCCAAACGATATCTTTTCACCTTCAAAATCGATAATTATTTCTAAATAATTCCCCCATAACAGCAATAGGCAACTTTCAAAAATTAAAAACTTTCAAAATATTTAATGTTGTTCAAGTCTGTGGGCATGTCTTGTTCATTCAGAGAATATTTCTATCACAAAGCTATTCGTACTATCATTAACAGTAATTATAAGGTACACACTGATCCACTTATTTTGAAACATCGCATTTTGAAATTTAGAAACCTTCATAAGCTACACGTGCTGTTATTCGTTCACTCCAGACTGCCAACAACCTGTTTGTTTGGCGCTAGAAAGCCATGACTGGAGGCTTGGGAAATGTCTTGGATAAGGCTGGATCATTCTCAATATATATATTTATCTACTTCAATGTGGAATATACAATTAAAACTAGAAGTCCTCTCACAAACTGTGTGCTTATCTAGGCTTAATTGCACGTAGGAATTGCGCGCAATTGCCATATCGAATGACATCCAAAGCATGGCAGGTTCTTCTGGTTACTCATAGCAAACACAGGCAATGTTCTGCCAATGGACCTCCGGGTTACCCGGAGGTTCATTGTCTGAAACATTGCTTGTGCATAGGCCATACGAACATAATTTGATAGCCTTACTATGGTGAAAACGCGTAGATTAACGCGCAGATCGACGTGTTATTTGTGTGCATTTCATGACAGGACTTCTAGATTTAACTGTACCTCGTTTCACATACGTGTGAATAACCACCGGTCATTCAAAAATGGAGCATGAATGTGCTATTACACGCAGGGGTCACCCTTTTACTTCTTTTCAGGCCTTCATCACTGATTCCAGGTCCGACTTGACAAAATCTATATGCACTTATAGATCCCTCGGTCTCAACAGAACTTCAAATTCAAACTGTTCTTAAGCAGGGACGGTTTCCACGCGATCCATGGTGTTTCCACGCTGTCCAGGCACTCGACAAAGATACGAAACTTTCGATCAAGGATCGCAGTACTAATTCCATAAATTTCAAGCAACTGCATTCTGCGGCCTGGACACATTTTATTTTTGCCCGACGCTACTATTTTCATCATCTTCAATGTCTTTTTAGCCTCTTTTCACATTTTCCCCATTAATCCTACCTCGAAATCTGTTCACTTTTAACTTCTAGCGATCATCTAAGTGTTTTAGGCAGCATCGGAACCCACTAGCAATGGTCTTGTAGATGCAAGTTTTACTTAGTCGCTTCCCTACACCAGTAATAGTGAATAACAAGCCTTTAGTGGCGATATCCCATTACGGGGGCAGTACCAGCACATCCATACGTCATTTCGCACCAGCCAGAAATTAACCAAGCTCTAAAATTTCCTCCTAGCGGGCTGCTTGGTTTATTTTAGGGCGACAGACTGCAAAGAAATTTTTTAAATCATCCAGTTATCATACTTTCATATAATACATGGAAGTATCTAGACATTTCTAAAATTCCAGTTGTTTTTAATTTCCGAAGGGTATATTAAAATCTGGTTTTACCGGGAGTTTGGACTTTTTAGAATACTTTTCAGAATTTATCTAAAAGTATTTTTTTTACCTTTGCATTTTACTTTTACCCCTGTTTCTTTTCTTTTCGGGTTGTATTTCACTTCCCTTCAGTCAGAACTTGGCTTACGAGAACTTATATCGCCACTTGTCATTTCTTTCGTCGTCTGTGTGTATTTTTTGTTGTTGTGTCTGTACCCCGAAGAAGGTCTTCATCAAACGAAAGCTAGGTGAAAATTTGTTTTTTTCCCTGTGCTGTTTGAGCTTTATTTAGACGAATTTATTTTGCTTTAGGCTTTTGCATCTCTCAGATCCAGCACACTTATTTTATCAGAATATAGACCTTTTTTATTGGCGGGATCTTACAAGTGCGTGTATCGTGTTTTCGCGGGGAGTGGAACCATCAACAAAGTGCGTGTGTGTTTGAGGTTAAACATTCGCACTGGCACATCATTTCCTACTGAAACGTTTTTTTTGTATATGCCGCCGAAAAATTGTTTTCATTTACTGAACCTTGATGGGTTTCAAACATAATAAAAAATACACAAAACTGATGTAAACTAAGAGATGACCTGAGGAACTGGTTAAACTGACTGGCAATTATTGATGTTATTTATTCATGGGCTCTAATTTAGTCCTTACATGGATGTTACGCAAGCTGTTGCGTGTGTATGCACGTGTGTCTTTGTATGTGAGGACCTATGCGTGAGGGAGTGTGTGCATGAATGTATGCGTGTGTGTGTGAGGGGAACGTTTGTGAGGGCGGAGGCGTGTGGATATGATTTGTGTGTGTGTTCAGTTATGTGTGAAAGTGTGTGTGAGTTGGATGCCGAATTATGCCTGATGTGAGACTCCAGAGGGGCATGGTAAATTTATTTGAAGATATTTGAATTGACATACGAGGAACTTGCATTTAAAATTATTTGGTTTGGTAATTTTTTGGAATCCGAAAGTTTACGCTCTACAGACGGACAATAGACACGTAAAAAAAATAAGAGAAGTTTAGTGATTTTCGTGACAATTGAATGAATTTTCGGGTAAAGGTCTGTGAGAACAATACACCAGAAAAATTCGCAAATTTTTAGTTCGTAGACTATCACTGGCACCAGTGGTTCATGAAAAACTTGCCCATGCTTTTTACACCATGCTAAAAAAAGTCCTTTTTCTTGTCGCCGACAAAGCATCCCCCACTCGCTTTACTTACATTCGAAACAATTTTTTAGGAACAATTTTTTTTTCTAAATTAAGGCTCCTCTTTCTGGTAGCATGGTTTACAGTAATTGTATTGTTAAACACGCCACAGGCATGTATATATTTCGTGTTCTCTTGTGTATAGATTGTAACTATATGGCCAAAACAATGGGGGAAAATTGAACGAAACCGCAAGCAGACACTCACACAAGCACACGCCAAGTTAACAGTCGCGAATGCTGATCTCAAAACAACGTTTCCACCCACCCCCCCCCCCTCCCCCAGGTGTCATGAAGTCAATCAACGCAGTACCTCATCCAAATCCATCGTGTTTCATGATTTGAAAGATGTTACGATACAGCGTATCAGTTTTCACTTCATCAAACGCCATGACGTTTAACATACACGAAAATTACTAACGAGATATCACATTCCCTATCTCGGTACTCAGTGTTTGTCAATAATACCAAAAATATGTTGGGAATATTCCATTTGTATCGCCGCGAAAAAATGTACACATCATGATATATACTTTTTGCAGACATTGGGGTATATTTTTTAAACCTTTACCAAACATGAAAAGCAGACGACACTAGCAAAAAAAAATTCTTGAATAACGAATTTTTTTTCATTTTTTGTCTCAAAAACATAGGCTATGACTCCTCATTGGAACGAGCTCGACGAGCTCGTTCCAAAAAGGGGTCATAACCTATGTTTTTGAGACAAAAAAATGAAAATATAATGAAAATTAATTGGCAGTTTTTGAGAATAGCGCTGGCCGGGTTTGAGCGTTACGTTGGGTAAAGGGTTAAAAGGCGATCGGAGATTGTAACCATGAAATTCATGTCTGGAGATTTGCATAAGATTCTGGACATTGTCCGAAAGCAGTGTCACTGACTCCACGGACTTAGGAACGTGGTGTGTGTGGGGTGGGGTTTTGGAGAGTAAGGGGACACTAAATAAAATACCCCCAATATTTACATGGCTACCGACTATATATGAGTGGGGACCCATGTGCCTCGAAATATTTCCTTTCCAGTAGCACACAAATCATTAAGTTGTGCTTTACAGTTCCCGAGATATAATAATCTGAAAATTATGGGTTATGCCAGTTTGGAGAAAAAGAGGTAAATTTCGCCGGGTCATGTCTAAGGTTCGAATTTCACTGCAACTTGGTGTTGTTACAATTTGTAGCGGACCAAACACGGATGCCATGTTTTATTTGAATGGGAAAATGTGAAGTGAAAAAATCCATTTTTATTGCGTAATCGGATATGAAATTTCCAAAACATGTACATTATAGCAAAACATGTCACCAGAATTCCCCAAACAATTTCTCAACCCTCTGATACTTTTGTATGTCTTATGGCGTACGAAATCAAACAGCGCGTTGATACTTTGTGGTCATTTGTTTTGTTATTATTTTTCGATTTTTTAAAGTTTTAACCTCAATCCTATTTTCTCCCGAATAGGGCTCAGTGACAACCGTTGGGCCAAATGTTATCGCAGCTTAAAATACTAATATAACCCTGCTGTCAAGACTTCTTAACTGTTGAGTGCTAGAAGCCATTATCAGAGCTTTCAAAAAATGACGATACCAGAGGAAAAGCCAACACTTTCCTTGCATGTGTTTCATATTCAAACACAAATAATATTTTGTTTATATAACTTTGTTTTATAACAAATTATTGGAGAGTGCCTGTGGGCACTCTCCAACAATTTGTAATGAACACATTTTGAATAACAAATTCAGATCACCTCAAATAATCTAGCCCTCAACCAGATAATCACTAATGTGCAAAATACCTTGTTATCTGTACTTTCCGACGTTTGACGTCGCATTTTGAAAAAAACGTTGAAGAAACTGAACGTCAGGATAATTAAAGCCGCAAAGGGTTAAAAATATAGAAAGAAATGATCCAGTTGCAATGAACAAATTATTCAACTGAAACTTTTTACGGAGATACACATTAGATGCCGATACATGTAACATTATCAAGTTTACCGACAATAAACCACAATGTACTTGAGAATATTATTACCTGGGAGCGCGGTGGCTCAGTGGTAGACTGTTGGTATTCTATGCTAGAGGTTCTGAGTTCGATCCCCGTCCAAGACGACCCGCGTTGTGTCTTTGGGCAAGGCACTTTATCCCGGTTGCCGACATGGGGGCACGGTGACGCCGTGTACTAAGGCGTACTGAACGTCGATGGTGCACATGTCTTCAACCGCTGTAACCCTACTTGAGCGGAGCTTGAACAGAGTTAGAATGTTGAGGAGCTGACAGTTGTTCGGCGATGCTCGGTGGTTCTCTCCGGGTACTCCGGCTTCCTCCACTTGTAAAACTCTCACGTTCACGATTACCCATTACCGTAAGTATGTAACCTTACAAATAAATAAATATAAATAAATATTATTACAGCACCATACTAAGTCGAAGTGTTGTAGTGAGAACAATGGTAATCTCACACAAACATGTATATTCGGGACGGTTTCTCTCTTCTATTCACAAAGTGAACGAGTTTGTGACCAATGGTTGCGCAAGCACGTCTTAGATTGCCCGACGTTAGGCACATACCCATAGCCATGCTGCACAGCCACCTATTCAGACAAAATAGTCTGCAGGTACCGAAATTAGAAAAGACAATCGACAATGATATGGCAGAAGCCGTGGCAAACGGACACGGCATTAGCACGACATTGGCTCTTACCGTTCCTAATTTCTTGGGAGGTCCGCATCACATATTACCAATCTAGCAATTACCTTTGACACATTTATGTCTGTGCGCTGGTCTGAACACGCCGACTAATGGACAAGAGTACTCCGATTTGCAGCCCACATACCCTCTTAGAATGTGTACCGTGCTCAATATTATCAGTACGATGGGGCTTGGAACAGATGCAAAATAAGTCGCAGACACCTGGATGTCTCAGGAAACAATATGTACAAGTTACCAATCCATAGTGTTACGCAGGCGTAGTCTTGGACGCTTGCGCGAAAACTAAAGCTCGAGCACTGGCATAATTACAAATATGCAATGTAACTCGAGGCACGAACCAAGCTTATCTTTAGAAAAACACACACCGAACTACTGCACGAATTAATTATATTTTCTACAGATTGATTCATGGATCTGGAAGTCAATAAAAAGTTGATTCGCAGATCTGTTGTCAGTTTCGATGCAAGAATCCAGCTGAAGTCAAATTTCCAATCCGCAGGTCCCAGGTATCACCTTTCTTTTACTGTATAGCCACCGTAAAGTGGTCGTAATCCATGCGTTGGCAGTGATGCCCACGCACGCGTTTATCAGGTAATAAAAGTCATCATCAGCAAAATTCTAATTAATAAAGCGTCTGGTTATACGAGGTGCTTCACTAATAAAACTTTTGATGATTGTTCCTATAATATAATATTAGAACGTTTCTTTTCATGTTCAAACGGCCGATAGTACCTGAGTTTGTGTGATTTCTGAAATAAAACCTTCAGCAGCTTTGCTGCTTCAGGTTTTATTTCAGAAATCACACAAACTCAGGTACTATCGACCGACAGAACATGAAAAGAAACATTCTAATTATTTTATTATGCCCAACAAAAAATAACGTTCATTGTTAAGCGTTAACTGCAACATGCCATCAGTCTTGTAACAACAACGTAGTCGAATCCTAAAACATGACATCATTTCGAAGGAATGACGTCTCTTCGAAAATGACTTGTCACAAGTGCCGTCGCTTTTGTAGTTTCTATATAAATACCAGTGTTTACAACTGCATCATGCTGTTCATGTTATAATTCATTGTTAATGCTTGTGTGATAAGTGGTATAAATTAATGGAATATAAATTCATGTTTCTTGGACGACGACACTTGATAGAATTATGCGGAGTGAAACAATTTATTTTGAACTTGAGGCGGAGGCTCAGTGAGGTCGAGGAGTTGTGGAAATATAATTGATTGAAGTCATAACTCATATTCATGATTCTCTAAAGTTGTGAACAACACGTGAGTTTTTAATATTACTGATTCTTTTGAATTCATTGTTTGCAGTTAAATTTGAAAACTCACCCACTGAAGACGATATATTTGTTGGTAAGTTTGTGTCTGTCGGTCCGGAAAAAAGTTAAACGGACACGGGGCCTGCGTAATCGACGCTGATCAATGGAAGTGAAGCTTACATTTTCTTTGTTCTCTTGTCTCCAGGGAAGAACGTTCCGATGGTACCCGTGTTTTTCCTCAAAACTCCTGTACTATGACTTTTAGAAAGTGTCAAAATAACCAATCACGGCTGATGTTACAAAATTGAGGCATAATAATTAGTGTTTGCAATCTAATATTATTGCGTGCCTTGAAAGACTGCCCACCCGCTGAAAATCAGTGTTCACGCAGGCATGTGCCAAATGCACAATTTTTAAAAATATGAGCGTTTGGCACAAACATTTGGCACATAAATTCAAAATCACGAAACTGGTATATATATTGCAAAAACGGATATAATGTTACATTTTATCCTAGTAAAGCGAACAAATGATACATTAAATATATCAATATGTGCGCCCACTTCATTAATTAGAAAAAAGTAATCTCGTTCAACTGTATACACAATGGCCAGTCACTCTCCAATTGTCCTTACCGGTGACCTCGGATTAAGAAGTCATGTATTGTGTAAACAACCGGTTGCACTAAATACAGCAAGTCCCTAATAAGTCCCTAAGTCCTGAAGTCCCAAAGTCCCCTCGGATAAAAATACAGCAAGTCCCTCAAAACACACCGCTAATAGCGTCAACAATTAAAAGTTAGAGACTTTATCATAGAACTGTATGTTGACTATTTATTTTTGTTTTTATTTGTTTGTTTTTTTTTAAAATTTAAATGCAGTAAATGCTTGACAATCATTTGTTATTTTGAACAGCAGTTCCGGCGATCTCCGAGTCGCGTGTGTGTTCATAATAAATAAATTTGACAGTCCTTTGCAAATTCATGTCTGAGGTTAAATTTTGTGAGTGTTTTACATGATAAATCATGTGATTTAAAGGGACTTGCTGTAATTAGTACATGAGTGGACTTAGGGACTTAGCGACTTATTAGGGACTTGCTGTATTTAGTTCGACCCAAAACAACGCATGTTTTGTTTCTTCCCCAACGAACAATAGACCAGATCATCACTTGTTTTTAATTGTTGGTGCTACTTTCCCTATTGACCGAAAGATTAACACAGCAATAATAAAACGACAAAGAGTTCAATTCGCAAGTCAATCAGTTATCGTGTGGATTATCAAGGTGCGAATTTCTAGAGCTGAAACGATTAACCGATTAATCGATTAATCACCGATCAACATCATGATCGACCCAGAAAGAAATTGTTCGATTCAGCATTAATTTGGACTACTGTATTATATGGGCCAACAAAGGAACAAACTTGCTCCAAAAACAGGCAAACATTGTCACATTGACTCACATCAATTATATGAGACAGACTAAAGCATGCAAGTTTCGTGCTGACACACCTGTTTACTTGCATGATCATCATTCTGTATCAAGAGCTGGAAATAGTCATTCTTAACCCTTTAACCATTGAGAGTACCAGACGATATTTGCAAAATATATTCATGAATTACTAAAAAATTTCAATTTTTGTCTCAAAACATATCTTATGACCCCTCATTGGAACGAGCTCAACGGGCTCGTTCCAATGAGGGACCGTAAGCTATGCTTTAGAGACAAAAATTGAAAACATAAATTTGAATGGAATGTTTTGTATATAGGCCTAGTCGGTTTTGTTTGTTACTTTGGGTAAAGGGCTTATGCTGTAAATCATTAATGTATGACAATTATTCAGATATCTATTTGGACAAGTGATTAAACGGTTAACCAAGGTTAATCCACGTGATTAATCGATCAAGAAAACCCCTTAACCGTTTCAGCTCTTCGAATTTGTATTGACCTGCTATATGAGGGACTATATACATTGTATGTTTCAAGATATTTCATTATTTTTTGTCCAGTTTTACACTATATTTGGTTTTATGTAATTTTATGCTTTTGATCTTTCTTGACTAAAACATGGAAATTTTTTTTTATAGTTCTCCCACATGAAATACCCATGGCACAAAAAAATCTCATTTGCACAAAATATTATAATATTAAGCCAGATTAAACACTGGTTGAAAGTGACGATGGCGGTCGTACTATCACCCCTTGAACATCAAAGATACCCTCCAGGCCAGTTCGATGCATCAGTTGGAAGAGTTATATGGGGTAGTCCAATTAGTTACTTTTGATTGTTATATCATACAAATTCAGATAGCAACCATCCAGGACCGAAAAGATACGGTCTTTCTGTTTCAAGGAATTGGAAAGCAAACGCGATGTGCTCACGTCGATTCTGGGACAGGAGGTATAGACATAAAAATGGTAATGGTGGGACATGGGAATATTTGGGTGCCCAAGAAATAAATGTTATGGTGTGCATTTAATCATGTTGGATTATAAATAATAATAATAGTTAAAAATTAAACTCATAATTAAATGTATGTATATATGTATATTGTAGTACTGTCAGTTTTATGTAGTATTTATGTCTGACGTTTGGCTTAATAATTCTGTATAAAATGCACAAGTTGTCTACTTGCTTTCTTTTTCTAGTGCTCATTAAAAACTTATCCTAAACAGATGGCGTTCGTTTAATTCATGCAAAACGTTTCAAGTGACTTTTCATCCGTCTAAACTGAGTTTATCGTGACATTCAGGATACGATCTGAAGCAGCTTTCGGTTCACAGTATGGATTTTCTCACTCGACTAATAGTTATCAACCGACCCACATCACATAGCAGAATATCCAAGTAATTCACTTCCGTTTTGATTAAGTGGGTCACATCCGTTCCTTGAGTTAAACTTGATAACTGCACCCTCACCCAAATAGGTTTTTTTCTAATAAGCACCTTGTTAAAGCTATTCGTTCCCAGAAGTGTTAAGTGACTCAGCGTTTTTTTCACCTTTACAGTCAGTTGATTGGGGTGATTTAGGTATATGTCTCTACCTGTAATAGATACACTAACCCCAGGCATCCACATCCTCCTGTTAACCCACTGTTAGCCGCTTCCGTTCCACTAATAGAAAACATATCCACCCTCCACCTTTGAGAATAATCCAATCTACGGTCGACGGATATTACATTTTATTTACTACATATGAATTTCTTTTCCTGAATTGCCCATTACTAGGCTCGTCTGATATGACTTCAAGCACGGCTGATATAATGCCGATCTCCGCCGATATGAATCAAGCTAGAATTGTCTTCCTTTATGGGTTACTTGGCACAAGCATTTGTTACAGTGAAATCTGGACAGATTAATGAATACATTGGGTAAAAGACGAACAGACACTAGACTCGATGGACTAAATAGTAAACCATATTATACAAAAAAGTCTAATGGAGCTAACAAAACAAGGTTTCCGTAAGTGGACCTCTGCAATGAATCCGAATGTCGAATGGCCAGTGATGCAATCTCTGTTGACATAACCTATCCTTATTTAACCCATTGAACCCTGATGGTATCTCCCATGTCAGTTCAATGACAGCAATTGTAAGCGTCCATAATTATTATTGGGATAGACCAATTAATATTTTTAACGTACATCCTTAGGGCTGCACGTTGAAAATATTGATTGGTCTACCCCACACTTTAACTCAACAGCCATTCAACTAAATGATGGTATGACATATCTTGTTTCTGGACCGGAAAAACGGTCGCTGGTGTTCAAAGGGTTAAAGATGTGAAATGTTGCTTTGAAGGAAGAATATTTTCCCAATGCTCTTGCATCGGTAATCCAGCTCACATATAAAACTAATTGAGCTCTTTTAAACAGCACTGAAGTGGTGAAATCCACAGTCGTATCATGGGTTAATATGCTTCACCAATTGTGATATTTCAACATTGTAAAGAGAGTTTATAGCTTATTTTTGTCAGCGCTATCCAAAACGGTAACCGCGACATCGCGCACAGAAGCTACAGCCTTCTGTGTGTTGTCTGTGGTTTAACATTTTGAACCTATGCGAACGATCAACGATCACTTCCAACTCCTGGATGTTTTTGTTATCTACACTAATGCTATTTTTGAGACGGGGGCGACAGGAAGGTGGTGTTAGAAGGTCCAACCCTGATATTTCTCCATTGGAGCATTTTCGTATGTGCTGGCGGCTTCGACATCGATTCACTCTTGACAGTAATATTAAGAGACAAGATTTTAAACTTCTACTTACAGAACAGTTGCCGTGGATTGGTCGTAATCCACGCGCGGGTAGTGATGTCATCGCATGCGTTTGCCAGATAATAAAAATTATCAGCAGTAAAATTTTAATTAATGAAGCACCGGGTTGTACCCAGCGCTTCATTAATTAAATTTTTGATGATTATTCCTATAATTAGTGTTTGGAATCTAAAACCCCATTTACATGACGAGATATATTCCTAGATTATTTAATATCTAGGATCAAAAAATAACCCTGGATATTAATTTTTTATCATGTGAATGCAATTATTCGGGGATTATTTATTTGTTCGGGGAATATTTTCTTCAAAAATACTCCACCCCGAGAGGTGGTCGAAAATCAAATAATCTAGGAATAAAATGCACTTTCGCGCTCATGTAAATCGCAGGAGGAAAATAATCCTAGATTATTCAAACAATACGTCATCATTTTCATCACGCATTCAATAGTTTGGTCATTTCCTGTCTTGAAAAGCGCGGCAAGTGTCAGAAGCGGTATTATATTGTGTTTCAAAACAACTAAGAGATAAAATGCCTGGGAAAAGTCGGAAAGGTCGTGGTTCTGCTTGGTCTGACCTTGATACAAATACGCTGTTGGATGCATGGCTGGAACTGGACGTAGAGGCTATTCTTGACAACCCTAAGCTCAGCCGAAGTGGTATATATAATGATGTAGTTGGTAAGCTATCTGAGCTCGATGTCGAGAAAACTGTGGATCAAGTTCGCACGAGGATGAAAGTGTTGAAGAAAAATTATCGCGACTGTCGGGACAGACTTTCCAGAAGTGGTGGGTCTGGCAGAACATGTAAGTTCTATGAAAAACTTCACAGTATACTAGGGAGTCGCCCAGCTTCATCGCCTTTAAAGGTAATCGACACTGGAACCCAGAATATATCAGATAACGACAATGGAGAGTCGGATGTCAATGCTGGTAACCTGAGTGGGGTCGAAGCAATGTCTGACCGTGGTTCAGACACAGAAGCCATTGCAACTGTTGATATTGAAACAGCCTCCCAAACTCAAGACTCAACAGAATCAACAACGACTGTCACCACAGAGACCAAAAATGAACAAACTATCCATGATTCCAGTGATTCAGCGAACAGCCAAACAACAAAACGCCGTGCAACAGCTTCATTCAAAAAACCTATTAAACCTGCTAAAAAGTCAAAGTTCGAAACTGCCTTGGGTACCGTAATGGATAAGTTTACTTCTTCGAATGAAAGGATTGAAGAAAAACATTTGGAATCGGAAAAACTAAAACTGGAGGCTGATATAAAAAAAGACAGAAATGGAAAGGCTAAGGATCGAATCAGAAGAGCGACGAAAGAAAATGGAACATGATCATCAATTCCGGATGATGGAGATGATTATGCGGTTAGCTACCAATAATACAGCGACACGACAACCACCAGAAAGAATGGGTCCTCCTGTACATAGCGCTAACTTTACTCCACGCCATGCTTCTGCAGACAACAGCTGGCTCAGTTCATCTGCAGAGAACTTTGAAGACGGCATGTCCAGATCCTTCTACCAGCTTTGAGTTTACTGTTACAACGACAAAACATTTCGTGAAATGAAAAAGGTGCTGAAAATCGGCTTTTAATTTTAGTTTTATGGAGAAGCAAGAACGCACTTTAACCCCTTATTTGTACAGTGCTTTGTGGAAAATAAAAAAAATACTACGTTTTTAGCCGCGAATTCAATTTTTTGACCCAGTGAAATCATGCAAATATGGAATCCGGGAGAGCCGGTGTAACAGGAATGGAAGTCCATAGGAACGATAGTCCCCCTGGACTATTATTCGTCGGAATAATAGTCTCCGGACTGTTATTCCTCTGAATAATTGTCCTAGGGCTACCATTCCTAGGAAGAATAGTCCAATGGACTACTATTTCTAGAAATGGTAGACCTAGGATTATTATTCCGCGGAATATTAGTCCACGAGGACAAATATTCCCACGGACTACTATTCCTTTCACACCGGGTCGATTAACAAGTCTTAATCTTAGCCATATTTGAAAGTGCAAATTCTAAATTCTCTCTTACACCCCCGCCCATTCTCTCCCTATTTCTCTCTCTCTCTCTCCCTCGCCCCTCTCTTTCTTTCTCTCCCCCTCTCTCTCTCTCTCTTTCTCTCTCTCCCCTCTCTCTCTCTCTCCCTCTCTCTCTCTCTCACATGTGCAGGAGAGAGAGAGAGTGAGAGAGAAAGAAAGAGAGAGGTGCGATAAAGAGGGGAAAGGAGGGCATGCTTTGTCTCCCTGTGATGATCAGACATAATAACTTATACTGGGGCATTTAGTTCCCCATCCCGCTAACATACATAAAAGGGGACTCGTAGGCGTATGAGCCAGGGGAATTCACGAATTCAGGCAATCAATCATTTTTTCTGATAGAGGGCCTATAAAATATTAATAGCGTTAGTTAACTAATTGAACGGAAGGAAATACTTCCTAGATGAGAGCTAAGTAGTCGAAATCTGAATTGCGTGCCCGAAATCATGTTCAGTTCCGTTTAAAACTTAAGATCAAAGCTACACAACGCCGACACAAGACCTGTAGGACTAGAATAAGGTGTGCTATTTGTTAAGAGATATCAGATCAAAGCTGCAGAATGCCGACGCGAGAATTTTAAGGCTGATAGAGGCCTGTACGGGGGTGGGGGTTAGGTAGTCCCAGGCCTCAGTCAAGCAATGACTAATATCAGCTATGCATGCTATTAGTTGTGAGCAGACTGAATTGCTTAGTTATAGTGTTATTGTGTACAAACCTACGTCAATATAATATCGAACCACTGATTACGACGAAGATTTTTCGGACAAAATTGAGCCAGTCGCCCCTCCCAATCCCCTTCATAAAATCGTCTCATACGCCTATGAAGGGACTTGTACTAGCTACTTGAGCTGGTGACTTCTTTGGACCTGTTCCAAAACAAAATTTGTAAGAAGTCATATATATATATCACTCAAGGATACTCGAAAAAAACGGTCGGAACACAATCAAATGCCTACACCTGGTACGAATTTGGGTGTCAATGGAACCAGCTCCATACGCTCATTCCACTGACAATTATATTCGTATTTTATTGGTCATTGTAAGGAAAGATGTGAATTTTGTGGTTTGCTTTAGCTAACAATGAACCATTTTTCTAGCCCCTTTAACAAGAATGTAACTGCCAGGAGTAAGGTATTGTTTTTAGACCTAGATTGCAAATTCTAAATTTCATTAGGAATTTTGAATGCCGGCATTCTGGCCCCTCCACTTTTTAAAAATGTTTCCACCGGTACTACACATTCGGATCTATCGGATCGATTGTGGCAAATGATGACACTCAATATAACTCTTTTATTGGTAATATGTTTAAAACATGAATTTGACAAATAATCTCGATCTTTTTGGCAACAATTTCTCCATTTTGTGTTAAATGGTGTTAATGAAATAGTCGGCGAGTGTGTCCCGAATCTCCTTGCCGGCCTGTCCGCTAAATTCTTCTCCATGAACATCAAATTCCTCAACAGTTTGGTCATCTCCATTGGGTTCTTGGACTAGAGTTTCATCAAAATCTTCCTTCATTGTTTCACAGAAATTGTGGAGCACACAGCAGGTAGCTATCACATCACAAGCAAACAGAACTTCAACGTCGAGTCTTTTAGCGAGAACTCTCCATCGACCCTTCAGGCGGCCAAATGCGTTTTCAATAGTCATTCTTGCTCTACTGAGTCTATAGTTAAAGACATTCGGGATTGCTGGAAGTGATCCTCGTCCGATAAAAGGCTTCATGAGCCATTTGCGCAAAGGATACGCTGGATCGCCGATGAGTGTTATAGGCATAAACAACTCTTCATCTCTCAGACAAACCTTGACACCCGAATCCGGCATGAACAGCGATCCATCTTCTCCACGGTCACATATGTTAGAGTTAGCTAAAACACGAGCATCGTGCACTTTTCCTGGCCAACCAATATTAATTTCACGAAATATGTACCGATCATCACACACACCTTGTAATATTAAAGAATATTTTCCTTTCCTGTCTACGTAATTTCCGTGATTTAACTCCGGTTTAATAATTTCGATATGACAACCGTCTATTGCACACCCACAATTTGGAAAATCCCATTTTTCTTTATATCCTTTAACAACATTCCTTAGATCATTTCCACTGGGAAAGTGTATATATTTTTCACGCAGTTCGTCAGAAATCACTTCACAGACACGATGAACAACTTTGCAAACTGTTGGTGTAGCCACGCCAAAAAGATTGCCTATGGTCCGATACTCTGCATCTGATGCTAGTCAATAGACAGTCATTGCAATCTGTTTATCCACAGAAATCGCCTGACGCACACATTTCTCAGAAGGCTGGATGTAGGGAGCCAACTCTAAGCACAGTTGGTCAAAGGTGGATTTTTTTCATCCGAAAATTATCAAACCAGTCTTTGTCGTTGAAGGTTTTTTGACAGTTTCCGTGTACCAGACCTCTGAACCAGGTCGCTGCCAACACGATCGAAGCCGCAAACTGCCCACCGTAATCCCGATTGAAAGAGCATATGGCAAGACTTTCTGTCTAGTGCGTCGGAGTCGTTCCATCTCTTTGCATGAAATGACCACGTCATCCGAAAATACTCCAGATTTTTCAAAGTACATGTGAACGCAGATTATTTTTCAAATTATATTCCTGGAATAAAATTTTTTGATTTTTATTCCCCGAATAAATATAAACCTGGATTATTTTCTGCCATGTAAATTGCCCTTTATTATCTAATATTATTATGGTCAAACTGCATCATCAAATGTATACCTTGTTCGAGGACATGCCTTGACGAGGTAGTTGGAATATTTTATCAGCCGGGATTAGAGCCATCATAGTCGGGACAAACCCCGGTCAACACACATCACTCAGTCGGCCATCTTCATCTTCGTGACGCTTCTGTTTGGCGAAACACTACTACTGGAAAGAACTCCGATAATCCTCTCTCCAGTGGAATGTCACTTCCATGCCTTTCCCTATTTCACAATGTAGTTGCCCTTCCCCTTAATAGAAAGAGTCAGTTCTTATTGAATGTCACTTTAATGCTTTTCCCTTATGTCATGAAATACTCGTCCTTCCCATTTCCCTTAACAGAAATCGAAATGAATGATTTTTATAGCTCTGTATCTTATGTTATGTGGGGTTAATAGTGTCAGTTGTTTAATTTGCTGAGTATCGATTGATGTTTTTGATTGTTAGTGACCCGACGCTTCAATTGTATTGGAGTGATTGTGCAGCAGGGTGACTTGCTGACACTCGGAAGGTGTATTCTGACAGAGAATATACAGTAGTCCGTTCTGCATGGAATTTGCGAGTGAAGAAGTTTAATTTGTATCAGCCACCAATTATCCAGCACACAATTGGGTTGGTAATGTTCGAGGTAGCTTTTTACCTAAATATCTCTTCCCCGGAGGCGTATCTCACGGTGCGGACTCCTCATTAAAGGTTTGTGTTAGAATGTCTGAGGAAATTCGGATTGTAAGGTAAGGTAAAGAGTTTTCTTAAATATTATCGTTGAAATCTATTTTGCATTTGCAAGTGGTCCGAGAGCTCTGTGAATTCTGTTCACAGGGCTGTTTGGCCAACTGAAGGTTTAGTTCGTTCACGCAGAAACTCAGCACTTGATTTGAAGAGCTAGTGGAAAGCAGGAAAATAACTATCTGAAGAAATCGTTTCTTTAGGTCTTAGAGAAGGGACTGCTTTCGTCGTTTGTATACCTTAGATTAGCAAGTTATTTCTCACACTTAAACACTCGGCTGAGATGGGCTTTATTGTTTTTTGATGTCCCGTGTCAAAGCTGTGTGCAACGTTAGTGGTGATATCTACACCGTAGGACAGGTGCACGCCTGTTGATAGTATGCGTGTCCTTGCACGGGGTGTGCGTTTTTCTTTCAGTTGATGGGAACATTTTATCGTATAGACTTTTGTGGCTGTTGAGAATGTTATTGTTACTCCCCATGTGGTACATAAGGGGGATATAGTTAACCCTTATGGTGATGTAGCTTAATTCTGACATTCATTAGTCAATGTAACAGATAAAAGTGCAGTTTAATAAACATTATATCCTTCCTCAATGTTATTGTGTGGATATATTTTGGTCCCATTACTCAACTATTGCAGCCCCCTCCCCCCCCCCCCTCCCCCATAGTGACAGTATGAAGGAAGAACTGCGTGGTGAACCCAGTTGTATTCTCCGAAACACATGTAAGCTACCCGAGAAGACCCACCTCATACGCATTCGTGGAATGGCTTTGGTAATTATTTATTTTGTTTTTAAACAAAACTGACTTCTGAGTAACGGTTCATTGAAGTCGTGGTTTGAGAATCGTGATCCGGGCGTTACATCTAACACAAGGGAATTCACGAAGACGCTCTGTTCAGTTGTGAGTGTGTGGTGTATTGTTTATTGAACGGTCAATACTTGACCCCTTTCCCATTATTTAAGGGTATGTTACATTGTGATTACAACTGTCATTATAAATTCTTCACTCAGTCCCAGTTGAAGCAATTAAGAAGAGAATTCGTTTGCCAATACCTGGTCGCTCTGAAATGTTACGGTTTCTTGATTCGTTGTCATCAGTTGGTTTCAATTAACACTTCTCGTTTTATCCAACGCACCCACTGACCTCATACTAATAACCGATAAACAACGAAAGGGATAGTTTATATGCGCATGCATAGGAATTGCCATCTATGAGTCAGACGCGAATGATATGAATACTTTATAGCAATTAGTAAGTACAGGTTATCGGACACTTAGTTCGAGGCCGCGGCAGCGGCCGAGAACTAAGGTGTCCGATAACCTAGTTGTTGTTCAGCGTTTCATCTTGCCGACTGTACGTGACAAATTCACCTCCCACTATAAGTTGTGCCAGTGCGTCTGTGCACGTATTGAGGGACTTGCTCAAAATTCTCAAAATCGACAAAGCACGAACTCAAGTTGGCAACGCGACAACTCCATCAGACACATTTCTGCGTCAGGCTATAAATCCCGGCACAACTTATAGTGGGAGGTGAATTTGTCAAGTACAGTCGGCAAGATGAAACGCTGAACAACAAGTAGGTTATCGGACACCTTAGTTCTCGGCCGCTGCCGCGGCCTCGAACTAAGTGTCCGATAACCTGTACTTCTTGTCTTTGCTTTCAAAACAAATCATTTCCACCGTTCCGTAAGTACCGTTTCTCAATTTTTATTCCATATTCCTCTTCCCAAATAAGCTGCACGTTCACCGAGACGGGCAATGTCAGCAGAATCCATCACAGTGACAGATGAGAACTTTGAGCGAGTCCCTCGATAAGAACACACGTCTCTCTGAGTTTTCATAAGGTCAATGATGGCGGTGTCTCTTTGAAATTGGAGAGTACGATAACTTATTTATCGTATGCTTGGGAGGCTGCCAATTTCTTGAACTCAAAGTCTGTTGAACAACAATTTGATTTTAAACACAGTCTAAAGTCGTTTGGGTTAAAATCAAACCAGATCAACTGAACTGAGTAAATACGAATCCATGTGTGTTCATATTCACTCAACTTGGTCGATTTGTGTTGCTTTTTAACCCAACTAATTTTGGAGTGCAATAATATTTATATCTGCTTAGAAATCCGGTTCGGCAAACAGATATATCAAGCTTATTGAAATGCCTTCTCCATACGTAGTAAACATCCAAGGTAGATGATCGTAAACTTGCCTATGCATTCCGAACAATACTTTTCAGTTGTGCATTCCTGGGAAATCGGAATCCATGAAAACCATGAAACTGCTATTCAGCATAACACCTTCAAATTCCATCGGTTAAACTAAGGATAATTCATTCTCTGTTACAGTCCATAGTTAAAGTTGCGAGCTCTAATCAAATATGCGATGCTAGCGCCCCAACTACAACGACAAAGCAGCAAGCACGGCCTCACTCCCATTTCCCAACCACGACACGGTGTTTTGCTTCTTTTTGTAATATGCTATAGAACAGAAACAGAAGTCCTCGAAATTATAACGCTGTCAGATACGTATTATACAATGACAGAACTAAAATCTCACTTCAAAATTACATTCAGCGATGCAACACGTCAGTCTGCACATTATTTTTACCGCAGTTACTAATTGTGTTAATTGCAGAGCTAGGTTCACAATGGAGACATCACACCATGCAAAAATTACAGAATGGCACAATGGTTTGACATTCACCATTCCACTGCAACATCAGGGACGAAACACAACATTCAGTGTGCAAATGCTACAATCCAACAATTAAAATCTGTTAATATCTACTATACTTTTTCCAAATACTTGAAGGACAGTCGTACTACCAGAGACATACATTACTGGATTACCACAATCCACGACAAATAGATAAACAAACAACTCATAAAAGCGTTTAGATCAAAATAGAGGTAGAATCTTGGCCTGAACGACTGGAGTCCACACGGTCAACCCCTATCGAATGTTTTGCTCATATTTGTTTTTAGACTTGCAGATTACTTTTTTATTTATTAGTTTAGAGCTTGTGGTTTTCCTCAATTTGGGATTTTTTTCATTCATAGGCACAAGTTGAAAAGGTGAGGAAATGGAATTACTAACCTTGAGGGGAATGTTTTGAAAACTCTAGTGTTTACGTTATCTGGACCTTTGAACCCCGAAGCATCTACTTTTGAACGTAGAGTTTCGAGTTCAGCAGCGTAGTTTCTACAGAACCACAATACGTTATATTGAAACACTCAGCTCAATAAAACCCGAAAATAAATTATCACGAATCGCATCAAAAATCCCGAATCGCTCATTTAAAATTGATAATACTGTATGTGATAACTCCACACGGCATGGGGCGTAGACATGGTTGTTTTGTCCTTTTAAATTTAATATATAGGGATGGCCACGTATTCACATTTTGAAGAAATCCCAGAGACAATTGAAGATGAAGCAGGTGTCTTCATCTGTGTTTCAAGTATGATATAGAGGATATCTAGGTTTTCTGAGTGAATACCGAAAATTATCTCATGAATGACCGAGATAACTGTTTATTTTTTGTGAGTGCTTGTGCGAGCGAAAACAGCCATTTGTCTCGGTCACAAGTAAGATAATTTCCGATATCCACTCAAAAACTCTGCCTTTTCTTTTTATTATACGTTTTTTTATAAGAATCTGATAATTCCACTCGTTTCAACTATGAATTGATGCATAGAAGTAAACAGTGCATTGAATCATTGATACGCGGAAATGATTTGATCGATACTTGGAACAGATAGCGTCTTGCGATTCGATTCAGTTGGAGGGTTTCTTGACCAAACATGGCCCGAAAGTCCGTAATATACGTTTTTGCTTTGGTAAGCCCTTTAAAAGGACGTACTAAACCAAAAACTTATATTTCGGACTGTCAGGCCATGTTTGGACTAGCGGGTTTCATGCATCAATTCAAGGTGAATACGCGTTGAATTATTGCTGGAAATGATCGGTATCCACTATAAAACACTGGATTTTCTTTTCATTATACGTTTCTAGGACATTTCTAGTGATAATTTGACCTTGAAGTGATGCTTTGATAGCCGCCATTTTGATTGATGCCTTGAAAGTGAAAATTTCTATATCTTCACAGTGGGGGATACGATTTCTATCTTTCCGCAATTTCTTCGAAAATCTGTCGTTTAGCGTATAAAAAACCTTCTTTCTTGAATTTTCGGCTTCCAGACCAGTGATGACTGTTCAGATCTGCCATTACAAAATCAAAAAGACAGCTTCTGCTGGGTCGTAATCCGGTCGAAATTCTAGGTTTATTTTCACGCACCCAGCAGTCTAAAAACTCACCTTTCGAAAAAAAAAAAACAATACGAAAATATTGCATCCCGGGCATTAATTTCCATCTGTTTTTTGTGATTCTTTCATGATTTTGCAACATTTCAAAAGGTATCTCTGTCTACCGGTGTAAGCGTGTCGCGTGCAGATCGCAATCCTCTCGTCATGCGGTCACGGTACTGTATGTGCTTACCGAGTTAACCCTTTACCTAACATGAAAAGCATACGACACTTGCAAACAGAATTCTTGAATAACTATCATTTTTATTTTTTGTCTCAAAAACATAGGTTATGACGCCTCATTGAAACGAGCTCGACGAGCTCGTTCCAAAGAGGGGTCATAACCAATGTTTTTTAGACGAAAAATGAAAAAATAGAATTAATTGGCGATTTTTTGTGAATACCGCTGGCCGGTTTTGGTCGTTACGTTGGCTGAAGGGTTAAACGTGATAGGTAAAAATATCAAAGTTGACATCCATCCATTAGCCAGTTGTTTAACAAAACCCGGGTAACGTGACATTAGCTCAGTCTATGGACCTGTTTCACGAGAAGCCACAAACTAACTCTAACATTGTGTGGTTTTCAAACCGTCTGCCAAAATTCGACAAAATGTTTGGGGGTCAAAATCTATATATTTGCAGAAGATGTCAGTCCTAGCAAAGATGATACATAAATCTAATGACGTATTCCAGTCTCTGCTGCTATATGCTCAAGGTATTTCTCAAGATCTGTTCAACACCTTCTCCTGGACTGTTGGAACTGCGTACTTATCAGTCATTCCACAAGCCAAATAGCTAAAGATTCGAAGATATCGGAGGCTTTTCGTTATCCACCAAATGCGAAAAAATATATTCGCCATCATCATTGAAAAAATTCCTACACCACTCAAAGAGTGTAGATACTTAGTTTTGCCATAAGCGTTTGCTGTTTACTTGTCATGTGGACAATTCGGTAAAAGAGCCCACAGCTAATTTGGCATTAGTTAAATAATTTAGCAAAGAAAAAAATTAAGGGTGTAAGGTCGAGGTACGTTTTGGGTTGGAGAAACCCTCTGCCCAAAGTCTTGTCGGGAAATGTACAAGGCGGTAGGATTGTTTTTTATGTCTTTACATAGTATATCATCATTATATCTTGCCGCTTGATAATGTGGATGCGACTGGGACTTCTCTCTGCGTATTTGTTACTGTCTGCTTACTGAAGGTGACAATGTGCTGGTGCACAATCAGCCCAAATCACATGTAGCACATCGGCGTATACACGCTGTTTCCGTGTGTACATGTGTGTAAATGCACAATGTAAGCATAACAGATGTAGCACATGTGCAATTACAGATATTGGCTCCTGTACATCTCACAGCTTCTTAGCTCCTACTTCCAATACGGCTCCAAGCTGTTTAACCACCCTACGCCATTTATAGCTCTTCTATCCCTGCACTCTAAAATTGTTTGTGTTACAAATAGCCAAGATCAACATGCTTGAGTGAAGATGAACCCAATTGGGTTCAATATTCACTCAACCCAGTTCATTTGGGTTGATTGTTAACCCAGTTGATTTTAGAGTGTGCTGCTACCTTATCCTCGGCAATAGTTATCTGATCCATGATTAAATTCCACTTTATTCATGTTCGTCCTCTGCTATTGTCCTCTACCACTCTTTCTGCCTTAAACCACGGCCACAACTAACTGTCCTTTGATCGGCTGCCAATATATTTACAAGTAGGCCTACTAGAGTAATATACTACTGCTACGGGACCCTACCATCAATATGGCAAAGGCCCGTGCCTACTGCCTGCACGGACACCTTACATATCACACTGATTGCAACAATGCCAAAGCATTGCAAAATGCACCCTTGTTGCACTCATGAGACGATTTAAGCGCAATACATGCAGCTAATGGGTGTCAAGATGAATTTGTGTGCCAATTCACAAGGTGTCACCAAAACATAGCACGAGCAAATATTGAGTGATACTTCTTGATGTATTATTTGATGATATTGTTGAGGATAGTTAAAGGAAAAGTCTGATCATAAGACAGATAACGATGAGAGGGAGAGTATCAGAGAATGTAGCCGTGGACATGGGTCACATGACGGACATATACGATTTTCAGTCCAAAGTCAGAAAAATCCCCCATTGTGACGTCCTGATGTTAGTATTTATATTGGCGCGAAACTATCTGGTGCCCAGGCTTCAGCTATTCTGGATATTTTAGTTCCAAACAAAAAACATACCATTAGCATGTGGTGATATTTGCACCGACAATTTCTGTTGACAATTTCAAGGTCTTGAACAACATTTTAAGAGACGAATGTACTCTTAATTAACTTAATATAGTTTTTTTTTTTAAAAAAGAATGTCCAGACGACAAAACCTCCTTAATTCTAACTGACAAAAAATTGTAATTTTCTTTAGGAGTGACTGGACAATTGGACAATTGGTCAGGGCGAAAATCAAACAGAACTAACGTTCTAACTAAAGTTCTAACCAAATCGTCAGTAGGCGAAGAAGTCGGTTGCCTGTGTTATATTTATGTTACGCCTTCAATCAATGTCCTAGTTGAATGGTGTGGGTATAGCTTGCTGCACCGAGACAGAACAGATTAATTAACTAATTCCCGTAAATTGCCTGAGATAAGCGATAATGTTTTTCTTTTTTTTAAAAAAATAAACCAAATCCATTATTATTTGACTACCACAAATAGTCCCTCAATGCCACTGTAGTTTACCCATCAAATACAGCTCTCCGGAAAACAAGATTGTCAAGTTTTCAAGATCGTTATCCTGCCTGTCTCAAACGAGGCGCACGTGAACGGACTATTTTTACCAGTGATCTGTAAATAAATTTGGAAGAACATCAGCACAGAACATAAACACGAGTGTCTCCTCACTTAAAATCCGTTGACAAACATTCAAGTCCAGGTCTGTTTGAAAATGCCGTGCTGACCAATTGCAAAAGAACAATTAATAACAAATTTAAGTTTCGGCGCCAAGAGAATCTGTGTTATCGAAAGCGATTCCGATTGAAATTCAAGTCTTGCCTCCATTGTTTTGACTTTCAGGTTTCATGTTCGACACGAACGTTCGATATTACTGGGCGTTTGGGATTCCCCAATTCCATAAATTGTTAATGGATATGTGGCTAATAAAATTCTTATTGTATTTGATTTTTCAGGTGTTGTAATTAGTTTAAGATAGTCGTTGACGAGATGGGATTGGCCAGGTCAAACTTGACGCCTTCGTCGTTTCGTCGTCTCTGGCCGATCTCATCTCGTCAATTCGATAGAATACAACAAGGCAAATCAATTGACTGTTGTAGTAATATAGAATATACCCATCGCAGCTTGGTGTACCCAATGTTCACCACGAGTGGAGAAGTGATGTTAACCGCGAGCCTTTGGCGGGCGGTTAACACCACTTCACCACGAGTGGTGCACATTTGGTACACCAAGTTACTTTGAGTATATTTTATTTATACCATGATCGTCAGATTATTAAGAGTTTAAATGTTAAATAATACAATATTCAATATTAAATTCTAAACACCCTCTCTCCCCACCCCACCACGTGCGAATGTGTTTTTGTTTACATGATCACCGGTGGGCGGTACTTCCGCTGTCAGTTTTATCGCCAAAACGAAATGGAGAAAGAAACGTGCAAATCACGGGGCCCTTTTTCATTTTAATAACATAATAACATACTATTTCGTGTTATGGATGCTCTATTAACATGAGACAACATATGTCTGTTAATTTTTGGTATCTCATAAGGTAAACTCATTTAGAAACGTAATAAAAAATTGCCGCTTTCATTTCGCTTTCGCGACTCGATGAGTGATAAATTTAGTCAAGTTTGCATCCAGGTCATGGTCACCAAAGGTAAACTTGGATGTAGTTCCACTGTAGGTGTAAATTTTACCTATTGAAATCCCATTGCTGTCGCATTGACCACTGTTGGTGTGAAAAGCTAAAAGTTATATCATAGGCTTTTTATATATAGTAGAATAGGTAATCATGGTATAAATCTGTATTTACCACTCATTGACAATTGCTGTTGGGGAAGGAGTTACCTTGCAAAGTTTGTTCAAACACTTATATATAGGGCAGTAGGTTTAAACTATTACTTATCCCATTTCCCGATTTGGTATTTAATATTTTGCCTGTGTAAAAGCGGTCACCTTTTCCTTCATGCAAACAAAAAAAAATTGCATACCGATTTGAAAAGGTTAAAGGTATATGGCACAGTGTCTCAGATGAGAAAAACTCCCAGCAGGGTATAAAATCAAACTCATTTGAAAAAAGTGCCTAATTAGGTTAAGCCTTGCTATGAATAGTGCACCCACAGATTGGATTTGCGCTAACATACTCGCAATGTAGAGTTTCCACTCAAGAGGTATCTCTTGTTGTGTAAAGAGTTGGACTGAATCCAAGGGGTCAATTGACTGAAAAATTGCTTGTGGTTCTCGTTAATTTTCGCACACAGCATGCAGTACTTGGTTCATGGAGCACGTCGCGTTATTTATTCGAGGCACCTTCCTGCCTCAGATACCAATCAATATTCAATTGATGTGTCACATTTTATTCGCCGAGACATAATTTTACTGAGCCCGTGTGTACACCATTGTTTGTCTCACGTCCTAACAGAACCAGAGTGATGTCCCGTGGACATTATATATATACAACTATTTACATGACGTGTCATTCTCTCAAATCGCAGTTAGGCTGTCTCCTCAGTGTCCACCCAAGGTTTATCACATACAAATAATATGGGAAATGTACAACTGTTCTGACGTCTTCTAATTCACAGTCCGGCGGAGTTTTCTAGTCATTAACAATGTGAATGCGACTCGTTCGATATCGCCCTTTCCGATGTTGTGTAGCACTGCCGTCATAAGACGGTTAGAATTTGTAGTTATGATACTCTTATTTCCAGATCGCTGCGGCTAACAAATGTGAAAATCGTTGTAGGGGTCTCTTCTTCGTGGGGGCATTCAGTCATACACATATGCGTATCGGCGACCCAACAGAGTGTAACAGACTTTTATGCCAGTTTTGCGGAACCGACAGGTCCCGCGGCCTCCAAAGGATTAACACCTTCCGCCGATATAAATCTGACGTACAAACCTCCAAATGTGAACAACATTATAATAGGGACCTGAGAATTGCCGATTTTGATCGAATCAAATATCGAATCGAATTGTAAAAACGAATCGAATTTCGAATCGAACTCGATAGAATACAGCAAGGCAAACTTCGAATTGAATCACAGTTAATGGATACGTCATCAAAAGAAAAGTTTTTTTCTAAAATAATAACCCCGATTATTAAAAGACACACAGTTATCCAGAGTGCATTTTCCGCCTCACCACTTCTAGCACTATAAATTGAAATATAAACCAATATACTAGCTATTGATTGAAACTTTTTCAAATTGTTGACTTTGTAGCGTCGACACAGCTGCAATAAACATTTCTAAACGAACCTGGCTGATAGGGCTGATACCTCACTTTTATCACATGTTTGCTCAGTAGGTAGAGGTGCAGGCTGCAAGCCGAGAGGTCCTCGGTTCGAATCCCACCTGCGGCAACCGCGTTGTGTCCTTGGGCAAGACACTTCACCCCCATTGCCCATGTGGGGGGCACGGTGACGCTGTGCACTAAGGCGTACTGCACGTCGATGATGCACCAGTCTTCAACCAATGCTAACCCTGCTTGTGTGGAGTTAGTATGTAGGGGAGCTGACAGTTGCTCGCCGTTGCTCGGTGGTTCTCTCCGGGTACTCCGGCCTCCCCCGCCCGTAAAACTGGTCATGATTAGCCATTGTGCAGAAATATGTGACCTTAAAACACCAATAAATAAATAAATAAATAAATAAATAAATAAATAAATAAATAAATAAATAAATAAATAAATAAATAAATAATCACACGTTTTCTTTGAAAAAACTTATCACTGGTCATAATGCACAATAAGTTGAAATGAACAGTTGTGTCGGTAATGGTGTGTGTAGCAATGTAGAAACACTGTTACCGCTACAACTCGGTTGCATTTCTACCCAGAACAATACTCAATATAAAATAATTACAATCTGTAAACATTCATCGTTATGGCCTAAGTATATTCGAAAATATTCGAGTTCCCGATTTCGAATTGAATCGAATCGAATATTTACTTTAGAATCGAATTTCGAATCGAATTTTCGCAGACGCCTACATTATAATCACAGGGTTCAAAACTACATCACTGCTGAAACACAAAATTGCTCGATAGGTATAAATACAAAACATAGATGTACTGATAGATTGCTTAACTTAACCCTTGTCTACAATTAGATATAACGAAGTATCATCTGCAAAAAGGCATATGCTACTGAGTAAATTTTCGTTTATGTCATTAATGTTAATGTAGATAAGAAATAGTAAGGTTCCTAGTATAGAACCTTGAGGGACTGCAGCATTTAAAGGGCGCCACGGGGAAGCCTCTGGTCCCACAACTACGCGTTGGGATCTATCTGAGAGGTACGATTTTAAGAGCAGCAACAAATCACCCGAGACACCAATACTCTCCAACTTATGAACGAGACCAACATGCCAAACCTTGTCGAAGGCCTTACTGACATCACAAAAGCAACCCTAACTTCTTTTCCTGCATCGAGCGCTTTACAGAATTCATCATATATATCAGTTAGCTGGAGGACCGGAGAATCACCTGGTGTAAAACCTGACTGAAATTGGCTGAGCGCGCTCGAGTCTTCCAGGAATTGCCATAATCGTTTAACGATACATTTTTCAAAGACTCTACCAAGGCAACTAATCAGAGATATGGGACGATAGTTACTGACTACGTTCGCGGGTTGTTTTTTCAAAACTGGTGAAACATTAGCCCTTTTCCACAATGAAGGAAAATACGAATTGTTTAGCAATATATTGAATAAAATCGATAGTGGTTCGCATAAAGAGACTTTACATTCTTTAAGAAGACGTGGGCTGACAAGATCAGGACCCGATGTTTTGAACACCTTCAGTGACTGCAGTGCTTCGTACACCTCGCTGCAGTGAAGGGTTATGCAATCAATTGTTCGTGTAGGATTGGCTATGACTTCTGGCAAAGAAACGTTTGAATCGTCAACTGTTGAGATTGAACAAAAGTATTCATTAAGCACTTCGGCTTTTTCGACATTCGAGGTACATACTTCATCATGTAATTAATAACAGGAATCTCTGCTTGGCGACGGCCACTGAAAAATGTTTGTAACGTTTTCCACCACTGTGAGCTTGGGGTTTCGTTACTTTATAAAATGGACTGAACTTTGGATAAGTATAAAGTTTTTGCCTTCCTGATAGCTGATACAACTTCATTCCTTTTAGTTTTATACTTTGCCCATGCATTCAGATGGCCAGTCCGTTTGGCTGTGCGATATAGCCTTATCAGTAGTCGTATTTGGTTATGCATCCATTTCGGCCGATTCGACCTCGAAGTAATATATTTGTTTGGTATATGTTCGGATGCAATATCGAGTAAATTGCCAGTGAACTTTGAAACTATTGTATTAAAACATGAAATATCAAAAAGAGCATTCCAATCTTCGTGAGAGAGCGCGACATTTAATGCATCTTAATTGCCTTGAGAATACAGCCAAATCCGTCTCTTAACAGTGCGGGATCGTGGCACAATAAGCTCAACTTCCAATGCAATTGGGCAGTGTTAGCGGTTCATGTCATGGATAATCGGTGCTAAGACCTTTACGCTGACTGTACTGCTGACTGCAAAGAGATCTATCAACAAGGCAGATGACTCAGTGAAGCATGTTGGCTCACCCACAGGCTGTCTAAGATTAAAATAACTGATTATTTCAGGAAAGGTACTTCTTGCGTGGCCCAGCTGGTTATCGTTAAAATTGCCAGTAACTATTATGTCTTCAACTCGAGTGTCCCTTGCTCTTTCAATAGAGGACGATATGGCATCCCGAGTGTTTTGAGGACTGATGGGTGGACGATAGAATACCCCGAACAGTAACGACCTATTACGTTTTATGAATACTTCGGCCCACAAACACTCAGTATTCGGCGTCTCAAGGTCCGGTCTGTGTCGGAATGAAATGCCCTCTCTAATGTACAAGGCCACCCCACCACCTCTCGTTGGACGGTCATAACGCAGTGGTTCATGGGACCCATGAATTATGATATCTGTTGTAGAGTCATTGTTTTGTAGCCAAGTCTCGGTGAGAGCAAGAATATCGTGGAATAAAGATTCACATTGGACAAGATCTATTTTGGGTTTCAAACTCTGAATATTGACATGGAGAAACCTGAAGGTGTTCTGGTCGTGCTCGGAATTAACAGAGTTAGGACCCGGATTTATTTCAATGTCACCTGACAATAATAATAATAATGCAGATAAGTAAAAAATGAATAGAATTACCATAGAGGCTGAAAATGAATTTTTTTGCGAGAAATTGACATTCGGGGCTTTGGGCTTGTTAGATGGATACTGCTTGACTTTTACACAACTTACCATTCGATGGTTATAAAGTGGCCAATTACAACTTGAGTCGAGAGATACGTTGTATTGACAAAGAAACAATGCAACCATAATAGTGAAACTTTCATCCAGCGCAAATCCATAGAGGCGTAGTCGCAGATAATTGAAAACACAGATAGATTGGTCTTTCAAGAGCCTAAACTTTAAGCTGCAAGCATAAACTTTTGTGCTAAAAGTACCTATCCGAGCACGGTATAACTCTAGGCAACACATCAAGTAATCTGTGAGTGATATGAAAAACTTGCTGCTCGGATATAGGCGCTAGTCAAGATCACATTTAGCAACATGCGTTCATAATGAAAGCAAAAGGTATTCGAGATGGTTCTGGAAGATTGATGGTAATGAATTGTAAATTTAGAAGAAAAAATTGCTGAGCTGAAGGATACATGCAAGAAACAGGAAAAAGTCAAAATATATGGAAGATTGATGGTAATGAATTGTAAATTGAGAAGAAGAAATTGCTGAGCTGAAGGATACATGCAAGAAACAGAAAAAGTCAAAATATAAAGATGAACAATATGTACAAGATGTATGTATAACATCTAAATGTGGCTGGGTTTTCGTTGGCCAGCCCAGCAACAGAGATGTTGTAGGTATCTTCAAATATGATCAGATTCGTTGTCGTTCATATAAGTCACGTTTGATTTTGTAAAACCTATGTACTCACACAACCTGACAATGATCAACTGACAAGTCGAAAAGCCACCCTACAAATCAATTCATTAAATATATTAAGTAGCCATTCGCCTTGCCGGCAGGTCATCCAATTCGCTGAATGATCATGTAACTACGCTAACAAGTAGTCTCTTTTTGTTCAAAGGTGGGTTGGGGGCTTTCATACAGTACCGAATTGAACATATATTTGAAAGTAAGATTTTGAAATAGAAAGGCAGTGATAAAAGCTCGAACATAACTATTACATTTTGGGTTCTCATAACCCATCGATGCCACTCCCAATATGGCACTCAACGACACAAGCAAAAGTGTTGTTGAGAAGTATCTCCCTACATACATCAATTGTAGTACTCGCTATGGAGTGACAAAAGAGAGGAAAAGGGATAAAAAGAGGAAACCGTTGTGAAACTAATCCCCCTTCGTTATTCATCCTTGCACCCCCCCCCCCCCCCTTTAAAAAGGAAGAATCGAAAGTCGTCAAAGCAGAAAGGGGGGGGGGGGGGGGGGGGTCAGAGGAAATCACAGTTTGGCGTCAATGAATTAATCGCTGTATTCGTTCAGAGTCTTTTGGGGCCATACTTGGGAGCTTACTGGGCAAAGGGGTAACAAAGACGTTAATGAAGTGTAGCACAGCGATCAATGTTGCCCCTGGGTATATACAATTTGTAATCCAATCACCACTTCCTTTGAACTTATTCAAAAAGAAAACCATATAATATGCCGGTAAAGCAGTATGTATTTGACAACTATCGGGGACACCGCACTGAGATACTTTCGCTTACACGAATATAGAAAATTGCTTCAATCGCAGATAGCACAACAACAGAGGTGACTAGGGCCACACGAGTTTCGGAATGGCTACTTATGGCAAGATAAAACATTAATTGATAACAGGGATATTCAGGCAATTCATGGCAATCCACATACAGGTGGATAAGCTCCACCGCCGGGTGTTTTAAATTCATCCATACCTTCAGCTAAAGTTGCTAGAATCAAAACAAAAACATTTTAGGGTCTGCAAGGTATACAACTATATACAACTACATCAGTTACCATGAACATTCAGTGGTCTCCATATTATCGAGACGCTTTCTACATAAATATATATAACTATACACAGGAGCTTTTCCTGCTTTTCACGATCACACGTATTCAGATACCATATATGAGATTGTGAGTTCGACTGACTGCAACTCGTCAGATAGGGTTTAGAGACCTCTGTCAGACAACTTGCAATGAGTCAAACTCGGCGTGCTCAGCATTCAAATAGAAATATGTGCTAGTCACACACACATAAGCACGGTGAATAAATTCCTGGCTCTATAGGCAAGAGAACCAAACTATCACGGTAATTACGATTCTCGCGATAAACAAATCAAGGTCGCGCAAGATTACAATAAACTCTAAAGCCGGTACTAGATATACCTAAGTACAACTACATCAGACGCCATGAGATCTTAGGCATCACCAGTTTTTCACATCGACTCGTGATCCAAAGGCATATTGTTAAATTGCGAGATTGACACACCAAAAACTTTCCAGACCGAGTTCAGTGGCCACTGCCAGACAAGATGGAGTGGATCAATCTCACAATTCTCAATGATTAATATGACATACCCATACATAAACACGGGTATAAATACATTTCTAAAAAAGTAAAAAGAAAACAATAATAGCAAAAAATTATGTTGATTCGGGAAATGAACCATGATATTCCACCCTGGACACTTACCATCTCCATTTTGTCATGATGATCCGTGTTTCAACAGGGAAACTGCCAGATCCACTAACTGGAATCCATTGGGGAGAGGTGAGTGGCCTCTGCCAGACAGGTCTGAGTGAGTAAAACTCACGGTTCTCCATATACGCAACCCACAGATGTGCACAAATGGAAATACAAAAACCCCGACATATTACATGATGAACTCTCAGGTCGGTACTATATATGCCTATGTACTACTGAATAAGACGCCACGAGATCTTAGGCATCTCCAGTTAGTTGTGATGGTCCATGATCCAAAAATATGTTGTGAGACTGCGAGCTCGACTCACTATAAACTATCGGACCGAATTCAGTGAACGCTGCAGACAAGTTGAAGTGGGTCAAGTCTACACAATCTATAGTGACATGCAAAGCTGTATGCATTTGTCAAGCACCCGGGACACCGCACTGAGAAGCTTTCGTATTGCACGAATATACAAATTTGCATCAATCGCAGATAGTACAACAACAAAGGTGACAAATGCCACACAAATTTCCAGAAGGCTACATTCCGTTAACTCCTTCTGACAAGATAAAGCTTTAATTAACAACCGGGATATTTAGGGAATTTGTGTCCATCCATATTTAGGTGGAGAAGTTCCACCGCCGGGGTGTTTTATATTCATCCATACCTACAGCTAAGGTCGCGAAAATCAGGACAAAGACTCACAACTGGAATAAATTCTCAGGTCTGCCCTATATCCAATTATATGCAACATGAAAATACAGGTCCGCACAGGTTCCCGAGAAACAAAACGAAGAGACACCAATTTAAGTTGACCTCTAGGACCGGTTCTATATACAACTATATCCGTCTACATCAGACGTCATAAACTCTTAGCCATCTTCCGCTTATCCTGCTGGTCTGTTTTCTTATCGGATATTGTGAGATTTCGAGTTTAACTGACTACAACTTGTCAGAGTTCAGTGACTTATGTCAGACAAACTGGAGTGAGCCAAACTTGCGGTTCACGAAATTAAACGATAATAAGTACTCGTCAAACACTCACTATAACACACATTACAAATATAGGCAATCCTGCACAATGTGCAACAAGGAAAGTAACCCATAAGGCTTCTCGAGGCTTCGCAAATTCCACTTTCAATTAGAGCCTTGTAGCAAGTCGTCCCCTGAGTTTCAATGTGTTCTATGTGCCAGTAGGCACATAGAACACATTGGGATTGAGGGAACAAAGTAACAATATGTGATTAGTGAGGGTTTCCAGTGAGTTTCGGATTGCCTATGGACAAGCAAGCTAAAGCTTACAACCGAGAAGAGTTCGATTATTTGAGTAATAAGCATATCTTCGCGAGAATTATGGCCTTACCTCACAAGATGGAATAAATTTGAAAATTGACGCACGCACGCACGCACGCACGCACGCACGCACGCACGCACGCACGCACGCACGCACGCACGCACGCACGCACGCACGCACGAGAGAATTATAGATTGTTTGTGTCTAACGAATTCCAGGTCGGCTGGAGGAGCTTGACCCTTTACCCAATGCACACATTATCAACATTTATTATTTACACTAACATTTTTTTTAACGTCTTTAGAAAAATTTCAACCAGACCACATCACGAGACCCCTCGCTAGAAAGATCTCGAACGAGGGGCCACATAATATGGTTCGGCAGAACTCTTTTGAGAAATGATATTTTTTCAACTGCCCAACTTGCATATTTCGTGGGCGGATAAGGTCAATCAGTTAGGTAAATAATTAAATATTTGCCTCAATAGTGGCCATGTCAGCCGCCTTGGTAACACGCCGAACTCAATCATCGCGGAATTTTTCAAAGATAACTCCATCATGAGTCCATGTCCCAGTTATTTTCCTGTCTTTCGCCAAAAGACGAGCTCTGCGAACTAGAGATGAACGTTCATTTCTGAGTTGCAGTATTGTAGTATTTTGTCGTAGTAGCGATAATTTGTTAATCTATTGTGTAATTTATATGTATATAAACGCAGTTCTTGTATTATTTGGTAACTTTTCTGTTGGGGAGTCAACTCAGATCGTTCATTCTTCACTTTCCAGTCGGAGGCTCCCGATTGTTCGTGAACCTTTGTTACTGCTGTATCTGGAGTTCCAGTACTGTCGCTGTAAATAGACGCTAATTCCCCAAGAACTCGTCTTCGACTTCTATTTCAACGATCCAGCTCTACCATCCCACCAGTTCGAAATTTTCATGCTACTAAAGTATACCGTGGGAAGTGGTATGACCAGATCGGTTGTCTACCTGCCATTCCCTGGAAGACAGAGTAATTGCAACCAGACTGTGACCAAATGAATGAACTTAGAACCAGTTACGTGACACATGATACGGTATGGGGATCGAATCATTTCGTTTCCGGGGCCAGATATATGGTCCATTACATACGTCAGCGGAAAGTTGGTGCTTCAAGGCTGTCACGAAACAACCTGCTTATTGGACTCACTCCACGACTCATCGTAACACCTGAGTGCCATTATCTTTTGTGCATGCAAACGCAATAATGATCGCCTATGGGAAAGTATTCCATGCAGTTATACCATTGGGAAAAGCAATTTTTTGACGCTTAACTGGTAGAGTGCTGAATTATTTTTGGCCATCAAAATCAAATCTTGTACACATGTCGTTGCCTTGTTACAATTTATGGGAGAGTGCCAGCTCCCATAAATTGTAACAAGACAAACCCTCACAGACTGAATACTGCCACTTCAAAGATAATACAAAGCACATCCACTGAATATGAACCTTCAAGTTGTGATACCTGCGCTTCAGAATAAAGCCCAAATATGGGCTTCCAGCACTCTACCAGTTAAGTAGGATTAAATCACAACAAATACTAAGCATTCCTTTGATTTTTCTTTTTTCTTTTGAAGAAGAACATAAATATTATGTTTTATAGATTTGCGACAGAGTCTGTTTGCCGCAACGGGCAAAAAAGGCTACATGTCGTCCAAACGAAGGCTAGAAAATGATGCAAATCATTATCTGCAAAGATAATAATTAGCAGCTGAAAATACATAAAGATCTGTCAGATTCCCGATAACATTTAAATTCACTATCGTCAATTTACTTTTACTATACTTCCGTGTTATAATCTCATCTCTACACTTAACAATAAAACATACAATCAGGTACATACTGGATTTTTACCCTTTACCTAACGTACACCATCTCAAAATTTGCTGTTTTAAATATTTTTTTTTAAATTTAAAATACAACAAAACAATATCATATGACCCCTCTTTGGAACGAGGTCGTTCCAATGAGGGGGTCACATAATATAGTCTTGTTGAAATATTTTGGAAATTATTTTTTTCGACAGCTCAATCTGTAAATTATACGGGCGTGTGCAGCAGATTTGTTAGGTAAAGTACAAATTCATTGATTTTAAACACTTTTACCAGTTATTTTTCTGACATTACATTTTACTAACACTTCATATTTTCACAACGTGTTTGTGTGTGCGTGTTGGAGGGGTGGGGGAGGGGGGTGGTAGCTGGATAGATGGCATAACCAAGTAATAAATACAAGCGAAATGTTTGACTGTGTTAGTATGGATAGAACAGTTGATTCCTGTACTTACAATTCCCCATGTTGCAACATCAGGGACGCTTGCAATAGTGTTATGGTGCTTTATTACACCCGACACTCCACCCAGCATACCCCAATCCCCACTCTCAGTTAACCCTTTACCCAACGTAACGGCCAAAACCGGCCAGCGCTATTCTCAAAAATCGCCAATTAATTTTCAAAATATTTTCATTTTTTGTCTCAAAAACATAGGTTATGACCCCTCGTTGGAACGAGCTCGTCGAGCTCGTTCCAACGAGGGGTCATAACCTATGTTTTTGAGACAAAAAATGAAAAAATTTAGTTATTCAAGAATTTTTTTTGCAAGTGTCGTCTGCTTTTCATGTTAGGTAAAGGGGTATAATACTCAGAAGGTTTGTAATATTTTGCTGATTTATGCTTGCTAGTTTCATTGTGGTTTTCCGACCTTTTCAACAGCCATTTCACATCGTGTCGGACAGTTTGTTTTCTACTGATGGTGAAAGCCGAGATAACAATCGAGAGCTTTTGATAAACTGTCTGACTCTCCAGTTTGCTACCGCCGCACAAGCAAAGTAAGGGCACCAACGACGTGCAGTACGCCTTACTCTACAGTGCCACTTTGCCACCACATGGGCAATCAGAATTAACCCTTTACCCAACGTAACGGCCAAAACCGGCCAGCGCTATTCTAAAAAATCGCCAATTAATTTTCATTATTTTTTCATTTTTTGTCTCAAAAACATAGGTTATGACCCCTCGTTGGAACGAGCTCGTCGAGCTCGTTCCAACGAGGGGTCATAACCTATGTTTTTGCGACAAAAAATTAGTTATTCAAGAATTTTTTTTGCAAGAGTCGTCTGCTTTTCATGTTAGGTAAAGGGTTAAGTGCCTTATGCAAACACACAAAGTAGTTACGTTCAGTCAGGATCGAATCGTCGACCTATCGTTATAAGGCCAATACTCTGACCTCTGAGCCACGGCGCCTTCGCTGACTTATGTTAAAACAACGGTGAATTCTCTCTTAAAAAAAAGTGTTGGTTGGAGTGGTAGTCCGAGTGGCTTTCTGAGCCTTTCTCGACGAGTAGCGTATTGCTGGCCATTTTTACTCCGTTCTGTGCTATATGAGAGAGCTAAAACTCTCGCGCTCCTTGATTCCAGTTCAGTTATCTTGTGTAGGACTATATGTCTGTCCTGGCTGGCACCCACTGTCAATAAAAACAACATCATCATGACAATTTGCGTATTGCTCCGTTGGAAATCCTTCTCACCAAGCAACCTGCTGACCTCTTTGGATGTATTAGTATACATACTTCATTAATTTGTTCAGATTAAATGAAACTCAATACCAAGAGGACACTTGTAGCTCAGGTATAAAGAAGCAGAATATATTTGTGATAGGTTTAACTAGTTTACAGTGTTTGAAAATCCAACAGCAAAGGCTTATATTGATGTGACATTCGTTACGGCTTTTCTGGTTACCATATCAGTGTGTCTGGGTGTCTGTGTGAAATTGTGTTCTCCACAAACTGTAAACCAATCATAAAGATACATTCTTTTGCAATTGGAAGCCAGAATGGGCTTCATAAATTATCACAAAAGGGAAATTTAACATGCTGGAAGATTTTTGTGGCCTGCATAGAGTAAATGGTAGAGGACGCAATTTTTCGATGGGAACAGACATACCTGGAGCTCCATTTGTTACCATATTGGTGGGTGGAAAGAATTAATTTATTGGACAAAATTTGTTGTATCATGACTGTAAGAATGCCCATATAAACACTCCAGCACCTTGAGAAAAATCATCGTTTAAAGCCGTATAGGGTTCTAACATTATGTTTCAAGTTTAAGTATATTGTGGTTTTGTTTTGAGAAAAAAAGATTGTTTTCAATGAAAATTGTGCGAAGTTAGCCCACCATTTTTCTTGTCCAGCGAGAGCATTTACTGGAGGCAATAGCATCTTTTCATGGAACCCAATATTTGCATTCTAATCAAGATATTGTTTCGTTCTTCATACCAAATAGGAGAAATTGCATATTTTGTGGAGTTGGTATACATTAGTGGGTTTAGCGCTGTGGCTCATTGGTTAGAACATTGGCCAGCAAACCGTCATGTCCTTGGGTAAGATACTCAATCCCGATTGCCACGTGGGAGCATAGCGTCTTTGTCTTGTAGGGCGTCCTGCAAGACGATATTGCGCTTCAGACTCCACTTGTGTCTGTTTAGAAAACCGGAGAACATGGCAGTTGTTCTCCTCTGCTCGGTGGTTCTCTACGGGTACTCCAGCTTCCTCCACCCGTTAGTCTGTCGGTCACAACGTGATTCTTTATTCTGGCAGTATCATTATACTCCAATAAACAAACAAACAAACAAACATATTGGAACTCGGGAGAACTCAGTATTAGAAAAAAAACGATGTCTGAGAGATATGCAAAATATTCATAGAAACTTTTCCAATCACAGTTTAAGTGTACAGAACAAGAAGCGAGCTGAACTGACAATATTCACAATATAACGTATGTGTTTCCAAAAAACATTACTTTTGATTCCAAGGGACCACCGCATTGATTGTCTTCGTGCTCGTTGGTATTTATTTATTTTTGGCAATTTCAAATATCACTTTTAGTGCCACGAAAATAGGAAACATAAACGTGTAAACTCGTAAATTTCTGGCTCGATTTCAACGGAATATAGAGATAAAAAGCGTGAATCTGTATACTGGGGAGTCGGTTTCAATAATGGTTTATCTTGTAGAATAACCACGAAGAGACACCAGATACAGTGGATTTGACCTTTGTAGAACAGTTTGAGTAATAAACTCCCTAGTTCCCGAAGATACGAAGTCGTCGAATTGTACGAAACGAACACATACATTTGTGTATACAACCCTTCGAGCGAAAATGTCACTGCCTGGTATATATTTCTAATTATGAGTATACATGCATTGAATTACGTTCTCGTTCGAGAGATTTTGTCGATTAGTTCAACGTCTGTACGGTATTATATGCCCCCTGCTTCACGTTTTAATATGGAAATAATGCATCTCTATATAACATTAGTTCAGCGATCTGAACGTAGCCTCTGCGCCACTATATTTTACATACGTCATGCGAGGCTGGATCGCCATGGTTATGTCCCTTATTATTCATAATTCTGACGGTAATAAAAAAAATCCTCTCCACCCCCCCCCCCCCCCCCCCGTGATTTGAACAAAAAATCTCTTGAGAATCAAAACTTTTTTGACCCAGTAGGCGACTTATGGTGTCGCAGCAACGATTAATCTAATTGTGACACGCTTGCATTACGATATGAAGTTCACGATACAATACGTATCGTTGTTCACTATGTATCGCGATACGATAAATATAAATAATATGCAAAACAACTTCGTGGATTTTGAAAACTGCTACAGAGAAACTCTGTTTTTGCATACTAACATTGACAGTGATAAATATGTCATTAAAGGGATTATTCAGTTGATCAAAATGTTATGAATTCCCTCTATTGTCGTAAATATTTATGTGATTAATCCATTATATCTTGTTTGACAGAGCTCACTGTCAATTATCAGTTGTTATCAGTTGTCAGAAATACCTTCCCCTTGATATTTCCGCCATTCAGCTGTTAGTTTTCGGTTTGAGCAGTTGTAGAATATATAAATTGATCATTCAAAATTTAAGATTACTGTGGTGTGTTTTACTGGTAAAATCGGTCCCAGTCACCAATGCCTGGGGCGGAAGTCCTCTAAAATGGGCAATATGGACATAAACGATTGACTAAAGTTGACTTCATCTTCATGGTGTGGTCATGATTAGCAATTATGCAGAAATATGTGACCTTAAACACCAATAAATAAATATATCTACAAAGATGTAGCGTTCGTTTATGACAAATATCTGGTGAGTGTGACTTTTGTGTATAATATGGTCGTAGACTGGCCGTAATCCACGCGTGAGCAGTGATGTTCACGTTTACCAGGTAATAATTTCAGCATCAACAAAATTTTAATTAATGATGCAGCAGGTTGTACCCAGTGCTTTATTAATTAAATGTTTGATGATTCCTCCTTTTATTAGTATTTGGAATCTAATATTATTGTGTCCGTGGAAATATTGAACACCCACCCATCTGCATCCAGTCCACGGCAGCTGCAGTGTTCGCCCCTTTACCACACAGGATGACGGAAGCCAGGGCACTGTTCTATTTATATCGATGACCTTTCATTAATCAACTTGTTTTGAGATCGAGAATTCAATGTAGTACGGAAGTCTGAATTAGAATACAATACTTCCAACCAACCCAGGAATTCGCATTCTATGGAAAAATCCCGAAGACAACAGATAAGGCATGCCCGACTTATATTGTCCCAAAAATCGATTTCGATATAGTTATCTCCCTTGAAATTATTACACGAGAGAGGGAGGTACAATTCAGAAGCAAGTAATTGTTGGAAAAACTCCTATGACATCAGCAGAAAATAAAGTCAAGTTTCCTTTGTATTAAAAGTAACAAAAGGAAAACCCTGCTTTTATGACAAGCTAATTAGAAGCAACTAGCTCTATGATAATCCGTCATTAAGAATATATCTGTATTTCACCAACCAACACTAAAGCTACCTCTGTAGTAAATATTTGAATTAGAGTTGCCGGCTTTGAAAAGTTGCACTCGGAAATGATGCAATTTCCAAAACTAAGCAGTCTTAGGAAAATATATTGTTTCAATAAAATATTTGAAGCATTCTGCTGACATCTTGCATTATTGTTGAATATTCCAGATAAATAAGGAGGGTGATTTGATAGCTTTTTGGACCTAAAAATACATTTGACTATTGGTGTGTGTTTTTTTTTTAGAATTCCCTGAAAAATATGTGTACGTGACCGGCACTGCCCTTCCTGTCAGTGTTTCTCTCTTATTTGTTGCATCACTCCCTGTTTTCGGGTCAGAAAAAGTTGTCTGGAGGGTTATAGTTGACAAAGACATTTGAATGCCAAAATTAAAGTGAGGCGATCATATTGTTCTTCGCCTGAACGTTATAATGGTCGACTAAGGGAAAATATTTAGTACTGTGATACCTAATGTACCCTCTTTCTTTGTTCATCGAATGTGTTTTTACAGTAATTGGCAAGTTTTTATTCCTTCCGGGAAATTATGATCAAATCTCACCTATAAACTGTTATATTAAAGGAAAGGGAAGTGTCTGTCTGTTACATGTCACGATGCACACACTGCTGAAATAATGAAGAGAAAAGATAACAGAACATTAAAAAGATGGTGAAAATGCCATTTTCTTTTTTGTAAAATGGGTTTCAACAGAGAACAACAGTGAAACGGTTCAAACTGATCCGGAAAAACGTTTAAAAAAACAGCTTCTGTATTTTTATACTATTCTTCAGGGAAATGCCTTAGGTTTGTGAGATGACGCGCACATTGATGATACAAATTCGCTAATATTTCGAAATTTCAGTTTTCTTGACATTTTCGTAGTGTCTACTATTGGTGATCAATTTACTGACAGCTTTCGCAAATTAAGGGGAGCTAACTTTCCGCAAATCTCTTCCAGTTACGAAAAATGTCAGCTTTGGTTACAGCTAATATGCCTCCGGGTTCATCCTGGGAAGTCTGTTAGCTCAAACACTGCCTCTCCTGTTACACTGTTTTGTCTAGACTTACAGATCGTTAAATTCGGTAATCTGTGATATAATGATGTTCGTATGCTATTATTTCCAAGTCACACTGATAAGGTTAAATTTTTTCTGACAAATATCGCATTCTTATTTGAGGAGATCTGTGCACTGCTCGTGGGCCCATATGAAATCAAAGGTGTCGCAAAGATGGCCGATCGGAGGAGTGAGGTGTGAAATATTCCAACTACATCAACAAACCATGCCTTCGAAATGCCTTGATGGTGTAGTTGTAATATTAGTCAATGGCTATTATAGTTATAAAACTCAGGGAATTTGTTTGTGGATAAATATATGTTGTAGACGTGATGTACGGACTTCCCAAGTTGTTTTTAACCCGTTACCTAACATGAACAGCTGATGACACTTGCAAACAAAATTATTAAATAACTGATTTTTGTAAATTTTTGCATCAAAAACATAGCTTATGACCCCTCATTGGAACGCATCAATCGAACGATTTGGAAAATGATACAAGATGTCGCATTAAGAAACAGCGATCCTCCTCCTAAATTAGTACTAAAATAATAGTCGCACTCTCGAGATGCCTCTTCGAAGCATTGAGTGATGTTAAAATGCAAGCATGTCAAGCGTTTAGAGCCCTTTCCACCCTGGCGCGGAGGTAGGTATCATTTCGGTCAATACTGTCAACGGCAAAAGGGGCGAAACCATCCTGGTTTGTTGGGACATTCAGAAATAATTTAACCCAACAGCTTTCTCGAGCTGTTAAATTAAATTATTAACGAGCCTCTCTTCAGATTTTTTGTTCTGTTTATCGTCTGCTCGTCCACTACCAATTTCCTCACATAAAAATGTATGCACACCGTGTTGAAAGTGTTAAGTATGTTATTAAGATAGTAAAATACATTCAGGTAATAACCCATGCATGCAATGTTTATATACGAACAAATGATGAGAGAAATATACTGTCAGTAATCAAAGATAGACAGTTAACGTGCGTGAGCAGAAAGTTGGTACATTTAAATGATAAAGAGAGCTGCCCTCAGGCGAAACAGTAATTAAAATAATTATGTATAACATGAAAAATAAAATGCTTTCGGCTAGAAACTTGTTGGGTTGTGTTGTTGTGGACTAGATATTCAAGTAGATCCCATCCTTTTCTAGAGAATTTGTAAACATTATTCACCATGCGTAAATAAAAATGCAACATAACTTCTTCTGATATTTTATGTGTTTTGTGTGTTAAAGTTAAAGTAATATCACGCAACAACACGAAGATCGTCTTGGACAATATGCCTCTCGTAGCCAGATGGAAAGGTAAGACGTATTTACATTTCCTTTCTACCATGTAGATATTTATACCACCGCCATTAATACTAAACGTTTGAACGTTTGAACGTTAAATGTATCTTTTTGTATCGGGTCAAAGGAACAAGCTGGGATAATCCAAATTCGTTTTTTGCAGATAGACCAATTACTATTTTCATAGTTTGCTTGTACTGTTGGAATTACGTATTGCTTAACCTTTGAACCCTGATGGTATCTTCCATGTCAGTCCAATGGAAGCAACTGGAAGAGTCCATAATTATTATTTGAGAATAGACCAATTAATATTTTCAACGTGCAGCCTTAGGGCTGCACATTGAAAATATTGATTGGTCTACCCCGCACTGTAACCCAGCAGCCATCCTACTAAACAAAAGCATGACATATCTTGTTTCTGGGCCGGAAATGCGGCCGTTGGGGTTCAAAGGGTTAAACTGAATATATTATCTCCGGGTGAAAATCGGCGCCATCTATTTAACTGATTGGCTTACTGTTAAATGGTAGTGTGTTGGAAGCCCATATTTGTGCTTTACCCTGAAGGGCAGGTACAGTAACTTGAAGGCTGAATTCATATTCAGGGGATATGCTTCATATTATCTTTGAAGGGAAATTATTTTGTCTGTATAGATTTGCCTTTTCACAGTTCATGAGAAAGTGTCTTATCAATTGTAACAAAGAAAGTTATGTGAACAAATGTGGGTGTCCCAAAAACAGCACTCTACCAGTTGATACGGATTGAAATAATATTTCTCATTGAACAGCCTCTCACCTGGTGATATTTGATGTAGTTATCCTGGAGTACAAGTGACATTCTAGCTCACTTTAAGTTGTGTAGAAAAAAATCAAACATGGACAGCGCGACCCCCTCCCCCTCCAAAAAAAAAAGAAACAACCCCGCCCCCCCCCCCCCCAAAAAAAAAAATTCAATTGCCATGGAATTCCCATACGGGAATAGACAAAACCCATCATATACTAAAATGGAGAAAGCCTGCACTAAAATGCGGGAGTCTTCATCTATCAAAAGAGTAGACCCACAGCCAAAATTTTGACAGACAGACAGACAGCATCCCGAAGATTCTATTAGAAGGAAACAAAAGCAAAACGACAGAACTGAAGATGCGGATAACAGTAAGAAAAGGAGTGTGTTAATGAATTGCTAAAAAGGAAGAATCGAATATCAGTAATGTGAAGAAGCAAACTTTTTCCATTGCTAAAGTTGTCTATGGAGTGGAAGTTCATCCTCAGATCACCACTACTTCGGTTCAACCTTCACCTTGTTCTATGCTATGGCGGTGGCTCAGTGGTTGCGGCATTGAACTTCAAACCGGGAGGTTCACGGCTCGATCTCCACCAGGAGTAGATGCATTGTGTCCTTGGGCAAGACACTTAATCCCGATTGCCCACGAGGGGGCACGGTGGCTCACTACCCTAAAGCGTACTGCACGTCGATGGTGTACCTGTCTTCAACCAATGCTAACTCTGCTTGTGTGGAGTTAGTACGTTGAGGGATTTGACAGTTGCTCGCCGTTGCTCAGTGGTTCTCTCAGGGTACTCCGGCTTCCTTCACCCGTAAAACTGTCCGACACGAGGTGACCATGGCTGTCGAAAGTGTCGTTAAACTCCAATAAATAAATACATAAATAAATAAATAAATAAATAAATAAATAAATAAATAAATAAATAAATAAATAAATAATGTCCAACGCGCTAACGCCGGCGTATGACGGACAAGGTGACTCCAAACGTCTCTTCTCAATAGAAACGCATCCAACAGGTGAGATATAACCACAAAGAATGACGGAAAATGTGATCAGAAAGTATGGGTCCTTTAGATACGGAGTGCAATATTTAATCAAATGGAAAGGTCTTCCGTAAGACAAATATTGCACACCAATATACAAAATGCACACCAATATACAAAGGACAATCACTGAAACAGACCTAGACCTCGCCCTAATCTACCAGTGATGCAAGGTGTGGCACATGTAAATGACAGTTCACCTTATCGGGGAAATATTCATTTCGATCGCTAGACTGGAGAAGTTTCACACACTGAGTTTCATTCGGTGATAAAAAACTTCAGTATGTGGTATTACTGTTAACTGATTGAGTGCTAGAAGCCCCTATCAGGGCTTTCAGATAAATGTGGGTCTCAGAGCAAAAGCCAATGTTTTTCTTGCTCATCTTTCATATTCAGTAAAACCAAAATAATATTTTGCTCATATAAATATGTTCTAATACGAAGTATTGGAGAGTGTATGTGGGCACAATTCCCCATCCTGTTTATCTGTTTCAGACATGCAATATCTTTTAAACCCTAATTTTTTAATACTAGTGATGCCAGGGGGCGTCAGGTTCGTAAGGCGTAGTATGTTATCGACGGTTATAAACTGTCAAAAATTCAAATAATTTCCGATTGAACAACTTCTCACCAAATGATAGTCTCGAAAGACATGCAGTACCGTGATTGAAAAGTTGATTGAAGAGTTTCAGCCGCATCACGACTAGGTGGCGATCCTGTCGAAATTCTCTGTCCGCGTTTCTGCCCATGACATTATACAGTCTTACCTCACGAAACGAAAAAAAAGATGTCATTTTCGATTTGTTTTTCCGATTTTGGAGTCTTTTATTCATGAATTCAAGATCTTCCGAAGTATACGTGTCACGACCACATCGCAATCCAATCAGGAATGGATGGAAAACGAGATCTCGCTTTGCGATCCAGGTATTGTACGTTGAAGACGTCCATAGTTCGGCGCAGTGTAAATCATAACGATCGCATGTACGCCTGCAGTTCAAGCATGAGTTTATGCAGATTCTCCCAGATAACCCATAATTGACTACGAAAGTTTCATTTAGTACTGCTATGGAGATCGGAACTGTGACATCCATACCCCACCTCGCCGCAAAAAGGATATTTCTCTTGAATTCAGATCTGAAACATGACTCGAGATTTTAAAAAGATGTCTCGTCGACGCAACATAAACATAAAATCACATTGAAAACTAGGTACACCAAGGGACGCAACTCGTCCAGCCTCTTTATAACAGGATGGCTTCACAGTTCGGACAAAACTCAGAAATGTTGATGCGACTGTTCAAGGTAGTTTGTTGACTCCAAAAACAACTGAGAGGACGGAAATACTATACAGGTAGTCATCCGGTGAAATGTGATCCATAACAGGAAGAAGAGAACAGCTGAAGCCGAGTCTCGAACACACGATCTCCAGCACACAACAGGCCGACCCATTTACCAGAATAGCGGACCAACTCGCACAGTTTATAAAGGACTTTAACCCTTTGAACTCTAGTGGTATCTTCCATGCCAGTTCAATTACAGCAATTAGAAGAATCCATATTCATTATTTGGGGTAGACCAATAAATATTTTCTACGTGCAGCCTCGGGGCGGCACGTTGAAAATATTTATTGGTCTACCCCACACATTTGCTGAACAGCCATTCTATTTAATGACGTTATCATGTATCATGTTCATGACCGGAAGAGCGGCCGCTCGGGTTCATGGAGTTAATAAACCGATATGCCTTTTGTTTGTGTATTTCACCGCATTGGAACGCATCCCAAGTCTCTTGTCCAATGCTGTCGAAACAACACACGCAACACAACCTGCTGCTGAAGGTAGGACCAGCCCCATTATAACGTTAAGGAGAGACAAGTTCGGGAGCCGAGGCTCGAACCCACGGTCTCTAGCACACAAAGCTACCAATTGTTTGCAAGACTACAGATCTGCACCACCCATACTGGTTAGAAGGTTACATTCACCCCTCGACCACTGAATGTCCAGCGAGTTCAGGTTATTATTTGTACATACAAAAGTAGCAAACAGAGCACAATATCATTTGTCCTGGTGCAGATGAAGATGTAGTGATTATGGAAGGCAGCACGAATGTACTTGATGTTAAATATGCTGTTTGCGCGAAATAACAAAATTGTTCTGCTCTATTTGAAACGTACTTTATCGTTCATTCATTTCCATGGCAATCATGAACGTTACGCGTCATATCCGCCAGTGTCCAACAGGCAAAACTATTGTCAGAATACGTGTTTGAGCTTTCGTGGCAGAGAGTTCCATTCGTTTCTATGGCAGTAGAGTAACGCCCATACAAAGAGGTTTGGGCGTCTCCTAAGGGTCCCAAACAATTGCACGTTTTTAGGACCCCCAACAAATCGAACATTTTAGGAAACATCATTATTAAGGGTCTCAAAACAGTACTGCAGTTGAAGCATTGAGGTTGGATGCTTCAATACCAGCCTGCATAAAAAATCGAGGCGATATTATCGGTAACCAATTACGGGGTTGTGTACGTAACATATGACAACATGAGACAGCAGTTCAGATGACAAAACAATTTTATTTTTAATTCATTTACAAATGTGGATGCATTCTGCACAACTTGTTACATCAAACCGTCGAAGCAGTATTCGAAACCAACCAGTGCCAACATGACTCCTTCTCGATTAAGGTGCTGACCAACTAAAGAAGGAACAAACATAGAAACGAACGGAAGGACGAAGGAAACTCACCATCAGGAAAATTTTAATTAATGAAGCACCGGGTTGTACCCGGTGCTTCATTGATGAAAATTTTGACTATTACTCCTGTAACTAGTGTCACTAGAACGTCTTAAGGTAGTCAAGGCCGGATGGATATTACACTGAATAGAAGGTTTGTACCCAGTCAGTGTGCTAGAATATAACATTATAATGTACTGAATAATTACAGTATGTGGCCTAAGTGCCCCCAATATTACTGTTACGCCAATGTTCAGTGAAATAGTGTTTTTTTGTGATCGGCGTGGAGTATGCACAAATGTGTGTCACTTCAGCGAAGGAGTATAATAAATTATAAATCGAATTGTGTAGGTTATCCCCCAGGTTTAGCATATTTAATGTTGTATTGCATATTAGTGCCCAGTGAATCTCAATTTTTGAGTCAAATCGAACCCCGAACCAAATCAGGCAGAGGATTTCTAATCGAATTAACAGAGAAGGGGATAGACGGCACAGCGACTTATTGGTTAGCACTATTGGGCTTCATATCGACAGTTCGCATCTTTCCCGTATCCCTGCGTTCTGTCATTGCACAAAACACTTAATCCTGATTACCCAAGTGAGAGCATGGTGGCGTCGCGAACTAAAGCACAGCACACCACATCGACGGTACACTTAAACTTTAAACAAAACTAACACTGCTTAGACCTGGTTAGTGAGTTGGAAAATTCAACAGTTACTCGCTGCTACTTGGTGGTTCTTGTCTGGAATTCCGACTTCCTCCACCCGCAAACCTTTCTACAATCTTTGACTCTGGATATTTAGAAGTGTTGTAAAACCCAGCAAACAAAATTTATAAACAAACAAATACACAAAGAGTCAAACAAGCAGACAAAAAAAATCAATCAAGCAAGCAAGCAAACAAACAGTGAAGGAAACAAGAAAGTCAGTATCTTCTTTGAAAATGTTTCAGAATTTTTCTTGTCGTGGCTGTAGAATGAGGTGCAATTGGCATATCTCAGTCTTCACCGGAACCCGAGGCACGTCAAATGCGGCTCATCATTCTCTTTTTCGGTCGGACTTAAGACTTAAGTATTTCTTCTGGGCCACCAAATAGCAGTACAAATAAAAATCGAAGATTGAGGTCGAATGAGAGACTTAAAATGAGGTTAATGTTTGACAGCCATTTTATCGAAATCGCAAATGTAACGTCTTATGCATTGTTATACCTCTTGGTTATCAGTTGGGAACCTGACTTCTAGGTTTCTTCACAAGTGGTGTTTTTGTTTCACCACGTCGTCTAAGCAAAGAAATACTATAAAATATGAACGGTGCTTTCATGAATTTTAAGAAGAATGACATTGACGGACTTCAGATTATCCTTCCGTTTTCTTGAATGATAGCAGTTGCAGCTTTGATGAGGTGCGCAATCCAATATATTCAGTTGAAACGAAGTGCGATACGCCGGGCTTCTTCAATTCTGAACTAGAGTATTAACATACTTCAGCTCTTGAAAGTTTCAATGATGGAGGTATGCACATTTTAGAAAATGTCAGTTCTGAGGTTGAAATAAACGATACCCCTGCATATTGTTCCAAATTTTCAAGATTCAGCAACATTATTTGATCAACATGAAGCTATTAGCGTAGGATATATTTCATTCTGCAACAATTCCATGTATTAGCAACGTGTAGCAGCCTTTTCTCATTTTTTTCCAACACACTATTAAAACGCCAAGAGTGCATATGACATCAAGTGATAATTTTTCGTTCATGTACTTGTAAGGGATACCTACCGAATCGACGACATCCGCCCGCGTAATTTACAAATTAAGCAGTTGACAAAATATATTTTTCCAAACATTTCATCAAATCAATATCATTTTATCCCTCATTGGAACGAGCTCAACGAGCTTGTTCTAATGAGGGGTCACATGGTATAGTTTTGCTGAAATTGTTTGAAAAGTTTAAAAAAGACAATAATTAAATACCAAATTTTTGTATTAGTATGCGTTGTTTAAAGAGTTAAAGATCAACGCGCCCAATATCATACCAATTATCGAATGAATACTCCACTGTGTCTGCTTCTAGGTTTCCCAAACCAGGAAATATCGTCAGCATCTTCTAATCTGTGTGTATTACTTTTCAAAAAATGTATTTATTCTTGCAAGGCGAGGGGGTGTACACCTGTCTTCTAAAGCTTCCTAGAGCAGATGAAAGTATACTGTACATTAGAATTAATGTTCGTTCATAAATATTCGTCAAAAAAGCAAAATCCATTCACGAGAGATGTGACCAACTACAAGACCTGCTTGATGTATAGCTTCCTCTGAATGAGACGGGAGGGGAAGCTCTAGTCGAATCCACAGTTCCCATTAGTATTCCCTCTTAGGTCCAATTCTTTCCCCATATTCTGAGACCTTATGGTAACGATAGTGCACACTGATCATCACCCTCTTTTCAGACACTAGTATAATCTCCTCAAAACACCCAGAACTCATCAGAGAAACCAGAAAGTGTGTATTATTTTATGTACATTCATTTATATATATATTATATTGCTAGTCAATAAGACAAACCTTGTAAAACGGTTTTTGTACATATCTGCTGAAAAAAAAAATTATTAAAAATAAAAAAAAAAAAGAATTTCGAATGCACTCGGGTTGGCCACATGCAGACTGCTTCCATTGAAAATTATGTGTTTCTGTATTGTATTTTCTCAAAACACCTGAGAGACCTGAACTATATATTACACTTACGACTCGTCTCTTGGGAGTTAACGACAAGTTCAACAGCCAGGGTCGTATCAAGTCAGAATGACATCTACACTGTCCATTTTTGTTGTTTTATTTTTCATGAAATCTTTCCCCAACACGTCTAGAAGACGAGTTTTCCTGAATAATTAAAAATTGTTATTCCCTACCTCGAAAACATGGTGTATCACCCATCTTTGAAACGAGCGTAATCAGAGGTTATAAACTATGTTTGGGAGGCAAACATTGAAAAAACAAATTAATAAAACTTCGTTAGCAAGATTTGTGAATATCGCTGGTCGATTTTGGCCGTTGCGTTAAATAATGGCGTACATCACATAGGCGATAAAAGGAGTACATGTTATTCACGATTTGATACAACATTTCTGAACCTCGTTCAGTAAAATTGGTCTGAGCTTTTTTAAATCACCGCTCAGATCAGTTCTAGTGAACTCGGTTCTGATATTTCATATGAAATCGTGACTCACAAGAGATCCTTGAAATATCATCCGGAACAAAACGGCGGCGGACCTCTCCAAACTTCCCGAATGTTCTGTTAAGGTGAATGCACAGAGGAAACAAGAAGAAATGAACAAATGGTACACTTGACAGAAAGAGTTACTATATTCTAGTTTATGACACATGTACAGGTCGTTTACATTCTGTACCAAAAATAACATAATATTTTATGCTGAGAGCTGCGGTTATTTTTAAATCCTCTGCAAAGCCAATGCCAACAGTTCTGTCTTTCTGTGGTATATCTAATCTGAGGCACAAAAGGTGGTATACTCTGCCTCGCAGAAATGAAGTGTGAAAGATTTGAAAATATATTAACCCCTTTTCTGGTGCGACATTTTGTAACTTTCTGTGTTGAAACATATATTGGGGAAATGGGGTTAAAGTGAAGAAAATGAAAACTTCAGGAGAGTACACTTAATTGTATTTTTAAAATTGTTAGATATTTGATGAACATTTCATGGCAACTCGGCTTTGAAAGGGTTGCCCATGATGTTACATGTTGACATAAATACTCCCAGTCCAACCCACACACCCAAAATCTCCAACCAACCGCCTAGCGAAACTGTACTGAACCACGCACTGTACTGATCTCGTACATATTTGGTAAACTAACATATCTTTTTGGGGATCTGTCGGTGGCCGAGTGGTGTGCGTGGTTCAGTACAGTTTCGCTCGGCTGTTGGTGCCTTAGGAAACTCTCTCGGCGTGGGTTCGAACCCCCGCCATGGCACTGTAAACAAAACCAGCGTCCTTGATTCTAATAATTTATGTGGTAAGCGGAAATTTGATAGAGAAGTTCTCACTGATTTCCTTGTATTGCAGTATGTAGAATCGATCAATTACTTGATAAAACAACTTTAAAATAACCTAGAGAGAATGCCGTGTGATCGGTACTGATCTCGTATATACTTGGTTAATTAGCATACATTTTTGGGGGTCTGTCGGTGGCCGGTGGCCGAGTGGTGTGCGTGGTTTAGTACAGTTTCGCTTGGCGATTGGTACCGTAGGAAACTCTCTCGGCGTGGTGTCCAACCACCGCCAGGTCATTGTAAACAAAACCAGCGTCCTTGATTCTAATAATTTATATGGCAAGCGGAAATTTGAAAGAGAAGTTCTCACTGATTTCCTTGCATTGCAGTGTGTAGAATCGATCAGTTACTTGATAAAAAAAATAACTTAAAAATATCTGAGAGAGAATTCCGTGTGATCGGCACTGATCTCGTACATACTTGGTTAACTAGCATACCATTTTGGGGGTCTGTCGGTGGCCAAGTGGTGTGCGTGGTTCAGTACATGTGATGCAACTTCTAATTCTCTTATGTAATGAACAAGTACCGCACCCATGCTGGTCTCCCGATTGCTTTAATCGGGTAGCACATTCGTCCATTTGTATAATGTTTGTGTGATGTAAGGCTCAGTTGCAACTCTAATCTCGTAAAAAGTAAATGTTTGCTAGCCACTGTGAATCGATTTAGAACACTCCTTTGAATGAATGAATGAATGAATGAATGAATGAATGAATGAATGAATGAATGAAGTTTATTCAACAACATACCAAAATCACATGTTACATTTGTACAGAGAATTTTACATATATGAGGTATAATGGTACATTGTTAGGAGACAACATAGCCACATTGGCTGTCTTCCTGTTGTCCCCGGGAAATATGTAAATAAAACTTCACTGCCATGGAGTAGACTGGATTATGTCTACAATTACCACTGCCTATGGTTCAACAGTAGAATAGCTGATGAAAGAAAGAAAGACCTCGAATCTGTGTTTGGCCCTCCACCCATCCTGAATGAAAGATTGCGCTACATCTGCAGACATTTTATTTTATGGTTATTCTATAAATTGGATTCAATTAAATTGAGTTAGATTAAATTATGTTAAAATAAATCAATTACATTGAATTAAATTAAGTCAAATTAAATTAAGTTAAATTAAATTAAACTAACCCCTCGCACAACGCGGATAGCAGACGAGACACCGGCAAAATAAATTCTCGAATAACTAAAAAGTTTCATTTCTCGTCCCAAAAGCACAGCCCATGAGCCTCCACCAGAACGAGTTCCACGAGCTCGCTCCAAATGAGGGGTCATAAGCTACGCTTCCGATACAAAAACTGAAAAATATAATAAAATTTGAATGCCGAATTTTGTGAGTAGCGCTGATCTGTTTTGCCCGCCACGTTGAGCAAGGAGCCAAGCAAATCAGTTCTTGCTGCCGGAACAAAGCCCAAGACCCCACTGGAACGCGCGCCACGAGTTAGTTCCAATGAGGGCCAATCGTCACGTCACTACTGAATGGCAAGGTAATAATATTCAGCGCTGTTCAGTTCCGGCAGCTGCGTGAGGTGAAAGGTCAAAACACATTGAAGGTGGTTAATTCTTGGTCGGTTGGGATGAGATAACAGGTGAAATCCTAGTTGTGGTTTGGCAGTTGGAGCGCTGCGACAAGCGGTTTCCTTTTCCTTGGTAAAAGGGACCCAAACAATTGGCGTCTTGAGCAGAGGCTGTTCAAATCGGGCATGAGGGCGATGTGGAGGTGGAAGTACCTGTTTCAAATTGGAACTGGCCTTGCCCTTCCCATTTCCATCAATCTCTTTTCAGACGAAAATGTCGCGACTGAAACAAATATTGTGGGGGTTGGTCGCGCCCTAAACCATTTCGTCACCCCCCCCCCCCCCCCCCTTCAACTGACTCACATTACGGATAAAATGCTTTCGTGATAAGCGATAAAGTTGTTGTTATGTCGCAAAGTTAACAAAACTTCACAAAAAGTGATCCTGCAAAGTTGTTGGAACTGCACAAAAAGTTATCCTGCAAAGTTGTTGGAACTGCACAAAAAGTGACAGGAAACACTTTCTTTTTAAGCTGAATATTATTTTCTGATTTGACTCCTTGTACGAATTTCAGAGTGATAACATAAACGGTGCAATCATTGAGACGATGCAGACCAACATTTCCTCTCGCATTAGGCTGAGAAAATACGAATAGATTATTAACATTACAAATATATAATATTTATGGCACAAAAAATATTTCTGGACACTATGTCGTCTGCCATTTCAAAACCACGCTGTTTGACAAAAAGGAACTGATCAGGTTACCAGCTTTTCCTGACCACTACTCCGAACACCTCTGTTCAGAATAAGAATCGAGTAGGCTCGACTTTATAGTGTTCTAGGAATTAAAGACTGTCCAGTCGTGTAAATATTGAATGCTTATCTCGGTTTTGGCTTCACAATGTATAGGAAGTGTATTGTAGGAATTAAAGACTGCCCGAGCTTATATATATTGAATGCTTATCTCGGTATAGGCTTCACAAAGTATAGGAAGTGTATGACTTCAACCTGGATAAAGTCCAGGTTGAAGTCAAAAAAACTTGGATTACTATGTAGTATAGCTGTTTACTGTATTCGCGTGGGAAGATGTGAATGTATTCCGCTATTTATTTCTAAATGCAACGATGACGATGGGGATAAAAACAAACATCAAACGACTATTGATCCATGTATGAATGTGAACAGATGGATGTTTTGTTTCACACCAAATGGGTCTTTCAAAGCAAATAGGGCCTCCAGAGGCATATTAATGGAACGATGATGGATCCTGGTGAAAACTATGCAGTGATTTGAAAAAAAACTATTGTTCCGTTTTATTTTACTTTGAATGAGTGCGATAAATAAATATCACTAATGTATCTTTGTTTTATTTTGATTATCTCCCAGAGAGATACACTGATATTCTAATGCTGAAACAGGAACTGTAACATGCCACAGAATTTGTAGTCACCAGATACGGGTTTGCCTGCTATTCAAATCACAAGGACATTGAGTGAACTCTTCTTAAAAAATGGTTTTCTTTCTGTGTGGTTAGTATAGTAGTTTTACCGAGCTAAAAGTTTGTAGAAGGTAAACTTATAAAAGAGAAATATTATTTATTTATTTATTTATTTATTTATTTATTTATTTATTTATTTATTTTATCAGTTTTTGTTCATGGTTACTATCAACATCTGTGTAAGTCATGTTCAGCTAATCGAGTACAACTATGCTACTAGTTGAGTAGTATGCACGATAAATGAAGCGAGGCGTGTTGAGGTTGGGGAGTGGAATAGAAACCGAGGCGCACAGCCTTCGATAGGGCACTGCATTAGAAAGAGAATAAAAAAGAGTAGCCTTCCCTAAATTTGCTCGCCAATACGAGTGCCGCGCCAATGTTCTGCAGGGGTGGCGCCAGGGATTTCTCGACAGGGAGGCTGACCTCTCCGACAGGGGGGCTATAATATTTGACCCCCCAAATGAAGGAAAATGAGGGAATATGTGTAAACTGGAGAACCAAAATAGAAGAAAACTGAGTATTTTTGTTGATTATTTAACGTAAACATATTATAATAAGGTCGGGAAATATTTCATCTATAAAGCCAGTTTGACGAACGACTGCCTAACTGCATAATCGTTTTGAAATATTTCGCTGCAAATAGAACACCGCACATTATAGTGGGACGCCATTGTTGTTTAGATTTCGATAGATTCCAAACTTTTACCATGACGATAACCGACGATTAGGTATGGATGTAATGGAACGCCAGTTGGATAACAACTGTCATAATACAAAGAAGAACCATATACCTCGTTCTTGATCGACACAAGACGAGATATCTACATTCGATTGTCGGAAATTTCTCGTGCAGTCGGGTTTACGAGACTCTCCGACGGACTGACTAAAAATCTCCGACGTGGGGGCTGGACCTCTCCGACTGGGGGGGGGGGGGGGGGGGGCTGTATACCCCGGCGCCACCACTGATGTTCTGACCTTGACGATGGAAAACCTATAATGGAATACACCTAAGATACACGGAGTGAGGGTACATCTATAAATTTCAGGACGTTCAGAAATGAAGGGTATATTTGTTTTAGAAAATATGACGGTGACGAGTTCCACAAGATTACCCATGGATCGGCTTCTATATGCTACATGGATTGGTCACTTTCGACGGATGGGCAATAGTTCTAGGGAGGCAATAAAATAAAAATCATTAATTATAGGAATAATCACCAAAAATTAAATTAATGAAGAACCGGGTTGTGTGCTTCATTAATTAATATTTTGCTGATGATGATTTTATTACCTGGTAAACGCATGCACAGACACCACTTCCCAGGCACGGATTGCGACCAGTCCACGGCGTCTTTACTGTACCCTCTTTAGAGTACTCCCACCCCGACCAAGCTCTCGGACCACCAATCTAATTCTGTTCGGAATTAGACTCCATTATGGGTTGTTTGTTTACCCACTTTTCGTGGAGTTTGCTTGCAGACTATCGTTCATTTAAAATTACGTCCCTTTAGTAAGAAAGATATAGATATATTCTTTCGTGATCCAGTTATAGATTTTCCAATCAGTTAATATTTAATTCACATTGAAGCAATAAGATATTAACACAATTTGTGGATTTACGTGAGGTCATTATAAAACTAAATGCCTGAATGAGAGAGCAATCGAGGAGTGTAATCAAAATGATGGAAAGGGTTAGAGCAAATAGTTGTTTTGGCAAAGAGTGTTTTGCGTTATTTATTTATTGGTGTTTAAGGTCACATACTTATGCACAATGGCTAATCACGACCGTGACAGTTTTACGGGTGGAGGAAGCCGGAGTACCCGGACAGAACTACCGAGCAACGACGAGCAGCTGCCAGCTCCCCACATCGTAACTCCGCACTGCAGCACAGACCTGGTTAGATTGGTTGAAGACATGCGCACGATCGACGTGCAGTACGACTTAGTACACGGCGTCATCGTGCCCCCATGTGGACAATCGCGGTTAAGTGCCTTGCCCAAGGACACAACGCGGGAGTCCGAATCGATCGCTCAGACGGTCACCCATCCGAGGACTAACCGGGCTCGACGTGGCTTAACTTCGGTGATCTGACGAGAACGCGTTGCGTTATAAAGAAAGGCCAAGACCTGAGAAGTGCCTAGACGACACTTTCTCTTAGAATGAACAAAATATGAGTCAAGCACTGGAAGTATAATAAGAAAATGAGATGTGCAAATGAAAGAAGGATGTGATGGTTTTAGGTTGTACAAGAGAGAAGGTGTGTATGCTTATTAGTGAATCTGATATGGAGGAGGTACACGGCATAATCTAACAGTGCGCCTCTCATTGCTGGGTGAACCTGAAGGACAGAGCTGATGGAGCAGTGACGGAAGCAGAGTTAAAAGAGGCCTTCTTAGTTGAGAACAGCGATAAATCACCACACACAGTGTTATATGACATTGATGAGGGGTGTGTTGAATGTGTGTATTTTTGTTTGAACCGTACACTCTAAAATCAATTGAATTAAAAATCAGCTCAAATCAACTGGGTTGAGTGAATATGAACCCAATTGGGTTCATATTCATTCAACCCAGTTGATTTGGGTTAATTTTTATTTCAAGTAATTTTAGAGTGTAAGTCCTCCTATATGGCTTTCACGAAGAAACAGAAATGTCAGGAGCTACTTAGGATATCTCGTCGAATTTCAGGACTTGTGTATGGATTCATTACAGGAAGGAGTGTCAGTATACTCACTGCGCCTCACCTTCCGGTCAATAAGAGAACATTCGCGATAAAGAGATGCGTCCGAATGAAAAAACTCGAATGTCGCGACGAAAATAGAAATGGATATCTCTGCATACGGCACGATGTCCAGATGATGATACACTCAGTTCTCTGTGTAATGGGACCACGAGGCAAAACAGGATAGCATTAAGTTATTAACGATTTTCGTTTGAAAGTGTCGTTTCCTGTGCTCTTTAGATAATGCTTAGAGAGTATTTTTGTCATGCATTGGGCTGCTGAACAGTTCATTTTGACATTTTTCCTGAATCCTTGGGAATCATGCAATAAATCAGAACGCAGCCAGGGCGGAGAGTGGTGAACAGAGAACAATAACCCGAGTTTGAGTGTCCCGAGTATTTCACGAGAGGCGTAAAGCTTCAAAAGCAGCTCGTTTATCCCTGTTCTTTATCCGACTTTATATCATGATTAAACTCGAATTAAGCCAATGAAGCTGATATTTTTTTAAGAAAAATATCACCTTCGGCTGTCTGTTTTCTTTGTTGTTTGACACTATTTTGTATCGAAGAATTTCATGCAGGTTGTAGTGTCAATTAGACGCGTATTTACATGACGTTCTTACACGTAAGCTGGATTCCACGCGTGGATATCTACCACTGTTCTTAGAGTCTGTATTGTATTGGATAATGATGAGTAGCAATTGTGGTATAAATCTCTTGGAGGGAACGCTCCAAGAATCGAAGTTAGCAAATGGTATCAATGAAAAAGCATTTTTCTGGCGAATATCAAATAATATACACGAGTTATCGAGGCTTAATTGCTGGTAAGAATTGCGCGCAGTTGCCATATCGAATGGCATCCAAACCATGGCAGGTTCTCCTGGTTACTCGTAACAAACACAGGCAATGTTTCTGCCAATGGACCTCCGGGTTACCCGGAGGTCCATTGGCTGAAACATTGCTTGTGCACAGGCCATATGTACAGAATTTGATAGCCTTTCTATAGTCATAGATTAACATAGATTAACGCACAGATCGACGTGGTATTTGCACGCATTTCATGACAGAACTTTAAGTTTTAACTGCAGATAAAGAATAAATGGTATAAATAGTTTAGGTGAACAGGGACCAATACTACAAAACTTCTACAATTGTATTTTCCCGAATTGTATTTCTACAAGTGAATATAAATGACGAAAACAAATCATTAGCATTTTAAATGATGTGACAATTTGCCACGCCATATCTTTGAAATTGCTAATGGCTCATTTCAAATAGTTATTTTTAAAAATAGAAAGTATAATTCTGAAAAATACAACTGTAACAGTGTTATTGTATTGATCCCAGCTGTAGTCAGGTAATGGACTTGTCAACTTCAGATGGGAATAAAAATGAATTTCATTCACAATGTGTCTATTTTTCTCCTGGGCTTCTGTGTCGTAAACATGTACCACAAACACATTTTAATTCCTCTAAAGGACGATGAAGTAGGGCTATATAGACAGATTATCTAATTTCTCTGAGGCAAGAAAGCTCTGATGTATTTTGAAAGTTAAAGACAGCATAAATGAAGCGATTGGCGAGTCAAGTCTTGTGAACAAAAGTACAGCAATGAAACAGACAGTGTGGTTAAGAAGGGACACATCCTTCTCGAACTCCCACGCTGACAGTACACTTGGCTTCAAGCAGTGCTTTCCCTGCTTCAGTTTTAGTCAGCATGCGAGAGAGTCAAACTGATATTTATCACGGCTCAGTGGTTCTTTCCATGTTCTGCCCTCCACCCGCGAAACTATTCGATACGACATGACCATTATTGTAAAAGTGAAGTAAAACCCCAACAAACATACAACTTGTTTATGTGCTTTGCCAAACACATCTACAGGAAAACACTTGTACACACAATTCTCGAATAACTAAAATTCTCGTTTTACCTCCACGTCGTTTCATATGATGCTCATTAGAACAGGCTCGAAAAGTTTGTTCCAATGCGGGGTCATAAGCTGTACTGTGGAGGAAGAAGTGAAAAAAGAAAAACAATGAAATTTTAATGGCCATTTTTGTTACGAACGCTGCACGCATATGGCCGTAACACACAGATTCAAGGCTAGAGAAGAAAAAATACCCGAGTGGCAAGTTTCGCGTAGAAAAAAGTAACCTGGACAAACACATTTATTTTTTCAAACTCAATGGTGAATTTACTTGTCTGGGGGATTCTTTAATGTAAGCAGAAACTGCGTAAGGTAAATGAATAAATCAATTTGAATCTTTGTTGAGTCTGTTTCAATTCAGGGCTATTTGTTATCTTTGAAACAGTCAATTTATTGAGCTCCCAAGCTTGCATTGGGCCTCTGCCACCGAGCTACAGCCAACGCACTTATGTAGGCACAAGGTACAATGCATGGGAGAGAGAGGCTTGCGAGTGAAAAGTAAGGGAGCACTGGCAATGTCTCTGGTCCGTTTGATTTTTAAGTGACGTTAGAAATAAAAAGAACGGTAATGTGAAAAGAAATTTGATCAACATTTGCAGGCATGATTGTAACAATCAGGTGCGTAGCCGGGATATCAAAATTAGGGAGACATGAGTAATACCTATTGGGCTTGGTCAGGGATCAGAACGTAGCAGCTACACATACGAAGTGGTGTATCCGCTACGCTCAGATTGCTGAACTACTAGGGGGCATACAGAATAGGATGCGCGGTATCATCCGAGCCACGTAGCGGAGAGATGAGGGTGGGCACAAGAGGGGGACACTCCTCTCGCTGGAGGGGGTCTCCCCCGGAAAAAAATTAAAATTCGAGACAAAAGAACACGTAATATCCTTGACTCTAAGTCCGTTTGTGTTTGTGTCCATAATTTATAAGTAGTGAAAGGCATCAATAATTAGGTCACATCACCTGGGGGGGGGGGGGGGGGGAGCATGACTGAAATGTGGGGGTGAGACATGTACCCCTCCCTCAGCCTCCCCCATGGCTACGCCACTGGTAAAAATATATGGAACATTTTTTCTTTCTTTGTAGCCTGCCTGCTGTTGCCAACTTTTGTCTCACTGGTAATGTGTGAATCAATGACTACACTGAGAGTACCACTCACAGCAACTCCGGAAATACCGACGACTACAATTGAACAGATACCATTCTCGGTAGTTCACATGCTACGTCGGAAAAAAGACGAGAAATTAGGGACATACATAAAACGTATCCAAAGTGTATATTGTCCTCAGCACACCATGTGCACTGCATTGGATGGATACGAATATACGTTTCTTGGCACGAAACTTGGTTTAATACCGGATTTTTGTTATCAGGATTTATGTTCATACGACGGATGTAAATGTGATGATACGTGTTCTTTGCACGACGACTGTTGTCCTGATGCACACAAGTTTAAAAATGAGGCTCCACTAATGGCATGTACGCGACTGTCTATCAAAGGCAAAACAGATCTAATCAGGAGAGATTTCACGTCAACGATTTCGCGGTGCCCAAAGAACTACCAGGATGAGAAGATAAAGATGAAATGTGGGCGATCAACCGTTGAAGAAAAGTATGAATTGGATGAGCGTACGCTGGTAACATCATCAAATATAACATACGGTAATAAATACTGCGCCATTTGTCATGGCATAACAAACTATGAATCTTGGAATTACCGAATTGCGTGCAGAAACTTGCTGAAATTGCCATCATATAATACAGAGGCAGAAATATATGCAATGCTTACGAACAGTTCTGAATGTGATTTCCAGCTGATTCCACCAAGGGCGGTTTCACTTCGTCTATGTGAACCGGCTGGAATTGCAACGTGCTCTCCATTCTCCGAACAAGATTTCCGAGAGGCGTGCTCGATGTATACGAGGCCATTTGCAACTATTTACAAGAATGTTTTCTGCTTTCTTTGCAACAGTGATGACTATCTGGTCGATGACCATATATGCGTTTCACCAACAGTAAATCCACCAGTTCCTCCCTTCCTTTCATTTTCGGCCATTTTACAGTTCAGAGAATTTGAGCAAAATATGCACATCTCCGATGAAGATGAAACGCCCGTTTACTGTACTCGTGGTTATCAATACGACAAAACGCAGGTATGTATTAAACCTATCAACATCGACGCCCTGAATCGAACTTCCTTGTACATTACTCTATACAGGGAAAGAGACCCATGGCACACGACATCAAGAGTTGTTATTTTAATCATTTCTTTCAACTTTTCATGACAGTTTTAACCCTTTGCCCAACGCAGACGATATCAAAATTTATTATTTTAAATATCATTTTTGTAAATTTTTCAAAATTGTTCAACAAAACCATATCATGTGACCCCTCGTTGGAACGAGCTCGACGATATGGTTTTGTAGAATTTTTTTGAAAAATAATATTTTTTCAACTGCTGAATTTGCATATATACGCGGGCGGATGCGGGCGATTCGTTAGGTAAAGGGTTAACAAAACCATATATATTATATCGTTGAGTTAGGGGTCATATGATATAATTTTGTTGAAGTTGGTTTAAAATATTTGAAAATTACGCGACCGCATACGGCCTATGTTGTAGCTTAAGGGCTGGTCTGTCGGATTAAATTATCACTGAGAGTCTTATCTAATTAGATGTTATTTGCTTTCTTTTCTCAGTTTATGCCCACAAGTAATAATATTAGCTTTCCAGGAATATTACAGTATTACACAAGTATAAACAATACAAGGTGCCACTAAGTCTTCATTCTGTGCATGACTTGTCTTCAGTGGGGATTTTTGTCTGGTATTCTCGTCCTTTCCGGTCTCCTGATTTGGTCTCAACTGTTCCAAAACTTTAAAGCTGTTATCCTCATAAAAATCAACCGAGGTTCGGATCAGTTAACCGATAAAATTTTTGAGACCATTTCAAGAGTACCGTGCTGTAATTGATACCGTCCACCCAACATTCTCTTGTGCAAATGTCGCGGAGCAACCCTGTCTGTTGGAGCTAAAACAGAAATAACAATGTTGCACTTTTGCATCATTTTCTTCTTCGAGTCTCTTCCGTCATTCTGGAGTTTTCTCTTTTCTGCCAGAGGGAAAGGCGGGAAGACAGCCAATCTGGCTATGCCTTTCCCTGCCGGTATACAAAAATTGTTATATCCCATTATCTATGTACATCTGAAATAATATTATTGTATACGAGAACCCTGTTATGATGTAACCATACGTATATATTTATCATTCTGTATTTTTGTATATTGGTAAATAAACATATCATATCATATCATATCATATCATATCATATTGTGGGGAGCGCGGTGGCTCAGTAGGTAGAGGTGCAGGCTGCAAGCCGAGAGTTCCTCGGTTCGAATCCCACCTGCGGCAACCGCGTTGTGTCCCTGGGCATGATACTTCATCTCCATTGCTCGCGTGGGGGCACGGTGGCGTTGTGTACTAAGACGTACTGCACGTCGATGGTGCAGTTGTCTTCAACCAATGCTAACCCTGCGCTTGCGTGGAGTTAGTATGTTGGGGAGCTGACAGTTGTTCACCATTGCTCGGTGGTTCTCTCTGGGTACTCCGGCTTCCCCCATCCGTAAAACTGTCGCTGTCATGATTAGCCATTGTGAATAAATATGTGACCTTAATCACCAATAAATAGATAAATAAATAAATAAATAAATAAATAAATTAATTAATTAATAAGATGTCATTGTTTGTCAACTCCCGGACGTCCAAATGCATATATGCCGGTTGGAAGGGATTGGTTATTACAATCAACATCAATGATATAAGATGCCTCAAAACGTTTTCCCCAATATTTCAGATAGAGCAAGACCGTTTTCCACGTGCATTGTCATGACAGCCCGTTTAAGTTGCCGGAAGGAGCCAACGCTATTTTAGTTAAATGTTGTATTGCTCACTCACAGCACAAGAAGACAACGCATCGAAAACAGCATTTCGAGGTTACTGCCGCGTTCATTCTTCATCTCTATGATCAACCTTTCGCGCACTGATGTGAAAAATACCGAAATTGGAAACAGAAAATTTTCCTCACAATACAAAGAGGAATTTAGTCCATTCAGTATCGTTTTACATTGTTCAATAAGCTCTGTCAAACATGATTGGATTGGTTAAATTCCAAGTTGGGCTATGGAAAATAAATGAAAGTTGAAATTTTGATAATTTGAGTTCAGTATGTAATTGGGTTCATATCTGGTCACAGAATATGGCACGATGTTCCAACCACTTTTCTACTAATACGCCGGGTAATGGAGAGAGCTTACAGTCATGTTTCCCATTCTAATCCACCAAAGCCATATTTGTCTTTCTATCTTGCGGTCGTAGTAATTTCAGTTACTCTTTCACGACATAGAAACTCGTCAGCAGTGGAGCTAAGTTGCATTACACTACGAACAAAAGCTGCCTTCGCTTGCTGTGTCCATGTATTTCTGATTTTCCCCTCTTGGTGTCGTGTTTTTAAAGTCCATTATTAAAGGACCCGCAGTTGTGCACTAAGAGATACGACCAGGTATAACTAAAGCGTTGATAACACCATTTGACTTGGTTTCTGTCTTCAGCGACTATCCTTAACTTGAGTCTACCTGTTTTGTCCATTTACTGTGTTTTACAACAATCAGTTCATTCGATGGCGTCTAAAGTTTATGGCCTTTAACCCACAACGCTGCCAATGTCGCAACTGCCACTTTCCGCTAATGACTTACAATGATTTACAAAAACATTCAACAATAACCCTGCTGTCCTGGAATTTTCTTCATTTTATGTGTTTTAACCAGCTAGTTGTTACTATTTACCCTTTCCCGTGGGCCTGGCAGGATGATAACCAATATTCCTATGCATCGTTTAGCAGTGTGCCAATTGATGCACATCACACTTTGTCAAATTCAATGACAAATAAATTATCTATCTACCTACACCAATATATTTCGACACAATGTGATTAAACACATGCCGAAGGGGGGTCCTTACAAATAAAATACGTTTTTAGTTCACAACCCTTTGAATCTAGATTGTACCTTCTATGTCAGCCAAATGACAAAAATTTCAGTTTCCCACACTTACCTCACACACCCAAACCTGATGGAAAACGTATCCCAAACCTTGACCTCCCCCTCTCACCACATCATAAACAAATATTTGGAGCCACTTAACTTCTGTTATTTGGGCGATTATTGGTGAAACTGGAACAGCGGGGTGCGAACACACGCTGAGAGAGTGTCCTTAGGAACCAACTGCCTATCGAAACTATACTAAAACACCCACACCAATCGGTCACCGAGTAGAATTGAGGCACAATGTACTTGGCTTGTGTATTCGCCAGGCATTAGAATTGAATTTTGAATGGACGAAAGGTTGGTGATACGTTTGGGACGTTTAGTTTAAACAATATTTATTACCATTAAACTTGTATAGTATGCACATCGGTACAATATATTGGATCTGACAGCAATCTTTAAGCTTTTTCGAAGTCGTTTCCAGATAGAGTGAAATTACAAAAATACTTGAATGATGACAGCGGTATCAGGTACGTACACGTTCTCTTCTGCATGCAACATATTGGTGTGATGACGTCACATACTGAATACCGAAATGATATGGAAAAACACGTCAAACTAAGTTCTCTATAAATGAGAGATAAAGAGAGAAAAGTTGGAAATCCGATCGATTCGGACTCCCGCGTTGTGTCATTGGGCAAGGCACTTAACCCCGATTGTCCACATGGGGGCACGATGCCGCCCTGTACTAAGGCGTACTACACGTCGACGGTGCGCATATCTTCAACCAATCTAACCCTGCCTGTGCTGCAGTGCGGAGTTACGATGTTGGGAAGCTGGCAGCTGCTCGTCTTTCCTCGGTGGTTCTATCCGGGTACTCCGACTTCCCCCACTCGTAAAACTGTCACGGTTATGATTATCCAGTGTGCATAAGTATGTGACCTTAAACACCAATAAATAAATAAATATAAATATTGCAATTTCGAAATATTATTGAATTTATTACTTTCGAAAGTGTGATTTGCTGGGATTTCCGGGTTTGATTATAAACGATAACTTCACAAGTGAATTATGCAATCAACAATTGTGTCATGTATCCGTGCGCGCAAACGAAGACGCTTTGCCGTGGATGTAATGGGGACTTCATTGTTTTTTTAACCCTTTACCTAACATGAAAAAGAGACGACACTAGCAAAAAAAATTTCTTGAATAACTATTTTTTTTCATTTTGTCTCAAAAACATAGGTTATGACCTCTCATTGGAACGAGCTCGATGAGCTCGTTCCAATGAGGGGTCATAACCTATGTTTTAGAGACAAAACAATTGGTGATTTGTTTAGAATAGCGCTGGCCGGTTTTGGCAGTTACGTTAGGTAAAGGGTAAAATAATAAAATTATCCTTAATAATGAAAAGTAATAAACAGAGTAATCGCTTGACTGGACTGGTTACGTGAAATAATTTATTCGAGGCGAGGGACTATATTGTAAAACACTCGTGCGCATTCGAGCAATCGTGTTTGTACAGCGTCCCTCACCTCTCATGAATTATTTCACGTAACAAGTCCAGTCAAGAGTTTACACTCTATATATCATCGATGTACCCATCATTTCACAGAGCTGGAGCATTTTCCTACAGCGTACTATAAAAATACAGAAGTTGGCTTTTAACAATATTCTCTCGATCGGTTTGAATGTTTGACTATTATTCTTTGTTGGAACCCATCTAAAAATAAGAAAACATCGTTTTCGCCATCTTTTGAAGTTCTGTAGCTTTTCTCTGTTCATTATATCAGCATTGTGCGCATCGTGACGACATTATCCTTTCCGTTGATGTAAAAGTCTAGGAGGTGAAGTTTGCTATTTTTTTCCTCCACCAAAAATAGAAATTTGTAAATTACCGTAAAATCACATTCACTAAGCAAAGAGCCAGAGTGAACACTAATTAGTGTTGGTAGGTGTGATACTGATAGATATTCTTAATGGCGGATTATCAATGAAGTGGCTGCTTCTAATTAGCTTGCTATAAAAAAACAAGTTTCCTTTAAACAGATGTGAGGGACACCTTTATGAATATTATATATGTATCCAATTTTTTACATAATTATTGTCATTAGTAGTTACAATGATTTAAATGTATTATGATAATATTTCAATATTTTACATAGTATGAAATATCACAGACTAATTACACCCGGTCTTAGCCCGGATATCGAATCTCTGATCAAGTTGATATTCGATTAGAAACCCGGTATTAAACAATTAATGAGTTTTGTGGTGGTGAGTATGATGTGATATGAACTTAAAAAACTTATATTGACCGAGGCGTCATATTTACCACCACCAAAGTCCATAACTGTTTTATTATGTACGCCATCCACAAAACAAAAGAAATCTTCTATTTGTCAATTAAAAGTTCAATTATATCAACCAGAAATACTTTTATTTAACAATAAAATAAATAGTTATCATCTGCAGAATAACATAAACATAAACAATGTATCACAGGATGTCAAAACGTTCCTCAAAGTTGGAGGTTATTGGGTTATTTCTATTGAAATATAACTACAGAGGGGATTTCAAAAGCTAAATTTAGACAGTTGATATTAAAACAACGGTGTACATGGATTTGTGAGTACCAGCCACGCGAATAAGATCCCACAAATAAAAATGTGGTTATTTATAAAGTATGAAATAAATCATATTGAATCACTGAATTAATATATGGGCAGTTAATATCACCTCGCTACAGAAATAAATGCATCATAAACTACAAAGGAGTTGGCTGAATTGTTTAAGTGATGTTCTGTCTTTCATATAGACCAGTGTAGATCAGCAATAGTATTGCACAATTGTATATAACTGAGGTGAGCCAACTGAATTGAAAATCATGTACCTGAAATTTAAGTTCATTTCATGATAATCCTCCAGGGTCTATAATAATCTCTGCATAATCCTAAAATATATTACTGGAAACTTCAGCAATCTATCGAGGTCTATTCCTAACCACATTAAGAATTTAAAATTATACGCTGAATGTGATTTAACTGGTAGAGTGCTGAATTATTTTCGGTCATCAATTTTTTTTCATTTTTCACTTGTCTCTGACTTCTTACAATTCGTGACAGAGTGCCTAGGGGCACTCTCCCATAAATTATGACACGGCTAATATACACAGACTTAACAATTTCACTTCAAAGATAACAGGAAGCACATCTACAGAATATGAAGCCTTTAAGTTACTGCACCTGCATTTCAGAAAACAACCCAAATATGGGCTTTCACCATTTTACGAGTCAATATTTCACAATTTAAACAGAAGAGGGCATGTTATATGCACTATAACTTTCCCAGCATATCGTACCAATAGCATTAGTTACCTACACATTGGTGTTCTTTGTTTTGTTATCAGTTCTTATTAGTTCATCAATATAAATATAAATCTTGAGGCTGTATGTTTTGTTCATAATGATACATCTGAATCATGTCTGAATCCGCTTTGGGGAGGTTCAAGCTTCTTAGCAAATGTGGTGGTCGCTTTGTATTCTATATAATGAAAAAAAAAAAATTAATCGGAGATGTAGCCTAACCCCCTCCCCATACTGGTGATCGAAAGTAATTATCTCCCTGATAGGGTGGACTGTCATTTACGTGTGTCATACTTTGACTACTGGTGGGGTAGAGCGAAGTGCAGGTACATTTCGACGATTGTTTCTTATACCCTGACGTGCAGTATAGTCCAATTCGTCAGCTCTCACTCATGTATTTTTGTCTGGTGGGTGATCTTTTAATTTGATCAAATATGGGATGCCGTACTTAACGGGACACACTTTCTGGTCAAATTTTCGGTAATTCATTGTTTTCGTTTTCGCTGCATTTCCAGAAGGAGTCTTTAACGACAGAATTGTAGGTCCCCTTGTCTGTCATGTGTCCAAGTTAGAGCGTTCGACGAAGAAGGTGCGGATTGCAAAGACGTAGTTGTGCTCCGAACTGTCACACCTCAATCAACGTTGGGAATATGAAAAGTTTGTGTACTCACATTATTGGTTATGGATGCTTTCCCTTTAGAAACGGAATTACACATTCCTGTTGTACTCTGATCACATTTTGAGTTCTTTTCACAAATTCATCCCGCCGCCGTCCATCTATCAAGACTTTGGCTGAAGATCGTAGCTTTTTGACAGATGAATGCTTCCTTGACGGCTGGTTTCGTCAGTTCCAGTATGGAAATCCCACGAGAACTGAATTGTTTTCTAAGTTCGAGTTCGTTAGTAAGCTTTCTAAACCTGACGAGATCGCGCTGTACATGGATGACGTTGTGCCTTCTTTAATAGGGGAAGGACTCGCGCTGCACATGTTTAATTTCGAAAAGTATTCCTATGACCTTAAAGTGAGTTGGAGAGTCATTTGTGTGCCTGGATTACTGCACCAAACTGTGACCGGAAATCCTGTCACAGATATATTTTGTAACGTAGATTTAACGTAAGATACGAAAACTACATCTCTTCATAACGTGACTAATTTAATTAAATCACACTGCTCTCCAGCATTCATACGGCGAGAACGTTAACAAGCGTTTGTCACCAAACTTAGCCTAATTAATGATCGGCTATCCAGACTTTACAAACAGTCATCAAACTTATTTACAAACAATGATTTAACAGCACAATTCAATAAAACAAACCTAACCAACCGTAGTCATGACAATAGATTCCTGTAATTTTGTTTAATCACCTTTATCGATTGTTCGAACAGACATAACTTCAATTAGTATTAACAGTTTATCACCTAGCAAATTATATGGCGCAGATTTTCTTTCTTGCATAACGAAAATTGTGGGTTTGCCAAATGATAACCTTATTTTTTGTCGAATTCACGGTTTATTGTCTCCTTAAATAACTTTTAAAAAGTTTTAATTTTGCAGTTAAAAGTTTGATTCAACATCGTAATCCTTAAAATGGTTATCCCATTAACTCATCACCTTTACAATTATTTTTACCTCTTTTTCGAATTTAATGTGTTATTTCAGAAACATCCATAGTAACCGTTTAACTTCAAATTCCGTTTTATCACTATTTGTCGGTTTGCGCTAAAGTAGCGCTGAGTACAAATAATTTAATAAATATATTACTGCAAATTATACTAGATGGTTTTGAAATCGCAAAGTTAATTTCCAGACGTCATGCAACGAAGCAGACCAACGCTGAGAGGACGTCCAACACAAATGCCGATCTGTATTGTAATGGCTGTGGGCTTGTCAGAGATTGAAAGCGACGTTTACCTTTTGACGTTATTTGCTTTCTAACCCAAAAAGTTTCTCGTCAATCGGACCGAAACTTGGCAATGCTCGGCGACCTGTGATAGTTGGTCCCCGTAAGTGCTATGGTAATGGCTACAGGCGGCGTGACCTACCTGTTAGAGTTATACTTTCCATTTGCCAACGGTATTTGTGTTGTAATTCCGAAAGTTTTGAGTCAATCACCAAGAAACTTGAACTGCTTGTGAAATGTGAAATGGCTGAAGACGTGATTCAAGCTGAGAGTAGTATTTTTCCTGTTTTTTTTGCGTTGTTTCCATTGTAACTACAAAACTTTTGCGTCAATCAAAAATAAACTTACAGAGGCACACACAACCTTTACCTGCAAAGTTAGGTCTCTATAAGTGCTATGGTTATAGCTCTACTCCTGACATACCAAAAGGGTAATTTTTGTTCACTTTTGCGTTATTTGAGTTGTAACTCCAAACGTATTGCGTCAGTCACAAAAACATATGGCAATAGTGGAGAAACATCACTAGCACGCCAAAATGAGAAGTTTTGTCTCTGAAAGTAGTATGGTAATGGCTGTAGGTAGGACGGACGGTGTTTTGGGCAACACAAATCACAATTTGACGTAAGAATGCAGAAGAGAACGTAAAATCCAAAATCCAAAACAGCTATCTTTTTTTATTTTTCAAGCTCTACAACACACTAAAATTTCATGGAAATTGGACGAACTTTAATTTTTGCGACGTTGATGTCTGGTCATCACCGCAACGGCACTACTTGCCATTTTTCCGTCGGCTCTAAACTGATGTAATGTTCTTATTACACGCATGTTCTATGTAATCCCCATCTACAACAACACTAAACCATGCGGAAAATGAAAATCTGTTCCGTACATATGTGCGGAACGGAAAAATTCTCATGAAAAAACGTCATTGTGACTTTGTTCCGAGTAATGGTTGAAATTTGATATTGTACCAACTAGACACATCACCACCATGTAATGTGTAAAATTCCACAGCTGTGTGTATTTATAACAGAGAGCAACACATGTTCGAACATCCGCTTTTTAATGAAGTGACCATAAAGACACCAAAAGTTAAGGTGACGTTAAGACCTAAAAAATGACAAAAAATCTGAAAACACCTATCTCTTACTTTTTGTTTTTAGATCTAAAACATAGTAAAATTTTATGAAAATCGGTCTACATTTAATTTGTCGCCGTCAAAAACGTCATCCGAAAAATCGACCATAACCGTTGAGAATTTCCCTGTTCGAACCGACATTTATAAATATGTTTTCTTGCTGGCGAATACATTTCCAAAATTTCGAGAGTGAAAGCTCAATGCGCAAGCACGCAAGCTGAAATTAAAAGTTGAAATGGAACGCCTAAACTGAGCGCTGTTTTGAGTAAATGCGTAGGATCAAAAATCCAAAGAAGCCATGGAAACTAGAAAAAATAGGTATATACATGCGCCACATTTAATCAATATTAGAAAATGGGAAGTACCCTAAATCTTTACTGTGTACAAAAATGGCCAACGACCCCATTGAGCCATGTCATTGAATGACTTAACCCTTTCAACCCAAGAGCAGGCTTTTACGGTCCATGAACACGATACGTCATAATTGCATTAAGTAGGATGACTGCTAAGTGAATGTGTGAAATAGACCATCAATATTTCCAATGTGCAGCCCCAAGGCTGCACATTGAAAATATTAATAGGTCTACCACCAGATAATGAATATTGACTCCCCCAGTTGCTACGGTGAACTAACATGGAAGATACCATCATGGTTCGAAGAGTTAATTACTACTACGTCCCAACAATCAGTGTGCTTCCAGGTGTGTCGCGTCTCGTTAACTGCCAATATTGTCCTCCTCAAACAAATGCCTACACAGGATTTAAAAGTGTTCAAGATTAACCCTTTACTTGATGCAGACGATAACAAAATGTAATATTTTAAATATTTATTTTTTAAACGTTTCAGAACAATACAACAAAACAATATCATGTGATCCCTTCAGTGGACCGAACGCGATGGGCTCGTTATAATGAGGGGTCTCTTGATATGGTCTTGTTGAAATCTGCTGAAAGTTCTCTTTTTAAACTGCTAAACTTGTAAGTTACGCGGATGGTTGTGGTCGATTTTTTAGGTGCAGGGTTAACACCTTTAACACTTGGTCTATCGACGCTATCACCTAATATATCAGTTTTCCGTAAATGAGCTATTTTAATTCGATTTTCTAGGAAAGCCGAAGTAGTTGAACTCTGCAGCTCTGTTATTAATTTTATTTATGCTCCTTTTACCGAATCGTTGATAAAAGGGCCGGCTGTTTGTCTAATGACATTTTCCATTACCACAAGAGATGGGTAATATACCGAAAAACCGAACCGATACCGATATCATGAGGATACCGAATAACCGAACCGAACCTATCGTTGAATACCGAAACCATCTGAATTTTCTCCTACATTCACTATTTTTAGTACTTGTTCAGACTTGATAACAGTTGAAAGGTTCATTTTAATGCAAGAAGTGACTAATCTTCTTTTCAGTTCTGTTATCTCTCAATGGATGAGCAACTGTCCTGAATTCCCACTAGACTACAACCTGTACATGTCCAACTGCTTAGCAGTGATTTCTATTCAAGTCTTGGCTGCTTGTTAAGGCAGCCAAAACCTGACTATAAATCATTGTCCAGGTGTTTTGTCTATTGTCAGCAGGACCTCCTAAAGATGGCATAGTCAGGGCACATGCTCTGAGATCGCAAACGAGGTCTTTAAACATTAAGATGCATTTAGAGCAAGTCACATAATTACTGTAGACATGATTTGTGGTCGTAAAAGAATGTCACTGTTTAGCTTATTGTCAGTGCCATTTATAGCTTTGTGGTAGAGTGGTACCACAACAACTTATTCCGCTCTTCCTGGTGCGAATTCCTCTTTAGTACTATCAGCAAATCTCAGTCAAGTCAGATACCGAATACCGAACCGATACCTAACTCAAAATTCCAATACTGTCCACACCTAATTACGATATAGCGACATGACACGAAAATAATGTTTTCTAACCCCACTTCCTATGCAAGATACGCGTGTCTCATGTGAGAAGGCCATATGAGATAGATAGCTATCTCACCTGATCCACGTGACCGGCCGACTAACATATGTAAGGAGCACAGGACTTTTCAATCGTCGCACGTTACCCTGTAAACAAACTACATGGTGTCACGTTTCCGAAATATTAGCAGACGAACGTTTGTCGAAGAAAACAGAAATAAAAATACAGACCGCAAAACCAAAGGACACTTGACTCTTTTGTTTTTTGAATTACTGGGTGAACGCCTTTTTGAGTGGAGAGAGTTGCACGAAATTTCCGTTGAAAAGTTATGCGAATACATTGCAGAATTCAAAATATGACGTCATCGGAATGTATCAATATTAATTTTGCTACATATCTTTAACCCCTGTCTTGCCGACGTTGGGATTTAATTTCGTGGTATATACCTCAGATATACACAGAGTTTTTAGGCGCTCTTTCCACTAAGAAAATCAGTTTTTTTTTAAAATGGACAACAAAATTGTTCGATATAGCTGCACGTGCCCTTCAGTTACTTTTGATGACGTCGGGGTGTTTTGGTGGGGGTCGGGGGGGGGGAGAAAAATTATCCCTTACGGGGGTGGGTGTGGGATGGGGAAATCTCACACGAGGGCAAGATATTTGGGCCAGACACAGGAATAATAATAATCTTGCTGGCCTCCTATCTCACAGATTTCGTTAACTGGCTCTTCCAAAAAGTTGATGCCAACGTGATCATATTGCAAAATATGCGACATCGTGTTCTCAAAATAATTATAATAGGAACCAGTAACCAAAGCATTGAGAAACATGGTATTCTGGTACTACGTGCGCATGTGTCGCATGCACGTGTTGCTGTGCGTATTTACACGCACACACCTCCCTTTGAGAGCGAGTGTATACACGCGCGTGGTAATGGGAGAAGCAACAACAAAGTAGATGGCTGGTGCCCGGACGCCCATCCATGTTCGATGGAATCTTCTGTCCCACCTATGCGCCTCTTCTATTTCCTTTCTTCCTCTCTATTTTCTTTTCCTTTCTTTTTGCTGTTGCTTTTCTCATCTGCACAACCTATTCTATAGCATAAACCTTTCTTTCCTGATATTTAGCTGATATCTCTGTTTGGATTTCTTATATTACTCGCCTAACTCGCCATAAACATGGTTGATAATTTTCGTCATTGGAAAAAATGTACCAGTCCGTGAGCTAGGAAGGTCTACTGTGCACCCTACTACTTAACTTCCTTGGTACCAAAATGTGCGCCACTGTATACTATTTACAAAACAAGTTGTTAACAGAAAAAAAATTGGGATGCAATATGCTAACCAGGTAGATGTTTAACCCTAACTACCCTAAAAGTTGCTCCAATCCGTTTGGAGCAGGGGTAACTTTTTTGTCACGTAAGCTATCAAAATATGGTTCAAACCCATAGTATTTGGTATCATTTTAAAGCTAATACAAAAAGGACATTATTACTAAACTTATTCACGTGGGTCAAAGGTGATTAGTGAACTATACTTACCAGGGGGATACCTAACCCTGCCCTCCTTTCGATTCGATCAATTTTGTTAGGGGTATATGCAATATTGGCAAATGTGTACTTTGCACAATTGACTAATCGTCCCCGAGTTCCAGGTTCTTCTATCTATCAACTGATACAGTAGGTGGATTGGACAAGCTGCAACTCGGGAGACGTAATGTCTAAAATTCTCTGTGTTTGCAGATTATATGGAGTATATTCGCCCAAAATAACAAAAAATGATTTTGTTCATCAGAATTACATATTCTAGACTTTCAGGTCGTGAATCTGCTCCTAGTAGATTCACTTCTATGAAAAAATTCGGTCTACGGGAACGTAGACTTACTTTTTGTTTGTCCAGTGTCAGCCAATATCAACAATACAATGGTAGGTATCATTTTGAAGATAATTGAAGATAATTAAATGTTCATTGCGTCAAAACTTAAAATTCAGTTTTGGAAAGTTTTTCAATAAAAGCGTTGCAAAACTGTAAAACATATTTGTGCTTGTTATTATATTAATGTTATGTAGTCAGATTCAACAAACTGAAGTGTATTGATACACTCCAGTTTGTTGAATCTGACTGTATTACATTAACACAATAACAATTCATGCATTGCCCTGAAAACTCATCAGACCTCAATGTCACTCTCATCACTGCTGGAGAACTCTTCTAATCCCCCCGAATCACTGGAATCATTATCAACAACATCCATCACGTCAACCAGCTGGCTGGGCATGCACTCCGAGTCTGTCCAGTTTGGACACACACATGCTGCAACGTCATCTTGCTTCCATCCATGAACATCAGGGTTAGGGATTTCAGGAACCGCAATCTGAGCCCTTCTCCAAATTCCAGCCTGGTAACTGGCTCTCATAGCATGCTGTATCAAACAACTTTTACATGGCGGTAATAGGCTGAAGTCAAAACAAGTTTTTCGCGAAAGAATCACACCACATTTTGCTTGTAACATAAGATATCTAACTTCGTTTACATTCTTGATGCGGGGATATCCGTACAGATTGCAGGTAAACTCTGACGTCATCACCTTGGACCCACGTAAACAAGTTTAGTAATAATATTGTTCCTTGTTGTATTAGCTTTAAAATGATACCAAATACTATGGGTTTGAACCATATTTTGATAGGTTACGTGACAAAAAAGTTATCCCTACCACTAACGGATTGGAGCAAATTTTAGGGTAGGGTAGGGTTAGACATCTACCTGGTTAGCATATTACGTCCCAAAATGTTGTCTGTTAACAACTTGTTTCGTAAATAGTATACATTGGCGCACATTTTGGTACCAAGGAAGTCAAGTAGGGGGGGGGGGGGGGGGGGGAGTGCACAGTAGACCTTCCTAGCTCACGGACTATACAAGGAAAGTTAGCTCCTCTTATTGTTTTAATGTTGTCTGAAAATTTAACACTTAGGCCATCGAAATGTCGAATAAAAATTGTTATTTCAAAATGTTAGCGAAGTTGTATCATCGATGTGCGTACCATTTCAGTAACTTCAAGCATTTCCCTGTAGAGTTGCATAAAAATACAAAAGCTGGCTTTTAACAATGTTTACCCAATTAGTTTGAACGTTTGACTAGTATTCTCTGTTGAAACCCATTTAAAAATAAGAAAACGGCGCGTTGATCATCGTTTGGTTTTCTGTGCTCTTTGTTCTGTGCATTATACTAACGGTGTGCACATTGTGAGATATAACACGGACACTACCCCGGTCGTTAATATATAAGTCAAGGCGATGAGATTTGCTATTTTGTACTGAGAAGAATAAAAAGCTTTCACATTACTATAAAAACCTTTGCGAAACAAAGAGCCAAAGTGCACAGTTACTTAGTTATTTCCAATTAGCTTGCTATGAAAAGCCAAGTTTCCTTTGAATCTTTTAATAAACGAAAACAACATAGAGCTCCAAGACCTGTCTGTTGTTTTCGTTTATTAACAACAAAAACCCAAAAGGAAACTTCGCTTTATTTTCGTTTGGTTCATATGCGTTTTTGCAACAATTACACACTTCTTAATTGCCTTCCTCGCATGTCTAATAATTTCAGAGATGATAACTTTATCGAAAAAACGATTTTCATGACTAGATAAGTTAGGGATGTGTATTTAATTATGTCTCATTTGTACCCGGACACAGCTTACATACGATTTTATGCTTACTTCTGAATCCATTTTTCTTTGGTGTTTTAAATATTGTTTCATTGTTATAACATGTTATATCGGTATAACTAGGGAACTTAAATGATGTTTAAACTAAAGGAATTGGGGAGGTTCAACACTGAGCTCTTCCAAGATGGAGCGTCAATCTACTGTGAAACCGAAACATTCTGCCACAACAAAACACTTTAAAGAAAATATCGCCCTGGGAGTTTCTTCCTAATGAAAAGAAAACACCATTATACCACATTTAGACGTGTTCAACGTAATCTTAGAAATTCACACTTTGAGAAATGTGCTAGGTATTCCAGGCATTGAATCCGACCTTCGTGTAAGAACGTCATTTAAGAACGCATCTGATTGATCTTACGTGACATCATGACGTGAATAAAACACAAAAACACAAAACTTCAACCCAAAACGATATCACGCAAGAATGAAAACAGACCGCCGAAGGTGATATATTTTTTTAAAAGATCAGCCTCATTCACTTATTTCAAGTTATCCCTTTGAACCGTGGTGGTATCGTCCATGTGGGTTCACTGGTAGCAATTGGAAGAATCCCTATTCATAATTTGGGGGTAAACCAATTTATATTTTCAACGTGCAGCCTTAGGGCTACACGTTGGAAATATTGATTGGTCTACCCCATACATGATCTTAGCAGCCATCCTCTTAATGAAATTATGACGTACCATGTGACTGGGCCAGAAAAACGCCCTCTCGTGTTCAAAGGGTTTTATCGTGGTACAAACACAGAACGCAGCTCGGGTAGAATACGGAAAACATGAATCAAATACCCTTGTTTGAGTGTTCTGCTCACGAGAAATACAGGAAAAAACTCCAATTCGGGTCGTTGAGTCCATTCCACCGCACTTCACCCGTGTTGTGTTCTGTCTTAGTAATAATCGTTAATCATATTACGGGTCTCATCCATGGGGACGCCGAACGTGGAGCAGTACTCGTTTACTTGTATACCGAGGTTTACATCGATTTTGTTGTGAACGAGGTTAAGAAATTTCATATCAAATCGTAAAAAGATGAGATTCGTTTTTATCATAAAACAGAGAAGTTCAACTTTGGAATATAGCAGTTCCCACACAATGTTACGACATCACGTCGACCTCTCACGTCACGTGTTCATCAGACGTGCCGAGGACGATGTTTCCGTAATGGGCTGCATATTGGCATTTTTGACAAAAGAAGTTATATAGAACCCATTCAGACAACATCAATTTTGATAACATTATTTACTTGCCCAACTTGTGGGAAAGGTACCTAAACGCGTTCCGGCAACTATATCGAACCCTAGCTGTCATATAAGTTTCTATACATTAACAACGTTAAAATGACATACATGCCGTGTTAATTCTAACTTATTGAATACTTTCAGAAAAGGTGCCAAGAAATACACTGCCCGCATGGGAAATGGTTACGAGAGAATCGATGTGACACGATAATACAACTTCCGGGCACCAGTTATATTTACGATACAGTAGTAGTTTATAAGTTTGATAACAGCTCATTGAATGAAAATATCTCTGCTGATCCTGAATTCGACGCAGGCTTCTTCAATTTCACTAATACATTTTCCAAAATGTTTTCGATTCAGTCCTACGAAAAGGCAACAATTAGTATGGTTGCACAAGGGCAAAGGATGTGCGAAATGTGCCCCAGTGGACCACCATTGACTGATATAATAGGCATAATGTTCAAGGTGTCTTTTGAGCTTCATCAATCCGACAAGGACATAGATGATATCGAGTCTCTGATTTATGGATTTTTTAACACACAACGTATGGTACACACTTCTTTTTACCTGAATATGAAGGTAATGGTAGATTATGCGTTGACATATCGAGTTCTGTTTAATTACCAAACTCTGAACGAGACATACCAAGTGCGTATATTGGATGAACAATATCAAGATAGCAATAGTTGGCAACAACCTCCGGCAAAGAAAACTCAAAGAATAAAAGTGAATCCATTCAATATCTGTCCAAGTATAGTTTTAAACACCTCAGACATAATTTTCGACGAGAATCAATTTAGTCTTTTCGTATTGTCTCTAAACACAAGTTTAACAGCTGGACAATTTGTTGTTTATGGTTCGAATCAATTCGGTGTTTGCGATGAACTTTACTTCAACATCAGCACAATGATCAAAAACACAAAGTTCGAAACGAGTCATTCATATTTAGGTCCAGAGGAAATACTTAGTGCAACGTGCACTATCATTTCAATTATTTGTTTGAGTATTACATTTGTAGTTTACTGTGTTGAGAAATCAATGAGAACAATTCCTGGTATCAATACGATGGCATTAGCTTTGACATTGGCAATCGCTCAAGCTTTGTTCACGTTTGGAGCCAGTCGTACAGAGATACCCATTCTCTGTAAAGTAATCGGTGCTCTAACTCATTATTCTTGGCTAGCTGCAATTCTACTCATGAATGTTTGTTGTATTCATATGTTTCGTGTATTTGGTAGTTTGCGCGGAGGACATAATTTAAACCTGACAAAGAGAAAGAACCTCGTCTATTATTTTACTTACGCTCTTCTCACGCCCATCGTTTTTCTTGGTATAAATATTGGAATTTCCAGTGCCTACTGGGATGACATTGGTTATGGGAAGCGGGTGTGTTACATCTCTTTTATTAAAATGATTGGGTACACTTTTGCCCTACCGGTAGGCTCCGTGTTAGTTTGCAATATTATTATTTTTATTATTGTGGTTGTATCAATAAGTAGAACGGCTAACAGTTCCAGTTTTGCCAAGTCGGACCGTCAGTATACACTCGTATATCTAAAGCTGTCAACAATAACAGGTATTACTTGGGTGTTTGGTTTTATTTATTATTGGACTGAAGTATCAGTGTTTTCATATATTTTTATCATTATGAATTGTTTACAGGGACTATTTCTTTTCGTTGCTTTCACCTGCAACAGACGCGTGTTTAAAAACTTGCATTCAAGTAGCCAAAGTAGCAAATGATATGGGGAAATGTTTTACGTAGAACAAACATCATTAGTAAACGCGAGGATCAGTGCCTCGGATTCCCATTCCGATGGTAGGTGATGAAGGGACGGTTAACGTTTCTGTCTGAGACAATTACACGAATGCCACCAAATCCAAGAGGAATAGGTTTTTCTTGGCAAAGCGCAGTTTGTTATTCTATCACATTCTTCTTATGTGCGTAGGTCACCCAGAAAAGCATGGGGGCGTTAGGAATTTCCGAGAAAGTACACACGCTGCAGTGACTTTTTCGCTCCAGAGCAAAGGAGTGCACCCAGTGATCCGTCACGCACAATCCCACTTTCAGTTAGGATGAAGAGGGATCGCGGTATATTCCGCCAATGTAACGAAACAACATTCCTTACACCTGGGAATAAACAAAAACAATACAAACCACCGCATCACACCTAAAAAATAATTGTTTTGTATTGCGAAAGTTTAACTATACCGTTGTTTAGTTGTAACAAGAGGCCTGTCACGCCTAGAGAGCTCCGGTGAGGGCCACTGATCGCATGGGCATGTTTTCTAATACTAATATTGTTACAAACTTTAGCCGAAAAATTTTCAGACTTTGTCAGCTCCGGTTTACAGACCGTAGAATAATTGATGACACACCGTCTATTGATAATACATATTGTTATGAAGTTTGGAGGAAAAATATTCAGCGGTTTAGAAATTATGGCTCGGACAAATAAAATGTTGACGACGGACCGACGGACAGACATACGATGACACACCGTCTATTGATAATACATATTGTTATGAAGTTTGGTGGAAAAATATTCAGCGGTTTAGAAATTATGGCTCGGACAAATAAAATGTTGACGACGGACGGACGGACGGACGGACGGACGGACGGACGACGGACGACGGACGAATCAGTATAAGAAAAGCTCTGCTGACTTTGTCAGCGGAGCTAATGAGGAAATCGTCTGGGAGTGGAGGACTGGACACAGAACTTGGTGTTGACATGATGAACTAACATTTTCAGATGAACTGATACAATCATAGAAATAACATTTTCTAATAACTGCCAGGTATTTCTCTTATCAGAGCTTCTGAGGAAACGTTTCTCTGTATATGACATTCAGGGACGTTCCGAAGAGGTTTCGATTGGGGGGGGGGGGGGGGGGTGTGAGGTCCTGTATTTTCCAATTTTTGTTTGTTTGTTTGTTTTTTGGTTTGGGGTTGTTTAAAAGCAAAGCACAAGGGGACTAAAACGCGGCAGTTAGTGGGTACATGAGAGTTTAAGAAAGGATATTTTGCGTGTAGTGGCTGGGATTCGGTAGCACAAGCAGACAAGCTAGGATCAACAGTTCGATTGTAAACCATACTTTTCGAACTGTGGCCTTTTGAAGAATAGTGTCAGTTGGTAACTAGGTAACATATCGTCGCCTGAGTGCCATGATGTTGAATGTTTCCTTTGGGTCCCACCGAATTATAGTATGCAGGTGACGATATTTTTGCTTATACATTTTTACTCAACGAATATTATCCAAAGTAATTCCAGGCAAGCCAGACTATAATCTACAAACCCAAGCAGGGTTAGCGTTGATTGAAGGCATATCGGTCTGCCTGCATATCCACCATACAGTACACCCAGATCTCCAACTATTGACAAAAAGTGGCGTCGTTTATTGATGGTCCAAAGAGTCGCGTTGCTCATGCTTTCCACCAGTGCTAATCTTCTCAGCCACATTATCGTGCCATTGCGAATGCAAGAAAAGTACCTACTGCAACCCAAGCCCAAGGGCGCAACTGAGTCGGTTGAGATAACTTGAGATACGATCCGAAAAGTAACCAAATTCAGACCGAGTGTTGTTACTTTTCGGTCTTCGGATCCCGGGTACTGAGCCACAGCATTCCAGATTACAGATACAGACTCTAGCTCCAATAACGAGCAACTCGGCATTGTGGCTGGAGTCTGTATTTCTAATCTGGAATGCTGTGACTGACATCGACTGTTCATTAGTAATCATTACAAATCACTGAAAAAAAACTGATTTAGTCCGCTTTTTCACAAAATGTCTAGACAGGAAATATTTCTAAAATAATTGGTGATTCTCACCATTTTCCAGCACCTATGGCAATTTGCTACACGCCCCACGAAACATATTAGAGACATTATTTAATTTTATTTCAGTATTTCAATTTAAATAGTCATTGGTGACTATAAATTTATTGATAAGTAAATGATAACTGAAAGTTCAATGCGAAAAATTGTTACCGAAAGGGAGTCTCAACTCCCAGGAGACCCGCCGCCGCCAGCGGTTAAGTTAGGAAACTGTAACACAGTGCCGTAGCGCCCGTAGAGGCCGTGGGGGGGGGGGGGGGGGGGCTTGCCCACTCCAGTTTTTGTTTTTTTGGGGGGGTTTGAGAAAATTAAGCTATTGAGTCTCTTTCAAGATTTAGCGAATTTTATATGTTCACACCAAGGTGTGCCACCAGTTTCTGGAGGCCTGGTACGATCCTGTTAAAACAGACTGTAGGTTCAAGTAACAACGTAACACCAAAAAATATGGAAAAAATAGGAAACTGTTGAAGAGATTTTAAATCTAAAATTTGGAAAACAAAAACAGCCAGCACATGAAATGATAGTTTTGGCAAATAGCAAAAATCGACTTGAAAATTTTAAAATTTTATTAATTTTTTTCCAACTTTTGATTTGACCCACAAAATTTCCAACTTTTGAAAATCAGGCTCTTTATTGGGGGGGGGGGGAGACACCCCCCACACCCCCCCCCCCCCCTGTATGATGCTATTCATTTGTTCCACTATTTTTCGTTCTGCCAAAACATGAGAGGCGCGACAACGTGTTCGGTAGTTCAAACGTGGCCCAAAGAACATTGGTAGTGAGGGTGATACTCTGGGGACAAGGATTTAAAGAGGATTTCCCACACCTGAATGCGACACCGTGGGGTTAAAATTCACTATAGGAATTCTTATAGACGCATGGTACTGATAGTGCAAGTCCGTGGGAACTAAGAGGGACAGAGGACATTCCTATGGAAGGTCCTATAGTAAATGTTCGACTGCAAAATTTTCTTATAGGACTTCCCACAGTTCCAGTCCTGAGTAAATTATTGGGGCGGCGGCAGCCTCCGTCCCTATAAGTTACTCACACTAGCACTGTAGGTACCATATGTCTACGGGAATTCCAATAGTAAATTTCGGACGTAGAGTGTCGCATTCAGGTATGGGGAAATCCGATGTTAAATGTTCGTCCTTATCAACCTGGATAGGGGAGACCATTCCCAAGTTTGATAAGCCTTTCGTTGTACACTCAATCAATCGAAAAGATTGATACATTTTTTTAAACTTGACGTGTTTAGCGAATTTTCACTTATCCTGTAACGGAGTATTAGAATGAGTCAGGTTATTATTGCATACAATACTTTATGTGCAGAAAATACAACCATGGGCCGTTTCTTAATTTTTGTGCAGTTGTAATAATTGTCTGTCGGAATTACAGAAAAAAGATTAGGAGATTTGTTTGTAGACAAATACATGTAGTTGTCCTGACGCATTGGCTTCCCAACTACTTTTTAACCCTTTACGACGAGATCGTTCCAATGAGGGGTCATATGCTTATGAGACAAAAAATGAAAAAACTAGAGGGGTGTCATTTGTGTGCAAAGCACACTATAGTATATCCCCGCATTCGCATTTGTGATTATTGTCGGTGCCGAATCAAAAATCCAAAACCTTTATGCACATCTGCAGATGCTATTTATTAACATGAACACACTTTTAGTGTTTCGAATTGAAACCCCTAGGAGTGTTTCTCTGGAAACCATTCCTCTAACGACAAAAAAGGTGCCCTTTGCACCCCTCGGGGCCAAATCAAAAATCCAAAACCTTTATGCTCATCTACAGACCCTATTGATTAACATGAACACACATTCAGTGTTTTGAATTGAAACCCCTAGGAGTTTTTCTCTGGAAACCATTCCACTAACAACAAAAATGGTGCCCTTGTGGCCCTCGGGGCCGAATCAAAAATCCAAAGCCTTTATGCACATCTACAGACCCGATGAATGAACATGAACACACTTTCAAAGTTTCGAATTGAAACCCCTAGGAGTTTTTCGCCGGAAACTATTCCTCTAACGACAAAAGTGGTGCCCCTTGCACCCCTCGGGGCCGAATCAAAAATCCAAAACCTTTATGCACATCTACAGACCCTATTGATTAACATGAACACACTTTTAGTGTTTCGAATTGAAACCCCTAGGAGTTTTTCTCTGGAAACTATTCCTCTAATGACTAGAGTGGTACCCCTTATGCCCCCGAGGGCCGAATCAAAAATCCAAAACCTTTATGCACATCTACAGACCGCATGAATGAACATGAACACACTTTTAATGTTTTGAATTGAAACCCCTAGGAGTTTTTCGCCGGAAACCATTCCTCTAACGACAAAAGTGGTTCCCCTTACGCCCCCGAGGGCCGAATCAAAAATCCAAAACATTTATGCACATCTACAGACCCTATGAATGAACATGAATACAATTTCAATGTTTCGAATTGAAACCCCTAGGAGTTTTTCGCCGGAAACCATTCCTCTAACGACAAAAATGGTACCCCTTGCGCCCCCGGGGGCCGAATCAAAAATCCAAAACCTTTACGCAAATCTACAGACCCTACTAATGAACATGAACACACTTTCAGTGTTTCGAATTGAAACTCCTAGCAGTTTTTCGCCGGAAACCATTCCTCTAACGACACAAATGGTGCAACTTGCGCCCCTCGGGGCCGAATCAAAAATCCAAAACCTTTATGCAAATCTACAGACCCTACTAATGAACATGAACACACTTTTAGTGTTTCGAATTGAAACTCCTAGCAATTTTTCGCCGGAAACCATTCCTCTAACGACAAAAATGGTGCCCCTTGCGCCCCTCGTGGCCGAATAAAAAATCCCAAACCTTTATGCATATCTACAGACCGTATGAATGAACATGAACACATTTTCAATGTTTTGAATTGAAACCTCTAGGGGTTTTTCGCCGGAAACCATTCCTCTAACGACAAAAGTGGTGCCCCTTACGCCCACGAGGGCCGAATCAAAAATCCAAAACCTTTATGCACATCTACAGACCCTATGAATGAACATGAACACACTTTCAATGTTTCAAATTGAAACCCCTAGGAGTTTTGCGCCGGAAACCATTCCTCTAACGACAAAAGTGGTGCCCCTTACGCCCCCGAAGGCCGAATCAAAAATCCAAAACCTTTATGCACATCTACAGACCCTATGAATGAACATGAACACACTCTCAATGTTTCGAATTGAAACCCCTAGGAGTTTTTCGCCGGAAACCATTCCTCTAACGACAAAAGTGGTGCCCCTTACGCCCCCAAGTGCCGAATCAAGAATCCAAAACCTTTATGCACATCTACAGACGCTATGAATGAACATGAACACACTTTCAATGTTTCGAATTGAAACCCCTAGGAGTTTTTCGCCGGAAACCATTCCTCTAACGACAAAAGTGATGCCCCTTACGCCGCCGAGGGCCGAATCAAAAATCCAAAACCTTTATGCACATCTACAGACCCTATGAATGAACATGAACACACTTTCAATGTTTCGAATTGAAACCCCTAGGAGTTTTTCGCCGGAAACCATTCCTCTAACGACAAAAGTGTTGCCCCTTACGCCCCCGAGGGCCGAATCAAAAATCCAAAACCTTTATGCACATCTACAGACCCTATGAATGAACATGAACACACTTTCAATGTTTCGAATTGAAACCCCTAGGAGTTCTTCGCCGGAAATCATTCCTCTAACGACAAAAGTGGTACCCCTTACGCCCCCGAGGGCTGAATCAAAAATCCAAAACATTTATGCACATCTACAGACCCTTTGAATGAACATGAACACACTTTCAATGTTTTGAATTGAAACCCCTCGGAGTTTTTCGCCGGAAACCATTCCCGGACGTACGGACGGGCGGACGGACGGACGGACGGACGGACGGACGCACACCCCTGGGTCCTAACCCCCTCCAACCTTTAGCCCTGCCCTGGGGCTACCCCTAACCCTAACCCCACCCCTCTCCTAACCCTAATACTACCCTAATTTCGACTAACCTCCTAAAAATAATAGCTCCTAAACAGATTTAGTTGGCCCGGATGGACGGACGGACGGACGAAGACGACCAATATATCCCCGCATTTTTTCAAATGCGGGGATAATAATGAAAATTGATTGTTGATTTTTGAGAATAGCGCTGGCCGGCTTTGGTCGTTACGTTGGGTAAAGGGTTAATTAACATGTACCTGTCATGGTTGGAACGAATCGGCTTCGGATTTCCGTTTGCGTGAGACCGACTGCAAGTGTGACGTGAGCCAAGTAACAAATCTAGTCTTGTAAGAAAGTACGTGGTTCCCAGCAAGACCGAATCAATATCGGAGACATATTGCTGTTGGGAATAAACAGAAAGCATAATTTTGACCGGTTCGTGACACAGTCAACATTTGCATGTGGCTATTTATCGCAAGAGATGTTCATTGATTTGGACTACCTACATTTTCAATAGCCAACGTCTCAATATGTTACAAAATCACATATCGGGAGGGGTGAGGAGTCGTGATACTTGGGGAGATCTAGACAGGTCGATGTGATGAAAGGTTCAGAAGAGACGGTCTTTTATCTATTTCTTTAGTGGTAAAGGCATGCTCACACTCATTGTGATATCGACCTCAGTACTTTTATGGCCTTTGCGTCCCACTAGACCAAATGCGTTAATTTGTCAAGAACAAAACGCAAGTGGCTGGATCGATGGTTTGACCTCTTGATGAAAAGTTTGCTGTGGTAAACAATGAGCAACCAATGGCGATGTTATGAACACCAGTGTCGATCAAGACTACGAATGGTGTTTATGTAAAAACATTAAATGAAAAAAGATAAAAGTTGCAGCTCATATGCTGTTCCAGAATTTGTAAGGTATTCATTGATCTCCTTTCCAATTCTGATGATTATTTAAAAAAATTAAAAGAATGAATAAATAAAAACACAAGATTCAAAGCCGAGTCTAACTTCTTAGGACTAAGTAGAATACACAATGAGGTGGTATGGTTAGGTTTGTACTGTTTCCGGGTTCAAATTCTCTGCCCTGGAGGGGACTGTACGCGTCATAACTACTCGCGTTGGTACAATACAGTCGCCGTGGACTGGTCGTAATCCACGATTTAAGCTACAGTCCCATATAGGCTAGTCCCGGATCTATAGCCCAGGATTATCCCGGATTGCCCTAAATGTGGTCCGGGATGATCCGGCGATACTTTTCCACCCCGGATGCGTATTGTTGCCCACAATGCGTTATAAAAACCCAACAAGCCGGTGTCGATACAGACCACGCCGGACAGTCCAGGACCATCCAGGAGGAGTCACGGATCGACCCGGCAGAGTTAGGGATGAATAGGGATCATTACGGACAGGACCCGGATCATCCCGGATCACCCCGGACCATCCCGGATCATCCTGGACTCCACCGTGTTGGCAACGGGGTTGTCCTGGACGGTCTGTAACTTGAACGGGATGATCCGGCGTGATCCTGTATGTCATTTATTGTCCCGGACTACCTCGTTTCGATATGGTTCACGCCGGCTCATCCCGTTCAAGTTACGGATCGTCCAGGACGACCTCGTTGCCAACACGGCGGAGTCCAGGATGATTCAGGATGGTCAAGGATCACCCCGGATTAAATCTTCGTCCCGGATCGTCCCGGAGGTTTTTGACAGTCAAAAATATCCGGGACGACATGCCGGATATCCAAGGACCACCCCAGATGGCCAAGGACAACCCCGGACTATCCAGGACCACTTACGGCGTCGTCAAGGATCAGGCCACGGATCATCCCGGACTGGTCCGGGGTGATCCGGGGCCTATATGGGACTGTACCTTTACCAGGTAATGAAAATCATCATCAGCAAAATTTTAATTAATAAAGCACGCGGTTATATCTGATTATTTCTATAATTAGTTTTTGAAATCTAATATTATAAGTTACAGGGTGTTTAGTTGGCAGATACAGACAGTGTCATATACGGCGAAGAGAAAACAATATTATTGTTTTCTCTGAGCCGTATATGTCACTGTATCTGCCAACTAAACGCCCTGTAACGTATTTATTATGCACGGCATGCTAAAATGTCATTGGGAAAGTTAACTCAACGAATAGTTAAATGATGCGCACTTCTCGAAATATGTAAACAAAGCAGACGATGTTTAGATACGCAACAGGGGGAGTAATTTTGCTTCCGCATTCTAATAAATCACTCGTGACTTGTTCTATAACCGCCAATGTTTTGGACTGGTTTGGCATTTCATTATAACAGTTTCATTCAATCGAATGCATTCGACGGGGCTATTTTATATGGTGGTTCTTCTGTGCGACTGCGCTTCAGCATGTACGTACGTGTAAATTAAAGGCTGGGCGTGTGGATATAATGATAAAACAAAATGGCTGACGGGCACCTTATATTAAATTAATATTGGGTGCTTTTCAGCCATCCTGAACCTAATATTGCGGAGTCTATGTCTCTAAGTAACTTCAATTGATTGGATAAACAAATTTACTAGCATAATATTATTGCGCCCGTGGAAATATTGGCCACACGTGGAAAGCGACCAGTCCACGGCGGCCGTACTGTACAGCATCCATATATTGTACGCTTAATTGCGATAAAATTAACCTTTTATCCAACGGTATTAAGAGAAAATGGGCCAGTCGTTGGCCATTCACTTTAATCGCCTATCAAATTTTATTATTTCTTTTAATATTTTGCTTCTCAAACATAGCTGATGACCCTTAATTGGGGGGGGGGGAGGGGTGCGGGTGGGTCATAAGCTAAGTTTTTCATGTAAAAAATAAAAATAATCTGTTCTGCCTATTTGAGTTACGTATGGAGGATCTCGAATATTAGAGTCACGATTTAATATGAAAGTTCTGAACCTAGTTCACAAAACTCGACCTGAGCCGAGACTTTACGAGGGTCATATCGATTTTAGTGAGCGAGGGTCAGTACTTTCATGTCATGTGCTGAAGAATGTCTGACTCTTCTTATCAAATAATGTGTACTTTATTTTTCACCCAAATTTACGACTAAAACTGGCCTGCGTTGATCACAAAATTCGCGAACCAAATTTTATTAGTTTTTCAACTTTTATCTCGAAAACATAGCTTGTAGTCCTAATTGGAAATAGCTCGTTGAGTTCGTTCCAATGAGGGGTTAACAGCTCAGTTTTTTTAAGAAGAATAATATGCATAGTTATTCAGTATTTTTGCAAGTGTTGTCTGCGATTCGTATTAGGTACAGAACAGCCGCCGTGGACTGGCCACGTTGCACGGGTGGGCAATATTCCACGGACGCAGTAATTAAGATTCCAAACTCGAGTTATAGGAATAATCATCAAAAATTTACTCAATGATGCACCGGGTAGAACCCGGTGCTTCATTAATTAAAATTTTGCTGATAATAATTTTTATTACCTGGTAAACGCATGCGTGGAAATAATTTCCCACGCGTGGATTACGACCAGTCCACGGAGAGTAGACTGTATTCAGTCAATGGAATATAAGAGGAGATTAATTCCGTTCAACTTACGAAACCAACTCACTCACAATGTTACGACGTCGACGCATTCCTCTGACCTGATCAAAGTAATTAGAAAAGCTATATTATACAATTTCCCTTAATTCTAAGGGTGAGACACAGACGCCATGCTTAACATTCACGCACGCAGTGGAAACGTTATAATGGACAATGTCTCATTTTCGTAAGGCCGATATCAACGAAACAGAGTCGGCGTCATCAGTTTGGCGTGCTGACAGCAGTAAATACTGATTAAAGTTAGTTCTATTCGAACACTCAACTCATTTAATTAAACAATTTGCAACAATATTGCAATAACTATGGTTCATTAGTGTTTTATTCATCTGTGTTGTTGTATTGTTGCATTGTACGTATATAAAGTTTATTAACTGTTGTAAATATTGGTATGTGTAGCCAATTGTCAATTATGATGTATTCGACAGACAGAGTTTGGTAACCGACTCTCGCCCCATGCTTGCTGCAGTCCATTAACCTATAAATTTGTTACATGTGTAAAGATGTTTAGATTTCGTATCGTACGTGAAATCCTTGAGACCAGTTCTCCTGTCATACCTGTATGGATTGAAAATTAAAAAAACCCAAAATGGGGTTGCCCCTCCTTTCGACAATTCATCTTTCTACTAATATTGCCGGAGCTAGATGCCCTCATGGACACCCCGGGATCAAATCATAACTATTTTTCGTGTACCAGGAACATCTCTAAGGAATATATTCACTTCAGATGTTAAAATAAAATCATCCTGGCTACACTATGTGCAATCCAAGATTGCGTCGCCGCGATCTTTTCCTTTGCTCCCCATGTTCAATTTCCAGGCATTATCCAAACTTAAATCACCGAAATGGTCTTTTATTGATAGAATGATGGTCTGGTGGATATAACAACGTACATTATAATGTCAATTTCGTCACGTCATGTCCAAAATGCCCTCCAAAATATGCCCTGAAAAAAATAAGGAAATATCAATTTTGTACCTCACTTTTCCACTACGAATTTCCACAAAATAAAGGATTTCCCCAGAATTTTATTGCAAAATAATGTCTTATTATTCTTCTCAAGGAAGCAAAATCACAGACAGATTGCTCCGTTGTCCATAAAACGGCAGCCTAAATGCCTTTCCTCAAGTAAGTCAAATTAAAAAAAAAATATCATATACTCATAAAGTGAAAAGTGAATTCCACTGATCGCCATTCCCACGTTCACAGGCATCCCATTTACAGAGTCCCTTACTAGGATCTGACGATGGCTGTTGAATCCCTTTTCTCGGATGAGCCGAAAAGTCAAACAAGTAATTCGTCAGTCTTACCGGATCGCTTAACCCTTTGAACTCTAAACTACACACGCCCTTCCATTGCCCAGCGCTTCACAAAAATGCCACAGCCGAGTGCTAATCACTGAAGTGTTCCTGTAATCTTTGGACAACAATAGGCTTCCTGTCCAAACGGATGGCTAATCACAGTACCCATTCATAACCATTTCAGGTCTATTCACACCAGCAACAAGCACACTAAACACACGCGCTACTCCTTGGCTACGCAAGCATACACTGGCCACTAATAACAGTCACCAGATGACAGGGCAGTTTACTTTGACCACAAACGCCCTTACCGGCTGAGAGGTCTACACAGATATCACAAATTCACAAGTCTACCAGACAGATGCCGATAAAAATAAACTTCTAACCCCGGCATGGCTTACCAACACTCACTAATCGACTGAAACATAGTTGAAGTCTATTCGATTCTCGCCGAGCAAACAGTAGCTACCACCCTCAGAACACTCAATACCGAGTCATAAGAGTAGTATATGAATTGGTTTTGGGGCCTGTTCGTCCGGAGGGCTGGGCCGGAGATCTGGGCCCGGAGTCCTGGGTCGATGAAGTCATCTTAATTAAAAAGTTACGTAAGGTAATTAACGTTACTTAATTAATATTTTTTTAATCACTTTAATAATTAATGTAATTAATGACTGTTGCACAATTAATGTAATTAATGAGTGTAATTAGGGTTGATTATAATAATTAGTATATTAATAAATGAATTAATAATGACGTACTGGACATATATATGAATGCTATCGACTGACTGACCCGCAAAGGTGAACATTGCGTGTCTGGGTGTCATTAAATCGATTTTTTCTTTTCAAACGCCAACTACTGACAGATGTTGAAGCAATTAAATCTATTGTCACACTTTGACGACTGGTCAAAAATATCGTTAGACTGGACATGCTATCATGTATTTAAAAACCAATGATGATATCACGTGACAAGATGTGTCTTGCTTTTAACTGAAGACTGTGAACGACTCCATTGTGACTATTTTTATAGGTATAATTTGATTTAATAACTTGGCGTGATTCTGACATATTAAGTTTATTCTTCTCGTTTTTATGGCTGTCGAAAAACTCTCATAGACCAAGATATTCTGATTTTACGCCTCACACGATAAAGTAATTTTTTAACGGTCCGATTTCTACGTTTTGACGAGTTCTCCAAAAAAAAAAAAATCACAAGAGAAATCGCCATGAGACTACTGTACACGGGGGAGAGGCTATACATGGCTGTACTTTATGCCCCAATACTTTGATGAATTAACGGATCATCTGAAAACCCACCAAGAAGGTGCTTTGAACTGTCAATTTTGTGTTTCAATAGCAAATTCAACAAAAGAGAGAGGCAGTGTACATCGAACAGACGTCGATGTCAAGATGTTCCAGTGGACGTTTTGTCTGAAATCATATAATAGGAAAGATACATTAGAAAAAAAACATGGAGAAATGTCAAAACTCGACATTTAACTGCGCGATTTGCGGGTTTCAGCTGATTCAACTTAACCGTCATCGCACCACAAGTAGCAGAGATGCACAACTCGATTGGCCTGTGGAGACGTTCTTCATCAAATAAGGGGTGTCAAACGAGGTTAGGAGGAGGGGTGAAGGAGACAAGTGTGCGGTCATATGTTTAAAATTTTAATAACCTTAATTGCTATGACGTAATCCCCTTAATAAATAGCATATATTCGTTTAATATAATATATTAATAATTTTCGTTAAATAATTCATTTTTTTATTCCACACCCCTGTATCCCCTCACAGTACCTAAAACTTTCATGAACTACCCTCCTCCAGGTCATCCAATACTAAAAAAAACTTTTGGAAACCGCTCTCCCCCGCCCCCACCATAATCTTAAAAAGAGTTGCTTTGTCACAAACACACACTTTTTCAACCAATCAGACACCTCCATTATCCCACATCCTCACCATCACACCCCTGTATCCCCTCACAGTACCTAAAACTTTCATGAACTCCCCTCCTCCAGGTCATCCAATACTAAAAAAACTTTTGGAAACCTCTCTCCCCCTCCCCCAGCCCTCACAATAGCTAAATTATCTCGAACCCCAGTTCAGTTCTCTAAATGTAATGAACATGTCAGGCCTCCGAATATGCCTTCCCCACAATTTTGAGCGATCAAATTACCCCGATTAGCCTCCTCTCATAACTTACCACTCTCTTAACCCGTATTTACTATGAGATTGTCCCCCTAATAAATAGTGTATGTTCATTTAATATAATATATTAATAATTTTCGTTAAATAATTCATTCCACAAGACACTTGTCAAAAAAACAAAATGGTGGATTAGTTTGACAGAAATACGCATATCGATTTATTCAGGAATGTCTGTCAGTTGTGTCCTTGGGCAGGACACTTCATCCCTATTGACCGTGTGGGGGCATGGTGACGCTGTGCACTAAGGCGTACTACACGTCGATGGAACACCTGTCTTCAACCAATGCAGACCCTGTGTAGAATCTTGACAGTTGCTTGCCGTTGCTCGGTGGCTCTCTCCGGCTTTCCCCACCCATAAATCAGTCTTGTTCATGATTAGTTATTGTGCAGACCTTAAACACCAATAAATAAATATAAATAAATAGTCGGTTATCAAAACAGCCCTTAAGTGTTTAACAGTTAATTGTGGACCAGTGCGTTTAAAAATGAAAAAATTTGGGTGATAGCACTACGGACTGTGTTTAATCATAGGAAAATCACACCCGCATTATTACTAACCCGTATGATATATTTTTGAATGTTCACTGAAGAATAACCCACCCATCTAAGTAAAAGCATGAAAGAGCTAATGTTATCTAATTACCTATGTGGGGGTGGGGTGGTCGGTAACGTTGTGTACTATGGCATACTACCTTCAGCCAATGATAACCCTGTGTAGAACGTTGACAGTTGTTTGCCTCTGCGCGATGGTTCTTTCCGGATTGCTCCAACTGTCGTTAAATAAATGAAAAAAAAACTACAATTCTATAATAACAGGCCAAGCCCCCCTTATCAACAACAGTACTTTCACCCCCCTCATTTTAATACTTGAAAAGTGCTGTTACTCGATCAAAAAAAAATGGTAAAAGGATATGCGACTCTGTAATAGCCACCCAAATTTGCGAGACTTGGGGAAAATATAACCCACCTAGAGCTGCACCAAAGCTACGTACACTATTCGAACTCCCGCATTGTGTCCTTAGGCAAGTTAATTTACCCCGTTTATCCACATGGGAGCACGATGACGGCGTGTAATAAGGTGTACTGCACGTCGGTGATACGCATATTTTAGAACAATCTAACCCTGCTTGTACGGATTTCCGACGTTGGTGAGATGACAGTTGCTGGTCGTTGCTCTGTGGTTCTCTTTGGATATTCCGGAGTCTACCCGTAAAATTGTCACGTTTAATTATAACTTAAACTTGATGTCCGGGTGTAATGAAATAGCGTATTTTCTGCAGACATTCTAAATAAACGCAGCTGGTTTACAGACCTGTATATATTTTTTTCAATTGAGTAAAAATATATGATAGTTACTGATGTAACACGCCGATTAGTATGTTTAATGAATCTAACTACGCCAGTCCGACCGACCCTTTGCCCACCATGATCACAACAAACGTTTCAATTCTCTCTCTCTCGCGCTCTCTCACCGATACAGTGCGGGTGGAAACTAATTGCGTTCAAGCTGTTGTTTTTTTCTAGGTTTTACCACCCCCCTTACAGAGCAAATCGAAATGAAATCTGATTCATTGAACCATACTACAGTGCATGTCAAAATTAATTTTTGAACGTCATTTTTTCTATGTGCCACTCTCAGCAGCTATGACCATAGCATAACTTTGTGGTAAAATGCTTATTTTTGTACAAAACTCAAGACCTTTCTCTGACAAATGCATATATAAAACAAGATAATACGTGAGAATGCATTGTGTACCTGCATTTTGTTGATAAAATATGGCATGACCACATTCCCAGATATTATTAATGTACCCGCTTAATAACAACTGAATTTTTATCGGATCACAGTTTTTGATTTGAATAATTGCCGAATCTTTTATTAAATCACATTCAGTAATTTATGTAGATTTCCTGAACTGGGCGAAGGTCAAGAAAGGCACTCTGTAGTTTAGGAGACTCCACATATAAAAACAAAATAAAAAATCTTAGATATATTGCATTTTTTTTAGTTATCCATATTAACCAGAAATCAAAACTAGTCAAATTAATTAGAATTAAATTACAAATGAATATGAAATTTGCAGTAAAATGAACACTGGTATATGCTACTGGCCGCATTTTTAGTTGTCTGTAATGGCTGTTGTTCAGAATGTCACCCTATTGGGGTGAGTTTTCGCTTTTTCGTCCAGTTTCCCGAGAGCTTCCACGAAGTCCGTTCCACATTCCCAATCTTTTCCAGGGGTCATTCTTCAAAGGCTGGTCCATGGCAGCTTTGCAGAGATATTGTTTTCTGGACGACAATGTTCAATGCGTTCTGGGTTTCTGATCAGACCCCTTGGGATATTTTGATCTTTAAGGATGTTTGCCAAAATTTTCCACCCTGTCGGTTGAAAATCTTTTCTTTTTCACAGCAGATCATTTATTAGATCACACATATTGGAGCCCAAAATTGTAATGCCGTTATACACGAGTCGATCTTTCTCATCCCAGGATAAATTGGGTATATTCTTTATTACCTGCAGTAACAAAAGCACCTTCTGCTGCATGGAATCTGGTATAACGGCTAACCAGTCCGGATGATTTTCCACTGAAAAACTAGTCGTTAAGGAGTATGGTTTGGTGGTTTCTTTGCATAAATTTGATTGGCGCTGAAAGATTGTCTGGTTCAGCAGCCCTTTCTCTTCAGAACCTGATGTTGAAGATTCAGGAATTGGTCTCATACCCTGGTCTATGGGCGGGACAGCTACAGCATTCAGGGGTGTGCGTATTTCCTGCAACTGTTCACTCCCCCATGGTTCAATACACTGAATTCTGCTTGAGGGTAGGTTGGTTGAGTCATCTATAGGTTTTTCCCTCAGTGATTCCCCCATCACTAGCGATTTTACTGGCTCTAGCTTATTTGCAAGCCCCAAAATATTTCCACTTGTTAATGCATTGTTCCAACTAAAGGCTGATTTCATATGCACTGGAGGATAGGGTGGCTCGTTACAGACAGATCTGGTTGTTAACTCGGCTGTATTTGAGTTCGCTCCCCCTATAGTATGTTTAAAATTTACATTTTTGTGTAATCTTCGTCTGTGTCGATAATAATTAGTTTTATGAGAGTAAGATTTTTGACACAATTCACAGACGTAGCGTGAATTCATCATTTTCAGAAGCGAGTTAATAGAGTGGCAATACAGTTCCAACACTCTGCCATTTATATGTATGAATAGGATGGGTCCCACCCCAACCTGTCAATCGCTGATTGGCTAATTATATATCAAGATAAGGCGGGTTCTATCCCAACCTGTTGATCATTGGTTACTTCAAATTCTCACACAGTGCATTGTGGGAAATTCCAGTGGTAGAGCTCTGAGGTAAAATAAGTTTTTTGCTCAACTTCACACAAATTGATATAGTTTACTTCAGAAAAAAGAAACATCAAAGTCACATTCATGACAAGCCAAGGTAGCACATCTGAACCACCAACTCTACACTGTTTAATCAGATAATCCATTTAATCAGATAATTACATGTGCATATCGGTTTTCATTGGTTTTTCATCAGTTTCCATCGGTTTTTCATTGGTTTTTATCGGTTTTCATAGATTTTTAGTGATTTGACAATTCGATAAAATGGTTTTTAGTGACTTAATCATGTAAAATGATCACTAATTAGTGACCAATTGATCACTAATGGTCACTAATTGCCACTAATTAAAGATCAATTGATCACTAATGGGCACTAATTGCCACTAATTAGTGATCAATTGATCACTAATGGTCACTAATTGCCACTAATTAGTGATCAATTGATGACTAATGGTCACTAATTGCCACTAATTAGTGATCAATTGATCACTAATTAGTGATCAATTGATGACTAATGGTCACTAATTGCCACTAATTAGTGATCGATTGATCACTACTGGCCACTAATTGCCACTAATTAGTGATCAATTGATCACTAATGGTCACTAATTACCACTAATTAGTGATCAATTGATCACTAATGGTCACTAATTGCCACTTTGCCACTAATTAGTGATCAATTGATCACTAATGGTCACTAATTGCCACTAATTAGTGATCAATTGATCACTAATTACCACTAATTGATCACTAATTAGTGGCAATTAGTGACCATTAGTGATCAATTGATCACTAATTAGTGGCAATTAGTGACCATTAGTCATCAATTGATCACTAATTAGTGGCAATTAGTGAACATTAGTGATCAATTGGTCACTAATTAGTGATCATTTTACGTGATTTAAATCACTAAAAAACGTTTTATCGAATTGTAAAATCACTAAAAACCTATAAAAACTGATAAAAACCAATGAAAAACCGATGGAAACTGATGAAAAACCAATGAAAAACCGATATGCACATGTAATTATCTGATTAAATGGATTATCTGATTAAACAGTGTAGAGTTGGTGGTTCAGATGTGCTACCTCGGCTTGTCATGAATGTGACTTTGATGTTTCATTTTTTTTGAAGTAAACTATATCAATTTGTGTGAAGTTGAGCAAAAAACTTATTTTACCTCAGAGCTCTACCACTGGAATTTCCCACAATGCACTGTGTGAGAATTTGAAGTAACCAATGATCAACAGGTTGGGGTAGAACCCGCCTTATCTTGATATACAATTAGCCAATCAGCGATTGACAGGTTGGGGTGGGACCCATCCTATTCATACATATAAATGGCAGAGTGTTGGAACTGTATTGCCACTCTATTAACTCGCTTCTGAAAATGATGAATTCACGCTACGTCTGTGAATTGTGTCAAAAATCTTACTCTTATAAAACTAATTATTATTGACACAGACGAAAATTACACAAAAATGTAAATTTTAAACACACTATAGGGGGAGCAAACTCAAATACAGCTGAGTTAACAATCAGATCTGTCTGTAACGAGCCACCCTATCCTCCAGTGCATATGAAATCAGCCTTTAGTTGGAACAATGCATTAACAAGTGGAAATATTTTGGGGCTTGCAAATAAGCTAGAGCCAGTAAAATCGCTAGTGATGGGGGAATCACTGAGGGAAAAACCTATAGATGACTCAACCAACCTATCCGCAAGCAGAATTCAGTGTATTGAACCATGGGGGAGTGAGCAGTTGCAGGAAATACGCACACCCCTGAATGCTGTAGCTGTCCCGCCCATAGACCAGGGTATGAGACCAATTCCTGAATCTTCAACATCGGGTTCTGAAGAGAAAGGGCTGCTGAACCAGACAATCTTTCAGCGCCAATCAAATTTACGCAAAGAAACCACCAAACCACACTCCTTAACGACTAGTTTTTCAGTGGAAAATCATCTGGACTGGTTAGCCGTTATACCAGATTCCATGCAGCAGAAGGCGCTTTTGTTACTCCAGATAATAAAGAATATACCCAATTTATCCTAGGATGAGAAAGATCGACTCGTGTATAACGGCTTTACAATTTCGGGCTCCAATATGTGTGACCTAATAAATGATCTGCTGCGAAAAAGAAAAGATTTTCAACCAACAGTGTGGAAAATTTTGGCAAACATCCTTAAAGATCAAAATATCCCAAGGGGTCTGATCGGAAACCCAGAACGCATTGAACATTGTCGTCCAGAAAACAATATCTCTGCAAAGCTGCGATGAACCAGCCTTTGAAGAATGACCTCTGGAAAAGATTGGGAATGTGGAACGGACTTTGTGGAAGCTCTCGTGAAACTGGACGGAAAAGCGAAAACTCACCCCAATAGGGTGACATTCTGAACAACAGCCATTACAGACAACTAAAAATGCGGCCAGCAGCATATACCAGTGTTCATTTTACTGCAAATTTCATATCCATTTGTTATTTAATTCTAATTAATTTGACTAGTTTTGATTTCTGGTTAATATGGATAACTAAAAAAATGCAATATATCTAAGATTTTTTATTTTGTTTTTATATGTGGAGTCTCCTAAACTACAGAGTGCCTTTCTTGACCTTCGCCCAGTTCAGGAAATCTGCATAAATTAGTGAATGTGATTTAATAAAAAATTCGGCAATTATTCAAATCAAAAACTGTGATCCGATAAAAATTCAGCTGTTATTAAGCAGGTACATTAATAATATACGGGAATGTGGTCATGCCATAGTTTATCAACAAAATGCAGGTACACAACGCATTCTCGCGTATTATCTTGTTTTATATAGGCATTTGTCAGAGAAAGGTCTTAAGTTTTGTACAAAAATAAGCATTTTACCACAAAGTTACGCTATGGTCATAGCTGCTGATAGTGGCACATAGAAAAAATGACGTTCAAAAATTAATTTTGACATGCACTGTAGTGTGGTTCAATGAATCAGATTTCATTTTGATTTGCTCTGTAAGGGGGGTGGTAAAACCTAGAAAAAAAACAACAACTTGAACGCAATTAGTTTCCACCCGTACTGTATCAGTGAGAGAGAGAGAGAGAGAGAGAGAGAGAGAATTGAAACGTTTGTTGTGATCATGGTGGGCAAAGGGTCGGTCGGACTAGCGTAGTTAGATTCATTAAACATACTAATCGGCGTGTTACATCAGTAACTATCATATATTTTTACTCAATTGAAAAAAAATATATACAGGTCTGTAAACCAGCTGCGTTTATTTAGAATGTCTGCAGAAAATACGCTATTTCATTACACCCGGACATCAAGTTCAAGTTATAATTAAACTTGACAATTTTACGGGTAGACTCCGGAATATCCAGAGAACCACAGAGCAACGACGAGTAACTGTCATCTCACCAACGTCGGAAATCCGCACAAGCAGGGTTAGATTGTTCTAAAATATGCGTATCACTGACGTGCAGTACACCTTATTACACGCCGTCATCGTGCCCCCATGTGGATAATTGGGGTAAATTAACTTGCCTAAGGACACAATGTGGGAGTTTGAATAGTGTACGTAGCTTTGGTGCAGCTCTAGGTGGGTTATATTTTCCCGAAGTCTCGCAAATTTGGGTGGCTAATACAGAGTCGCATATCCTTTTACCATTTTTTTTTTGATCGAGTAACAGCACTTTTCAACTATTAAAATGAGGGGGTGAAAGTACTGTTGTTGATAAGAGGGGACTGGCCTGTTATTATAGAATTGTAGTTTTTTTTTCATTTATTTAACGACAGTTGGAGCAATCCGGAAAGAACCATTGCACAGAGGCAAACAACTGTCAAAGTTCTACACAGGATTATCATTGGCTGAAGGTAGTACGCCATAGTACACAACGTTACCGACCACCCCACCCCCACATAGGTAATTAGATAATATTAGCTCTTTCATGCTTTTACTTAGATGGGTGGGTTATTCTTCAGTGAACGTTCAAAAATAAATCATACGAGTTAGTAATAGCGCGGGTGTGATTTTTCTATGATTAAACACAGTCCGTAGTGCTATCACCCAAATTTTTTCATTTTTAAACGCACTGGTCCACAATTAACTGTTAAACACTTAAGGGCTGTTTTGATAACCGACTATTTATTTATATCTATTTATTGGTGTTTAAGGTCTGCACAATAACTAATCATGACCATGACAGATTTATGGGTGGGGAAAGCTGGAGAGAGCCACCGAGCAATGGCAAGCAACTGTCAAGATTCTACACAGGGTCTGCATTGGTTGAAGACAGGTGTTCCATCGACGTGTAGTATGCCTTAGTGCACAGAGTCACCATGCCCCCACATGGTCAATAGGGATGAAGTGCCTTGCCCAAGGACACAACCGACAGACATTCCTGAATAAATCGATACGCGTATTTCTGTCAAACTAATCCACCATTTTGTTTTTTCGACAAGTGTCTTGTGGAATGAATTATTTAACAAAAATTATTAATATATTATATTAAATGAACATACGCTATTTATTAGGGGGACAATCTCATAGTAAATACGGGTTAAGAGAGTGGTAAGTTATGAGAGGAGACTAATCGGGGTAATTTGATCGCTCAAAATTGTGGGGAAGGCGTATTCGGGGGCCTGACATGTTCATTACATTTAGAGAACTGAACTGGGGTTCGAGATAATTTAGCTATTGTGAGGGCTGGGGGAGGGGGAGAGAGGTTTCCAAAAGTTTTTTTAGTATTGGATGACCTGGAGGAGGGGAGTTCATGAAAGTTTTAGGTACTGTGAGGGGATACAGGGGTGTGATGGTGAGGGTGTGGACTAATGGAGGTGTCTGTTTGGTTGAAAAAGTGTGTGTTTGTGACAAAGCAACTCTTTTTAAGATTATGGTGGGGGCGGGGGAGAGCGGTTTCCAAAAGTTTTTTTAGTATTGGATGACCTGGAGGAGGGTAGTTCATGAAAGTTTTAGGTACTGTGAGGGGATACAGGGGTGTGGAATAAAAAAATGAATTATTTAACGAAAATTATTAATATATTACATTAAATGAATATACGCTATTTATTAAGGGGATTACGTCATAGCAATTAAGGTTATTAAAATTTTAAACATATGACCGTCCACTTGTCTCCTTCATCCCTCCTCATAACCTCGTTTGACCCCCCTTATTTGATGAGGAACGTCTCCACCGGCCAATCAAGTTGTGCATCTCTGCTACTTGTGGCGCGATGACGGTTAAGTTGAATCAGCTGAAACCTGCAAATCATGCAGTTAAATGTCGAGTTTTGACATTTCTCCATGTTTTTTTCTAATGTATCTTTCCTATTATATGATTTCAGACAAAACGTCCACTGGAACATCTTGACATCGACGTCTGTTCGATGTACACTGCCTCTCTCTTTTGTTGAATTTGCTGTTGAAACACAATATTGACAGTTCAAAGCACCTTCTTGGTGGGTTTTCAGATGATCCGTTAATTCATCAAAGTATTGGGGCATAAAGTACAGCCATGTATAGCCTCTCCCCCGTGTACAGTAGTCTCATGGCAATTTCTCTTATGATTTTTTTTTTGAGAACCCGTCAAAACGTAGAAATCGGACCGTTAAAAAATTACTTTATCGCGTGAGGCGTAAAATCAGAATATCTTGGTCTATGAGAGTTTTTCGACAGCCATAAAAACGAGAAGAATAAACTTGCATTATTAATATGTAAGAATCACGCCAAGTTATTAAATCAAATTATACCTATAAAAATAGCCACAATGGAGTCGTTCACAGTCTTCAGTTAAAAGCAAGACACATCTTGTCACGTGATATCATCATTGATTTTTAAATACATGATAGCATGTCCAGTCTAACGATATTTATGACCGGTCGTTAAAGTGTGACAATAGATTTAATTGCTTCAACATCTGTCAGTAGTTGGCGTTTGAAAAGAAAAAATCGATTTAATGACACCCATACACGCAATCTTCACCTTTGCGGGTCAGTCAGTCGATAGCATTCATATATATGTCCAGGACGTCATTATTAATTCACTTATTAATATACTAATTATTATAATCAACCCTAATTACACTCATTAATTACATTAATTACATTAATTATGCAACAGTCATTAATTACATTAATTATTAAAGTGATTAAAAAAATATTAATTAAGGGACGTTAATTACCTTACGTAACTTTTTAATTAAGATGACATCATCGACCCAGGACTCCAGGCCCAGATCTCTGGCCCAGCCCTCCGGACGAACAGGCCCCAAAACCAATTCATATACTACTCATAAGTTACCAACACAATTCCCTCACCTTCATTCGAGCCCTACAATGATCTCCTCTTTATCGACCCCCTTGGTGTTTCTTCCGTGGACCCGCACAGACACGAGCTCATCACCAGGAGGTCACACTCAGAAACACGTGGGCCTCTACAAGACAAGCATCCTCAACAGATGGATTAGGTTACACTAACATTACAGAAACGCAGCGGGTCCACCGACCTAACCCTATCGGTAATACAGAATCACCCACGGCTGCACAGCTGCGCAGCCATCATGGAATGACCGACGACATACGAACAACCGTCGTTAATCATGTTAAAGAATATATATCCTGACGAGTGCCACACTGTGACAGTTTGAACGTCATCACAACAGTGCCCGTTTTGATGATACGGCTGACAGGCACATTGCCAGTCTTTCTAATCGTACATTCGTTAACCATGACAGATATGTACTAGGTAAAATTGAAGTTTATACCGAACACTCGCGAAATCAAGAAACTTTCTTCTTTATGAAGACATCCAATTACTTCATAATACACTCTAAAATCTCTTCGATGAAAAATGAACCCAAATCAACGGGGTTGAGTGAATATGAACCCAAATGGGTTCATATTCACTCAACCCAGCTGATTTGGGTTAATGTTTAACCCAATAGAGTTGCTCCATTAACATTAGTGGCATAGCTCTTTCTACCCGGTGCAACATACCCCGACGTTCCCCATAGATAACATAGTTTTTTTCTCACCAGGAACAGTCGGGTTGTTGGGCCACAGTGTAGAGCATAGCACTCACCTACTCGGTGAGGCTTGTCTGCTGGACCACCATACAGGGTATAGCCTTTTCCTAACAAGAGCAACATGTCTCCTGGAAGGTATAAGTTTTGTTTACACAGAGCAGAACTATTCCCTTTCCAATTGGGGCGCCATGCCTTCTAGGGTGTCAGTCAGCATGGCTCCTTCCTATCAGTGACACAAAATGCCTGTTAGGCTACCACGAACAGCATGCCTCTCCCCTGCCGACACACCATGCTTGCTAAACGTCTCTCTCCTACCGACACGCCATGCTTACTAAACCACCGCTATCGACGATTCCAGACATGGACAAGAAATGGAAATGGATGGAGGTGGTTGTTTAGCTGCCATCATTTGTGCACCGCACGTCTCTACCAATTCGTCTAGCTATGGAACCACCATTTCCAAAACCTTATTGCATTGTACATAACGCACCACAACTACCATTCCTCTGACTGCTATTTCCAAGCAATTATACCAATAATAGCCCAAACACTTTCCCTCTGCCAGTGACTGGTAAGCATAGACATTAAAAAGCAAGGTCTTCCATTCTACTGATCATCACAAACTTATCAAATTGAACACAAAGGACCACAAGTTTCAATCGTTGGCCCAATCGTGAATTGTACACCAAAAATTGTCAAAACAACCACCTGCTACCATTATTTGGAAAGATCAAGCATCAACGCTTTTCATTCCAATGGCCTCTAACCAAGTTACTTACGGGATTGTACCCCAAACATTTTGTGTGCAACTAGGCCCTACATTGTGACTTTCCAATAAATTGACTTGTCCCTATATCCCGGTAAATTTGGTATTTTGATTGGTCAGAATGCCTTGGACAAATAGCCATGGCAAAGGATGAACCCAACATCCAAGGTATATGACAGCGTGTAAAATCCAGGATATAAGCGCACGCGAAACATCGGGGGTATATGGTTTAAACGAAAGCTTTCCGCTTTTGCTCGCCTCGAAATAAAAATTGACCAAAAAACACTGAAAATAGTCACAAATATCATCAGATTTCCGACAATTCAATCATAAAAATAAAATAAGAGTAACTAATTCGTCCCCTGAGTATCAATTAGTTCTATGTACCAGTAGGCACATAGAACACATTGGACGATATGTCAACAAAATGCTGTTTACTCGTTTCCTTAACCACCCAAGGGATGCAACTCGATCTGTTGTCTTCTGCGATTATAAAAACAAAATAATTATCACAATATTGGTCCAAGTGGTATCCTCCCAAAACTTAGACATCCCATAACTTAGACAGCCTAAAACAACAACATTCACACTTTAGTGTACAGCTAATCCCCTGCTTGTTACCCATTATTCTAATGGACTAATCTGTGAAATATGCACACAAAGTCTGATTTATGAAAAAATGTTTATTGCAATTTCAAATTCAATCATTATTCATTTCAATCACATAAAAATACAGAATATAAAGCATTTCAAAATTAGGTAACAAACTAAGATAAGAACAAAAACACACAATGCTCAAACACATTACAGAAACATAAAAACACTAATCTATAGGCGATTTGTTGCCATCAGACAAGAAATTTACTTAAAATATAAACTTCAAAAGCATACACAAAATACAAACATAAAACAGATACATAAAAAACAAAATACACAAACATAATACAGATACATAAAAAACAAAATTCACAAACATAATACAGATACATAAAAAAACACAAGATAATTTACAAAATACACAAACATAATACCAATACATAAAAACCACAAGAAAATTTACAATAGTTCACTCGTTTATCCCTTAACCCAACAAAATTGCCAAAACGGCCTGTATTATTTCCAATTTTTAAATTTACATAATATATATATATATATATATATATATATATATATATATATATATATATATATATATATATATATATAAATATAAAATATAAACTGCCTCAAAAACATAGCTTATGACCCTCCACTGGACCGAGCTCATTGAGCTCGTTTCAATAAGGGGTCATCAGCTATGTTTTTAAGACAAAATGTTCAATTGCTAAGACATTTTCTTGCAAGAGTCATCTATTGTCCTCGTTGGGTAAAGGGTTATTTATTTATTTATTTATTTATTGATGTTTAAGGTCACATATTTATGCACAATGACTAATCATGACCGTGACAGTTTTACGGGTGGAGGAAGCCGGAGTACCCGGAGAGAGCCACCGAGCAACAACGAGCAGCTGCCAGCTCCCCAACATCGTAACTCCGCACTGCAGCACAGGCAGGGTTAGATTGGTTGAAGACATGCATACCATCGACGTACAGTACGCCTTAGTACACGGCGTCATCGTGCCCCCACGTGGGCATGGGGATGAAGTGTCTTGCCCAAGGACTCAACGCGGTTGCCGCAAGTGGGATTCGAACCGAGGACTTCTCGGCTTGCAGCCTGCACCTCTACCTACTGAGCCACCGCGCTCCCCGGGTAAAGGGTTAAGCTAGTCTTAGAAGATGTCCCGCTGCATCTAGAAATTCTAGAGGCGATTTTTGGCCTTCAACCATCATTTGCTTTAGACGTTGAAGTCGGGTCTCAACTTCCCTGTAGACTCTTTTCCTGCTTGGTGGAGCTGCGCCAAAATTTATTTGTGCGAATTGTGCTCTATCAGCATTTTCAATTTTCTTTATAACTTCCACAAACCTGTAGATATTTGGGTATCTATGAGGCAATGTTCCATTCAGGCGATTGTGGAAGCCTTCTAGGTGGTTGTTTGTCCTGGGACCTGTTGTCTGATGATGATTCCAAAGAGGGATTTGGAATCTCGCATCATCATCAACCCATGTTGTGACCATATAGTCATTAAAATATGTTACTGTAGGTGCTTCTGGGGTCTCCAAAAGTACCTGTGGCGTGCCCTTCTGTGACATTAGAAACTCAACTTTCTTAACAGTAGCCATTTTCAGGATATGATTCCCAAGTAAAGTCTGGCATCTTATATAGAGCAATTTTTTGACTGTGCGTTTATAACATAACTGAGTTCACTGTAAACATGTTCTGTTTGATCTTGATAGAAGATAAATAATAATAATGATAATAATTAACAACTTATTTGATGTTTTGTTTGTGTGAACAAGTTTTACTAACAAATAATAATCAATTCTTTGGTAATTCTCTTGTTTGGATAAACCTGTTTTCATTAATATAATATCAGTCTATTCCATTGTAATAGTGGGTGAACATAATTAACTACTTTTACTGAGTGTCTGAGTTATGGGATGTCTGAGTTATGGGATGTCTAAGTTTTGGGAGATAACCGTCCAAGTGATTGTGGAGCTGAGAAATGCGTCCACAAATTTATTTCCACTATGTTTGTATTGTGTTCCAAACGGGACAAAAACGTTATCTCCGCCAACATGTATGGTAGATGGAGATTTAATACCCGGATGTCTCATTTGAACACCTCGCCTGCGGCTCAGTATTTAAAAACCGCCATCCAGTTATTACATCTCCATATACCATACATGTTGGCGGAGATAGCATTAAACCTGAAAAATAAAACTTCAGCGTCCATGGTACAAAATAGAAGAATGAATGAGGATTACGTCATGCATAGCGCAAGAAGGTAACACCATGACGTCATGATTTCCATTCATAAAAAAGTCAACTCATAGACGCTGAACGATTGTCGAAATATATGCGAACATGCCAGGAGAGGGAGAAATGTTGTGAGATAAACTGGTTATTACCCCCAAGTGGGTTTCTGAGATGGTGTATTGAATAACCTATATTACACTTTGACTCACCAAGAGCACACAAGACTCATACACAACGTCAGATCACAAAATAGTGTCCCTTCCTCTACACTTACAAAAAAATTTATTGAATAATTAATTCTTTTCATTTTTTGTCTCAAAAACATACGTTATGACCCCTCTTTGGAACGAGCTCGACGCGCTTGTTCCAACGAGGTGTCATAATCTATGTTTTGAGACAAAAAAATGAAAAAATAATGAAAATGAATTGGCGATTTTTGAGAATAGCGCTGGCCGGTTTTGGCCGTTACGTTGGGCAAAGGGTTAAAGCTGTTCTACAAGAGTAAGCTTTTAAGAGTAAAATATACAGTTATAACATAATCAGATGTAAGGTGTAGATTATAACTTTTATATCTATTTTTTATCACTAGAACATAAATTTGTATTTTCTCTTAATTGGTCATGTTTCAAGAACGTAAAATAATTGTGCAATTCTGTTTCTTTTAAATAAAGTTAAGATACCTTTCACGTTGAAATTCCATTGTTGATGGCGCCAGCTTTGATTTTTGGCAGCCATCTTGAAAAGGGAAACGCTGATACGGGTTAATATTAAATGAAACCACGAAAGATGTCTGTCAAATGTGATGTTTTCATCCATCAAGTAACGTTTTTCCTGTTATGCAACCCTACTATTTGGTAATCTGATTGGTACTTCTAAGACTTAGAAGAGGAAAATTGTGGCGGCCATTTTGAATGCGAAGGGGTCAATCAAAAATAACATCATCCTGGACGTCGTTATATCAGCAAAACAATTCTACAAATAACAATGCATGCACAGTGATTGAAGTTGAGATAATGTGGGTGGGGGCTGGGAAGAAGCGAAAAATCGACGCTATCTTGCAATTCACGTAGTTTCGCGATTTTATGTAAACACTTGAAAATGTACTCTGGAGATGCTCTTGTTCGCGACAAAGCATATGATGGAAGGGGATGGGGGGGGGGGGGGGGGGGGGGGGGGTCAATGGATACCTAGTTCGTGGACTCTAAAACATTTTCAGATTTTTAAAGAAGAGAAATGGCAAAAATGCTGATATGTTTACCATTTCAAGTGCACAGTGTGAAATGAGAAACCAATAATGCAGCAGTTTATTCAAAGTGTTTTTTCCGTTGATCTGATATGCTGTGTCGTAATATGCAATTGGAATGACCTATAGTGTGCTACAACTCAGAATTTCGTGATCAGAATCAAAGTGGTGGTTGTGGTTGCAAACTTCATCATGGTTCTCGAAATGTTAGCAAATCAGTGCCAACAGCAGTTTCATGTGAACTCTCTCGCTGTTTGTGGACATCGGTGCAATATACACACTCCGGGCGAACGAAAGCTTGATCGCCCTGAGTTGAGGCGAACGAAAGTGAACGAAACGACCTTTCGCCCAATTTGTGACTTCCCGTTTTGTTAGTTGATTTATAAATGAATGACGAGGAGTATAACACAATTTAGTCTCGCATAATATTAATGCTAGATGAATACGACGATTCATTTTCCATTTTGATGCAGTATGCCCCCTCGTGTGACATTTATTTCCAAAACCATGTATGAAGGGAAATGGAAATACAACGATGACGGTTTAGGTCAATAGCTTCACAGTTCACTTACTTTTTTTACGTATAACTCAACCACGCAAACTCCAAAATGAATGGTAGCGACAATATTTTATTCATATCAGTGCATTTAGAATGTTAGATTTTCGTAATGTTAGGTCTTAGTTTCGTTTTGCAAAGCAACTAAAATACGCAACTTGATTTAGACTATGCGCGGTTTTATTTGAATGTGTTCTTTATCCAAACTTTCGTTTTCAACTGAGCTGTTCCTTATAATTAACATTACTGTAGGTACGTACTATAAGGATGTTAATTTTAACGCAAATAGTCAATCGCTTAATTTGCCAATATCGATTTATTTAACTTTCATTCGAGTTAACGTCAGCCATTTTGTGATAAGATTTGTGCACTACAAATACTCCACGTGAGTAGTAGGAGATGTACCCGATCGTGTCTCATTTCACGGAGATTTGCCGGAGCAGCTAGTAGTAAATTCCCATAGGACCCGGAGCCTTTTGTCGTTTGCTCGATGAGATTAGTGTGGTTAGAGCAATGACTTATCAGTACCTACTCTGTAGATTTTTAGGTTTACGAATGAGATAGGCTTTTGTCATACACAAGGGAGATAACTTTGTATGGCTATGTATAAATTACGGGGAATAGAGCAATCTGATTGGTTAATCAGCTTCCGTAACGTGAACTAATTGGATGATATGGATAAATGAAACAAGATCAAGTGTGCTCGGAATATGGTAGGAACTACTGGCATTACGAACCACATTACCAGTAACAGGATTATACAAAGCATATATGTACAGCCTATGCTATACTACCGTTCTAAACTACCAAGCATTACCCAACTAGACCTACTACAACGTACTACCTGTACCAGCCATATGATAAAACAATGAAATCGGTTGGTTGGATTGGGTGGATTAATAGTACTAAGGGGTAACATGGTACCTGTAGGGGTACAAAGCGTACATCCTATACTACCACACTAGGCGACCATGCATTACATACTACCTAGACCAGCCACGGGAGAACATAAAACATTAGGTCGATTAGTAGTACCAATGGCTTTCGGGGGGCCCACAGAGGTATATATCTCCATACTACACAGCCGTACTATACTACAAGGCATCACCCCCACCCCCACTCCACAATACCACTTGACCTGCCATAACGTACCTATACCAGTCATAGAATAATACAAAGCAATCGGTTGGTTAATACCGAGGACTAACAGGGGAGCTACAGGGGTATATACCGTGCATCCTTTGGCTTCGTTCTAAACAAACGATTATAATACTGCCTGACATAGCATTACGAACTACCAATACCAGCCATAAGATAATACAAAGGATTCGGTAGGTAATAGATTAATAGGTTAATAGAACTAAGGGAGCAATAGACCAACAGACCATTCATCCAATACTGCCCAATTTAAACACTCAGGAACTACCTCCCAATACCGCACTAGGCGATCATGCATTACCCCCTCCCCCAATATTGCTTGACCCAGCTATAGCAAACATAGGATAATATAAAGGCCCAAGGGCTAATAGTATACCAACATGGATATATACTACCGCTACCAAAACAACCCCCCCCCACCCCCACTTACGAGAAGTCCGATACCCCCTGACGCAAATAACGTTATGTCAGATTGTATAGTGGACAACAACAGTGGTCAACATCTCTATGACTTCAACAGCAACGTCAACCGTTTTTCGGAAAAACTTTCAAGAAAACTCACCTTCCCCTTCAATTTTCCATCACATACCCATACTATATACCCCGAGCCCTGGGTGTACATAAATCACTGTAAATACTATAGCATGCTATAGATGCAGTACGTACACCACTTGCCGAATCTACCTGGATAGAGCCCAAGTTTTGCACAGAAAAAAGTTGCTCCAGCAAAAGGCTCCGAATCCTATGGGAATTTAACACTAGCTGCTCCGGCAAAGCTCCGGGTAATGAGGCACGATCGGGTACATTTCCTACTACTCACGTGTGATTTGTTTGGGAGACAACGGTCACGTGGGCGTGCACAAGTGATCAATCTGGAAAATGTTGATCTCATGTGTTTACTATGAAATGTTGACAGCGGTGTGCCGATTGTCGTCAATGACAATCGGTTGATTTCCACATATGTGCAATCACATGAACCGAATGGGAAGTCTTCACGCTGCGGTACTGCACTTCACAATAAAGCCCAAATGTGTGCTTTCGAAGCGCAACCAGTTAAGTATATTTATCCATGTCATTCATCTGTTACGTGTTGGCATATTTATTGAACAATTTAAACAATTTAAAAATGTATTTTAGTAAGGGTAACAGTACAGCGGTTATACAGTTCGTCTTCTCGTCAATCGTAATGTTAACCGCCTGTATCACAGATCTATGACACGGGCGATCGTTCGAGATTCGGATTCAATTTCGAATATTTTTACTGATTAGATTCGAACTGAAACCATCTCGATTGAATTTCGGAGAGTTTTGAATTTCATACATTTATTGCCGAATTGCTGAAGAAAATAATATCTCATCCTGCCGAGAAACGAGATTTACTGTATCCAGTCTAACAAGATAACACACATTTAGTCAGAAAGTTCCTAAATATGTCATTTGAAGCGATTGTAGAGTTCATGTTACGTCTAGTTTGTACAATATATCATCCCCGAGTGGAACAATGCATCATCTGCAACGCTAAAGCATTCAAGATGGCGCATTGTTCCATTCAAGGGAATTTGAAGACTACCTACTGCTTTGGGGTTGGTACCAGAATTATCCCATTCATGACTGCAAGGAAGTCAAAGTTGTCCTTGCAGTCACGAAAACGATAATCTGGTACCTATTCAAAAAAAACCCCCCAAAAACAGTACAGTACAGTCGCCATGGACTTGTAATCAACGTGAGGGCAGTGATGTACAAGCATGCGTTTACCAGGTAATAAAAATCATCAGAAAAAATTTAATTAACGAAGGGGTTCTACCCGGTGCTTCATTGATTAAATTTTTGATGTTTACTCTGATAATTAGTGTTTGAAATATAATATTATTGCGTCCGTGGAAATATTACTCATCCGTGAAAAGTGACCAGTCCACGGCGGCTGTACTGTAGGTATCCTATTGACTGGTGTTAGCATGCATTCAATCTTAAAAACACATTGGAAATAATTCCACTGTACCCAAAATGCAAATAAAAAAGCCAGGCCAATATATTATGTTAATACATGTGCTTAGCACAACGAAGAGAAAAGAAGGACGATCTTTGAGAACATTGTTGATCATTTTGTGCTACGTAGTTCCCAAAAAGAAGCATAGGAAGAGCCTATCTTATGATTGTGGTTCAAAAGAGAATATTTCTTACTTCTTCCCAAGCACCGGTGGCGAAATCGATAAACCTACCAATATGTGCCTACAGTACAGTTGGTAGACTACACCTCTAAATAATTGCCAAAGCTCATTCCAATAAAGGATCACATGATATTGTTTTGTTGAAGTTTTTGAGAAATAATGTTTTTTCGACTGCTCTTTTATGAATTATGCTGGCGGATGCGTCTGATTCCTTAGGTGAAGGGCTAAACGGAAGTTGAGGAGGGGATTGCTTCTTGTTTTGGTAAAGTTGTAGTTTTTTATTTTGTTTTAATTCAATACCCTTTTTCTTTTAGATTTTGTCGCTTTTATCGCCAAGATATAGCCTTGGTTGCTTATGTGGCGTTGGGAACCAATAAATGAAAATAGTGATCCATGTATCTGTGAGAGAATGTACGTGTATGTGTGTATATATGTGTATACAATTATTGAACAGCAAATGAGCACCGTGTGTGGATTTTAAGCTTTAAAATTATTATTATTATTATTATTATTATTATTATTATTATTATTCTTGGAAGATTGGTAAAACATTTGCTATATCTCATCGCATGTTCTTTTAAATTCAAATTAAGAGAATTAAAACAAACACAGAGCACACTTTTCAAAGACAGCATGGTCAGATTAACCATCGCCCTGTTGCCTCCCTGCACAGAGAGTTATATATATCAGTGGCAGCGTATTTATAAAGCATGGTTGATATATAGCCTTTTCATTTACAAATCATCAACCATGTGAACCATTGCGAAAAATACTGAGGTAGGGAACAGAAGAAATAGACAAAAAAAAACAACAACAAATATTCAGAAGATACTTTATACAATCTAGACCTTCTAATTGTACGGATCTCTTGCATTTGAAAATATTGATCCTGTAGATTCATTTTGAAATATTGATCCTGTAGATTCATTTGGAAACATTGATCCTATAGACTCATTTGGAAATATTGATCCTGTAGACTCATTTGGAAATATTGATCCTATAGATTCATTTGGAAATATTGGTCCTGTAGATTCATTTGGGAATACTGATCCTGTAGATTCCACGTTCACTATTGTGATCACAAAATCGGACTCTTTCACAATCACGTGGCGATCCGATCGCAACACACGTCCTCACAAGGATCCAAATTTGGTACAAAATGCAAGATGAGTCTAAAGAATACGATTTGTAAAGAACTTTATTATTCATATTTCACTGAGCTAAAATTCAGACTCCCACATGAGTCCCCAAAACAGGGGACTTGATTTGGAAAAACTAGAATCTGACCTACTAAGGATGCTGTATGCCAAACATGAAAAGATTTTGACTGGTGAATCCGAAAAAGATTTTCAAAGCATTATCCTCATATTACATTAAGTTGAAATGTTGGCTCACATAAGGGCCCGGATGACTGACTTGAATCCATTGACTTGAATCTGCTTCTGATAAGAATATTATAAACATAATGTTAAGACATTCTGACTGGTGGATCTAGAAATTTTAAAATGATATTCCTCATATTGCACCAAGCTGAAGTTTGGCCTCATACAAATTTGAACACAGGAACATGACTTGAATCAAAGAACAAACTTGCTTGAATCACTCCCCCCCCACCCCCCCCCCCCCCCAAACATACAGTATAACGAAAATTAAAATATTCTGATTGGTGGATTTAAAAAAAAAATTACAAGTTTTCCTCGTATTACACTGAACTGAAATAAGGACTCCCATAGAATGCAGTAAAATTAACCCATGGTCTTGATTTGAACAAACTTGAATCTGTACACTACTAAGAATATTGCATACGAAATATCAAAAGATTCTGACTGGAAGATCTGAGGATAATTTTTAAAGAATATTCCTTTTTTGTACTAAGGTAGAATTAGGGCCCCAAAGAAAGCCCAATTATTAACCCACAGACTTGATTTGGAAAAAAAACTTGAACCTGAATTCCGTATAGCAAATAGTAAAAAAATCCGAGAGGTAGATCTGAAGAAGACGATTTTTAAAGTAATGGGAGACTAAGTATACAGCAAGCGACTTTATTTGAACAGACTTGAATCTGAACTCCATAAGGATGCAAAAAATCTATTCTGACATGTGAATCTGAAGAAGAAAATGTTAACCTTTTACCTAACTTGAAAAGTAGACGATACTTGCAAATAAAATTCTCGAATAACTAATTTCTTTTCATTTTTTGCGTCAAAAAAATAGCTTATGCCACCTCATTCGAATGGGCTCAACGAGCCCGTTCCAATGAGGGGTCATGAGCTATGTTTTCGAGACAAAAATATGAAAAAAATAATGAAAATGGAATGGTGATTTTTGTAAATCAACAACTTTCACCGCTCGATCCAAGGTATCAACAAACCTAAATTTATAAATTGTACTCAACATATTTCCTGAACAAATTCATTTTTTTTACATCGAAAGTACGCCCAATACTTAAGGGGTCGTCCAACCTAACTTTGGTCAATTTTTTGACATTTTTCCCAATGCCTCAGAAACAGATAAGAGAAGTAAGGAAAGGCAAATTATATATCAAAATAATGAGTAAAGTGCATAGAAAAGGTACATATAATTTTTTTTTCAGGAAAAAAAGTGAATTTTATGATTGTGAAGAAGATTAATTTGCCAATGGTATAAGTAACGAACCGGTAAAACCACAAAATAATCGGTAATTCGAAAGCCTTGTCCTCAATATAATGATAACATACTACAGACTCGGAGAAAGCATTTTTTGACACATACTCTAGTGGGTTTTGATGTTTGAATGTAATAACACCAACACAAATTTTGGATGTGTCGGATGTGGCCATGTTTCAATGATGTTTATTCCGGTCATGTGATTACGATGTGGTTCTTGCAGAAATACTCAATTTGGGCAATCATAAGAATGCAAGGACGTCAGCACGCCCTTTATTTGTTCGAGACAGTGTATGAGCGGATTTGCAAACAGGTGACAGCAAATACTTGAGCTGTTAATGTCATAACTGCAAAATATGGTTCGAAATTCCCTCTCGTGTTTACAGGCCGTCTGAACTTTTTTGTTGACAAAAAATCTGAATTATTGCGCACTAGAAAGACAACATGAACCACTTGTAAAAAAATAACCGAGTGTATAAAATCGGGACGATACACATAAAATAAGGCAATATTCATAACAAAGTAAGCAGAATGCTTCAGAAATCACCTTTTCACGAAATATATTCCAAGTGACGTGGAACAATATTGAGCGTGTTGATTCCCCCCGATGTTGTGAAGTTATTTACTTCCTAGTAGCCATGGAATTTGTCGCGGCTGTGTTTGATGGACAAATCTCCTTCACCGGAAACTATCTCCCAATTTGCATATCACAATAAACATAACCGCTGTCAGCGTGACCCTGTGGTCAACACCGAAACGAATTATCGAATCCACGGTCAAAATTAGCTGCAATTGGCTTTTTAAACAAATGAAATACACGAAATATTCGCAATTTCTTCATTATCCATGCCGAGTTACTTTTTAACCAGACCACATGCGTTCAGTTTCGTTTGTCGGCTTCAAACTGATATTGTTTGTGGTAATTAATAATACGAGAAGGCGAAAGAAGCCAAATATTTCCCATCATCTATAAATTAATTAAAATGGATAATTCCTTTTATTTTACTGAAATTATGAATTGATAAGGCGGGTGTGTTGCGATTATTATGCCCCAGACCGGGAAGTTGGAAAATCAAAGGTGGGTCTAGGGCCGTGCAGTGGTGGCCTCTGTCCTCTTAGTCTTAGTCTTACCCATTCATCATTACATGTACCAACATTCTCCCTTGTATCTCAACCATTGCTACTCCAATTTGAAGGATATTTATTGATGTGATCGAGCATCATGGGGAAACAATGCCTCTGTAGCTGCTGTGGCATGTGTTTCTTTCCACATTTTTTCAGAGTTGTGGTACTTTTTCACTCTTTTGAGTTAGAAAATTTTGTTTATAACTAGTTGATTTGTTACAATTTGTTGCAAAGTGCCTGCTGATACCCTCAAATGTATTGCTACAAAATATTTCTGGTGAAGATTTTGTTCCTATTACTTATCAAGCAACAACCTAATGAATATTCTGTATAAAGCCACCAATCTGATGTTTGACACTTTTATCGGAGCTGTTTTGAAGGCTTATGGAACTCAAAATGTTGATTATGGCAGGACCTTTCTATTCACCCATTAATCGATAAATTAAGTGTTATAGTTGGAAGCAAGAAGCATGAAAGGTCCAGAACTAAAAGTCTAAAAAGAATGTTTTGCAGTGTAACATGATTTTCGCAGATACACTTATTTGGAGGGTTACCTGTCTGATAGTGTTTGGAACATGTGTGGTCAGGATCTTCAAAAAGAAAAAAAGAGTTAAACTTTGAGAAAAAAAGAATATGCCTTGAGTGCCGGAGGTAGAGTCATACAAGGAATAGAGCGACCCCCCTCCCCCTGGGAAATATTTTGTGTCAAATGGAGCTCACTTGTCACCTTTTGGGGATTGCTTTGTGTACTGCGTTCTTGAAAAAAAATATGTGAGACCCTCTGGATGTGCCCCTCTGATCTCAATATGCCAATAAGCCTCCTTGGGGAAAGTACACGCAATAATGGTTATGGAAGGTTGAGTTGATGTGCTTTGAATAACAATGTACTTTTAAGTACATTGGATGGTTTATTGCAGTGACAGGTTACAGTTACCCTTTTTTCTTCTCCAACAGATATCATGAGTGTATTGGTGTCCAAGAGTAAACAGAGCTATTATACTTATTGATAAACCAGACAAATTTAACAATTTAATCACTATCAAATTGATGCATGGGATAAAAGGGGTTACAGTGCAAGGGGTTTGTAAATATATTTATTCAACTACAATGTATAACTTTGCAGTGCATTCTACATATGAGAATATCATAGTTTCTTTCCAAACCACTACAGTGACACATACATCTTTATATTGGGAGACACTCTTTTGTCCTTCTATACTTCTTCTGGTGGACTCCTTTAAGTTGACCTTTGTTGAACTCCCCAAATCAAAACATAAACAAAATAAAATGTCTGCCTTCAACCAGTGGGCACGCCACTTATAACATTTGGTCTCAATCTTTATTACTTTCATGAATTAGGAAATTATTTCTTCGAGTATGTACTTCAATGTTTATAGAATACAGCTGTTATTTTATTTTGAGGTATTTTATTGTAAAAATGTTGTTCTCTTACTTATGCCATAGCAGACTTTCAGGTGGTGCTATTTACACATGACAGCAGTTCCATGGCATTTCAGTTTCCACATGTTCTGTGTTTCATTCCAAGCATTTTGATATATAATTTATTGGGGTTATTCATTTTGGGACTTTTTTAGACTTGAAAGAAAATTACATGAAATTTGACCAAAGTTAGGTTGGACCTCCCCTCAATGTCAAGTCATTGAATCAACTGGTTCACGAAAATGTTTTTTTCTTAACCCTTTACCCAACGTAACGGCCAAAACCGGCCAGCGCTATTCTCAAAAATCGCCAATTAATTTTCAAAATATTTTCATTTTTTGTCTCAAAAACATAGGTTATGACCCCTCGTTGGAACGAGCTCGTCGAGCTCGTTCCAACGAGGGGTCATAACCTATGTTTTTGAGACAAAAAATGAAAAAATTTAGTTATTCAAGAATTTTTTTTGCAAGTGTCGTCTGCTTTTCATGTTAGGTAAAGGATTAAACATCACTCACATGACCTTTTACTGGAAACAAGCAAGCTGTTGGAAAGAAAATTCGAACATCACTTTTACAATGGATGGTAGACAGATGACCTGCGACAAAGCGAGATCAGTACGCAAGTTGCTATCCCTGACTTTCAGTCAGGTGAGCTAAATATAGATAATACATGTCCCTGAAGAGATATTCATATGATACATGTACACCGAGGAACAGTGTGACATTTGTTTCACGGGTAAGATAAAGTGTTAATTTATGATTTATTTTCATGTATTGATTTGATAGAACGAAAAATGGTAAAATCACTACCCTCAACCAAGAAAATTGATGATCTGCTATTTTGTTGCAGTTTTCAGTGAGTGGACAAGGAAAAAAAACGGCCTGTTACATGCAAATCTTCTATTTCATTTCCCACATCCCCAAATGTACCATTTCTGCTGTCAATAACAAGTAAAACTCATTTGTAAGGCAAAAAAAGTCTTGATTCTCAGAAAATTTGTTTTTCAAATCAGTGGGCGGATTTTATTTTTATTACCGTCGGGATTGTGAATAAAAAGGAAAATAGCCATGCCGATCCAGTCCCGAGTGGGGTAGCCGGTACGTCCAGATCGCTGAACTAATATTAACTAGAACGGTGTATTTTGTGTTCAAAGCACACTATGGTGTAATCCTCGCATTTTCAGTTTGCAATCACGATGGTCAAAAATCAATTCACATACAACGAAAAACTGTTACCACTGGGGCAATATAGTGCTTTACAAAACTAGGAATCATCCATACAAATCTATGAACCCTATCCCAACGTATAACACTTTAAACATTTTGAATAATACACCCTTGAGGCTGTTTTGCTATAAATTGATTCTGTAACAACAAAAGTAGTGTGAATGGAGGTATACAGGACTGGATAAAAAACCTACACCTTTATGTACACGTTATGATTTGCAAGTACCAATCTCTTTTTTAGACTATTTACACTAAGGTAAAAATATATCTTATATTAGATGAAAGGAAACAGTACTATTGAGGTTCGTTTAATGCCTGATATTAAATATTCGTGACATGACTTATCTACAAGTTTTAAAAACATATATCACGCAACTTATGTGGATTCCTTTTTGCATTTCAATACCATACCTGAAAGTATAAGAAAAGTTTAAAACAATTCGTCAACGACAAAAGTGGCACTTCAGGTGCCGTATAGAGTCGAATCAAAACTCCGAACTCTTTATGCACATCTAAAGACCCTACACGAACTATGAACATACTTTCAACGTTTCAAATTAAAACCCCTAGACGCCTTTCGGCGGAAACAATTCTCTAACGATAAGGTGGCGCTACGGGTGCCACATGGGCCGAAAAAAATCCCAAGCATTTATGCACACCTATAGGCCCTACCTGAATATATGAACACACTTGCAACGTTTCAAATTAAAACCCCTAGGCCGAGGAGCCTTTTGTTGGAAACCGTTTGAATAACAACAAATCGACACCATGGGAACCACATGTGACCGGATCAAAATCCTAAACCTTTATACAAATCTAGAGACCCTACCTTAACATATGAAAATTCTTGCAACGTTTCGAATTAAAATCCATAGGAACCTTTCGCCGGAAACCGATTCTCTAACGACAAAAGTAGTGCTACGGGCGTCAGGTAGGGCCGAATAAAAAATCCCAAACATTTCTGCACATCTAGAGATGTACCTGAACATACTAACGCACTTTCACCGTTTTGAATTAAAACCCTAGGTACCTTTCACCGGAAACTGGTTCTCTAACAACAACAGTGGAGTTAGTGGCGCCACATGGGGCCGAATTAAAAAAATCGTTTATGCACATCCCGAGACCCCATCTGACCCTATGAACACTCTTTCAGCGTTTCGTATTAAAACCCGTGGAGCCTTTCGCCGAAACCGATTATCTAAGGACAAAGGCCATGCTATGGGTACCGCATGGTGCTGTATAAAAAATCCGAAACGTTTATGCACATCCAGAGACACTACCTGAACGTATGAACACACGTTCAACGTTTCGTATTAAAAACCCAAGGCGCCTTTCGTCGGAAACCAATTCTCTAATGACAAAAGAGGCGTTACGGGTGCCACAAGGGGCCAAATTAAATATATGAAACTTTTATGCATTCCTAGAGACCATACCTGAACATATGAACACACTTTCAACATTTCAAAGTAAAAACCCAAGGAGCCTTTCGTCGGAAAGCGATTGTCTAGCGGCACAATTGGCACCACAGGAGCCACATTGGGCTGGATAAAAAATCAGAAATGGTTATGCACATCTGGAGACCCTATCTGAACATATGAACACACTTTCAACGTTTCGAATTAAAAACCCGAGGAGCCTTTCGCCGGAATGCGTTTCTCTAACGACAAAAGTGGCACTATGGGTGCCACGTGGGGCCGAATCAAAAAATCAAAACCTTTATCCACTACCTGAATATATGAAGACACTTTCAACTTTCAAATTAAAATCCCTTGGAGCTTTCGCCGGAAACCGATTATCTAACAACAGACATTGCGCAACTTGTGCAACATGGGTCCGAATAAAAAATCCCAAACTTTTATGTAAATCTAGAGACCCTACCTGACAATATATTAACGCACTTTCACCGTTTCAAATTAAAACCCCTAGAAACCTTTCGCCTGAAACCTATTATCTAAGGACAAAAGTCGCGCTGTGGGCACCACATGTGGCCGAATCAAAAATCCGAAACATTTATGCACATCTAGACAGCCAACATGAACGTATGAGCACACATTCAACGTTTCAAATTAAAACCCCTAAGATCCTTTCACACGAAACCGATTTTCTAACGACAAAAGTGGCGCTATGGGCGCCACATGGGGATGAATAAAAAATCCGAAACCTGTATGCACATCTGGAACACACTTTCTATCTGAAAATATGAACACACTTTCAACATTTCGAATTAAAATCCCTAAAAGACTTTCGCAGGAAACCGATTCTATAACGACAAAAGTGGCCCTACGTGAGCCACATGAGGCCTGATAAAAAATCCGAAACCTTTATGTACATCTAGAGACCCTACCGGAACATATTAACACACTTTAAACATTAAAAATTACTTAACCTAGGGGTCTTTCGCCTGGAAACAGTATTTTAGCTCAGTCTTTTAGTGGCGCCACATTTCTGAGATTTTAAAATGCGAAGCAAAAGACGTATAATATCATACAAACGTTGAACTAACCGCCCAAATCTCTCAAACGAGGACGTCATTCAATGCATGTACGCTCATAGTTAGAAGTATATCCCAAACAGTCACATTTTCACCCGTATACACAGACGAAAGTGTTCGTTCGTTCAATTCGACGACCTCGTCTTTTCGGAAACTGGATCTGTACACATGACGCTGTGTCCCATGGCTAAATGAACGCCGTTGTAGTTGCATCAGAAACGATCTCTATGTTTTCTCTACGCATCCGCTAACTTCCATTCAAAACCGTTTATTGAAGACACACTTGAAGTTTCCTGATTGTATTCTTGCGAACAATACGGAATAACACACGCCGCACTTCAAATCTTCCTATAGACTTTAGACGATTTACAAGTATTAAAGCACTCATTTCAAGATGTCGTTGAATTTTCTAAAATATTATGACGTCGTGTTCATTCTCCTTTCAATGGACATGCAGCGTACACTTAATATGTTGAACCGTTACCACGGGAAGTTTCCTCAAAATACTTTTGCAACGTGAGTGCAGTTCGTCTGGTAATCCAGGTTTTCGTCAAGCGTGGTAACACGCATTATGAACAAAATGTCACAAATTACTAAGATGTGTGGCGTTCCAATTCTAAAGGGTAAAGTATCTTTATTATCAATATACTATTAGGATGAAGTTTATCGCGTGGTGGTCTTTTTAAAAAAACGCGTAAACAAGAATAAATTTTCATTACAAAAAACGGCGCCCGTTGCACAAGCGCCACCTGTGAACAGTTTATCTTATGCCACTCACATTAGTACACCACGCAGAACTAGTCTGGAGGAACGCATTGTCTTTTGGTTGATTGTAATTTTCTCTCTGGGTGTGAGTTTTAAACTAATGTTATAAATCGTGTAATCTTAGAGATGAAGCAAACCAACATTTTGTCTCGTCATTAATTCGGGCTAACAAGCTGCATACTTGTGTCGCAATATCTATGGTTCAGGCTGCGAGTTTTTCCCATAATACAACTGGACATTGAATCATTTCTCCTAAAAATTGAGATCTTATTTTGAAACATATACAGTTTATTCAAGCGCCAAAGGTATCTGTTTCGGTGGCGGCATTCCTTTTACAGTATTCGACTGCGCGAAGAGATGTTATTATCAGGGACATTCTAACGGGTGGATATGGGGCAGGCGTCCTCAGAGTGAGTTTCCACGGGAGTAGTGGAAAGAGAGGGAGAGAGAGAGAGAGAGAGAGAGTGAGAGAGTGAGAGAGAGGGGGGAGAGAGACAGAGAGTTAGAGAGAGAGGCAGAGATAGAGAGAGAGAGAGAGAGAGAGAGAGAGAGAGAGAGAGAGAGAGAGAGAGAGATAGTTGAGGGCAAAATGATTCGTCCGTTTTGACCCTTACGTGAGTGAGAATTATATCATTTATTAACCATTGCAATTGCTGCGTATTGAAAAAAAATATAACGTTAAGTCGTATTCTTTAGAGAGTTTTGTAGAGACCTTATATGCCTTTCACTCAATACAGAACATACTGTCATCGTGTTTGGTTACTAACAAATCATGTAACTGATAAAATCCCGCGTTCCTTATTCAAATGCGGAGATAACGACGACAGCGAAAAACAACATTTAATAAAGTAATACATCTCTATTATGAATGTTACAAAATGTCAGCAATGAGGTTGTTTTGCGCTATGCCGAAAAGTCATTAAAAAAAAGACATGGTGCCATTTGGGAAATATTAATGAAACAATTATGGAGCATGATGGAGAAATAACATGGTGGTGTGAAAATACCAAACTACATTATTAATCAACCTGAAATGGGTATAGCAAATATCGCAATGCGAAATTGTTAATAAGATATCTCCCGATGTGGCACAGTAACATTTTAATTTGAGAGCTGAAAATCAAAATATCACACCATCCATTGTTACCGATACTTGCTAATAACTGGTTTAGATCACTAGGAGACCGAATAAATTCCAAGTTTTTTCCTTAGTCTTTAGTTTGCAAGAACATGGCTTTGTTTCCATATGGTGAGTATTGTGTAGTCTTATAGTCTTATTAAGCAAAGAATGTGAAAGCGTTAACCCCTTACAAACATGAATAAAAACGATACAAACCAAAATATTTCTTAAATAACTAAAATGTTCATTTTTTACCCCAAAACATAGCTGATGACTTCTCAATGGAACGAGCTCTCTTCGAGCTCGTTCCAATTAGGTATCATAAGCTTTTTAAGAAACAAACATTTAATAAATGGTGAAATTTGATTTTATAATTTTTTATCGCTGACCGGGTTTCGACTTCTGTTAAGAGAAAGGTTTACATCGGAAAGCGGAAATCAGTGGTTTGAAAATATAAATCCCTGGCGTATGAACAGTAGAGTGAGAAAATGTATTGCTATTAAAATACAACGTGTAGATTTTCTACCCGACAAAACACTTTCTGATGACAAAAAGGGCAAAAGACAAAAGAAAGAAAAAAACATCAAAAAAATCAGGGAGTCAGTGGCTCAGTGGTTACGGCATTGGACTTCAAACCGAGAAGTCCACGGTTCGATCCGCCAGGGGTACCTTCGTTGTGTCCTTGGACTAGGTACGTAATTTCGATTGCCCACGTGGGGGTGAGGTGGCGCTGTGTACTAAGGCTTAATGCACGCCGATGGTAAACCTGTCTTCAACCAATGCTAACCCTGCTTGTGTGGATTTAGTACGTTGTGGAGTCTGTCGTTACTTGGTAGTCTCCAATAAACGTTTATTATTTATCTTTTATAAGAACTCTCCGGTATTTGTCGACTGAAGAACCTTTATATGAATAGTTATGTAGCAATCAATTTCGCTGCATTGTTTGTAGAAGTTTTACAAATAATACTCCAAGAATACCCAAACTTTGTACCCCTTTAGGCGGATGTTAGAACAACTCAACATTACAAACACAGTGAAAATCTAATTTTCGCTCGCATTAAGTGGCCTGAACATTACACGGGATTATACAATCGTAGTTATCATAGTTGTACTTACCGTTGTGTCCCTCTTTTTACGCATATCATAGCAAGCACTCATTCATATTTATTAACGTGTTACCCTTTCCGAGAACAACTTTGATCTTTTGCTTCCAAAACGAAGGTTAAGGGCCTTCAAAGGAGCAATATTAACGATCCATAAAAATAATGGCCACATGCTGTTTATAGGCAAAAATTGAAAAGAAATGTTAAAAACTGAATGACGATTTTATAATAGCGCTGACAATTTTGACCTTTACCTTATTAATTAATTAATTAATTTATTTATTTATTTATTTTGGTGTATAACGACACCTTCAACATCCAGAGTCTTATCGTTTCAGACAGTTTACAAATGGAGGAAACCAGAGTCTCCAGAGAGAAAAACACAACGACGGCGATTAACTGTCGGACACTCTAACGGACTAATACCGCACGAGTAAAGTTTACATCGGCAGAAGGTATATGTACCGCCACGTGCTGTTCACCGTAGCTCATTGTGCCACCGCGCCTCCACCGGCAACTGGAAGTAAGTGTCTTGTCGTATGATGTAATGCGCATGACTCATTCGATCTGAAATCCATTGCAGTAACCTACGACCCACCGCGCCCCGGCCTTTACGTTAAGTGAATATGTTATTTTATGCCATCTGCTACCACAAAGATGGAGTATACCATCAGTTAATTAGAACTGTAGTCTTCTCAGCCAAATGCCACTTTTTAATGGGAAAATCACAAAAACAGGGAATCAAGGATGTCTGTGAAAACACACATTCTAAAATCACTTGGATTAAAAATTAACCCAAATCTAGGGGGTCGATTTGGGTTGATTTTAACCCATCTGATTTTAGAGTGAACGAATGCTTTTAAACTTTTTGATTCTGAATCCTTGAAATCTATTCGAAATATCATTTGCACACAGAAAAGTTCAGTTGAAGTTAGCTGAGCGTTACGGCAAAATTTATTTTGCAGCAAAGTTACAAACGATTTTGTGCCGTGTCATTGTTACTCACTCGTTGAGAACCTTCACATCTTAGTGTTGACCTCCATGTTGTATTCAAGCAAACACACTCGTCATCTGTATTATGATATCGAGGCAGATGCACCGCTGAATCATAAATTTATTGATTCAGAACCAAATGAAAAAAATGAAACTGAATGATGAGGAAATAATAAAAATATCACTTCTTTCCAGCGAAAAAAATGAAACATGTGCTATTATTTCCAGTCAAGTGTCTTTTATGTTAGTTGTAACGCCCTTTAGTACTTTGTTTTTGAACTGGCGTATTAATTTCCCGTATATTGACAGCGATGAGAGTGTGGGGGCTCAGTGGTAGGACTTCTAACCGCAAGGTTCATGGTTCGATCCTCGCCAGGAGTAACTGCCTTGTGTTATTGGGTAAGGCACTTAATCCCGATTGCCCACGTGGTGGCGCTGTATATTAAAGCGTATTGCACGTTCATGGTGCATCTGTCTCCAAGCAATGCTAATCCTGCTTGAGCGAAGCTGGTACGTTGGAAAGTCCATCAGTTGCTCGCCGCTGCTCGATGGTTTTCTCCGGATACTTCGGCATCCTCCACCCGTAAAACTGTCCGTATGGCAGCATTTATTCACAATCGGTATTGGGGACTTTCACGTGTAACTATTATAAGATCGCCTGAGTTGAAGAAGACGCCACCTGCCACATTTTAGCCTTGCAGATGGCGCCTTCTTCTACTCAAAGGGCGATAAATGGATAGGCGGAGAGCATACGTGAACTTTCACGTCATTTCTACGAGGGTTTTGGTGTTCACCGTTATGTTATTTAAAGTTATTTAAAGAACATCTTCATTATTATATATAAATATGAGATTCTAGCAGCAGACGTTGGGGTTCGGGCGGCTATTAGAATCCCAGAATCCAGTTTCTAGAACGACATTTATAAACTTAAGATGCATGAAAACGACTCTCAACGCCATCATAATCAGCTGTTTTGACCTGGCACACCTATCTTCCTCACCGTCTAGAAACTATTTTACTTATCATTTACCGGCGATACAACCTACCTGCGTTTTATAAGTGTGAAACGGAAATCTGAAACTAAAAGGCTAGTTGAATCGAGTTACTGACGCTACAGTTGAGATGTAAGTTAAATCTACATCACCATCACGTTTATGTACGAAAAGGTTGTATCAGAGTCTCGTTCCTCGTGTTTCTGAGGCTATATCTCGACTCTTCGAGACATGGTATTACAAACAAGAGTCAAATCTGTTAGAACATTTTGTACATAAAGATAATGGTGATCACATATGTATACGTTACTTGCCAGACGCCAGCAGTATATAATGTGGTAAATGGACCACATTTGGAACCTTAGATGAGGAAGTTAGAAGCGACGTCGTGATGGGGATGGGCAGTGACGTCGTATGGGTTGTCAGGAATTGAATGTGAGCGGCCATGTTGTGACATCATTGACATAGGGATACGTGGTGTTAGTGCGCACTCGAAGCAAGTGTTGTTATGAAGACGTGTTTACGTCGGTCATTCTATATGGTGGAGACCGTTATCTTTGTTTCTAACATAGCACATGGGACCTAAAAAGACGAATGACATCTAATATAGTGGGTGTGCTGTGAGAGAATGTTTGATTGTATGGCGGTGTATCTAGTTACTGAAAAGCAGGCGACAAAGCTTCAAATTAACAAACAGACTCGTCCAGACCGCTATCTTGGGTGCTACTCGATTGGAATGAATGGCACACAATCACATAAGCCTAAGACGTTATGGGGTGTGTTCCTTTGTATCGGAGTATATTTACTTGCTTAAAATCTTTGTGAATCTCCATTGTCGCCTCAGCGTGCTCTTTTCAAACCCTATTATGAACATTCTCTCTATTTCAGGACCGGTTTTAGCGCATAACAACCTTCCAGTAGGACAGATTTCAGGTTTTTATTACTATTTGTAGGTGTTTTTGTCTGTTCTGCTCATACCATGCATGGTTTTATATGTATTCCATGATTCGGGAGTACTCCTGTAGAATAGACGAATCTTCCTCGTGGAACAGTTTTTACCTACAAGTCTTGTCTTACTCTAGTGTAGGCCACCACAACAACCATTACAACCCCCAAAAGAAATTCAGCCCTAACTGCTAACGGGGATTGAACTCTATCAATATTTGCAGCTGCCAACCATAAATCACTAGTATCGTCTTGTGAGGCCAGAACTGGATTATGGTTGTTCTTTACTGTATATCTCAAACCACCTGATGAAATCCATTACAGTTGCATTCGAATTAGCCTGGTTGCGTTTTGAACATCGCCAGTAGATTGAATTCTTGTTGAAGCAGGTGTGCCGTCTCCTGAGAATCGCAAAATTAAGCTCCCATAACAAAATATTTCAAAAGTACATGCAAATTCATCAAACCCTGGACGAATAGGAAACGAAGTCTGTAGCTTTCTCTGACTCCCTTACCACTTTACTAGCTGCACTCAACCATAAAAATCCTTCGTGAAAAGTTGAGCATGAACATATCTGACCAACATGACATCGCGTTTCTGGTTACCTGGACAAGTTGGTATCTCCAGTAAATCAAACAGTACGGCAAATCTTAAACAAGTCTATCACTGATTTTAAGATTCCATTTAGTGATTACAGACAACCTATCAATTAAATACATCAACTCTATGTTGCAGGCGGGGTGTTATTGGACGACAAATAACGATGTGCGATCAGAATGTGTTTCCTGTCGACGTCCTTAATCAGTTGAGCATATCTTCATATGATTTCAGTACTATCAGATGACAACATTATTATGTTGGTCTCGGCAAGAACTATTTTACAGGGTAAAGTCCCATCGGATTCTCTCATTCATGGAGGAAATCAACATTTTAAAAGATTTTTAATTGTTTTTATTCTTTTAAACTTGATAATTTATTATTATCTTCAAATAATGGCGCAATTGGTGGTTGTTCAATAAATGGGTTTCGAAATCGCCCAAAGAATGGCCAGGAAGGTTAAAATGTTTTGCTACTGGGGCATCAGCATTATGTTTTATATCCTGTTTGTGTCTAGTAGCATGTTTTCGGAAAGATTTTGACTTTGACCAACATACTGCTTCCGACAGCGCTTACAAGTGATAAGGTCAAAAATATTTGGTGAATCACAATGGAGGGGGTTACGGATCTGATAATGATTTTTCGTTTGTTCAGAGGACAATTCCTCTTTCTGATCAGGCATAAAAATACGCAGTCTGCAATGATGCTTTTTGCAATTGAATACCGCGCCACTACCATTCTGCAACGGTCTGTTGTGTTCAATTTTCAGTGGTTCGAAATCAGTAGTTTCAGCTGGACTTTCGAGCGTTTTCAGAGTTTGAGATTTCAGGCTACGCAAAAAGTGCAGTGAAAGGGCGCCTAATACAGTAGAATAAGCCTTAATGAAACTTACGATATCATTGAATTGCGGTGGAAACGAATGAGCTGTGATTTGATGATACCTTTAAATGTATGTTGAGGATGAAATGATTTTGAGTGCAACAATTGATGTGAATCAGTTGGTTTAAAATATACTTTATAGTCTAAATGACCGGACGCCTGAAATTGCTTGTCTTTATGCACGGTCACATCGAGACAATCAACAGAACCTTCACTGATAGTAGCTTTTAATTTATTATTTGCATCATGATTGTTCAAAATGTCTAAAAAATCATCAAAATCTTCTTTTGAATGTTCCCAAATAATAAAAATGTCACCTAAATATCTGAGAGGTACGAGAGGATGCTTTGCACATTTGCTTAAGGCATTTTCCTCCCATTCCGCCACATAAATGCTTGCAAAATTAGGACTGAATCGTTTGCCCAATGCCCATAGGACAACCCATTATTTGTAGAAAATATTCTTCATTGAATTGAAAGACATTGCCTTTTAAGCTCAGCTCTAAAAGATCCAAAATTTGTTCATCCGGGCGTTTTGCATCCAGATATTTTTCAAATGCATTTTTAACCGATTTAACACCTTTATCAATATCAATGTTCGTATACATACTGTCGATATCCAAAGTAGCCAGAATTGCATTTTTCGATATTTTCAATTTCGAAATTTTTGACAGAAAATCCTGTGTATTTTTTAGATAGCTCGGATGTCTATTTTCTATAGGTTTCAGATGATAATCAATTAGTTCCGAAATCGCATTCTGAATTACAATCTGATACAATTGGCCTCCCTGGTGGAGTTACGTCATCCGTCCATGAAGAACGGTTCTTGTGGATCTGTGGTAGGATGTAAAATTGTCTTGTTTGAGCACTGAGCTTATCAGTTAAATATTTCAATTGTTGTTTGGTTATGTGACCTTCGTCGTGGAGAAATTTTAAGAGCTTATTGAATTTTTCGCCATTACTAGGCCCAATAAGTGAATCTATTTTCTTATAATGTTTAGTATTGCTGGGTTTTCTCATGGCTTCCTTTATATAATTACCCCGAGATAGAAGAACCACCGACCCACCTTTGTCGGCTGGTTTAATTACTAATTTCTTATTTCGAAGTTTCGTGAGGGCACTCCGTTCACCAGCTGTTAAATTGTCATTATCGGAGGGTATGTTCATGCTAAGCACCTTTTGGGGGATTCGTTTGCTAGCCTCAATAATTTCGGGATCTACTTCACTATCTGGAGGTGACCAACCAGATGATTCTGTAAAAGGAAGTTTCCGACCGCTGGAGTTTCTAAAGCGGTCTGCTAATTTCATTTGCGTAAGAAAACTACAGTTATATGATGGTATATTTGTTTGATTACCAGTTTTAGGCTTAGGTGCTGGTACAAAAGTTAAACCGCGATCTAAAAGAGACTTCTCTTGGGTTGTCAGGCCATTGGTGCCAGACCGGTTAACCACATTAGTTCCTAATCTCACATGTGTTAGGCGGTTGTTACCCTTGCCTTTACTTAGTTTAAATCTAGATTGTTCAACCAATGATCGTACATAATATTGGCGGTTCTCGTGGTCCAATGGATTAAATCCTGAGCAACATCAAACTTCGCGTCATCAATTTTTGGTATCACGTTAACGTTCTTCACTTTCCGAATGGTTTCATTGATGGTGCTGAAGGTTCTCCTCTCAGACTGAGGGAGTTTTTGCGAAAAGTTTATTTCAGGGAAATAAATTTTTGCTGATCTAAACTTGACCTTGATATCGCTTAGCATATTCCGCAACTGCTTAACTACGAGATCGGAATTATCATTTCGAGAATTCACGCCAATATTTAATAGTATATTTGGGAACTGGACTGGCCTCTGCGCCCTTTACACATAGAGCAAAATGATTGAAATTGGCGCGATGGTAACACTCCACCTGGATGTCAGGATGGGGATTTCGATCAATGCTCCTAAATTTGAACTACGAATCATAAGGATGTTTTTACGAACATCGAGGAGGCGTCAATTCCTTTTGTCAAAATTAACTCTGCTCTTATGCCGAAACTGGGAGAATTTAGAATCAAGCTCAGATCGATTATAGTGAACGCGGTTCAGAATTTTTATATCAAATCGTGACGAATGTGAGATTATTTTTATCACATAATACGTAACTTAACCCTTTCCCTAATGCAACGATCCAAACAGGTAAAATGTGTACATAATTTTATTATGTTTTATGTTTGCCTTACTACCTCTCATTGGGACGTGCTCGTCTCTTTGTCGAATTGTGAAGACAGTTAAGACAAGGCAGGCCCGTACCAGTCTCCGTCTGAGATCAGCCACAGCACTTTCGTCATCTGTATGTAGCCAGTGCGTTTCACACATTCACACAACTGCCGAAAGGAAAGTGAACTAAGTAATCTTGCGAACTTCATCTGATAAGCGGAATTCTAACCATCGTTGTTTGACGGTGTACATTGGTCTTGTGGTTTAGGTGTATTTTCCTGAAATCAACATTCCAAATTCTTCGAGAACATAATTCTGTCCTTCAGTACACACACACAGGCCCGTGTCAGTCTTCGGCTGAGTCCCACCACGGCACTTGCGCCGTACTGTAGTCAGCGCGTTTCACACTTTCATGTAGCTGCCGTAAGGAAAGTTAACAAAGTGATCATGAGAACCACCATCTAAAAAGCTAGTTTCCAGCCATCGATTTATGAAGGCGTACAATGGTCTTGTGGTTTTGATGTTGGCCTCTGATTGAAAGATGAGATTGTCTGCCAACGGTTCGATTCCAGGCCGGGAATCAAAAATCAACATTCCAAATTTCAAAACATATTTCTGTCTGCTAAAATACAAACGCAGGCCCTACAGTAGTAGTAGTAGTAGTAGTAGTAGTAGTAGTAGTAGTAGTAGTAATCTTTATTTATGTGACATGTGCATATATTATTTGTTTACAGTATATTTAGATTCGTTACATAACACACCCAGCCTTATATGCATGAGAGGACGCCATCTAACAAGGTAGACTCCTGCCATCGTTTGACGTTGTACAATGGTGTTGGGCTCCTGTTTTCCAGATTAGATTGCCGTGGGTTCGATTCCCAGCCGGGGATCAGAAACCAACATTCTAAATCCCTCGAAAACACGATTGTGTCCTTCAATATTCATACACAGGCCCGCGTCAGTCTTCGTCTGAGGCCAACTACAGCAGCTTCGTCGTACTGAAGCCAGGGTGTTTCACACTTCCGTGCAGCCGCAGAAAGGAAAGTGAACCAAGTAATCACGAGAGAATTTCATCTAATAAGCTAGATTTCAGCCATCATTGTTTGACGGTGTACAATGGTCTAGTAGGTTTGGTATTGGTCTCCCGATTGCCTGGTGGAATTGCCTTGGGCTTGATTCCCGGTCGGGGATCGGAAGTGAACATTCTAAGACAGAAAACATGATTGTGTCTTTCAAAATACACGGGCCCGTGAAAGACTTCGTCTGCTGCAAACTAATGAAACCACGGCACTGTCCTCGTATTGTACCCAGCGCATTTCATACATTCATGCCACTATCAAAAGGAAAGTGAAACAAGTAATCATGAGAACTTCGTTTAATAAGCTAGATTCCAGCCATCGTTTTTGACGGTGTGCAATGGTCCAGCGGATTAGGTGTTGGCCTCCTGATCGCCAGGCGTGATTGTTGTGGGGTCGATTCCCGGCCAGGGGTGAGAAACCAACATTCTAAATTCCTCGGAAACGTGATTGTGTCCTTGAAAATACAAATTTAGGAATATAAAGAAAATGAACGATTAAAATTATCAATTTGTTCAGGAAATTGGTGAAATATTTATATTTTTTCTCTCTCTTTAGCTTCCGTGATGTTTGCAACATCTATCTCATTGATAACGTTTGTATCAACGGTTGCAGGTAGCGTGACATTCTTACCGACACCGCAAATGCCGACGACTCTGGATCATCGTACACCCTTCTCAAACCAGCTTCTACATCGGAAACAGGACGAGAAATTTACGACATACATAAAACGGAGCCAGGAAATATATTGTCCTCAACACAACATGTGTACTGCTTTAGACGGGTACAAACACATGTACCTTGGTAAGGATCTAGGTTTAATACCGCCTTTTTGTAACTTGGACTTGTGTCCATCCGATGGATGTAATGTGATGATATGTGTCATCTGTACATTGACCTCTGTCCCGATGCCAACAGTTTTCAAAATGAGACTCTTCTAGGAGCTTGTACGCGACTGTCAATAAAGGGCAAAAGCGACTTGACAAAGCTTAACTTTACCGCAACAGTTTCTGGATGCCCACAAAGCTACACAGATGAAAACACAAAGCTGAAGTGTCACCGTTCGACACAGAAAGATAATTATGAACTGGAGGAGCGTACGTTGGTAACGTCATCACATATTACATACGGAAATAAATATTGCGCAATGTGTAATGCTATTACCAACTACGAATCTTGGAAGTATAGTATAACATGCAGCAACTTACTGAAATTGCCATCTTATAAAACAGAAGCACAAATATATGCCATGCTACGGAACAGTTCCCAGTGTGATTATCATTTAATTCCACCTTCAATGATTTCACTCCGACCCTGTAATCCTGATACAAATTCATCTTGTCCTCCTCCATCTTCTAATCAGGATATCCAAAACGCGTGTTCGAAATATACGAGGCCGTTTGCCCGACAATACAAGAATGTTTTCTGCTTTCTCTGTAACAGTGACAACTTTCGAGTCGATAGTTACGAGTGTGTTGCTCCAACATATGGCCCACCAAGTCAGCCTTTCCTTTCGTTTTCAGGTATCTTACAATTTAGAGAATTTGAACAGAACACACACACACCTCCACCAAAGAACAAACTCCTGTTCAATGTGCACGCGGAAGCCAATACGATGGAATGCAGGTACGTATTAAGATGTCTTGGTGAAAATTTCATTATCAAGGTCAAGCGCGCAAGATAGATCAAAAGCTGTCCTTAGTTCTCGTCCATATCAGAAAAGCCCCAACGTTTGTGAAAGGGGAAAAACATGGTAGAACGTAATGCATGACGCATGCGCAACACAAGTTACTAAGGAAGCAAGCAATTAATATCCCACTGACCCAGGAAACCTACCGACTCTTCTATCATATAGCCGCGAACGTATGAAATAATGATTCGGCGATTTGAAACATACTGTACGGAAAGGTGGGGGACGCTAGACTGAAAATTAAACCTTATGTTGCCCTATTTGCACTTTGCCCATTCACGCTCATTGAGAAATTTATCTCCCCTTTGCTTCGGCATTCTTCTACTTCTGCGCTTGGCTTCTGTCATCCTTATCATTACCACCATTACCCAGCAATACCTGAACATCCTTTTAAGTGGGTGTGGGTAACGATGGACCAACTCATCACGCGGATGCCGAAGAAATGTGCAATGAGTGCTGAAGGCACATGCCATACTAAAGGCTGGTGGTGCGGGTAGCCTTACCAGTATCCTTCAGCACAGCATGATATATGCCTTCTTCTCGCCAGAAAAGACAAGAAAATGTGTTCTCAATATTGACTTCCCTCGTCGAGCACACACCATTACCAATGGTCAACATTTGGTGGCTATTGATCATGATAAGGTTTTCATGGAGGATGAGAATCTCTCTCAGAAAAGGGACTTTCTATCAAATGCAGCCGTCTCGTTACCTTTGAGACAAAAATCCACATTATTTTGGAGGTGTGGGGGTGGGGTGGGGGGGGGGGGGTCAGCAGAAAGACGGGTCTTGCTTTTTGAAGCATGTTGCAAATTGCCAAGTTCTTCAGTGGATGTTTAGTTGATCAAATTGGCAGGCTTGAGCGTTTGCCCCTAACAAAATACGTCCTATCAGTTATTCAATTTACGGGGGATGAATAGTTAAATCATAATAATAATTACCTTAACGTACAGTCAGGAATGGACCATAGCTACACGATTCATTAGGATATGGATTCAAGTAAAGTGTTAAACAAAATATACTTTTTAAATCATTTAATATTTGTTTTTGTCTTAATTGTCTGATCTATTGATACTATTCGTATCGAATATCATATCTCTCGGCATGCTATTGAACAAAATGGGCAGATCTAATACGAATTTCATAGCACCCTATCTTAATCAATTTATGCCGATACCATTGACGTGGGTATGGGAGTAGCTCCCACCAGTATTTTGTAAAACCCTCAAACGTTCTGTTTCATTTGTCTTGCGCTCCGGCACAACTTTTACCTTATCTCTCATCGAACCTGGAATTAATCGAAATATATCTTTACATGCTTCACATATTTTCGTCCTGGAGATGCTCGCGCTAAATCTATCAGTGGAAGGGCTTATCCCTTTATGGGCGGATATGGGCGCCCAGTACTATTCGAAGACATCGCCAATAAAATGTTTTTGTTTTCAACTTTTGCTTCAACCATTTGGCCCCTCACGGAACAGTCTTCGTGATTAGATTCGCTAAAGCCTGTTTCATATCAAAGCCTTCCTTGATGTTACAACGAGTAAAGAACAATGTCCTGAGCTTCTCTAACTAGAAAGCTGGGCAGTGTTGTTGCGAAGTTAGCACAGAGGAGTTAATCAAGCTCGGGAGAAGATCTACAGCTCTTCTAAGATTATTGTAGGGTGTAGGGCAATAGAATTAATAGGCAATTTCTATTTGGTAAATGGGACTCGACTTTCATACCAGTTTTAGTAAAGTTGAAATTACAAGGACTTGCACTAGCTGGCGATCCGAGTACAGAAGTACTTTGAGTTCCTGCACAGGAGTTGATGCCAGATGTTCTGTTGACAACACCAGACATAACATTGGAGACCAGTATTGTCAACAAACAATAAAATTGTAGGGTTTGTTGATGGAAAGTATACTATTCAAGAAAAGTAGGGGATAGTTGATAAAAGTGAGATATATGAAGAAATATATTTATATTTTCATCAAAAAGACAGTTGAGGCATTGCTCTGTGACATCTGGTGAATGATTTCAGCGATAGTTGGGTGTCTGACAAGCACACATTCCACGCACTGAGCTGCAGAAGACATGGACGGTCAGGCAGAAAATTTACCACATTCAGTCCAAGACCTCAATACCTTGTAAATCCTCCTCGGTTCGCGAGGCAAGCGCGGATCCGACGTGGCATACTCCTCACCAAACGTCCAATATCAGCTCGACTGATGTTATTCCATTATTCCTGCAGTGCTGCGGCGAGTTCCTGGACATTGGTAGGGGGTTGCTAAGCATATCCCAGACGTGTTCGATTGGTGAAAGGTCCGGAAATAGTGCTGGCCAAGGCAGTGTAGTGATGTTCTGCCCCTGGAGAAATTGCACCTGTCATCTTGGAAAATGAATCGAAGGCCGTGAAGTCGCGCTAATGGCACCACATGAGCTGCTAACATGTTGTCACGGTAGTACTTCCCTGTGACACACCCTTGGATGACATGTAATGCTGTACTGCTTGTCATGGTTATGCCTCCCCACACCATAACCGACCCACCACCAAAACGATCGTGCTCCCTAACGGTTACGTCATGGTATCGTTCGTTCCACCGCCGCAACAATCTGTTTCGCCTTTCGTGGAAGTCGAGAGTGAACCTTGATTCATCGGGAAACATGACGTTGCTCCACCGACGATTGTCCCAGCGCTGTCGTGCTTCACACCAATTACGCCTTGCTGCGATGTGACGTTCAGTCAAACGTGGAATTATTCGAGGTCGTCGAGCGTACAAATTCCAGCTGTGTAGGCGATTTCGGATAGTCCGACCACTGGCTCGCACATCTGTCCAATTTCTGAGGCACTTTGATGGCGGTTACGTAATGCTGTGGTTCGGATGAAACGAATCTGGTTAGCAGTTGTCGCACTTGGACGACCTGGCCGACGTCAGTCATCAACATTGCCTGTCTCACGGTACCGTGACCATAATCTGCTAATCACCGATTGATTAACGTTGATACTTTGAGCCACAGCAGTCAGTCTGTTGTCAGATTCCATCATGCCAACGGCACGTAAACGTTCCTCACATGTCAGTCTTTGTGTACCTCAAACGTTACATCTCTACCAGAAACTATTGATGAACGAGTTTATACCAAGAAGAGAACGATGAGACCTCCGATAAAGCCCGTCCAGTACAAATGACAATTTCAAAACGTACCCCACAGATATTATCGCAGCGCTTGTGCGATAAACGTGCACGAAGTTTTCATGGGCCGGTGACATTCACGATCCACATTAACTTTGGTAACATATTGATGTGTCCAATCACGCGTATCCAATACCATTTTCTGAAAATATCAATATCAGTTTGGATATCCCCAACTTTTTTGTTAATAACATTCTGCAGCATTTTCTGGGATGTTATTGTCCGATCTATCACCAAAACATAGCATGCACCTGGTGGAACATCATCAGATATCAGGTGATGCTGCGTTGCAGAACTGTAAATTCCACTGGGACATTCTGCCAGTTAACATGTACCCGGCAGAATACTGTTTTGTTGTAGAAGTTCCATGAACTGCATGCAGACTGACCGGCAGTCTGCATGGCACTACAAGAGTCCAACAATGGCGACTGTCACGTCAGGGGACTTTCCCTAACTTTTCCGCTGCCTGGTAGTCGCGTGATTAGGTATTGCATCAGAAAAGTGGTGAACATAAGCACCGTTTTCTGGGTGCTGTTGTCTCCTGGCTCATCACAAGCTGTATACCTGCGCACAAGATGTTAGGTGGATGCCGTCATTTGCTTTGTAGCTCTTTGAAATATTGAGGTATGAACTTTGTTTCTTATGTGTTGTAAATAGCCAGCCAGAGGGAGACGGCATATCGTGTGTTTGTTAAAATTAAATGATAGATATTTGAATCAAAGAGTTCGTTACATTTTTGCAATTGGTGCATGACAAGATTCGTGAAGTTACTGGAAGCTGAAACTCATCTGGGACCTGCGTCCAATATCGCCTGGAAGGAAAAACCAAAAAGCCACGGGCTGGTGGGGCTTCGCGATTCTATCAGTTAACACAACGACTAGTCCTAACTTACGATCGTAGATCGATAGACATTAACACTAATTCCACTACAGGCTGTAGGGACCTGTCTCCCCAAAAATAATTTTGAGTATCGCACTTCTCCGGAAGCCCATTCAATCAGTGTCTCAAGACAAGGTGCCCGTTTTTCTGCCATCTAGAGACCAGGAGCGATTGTAAATAACAGCATCTAATATTCGTTATCATGCAAATTTGCTGGCGAATTTAGAGAGCGAATGAAACCCTATTCATTGAATACCATCACGTTGGTATGTGCGGTCCTTTTTTCAGCCAATTAGTTGAACCTAGCAGTAACCAAAATAAAAACTCTGTACAATCCCCCCAAAGAACGTGATGGTATCGTTGACCTTTGTTAGACTGGCGGTGGCATCCTGTGTTTATTACACGTCTCTATGACATAGAATCCATGAATTTAAATGTTCAGCCTTATTTGTAGATTTTGACAATTCTGGCGTCTGCTTTAAAAAAAAAACAGAACTGAAACAAAGCACAGGTGTGATTGGCAAACACGAGCAACAGATCGACGCGTGAATAAACAGAAAAATATATATGAAAATTGTGTCCAGTTTGGTTATTTATTCGTATTTTTAAGAAATTAGCTGTCTTTGTCTAAGAGATTTTCTCTTCAAAGAGATAAATTGAGTGTTATCAAATCACTCCCCATTTATGGAATAAATTTAATTACGTTAATTTTGTGGATTTGAGCAAAACAATTTTCCTGTCGCTGCAGTTTCCGAATTGATCTTGGTCAGAATGCGTCGTTTCGATTGGCCGATTAGGAAAATGAGCGAAGTTTAGTTCTTTTGATGAATCCATTACGTAAGGTGGAAAAATAGTCCATCAACGGAAATCCTTATGGAACACGAATTCCGTACGGATTTGTAAAAGCGGAACTAGAGGGGAGGTAACAGACGTGTAACAAAAATGATTATATGGATAGATTTGATGTACTGAGCACAAAAACCAATACACTTTGTGGGTTCAGTACTTTGAGAAAAGAGCTTCGATACATTACAAAATATTTAATTCTGCAGGAGTTTATTCGATACCCAAAGTGCAATTACTGGTTAAATTTATGATAAATGGTTGTTTTTTGTAAATTATAATAATGTTGATCAAATAAAAGTTATCCAGTTAAGTGTGATTACGAACATAGTACTCCAATGATTTCTAGAGTAATGCTACACGCACCACCTATCACAACGCACTTTGGCTATTATAATTGATAATACATTACTGTTCATCTGGTGGAAAGGCATTTTTAACCCTTTGAACTCTAGTGGAATCTCCCATGCCAGTTAAATGGCAGCAATTAGAAGAGTCCATATTCATTATTTGGGGTAGACCAATCAATATTTTCAACGTACGCCTCGGGGCTGCACGTTGAAAATATTGATTGATCTGCTCTACACATTTACTGAACAGCCAACCTATATAATGACGTTATTACGTATCATGTTCCTGGCCAGAAACGCGGCTACTCGGGGCAAAGAGTTGAGTAATTTGTGTGGAAAAGAGTTGTCAAGGTGGTTTTGTATAATGTTGGATGTGCGTAAAGTGAGTGATTAAATTCCCATTTATCCCCGATCATATCGGTAGGGATGGTTCAAGCCCTATCATCAGAGGGGATGCTTCAAGCCCAATGGTCTCTAAATAACGATTCAATCACGGCCACTGAAATACTCAACTCCTTAAAGAAATTTAACAATAAAAAAGCTGCAGGCAATGACAACATTTCTAATGAACTTCTGAAAAGCCTGGCCTATAGATTATTTGACAAAATTATTCAATCCAGTGTTGCAGTCTTATCACTAACCTGTGGAATTGAGCAAATCTGTTTTGACAACAAAATACAAAAATGGGGCCGTCACGATCCAGCCAATTATAGAGCTATTGCTGTACGTAGCGCGTTAGGCAAATGCTTCAATAAGGTGATAAACGAGGGGATTAATGCTTTCTTAGAAGACAACTATCTTAGAAGCGAGAACCACGGATTCAGGGCGGGACGAAGTACAATTGATAGTTCTTTTATTCTAAAAACGGTCATCAACAAATATTAGGTGTTAAAAAGCTGTTGTATGCGGTGTTTATCGATTTTGAGAAGGCATTCGACGCTGAAATAAGTCCCGTCTGTTCGAAAAACTGGAACGTTTAGGTGTATGCAATAATATAGTTCAAGTTTTGCAGTCTATGTTCCAGTCAAGTTACTACCACGTAAAAACATCCAGGGTATATGACCACCCCGGTTATCGACCATCGGCGTAAGCCAAGGCTGTGTTCTCTCGAAGACACTTTTTTAAAATTTTCATTGATGACTTGAGCTTACGCTTCAATGACGAATGCTCCCCTATCATCATTAATGGTTCACCACTAAATCATCTTTTGATTGCAGATGACTTAGCCCTTCTTTCGGACACTCCGCGTGGACTCCAAAATGCACTAAACAAATTAGCCGAATATTGCGATGAAAATAAACTTATCGTTAATGTTGATAAAAGAAAGGTCATCCAATTCAATTCTCGGGAAAAGACTAATCTTCCTCATTCCAAATCGGCACACAAACAATCGACTATATTTCCGAATATACGTACCTTGGGCCTGTTTTCTCATCCAATGATATATTACAAATCGCCCAACGGGAGCTTAGGATGATGGGTTAAGGGTTTTATATAGCTTATTTATTACCTTTCAGATGAAATGGTCGCCCTCTACTGGCATCTTGTTAAACTTGTTTGATTCTCTAATGCAACCGATTCTTACGTATGGAAGTGAACTCCGGGCTTCTGAGATAAATGAAATCAATTTTAATACCACCCTATGTGAACGTGTATAACTTCAGTTCTACAGGTGTATACTTGGCGTAAACATTAAATCATCCAATCATGCAGTTAGAGCAGAATTTGGACAATATCCATTATATATTGACCCAAAGATGCAACTTGTAAAATTTATGCAAAAAGTATTTCAATCCCCGTCATCTAAATTGTTACTGGATGCTCGGTTAGAAGCCGAAAAATATTACAGCCATACTATGTGGCTGAAATATGCGGAATAAATACATCGGGATAAAAGGGTATTAAATAAACTGAGAACGTAGAGACAATTCAAGAAAGCTTACACCCTAGAAACATTCTTGACAAACACCGCATCGCCCGAAGCAAAAATTAGGTTCACTCGATTACGCATCAGTAATCACTGATTAATGAACGAAAGGGGCAGACATATGCAACCTCCGACTCCTGTAGACGAAAGATTGTGTGATTCGGGAGCGGTTGAAACTGAACTGCATTTCGTGATGGAATGTGCGGAATATGGGTTTGTCCGAAATAACGTTTTTCACAGATTAGAGTTTGAAAATTAGAACTTCTCTGTGATGAAAAATAATGAACCCAAGCTGTGTAACATCATCTGTAATATGATCCCGCTTTTCTTTATACAACGCGAGCTGAAGCTCCATCAACACAAGCTGTCATTTATTTATTTACTGGTGTTTAAGGCCACATACTTATGCACAATGGCAAATCGTGACCGTGGCAGTTTTACGGGTCGAGGAAGCCGCAGTACCCGGAGAGAACCACCGAGCATCGATGAGAAACTGTCAGCTCCTCAACATTCTAACTCTGTTCAATCTCCGCTCAAGCGGAAGACAGCGTTTGAAGACATGTGCACCATCGACGTGCAATACGCCTTAGCTCCTATGTAGGCAACCGGGATAAAGTGCCTTGCCCAAGGACACAACGCGGGTCGTAGCGCTAGTGGGTGCCCGTGACGGCTTATTCTATATATGCCATCCTACGACAACAGTTAATACTATAATTTCGTATCAAATATATTTATGTATTCTCTTCACGTTATTGTTATGTGTATCATGCAATCTGTCTGTTCTTTGTGTTTTTGCTGAATAAACTTATCTTATCTTATAAAACTCATATTAAAGCTCAATATTTCACCTTGTTCCTTGTGATCATTGTATATTTGTTTTAGTTTATGTGCCTACGTGACCCTTCCGCCTGTATTTTATAGTTCATTTCCGTAGTTCGGTTTTTTTGTAAAATTCACAGGGCATATGTCCGAGCGGGGACCATATATAACAAATCGGAAGGATTCGTATTCCACAAATCATTGTTTGCAAGATAAATCCCACCAATATGCCGGAATAACCTTTGGAAATTGGCAGAGAATCGAGAATCGCATCTTACAACTGGTTCCTGTCAGCTGTCTTGCCAGTTCGTTACTGAGTTGTATTCGCTCTTTCTTCCGAGCCCTAAGACCCACTTTGACGATGTATTTTATCCGGCAACAAGGACAGTCATTAAGTTGACACCAGGGGCGTCGTGCGGTACTCGAATGAGTAAGTTTTCTGGTGCCTCATTCAGGTCCGATCTCATGGACTGACTCGAATATGGACTTGGTGATTTCCAATTATAATATTCGCAGCCAAAGAGTAGGATGTCAGTCGTAACCTTATTACACATGGAACCAATTGTTTTCATTGTTTGTATGTACATAGGTCAACTGAAAACACAATGGTCTGCATATTCGCGTTCGCCACGTCTACACAATACACTATCAGAAAGAAAATTACTGCACAAGTTGTTATTAAGATTGCTACAATTCAGACGGAGCTTACAGTATAAAGTTTGTGCACGGCGTGAAGAATGATTGTAGAAGTAGGTGGACACACGATGCCCGTTGCGATTAAGATAAGCCTTTTGAGATTGAGGTGTTTTTTCTCAAAAGGCTATTCCATAGTCGGTTAGTGGAAGGAAGGAAGGAAGGAATGAAGTATGGTATATATTTGTTCGGCATGGCAAAATTGTGAGATTACCACAGGGAAGGTTATTTTATTGGATTTTTGAGGTGGAAGAGGGGATTTAGTGACATGTGGGGGAAGGGGGTACAAGACTATGAAACATTTTAAAATACTGTAGGAGTTTATGATTTGGTCTTCTTGTTTCCAGAGTTTGCCAGCCAGGTTTGTTTTGTACACCATGTGACGAGGTGTGCTGCAGCGATTGTTGACGATTGTAAACAAACCCTAGTGTAAAACAGGGTCCAGTATCCAACGCTGGGGTGAAGTCCTATTTTGAATTGGACAGCATTGGCACAAAACATTGTTTGTTGAACAATTCGGCTTTGTCATAATCAGAAACGACGAGTCTGTTATCAAACTCGAGTTTGGGGATCGTTTGGTTTGTTCTAGGGAAAAGTAGTTTGATTGTCCTCCATCAATTTCCAAGTGTCTTCCACCGAATATCTGTCCGAGGCCAACGCGGTACTAATTATAAGCAATTCTGACCAATTCGGACAACAACGTATGTGTTACTGATTCGTGGAGTTGGGTTGGTAAATATTGTGGTAGTTACATGTACGTATGTCTACTGTCGGCCAATAGTACTAACAATCTACCTAAGGGGCAATACTCTCCCACAGTTCGTATGGGTGGTATGTAATAACCAGGCCATGCAGTGTATTGCTGGGTTGTTTGGTAAGTAGTATAAGATGAACTATCAGTACCCCGTAGTTCTGCTATTAGCCCTTATAACCACTATCCACCTTAGGTGTTGTGCTGCTCCACTGTTGGTATAGGCTGTGCGTAATGCTAGGTCATCCTGTGTTGCAGGGCTGGGTTCTCTTTCTTACTTTCCATTATAATTACATTACAATTACTTTTAAATTGTTTCCATTACATTACATTACAATTACTTCTAAAAAAATGACCACTGTATTACATTATAATTACATTTTAAGAGGTAATGAAGATTACTTTTCCATTTCTTTTCCATTACATTTTTACTTCATTCAATAACCATATGAGTTACATGACCTTGCAGGTCAACATGATGGTGTATCAAATCATTTGGTACACCTTTATACTGTCCTATAGTTGGTATGGACAGTATGTGATGCTAGGTCATGCTTGCTTGCCTGGTACAGGAGTATAGAAGGAACTGTTCGTACCCCGCACGTCTACTGTTAGCCCTTAGTACTACTATCCAGCTAATTGTTGTTCTGCCCCACAGTTGGTATAGACTGTGCTTGCTTAATGTTAGATTATGCTGTGTTGTGGGGTATATTTCGTGCAGTGTAGTGGGGGTACGTGCTGTCTAGAACGGAAATATAGAGCATACTGTATGTACCCTGTTGTTCTACAAGTTTCGGTGGAGTACGTTTTGTTGTCCAGTACGGTAGTATGCTGTGTACGATATTTACCTTTGGTGGTCTATGGTTAGCCCTTCCTACGAAGGTACCACCCAATGCTTTGTATCACCATATGGGTAGTCCGAAATGCAAGGTCGCGTGGTTGTAGAGTGCACGCTTGGAATCTGGAATCAGAGTAGAGTGTAGGTTGTTATGGACATTTAAAACATGACCGTGGTAAATGTCGTTACCTGAGACAGCTAGCAAGCTTGTAATAGTACTACAAGTGAGTAGTAATGATGGGCGCTTCTAGCACAGGACAGATAGTGATAGCCAGTAGTGGTGAAAGTCTAGAGTATTTGGTGACTAGAGTAAAAGCTGGTCAAATAACAGATGGCGGTGACTATGACAAGACAGAAGTAGTGTCCCTGGATTAACGTATGCCGAGGGGTGTGGTGTAGAAGAAAGAGAACGAACAGGTGCTAGGGCTACTAACTATCCCCTAAAACTATCCCCAGATGGTATCATCCAAAAGGTATCATCCAATAGTATATCACTATGGCCAACATATCCTCTAATACTGATATGAGGATATGAGGGGTGGAAGATGATACCTCACTGAGGAATTTCCCCATGGCCCTTGTACCCTCATACGACGAAGAACGGTTTCTGCAATCACATATGTATTCCAGTAAGGGATTCCTGTAAGTGGATTTCGCAAGTTGGTATTCCATGAGTAGGATTCCTATCTGATTCCGTGGACTGGGAGTGGTTATCGTAGGAACACGAGGAGAATGCACTAGTCATGGTACTGGTGGTGGTAGTGAGCGACAAGCAACGGACTGACAGTCATAGGAGTAGCAGGAATTACAGATATTACTTAGTAGCTTAGCAAATAGCAAATAGTAGATTATTAGAGAGGTAGAAGTAGGAGTAGACGTAGAAGGTATGTAGGGTGATACCTCTGCTTCTACTTTCTCGACCAAACTACACATCTTCTATCTCTAATTTCTACCAACTACTAATCTACTAATTCCTGATTAACACTTTGCTTGTCGCCCACTGCTAACCCAACATCTACTATAATACTAGAAACATAGTATGCACCGCACAACCACATGACCTACCAAACTATTCATTGTGCAGGACAAAACATTGGGTGGTTTTGTAGTACTAAGACAACCTATACGCCTGTGTAATACTAGAAAACAAGCAAGCACCACACAATCACACGACCTAGCATTCCAAACTTCTCTCTGTTCAGTACAAAGCATTAGGTGGTTTGTAGTACTTAGGGCTAACAGTGGACCACCAGGGGGTAAATACCGTACATTGTACAGTACCGAATTAGACAACAAAACATACCTCAACACACATTAAGGCTTGTAAATCAACAGGGTACACACAGAACGCCCCATATTACCGTACTGGACAACCTCGTATACCCCACATAACTGCACAATCTATACCCCACAACACAGCATGATCTAGCATTAAGAACAAACCTATACCAACTATGGGACAGCACAACGATTAGGTGGATAGTGGTAGTAAGGGCTAACAGTAGGCGTACGGGGTACAGACAGTTCAGTCTATACTTCTGTACCACACAACCATGCATGACATAGCATTACAAACTACGCATACCAACTGCAGGACAGTATCTCGGCTAAGGGAAATTGGTAGCACCAAGGGTTAATAGTAGGACAAAATCGGTAATATACCGTTCATCCTATACTATTATACTAGACAACCAGGCATTACCTCTCAATACCGTCCTGACTAGCATTACGCGTTACCCAATAACCCCGATGATATCAGCATGAGACATTTTTCATAAAACCACTGCCGACAATAAATAAATAAATAAATAAATAAATAAATAAATAAATAAATAAATAAATAAATAAATAAATAAATAAATACATAAATAAATAAATAAATAAAATCACTAGTTATTTTACCATACATACACTCTAAAATCAGTTGGGTTAAAAATCAACTCAAATAAACTGCGTTGAGAGAATATAAGCCCAAGTGGCTTCATATTCACTCAACCCAGTTTATTTGGGTACATTTTAACCCAACTGATTTTAGCGTGTATTTTTGTGACTGTGACTGCGACTTGCGCCTGCCACAGATGGCATGAATACCCGACTTGAGTGGTCAGAGGTTTATAAGTACGGCTATAACGATGTACCTTGTGAAGCAGACAGGCATGCCGTTAAGTGGATTGAAATGAAAACTTAACAAGCAACCATTATGCCATTCGAGTAGCATGATTCAGTCGATAAAAGACATTCACTTGCTATCTTCTTTGCGTGGAAAAACATTAGTTAACCGAGTCGAAAAATATAGGAATCAGGAAGCCGATTTGATGTCGATCCAAAATCAGGTCATCGATGTCGAGATCGAATCGAATCTTCGAAGGGGCCTAATATGTATCTGGCAGAACAACAGGCCTAAACGATCCGACCAACCTGAATATTTTTTGACAAAGTGTCGAGATGGAAAAGGGACTCTCCTCGACCATCTTCACTTAACCGGTAGAGGGCTAAATTATTTTTTGTCATAAAATGTTGTTGACCTGTCTTTGCCTTATTAAAATTTATGGGAGACTGCAATAGGCACTTTCCATAAACTGCAACAAGGCAAATACTTAAATACTAAATAATTTCACTTCAAAGATAATGTGAAGTACATCCACTGAATAATAAGCCTTTACGTTATGATACGTGCACATCAGATTAAAGCCCAGATATGGGTTTCCGGCAGTCTACCAGGTATTCCTTTTTGATAGTGTTATTGCCAGGGCTGGGAGGAGTTAAAATTGTCCTTAACACGTTAACGTGTTAAATAATTCTGCGTTAACGAGTTAAATGACGTTAAATGTTAAAATGAACACAATTTTAATAACTTCGGCCATTTTTATTGATTTGAATTTGACTATAATTGAACTTACGTACAGTTCGTCTCTTGAGTTTCAACGTGTTCTATGTACCTACTGGCACATATAACACATTGGGACCCAGGGGACGAGTTGTTAAGATAGTTCTCTCAGGTTATCGCAAATAATAACATTCAGCGATGTTTTCATTTAAGAATACAATCGCTGTGGCCGTATGCTTAGAAAGAGACATCCGCCGTTGCTCGAATACCAGACCTAACATGGAAATTAGGCGTTCGGATGAAGCTGATATTACTGTATCGTTAAATATCGGCGGGCAAACTTCGCCAACGTTGGTAGGAGTGCTTCATGGTCTCTCCACCAAATCAACGGGTCGTCTATAATTGACGGACATCTAAATTAGTGTTCTTTAATTTCGTCAAATGGCGCAACATTCGACGCCATCGGCACGCGCGATCCGGCTTGGGTAAACACAAGGTAACGACGCATTGCTACATATTATACAATTATCATCTTCAATGGTAAACGTTATTAACTTGGTTAATTTTTTTTTACCGTTATTAAAATAATTTAACACGTTAACGTTTGAAACGCCAACTGATCACAGCCCTGGCTTATTACTGTATAGACTGGTCATTAAAATAATTGAATGTTGATTACTTTCAGAAAATGTGCAAAGAAATACACTGTCCGCTTGGAAAATGGTTACGAGAGATTGTATGCGATACGATTATACAGCTACCAAGCACCTCGTATGTTTATGATGTGGTAGTTGTTTATACATCTGGTAACAGCTCGTTTAATAAGATTATATCGACTGATCCCGGTTTCGACGCAGGCTTCTTCGAGTTTGTAAAAACATTTTTCGAAATGTTTTCAATACAGTCCTACGAAAAAGTTGCAATTATCCCAATTATGAGTAGACATGGAGTGAAAATGTGCGAAATGTGTCCAAGTACACATCCAGTGACTGGTGTAAAAGGTATAATGTTCAAGGTTTCTGTTGAGCTTTACCAGTCAAAAAAAGACATAGATGATATCGAGTCCTTGGTTTATGGATTCTTTCAAGCTAGGCGCATGACGCACACTTTGTATTACGGCGATATTAAAGTAATGGTGGATTATGCTTTGACATATCGAGTTCTGTTTAATTACCGAACTTTAAACGAGATATACCAAACACGTGTATTGGCCGAACGATATAAACATTCCAATACCTGGAAGCAACCTGTGGGGAAAAGATTCAAAGAATAAAAAAAAATCCATTCAATATCTGCCCAAGTGTTGTTTTAAATATTTCAGACATAATTTTCTACGAAAATGAATTCAACCTTTTCATATTGTCTCTAAACAGAAGTTTAACAGCAGGGCAGTTTGTCGTTTATGGTCTCGTGGAACTAAATACTTAGTTTAGAGTGATCTGCCTTGAAATGTTACACTCGAATATTGCATCATAGTCTAAAATAAAACTCCTAGAAAAATCTTATTGTTTGAGAAAACTGTTAAAGCATTTTATTAGGTTTTTACAACAATACTGAATATTTCACAAGAAAAAGGAGATTTTCTAAGTATTTTCTGGGTCTTTAAAATTCAGTTAACTATTTGTGTATTTTTGTTGGGAATTCCCAGAAAAAACTGAGTTCAAGGACGGTACTTCACTTCCTGATACATTTTCTCTCTTATTTGTTACATGACCCCATGTTTTGTGGCCAGAGAAAGTTGTGTGAAGGTCTGTACTTTATGTAGGTATTTAAATATTTAATTTAAAGTGATGCGATCATATTTTTCTCCACATAAGTGTTATAATGGTCGCCTATGGGAAAATATTTAGTTCTGTGAGACCTATAGAAATGCTGTTTTTCTGCATTTCCTTGGTGATTGTTGCTAACAGAATGAAGATGCACGTGCATTATTGTCTATTTTCAAGAATGGCATCATTTTTTGACAAGCTCAAAGAAAGAATTATGTTTAGATCATCAAGGGAGGGGGGTGGACATGCTTGTTTGTTGTGGAGGGGGGCAAAAAACGGCCGAGGATATGGCTTAATTAGAGTAACATGGGGAGATTCTAATAATTCACTGGAATATGTACACAGAACCATGTACATGGCTGTCAATGCACTGATGAAGGATGAAATGCCACATTTTGGTGCAAAGGGACAGCAGCTAGATGTTAGCCACTTGTGTCATCAGAAGCTTTGTGTTGAGCCTCGGCACCTAGTTTTGGAGAGCCATTCTACCAATGAATACAGGAAATTGTGTCTCCAAAATGGTATTTGTTCGAATGAACATACCCCTGCATGTATTTTATAGGTTATTACATACATTTATAAATAATTATTAATAGATGGCCAATTTCAGCAGCTAGAGCTATAGCTTCAGAAAAAGTGTGAACTCTATGGCAAATTTCATGGCCGATTGACTATCCATTTGAAAAAAAAAGTATTCAGACTGGCAAAATTAATCCAGGCTACTCATTTAGTTCAGTTAATACTTGTTAAACTATTTCATTTTGTTTTAAAGTGTCACACTATGTTCCAAGTGGACAGGATAGGAAGAGTGGGGGGGGGGGGGGGGGGGGGGGGGGGGGGGTGGCGGCGGCAGGCAGTGCAAGAATGAAATCTTACCAGAAAATTATTGCTTGTGATATCTGTGGCGATCTTTCTTATTTTTTACTTTTGCTATGGCCCTTTGAGCTTTGGGTTCTTCCTTGTCTAAGGCTTTTCTGTAAATTTCATCTTCTTGGTGTTCTTCATATAATTTATACATTTTTGTGCGTTTTTCACACCGCTGAAGTTTGAATTCTATTGATTTCTGTCTCTTTTTATCTGAATTTTTGCTCTGCAACTGCTTCAGCTGTTTTGCTGCTTGAGAACCAGACGCCACTGGGCACTCACACCTTTTACAGAGTTTCACAATAGATTCTCCTGGGCCATTGTTCACTGAATGTATAGCACTGTGAGCTCTTCCCGGAAAGTTCCTAGCAAAGGTGATATTACGTGCCAAAGACCTCCGTAGACAACGATTCACTGCCTCAGCATTTTGGGTATTGCTATGAAGTTTGGTCTTCAGTATATTGCACCTGGACAGTCGTATATTAGCACATTTTCGTAACCTTTGACTTGCCATTGGTGATAGAGGAATTTTAAATGAATCTGACAAATATGCACTCTTGGAAAGCCAAGTTTTCTTGATAGAACAAACACATGAATATCGCTTGCACAATTTATGATTTCCTTGGTAACAATCGACAATTGCATCTTCAGCATATGACATGGCATTTATAACTTTATTTATATTTCCAAAATGTTTCTTGTGACAAGCTGACAGTTCAGCTGTGCATCTGGCTGCTATATCCAATGCAAAGCTGTTACAGTGCGTTTGTCTTTCAGTCTTTGTCTTCCCAGGCATTATTGCAACAATACTCTTGTCATTCATTTTTCAGAAGGGGCAGGCGAATTTAGTGTTATGCACAACCTGCGGAAACTTGCATTACCTATACTAGTCTGTGAGAACCCCACTTGAAGTGCTCTGTTTGTGCATGCTGATCTGCGACCCTGTTTTGGGCTGGAAATTTCCTCATATAAAGAGAATCGAGTAGAAACATAGGAGCAGGTATTGCAGATGACTCGCTCCCTCCAAACAAGTCCACGCCTTTCCTCCCCATTCGGATCAAAAGAAAGGTATCCATCACATTCTGGAATAAGTTGCCTGTGTTTTTTGAGAACAGTATTCCACATCTCTGCCATTTTACTCACATGTACCAGTCTGTAACTATCTTCTTCAGGCCTGAAATTTGAAGAAAATTGCTCAGATATGAATGAATGAATGAATGAATGAATGAATGAATGAATGAATAAATGAATGAAATGAATGAATTGGATGGATGAGTGGATGGATGGATGGATGGATGGAAGGAAGAATGAGTTATGTTTCTTTCTGAGCAATTTTTTTCCAAATTTGTATCTTTATACTAACTAACAATAATCAGGTGGATCTGCAGGCAGGCAGGCTGGCTGGCTGGCTGGCAGGCAGGCAAGCAGGCAGGCAGACAGACACGCAGGCAGGCAGGCAGGATGCCTACCCATCTCCGTCCGTCCGTCCGTCCGTCCGTCCATCCGTCCGTCCGTCCATCCGTCCGTCCGTCCATCCGTCTGTCCGTCCGTCCGTCCGTCCGTCCGTCCGCCCACCCACCCACACGCCTGCCTGCCTGCCTGCAGGAAGGCAGGCAGGCAGGCATGTATGTTTGTATGTCTTGATAACTGTCCATATGATTATTTACCATTTTTCATCTATTTTCTCATTGCCGATGTCGAGCTCAGATTTTAATCTTGACGATGGGCGTAAGAGTTTGAAGCTCTTTCCAGGCTCTTCTATTGCTGCTGTCACTGGAAGTGGACTTGAAGTAACCATACCATGCTTTTCTTGTGTGAGTCTTACATAGTTTACTACATTTTCAGGTTCTGCACTTGTAGCAGCCACAACACTTGGAAATATTGCAAGGCGGGTGATTTTTCTGAAATGCAAATTTTCTCAGATGTGTCCTGCGATTAAATTTTAATTTTCTTGCACTCATTTCGAGAAAGAATTGAAAAAATATGCTTAATAAATTCTAAAAATCAGGTAGACTTCTCAGGAATTGTGTCACTCAAGAACTGTTACACATAATAGTGTGATTTGGTAGCTTGAACTCAGCATGTGATTTTCTGTGAAACATCCTCACATCTGTTGGGACATTAATCACCAACCCATCGGGTGGTATACCTTTCTATTTTAGTAAATAGATAAAGTATTCATGAATTATGATATTTGGAAGGTTTTTAGATGAAAATTGTACTTTTGAACAGCTTTTTTGTGAATGATACCTGTGTAAATGTTCTCTCTCGGACATAAATTTACAGCTATTTGACACATAAATCACCAATTTTTTCTCGAATTGAGTTCTTCTATGCCGATTTTGGCCTTTTATCAGGTAAACTGGCTAAATTCCAGTTAAAAACGTCAATTGGTGAACTATTCTGTCAAATAGATTGGCAGCAGAATCAAGATAAGTAACGAAAGCGGTATACTGAAATTTCCAAATTTTTTGGCCTTTTTTTCACAATTTAACAACTTTTTTAAAAAAGCTATATTTTTAATCTTATTGGATGAATAGAAGCCAAATCTTGTATTTTAGTGTAGAAATGATTGTTTTATCACATAAAGCAGAAAAAATAAAATTAGGGCATGGGTGAGAAGTATTATAGGTCTCGCGGAACTAAATAATTAGTTTAGAGTGGTCTGCCTTGAAATGTTGCACTCGGATATTGTGACGAATCCACTATCCCCAACCCAACACGAGTCTAGATTCAATTTCTCCCTCCCAAAAACAGTTCGATCAGCCGAGGCGGTGCGGTTTCTAAAACCACATCACCCCAGATGGTCGAACTATTTTATAAGAGATATTTAACATTTGCGTTTCCGACCGGGCTTTAAAATAAGGAAAAGGGATCGCAGTTATAATGGGTAGGTCGGAGCCCCACATAAAGTTCTCGGGTAGATGACCCACCTTTAGACTGAAATTAAAAACTACAAACCATCAAGATGTAGCAAGGTAACAATAATTCAACACTAAGAAATGTTATGGTATAATTTATTGAATGAAATTAAACATTATTACATATCCAAAAAGCGTTTGTTTCACTATCTTAAATTGGGCTGAAATTCGGAGGCTAGAGAAAAAAAAATATCAAGAATCCGATAAACAAGGCCCTTTTTATTATGTCCAGGCCACCCAGATTTTCTAATATAATATTAGGAGACTACTATTCTCCCATAGAGGACGTACCAATGACCAAAGGGAACTGTCATAAGAAGCTTCCACCCTCGAAGAACCAGAGTTCGTCGAGTGTGAAGTCTTCCAAATATAAATGAGGAATCACCTACATTCCTCCATAGATGTCATCTCCCAATAGTAATGGTCAGGACTACACAGGTAAGAAGCTTTCACCCTCGAAGAGCCAAAGTTCGTCGAGTGTGAAGTCTTCCACATATAAATAAGGAGTCACCTCTGCTCCTCCATAGGTGTCATACCAAATATCAATAATCAGGCCTCAATCAAGTAAGAAGCTTTCACCCTCGAAGAACCAAAGTTCGTCGAGTGTGAAGTCTTCCAATATAAATGAGGAGTTACCGCTGCTCCTCCATAGGTGTCATACCAAATATCAATAATCAGGCCTCAATCAAGTAAGAAGCTTTCACCCTCGAAGAACCAAAGTTCGTCGAGTGTGAAGTCTTCCAATATAAATGAGGAGTTACCGCTGCTCCTCCATAGGTGTCATACCAAATATCAATAATCAGGCCTCAATCAAGTAAGAAGCTTTCACCCTCGAAGAACCAGAGTTCGTCGAGTGTGAAGTCTTCCAAATATAAATGAGGAATCACCTACATTCCTCCATAGATGTCATCTCCCAATAGTAATGGTCAGGACTACACAGGTAAGAAGCTTTCACCCTCGAAGAGCCAAAGTTCGTCGAGTGTGAAGTCTTCCACATATAAATAAGGAGTCACCTCTGCTCCTCCATAGGTGTCATACCAAATATCAATAATCAGGCCTCAATCAAGTAAGAAGCTTTCACCCTCGAAGAACCAAAGTTCGTCGAGTGTGAAGTCTTCCAATATAAATGAGGAGTTACCGCTGCTCCTCCATAGGTGTCATACCAAATATCAATAATCAGGCCTCAATCAAGTAAGAAGCTTTCACCCTCGAAGAACCAGAGTTCGTCGAGTGTGAAGTCTTCCAAATATAAATGAGGAATCACCTACATTCCTCCATAGATGTCATCTCCCAATAGTAATGGTCAGGACTACACAGGTAAGAAGCTTTCACCCTCGAAGAGCCAAAGTTCGTCGAGTGTGAAGTCTTCCACATATAAATAAGGAGTCACCTCTGCTCCTCCATAGGTGTCATACCAAATATCAATAATCAGGCCTCAATCAAGTAAGAAGCTTTCACCCTCGAAGAACCAAAGTTCGTCGAGTGTGAAGTCTTCCAATATAAATGAGGAGTTACCGCTGCTCCTCCATAGGTGTCATACCAAATATCAATAATCAGGCCTCAATCAAGTAAGAAGCATTCACCCTCGAAGAACCAGAGTTCGTCGAGTGTGAAGTCTTCCAATATAAATGAGGAGTTACCGCTGCTCCTCCATAGGTGTCATACCAAATATCAATAATCAGGCCTCAATCAAGTAAGAAGCTTTCACCCTCGAAGAACCAGAGTTCGTCGAGTGTGAAGTCTTCCAATATAAATGAGGAGTTACCGCTGCTCCTCCATAGATGTCATACCAAATATCAATAATCAGGCCTCAATCAAGTAAGAAGCTTTCACCCTCGAAGAACCAAAGTTCGTCGAGTGTGAAGTCTTCCAATATAAATGAGGAGTTACCGCTGCTCCTCCATAGGTGTCATACCAAATATCAATAATCAGGCCTCAATCAAGTAAGAAGCTTTCACCCTCGAAGAACCAGAGTTCGTCGAGTGTGAAGTCTTCCAAATATAAATGAGGAATCACCTACATTCCTCCATAGATGTCATCTCCCAATAGTAATGGTCAGGACTACACAGGTAAGAAGCTTTCACCCTCGAAGAGCCAAAGTTCGTCGAGTGTGAAGTCTTCCACATATAAATAAGGAGTCACCTCTGCTCCTCCATAGGTGTCTACCCAACAAGAAGAACTCACACTCGACAAAAGTTTGTCGAAGGCGAAATTCTTCAAAAAAAATATTCCCGGAGTTCCAGAGAAAAAAAACTACTCTAAAACTTACTTAACTCTGATTCCATTGATCCGACAAACGGAGAAAAAAGAATACCAAATAAATTCCTAAATAACTATCCCAGTCTCACCAATGGCACAGAGAATTCGGTGTTTAGTTTCTCATTCCGGAACTCCAAGGAATTACTATTTAAACTCATGACCAGCCGGCTCTTCCCAAACCTTCCAGAAAAAAGCCAAACAACCTACCCCAGTGAAATCCTATCTCGAACTGACTTTTTCGACGGTCCAGATCACCCACTTCAATTCATACACAACACGAAAAAATCATGCAACCTCTGAAATCTTGTATCGATTCAGGAAATCGCTGGTGTGTGCATTTCCCTCAGTGAAACTTGACAACAATTCAATCAACCGTTACTAGATCTCGTGCTACCTGACACTCTAATCACTGGTGGAGACAACCACCACAGAGAGAGCAAATAAGTAATATGGAATTAACCCCTGTTGGACGACAAACCCCCGACTCCATTTATCAAAAAAACAGCACACTACCCCCACCCCAAGGTAAACGTCCTCGTTTTTGGATGGCTCAGATAGTGTTTTTGATTTCTTATTAATAAAGATAAAAATAAAAAAAAAATGATTAATGATTTATAATGACTATATTTACACAAAAAAAAATGGGTCCGAAAAAAAAAATTGAGTACGATCTGTTCATACCTACTATCTAGATTAAATCTTTAGGCATGGGAAGTGCTACATCTGACGGAATAATCCGCCATCACATTTTATGTTTTATACAGCGGTAGGCAGGCCTGGGATACAGAAATCCAACCACCGACCAATTTCAATAAAAATTGAAACCGCTTACCGCCACGATCACTGACATGCGATAAGAGATGTTACCGCCTGGATTAGTTAAATCCCTGATCCGAAGAAAGCCACCACTATAACTTATATATTTATAAAACAATTAAACGGACCATACTTCATTGGAACACTACCCATAATTTACTACATATGAATTTTATCATCGTCCAGATGATGCTGCTCGCAGCGCCAAAAACTATCTTGGAAACCCTGCACACTACTGTATCCTTTTCATCACGACAACCCAGACAACAGCCACAAGATCCATTTATTGTTGGCGCGCTTGAATCATTCTAGATTAGAAAACAATTATCCAATATTTTTATGAATCCCGGAACTCTATTTCTCAATCGCCAACTCCATATTTCCAATTCAAAACAGTTGCAATTAATGCTTCGCTTGGGCAGCATAGTGAGCCCAACAAGGAATCACCATACCATGCCCAATCGAACCATCAACAGAGCCAACAATTGCCATCAAGGTCAATGTGAAATATCTCCAATTTTCACATTAATCACTTCTTTCCCACTTAATAAACCATCAACACATTCCCAATCACCCTGACTAGGGGGTTTTAAATTACAACATCTGGTGAATTTTCCTTTTTATTCTATCCCAAAAATTCTTTTGTGCATTCGGCCGGAGATGTACACCATCTGACAGAAAATGATGAGGATAAACCTGTCGATGGTGAAAATATAAAATATCTTCATCACCTACAGCCTTAAAAGCATCATTGACAGCCATACGTCTAAACTCATAAATCTCATAAGATACATTTCGGGGCTTTACTCTAGGAAATATACTACCTAATGTTATTTTCTTCACCCCAGCAAGCTTCCATTTCTTTAGCAATTCTCGGAGGTCCCGCAGGAAACATTCAAAAGAGAATGTAACGCAATCAATATCATTACCCCCAATCTGAAGAACTATCCATCTAGCCCCTCTGACATTAATATTTTGCAAATGGCTAATCTTTCCCCCAGGTATCCCAACAAATTTCACGGAGGCAAACGGTATGGTACAATGCCATACTTCTGGGCACAATAATAAAAATCGGTACAATCTCGCCACAAAACTGTGTCCAATCACTAGACCCTCCATTTTAAGGAGTCAAAATTAAATCCTAAAAAGCAAAGTTAAATTAGGAAGGTTTACAAGAACCAATTCACATTCAAGAGTCAATGTTAATGGACAACTGTCAATATCGTCTGAACTCATAACCATCAAATACCATGATACACCTACACAACTTCACTGTCACTGGACAACCATCAATATCGTCTGGTTTCATCACCATCAAATACCATGATACACACACATAATTTCAATGTCAATGGACAAATATCAGTATCATCTGGATTCATCGCCATTAAATACCATGACTCACATACATAATTTCAATGTCAATGGACAACATCAGTACCGCCCGGACTCATCGCCATCAAATACCATGATACACATACATAATTTCACCGTCAATGGACAAACATCAGTATCATCTGGATTCATCGCCATCAAATACCATGATACACATACATAATTTCAATGTCAATGGACAACATCAGTATCGTCTGGATTCATCGCCATCAAATACCATGATACACATACATAATTTCACTGTCACTGGACAACTACCAGTATCGTCTGGATTCATCGCCATCAAATACCATGATACACATACATAATTTCAATGTCAATGGACAACATCAGTATCGTCTGGATTCATCGCCATCAAATACCATGACACACATACATAATTTCAATGTCAATGGACAACATCAGTATCATCTGGATTCATCGCCACCAAATACCTCCCTCAACCTAAAACAAAAAAAAGGAACACCACAGCAGTATACAAAATTTCGCAATTTTCTGTTTCCAACAGCTGAAATTAATTTATGTAATTTATTAGATACATTACATGAAAGGAATGACCTCCAGTATTAAAAAAAAAAAAAACAATCTTTCTGTGACTCAGTCAAACTGCAACCAATAGGTTTCCAAGCAATCCAAATTTTTAAGTCGTAAATTTCTGGTGGTCTTGCATATTTACCACGGACACATCACTTACGAAAAGTTACATACTGGCGACGCCATCATAAATTACTTACGAAACCCATTCTTACCCTAGCAACATCAACCACCACCCATCAGACACAATCATACCTAACCCCCACCCCAAATGCCCATCCCACATGCGCGCCATGCAAGTCACACCAAAATAAACGACGTATTTGGAATCACTCTTCTACTGGCTCAATTTCACTAGCGTATAATGCTCCCGCTCACGAGCATTTCCAAGTGTAATTCCCAGGGGTCACATTTACAAAACACAAATAGCGCTAGTATTTTTGAGATTACTAAGGTAATTTTTTTACATTTTTAGAATTGCGCTGAGTTAGGGTGTTCGTTTACACAATTTTTCCTAATGGAACACCTCCATTACGACACCCCGTAAGGGAAACCATGGAATCAATTGATTTCCATCCTTTCCCTACATTATGTGACCCATGAGAATACTATATCATTTATCAATCTTTACTTTATCCAATCCACTACCATAGGACATAACCACCGGTCCAATGACCCTACAACTTGTCCTATATATGACTGTTTGAAAGTCAAAATTAAACAATTCTGATTCAAAAGTTTCCAAATGAATCGAACAGCAAATTCAAATGAATTTGCAGTTTATTTTGTCTCCGCCCATTAACCCTTCCTTGGATCCCCAGCACCATTCCTCCTTGCCTATTAATTACAACTTCCAAATGGAAGACATAATTTAACCCTTGCATCGACATATAAGGCACACTCCGGGTAATTTAACAATTTTCCCATGATCACTGGGCACCACATCAAAAATTTAGCAAATCTTATCTTTGCTCGTGAGCTAGAGTTCTCGCCAAATGAATTCATTAAGCCAAATCTTAAATCATAAAATCACCGAATTTAGACCGGGGTCATTCCAGAATAATAAATACAAATCTTTTTTTTTTTTTTTTTAAGACAGATCGTACTCATTTGCGTTCAACCAGCGGGGACGACGGACCCTTCGCCCCCGGTGGGTGACAGGATCTCCGCTAGGGGCAGGATTGTTTAAGTTGCTGGAACTGCCCTGAGCCGACTGGTCAGAATCTTCCTCCCGATCAATGAGTTCCGAAAAAGGTAACCTACCAGAATCTCCTGAATTATCTACACTTGTTCCCATATTAGGTCGTTCAAAACATTTTTTTAATCTATTAAAGTGGACCACCTGCAGCCGACCACCATGCTCTCTACAAATAACATAATTTGCATCAGAGAGTCGCTTTTTAACCACAAATGGCCCAAACCAATATTTAGCAAATTTGGGGGTTTGACCTTGCTTTATTTTTGAAATATATAGCCACACTTTATCACCAACCTCATAAGGTCTTCCATGAACTCTACGGTCGTACAACCTTTTCCTATGTTTAATAGCAGTTTCACACTTACTGCTCACAAACTGGAAAATGGTTGCCATTCTATTTTCCAAATCCATCACATATTGAACTCGACTAAGATCCTTATCAGGAACTTTACCAGCCATAAATTCAATAGGTAATTGGATTTCTTTCCCAAAAAGGATCATATTTGGAGTAAGGCCCGTGGTCTCATGAACAGCACTACGATAAGCCATCATAACAAAAGGTAGATAGTATTCCCAGTCGTTATGATTATCTTCAACAAAACATGCTAGCATAGCTATCAATGTTCTGTTGAAGCGCTCAACCTGGCCATCAGACTGAGGGTGATATGGAGATGTTCTTGTCTTGGAAATCTCAAAATATTTACAGATTCCCAAAAACAATTCAGACTCAAAGTTGGCCCCTTGATCAGAATGGATAAACTTAGGCATACCAAAACGGGATATCCACTCTTTAACCAATATTTCTCCAATTGTACTTGCACGCTGATTAGGCATGGCATAGGCTTCAGTCCATTTAGAGAAATAGTCAGAAACAACCAGAATGTAAATGTTTCCACTCACAGATTCCGGTAGGGGACCCAATACATCAAGTGCAACCCTCTCCATCGGTTCCGAAACACGGTCGGTAACCAGGGGGGCTTTTAACGCTTTGTTGGGACTTTTCCGACGTTGACACACCTCACAAGTCTGCACCCACTGTTCTACATCCTTCTTTAGACCAATCCAAAAAAATCTTTGCCTAATTTTCAAATAGGTTTTCATCATACCTAAATGGCCTCCCACCACGGAATCATGGCAATGTTTTAAAATTTCAGGTTTTAGTTTCCCAGGAACAATCCACAAAAATTTATTTTCCTTTCCAAATTCCAACCATTCTCGATAAAGCATACCTTGCCTAACAACAATTTGTTCCCATTGGGCTACATATTTTTTAAATATTAATTCTTCACCCTTCATTTGCTCAGCCGACGGCTTAGAATCATTTGTTTTATTTTCAAACAATTTCTTTGATATTGGATCACTCATCTGATCATCAACCGAAATTACACCTCCTGGAGACAAATCAATAGCATTAGTCTCCAAAAATATCCTACTCAAGGCGTCGGCATTCTTATGTTGCTCTCCTCTACGATGGATGATAGAAAAGTCAAATCCACTCAAATATTCCAGCCAACGAGCCACTTGCCCCGTTGGTTCTTTAAAATTAAACAACCACCTCAAAGATCCATGATCGGTGCGCAGAGTAAAGTGTTTTCCTATCAAATAATGGCGAAAATTTTTAATGCTTTTAATAACTGCCAATAGCTCTTTCCGAGTGACACTATAATTACGTTCTGGAGGAGAATGCACTTTACTAAAATATGCAATTACCTTCTCCTGTCCGTTAACTAACTGAGACAACACAGCCCCACTAGCCTGATCACTCGCATCTGTGTCCAAAATAAACTCTTGCTCAAAATTTGGAAATCCCAAGATTGGACTCTCACATAGTTTATTCTTTAAAATTTCAAAAGATTCTTTTCTAGCCTTATTCCACTCAAATTTTACATTCTTTCTAGTTAATTCCAACAGGGGACCAGCCAAATCTGAGAAGTTCAAAATAAATTTTCTGTAATAAGAACACAAACCGACAAAACTGCGTATATCTCTGACACATCTTGGAATCGGCCAATCCTTAATCCTAGCTATCTTTTCTGGGTCAGCCCGTATCCCCTCTGAGGACACGATATGGCCCAAAAAAGATACCTGTTTTCTAAAAAGAGCACATTTAGAAGGCTTGAGTTTCAAACCAGCTTCCTTAATTTTTGTGAACACCTCTTCCAACCTTTCTACATGTTCTTGGAAAGTTTTAGCATAAATAATTATGTCATCCAGATATATCAGACAGGTCTTCCAATGAAGGCCCTTCAAAACGAGCTCCATAAGCCTCTGAAAGGAATGGGGAGCCCCAGAAAGCCCGAAAGGGAGTACCTTGAACTCATAAAGCCCTTTACCTGTACTAAAGGCAGTTTTTTCTTGAGCTGAGGAAGCCATCTCCACCTGCCAATACCCTGAAGCCAAATCTAATGTAGAGAACCAACTGGCCCCCTGCATTCCTTCAAGGCTGTCATCAATGCGTGGCAAGGGATATGCATCCTTCCGAGTTACAGCATTTAACTTACGATAGTCTACACAAAAGCGTAGGCTACCGTCTTTTTTTTTAACCAGGACAATGGGGGCCGCCCACGGACTATCCGAGGGTTGTATTATCCCCTGTTCTAACATTTCTTGTAACTGCCTATCAACTTCCTGTCGCTTATGTACAGGAAGTCTATAGGCTCTTTGTTTTATGGGTGGATGTTTACCCGTGTCAATATCATGTTTTATAATACTTGTTCGACCTAAATCTTTATCATGGCGGATAAAAACCGACTCATTTCTATCAAGAAGCATTTTAACTTGAAATACCTGATCCGTAGTCAAAACAGTTTCATCAATTGTTTGCTGGAGAGAATACTTATCAACATTTTCTTGTTTTACATTTTCTTGAATTACACTATTTCCCAGAACCTCCCCTTGCTGGAATACTGCCACTGTTTCACCTTTTTTCAAGGACTGGGGTACCCCGGTGGTATTTACTAACCTCATTGGCACAACATCTCCATTTGAAGTACCCACAAAACTTCGCCCAACCATAATCCCATTATGTTTTTCTGAAAATTGTTGATCTACCTCACAAATTCCCTCTAAAAGAGAAACATTACTTACCTTACCATTAATTATAATCTCGGAAGATGGAGGTATAGTTACATTTTCAATAAGCATGACCTCATTACTATCGTTGTTATTGCCAAAATTTAGGGGAATTTCTTTTCCTGCTAATTTAACACAATTCCTCCCCAGATAAATGTCTAAGTCTAGGGCAGTCATCAGATCAACCCCCAATATTCCCTCAAATGATAACTCGGCAACATAAAACTCTTGATCAAAACTATTATTACCTATATTAATGGGAAGGTTGATAACTCCTGGCACCTGCAAGGGTTGTCCGCTAGCTCCACAAACCTCTCTAGGAGCTGCTTGTAATTCTGAAGAATCCTTTCCAAATACCTCTTCCAATACCTTAGTACTTAATATGCTAATGGCTGATCCAGTGTCCAGCAAAAATTTTACCTCTTTGTCACAAATGGTTAAGGGAAGAAAAAAATGACCAATCTTTTTCTCAGGGTGGGCCCCATTCTGTTGGAGCTGAGGTTTGACCCCAACCCCAGCTCTTATTCTTTTAAACCTTGCCTATTATTCCACCTTCCACCTCTTCGACCCCCATAATTCCGACGAACATTTCCTCGACCACGTCCACGAGAAAAATCTTCCCGAGTATTTTGTATTTCCGCTATTTTGTCAATTCCATCCTCCTTCCCCAATTGTTCTAAAAATTCGCGTCTCATTTCCCTTTGTTCTTTGCGCAAATCATCAATCTGAAACCGCAGATCAGTCAGCGTCTGAGTTAATAATTCCAATTGCTCGGAATTAACAGCTTCGTTGTCAGAAGGTTGGACAGTGGAAGCAACTTCCACTCTCCTATATGATTCTTCCTCTAATGCCAAACGAACCGCGGCATCCAACGTCTCGGGTTTTCCACGCAACACCTGCATCCGAACGTCTTTATCCGTTATGGCTTCAACAAAAGCTTCTTTTGCCAAATCGTCCCTTAAAATGGATGGGGCTGAAGGGTAAGCTTTCTTTACCAATCTACGTATACTACTAGCCAGCTCGGGGAGTGTTTCTCGAGCGGTTCGCCTTCTTGAACGCAATTGTGACCTATAAATTGCCGTACCTCTAAAGGGATCAAATCGATCTATCAAACTTTTTAATATTTGTTTTAGGCCAATCTTATCATTACTATCTAGATCTTCGTAAAATTGCAATGCGGCCCCTCTTAATGAAACTACCAAAAATCTACAAGCCACCACCTCTGACCATTCATTGATTTCTACACATTTTTCAAAATGCGTCACCCAATCAACCACATTGGTGGACCCATTAAATGTTTCTGGTGTAACCACCGGTTTTCTGGGCCCGTTATATTGTTCACCACTTTTGGATGGACGTTCCTTAAGAGCAGGAAGGTCCGCACCCGGTGCCACTAACGCCCGATCACCCTTATCTTGATAGCTGACCCTCGCAAGAGGAGTTTTAACTTTCTTAGGAATGGCACCCGAAGCTCTTCTTCTACAAAATTCACGCGCAGAACTTCCTACCTGTTTATGAATTCCATTGTCCAAACCATTATGTTTTGGAATTTCACTCACTTGAATTTCTACATTTTCATTAAAAGACGTAGGAGTGGCCTCTGGTGTTTCTTGAAAAAAATCTAGAGCCTCAGCCATGGGGTATCTCCTTGGTGTGCTAATATCTGGATTTGTAGCCAAATCAGTTAACTTTTTAGATGCCCCCAAGTATTCATCCAGCCCTTCCGAAATTCCCGTAGCCATATTAAATTTGAACCAATACTAAACAATTTACCTGTATTAAATTTCTATACATCAGTCTTATGGTATCATAAAATATCCTGTCGGCGACGCCAATAACTGTGACGAATCCACTATCCCCAACCCAACACGAGTCTAGATTCAATTTCTCCCTCCCAAAAACAGTTCGATCAGCCGAGGCGGTGCGGTTTCTAAAACCACATCACCCCAGATGGTCGAACTATTTTATAAGAGATATTTAACATTTGCGTTTCCGACCGGGCTTTAAAATAAGGAAAAGGGATCGCAGTTATAATGGGTAGGTCGGAGCCCCACATAAAGTTCTCGGGTAGATGACCCACCTTTAGACTGAAATTAAAAACTACAAACCATCAAGATGTAGCAAGGTAACAATAATTCAACACTAAGAAATGTTATGGTATAATTTATTGAATGAAATTAAACATTATTACATATCCAAAAAGCGTTTGTTTCACTATCTTAAATTGGGCTGAAATTCGGAGGCTAGAGAAAAAAAAATATCAAGAATCCGATAAACAAGGCCCTTTTTATTATGTCCAGGCCACCCAGATTTTCTAATATAATATTAGGAGACTACTATTCTCCCATAGAGGACGTACCAATGACCAAAGGGAACTGTCATAAGAAGCTTCCACCCTCGAAGAACCAGAGTTCGTCGAGTGTGAAGTCTTCCAAATATAAATGAGGAATCACCTACATTCCTCCATAGATGTCATCTCCCAATAGTAATGGTCAGGACTACACAGGTAAGAAGCTTTCACCCTCGAAGAGCCAAAGTTCGTCGAGTGTGAAGTCTTCCACATATAAATAAGGAGTCACCTCTGCTCCTCCATAGGTGTCATACCAAATATCAATAATCAGGCCTCAATCAAGTAAGAAGCTTTCACCCTCGAAGAACCAAAGTTCGTCGAGTGTGAAGTCTTCCAATATAAATGAGGAGTTACCGCTGCTCCTCCATAGGTGTCATACCAAATATCAATAATCAGGCCTCAATCAAGTAAGAAGCTTTCACCCTCGAAGAACCAGAGTTCGTCGAGTGTGAAGTCTTCCAAATATAAATGAGGAATCACCTACATTCCTCCATAGATGTCATCTCCCAATAGTAATGGTCAGTACTACACAGGTAAGAAGCTTTCACCCTCGAAGAGCCAAAGTTCGTCGAGTGTGAAGTCTTCCACATATAAATAAGGAGTCACCTCTGCTCCTCCATAGGTGTCATACCAAATATCAATAATCAGGCCTCAATCAAGTAAGAAGCTTTCACCCTCGAAGAACCAAAGTTCGTCGAGTGTGAAGTCTTCCAATATAAATGAGGAGTTACCGCTGCTCCTCCATAGGTGTCATACCAAATATCAATAATCAGGGCTCAATCAAGTAAGAAGCTTTCACCCTCGAAGAACCAGAGTTCGTCGAGTGTGAAGTCTTCCAAATATAAATGAGGAATCACCTACATTCCTCCATAGATGTCATCTCCCAATAGTAATGGTCAGGACTACACAGGTAAGAAGCTTTCACCCTCGAAGAGCCAAAGTTCGTCGAGTGTGAAGTCTTCCACATATAAATAAGGAGTCACCTCTGCTCCTCCATAGGTGTCATACCAAATATCAATAATCAGGCCTCAATCAAGTAAGAAGCTTTCACCCTCGAAGAACCAAAGTTCGTCGAGTGTGAAGTCTTCCAATATAAATGAGGAGTTACCGCTGCTCCTCCATAGGTGTCATACCAAATATCAATAATCAGGCCTCAATCAAGTAAGAAGCTTTCACCCTCGAAGAACCAGAGTTCGTCGAGTGTGAAGTCTTCCAATATAAATGAGGAGTTACCGCTGCTCCTCCATAGGTGTCATACCAAATATCAATAATCAGGCCTCAATCAAGTAAGAAGCTTTCACCCTCGAAGAACCAGAGTTCGTCGAGTGTGAAGTCTTCCAATATAAATGAGGAGTTACCGCTGCTCCTCCATAGATGTCATACCAAATATCAATAATCAGGCCTCAATCAAGTAAGAAGCTTTCACCCTCGAAGAACCAAAGTTCGTCGAGTGTGAAGTCTTCCAATATAAATGAGGAGTTACCGCTGCTCCTCCATAGGTGTCATACCAAATATCAATAATCAGGCCTCAATCAAGTAAGAAGCTTTCACCCTCGAAGAACCAGAGTTCGTCGAGTGTGAAGTCTTCCAAATATAAATGAGGAATCACCTACATTCCTCCATAGATGTCATCTCCCAATAGTAATGGTCAGGACTACACAGGTAAGAAGCTTTCACCCTCGAAGAGCCAAAGTTCGTCGAGTGTGAAGTCTTCCACATATAAATAAGGAGTCACCTCTGCTCCTCCATAGGTGTCTACCCAACAAGAAGAACTCACACTCGACAAAAGTTTGTCGAAGGCGAAATTCTTCAAAAAAAATATTCCCGGAGTTCCAGAGAAAAAAAACTACTCTAAAACTTACTTAACTCTGATTCCATTGATCCGACAAACGGAGAAAAAAGAATACCAAATAAATTCCTAAATAACTATCCCAGTCTCACCAATGGCACAGAGAATTCGGTGTTTAGTTTCTCATTCCGGAACTCCAAGGAATTACTATTTAAACTCATGACCAGCCGGCTCTTCCCAAACCTTCCAGAGAAAAGCCAAACAACCTACCCCAGTGAAATCCTATCTCGAACTGACTTTTTCGACGGTCCAGATCACCCACTTCAATTCATACACAACACGAAAAAATCATGCAACCTCTGAAATCTTGTATCGATTCAGGAAATCGCTGGTGTGTGCATTTCCCTCAGTGAAACTTGACAACAATTCAATCAACCGTTACTAGATCTCGTGCTACCTGACACTCTAATCACTGGTGGAGACAACCACCACAGAGAGAGCAAATAAGTAATATGGAATTAACCCCTGTTGGACGACAAACCCCCGACTCCATTTATCAAAAAACAGCACAATATTGCATCATAGTCTAAAATAAGACTCCTAGAAAATTATTGCTTGAGAAAACTGTTAAAGCATTCTATTAGGTTTTTACAACAATACTGAATATTTCACAAGAAAAAGGAGATTTTCTAAGTATTTTCTGGGTCTTTAAAATTCAGTTAACTATTTGTGTATTTTTGTTGGGAATTCCCAGAAAAAACTGAGTTCAAGGACGGTACTTCACTTCCTGATACATTTTCTCTTTTATTTGTTGCATGATCCCATGTTTTGTGGCCAGAGAAAGTTGTGTGAAGGTCTGTACTTTATGTAGGTATTTAAATATTTAATTTAAAGTGATGCGATCATATTTTTCTCCACATAAGTGTTATAATGGTCGCCTATGGGAAAATATTTAGTTCTGTGAGACCTTATGGTCCGAATCAATTCGGTGTTTGTGATGGCGTTTACTTTAACATCAGCTCGATGATCGAAGAAACGAAGTTGGAAAAGAGTCATTCATATTTAGGCCTAGAGGAAATACTTAGTGCAACCTGTACTATCATTTCAATTATTTGTTTAAGTATTACTTTTGTTGTTTACTGTGTTGAGAAATCATTGAGAACAATTCCTGGCATTAACACTATGGCATTTGGTTTGACATTGGCAATCGCTCAAGCTTTGTTTGCTTTTGGAGCCGGTCGTACCGAGATACCGATTCTCTGTAAAGTAATCGGCGCTGTAACTCACTATTCTTGGCTTGCTGTCATTCTACTGATGAATGTTTGTTGCATACATGTGCTTCGTGTCTTTGGTAGTTTGCGCTGAGGACATAATCTAAACTTGGCAAGAAGAAAGAACCTCCTTTATTATTTGGCTTACGCTCTACTCACGCCCATCGCTTTCCTTGGCATAAATATTGGAATTTCTTTTGTCTACTGGGTTGACATCGTTATGGGAAGCGTGTATGTTACATCTCTTTTACTAATATGACTGGGTATACATTGCACTTCCGGTAGGTCTGGTTTTAATATGTAATTTTATTATTTTTATTATTGTGGTTGTATTAATAAGTAGAACGGCAAACAGTTCCAGTTTTGCCAAGTCGGACCGTCAGTACACACTCCTATATCTGAGGCTGTCAACAATAACAGGTATTACTTGGGTGTTTGGTTTTATTTACTATTGGACTGAAGTATCAGTGTTTTCATATATTTTCATAATTATGAATTGCCTACAGGGATTATTTCTTTTCATAGCTTTTGCTTGTAATAGACGCGTATTTAAAAACTTGCATTCATCTTCGAGTAGCCAAAGCAGCAAATGATTGGATATTTATTTATTTATTGGTGTTTTAAGGTCACAAATTTCTGCACTATGGATAGTCATGACCACGACAGTATTACGGGTGGAGGAAGCCGGAGTACCCGGAGAACCACCGAGCAACGGTGAGCAACTGTCAGCTCCCCAACATACTAGGTGCAGTACGCCTTAGTACACAACGCCACCACGCCCTCACGCCCACACGCGGGCAGTGGGGTGAAGTGTCTTGCCCAAGGACACAACGCGGTTGCCGCATGAGGGATTCGAACCGAGGACCTCTCATCGTGCAGCCTGCACCTCTACCTACTGAGCCACCGGGCCCCCAGATAATTGGATAGAAGTATGTTTTATGTAGAACTAATATCAATGGTTTACAGGGGAGGAAGAAACATGGAGGGAGGGAACTTGATGGTTGGTTCCTCTTCGACACTTTTCTGCCCATGTATGCTACCACTCTCGAGTAACCAGTCATTCTTATTAAGGAATTAGCCGCTGCTATAGCCTGTCACAGTCTAGACGTAAAATTGTCCGTTGCTTGAAATATTTCAGTCGGTGGGAAAAGCGAACCAACCGTTAGCTTTTCCCGCCAACTGAAATATTTCGGTTGACTGACTCTCAAAAATACGATAAACATACATTTTCTTTGAATCGACCCACAAAATGTTTCTCGATCGGGACACGATTTGACCGAAACTTTGATGACATTTCAAATATCATTATACATGTTTCTTTAGTTAATAATCACTGTGAAGACTCACCACAACAGTATATTTATGATTACTCTGAGTAGTTCTGTTAATTGTGTTAATATCTGGATGCCTGGGGGCGCGGTGGCGCGGTGGCGTTGCGGTAACCGGTTCTCCTCAGATCACCGAAGTTAAGCAACGTCGAGCCCGGTTAGTCCTCGGATGGGTGACCGTCTGAGCGATCGATTCGGACTCCCGCGTTGTGTCCTTGGGAAAGGCACTTAACCCCGATTGTTCACATGGGGCACTATGACGCCGAGTACTAAGGCGTACTGCACGGCGATGGTGCGCATGTCTTCCACCATTCTAACCCTGCCTGTGCTGCAATGCGGAGTTACGATGCTGGGGAGCTGGCAGCTGCTCGGCGTTGCTCGGTGGTTCTCTCCGGCTTCCTCCACCCGTAAAACTGTCACGGTCATGATTAGCCATTGTGCATAAGTATTTGACCTTAAACACAAATAAATAAATAATAATAATAATAATAATAATAATAATAATAATAATAATAATAATAATCTTGATGTCTTCAAAGTAAAATAAATATTTTTTGATTCAAATATACATAACAGGCGCACAAAACAATATCTGCATATCTTTGCGAGTAAATGGACGCCATTGATGGATATCTGCACGTCTTTGTAAGTAAAAGAACGCCAACGGTAGACTGCGCGCAAACTCTAGAAAAAGTGGAAAAAACAAACTCCCTCATCACAGCGTCGAAATCGTTTAGACTGACTGGTGACCTGAAAGCTTAACATGCTACAAAATGAGAGAACGGTATGTGTCAATTTACTCACGTTAGCTTAATACATTACCTGAAAGTTAAAGAAAGAACCACATGGCCAGTGATTTCCAACCTCAGCCGGTGTGGTTTCTTTCTTGTGTTTCAACATTTTTTTTTCAACTTAAAGGTTCTCCTTCCCGTGGGAAGAAGGCTGAAGCACAAAAACTATGCAGAATCCTAATCAGACCGTGGCGTGCCCAACTGCATGAAAGAGTAGCGGGTACTTGAACATTTTGTCTCAAAGCTCTCAGGCCACAAGTCTTATTCAGATTGAAATTCGAAGCTGTTATCTTAACCAGTTTTTGTGAAATTTTGTACGTAGACAACAGTTGATGTAATGTGATGTGTCTTCACTTACAACGATATACAGGTATTCTTTCCTGCCCCAATTATAGATATTACAATCAATAAGTATTTAATTCCCTTCAAAATATCTAGATATTAACATAATTTGTGGAACTATACTTGGCGAAATCATAACACTACGACTGTGGTGAGTGTTTATTTCCGATAGTAATATCATCAAGGTGTCTGTCAAATCAAATCTCCATTGAGCAACATTTCTGACTTTTATTCACAGAAAATGAATGTTTTTGGTATTTTTTGGATTCAATCGTCCGGAATATATCAACCGACTGAAATATTCATTTCTGACGAGTGAATCTAATGAAAGCGGTGGCCTATTTGAGGGTAAGACTGGTTTAAGGTCATAACAGCATCGAATTTCTTACAGAAATTAACTGGTGGCCTGTGAACTGGTTTTCGTGCATTAAGTAAAACAAGTCGCCATCTCTTTTGCTTTAACATTGCAGGTGGCATCTTGTTGCAATCGAGGGACGATTTGGTCGTATATGGTTATTATCTTTGGCGTTACTGATATGATACGAAATGCTGATATGAAGTTTTCTTGGGTTGATATCTCGGAGGTCCTAAGACTAGTCAAATAATACGCTCATATTTATTAAACCAAAAAATAATTACAAAAATTCTTAGATCTGTTTCAGTTTTCTGATAGTATTATTTTGGTCATTGTTTTCGCAAAGACCAAAGTTTCCTCTTATTTCTAGTTCTGTTATAGGAACGGGTCGGCTTCAGTGAAAGCTACGCGTTCGGACAGCTGAACTTCCTCTTCACCCACTTCGACGAATCTCCGCTTTCGACTCTGTACAACTTTCTTCTTTCTTTTCTTTATCGACAAATCACTATTTATTGCCATCATTAATTTCGCATCATACAAAACTTGGCTTCAAACCCCTCCACCATGCCTGATAATGTCAATTTTCCTGATTGCTTTCCACAAATAGCTCTGAACATTTCGATGTAAACAAACTGATTGCATCTAGAACCGCATCAAGAGCGACAACTCTAGCTTGGTCCATATCAGCCTAGATCGGCGTCATATCAACCGAGTTTGAAGTCATATTCAACGAATCGGTTTTAAAAGGGTTCATAAAACCATTGTCCAAGACAATTGATCATTCGAAATTAAAGCAGAAATTTCACGATGGCAAGAAACGTGTTTCGTTTTGATAAAACGTTTTATTCACAGAAGATGAGTCTTCCCCACTTACGATTTGTATGACTACATATTATGCAACTGTTACTGTAAAAATCACTATGAAAGGACGTATAGCCAGGGCTAGGAGGAGTTAAAATGTTCCTTAACACGTTAACGTGTTAAATAATTATGCGTTAACGAGTTAAGTGACGCGAAATGTTAAAATGAACAATATTTTAATAACTTCGACCATTTTGTTGATTTGAATTCGAATATAATTGAACTTACGTACAGTTCGTCTCGTGAGTTCCAATGTGTTCCAATGTGTTCTATGTACCTACTGACAGATAGAACACATTGGAACTCAAGGGACGAGTATAGTTAAGATAGTTCCCTCAGGTTATCGTAAATTCTAACATTCAGCGATGTTTTCATGCATCGCTGCGGTCGTATCCTTAGAAAGAGACATCCGCCGTTGCTCGAATACCAGTCCTTACATGGAAAATAGGCGTTCGGATGAAGCTGATATTGCAGTATCGTCAAATATCGGCCGGCCAACGTCGCCAACGTTGGTAGCAGGGCTTCATGGTCTCTCCACCAAACAATGGGTCGTCTATAATTGAAGGACATCTAAATTAGTGTTCTTCAATTTCGTCAAATGGCGCAAAATTCGTCGTCATCGACACGCGCGATCCGTATTGGGTAAACGCAAGATAACGACGCATTGCTACATTTTATACAATTTTAATCTTCAAAGTTAAACATTATTAACTTGGTTAATTTTTTTTAACTTTGTTAAAATAATTTAACACGTTAACGTTTGAAACTTTGCCTTCTCCCAGCCCTGCGTTCAGCTCGTTGGTAATCTTACCGTATATTTCACGGTTGTTCTTTTTTACAATGAACAACATATGACACTGATCACAATTTACCAAATAAATTGCAGTGGAATAATTAGATTAAAGCTTCTCTTGAACTTGCCATGAGTCAAGTCATCTCTCATCTGGACGAAGACGTTGATGAAAATATTCTACCAATTTACGTCATATCTAATATATTAAAACAATAGACATTTTTTATAAACCACTTTTCGCTTTTCTGACAGCATATACGCCAGAAATTGCTGAACTGACCCTTAGTATTCGTTTTGAAACAACATGCAACATTCTCGACATGTTTGAGACTTCATAGGTTTCAATTTTTCGAGACATTAACGAAACAATATGGGAATGCCTACATAAAGTATTTTTAGATAAGTTGTGATGCCATGTTGATACCCCTTGTCTGGCGTTTCACCGACCAGCATGAATTCAACGCACACATATCCCGTATCGACCGAGAAAGCCAAACAAATGGAAAAGAGAAAATTCCACACTTTTCACGCAACTTATTTAGTTATTATGAATTTTCACTTCATTCAAATCGCAGTTCGTCCACACACTATATATCGGGTCGTCCTAAACACCGACATTTCCCCTAAAAATTAATTTGTATATTAGATTGGGATTTAACGATACTTTTGACAACAAGGGTCACCTCCTGTCTGACATTTTCTACGGGTGGAGGAAGCAGGAGATAACCACCGAACAACAGCAAGCAATTGTAGCACTCCCAACGTACTAACTCTGCGCATCAGGGTTAGCATTGGTTGAAGAAAAGTGTATCATTGACATGTCGTACGCCTTAGTACACCGCGCCACCTTGTCCCCGCCTCTATTTAATAGACCAACAAATCAAACCCTCTATGTAAAGCTCAAGATCCAAATGAAATACATTTAAATGGTATAGGGTTGTTTCAGTCCTGACTGGATGAAAATAAACAATTAAAAACATTTAATTGTTTTTGTGTAAAATGCCCGGTCCCCTCTTCTTCAAAGTATCGTGCTGTGTGTCGGGTCGTCCTAAACACCGAAATTCCCCTTAATATTTATTTATTTATTGGAGTTTAAGTATACTTTCGACAGTCAGGGTCACCTGCTGTTGGACAGTTTTACGGATGGAGGGAGCCGGAGAACTTGGAAAGAATAGAAGATGCCTGGTTCCCTCTCCTTGAAAGTATCGAGTTATGTGTCGGGTCGTCATAAACACCGAAATCCCCCTTAATATTTATTTATTTATTGGGATTTAAGGATCCCTTCGACAGTCAAGGTCACAGTTTTACGGGTGGAGGAAGCCGGAGTACCAGGAGAGAACCACCTAGCAACGGCACTACATGACTCCCCAAAGTACTAACTTCACAATAGCAGGGCTAGCATTGGTTGAAGGCAAGTGTATCATTGACGTGCAGTACGCCTTAGTACACAGCGCCACGGTGCTCCCACCCCCTTTAATAGACCAAAAAATCAAACCCTCCATGTAAAGCTCAAGATCCCAATGAAGTACATTTAAATGGTTTAGGGATGTTTCAGTCCTGACTGGATGAAAATAAACAATAACAAAAATTCAATGAATTTTGTGTAAAATGCCCGGTCCCCTCTCCTTCAAAATATCGCGTTATGTGTCGGGTCGTCCTAAACACCGAAATTCACCTTAATATTTATTTATTTATTGGAGTTTACGTATACTTTCGACAGCCAGGGTCACATGCTGTTGGACAGTTTTCGGATGGAGGAAGGCGGAACACCCGGAGAGAATAGTAGATGCCTGGTTCCCTCTCCTTGAAAGTATGTAGTTATGTGTCGGGTCGTCATAAACACCGAAATCTCCCTTAATATATATTTATTTATTGGGATTTAAGGTTCCCTTCGACAGTCAAAGTCACAGTTTTACGGGTGGAGGAAGCCGGAGTACCGGGAGAAAACCACATAGCAACGGCAAGCAACTATCTGACTCCTGAACGTACTAACTTCACAATAGCAGGGTTAGCATTGGTTGAAGACAAGTGTACCATTGACGTGCAGTACACCTTAGTACACAGCGCCACGGTGCCCCACCACCTTTAATAGATCGAAAAATGGACGCCCCCCCCCCCCCCCATTTAAAGCCCCAAATCCTAACGAAAGACAATTAAATATCTTAGGGTCGTTTCAGCCCACGACAGGGTGAAAATAAAATAATAAAATGCTTCACTGAACTTTGTGTAAAATGCCCGGCCCCTCTCCTTGAAAGTATATAAAAGAATCTCAGTCGATTTTGTACCACTGCCTAATTTCTGACAAAGCTGCTGGAAGGGTGCACCTCTCTTTTTCTGTATCTATGCAGCTAGATAAATAAATTGCACATTACAAAAAAACCTGCGTCAAAACTTTTGGCAGGGAATGGGTTTGGTCGTTTCTCCTTCTATATCGACACCACCGAATGAATATCTTGTGGATTACATGTGTTTTGACAACGGAATTTTTTTCTGGGTTTTTACTATCAATAAAAATATCGGAATATCAGTTTCTAGTTTCTTTAAAAAGAGCTGAAGTGATATCGTTCTCGCGGACTAAAGAATACTTATTGTGCAGGGGATAGATATTCTGCAAGCTACAATCCTACAAGCCGCGAATACAAATAAATAAATGAATCCGAAAGATGTCCTTTTATGATACCCACATTGTCTATATTTTCGCTTAAAATGCATCGTGGAAGTTGAAAAAAAACTGGACTGAAGCATGCCCCCGCACAGCACATCACATGGATACATGAGGTTAAAGAGCAAACTGTGATTTATACACATGAGCTGTGTCTGTAAGACACGTATGATGCCACTGCAAAGTCTATCACACAAAAATGACGTAACATACAAGTGAAATTCTACAAAATATTCTAGATTGAAAACTGTGAGATGAGTTAGCCGAACAAACAATGTACCCTAGATGCGGACGGAGGGACAGACGGACGGACAGACGTGACCATAAACCTTAATATAAACCCCGAAAAATCGCTACAAATCGATTCTTGCCTCATAAGTCTCATATTTTAGACATTAACCTCATACTATTTGTACGTAAGCTTATAATCTGGAAGTAAGCTCATAATGCCTGTCCGGACAAAAAAAAAACCCTCATAAGTCCCGTAGTATTGCCCGGACGGACGGACGGACGGTTGGACGGTCAAGGGTAAAACAATATGCCCCCTACTATTCATAGCAGGGGCATAAAAAGTCGAAAAGAAGGAAATTGTAAGAAAAAGAAGGAATGACGATCTCTCAAACGGATGCCTGATGAGCTAACTCACGCGTCACTGTGTTTCTCCAGAGTCACTCTAGCGACGCATTCAGCTGGAATGATTCAGGGACCGCAGCAGCTCGGTAGACATTAAATGGAAAGGTCGACGGTTCGATCCTGACTAAAACTGACTGCGTTTTGTCTTTGGGCAAGACTTAAGCCCAATTACCCACGTGCGGGAACGGTGGTACTCTTCACTAAGACGTACTAATGTGTGGAGTAGACCAATCAATATTTTTATCGTGTAGCCCTAAGGCTGCACGTTGAAAATATTAATTGCTGTACTCCCAAATAATGAATTAAACTGACATGAAATATAGTACTTGGGTTCAAAAGGGTCAAGTTTCATTATTTCAATCGAACCAGCGAACTACTTACTTTCTCGAATTCGAACGTAAATGTCATATGTATTTTTAAACTCTGTATTTGTTAGTAATTAGTAAAACTCCTATGGCCGAAGGTAGAGGAGTTTGATTTTAATATGAAGTTGTGAATGATTCCTTCAAATAAGTGAACAATGATTTCCAGCAAATGCAGTTCTAAATCATCATGTTTGTTTCAAGATATCAAACATATCCTGCGTTGTTCCAAAGATCACATCTCTGCGAAGTGATTAGGGCATTCTTATTCGTATTTACCAGAAAAAATTCACAATCTGGACAGAAGCTTTAGTGTATCGTGTAGTATTAGTGTATTCTATTTATTTTCTGACTTACAAGTTAAATTTGTATTGAAGGTGTGGTAAATGGTTTTGTGTTGGGAAATTATATTCATCTGACAGGGTTATTCATTTAAGATATTTCGTATTAAGTGAGCTTCGCTATATATATATAGTGATATTTACTTCCAAGCAGTCGTGTCCCCTGCCTTTTGTGTTGCGTACCACACGGTGGCAGGCTCGCATTGTAGCTCGCCTAGTCCTGCACAGTATGTTTTAATAGGGAGTAGGTCACTTTCCTGCATTCTAGAGAGTTCTGTCAGACAGGATATAAAGGATCAAATGCCTGTATCGGATGTGCTGAGGCCAAGTGGATCTACAAACAAAGGAAAATTTGCGAGGGTCAGGGTAACTTCTCGACAGTCCGCAAGATTTTTACTATTCAATTAACAGGAGTTTACACCGTGGCCTATATTTACTAATATGTCAGGTTTGTATTGGAGGTGTGGTAAATGATTTTGTATTGGGAAATTGTGCTGAACCTGACAGGGTTATTCAGTTGAGAGATATCTTATTAAGAGCGCTCCACTATATATATAGTGCAGTCTGGGTCCAAAGAGTCGTGTTCTATGCCTTTTGTGTTGTGTATGCCACGGTTGCAAGTTCGCGAGTCAACTCGCCTAGTTCTGTACCATATGAATAAACAGGAACTGTTCAACTTTCCTGTATTCTGGAGATACACTTGGCATTTATTCTGTTATACCCTGTTTGACAGAGTTCCACGAGTTCTGTCGGAGAGGATATAATAGATCAAATGCCTCTATTGGATGTACTGAAGCCAAGTTGGTCTCATAATCAAAGGGACACTGGCGAGAGTCAGGGTAATTTATCGATATGCGACAATATTTTTTATTCAAATAACAGGAGGAGTTTACTCCGTAACTTATATTCACTAATAGGTCAAATTTGTACTGGACGTGTGGTAAATGGTATTGTGTTGGACAATTATATTCAATCGACAGGGTTATTCCATTAAAAGATATCTCATCAATGCGCGCTCCACTATATATATATATATATATATATATATATATATATATATATATATATATATATATATATATATATATATATATATATATATATTCTGTACCGTAAGCATTCTGTATTCTGTACCGTAAGCAAGAAATTTGAAAAAGAGATTGATTCTCACTGATTTCATCTGCATTACATGGTATGATTCATTGTAAACAACTAATTCTCTAATTCTGGGGGATACCGAGTAATTTCGTGTGGACTGTGCCAGTTCCATGGACGCTTGATCTGCTAGCATGCCTTTTGGGGGGCTTGTCGGTAGTCGAGTGGTCTATGGCGCTGGTCCAGTTTCGCCAGGCGATTGGTGCCACAGAAGTGTACTCTCATCAAGGCAGTGGTTAGATCCCCATCGGCGTCAGAGTCTTTCATCTTTCATTCTATATATACATATATACAACGAAATCCTTCCATTTTCTCTTGCTAGCTTTCACCGCTCTTTGTGTAGATCTTAGGCCTTTTTTAATTTTTCGAAAATACTATTTAGCTGTGTTAGTTTTGAACTGTGATTGATTTTCCCCCTTATATATATGTTCTGTTGAACCCTCTTCCCCTGAACTTACTACTCCATCCCCTTAATGCTTATCTGGTACTGTTAGTGTTAACATTATGTAATTTATTCTTTATTTTTGTATATGGAATTTGCACTTCCATCCAAACACGAGTGGAGTTACAGTCGCAATACCTCAGAACATGGCTATTACAATTTCTTACATTTAAAACAAATATACACTACATTGACCATCCTTGCAATCAAATCCTGATACAAACTGTTTTCTATAAAAAATGCCATCATGGATGATGATATTGATACTTATCATTTTCCGCACATACGTAAAGATCGCGGCAACGTAGCGGGCAATGGAATTATAATGTTTATTAAAAAGAAGGCTTAATCTATGAACGCTGGAACACCCGGAACTTCCCGGGCTGGAAGCTATATGGACCGAATTAAGGAGTAAGAATAATACAGTTTTACTTGGTGTATTTTATCGACCGCCTTCAGCTAGAGAGATATACTGGGATCTCATTAACGAATCAATATCAACAGCTAGAAACGATTTGTCAATGAAGTGCGTTATAGTAGCATTGTGTTTACCAACAACCCACCCAAAAATTAGACGACTTGAAAGAGCTCACAGTATTGTGCAGGTTTCTCAAGGAACCTGGGGGAAGTACTGAGAGTTCAGTAGCCTAATTGACCTTATAATTACCTCCTGTCCAGATTTTCTGTCAAATGTAGGAGTGATTCCTCCATTTTGTAGCGACCACCACGTTGTTCATCTGCAACTGAGAACCATAAGGTCTAATCTTACCCCATTCAGTAGGTTTGTTTGGGACTATAAGAATATGGATACTATTGGCTTATCACAAACATTCTCTGACACTGATTGGAACCAGTTTTTTGATTTGAGTAGTGTTGATATCTCAACGGAAAAAAATATAACTTATATTATACGTTTTACTCCATCAAAATTAATATTAGTACTCCCAAATGATAAGCCGTGGATGAACACATTTGTTAGAAAACAAATCCTTATTCGTAATAGAGCTCACAACAAAGCGAAGCGAACGAATAACCCACAACACTGGCAAGAGTTTTGTAGGATCCAAAATTATAACATAACTTGCGTAAGGGAGGCCGAAAGGAAACATGATAGTAAATTAGAATCATCTGTTTCTACAAGTAAGCCGTCTTCTAAGCAACGGTGGAGGAATTTGAATATTTTTTTCTAAACAACAAGGAAGTGGTAGCGAAAGTTTCCCTCCACTGCTTGAAGATGATGAGGTTATCAGCGACCCGGTTGCTATTGTAACCGTTTTCAACAATTACTTTACAAGCCTGTATTCAACACCTGATGAAGGGGACATACAACCCTCAGTACAGGGAGATGTATCATTTGGTGAAGTAGAAACAGAAGATGTAGCTATCCAAATTAGAGAAATCGAAAGTCTGTGGTCCCGACCAAGTAAGCAATATAATTCTGAAACTGTTTTCAAATCAGCTGTCAAATCCGCTCGCAAAGCTTTTCAATTTATCGCTTTCGTCTAGGATTGTCCCCATAAATGGAAACTCGCAAATGTAATACAATACATAAAAATGTCTGCAAATGACAAAAGAAATTACAGACCAGTCTCCTATAAACAAAATCTTTGAACGGATAGTTTACAATCGCATTTACACGTTTCTTATGGAAAACAATCGTTTAACCGATTTACGGCCAGGCTTCGGAGCAGGGACAATAGGTCTATCAGCTGATCTATATTGATAATTACATAAAATCAGCACTTGATGAAGGAAAAGAAGTTAGATTTGTAGTCTGTGATATAAATAAGGCATTTGACAGGGTCTGGCATGCGGAGTTAATACACAATTTAGACTAAGTTGGGGCACGGGTGGTCTATTGTCATGGATTGAAAACTATTTGTGTGATCATTCTCAAAGAGTTGTGATCAACGGTAGTATGTCGGACATAAAACTATTACTGCAGGTGTTCTGTACTGGCTCCACTCTTGTTCAATATCTACATAAATGACCTAGTTGGCAATATTCAGTCAAATATTAGATTATATGTGGACGATACTTCTATCTTCCTAATTGGTGATGATGCTTCCTCTGCCACACATATATTAAATAATGATCTTCTTAAAAGTGCCTCATGAGCCAAGACTTGGAAGGTTAACTTTAATTCAGAGAAGACGGTAACTCTCAGTTTTTAAAGAAAAATAACCCATTTGATAAACCAACTCTTCAGATGCAGGATATTTCCATAAAAGAAGTCGAAACGCATAAACACCTCAGTCTGAATTTACAGAACTCGGTTTCATGGAATATACATGTAAATTGTAGTATCAACAAAGTTAGCCCGATGGTGAACTGTCTTCGCAGACTAAAATACATATTGTCCAGAACACCACTGGAAATTATGTACACTAATAACATTTTACCCCCTTTTGACTATGCTGACATAATTTGGGATAACTGTACATACACTAAACTAGATTTATTGGAAGACGTTCAATTGGATGCTCTTCGTATAATAGGTGGTATGTCAAGAGGTACCAGCCATGATCGCATCTATGCTAAAACGGGATTCATAACGCTACGAGAACGTAGAAGACGGCACAAAATAGTCAATCTATATAGAATAATAGCCGGAAATGCACCACCCTATATGACGACTTTGATTCCACGCCTTGTGTCCGAACTGACAACTTACCCGTTACTCTCCTACAGTAATGTTCGTGAAATGCATTGCCGAACTAAACTCTATGCTGAATTGTTTTTGCCTTCTGCTGTGAAGCCTTGAAATGAATTGAAAATGGATATACGGTCGTGTGGGTCTACAGACTCCCTGAATAGACTATTGAAAAGAAATGATCCAGTCATTCCAAAGTATTACACTGTAGGTTGCAGAAGCGGCCAGATACTCCACTGTAAACTTAGAAATAGATGTTGTGATCTGAATGGTCACAAATATGAACGATTCTTAGTGAGTTATCCAAAATGTTCATGCCAACATCCTTATGAAGATTCAGAGCACTACATCGTATTTTGTCCCATTTACATTCACAGTGGCAAACACTGTTCAATAGTATCGAGTATATAATAAACGATATTAAAATACCTTTGAGAGACACTGACAGAATGCCTGGCTCAGAGAAATGTAAGATATTTAAAGCTGTTCAAAATTTTATTGAGGAATCAGGTAGATTTTCTTGAGAATGCACCTACCATGTAGACCAATAGACTCTCATGTCTTTGAAATAACACATGGTGTGTATATTGCCAATTTTGGTCTTATGGTTGGAATCGGCAGTCGACACGCCATGTAGACCAAACATCACATTTCTTACTAGGGTGCATTTGTATTGCACTTTTGGATAAGTAACATTCTAACACTGCGAAGTCCATTACTTCTCGTGTACTTGGGACGACCTGACGCATTAAGAACGTAAATACTCGGAAACATTTTTATATTACATTCGCTAGGCATTTCACTGTGACGCCACTCATGCACTGTATATACTCATGCACAATTGACTGTACAATACAATAAGCATTTATATGTAACGGTGAGTTATTTATATAGGCATTAGCCTGTTTACTGAACCTTTTCACGCGAATAAAATATTGTTTTTTAGAAAAAAACGATCTGTTTGTCACTTTGTTTAATTAGTTTCTGCCTAAGGCGTGGGCTTGCATATGGAAGTCAAGCGGACGACGCTTGTCAGGGCGAAGTCGTAGAGTTAATTCTGATGATGTGTCGTGGGCTATGCTTTGGTGTTCTGTATCATAATTCGTACATGTAATTATAACATTTGTCTTTATTCCTGATGCCCTACGAACATGCCCCCCCCCCCTCCACACACACCGCAGTCCAGTCGTGTCATGTGAAGGGTCAAAGTCAGAGTTGCCGATTATTGAAGATTGACAGTATTAAACGATGTATTTCAGCCACTCGGATGTATTGCTTCTCCATTTGTTCATTCAAAGAATGGCGGACGACGCTTATCAGGGCGAATTCGTAGAGTTAATTCTGATGATGTGTCGTGGGCTATGCTTTGGTGATCTGTATCATGATTCGTACATGTAATTATAATATTTATTTTTAAATACCCTTAACCTGTAGCTAAACAATACATGTATACCTGCCGCGGTTAACCTAACACCTTCCGCCAACACTTACCTATTAAAATCACTCAATAAAAGGTGACCATGAACCGTCCATGCAACCATTTGGATTAACTGTTGTAGATACTGAATATTTTGCAAGTGGAAACCATTAGGATTTGTTTTGGAAAGTGATTCCTAATGGCAATACAATAATAACCAGAGTACAAAGAAAGTCAATCCGCCACTTTTGAATACTCAAAATTCAACTTTTATTTTTTTATTTTCTTTATGCATGGCTTTTCTTCAATTTGTGCTGTGCAACATTGTACCAACAAATGCCATTTTCCAGCGTTTTAGTTATTACTCTATTGCAAAATAATTTATTTTCTTTCTTTATGATTCTTCAGGTCTCTCTCGTGTATATGTGCCTCGGTGTTGCTGATGGTTTGTTTGTACATCTTGGCGGGTAGTATTAATCTGGACGAAATCCAGGCTGATCCTCACTACGACTTTAGTTATCTGATGAATGACAAGACTGACTTATCAAACACAGATGCTGATTCCCCATCCATGTACAGTATTACTGACTGTAAATATCTCCTTCCTAGTGAGTTTCATTCGGAGCTTACAGGTATGCACGAATCCTTTTCAGCATTTCATATCAATTGCCAAAGTCTTAATGCGCACTGGGATCACCTTCATCACTTGTTATCTGAACTGAACAGCAATGGAAATACATTTGATGTAATTGGTCTCACAGAGGTTTTGAGGTTTTTCAGATCCCCTCCAATATATCTTATACTCTAGAAGGATACCATCCTCTATTAAAACACAGCAGACCCACTGATGATGATGGCCGAGGTGGGGTTGGACTATTTGTAAAAAAGGATTCGAACTTCAGTGTCCGACAAGACCTTTCTATTTTCATACCGCATGTGTTTGAGTCAATTTTTCTAGAATTAAAGGAAAATAATTTATCGAGAATTATTGGAGTAATATATCGACCAAATACAGCCTCCAAAGCAGACAAAGAGCTGTTCCAATCAATGATTAATTACATAACTGACATTCTCAACAAGGAAAAGAAAACATCATTAATTATGGGCGACTTTAATATTGACCTTTTGAAAGTGGATTCACACCCCAAAACAGATAAGTTTATTGATTTAATGTTTTGTGAGGGATTTATGCCGGTCATCACCAAACCAACTAGAGTGACCGATCATTCTGCGACGCTTATAGACCTCATTTTTTCGAACAAAATAACAAACTCATTCAAATCCGGCATAATTCTCACCGCTATATCTGATCACTTTGGAATTTTCTATGTCGAATTATCTAATACGCCAATAGATAGCACAAAACGAGTTGTGTCCTGAGAAATAAATTCCACGAGTATCGAACACTTCAAAGTATTGCTGTCCCAATGTGATTTTTCAACGGTTATGGAATCCAACTGTCCGAATGCTGCATATGAACACTTTGTAAACATTTACCTGGATGTTTTTGAATCCGCATTCCCAATGCAAAGCCACAAACAAAATAAGAAATACATAAAGCGACAGCCTTGGATGACGAAAGGTCTTCTAATCTCATCCAATAACAAGACTAAATTTTTCATTAAAAAAATAAAGAGTCCCACAGAATTTAATGTCAGGAACTACAAAAATTACTGTCGGCTTTTTAATTGAATTAAAAAACAATGTACTATGAAAAGGTTCTCCTAGAAAATAAAAGTAATATGCGAAGAACATGGCAAATTATGAATAACGCTATAAATGGAAGTAAAAAATAAATGCAAATTGCCCTCTTTTTTAATCTGGGTGACAAAAAGATAAACTCACCCAATGATATCGCACACGAATTCAATAATTTTTTTGCAAGCATTGGAAATGAGACTTCAAAACGAATAACTACCCCCCGAAAATCTTTCTCTGAATTCATGAAATCTCCATTGCTAGATAATATGTTCGTGTTACCAACGTCGTCTTTTGAAATTATTGATATCGTAGCCAAATTGAAGTCTAAAACAAGTCAGGACTGTGAGAATATTACATCCAGTATACTTAAACAATCGATAGACCCGATTGCCAGCCCACTCGCTCATATCATGAACATCTCATTCAGCCAAGGAATAGTACCTGACAGAATGAAAATTGCAAAGATAATTCCAATCTTTAAATCTGGCCCAATAAGTATTCTGCCTGTCTTCTCAAAGATCTTAGGAAAGCTCATGTTTGTCAGACCTATGAAGTTTCTGAATAAATTTGATATTCTCTATCACCACCAATATGGTTTCAGGAAGCATCACAGCACATTACATCCAGCTATGCAGTTGTTTAAACACATAGCCGTGGAAAATAACAAAGTCAGTAAGGACACCACTTTAGCTCTCTTTCTAGACCTTTCAAAAGCTTTTGATACAATCAGTCACGATACCCTTCTTAAAAAACTAGAACATTATGGAATAAGAGGGAATGTTTTAAGTTGGTTCAAAAGTTACCTGATGATCATGAATCTGTATGTTACTTTTGGTAAACGTACAATAAAACATGTGTATTAAATTACATCAAATCCACACCAGTGGTTAAGCCGTCCCCAAGGATGCACTCTGTTTGCTAAGGACACAGCGCGAGTTGGTTGTCATACAGTTTATTTATTTTCCGGCCAAGTTGTGAGCCTATATCAAAAATTTCGATAAAATCGACCCAGTAATTAGTCTGTTGCGGAGGTCACTCCCTGGTTGATATGCAGCTCCTGTGACACTGTTGTTAAACTATCAGTTTCATTTCTTGTTGATTTTTATCTCTGAACGTACAATACGATTAAAATCTACCTATTATTTACTGCGTTGCCAGGGTAGCACGCTTGTTGCTATGGAGACCAAGTTAGCAGGTTGAAATATGTAACATTTTATTTCTGGCCCCAATTTAGACTTGTGCATTAAATAACACCAAGATTGCCCAATCTCCTAAGAGAGTACTCTGGTTGCCACAGGGAACGTGTTATTTCGTTGTCATGTAGTTTATTTAGTTTTTGTCAGCCTACAAATTTCATCGAAGTGGGCCCAGTAGTTAGTCCGTTACTAAGGAAACACCCTGGTTGCTGTGATGATTGCATTGTCTAGTTGTCAACGTCTTAGTTTAGTTCCAGACTAACGAGAATACCTATGTATAACAATACATCAAAATCCACCCAATAATAAGCCTGTTGTAAGAAAGCGCCCTCTTTGCTATGTAGTCACCTGCCACCATTATTCCTTAATAAAAGAAGAATTCCAACTGGTAAGGTGAGGGAGGTTAACTCTCATATTAATTTGGTCCTGAACCACACAGAAATCGCAACTTCCAAGAAATCCTTTACAAAGCTACATTTCGGATCTGAGTTCATTTGAATAACCTTTGATACATTGTGAGGTGAAAGAAGTCCTTCGATAAACTTCCGACGATAAAGCAGTAAAAACAATATAAAGGAGGGCATCGCTGATGTCGGCTTTCGCCGATGTTACACTTCGGCTCCATCGCCATTTAAATAACTGGCATCCATCTGGATGTTAGTTTGAGTTTTTCATATATAATTATAGGAGTTTAAAAGATATAATTGAATCGTTATCATTAATTCATTTTATATGGATCCTTTTGGAACACACATTCTTCGAAAAAGAAGGTGAGTGAATTGGAAATGCAATGTTTAGATTCAATATTTTTAAATAAACAGATATTTTACATCACATAATCATCACCAAAGAGCACAGCACGGAAATAACATTCGCAATATCATGGACTAATCATACCAGGGATCACGGCGAGTTACATTATGTACTCTTATTGTTTGTACTTTTTGTAACGTCTGTTTACTGAATGCATACAAGGGGTCTTGAGATATTATGAAAAAAGAAGGGTAATTGGTCATTTGACAATAAACATCATAGAGGTGGGGAGTGGATGGTCGTGTAGAGTATTCGTATTTGCTTCTGAAGTTCGTAACATGTCGAGTACGCGAGCTAGTTATACAAGTAGAATCGGACTAATCGTCTCCGTTTTGAAGCCAAATATTCAATACAATTACCAGTTATGTGATAAATATAATCTCAAATTCGGGACGATGATTTGATTCGCAATTTCTGAACCAGGTTCACTAACATCGATCTGAGCCGAGTGATTTACAGTGCCCCCGCATCCCCCCCCCCCCCCCCCCCCACACACACACTAATCTGGGAGCGTCCGAGGATATAGTCAAGGCATCTGGGCAGGCATGGCCTTGCAACGATTAACATTTGTCTCGTTTGGGATCTGACTGAAGTTAAGATTTTGTAAACATCGCTTGCTTTCTAAACACCTCTTTACTTTTTAAACATTAAACACACACAAAATGACAAAATCTCGCGTTTGGTTTAAGCAGTATTCAGTGTTGAAGTTGCAAGGTACCAAAAAGATTGCAAAAAGAAATCAAGAACAAATAACTAAGTAACAACTATCTGCATAGCGTGTTAAAGAAGAAGGATTGTATTCGGCATCAAACGTTTTAGCTCATGTAAACTGTCTCCGAAATCTCGTGTTTGATGTGTAAGCCCCCTTGAAGTGTTCAGTATTGCACACACAAGCGTTCTTAACCTGTGGGGTGTGTCTTTGATTGCTGGACGTGTTCAGATTTTTATATGGCCTTTTGCATAATCTCAAGTTATATGTCTTAATGGGGTTTGTTTTGTCTGTAGGCGTAATACTGCGATTATAAAAAATCTTTCGCAATCGGAATGTTGATTCGATCCCGACACACAACTGTTCGTCGAGATCTCCAAATCACATTTACCGCAACAATAAGTTCGCATTAAGGAAACAAAAATAAAATAGCATACAGTACGTGGAGTGTGTATTATCACTAAATCACCCGCAGAGTGGGGATTCCACCCAAGCAATAATTGCAAATTTGTTGTAAAGCATAATCAGCACAAGCAAAGTTTTCAGCCAATGGACCTACACATTTCCAGGTGTAAAAATATACATCAGGTTTTTAATATCTAAACGTTGATTGAACAATAATACAGTGGATACCTTCGAAAACAGAAATTGGAGGACATTGAATCTGTAATGCAGTTTCCGTTTATTTCCGGTTAATTTGGTCTTTATTACCCAATATTATACATGAAATTTCGACCGGACGAGTGTAAGTGTGTCACAGCCAGATCAGGATCTGATAGTGAAATAGACCGCTTTGGTGGTGACAGTACTGGGGTGCTAAATAATAGATGGATAGGATGTCTCAACGCACACACCCCCCCCCCCCACCCTCAGGCACTAGTCAAATTCTGTAATGCATCTGAAGCTAGTATGGATCGTTTAGTTACCCAATATTCCTGGAATGTGTGCGCATTTATCATGTATTTAGTGAACATATATGCTTAATTAATAGCGTTGATAAAGTCATTAAAGTTTCGGTCCAATCAAATCTCAAGTGAGAAACATTTCTTGCTTTGTTTCAAAGAAGTATGGTTCTGATATTTTCAGATTAGAGTTAGTCTAAACATAGGCGAAAAACTATTTAAATGGTAGACTGCTTCCAGACCTGAATGTCGAAATTCTTACAGAATTTTTCTGGTCGCTTGTGAGCTTACACTATCCCCATGAAATAGCAATCATGTACGCAAATTTTCAATAAGATCAAAAACATATATTCACTATTGCAAATATAGGGATTTTTCTTCTCTGTGAGTAAACGCGTTGTCTTTTATTGATGTTCTGATAAACTAACCTTTTACCTAACGTAACAAACAAATCCCTCCAGGACTATTCACAGAAACGCGAATCAAATTTTTAGGTTTTTTTTCAATATTTTCTTCAAGTGGATAGCTTCATTGGAACCAGCTCGTCAAGCTTGTCCCGATGTTTGAGGCTAAAAGGTGGAGAGGATATTTTTTGTTATTTAATGTAAAATTCAATGGCAAATTCTATAAGGAATCTGGCGCTGTTGTTGGCTGTTTGTTTACCTATTTTCCGTGGAGTTTGCGAGCATTCATAATTATTTAGTGAATAATTGATATTATCAGTAAAGTCGTTAAATATTAAGTTAATTGTCGATTAAAAACACTCATCGCTTTGATGAAAAACTGAATGTTTATAAAATAGGGTTTAAATAATGCGGATGTAATATTTCAGTTATCGGAGAATCTAATTCAATCAAAACAGAGGCGATAGACTATTTAAAAGCTAGACTGTTTCCAGGCTGTTACCGTGTCTAATTCCTTACAGAATTTGACGTCTACCTTGAATATGTGCTTCACTGCTCACTTATAATAGAGTGAGGGGACAGCATTACGGATTTTGCCTCTATAAGAACTCTTTACAGACTTTCACATTCACTCCATTCTGTTAGTTGTTCAACTTTCTTTCTTTCCTCTTTATTAATCCCGTTCAGTGATACCCAAGATATCTACCTGTTACGTCTCACCAAATGTTTTTATTATTTAAATCTGATGACAAATGAACTTTGTTTTCCTTCGTGGTAGGTATTTGTTCTCATATGTTGATTTGCAGTGTTTATTGACATCTAATCAAGTGCACCGCCAGATGAACTGTTTAGTTAATCTCACTGATATCCGGTAAAACACTTTTCAGAATATTTGATATTCCAATATTAAGACCGGGGAGGAGGGGAATTGGACAAGTGAAAGAGTTGAAAAACTATTTAGCCAATACATTTGACCAAGAAAGGTGCACATCCCAAGGGAAAAGACTTTTCGGGTGAGACTCGTGGAGGATTGTAATCCAAATTTGCAAAAAGCGATCAGAGGAAAGAGGTATTTTGGATATTGCGTGATAAGGAGATGCTGTTCAAACTGAGGTCGAGGTTAATAGAGCGTAGGAGAAAATTGAGAAAGGCGGTGGGTGACAAGTAGTGTCAAATGTGTATCTTGGCTGCAATGGAGACACCAGGCCACTTTCTCTTACAATGTCCACAATATTAGTTTGACAGAGGAGGATTCTCTGAGAGAATAATAAGAAAATGAGATAGAGGAATGAAGGATAGGTGGTCACTGAATGATACAGAGGAGACGGTTAGTATGTTAAAAGTGAATTTGGAAGAAAGTAGTAAGAGATAACAAGAAACAGTTCATTTTTGGGTGTTGGGAGGACAGAAGAGGCAGAAGAGGTTGCAACATTCGGAAGCTACGTTTAATCAAATCATTCGCATATCCGAACAGCGACAGACAAGTGGTTGGCCAAGCAGTTATTATTATTAGTAAAAAGCTGGTTGATCGCGGCCTGTGAAACTTCCGATATCAACATTCGGTGTCACTGCAACCTCTTTCAATCAGCAATGGTGATGGTTCGACACAAATGATAAGATGAAATTCCAAAAGGAGCGGACAGGATAGATAGGTTGAAATGTTAACCTCCCTTTCATGTTTCTTCTTAGGGGTATATCTGACAGATAGTTGTTTAGTAACAATAACCACTATCAACACTTTAAGTAACTGCAACCTTTAAAAAATTAAAATTCAAACGAAGTCAAGACAGGTTGAACAAACATAGCACACGCTGTTCTGGGACGGCATGCTCAGATTGACCGTCTTTCTGCTGTCCCTCCTGTGATTAGAGTTATCGCGTGTGGCAGAGTATACCCCCGTCTTGATACAACACTACGATCACAAAAGTGGAGACAGAGAACTCCATCCGAATCGCGTCTATCTCGTGATCTAGTAGAATTATCTGTCCGTATTTTTCCCCACAGCACGATGAAATCCCATCTGCCGAAGTAGGAATGTGGGAACAGCATCCCAGAAGCTGTCCTGTTCACAAAATGCGAGAACAGTGAATGCGAAATGGTATTTTCCTTTCATCTATTGACGGGGTCTTAATTTAGTGGTGCTTTATTTGGGAAATGTTGTCCTACTTTTGTAGGTGTGTCGTAATCAAATCGCAACCTGATCGTTAGATACCTTGCTTTTGCGATAAGAGCGGTTAATATAGCCTGTTCAGTTACAAATTTATTGATGGTATTCAATGTTATTTAATATTATTGTAATCAAGGGCGGCGGAACGATTTTCAAAGTGAAGTGTGTGTGTGTGTGGGGGGGGGGGGGGGGGGGGAGAGTGCTGGATCGGGCGATGGATGGTCGTCGATATAACGGGACGACCATGGTTCGGCTCGTGGTACGAAAATTTTAAATTCCAGGTCCCAAACCCCCATTCCCATGCATCTGTGCGGATATTTTGAGCTTTTTTTAGAAGATGTATTTGAAAGATTTCATACTTTGAGAGCCGTTAAAAAACGTCAGTAAAGCATACAGGTGAGGTCTATTTATCAGCTTTGGTCGTAACGACCAAAGCTGATTAATTGACAACACCCGTATGCTTTAGCAGACGTTAACAGCAATTATACTGTCTGTGGATTATATTGTTTGGGGTGGATTTGGTACTTGTATGTCTGTAAGATTACAATCTATTTCAGTTAGCCGATTTCAAGAGACTGTACACATTTTAGCGTTTGCTGCCATTTTCTGCAAAAAATGATCCGAAATCCGTCGAAACTGACCCAGTACGAGAGAAACATAGCTGGCGAAAATATGGGGGAGGCTCTGGATCCGTCCCTCGTTTCAACAGTCATTGGCTGTGTTAAAATATATGCATACAAAGAAAAACATGGCCCGGCAAAAAGTGGTTGGGGGGTGGGGGTGGGGGCTGAGGCCCCCTCCCCCAGGTTCTGCCGCCCCAGTGGTTATATATCTGTTATGTCTTGCAAAATATGTTTTTGTTGTAAACTGTTGCACAACGTATTCTAGTTGCCTACATGTTGGGTATTTGTCCTGATTTCATGTTTTGCATTTTCTGATGGCGAAATAATGATATATTCCGTCAGTCAAAAAAGGTGTTTATAGTTGACTGTTTTTGATCGAGAGGTGGGACACTTCCCACTTCTCCTTTCAATCTCATAGCCACCTCTTTTGCTCAGAACCAAAGTTTAACGATGGTACGAAACAAATGATAATATAAAATTTGTAAAGCATTGGACAGTTATATGTGTAAAAATGTTAACTTACGTACTTGGTTTGAACCTAAATAGTGATTGCAATACTGATGGTACTATGATCGTTCAATACATGCGTAGGATTTCGGAGTGCGGACTTAACCCTTTACCTAACACGAAAGGCAGACGACACTTGGAAACTGAATTCTTGTACCCATTTCGTTAGGTAAATGGGCCAAAAAAGCCATTGTGTAATTCTGAAGCATGCATGTGGGAAAAATGAGCGGGAGTCGTTGACCACGTTCTTTGTACCTCTGCCCGCAAATATTTGATCACTTCATTCCTGTCTTGGTGTTTGTATGTTTGGGGGATTTAACGATACTTCAAAAGCCAGAGGGCCACACCGTGTTTGTCGTGCGGTTAGAGCTGAAACGGCTAACCTATTAATCGATTAACCAGTGATCAACGTCTTGATCGACCCAAAAGGTAATTGATCGATTAATCGTTAGTTTTGAACTACTGTATTATGTGGGTTAAGAAAAGAACAAACTTTCTCCCAAACAGGCACACACTGTCACACTGACTAACATCAATTATATGAGACAGAGTAAAGCATGCAAATTACGTGCTGACATACTTGTTCACTTACCTGATCATTATACTGTATTAGTAACTATAAATGGTCATTCTTTACCCAATGCAGGTAGCAGACGATATTTGCAAAATAAATCCTTGAATTACTAAAACTTTTCAATTTTTGTCTCAAAAACATAGCTTATGACCACTCATAGGAACGAGCTCAACGAGCTCGTTCCAGTGAGGGGTCATAAGCTATGTTTTTGATATAAAAATTGAAAACATAATAAAATTTTAATTGAGATTTTTGTATATAGCACTGGTTTGTTTTGTCTGTTACGTTGGGTAAAAGGCTAATGCTGCAAATCAAGGGTACGGCAATTTTTCAGCTACCAGTTACGACAAGTGATTAATATGTTAATTGGGGTTAATTCATGTGATTAATCGATCAAGAAAACCCTTTAACCGTTTTAGCTCTTCGTGCGTTGGTATTATCTTTGAAGCGTCATGCAAAAGTGACTCGCGCTTTTCAGCATTATTGTCCCCACGCTAGTGGTTTTGACTCTGAGGTTTATCAGTAATTCGGCCGATTTACCGTCCAGTGGCCAATCATATAAAACATTTTTATCTTACAATCAGCATGTATTTTGTCTGTTTTAACTCCGCAACTAGTGTGTATCAGATCCCCGATACAGATGTTTGTATCAGGGGGCCGGATACAAGCACGTTCCTTTCGCGTGAGTTCCATTTTTTTTCTTTTTGTTCATCCCTACGAATAAATAGTTCGTTATATATTCGTCTGCATTCTTGACTTATCCCCAATATACTGTAAGATAAAATGATTATTACCATTATGTGGATGTACAAAATATGTATTCGAGTCTCGCTCCGGGTTCTAAGGGTAGATCACGACTCGTCTTCGACTCGTCGTGATCTGCCCTTAGAACCCGAAGCTCGACTCGAATACATGTTTTGTACATCCACATAATGGTAATAATCTCTATGTAACTGTATTTTCCAGAATTGCATATTTTACCTGTTTGAACTATTTTGACTAAAATTCAAAATACATCATCAAATGATTTCTTCGACGGGAGGAGTGTGTGTGGGATCAGATCGCGATCGGATCGCGACAGACTTATCCACCAGTGGACTGAGATTACAAGAATAAGTTTTGGCGAAATCAAGATCAAATTACGAGAAACAAACGAAAACAGTATAACGGATACAGTATTCTTCCATTTCGTTTCTGATGAGTATCCATATTTGAACCCAGGTAGTGAAGTACAAATGTAAAATTTATTTCACTGATGTTGGATTGTATATGATGAAAACTTCCCCGGTTGAATAGTTTACAGAACACGCGTGGGCAAGTGCCGTGAACATCTGATAACCTTCACTCACTATCGAAGGTAGTTATCACTTATTGTATGAATTATGAACGTCCATGTGAAAGCTTAAAATGATTAACATTTACGACAGCCGATAATATCGATAGGTTATTCCCTTTGCACATTGTTGTTCAGTTGATTGTTAATACCAGATTTCAGCCGTGATATTAAATTACATTCACATAAGCATTGTTAAGAACGTATGGCTGTCGCTCCTGATATCCCTAGCGTCAATTTTATCATCCCAATAGAAAAGTTGCCAAGAACACAACAGGTCAGTTTGTTCGAGAATAGTTTTATCAAACATTACGGGCAAACTCGACCAGCACTATTAACAAACATCGCTGATCAAATCTTATTCTTTTTCTCTATTTTTTGTTCCAAAAAGATAGTTTATAACCCCTCATTCGCCTGTGTAATATAAAAATTGGGCTGCTGAACAAAAGATTAAAACATCCAAACAAAACTATATTATATGACCCCCGAAGAACTCCTACAATGAAGGCGTCACATGATATGGTTTTGTTGAATTTTTTAGAAACATCACGCAATTGTATATTCAATATCACTCGGTTTCTATGATTTAACCAAAACAAATAGCGTCGTTGTGGACCTATTACTTAAATTTTCTTCCACGAGACCGAAACAGTAAAGGACCGGTGCATCTTATTTGAGCCTCATACTTTCAGCGAGATTCTGCCGAGTATTCGCGTTAGTAGTGACTGATTGTGGGCCAGCGAAACCCCTTTCATTTCTGTGACCTACAGATTTTATCCAGGTTATCCAAGATTACAATGTTCTAGACAGTTCGATTCGTTGGACATAAACATTAAACAGTGAATTCCAGGAAAAGTGCTTTTGGAAATTCCGATCCTTCAACGAGTTTAAAAAATATTTACCTGGTCATTATCCACCATAGTGTCATCTCACAGAGCGTCAAAGATAACCATAATGGTTAGCTCGACTAGCGATTTAGTAGTAATCCACCCTCCACATAGTGTATTCTCAATATTTCCCTTCTGTTTGATCGCGTCAGTTCGTGGTTTCACTATGGGCCTTGCCAATAGCCCATTAGATTTTGCATTGCACAGCGCAAACGCTCTTGTGTATTTCAGACTATTTCGTTCTTTTGCAGTAATAACTCTTTGGCCGGCCGCTGATTTGCCGCGGTTCAAGTGCAGTAAGGAGCGCATTAACCCTTTACCCAACGTAACGGCCAAAACCGGCCAACGCTATTCTCAAAAATCGCCAATTAATTTTCATTATTTTTTTCATTTTTTGTCTCAAAAACATAGGTTATGACCCCTCATTGTAACGAGCTCGTCGAGCTCGTTCCAATGAGGGATCATAACCTATGTTTTTGAGACAAAAAATGAAAAAAATAAGTTATTCAATCATTTTTTTTGCAAGTGTCGTCTGCTTTTCATGTTAGGTAAAGGGTTAACTAACGAGTATTTTCTGCGCTAAGTGTGTCAGGACTTCTAGTTTCAACTGTAGGGGTGGGTCATGGGAATCTCACCTGAGGAGGAGATGATTGAGCCAGGCACGAGGCTTGCTGAGATGTATTTTCCTGAGAGTGACATTTACCTATCACACCCCACACCACCCGATGCTGATTATCCTCTCACCATACCCCACAGTCATCGACATCAAATTACTTCGCGTACGATGAAAATGTACGGTTTTATCGATTGATTGTGCAGGAAATGTATTGACAGCTCAGAAAGAGCGTCGAAACATTCCAGATCTGTCTCAACCCGGTATCTATCAATAGGCAGGTTGAGGGAGAAAAATTAATATGCACAAATCGGTAAACATACTTATCTTATGATTGTCATTATATTTGTTATCCTTTATTTCAGTAGAAATAAATCTGTAACCTTGCTGTCACATTTAAAACATGTGTCATTTGTCAAATTCATTTAAGGTGCTATATAAATAAGGGAAAATTGTTTACTTTGAAACTCCCACTTCTGATATTCTATAAATTCAAATTAAATATATACAAATTTTTCATCAAAATGAAGTTTGTGATGTATATAACACAAACAATATATGCATGCAACTCATAGAGTTGGCAGCAGGTACCAATGGTTCCTGGAGTTCTCCTACAGTATGCGCACTAGAACTGAAAATAAAATATTATTTCCGGAGAACAACTCGTGGCCAGATGTGCTTCAGATATCCAAGAATAAAGCTACGTATTCAAAACACTGTACGATGCAGCGAGGGTACTGCATTTGTGGAAAGGACAACATTGTCTGTATTTTTTATTGAAGATGCGTTCCATGGCCTATGGTCATGCATAAATTACGCGATACCACGAATTTTCATCGAAAAACAATCGCGTAATCCAAAGAAATTCAAACAGGCATCATGACTTTGACCGAAAATGTAAACAGACAAAGAACGAATACAAATCCCCGAATTCTAGAGAGTTTTGGAATCTACCCACGCCCAACTCTGTCCCTGCGTTTTGAAGAATTTTTTAATGTCATAACTTTGTTCTTGGATATCTGAAGCACATTTGGCAATGAGTTGTTCGCCTGAAATATTATTTTCGTATCAGTTCTGGTACGAATGCTGTAGCAGATTCCAGGAACCATTGGTGCATACAGTCAAGTCGGTGAGTTGATTGCATATATGTTTCAGCGTTTATACATCAAACCTTCATTTTGATGTATAATTTGTGTATATTTAATTTGAATTTACGGAATATTAGGGGTTTGAATTTCTAAGAAAACAAAGATCCCTTGCTATTACAACACCTTAATACGATTGTGTGTTGGGGTCTCTCCCTTTGTTAACGTCTCTCCTCTTTTAATGAGTTCTTCCAATTTTCACGATACAGAGCTACAAGCTATCACTCCGTGGAAACTTTGTACAAGGAGAAACATGGGAGGGGTTTCGATCCCCTCGGTCCCCTTCGATCATGCACTAATTAGGTATGGTGTAATTTGGAGGTTATTTCGTTCGTTTGGTAGTTCCATTTATACATACATTAATGAGGCCAACAAATTGACGTAATATTCTCTTTACTCCATGCGGATAACATACCAGGTTACAATACACTGTTTTGGTGCAAACAGTGCCTCTAACCTTTAATGGAGGATAAAAGTTCCCTGATTTATCCGATTGGTGGAAAATGAACTGAGCTTTTAAGTGTGAATAAAAAGTGTATGTTGTGAAAAATTATCAAATATTGGTGACAATTGTCTTCTGAAAAGTGTGAGAGAAGATCAAAATTTGGTGAGAGTAGGTAAATACATGTCTATTTCATTCAGTGCGAAACTGGACGGGGGTATAGGAATCACCAAATTTAAAGGCAAAAGTCACATGGCGACCTATATTTTTTCAGTATATTTTTTTCATGAGATGATAAACAAAATGGATAGATGGTTGTTTTTGCCCAAATCAGCTTGATGAGATGGAGAGAGTAGCACTGTCGTCAATGGGAAAAAAACAGTATATTGTAACCACCACTGATAACATGAACATAAACATCTCCGGTTACTGAACTGATCACCTTCGTATCACGGGCATCGACGAGTAACAACGGGCAATGCTTGGCGATTCATTTAGAAATTAACACGATAAAAAAATAATATTTTTATTGTGTGACAGTCCATCTCTGGAGATTCAGAGAAAGCATGCACGGCAGTGGCTTAAAAAAGCAAATAGAAAATACGAAAACATAAACAAGTAATAATAAATGAGCGATCTCACGAAATTTTGTTCGATGCTTAAGAAGAATAATAAGTGACTTTTAATTAAGTTTAAAACTCTTGGTTTTCTACAAAATATGGCCAACGTCAGTCATTTGAAATCCATAAAATATTTATGATAGTATTTTTTAAATTAACCCTAATGTAACAATTCAGGTATTTGTTCCTGCTCAAAAGCTTGGCCATAAATTTCTGTAAAAAAAAATCTAAACGGATCTATAGAAAAAACTATAACACATATTTATCGTGAGAAAGAGTTCCGAGTGACATTATTTGTTTCTATAATCATAAAGTATACGAAACTAATTGTGTATATGAAGACATTAATCGAAAATTGAGCAATGTGTTATCCATGAGAAAGTTGCGAAAAATTAGTAATAAACTGCTTAATTATTAAGGGTACATATTGGTCTGTTCACCAACCACAAAACTATTAGGGTTCTAATTATGTGCATTATTCCTTTATCGTAACTACATAAACATCACATTGTACAAGCATGACACAGTGACGGACAAAACTAAAACATGCCTATGTACTCGTGTGCTTATGCACAAAGTACACGCAGCACATGCATCACTTAGTAACATACGGGTATTGGTGGCTACCTATGATATGGTAATGTAATATTGAAGGATACCTTTTGGAGGATATTTTTTGAGGATAATTATGGCTCCTAGCGCCTGATCGGCTACTGGTGTCTTGACCACCCACACCTTCAAATATCCCACAGCACTACTGCTGACTTATCCATATCATAACCACCTGTCCTATGATCACGTTCTCCTGTAGACACCCAATAATACAGTTTTCTAGCACCTTTACAACCTTGTACGCGTACTACTGATACGTAGCATTACTACAGGCTTGCAATCGCAGACTGCTCGAACGACTCGAATGTTATCGAGTAAATACGCCATGGGTAAAGGTCGAAAATCAAACAGTAAGACTCACGATCTGGAGAGTATTTAACTATGGACAGGTGTGCCAAAAAGTATGCCTCCAGATAAAAAAATGATGAAACAAATCGATGTCCCACGAGAAAAAGCTTACAAAAGTATTTAGTGATTCTAACTTCTTGGGATGAATTAAAAATAGGCTAACGATCTCTGCAAGTCAATTCAGCTTCGCTGGAAGACTGAATTATACACCAGTTGACACGACCAATTACAGTAGAAGCTAGAAGTCCTGCCACAATTAGCGCGGAAAATGCTCCTTGGTTAAGGCGCTTCCCACTGCAGGAAGATGAAGTAGTCTGAAATACACAGGATTGTTTGCGCAGTGCAATGCAAAATACAATTCTCCATTAGCAAGGTCTGGAATGAAATCACGAAGTGAACCGATCGAGAAAAGAAGAAAATATTGAGACTAAAGTATATGAAGAGTGGATTACTACTAAGTCGCTGTGGGAGAGATTTTTCACTTAATAGTTATTTATAATTTCCGCGGACAAAACACAAGAAGCACTTGCAAACTTCCGTCACATGGTTGCACCCGATGGTCTATGTGGTGAAAGTTTGCAAGTGTTTCTTGTGCTGTTATGAACAATTGTAAACAGTTTTCGAGTGGAGAATATATTGTTCTGCAATTAAGTCGTAATCCACGCTCTTCTATTCTGTGTATGCAGTCTCTGGCTTCATCATTCTGTGTGTGCAGTCTTTGGCTTCATCTCCGTGTTGCGGTTATCGTTAGCCAATGTGCAAAAGTATGTGACCTCAAACACCATTAAATAAATAAATAAATAGTAGCATTTTAATATCTATTTCCGTCATTACATGTACATGTATCCCATAGAGGTTAGGAATGATGCTAGTGATATCTACTTACTAGTATAGAATTGTACAGAGTTGGGAATGCTGCTTTTCTACTGGAATTGAGTTACCCCAATGGTGTAGTTTGACAGAGACAAATAGCACTTTCGCAACGTGCTATTACTTCAAAATAGTGCTCAGTACGGTCACATAATTCCAGTTTCAATTGTATTTCACACATGCCTCAGTCGCGAATTATGGATAAGGCCCTAATCCCCTCGATAGCGGAACAAGATGTTACGAGGGTACTTGCACCTTTTCCTCGCTCGCACACTTTTCTGGATCAGATATGCTACTTGATTACTCACATTGTTTAAGTCTGGGAGTGCGAATAGGTGTCAATAAAATAGAGGATCTCTAATGAGTTATGGTTCGGTAGGACATTTGTGAACCGAGTTCAATAAAATCAACCGACATGGGACGCTTTCTGTATCTGCGTGCATTCTCATTGCGACCCCTTTCTAACGAAGGTTTAAGGCTGGTTCGAGACAAATGCTAAGATAAAACTTCAATAGGAACGGGCAAGTTAGTTGAGTTGAAATGTTAACTTACGACCAGTGGTTCATCTTAGCGAGCAAATGCGATCCTTGTAATACAGTTGACAGGTGGTCGTTCGGTACTCACAACAAATGAACAATAATTAATGAGACCGCAACCTTTATAATTATCAACATTTTAATGATGCCAAGACAGTGAAAACAAACTCGGCACACACTGACAGGAAACAGCATGACCCATTTTGCAAAATGGGCATTCCACAGCCAGACATCAAGATGGCGGCATAGTGCAGGGATTCTCAAAGTAGTATTCTCTAGATCATGACTGCTTATCGTACTATTGGATTCTAATCCCACCATTGTCATCACGACATTCACTTACCACTATTGTCAAGGGATTCCCCAGCAAAAGTCAGGTGCAAGTAACAAATTTCAAAAGTGGTATTCCTGTGAACATGGGGCTTGTGGGCAACGAAATCTACGTTTCACCCTTCGAGGATATTCTGACTTGAAGTGAGACCCCGGAGTGGTATATCCTCAGACCCCTCATGCTCCTAAATGCTTGAAAGAGAATATGTAAAAGGGATTCTGCGAGCAAATTATTTAAGCTCATAGATAGCCGATGCCATCAAAGATCAACAATTTACCACTCTCAGTGCTCGACTTCCATTTCCATAGCTATAGGCTTCCACTTCTGTTAGAACCAATCATTATCATGGTTAAGTAAAATCAGTACTGTTTGTAGTATTACTTTCTAAATCACTACAACCACCACTATACTCCTTAACCATTATCTTGTCCCACTGCTCAACTGTCCGCTACCAGTAAATATCACATAGCCTTAACTTGTTTCACTTCAGTCCTGTAGCTGCATTGCCTCACAAATGAAGCGGTGAAGAACTGGAACATTACATTCATGTCTCTTCTACTTATATTCATCTGGGAACAGTCAGGGATTCCATAAATGGGAGCATAGTACTGTTGATTGTTGGTACCCCAAATGATCAAATGTTTCGCGTCAGAGGTGTTAATATAGGCCTTGCTTGTTCGCCGAAGCCTATTTTTACGTGAAATAAATTATTGTTTTTAAAAATAATGTTACGCGAAACATTGTTGAAAAATGTGGATAAAACACTTTTTGTCTTATTTCTGGGCACATAGAGGTGGCCATTTTAGAATTAGAGTGTCAAAAGTAACATCGCCGTGTATCATTATATCCCAGAAAAGACGATGAAGAATGATTTAAGTTTGGATAATGTTGCGAAATTGAATAGGGGTTGCTGTAGAAGTAAAATATGCGGTGCGTTCCATAGGGAAGGTACCTAGCACTCGTATTAATTGGTCCGGACATGATGTGATCGCGACAACTGGTGTCATTGATTGTCTGACTGCACATTACGTGAAGAGTCAATATTTTCTTTGATGTCAAGAAAGGATATAATACATAAACTCAACATTTATGAATTTGGGGGATAATCCAATTAGATATCTGTCGCCCATTAGTTAATCACCTGGGATTTTGGAAATCGTTAGCCAGCAGATTAGGACTGGGTGTAAGGATAAAACTATTTCACCGTGGTGAGTTATTTCCATTCTTGTAGTGTCGTATCCAAAATTTTTGGCTAAAGACAAAGAATGAACTGGATGGACTACATGGCTGATAATGAAATTTCAAAGTGTGTCGAAGTTCAGAACCCAGAAAAGAATGTATCTGCTTTATCGCATCATGCACAACACCTTAATCTCACCACGAATTTAACATTTTTAGGATATTTTCTATAATCGTTTAACATAAAACTTAAATACAAATTTTACAAAAAAGGAGAGAAAAATAAAACTGATTTCATCAACTGCGGCTCTATAAACGCAATTTTGCGTTGCGTATTTTTGCAACAAATGTAAAATGACATCCCTTAATCACCAGCTCTCCAATCACCCAAAGCATCTACAATGATGGAAAGCACCTTATTGATATTACCAGTAATTGACGACGAGGGTTTCGTGCTGCTTGTCCGTCTTTTGTTTGCCTAAGAAAGCAACCGCCCGTGACGAACAGTAACACCACACATATAGGTCCAGAAGGATATGTGCCTGATGTCTGGAAAATCGCGAATATGATCTCCCTTCTGAATAAACTTCTGCAGAACTTTAAAAACGTCCGGCCAGTGGATAACGTACCATTCGTTTCTAAGCTACGTGAAAAACATGCCATTGACCAGCTAACTAATGTTACATAGTGATATGCATGCTCCATTACCCGTCAACACAACTGGATACGAAAATTTCACTCAACTGAAACGGCGTTACTCAAGGTTCAGAATGACATCCTGCTTAATATGGCGTCTGGAAGGGTAACCTTTCTTGTTATTTTAGATATTAGCGCTGCTTTTGATACTGCTTGTCATAAAATTCTGCTAGAGACAATGTATTCTGATATTGGACTTAGTGGTGTAGCCACTAGCTGGCTAACATTATTCCAGAAGAACAGTCAGCAGCGTGTATCAATAAAGGTAACCTGTCAAAATACTTCCACCTGGAATGTGGAGGCCCCGAAGGCCGTTGCCTTGGTCCTGTTCTGTTTCTATTCTATATTTCAAAAGTGTTTGCCATCATTCAATCGCACCTGCCTGACACTCATGGTTATACTGATGACACACAGGCCTACTTCTCTTTTCGATCATCAACCAAAGATCAAACTAAAGCTCAAGAATTATTAAATCATGTATTTCGGACAATCGCACTTGGATGATTTCAAACAAATTAATGATAAATGATGATAAGACTGAATTCCTAATAACTGATTCACGTCAGCAACTCATTAAAATTGACATCAGCTCAGTAACGGTAGGAGATTCCACCATCAGGGTAAGTGGCTGTGTACGTAATCGTGGTGCCTACTTCGACTCAAACATGTCTATGGACAAGCAAGTTACAAATATGTGCAACAAGGCTTTCAAAAGTCTATACAAAATTAAACAGATAAGACATTTCCTGACAAAAGACTCCACAAAAACTCTAGTTCATGTCTTTCCAACTTCACATTTTGCATTATCATAATGCCTTACTGTCCAACCTTCCACAATACTAGTACTCTCGCCTGCAGAAAGTATTAAATGCGTCAGCCCGAGTCGTATGTAGAGTATCACGATCTCAACACATTACTCCTGTTTTGCTTGATCTGAACTGGCTGCCAGTAAAGTAATGAAAATTTCAAAACTTTATTACTAGTTTTCAAGGCAAAAAATAACATGTCAACAGCCTACTCAGAGTAACTCATCAATACCAAGAATGTGTCAATACAACCTGAAGTCTGATGATAAAATGCTACTACATATTCCAAAAATAAATGTAAGACATTTGGAGATATGTCATTCACATTTGCTGGTCCTCACTTGTAGCATATTTACCAGATCATCTAAAAGACTGCATGTCAACAATTTTAAGTAGAATCAAGTAAGATCTCAAAACATATCAATTTAAAAAAGCCTATACGTGATGTTTTGTACAGTACAATACTGTATATATTGTGTTTGTATATTTGCATGAGCTCCGTAACATGTACAGCGCCTTAGAATCTGGTTCTGTATCCATTGAACTATACTTCTAGCGTTATATAAATGGGTATATTATTATTATATCAGCTCGTGATTTTGAACATGCACTTGAACAACCTCTTAGTTGTATATTCAACACCACCCGCTTCCTTTGGTGTAACCAATGCAAATAACATCTGGACCTATTGTATAACCTTCGGCACATAATAATAATAATAACACTTCAGCCAGCCGCTGATTTGGCCTCTCAGGCGAGAAGGCCTTGGCCACCCTTATGATCCCAAATGTTGCTCTCCCACGCCTTTTCCCTCCCCGAGCACCCAAAAATGAACCCCTTTATGATATACCGTACTTCATCCTCATAAAAACTAATCAAATGTCTAGCATTGCTCGCATTGCCTTCTTGGCGTAGTTTTTGAAAAAACTATACATTCTCAACCTATAATTCAAGGACATAGCTCATGCACCTCCCCCCCCGCCCCACACCCCATTGGCGCGAGCTCAACGAGATCGTTCCAGTGAGGGACCAAGTGCTGTGATTTTGAGACAGAGTGTGAAAACAAACAAAAATGTGAATAGGGACTTCTATTAAGGGAGCGGGGTGGTTTCGGAGGTTACCTTGGTAAACGGTTAACGATTTGTTGTCCACAGTAATTGTTGTTGTTGTTCGGTTTTCTCGTCCATGTCGCCTCTCTTTCAGCTCCCACCAACCATTTCATAGATCAGATCTTCTCAATCTTGTACTATTTCCATGATAACGGGAGGAATGGTGTCAGCAGAATTAAGAGAGCGACATTTCGCTGTTGGCCATCAGCGACACTTTGCGCGCATGCTGCATGAGACCCATTCAAGACACAGTAACTGGAATTCTCAAACGCTGAAGTGTAATATCCACCTCTTTCTCTTTCTGTTGATATTTCTTTCTCTTTCTTTTTCTTCCTTCTTAGGGAAAGGCAGGAAGACAGCCAATCTGGCTATGCCATCCCCTGCCAGTACACAATGCAACAATTAATTGGAATTTTTTTGTAATTTAATGTACAATATGCAATATTTCCTCTTGTTGAAATTCAGTATTTTTATTACATGTACTATAATGTATATATTGCTATATTTTAGTGTATTGACAAATAAAATATCAATATCAATATCAATATCCTCCACAGGTTCCCAGATAAGCATACCAACTTCTTCCTTTATATCCCCCAATAACCAAACATCATTTATTATCCCAGCCAACTCTTCCATTGTGCTACCAGTAAATCTTATTCTGCCAGGCTTAAATATTGGACATGCAGAGAGAAAGTCTTCCACGGTACCCATTGCTCCCAAATTACACATTTGGCTGTCCATTTACTGTCCTTCAATCTTTCCCCCAAAGCACCAGCGGATTCGGTATTACTTTGAACGGCAATGACTCCCAAAGGTGACATCAACGTACTTCCCAAATTCTGATTTCTCTTTATAATGCAGGAAAATCAGAACTCAGAAAAGAATGTATCTGCATTATCTCATCATGCACAAAGCTTTGACCACTTCACACCAATTTCTGTTCCAATCCATGACTTTCTCTTGAACGATTATTTTATCCTGGATTGCCCCTCCTTAGTTACATATCTTTATTAAATAGTTCTCTATCAACACTCTGACTTGCCAAATTCCACCTTGTCTGGTCATTAGAATTCCAAACTAAATTTACTTCACGGCTCTCGAGGAGATTTTCCAAATAGTGTTTCATCAAGAATGTCCTATCGTTGATCGTCATCATCCCAAGTTCACCCTGCGGAATTACTCGACCCTGTTATCCATAGACCATTATCATTCTGCTGAGTTTCCAAATTCTTTAAAACTGCTTGGTTTAGAGTTATCACTTCCGTATCAACCCTATACTTGGTCCACGCACCAGTTCCCAAATGATTTTGCCGACAAAAAGCTTATTAAAGCTGTTCCTCCTTAAATGTGTTAGTTGATTAAGAATTCGTTTCCTCTTTAGATTTATTCGTGTGATTCGACAGATGACCTTCCACTTATGTGTATATTGATCCCAAATACTAGTATTCACTAGACTATCCCACATTAAGCAGTTTTCTGTCACCTTCCCGAATGGGAACTCCCCCACTTTCCACTTTCGAATAGGCTCCATGTAACAACCCACAGGTATCACCTTGTAATTGTTTTCATTTAGTTCGAGTTTCCATTTATTTCCATATCTCCCATCAATTGTAGGGATTTTCGATAGTCCCTCTTCGCTTTCTGACACCCGACCATATCATCTGCGAAAAACAGTCCTTGAACATTCAGATTCCCAATAATTGCCCTCCCATCGCTATGCGGGAATTCACCGCATAAATCGTTGATGCACAATGCAAAATGAATCGTTGAAAAGATACATCTCTGCCTGATTCCTGTCTCCATAGTCACCCGCCCTGTTGTTAGGTTAACCAAACTAAGTTCACTTTATACATCTTTGTGCAGTGCTTTGAAAGGTCAACAGCACTCGCCTCCCAAGCCCAACACCGCGCAGGCCTCACGCCTCAAGAATTCGCCATATTTCCTCAATGCCATATCATATGCGCTTTTAATATCGAGAAACGCCATAAACAACCTTTTCTTTCTGGCCTTAGTTGATACTCTACCCAACCGTCAGAGATAGCTCGACTCTCCTCCCCTTTCTGATGCAATTCTGGATACCCTAAAGCCCTCTTTTCGATCGCTCCCTCTAATCCATTAAAACAACTGTTCCAGTGTTGTTTCTGAGAGAGATTACCCTATATGTAGCCCTCTTTTTGTGTATAAATTTTACCTTGCTTTCTTTCCACCTTTTGGAAACTTGTAGGTGGTTTACTGCTTTCAATCTCACAACGTTTCTATCAATTTGAAAATAGTTGTACCACCATTTGCGACGCTCTACAACATGACACATTGACATTTCCTTGTTACGTGAAATAATTCATGAGAGGTGAGGGACGTTGTACAAACACGAGTGCGTGAATGCGCACGAGTGTTTTACAATATAGACCCTCGCCACGAATGAATTATTTCACGTAACCAGTCCAGTCAAGCGATTACTCTGTTTATTACTTTTCGTTATTAACGATAATTATATTAGTTAACCCTTTATTTAACGTAACGGCCAGCGCTATTCTCACAAATCGCCAATTAATTTTAATTATTTTTTTCATTTTTTGTCTCTAAAACATAGGTTATGACCCCTCATTGAAACGAGCTCCTCGTTCCAATGAGGGGTCATAACGTATGTTTTTGAGACAAAAAATGAAAATAATAGCTATTCAAGAATTTTGTTCTCTTTCGCCTGCTTTTCATATTAGGTAAAGGGTTCAAAAAACAAAAAAAAAAACAATGAAGTCCCCATTACCTCCACGGCAAAGCGTCTTCGTTTTCGCACACTGATACATGACACAATTGTTGATTGCATAATTCACTTGTGACATTTTCGTCTATAATCAAACCCGGAAATCCCAGCAAATCACACTTTGGAAAATAATAAATCACAATTTCAAAACGGATTCTTCTCACACTCTTCTTGGCAAGCGTATCTGTGTAAAGAATACCCTCATAACACACAATCACCAATGACTGTGTTGTTTTTCGTTAAAACACTTCTCGATTATTGGTCTTTTAGATTTCCGTCCTGTTTCAGAGACATAACACATATGTTGATACATGTCATTCCACATGTCTACAGGACAATATTTACAAAACAACGATGGATAGTCGGGATTAGCAGGGTCAATATCCAGAAAAAGAGTGATCATATACCCGGAAAATATATTTCCTATTTCTCTCGTGGCATATGGGGAGCGCAGTGGTTCGGTGGTTACAGCATTGAACTTCAAACCCCAAATTTACAGTTCGATCCCGCCAGAGGTAACGGCGTTGTGTCCTTGGGCAAGGCACATAACCCCGATTGCCCACGTGGGTGCACGAGGGCGTTGTGCACTAAGGAGTACTACATGGATTTCTAATATTGTTCTTAACCAAGGTTATGTTGAAATCTCGTGTCAAAGCTGAATTTCCATGACGGCATAAAATGGAGAGATCATTATGACAGTAAAGCGATCTGGCTTGTCGCATTCCGTCTCGTTGACGAGGTCTGATGGCCGGATTATGCCCGCCGCCTTCGGCGGCTCGCGTTATCCCACGATTTGAACTCGACAGAATACCACAAACTAGATCACTTTAGTGTCATAATAATCTCTATGTATATTACACATAACATAATAAGAATTGGTCAGCTCTTTTGGGGTCAGGTGGTAGCCACTGACATTACTCTAAGAAACAATTCGAAAGGTATGAAATAATTTACACGTTTCTTCGGTTATACAATAGGTAGTTCTGGGATTTCAACAGAGGCGACTTGTACCTCAAATCCGAGTCCCTGATCCTTTCTAATGGTGATGCCACTCAGAGTGAGTCGCTTACGACTGTAAACCATTCTCCGCCTTGTTCACACAAGAAGGGGTATATCATGCCAAACTGCAAAATTTGTCTTACCCCATTCAAAGCCTGCAAGTATTGTTATAACAACCGGGAAAATCGACAGATGCTCTTTGTCAGTAAAATTAACCGAAAGATGACAACAATAAATACAGGAGATATTCTGAACAAACAATAGCTTCTTGGCGCAGGGAGTATGACGGAATGCGAAACTATCTTTCTATTTTATCGTTGAAATACCAATATATAACTGGTAAACAAACCCTTAATATTCAGCTGACTCACAATATTACATTTCACGCCGGTACTTCACCTCCCTCTCTATGGCACAAACCTCTCGTCACGCCGCGATTCAAGAGGATTGAAAAATACAAACAGCAAGATCAAACATTCGAATTTTATCAACAAGTATTATTGAGCAGATATGTAGATAGAATGTATTTTTACAAACAATTAAAAAAATACTCAATGCCAGGAAAGGGCTGTCGAATATCCTCGATTGTTCACAAAACGTCTTACAAATATCAGTATTGACTGCATTTATCCTTATCTATACTGTACATAACACATGTGAGTTTTTGTATTCAAGACAGAAACGAAACAGAGTGTATACTTTTTGTGACCAGCTGGTAACCATAAACACATACACATTACTTTATTTTGTGCTTGTTGGCATTCTTCTATCCTGGTCTAGTTACATTTCACTTAGGATATTCGTCCAGATATTACCCCTTACGCAACGCATTTGACCTTTCTGCCTTTTATAACGCTTTGTCCAGTTACTCATTTACTCCATCCCCAAGTTCCAGTGTTGACATTCCTAACTTTCCTTATATTTTCTTTCCCCGGCCCTATGAGGTTGGTTTTAATTACAACTGCCATTTCCTAGACACTGGCCTACCTGTGTACATTCTCAAGTTTTGATTGCATTCTTTTTCTTCAAACCGCATCCTTTCTGTGTCCACAGATTTCCTTAAAGCATGTATGCTTCAAACTTATTTTTTGCCCCTGTAATGAAGATGTGACCACAAACCAACTCTTTTAACTCTCATAATCAACTTCTGTGCCTGTACCCTCCCCCCTTCCACTAGATCAGTATCTGTGAGAATGTAATTGATTTTGTTACTTCTTTTATTCCTCCCCAGGACCATTTCCCCTCACGCCATGTGATATTATATGGATGTTATTTGTCGGTATTCAATAATTTTGTCCATATGTACCAACTTCCTTCAAATAGTCAAAACCATCCTTAAACTTCGAGGGACAAGCATACAAATGACCCACATACCATTACAACAGGGTGAGGCTCGTGTGGACACAGACTATTATTTCAGTACAAAAATAAATGTCATCTGGGTGTTAGTCTGAGTTCTCAATACTTAATAACAGGCGGTTAAGAGATTGATTGATTTATTATTAAGTGTTTTTCGCCTGCATCATTACCAAAATAAAATGATTATTTTTACCTATTTCCAACTGTCAATAACCTATCATAAATTCCTAACGCATGCTTTCGTTAATACACAAATCAGTATTTAATTTTTGTATTTTACAAAAACTTCGAAGTTTCATCGAATTCACTGGCTGGTTCTTCAAAATACCAATTAAAGAGAGATCTTGGTCGATGCACGCTGATGGGACACACATGTCTTGATTAAATGCGTTGTAATCGACAATTCAAATTCTCTATTTTTCAATAAAATACCACATTTTATCATTTAAGGCCTAAAAAGTTAAAAATCTGTTTCTTGCTCCCCTCATGGTCCTGATGGTTGCCGCAAACATATCTATATATACAATAGTTTTCGCCTATCTGGCCATGTTTATTTGTTCTAGAGTATACTCCAGTAGCGTAGAAGAGCCTATCAACTGGAACAGCTTTACTTATTATTACTATATTTAGCTTTTCTGGTCTATTCCTGTTAGTTCTGACCCTATTCGGTGTACTCTTGTTGTTTCATTTATCTAGATCATTTATATAAATTATAGCCAACCAATCAGATTGCTTGATTTCCCATAACCTGTATGCAGGATTATCTCCCCTTATTACAACGAAGTCGTATCCGATTCTCATCACCTCTATATTCAACGGCAATATTCCCGGGCACCCCAATTTCGGCACCCCTTTTTTGAAAAACATATGACCTTCGGCACCCCTTTTTGTCATATGTGCTTATGTGAAAAGGCACAATGTGACACAATTGTGCCCTAGCACATAGGAACATACGGGTATTTGCGGATACCTATGACCTGGTATTGTTTTATTGGAGGATACCTACTGGTGAATCCCTCTTTTGTCATATGTGTTTATGTGAAAAGGCACAATGTGACCCAATGTGCCCTAGCACAAAAGCACACGCTTTATGTGTCGATATGTGCTTATGTGAAAAGGCACAATGTGACACAATGTGCCCTAGCACATAGGCACATACGAGTATTTTAGGATACCTATGGCCTGGTATTGTATTATTCGAGGATACCTACCTAGGATACCTTCTGGGGAATCCCTTTTTTGTTATATGTGCTTACGTGAAAAGGCACAATGTGACACAATGTGCCCTAGCACATAAGCACATGCTTTATGTGCCGATATGTGCTTATGTGAGAAGGCACAATGTGACACAAAGTGCCCCAGCACATAGGCACATACGACCAAAAATGGATTCCATAGTCACGGGCGTTTTCCAAAAGGGATTCTTTAAAAGGGATTCCGTAAAATGGGATTCCTATCCGACTCCATAAAATGGGATTCCGTGTTTTAACATCAACACTCGAGGATATGGAAAGGGATTGATAACACCCAATTATTATTACAAGAACCCGAACAGATACAACTGACAACCAAGATCGAAGGGAACACAACATAACAAAGTGAACGAAGATCGAACTAGTTGGACTGATCGAACACAGCCAAGGTCGAAGTAAATTGACCCAATGAAGTTGGCGAAGTGAAATGAACATAAAATAGTGAACGAAGATCCCACACAACCAAGATCGAAGTGAACATAACAAATTGAAGACTATCGAACTGCCCCAATGAAGTTATCGAAGTGAATTGACCATAAAAAGTGAACAAAGATCCAACACAGCCAAGATCGAAGTGAACAGAATAAATTGAAGAAAATCGAATCGAACTGATCTGATTGAACACAACCAAGATCAAAGCCAACATAACAAAGTTTTCAACTGAATGAACTATAACCCTCATATATAACCCAATATTAACCCTCTTGGACTGAACAAAATTGAATGAACCCTTTGAACCCAATACAGTTTTTTAAATATAACCTCTAAATATAACCGAGTGTAAACCCCTTTGAACTCAGTGAACTATATTTTTTAACCATAACGTAAATGAAGGTATATATAATTAAAACCCTTTTGAACTATTTTGAATTGACTGAATTTTTGGGCTACAACACAATAAACAAAATTCTTCTAATAGGGAAGGGGAATACCCTCGAGTGTTGATGTTAAAACACAGAATCCCATTTTATGGAGCCGGATAGGAATCCCATTTTACGGAATTCCTTTTAAAGAATCCCTTTTGGAAAACTCCCGTGACTATGGAATCCCTTTTTGGTCGTATGTGCCTAGGTGCTAGGTCACATTGTGTCACATTGTGCCTTTTCACATAAGCATATATCTGCACATAAAGCATATGCTTATGTGTTATGGCACATTGTGTCACATTGTGCCTTTTCACGTAAGCACATATGACAAAAAGGGATTCCCCAGAAGGTATCCAAGGTATGTATCCTCAAATAATACAATACGAGGCCATAGGTATCCTCAAATACCCGTATGTGCCTATGTGCTAGGGCACATTGTGTCACATTGTGCCTTTTCACATAAACACATATGACAAAAAAGGGGTGCCGAAGGTCATATGTTTCTCAAAAAAGGGGTGCTGAAATTAGGGTGCCCGGGAATATTGGCATTGGATATAGAGGTGATGAGAATCGGATACGACTTCGCTGTAATAAGGGGAGGTAACTCTGCATACAGGTTATGGTAAATCAAGCAATCTGATTGGTTACTTATAATTTATACAAATGATCCAGATAAATGAAACCACAAGAGTACACGGAATAGGGTCAGAACTAACAGGAATAGACCAGAAAAGCTAAATATAGTAATAATAAGTAAAGCTGTTCCAGTTGATAGGCTCTTCTACTCTACTGGAGTATACTCTAGAACAAAGAAACATTGCCAGATAGGCGAAAACTATTGTATATATAGATAGAAGCAGTGAATTCTGAAAGAATCGAAATAGTACAACTTGTCGGGTTCATTTGGGCAATTAAACGAGGATTCTGGGGAAAATTACTCTTCTACAAAGGAACGCACCCCGGTACCCCCTTGGTACTATAGCGCTACGTGATGTACAGATAAAATGGGGAATCCGTAGTAAATTAAGTCAATTTCTGTGATTTGGAGGGATTGTCGGGTTGTTTGTGGTAATTCTACGAATCGGGAAATTACTCCTGTTCAAAGATACCCCCGTCTTGTTAGAAGGTGTTGGGTCACATAGCAACCACGTGCTACCATAGAAACCAAGATGGCGGCCTCCAGTACACAAAATGGACGATGGAAACATGTATCATCCTAACACCACGCGCTGCGCATGCGCACTCACACCACGTATCACTATGGAGATGACGTCACAATATGGCCGCTCACGCTGGTTACCATGACAACCAAACCTGGCGCCATCTGGTCACGTGACTATGAAGTCACTTCCCCCTCCGACTCTCCATCCGGCCAATGGGCCCCGATCCATCGTTCTCCTAATACTTACATTTCAGCATAATACCCACATTATTAATAAAACATTCTCCGTGTTATTTTCACAGATACCAATGCATTCAATAGTTTATATTTTTATAATGTTAAGTTGAACCGTTAGACATATACAAAGACAATTAGCATCTGTATATACAAAACAAAACAGGCCTAAAGAATTATATCAAACAAAAGCAACAGGAGTCACACAGAAACCCATCTTCCAAAATGAGAAGATACTGACATTTCAGGACCAGTGAAACGCCCACTTTTGAAGTAACTGACCACTTTTTGTGGTTGCTCACCACATTTGAAGTAAAAACCGACCACTTTTGAAGTGGCTCACCACTTTTGAAGTAACTGTCGCCCACTGTTGAAGTAAAATGAGGTATCCACTTTTGTAGTAACCATCGCCCACTTTTGAAGTACAAAAACAAGGTCACCACTTTAGAAGTAATATTTGACCTCTTTTGAAGTAACAAGATTTCCCCTTTCTCATGGTCGTTGAACTCAGAAAATTTTTACCCATTTTTTTTTTTTTTTTTTTTTTTTGCATGAAACGGTCTATTTGAACTCAAGTCGTAACGCTTTCGCAGAACTGACCCGACCTTCCACTAGACTCGGCACTAAGTGGTCCGTTGCACCTTTCCGATCCAATTTTTAGCTCACCTGAGCGAAGCAAATGAGAGATGATAACTTTAGAACTCTTTACATTTTTCTTCAGAGCCACTGAAACTTTCAACAGTTGTTAAGGATGGTATGATGAACGTCCTGCACCATTTTTGACCCATGCAATGAAATGGAATGGGTCTAACTATCTATGTATCAGTTACAAATTTTCATTTCATAAGATATATCATTTCAGTAGAAGGAAATTATTACAGTTGTTGGGGATGTCATAGTGAAGATCCTGCACCTCGTTTTGACCTCTCACCTATCAATATAGCCATACAAATATGAATGTAACATAAATATTCGAAGTCTATTTATATATTAAGGTTGAACGTGCCAACAGGTATTTATCATTTGCCCTTTCTTCGTGCTGGTTCTTCCAATCATGTTGAAATTTTCACCAGGTGCTGCGATTGCTATTCGATGATCCCTTTAAACACAGCTATACATATCGTCCCCTGAGTTCCAATGTGTTCTATGTGCCTACTGGCACATAGAACACGTGGGAACTCAGGGGACGATATATAGATTACCAGAAGATATAGATACTGCTGTTCTTTTCACTATAAGACAAATTCTCAAGTAAGCGGATAAGCCCCCCCCCCCTTCTTTCCAACCCGGGGGGGGGGGGTGTACTATTTTAATAATTCGCTTTGGCCCAAATCGTGTTATCACCAGGAATTCGCCTTATCAGGTTTACTCTTTTTGCCAGACTATATGAAACTTGGGCATTTTGATCGCGCAATCGTTTACCTGGACAATTTACCGCTACCAAGAGAAGGGTGTAGCTGTCCGGTCGTGTGGTATAGTCTGGATCGAATACTGGGCCGAATGAGTAGTGGGATTTGATCTTGGGATCACATAAACGAGTTAATGAGTGGCGGAACAGTGGCGGGGTCATGCGGAGCATAAGGGGTTGTGCCCCCTAAAACCTCACAGCCCTCCACCCTTCCCAACTCACATCATTTTCTCAACTCATGTATATTAAGTTATATAAGAATATTAAGATTCCTATCACGACTAAGATAGCAGGATTCCAGCGTGCCCAGGTTGACCTACACTCGTAAGTTGCCTTACTGAGACTTCGGGATTATGGTCAACCCGAAAGATATAATGTTTGAAAGGTGCTGTCCTATACTATATATGGCAAGCAAGTAGCTCTCGGATTCTTCCTTCCCTTCCGCGCTTCCATCTTTGTCCTTTCAATCATTTTCTGGACCCCTTCCCCTCAGAAGGTACATGTATCTCTTACCTTTGAATTCCTGGGTGCACCACTGGTGAAATGGGGTGTTGTGCACCTATGTCGCGAAGGGTGATTGGAACGGCGAAGGGGGGTGACGTATTTGGGTAGGGTCGGGACCGGAATATGTGGGTAGTGGCTCACAAAATCGTCGGGTCGAGTGATAATGTCGGTTCGCTGGTCAAGTACTGGGTCGAATGCGCAGTAGTTTGGGTTGGGCAACGCGTGAAGTGTGGGAGTTTGAGTCGGGTCGAATATGTTGTCGGATAGGGTATGTGGGGGGGGGGGGGGGGGGGGTCGGCCACCAGATTGTAAGAGTTGTGTGTTGACGTCACTTGATCGCTGTGGGTATACGTTTTGAGTTGGGAAACATTGATGCGACAGAGGGAGATCAAGATCAATGATTGAGTATGCAGACATATTGGACCACTTGGTCGTGGATGGAATCGATGGTTTACAGGAATAGGTCGGGTGACTGTGTCGACCTTGGAACGAATGATTGGGGTGGTATATCGTGCATGAAGGTAGGCGTGTTATGTTAATGAGACGTGTTGGATCACTGATTGAGTCGGAAGATAAGGGTGTTAAATCACCAGGACAAGTCGGGCGACTCGGTCGGTGTAGAGGAAGGCCTCCAAGTTCGTACGTATGGGTGTTGACAATCGGGTTGTGAAGTGTCTTTGGGATGTAGGTGACTGTGTTATCAGGACCGAGGCTAATTGGGCTTCCCAGTAGGAAATTGTGGCCTCTTCTTTCTGGAATGTGAGTTCATTTTTCATACAAAATTTAGGTTTTTAGGTCATTTCCCCAAAATTTTCGGAAATTTTCAAAAGGCATCCCATTCCTTTCTCAGTCAGTCGTCGGGAACAATCTGTTTTCGGGCCCGCGTCTTGCACTTGAGTTGGGATGGGATCTCTGAAAAGGGTCAATGCAACTTACTAGTGGATCAGGAAGATGATTTGATCGGGTCACTTTGACTAGAGTTTTGTTATGAGGACATCGTTAGTATGCTGGATCGCCGGGTAGACTACTGCGTGGATCAAACTTCTTGCTCAGGTAACACATGGGAAGAATGGTTGGGTCGTGTCGTGTTGAGCCGCAGGGTTGAAGGAGTTGTGTGGTGAGATCACTCTGTCGCGGAGAAGACCCATCGGGTCGAACCACCTGAAAGAGCCACTATGTCGAGTGGGTGAGTGGGGCAGTGTAGGTAATCTGTGCATCAACCTCGAAATGTGCGCTGAGGTGGAGTTTTGGGTCAAAGCTATGGCTGCTAGGTTACCATTTCAGGAAAGCTATCAAGAACGGTAATTTCGCTATCAGGATTTGTCTTGACGTTGCAAGGTATTATCTCCTACAGCGCGATAATTAATTCTCCGGGGCAGGATAGTTAATTCGCCACGGCGAGATAAATATCGGAAACGCCGCGGCGATATATCTCGCCTCGATGAAATAATTATCTCATCGCGGCAAGTTATCTCGCTGCAGCGAAATAAATATCTCGCTGAGAAGAGATATTATTTCGGCGAAGCGAGATATTATCTGGCTGTGGCGAAATAATATCTCGCCGAGGCGAGATACATATTGGCAGCCAATGTCACTTCCACGCTTCCGTACCAATTGACACGTTCAAACAAAAAAAAAAAAAAACAAATATAATTTTCTTGGTTTAAACGCATATCCAACCGTTCTGTTATTTTTTTTTTTTCTTTTTTAATAACAATCATACTTTTTGTACCTTTACTAATTACTTTCCATTACTTTAGGAAAAGAACGAATTCGTCATTAGTAAAAATGGAGCCAGAAAGACAACGGCACACGACCCCATTTCTGTCGGTTTTTCTCCGCAGTCTACCGGTCCATAAGCCGCAGACGGTGAAAGAATACCGAGAGAGATGCTTTAATGTTAATGGCTAGAGTCTTCAGATGATTCAGGAATTTTAGTTATTTCCTCATCCAAGGGGCTTCCCACTTGACAGAAATAGCGACGGACCCACCAGTTGTCTACTCCAGGCCGCAATTGTAACCGTAAATTGGGACTGGTATATTCCCTTCCATCCCAACCTGGGTTGCGCCAACTATATAGTAAGGTAAATATTAGTTCATCTTCGGAAGAAGAGGAACCTTCCAAGATATTTAATTTCTTCATATATAATGCTATAACTTCTCAAAGGGAAATACACACGATAGACTCTATGTTCCATCGACCACTGTGCACTTTCAGGTATTCTTTCTCCACATACGAGCCTTTGACACCCACAAATTACTTGTTGGAAGTAGACCGATTCTTCAGTGCTTAACTTTTGTCCTAACATTTCATCTACCTGGGCTCGCGATAATTGATGCGAGAGATCTGTATCCATTACTTGATTAGGATCCATTTGTCGATTCACACTTATCACTCTTAGGATACTCTGTGCACGAATTTCAGAGTCGCTATTCTCTACCTTCTAGTTGTTATTCCTCCCTTCTGCCATATTTGACTCCAGTTTAAATCTTGAGTCCCATATCAAAAAGGTCTGCCAAGCATACTGTTACAACGGCTGCAAAGAATTCAGAACACTGCAGCTCGAATTCTCAGTGGTTCTAAAAGCTATAACCATATCACTCCTATTCTGAAGGATTTTCATTGGCTGCCGGTTCAATATAGAATTGAATTTAAAATTCTCGTACTAGTTTATAAATGCATTCACGGCCTGTCCCCAGAGTACTTGAGAACGCTTGTCATTCGCTACTCTCCCACACGTCCCCTACGGTCTGCAGATAATCTGAATCTGAGTCTGGTTGTACCATTCACAAAATCTGAGCTAGCCAGGACACGGGCCTTTGCAAATGCTGGGCCCAGACTGTGGAATACATTGCCACTTCATATCAGATCTCCAACAAGTATAGAAAATTTCAAAAAACAATTAAAAACTCATTTTTTTCAACAAAGCTTTTTTTTTCTTTCCGGAATACATAAATTGAATTGATATTTTTTGTTGTAAAGCGCTTTAGAGCACCTTTGGTGGTTCTACGCTATATAAAATTGATTATTATTATTATTATTATTATTATTATATTTATCAACTTATGAAAAATACAAAAATACAATAAACTATTCATAATTAATCAAATATGATGTTCATAAATATCAACTAATTCAATCTTGACCACTGGTTCCTGTCTCTGAAGGGTTCAGTATTATTTACAATTCCCTTTCCTGAGATGGCATTCGATAACTGCGATAAATGGTGGTGGGTCCCGCCCTAAAATTAAAAATACAACCATCATAGTCAGGATGAGTTTCTCTTTGAACGATAAAACTGATTATGTCTTGGATTTCCATTTGACCTAAAAAAAAAACCCTCGTCGAGCTCTCCAGTCAAGGAACCTTCCCCAATGTTCATGGTGACTGTGTCTGTTTGGGTTCAGTCCTTGTCTGTCTGTGCAATCAAGCCTCTATTTTCATTAATTAATTTCATAGTTATGTCCTTTTTATCAGTTTTTACTTGAATATCTTTGTCACTAAGTTGCACTTTCTGTTTGGGCTCATCCGAAGTTTTCAAACTTTGTTTCACATCAACTAAGTTTTGACCCTGTGCTCCAGGTTCTAATTTTGCAACAATACAGCCTCTCTTTAATGTATAATATTTATTAGTGTTATTCACCAACATCACGGGAATATGTCCCTCACTGTTACTCACTACACTATTACTGATAAGCAAACATGGTTGCTCAGCTATTCACCCTTGCTTTAAACCATAATGCTCTAAAACGTCAGAGTCAAAAGTAGACTGGGACCCTATGGCCTTGGCTGTACAAACCCAAGTGGTCTGAGGTTTAAGTTCAATTTGATTCACTAATCTAGTCAAACAACTAACCTGTAAGTCTTTCACAATATGTATAAGCTGACCCTGTAATTTTCTAAGTCCAAAGTAATGTTTACTCCGTTATCATTGATCCAACGTATAGTAATACATTTCGATTAAGTTCATCTTCAATTCGAGGTAAAGTATTTCTATCCCCCAATAACCTTGGCCTATGCATCAATTCTTTCCAAAATTTTGTCCTAATACAAGAAGTTTGAGCTCCAGAATCTAACAAAGCTCTCATTCGTTGCTTCCCTATATTAATCATAACACTATCCAATGATGCAGGACCATAATTAACAGAAACTGTTTTTGAAGAAGGCTGTTTTGGGTGTTTATTGTGACTTCCTGTTACCATTGGAAGTTGTTTTGGGGTGTTCATTCTGACTTCCTGTCATCACAGGAAGTTGCGTTGACTGACTTCCTATTCCTACAGATAGTTGCATTGGTTTCACTTCCTGTACTTCTTGTTTACTCTTATTTTTCCCAGTTACTTTCTGTTTCAATTGCTGGGAAATGTCCTGCTTCATTTCAATTTATCTTGGTCAGTTACTTCTGTTTTAGTTTCTGATTTTCTGGGTTATTCTCCTGAACTTCTAATTGTTTCCCTTGTTTCTGGTTTTCTTCATTTTTCTTATTTTGTATTTCAGTTGCACTATCTAAGGGAGCTTCCCTATTTAGTGGATGAATAATGGGGTATCTTGCATATCTATAACCACTTTTCTCCATGCTTTCAAGTTCTAATTTAGTAAACGTCCTCTCTGATAAAATCCAGGTGCAATCTTTTGTAAAATGAGCGTCTGTCATACTTTTAAATACCCTCACAATATTGAGTATAATGTTCCATACTTTCACATTTTTCACACACATTATTGGGATCAAATGGGTTAATTCCAGCTGAATTTGAATTTTTCCTTGTTTTACCAGTCGACTCTAGAACAGGTTTTATTTGTTCATAACAACTAGTTTTAGGTGCACTAATGGATTCAGAGCTTGATACTATCTTTGTTTTACGGTTCAGTTTCGTTTTATTTCTCATCTTATTTACCTGTTGTCTATTAGTTAAAGGAATAGTTTTCCATCTTATTTTACAATTCTTTGTATTGTGTCCATCTGTGTCTCTCTGTATTACATTTCTTACAGTACTCCACTGCTTGTCCTTGTTTTACAGAAGGGGTGACTTGTTGAAACTTATGTCATTGTTTTATAGGCTGCCTGCACTTACAAGTGTATTGCAATTTGGGTCCCTGTTTTATAGTATGCCTATTTCCACTATTTTCAATCATTTGCCAAGGGTGTCCTTTTTGTTTATATATAGTTATTTGAGGAAAAACATTCTCTGTTTTGTATGCTTTATACTATTTAATTGTCTCATTTCTCTGTGTTGGAATGTATATGTATTATTTGGTGGTCTCTGAATTACTATGATTGTGATTTCTGTCTACAATATTTTCTGGATTATTTACTGCAGAAGCGCCATTTCCCGAATCGCTAAATGAGTCATAAGTGATGATGCTTCTAGCTTGCCTCGGGCAAGTGTCGATGGGGATTGAGGTAGATGTTACGTTTTTGCACTTCCTACATTTGTTGAGGGTGGCTGTATTGATTTAAACTCGATCCTTTTACTCTACAAGGATCGGGCTTTGCTTGTTTACATGGTTCAAGTTAACCCTACATGAGGCTGCGTAGTGCCCGAACTGACCACAACGAAAACAAGCACCTGGACCGAATCTAGTCTGTCCTACTCCATTTGCTTGCATTTGTTGTTGTTGGGATGGGGCCTGCACCTCTACTGTTCTCACTTGTCTCGCGATTTGAACCCTGCAATCATGTTTGTAGTGCCCTGGTCTACCACAGAGATGGCAAATTGGCCTGGGATATCGATTAACTCTTTGCTGTACAACCCTTTTGTTTTGATTTTGATACCGCTATTGACTCTGCATGTACTGCTAGTATGGTTCACTCTGCCGGTACGGCCTTTGATACTGTGAATTCTGTCTTCCTGTTGTCGCCAAATGTATCGTATTTCGACGTCACGTTCCATCAGTCTCCATGGGAACTATTCCTAAATCCCCTGGACTATCATCCCCCCTTGCATATTCATAATATTGCTTTATTTCTGTTTCTCCCATGGCCTTTTGCCTGTATGTTACTCCCGCCTCGAAGAGCGCCATCGCTAGAGCTTTTTCTAGCGTTGGCGGCGCTTTCCGAATGAGTTTTAATCTTATGTCTGACTCGCATAACCCGTCGCAAAAATAGTCTGCCAACATATTTTGTAACTAAGTCCCATCAATTTGATTTTTATATACATCCTTGGCGAGATCGAGCAAACGTTCGCTATAGGATACAACTGTTTCATTTTTCTCTTGTTTCATGTCCATCAAATACTTTCCCGCCATTGAGTTATAAATAATTTCTGAATAGCGTAATTTCAGATCTTTCTGCTGGTCCACCCACTTAACCTTGGGGTTATTTTGAATCTGACGCGAAATAAAATCGCCAACCACATACTCGCTTGTTTGAGCAACTTGATCCACGCACGGTAGTTTTTATGGTGACCATCAAACCTCTTGATGTGGGAGTGTAGCGCTTGAGTTTGCGTCACGTGAGCTGTTATTGCCGAATTTGTGTTTCCCTTCAAAACTGACTTATGCAGTTCCATAATTGCTTTCGCGGCTGTGTCGGATTCTTTTACTTCAGCGCCTCACTTTCGTCGTCATCACCCACATTCATATATTACAATTGTAGTTCTATTATTTGCTGTTCTTGGGCCCTACGTTTTCACAAAAGGCACCTCCTTCAGACTCCAACAGCTGTTGGTGACGTGTGTTCACGTCGTCCAACAGCTGTTGTATGTCTAGAAGTCGCCGACCTGAAATGGCATCCGATCGTTGTTCGGCTATTTGTTGAATTGTGTCTTCTTCTTGGGCTTGAGTTAACTGAGAAGTCATTTTTCTGTTGATATATTCCGAGTCAAAAAAGAAAGTATAATAGAAACGAATGTGGAAAATAGCATAAAGGATGAAATATAACAGTTCTAATGTTGCATGTTTGTGGGCAAGAAGTCGTGTAAAGAATTTAATCTTGTTGTTGTCCACCCAACCGTATACAATTTTGCTACGGATTTCAAAATAGCAGGTGCTACCCGAAAATGCCAAATTGAATGGTGACCGACGATTTTCTCAGTGTTATGTTGTGCTAGAGAGCCTGGGTTATTGAGAAAACACGCTAGTTTTTGTCTTCCGACATTTTAAAAAATGCCACGGTTAACCGAAAATCAGAAGATGCATGCCTTTGGTATACATGAGGCTGGGGTACCTCCAGATGAGCTCACTGCTGAATTCGGAGTCACTGTGACCGCTATTAACGGTCTCATTGGAAGGTATAGAACCGCTGGATCTACTGCCGACCGATCGCGTTCACGTCGACCCAGAGTTACGACCCCTACACACCGACACATCAGGACGTCTCACTTGCGTGATCGCTTCCTTCCGGCGACGAGGACAGCAGCAATTACTCCTAGTAGAACTAACAATAGAATCAACAGACTCGCTGAACACGGCATCCGCAGTAGGCGTTCATACCACGGACCAATCCTTACCCAACGACATTGTTCCGTCAGAATGGAATGGGTACATTAGCGTGTTCGCTGGACTCAGCAGCGTTGGTGCACAGTTCTTTTTAGAGATGAATCACGATTTTGTCTACGGCGGTCTGATGGTAGGGTAAGAGTGTATCGCCGACGAGGAGACGGTTTTCTGATACTTACGTGCGGGGATGCGACCGTTTCGGCGGGGGTGGTTTAATGGTTTGGGCAGGAATTTCCTTGCACCCTCTAACGCAGTTGATCTTCATCGACGGTAATCTGAATGAACAGCGATATAGGGACGAAAATTCTTAACGCTGTTGTCCTCCCGTTGTTCAACGCTAACGTCGGATTGGAGTTATTCCAGCAAGACAATGTCACGTGGCGCGAATCTGTCGTGACTTTCTTGAGGAGCAGAGCATCGAACCCTTTCCCTGGCCCCCACTTTCGCCAGATTTGTCGCCAATCGAGCATTTTTGGGATCAACTGGATCGTCGGGTACGACTTCATGATCTTCCGACATCAGGCGATTTACGTAATGTTCTAAGGCAGGAGTGGAACGCAATACCACAGGATGACATCCAGAGACTTATCAGGTCCATGCACCGTCGATGTCTTGCCATCCAAGACAAGAGGCAAACGGTGGATATACACGCTATTGACTGCATGTGTGGACTTTTCATTTCACCCCATGTCTGAATTGTGACGTCGCGACGTGACGCTGGCAACAGTAAGAACATGAAATTATGCAAATTGATACAGCTAGACTCGAAATATTAATTTACAATAATTTGTTTGGGATTAAAGTCGATAATACTAAAAACATTGTTCTTCAAAGTTTATTATACTTTCTTTTTTGACTCAGTATATTATGAAATAATCAAAATGTTACACTTAGTGTTTGTTGAGTTGAATTCTTGTTGAATTTTTAACCAACTCACTGCATTCTTCTACCAATTCACACGTTTGTTCCACCACTGCGCACTTTGCACACGTTTTGCTCCACCACTGCTCTCTCGGCACTGTTTTCACCACACTGGAAAGGATTTGTGGCTAGCTCTTCGAGTTGGTAGCTCTAGGTACGGTTACTGCGTCTCTGGTACACAGGTACGGGTACCGAATTTTACAAAATCTGCAATCAACTGCACCATTAAAAGTAGGACTGTAACGAAATGCCTATAGATCTATGACCGTAGGCTAGGACTGTCAGTGTGTAGTCCATAAAACTGCGACGCTCCACCAGCCTATGGCGTTTAAGAGTTTTTACCATATTAAAAGTCTAGATGACAAAGTTCAGACCTGATCTGATATGGCGGCATCCATTTTAATACTTCGACAAGGTGATGTGCATGTGATGAGCCAGGAGACAGCATGGGTCAATCACCCAGATGCAACACCTAATCACGCGATTACCAGTCAGCAGAAAATTGAGGGAACCTCCCCTAACGTGGCAGTTGCTATTGTTGAACTCTTGTACTGCCATGCAGACTGCCGATCAGTCAGCATGCAGTTCCATGGGATCTTGTACATGCAAATAGTATTCCGCCGGGTACAAATTAACCGACGGAATGTCCTAGAGGATTGCATAATTTGCAACTCAGCATCACCTGATATCTGGTGATGTTCCACGAGGTGCATGTTATGATTTGATGACAGTTCGAACAGTATCATCCCAGTAACTACTGAAGAACGTTATTGAACTATCAGTCAACAATCCTACAATGTTAATGTTTGCTGACAATATTGGCCAGCACAGTTGTGACTAATATCGTCAACAGAACACCTGGCGTGCACTCGTGTGTGGTAACAGAAAGTAATTCCATGAAAATTAGTTTTACTTGAAACTGTTAATAAAATTCGAGTCCAATTGTCCAAACGGAAAGTGTTCATGAAAAACTATCATGACTCTAACATTTCCCCTTAACACTTAACGGGGCTTTAAAAGAGAGGTAGCTCTTTACCCGAGCTTGGTTAACCCCTGTTGGCGAACTTCGCAACACACGCCCACACACTCAATCACTGAACATTCACCGCAAAAGCGTTAGCTAAAACATGTTTATATTAAACACTTACTTTCAATGGATTTGAGCTGTAGTTCATTGTGTTGTGAAATGAATGAATATGTCCTCTGAACGACTTATACTGTAGTGCCTTGATAAAAACTGTTTAAAGGCCAGAGACACTTCGATGTAATTTATTTATTTTATTATATTTATTTGCCATGGTCACCTCGTGTAGGACAAGATTTATTTATTTATTTGTTTATGTATTGGGTTTAGCGACACTTTCGTCAGCCAGAGTCTCCCTGTGTCGGAGAGTTTTACATGTGGAGGTAGCCGCAGTGCCCGGAGAGAACCACCGAGCAACGGCGTGCATCTGTCCGACTCCCCATCGTACTAACTCCGCACTTACAGGGTTAGCATTGGTTGAAGGCAAGTGTACCATCGACTTGCAGTACGCGTTAATACACAGCACCACCGTGCCCCCACGCTGGCAATGTGGATTAACTGCCTTGCAGTTATCCCTGCCGGGGATCGTACACCGGCTCTTTCGGTTTGAAGTCCAATATCGTAACCAATGAGCCAACACCCCACCTGTAATAAGAAATATAAATTAAAACACATTGACAGAGAGAATTGAACATTGTACCTCGAATATTACATGCCCCTCATGTATCATGTTTAGATCACACAATGATGCAAAGTACATCGATTATCTCTCCATTTATGGATAGTATGCATTCGGGACGACCCGGGTTGTGTCCCAAGACACTTTATTCCGGTTGCCTACCAAGGGGTACTGCACGTCGATGGTGCACATGTCTTCAACCACTATTACCCTGATTGAGCGGAGCTTGAACAGAGTTAGAATGTTGAGGAGCTGACAGTTGCTTGTCGATGCTCGGTGGTTCTCTCAGGGTACTTCGGCTTCCTCCACCCGTAAAACTGTCACGGTCTTGATTAGCCATTGTGCATAGGTATGTGACCTTAAACACAAATCAATAAATAATGGATAGAATGCAATGGCGTAGATGGCTTTGTATTCTTTAAGAGGTGGGCTGGGGTGGGCTGAGAAATCGGAAATAACATTTCGGAAAAAAATTTCCCTCTGAGACGCTATTGTTTTAGGCATACCGCCCGCGTCCCATTAACTGGAGAAGTAAATATATATCTAAAAGGCACAGTTTCCTTTATCATAAATAACAAATAGGAGTAGCAGTTTGTAGCATTAACAGAACTTCATGAACGTTAAAAACGGTATCCAACCAACTTCGGCCCTCCGGCAGCCTCCTTACATCAGTTGGAGAGTGTGTCCGGACTCGGGTATTGTCACATTGCAGTTTGAACGTCAGAATTACCGACCCACATATTGTGTCCACTTCTTCGAAGAACTTCATGCGCCTATTACCTAACCACAGATAGACTAATAGTAATCCCTTTCAGTCATGCATGTGAAAACGTGTTAAAGTAGAAGTTGGCAGCCCTTAAATAGATAGCACCCAACTGGGCAGGAAATCGCTGAAAACAGTCGCGTACTGAAGATTCGCGGTGCCTTATTGGCTAGAACACTGGACTTTAAACCGAAAGACCCACGTTCGATCTTGACCAACTGTAACTGCGCTGTGTCATTCGGAAAGGCATTTAATCCCGCTTTCTTACGTGTGAGCACGATGGCGCTGTGTGCTAAGGCATACTACAAGTCAGTGGTGCGCTTGTCTTCAACAAACGCTAACCCTGTTTATGCTGAGTTTGTACGTTTGGTAATCGGACAGTTGCTCGCCGTTGCTCAGGTTCTCTCTCGTTCGACCTGCCATCTCTGCCACGCTCGACTGATTTTGGCGGATGGATAATATTGAACTCGAAACCTTCGGCTTCTTGTTCAATATTATCCCTCCGTCGAAATCGATCTCGCGCGGTACTAAATGACAGTTCAAATGCGTATGTCATTCTGTCTATGAGTACGTTAAATTATTTTTCATTCCAATTCATATTCTAAAGGACTTTCATGCTGTGCCAGATCATACAACTTGCCTAAAAGAAAAAGTTCATGTCTGTGACAAATTTGCAGAACAGCTCACTGGATGATATCATCTTTCACTCTAATAAGTTACCGCTGTGATTACGGTGGAAAAATAATCCAAGTTGTTTCAGACTTGCAAATGACGACACATACGAATAGTGGGATGCGTCTACCACATGCCAGGCAAAATCATTTCAACATGCGTCCATTGTTCTGTCATGCGGCGAACACCAATACTGACGAAGCTCTTCCACAAGAGGATATTAAAATGTGAAGTTTCACATCTCTGCATTATCAGTCGAATACTGTAGCTGATAGGAATAAACGTTGCATTCAATATCCACTTACGGAAATTATGAGACGTTGAAATATGAGAGAGTATCTTTATTTTTCCTTCTTAATTATCAAACGTTAAACGGTGCTGTACATCAAAGGGAATAATTCAGGATCAAAGAGCCAAAACAAACCTGACGCAGGTAAGTGCTTTTGTCATTTTATGTTCACTATTTAATTGAATCACTTGTAATTATTTTATGAAGTCTTCGCGCAGATACAAAATATCTATAACGTCTTAATTTATAAAAAAAGTTGTTTCTTTTAACCCTTTTAGGGAAACACGTATCAAGCAGAAATATAATGTAATTGTCATATAAAGAATATAGATTATATTTTCACGTACCAGAATATACCACCATTATTACCACGAGTATTTGGAATGTTACGCGTAGAGAATGCAATTTGTTTTTCTCACCAGAGAAAATAGTTCAAGTAACCATCGAAAACTGTCGATTCTGTTCTTATCAGCCGGCATGTCCGGAAGGATTAAAATGTGATCGCAAACGTGCATGGTGTATGGCATGCAGAGGGCGTCAAAATCGGGAGTATTGCTGAGTATTGGGGAATTCTGACACCCCAATACTTCTTCCAGTCAGGCCATATACAGTTGGATTGGTGTCTTAGCTGTTGATTTGCTTCTTGTGAGTAATCACGTTCTCTCTTAACCCGTTAAACGCCGATGGTATATTTTATGTTTGCTGTTTTCAATCACTTGAAAGAGTCCATGTTTCTCCTTTGTTAGTAGTCCAATTAACGTTTTCAACGGGCGGGCTTGGGGCTGCACTTCGAAATTGGATCTGTGACAGAAATTTAATGATGTCACCACTTAGTTTTTGAATTTCCGGTGTAGTATGATCCCGGGTCGAAAAGAGGGCTTTCAGTTTGAAAGGTTTAAGGTGATGGTAACATGAACAAAAATAGCTGTTTTAAGGAGTTAGTAAATATCTAAATGTTTCCTAAGTATTATAAAAGTTAAACAAGAAGCACACTAAAATAATGGAGTGAGAAAAAAGACCCCATAAAAACATCCTTAAATTGGAATGCTGAAAAAGGTGATAGTTCTATATAACCATACACGCTTGTATGAGTGTCGTAACCGCCATTTAACAGGGAACGTTATATGACAGCATACTTATGTAGTCTAACCCAGGTCATATGTTTTGACTATTCAACCTGTAATTACAGTTTAGACTAGTACTTCTGAAATATATATGGTGGAGAGGGCACCCCCACCCTCTGCCACAACGTTCCTGATCCCGACTGACTTGCAGACCGATTACGCCACCAAGTCATGTCTTCGGCCAAGGCTTACCTTTGAGATGTAGTTAGAATATTATATATGTTGTGACTTGAGCCATCAAGGTTGAGACAAGTCATGTTTATCCCCTCCTTGTCTACGCAATGCCCACGGTGTAGTCTTAAAAGCTGTTAAAACCACGTGCATCGTTGCTGTAACGGTGTCCCAATCACAGAGCGGCAGCGGCTACTAACTGGTTACTGCACGGGCAAATATACAGGTTGGCGGTTATTTCCTATTCCACGTCATCTGCGTTGTATCCATGGGCAAGACCACTTAATCCCGAATTCCCAACTGGTATCACATTGGTTCCGTGTAATGGGAAAAACAGCACGTCGTCGGTACACTTGCTTTCACAATATGCTAACCCAGTTTGTTAGTATTCGCCGCTGCTCGGTATTTCTCAACATGTTCACGAATGACTATGTGTAAGATTTGAATTGCTGAGTAGAAAATACAATGCTAAACTCAATGTATTTTATTGAGCCAGTAACCTCTTACACAGGGTCAGTTCGGGAAAATGTTAATTATATAATCTAAAGCGATGTGGAAACAATCTATTGGTTATGTTTCAAGATCGTTTTCAGGAATTATTTATACATATGATGTTCGGAATGCTACCAAGAATATCAGGAAAGAAAAACTTTGTTTACATTTATTTTGATTTATATGCACTCTTAATATATCTTTTTTAACCTTCAAGCGATACAGAGACGCTGAGCATCGCTCACTCCATTGTTTTCAATACAAACAATAGTTGCATTGTCTGAGCTTGCGTTGTTGCTGAACGACAAGCTTTCCGCACAACACACAGAATGTCCACTACACTCGTCATCCGAAATCACATATTTCCTCGTTCAAATACAGTTCTGTGGAAATGCATCCATTAAAACCATCATTCGAGAACTGTGATCGAAAGACTTACAACTCCTTTCTTCTCCTCAGTGATGATGTGATAAATAATATTAAATCTGTTGGCACCCTTCGCAAGAAACGAAATAAGAAATGAGGCAAATGACGACAAAAACAATTTAAATCCAAAACTGTAAATGTTCAAAATCTTATCCCTATTAACTAAGTAACGACCGATTCCAAATCTAACGATCTCAAGTTGTGCCCAGTGAATGCTCGTTCGATAGTGAACAAAACTGCAAGATTACGCGACACAATCGACGATAACAATTTTTCAATATCCATGATAACTGAAACATGGTTAGCAGACGACACATTGACTGTCGGTGAGATCATTGCCAACGGCAAGATTCTAACACACAACCCTAGGAAGTCACAGCGAGGTGGAGGTTTGGGTGTAATCTGTGATAACACTGTGAAGGTTAAGCGTAAGGCATATCAGACTTGGGTAACATTCGAGGGCATTGACACCATTGTAACGATCGACTCACACTCAGTCCGCCTCATTGTCATTTATCGACTCCAACAGAGCTCCAAAAACAAATTCACTGTCAACCAGTTAATTAGCGAATTCCAAGACTTCCTTGGAAGCATTACTGCACTTCCAGGAAAATTCATCATTGGAGGTGATTTCAGTTTCCATATGGAGGAGAAAACTTCCAGTGATTCTTCTAAACTACGTGATCTTATCAATTCAATGAATTTATGCCAACATGTTCATGGCACAACCCATAAAGATGGCCACACATTAGATCTGCCGATCACCAGAGAATCCGAGGCTGATCTTGTTAAAATGTGTTAATTGTTGATTCTGCAATCTCTGACCATTTTATGATTATCTTCGATTTAGCACTTCCTCGTCCCTCCCCTGTCTGGAAGAAAGTCACATATCGCAAGAACCGAAATACTGACATTGCTTAGTTTGCGGGTACTATTGCTTCGTCTCCCGTCGCTAAAATTAACGAGATGCAAACTGTTGACAGCATTGAATACATCCTCACTGGCTCACTTCAAGGGGTTATTGACAAGTTTGCGCCTAAGCAAACACGCACTTTTAGCGTACGCCCTTGCTCACAGTGGTTCAGTGATGAGATTAGGCGCGCAAAAGATTTACGACGCAAACTAGACCTTCAGTGGCGGCAAACGAAACTATGTCTTCACAGAGAGATGTTTGTCAACCAGCGAAATGTTGTTACTGGTCAAATCCGCGAAACAGAAATACGTTTCGGACTTATTGTCGGCTAATGTTATTTCCCCTAATCCGCTGAATGTCGTTCTTGAGAAGCTTCTGTATCGTCAAAAGACAACCGTACTCCCAGAGCATTCGTCATCCAAAGACCTTGCGAATAGATTTTCTTCTTTCTTTTCTGAAAAAAATAATGAGACTATCAGAGATTCGCTTGATACACGCTCACAATCCGATCTTCGACAGATGACCGACATGCCATGCACCTGTGTTAAAGCTGTTGTACAGTTGTCCCAATTCAAACCTTTGGCTACAACAGATATCCAGAGGTTAATATCCAAGGCACCGTCTAAGCAATGCATGCTAGATATCATGCCAACTTGGTTGTTAAAAGCATCTCTTTTGGAGTTAACTACACCGATCTTGAAACTGGTCAATGCCTCCCTCCACTCTGGCGTCTTTCCGACAAGCATTAAACACGCTTTAGTAAAACCTCTTCTCAAAAAGCCAACACCTGACCCAGAAGTTCTGAAAAGCTACACACCGGTCTCTAATCTTCCATTCCTATCAAAGATTATTGAGCGTGCGGTGGCTTCTCAGCTGAATTCTCATTTGGCAGCCCACGGTCTAGCCGAAGTTAACCAATCTGCATACAGATCTAATTGCAGTACAGAAACGGCGCTTCAAAGGGTCCAAAATGATATCCTCCTATCCACGGACAGGCACAACCTAACGTATCTTGTTTTGTTGGGTTTGAGCGCCGATTTTGACACCATAGATCATAACATACTTATTGAAAGACTGGCTGTGAGAATAGGCCTTACTGACCATGCACTTAATTGGTTTTCGTCGTACCTTAATAGTCGCACACACAGTGTCCTTATTGGCCGTGAGTCGCCAGACAAGGTCACACTACGTTTTGGCGTCCCTCAAGGGTCGGTGTTGGGCCCCCTATTGTACACTGTCTGTGTCTTACCTCTCGGTGACATTATCCGAAGCCATGGCCTTGACTTTTATTTTTACGCAGATGACACCCAGCTGTATATTAGTTTTACTCACGCCTTTGAGCCTGAAGCATGCAGTAAGATTGAACTTTGCATTTCGGACATCAAGGCATAGATGACTAAAAACTTTCTTAAATTGAACGATGACAAGACAGAAGTAATATATATAGGTCTACCTCATCAACTTTCAAAAATATCCAAAATGTCCCTCAATATTGGCGGTTCTGCGATAAAACTCTGTAGCTGTGTTCGAAACTTAGGTTATTTCATAGATGAAAATTTGGCCGCTGATGAACATATCAAACATGTCTCTCGCAGTGCATTTTTTTATCTTAGAAATATTAGCAAAATTCGATCCCTCCACGCCTTTGTTACCAGTCGCCTTGACTACTGAAGCTCTCTTTTGATTGGCTCTAAAACATCTATTCTTGAAAAGCTACAACACATCCAACATTGTGCTGCACGGGTCATAACCAGAACTCAGAAGTACTGCCATATAACACCTGTACTTTCTGATTTACACTGGCAATCCTTTAAGCAAAAAATTCAATTTAAAATTGTCCTTTTGGTGTTTAAGTGTATCTCGGGATCTGCACCATCCTACCTGTCCGATCTGCTTACCATCCACAAACCACCGAGGTCTCTGAGGTCATCAGGTCAACTCAATGTGGTTCAGCCCGTATCTTAATTTACTAGTGCTGGTGATAGGGCATTTGCGGTTGCTGGCCCAAGGCTTTGGAATTATCTTCCAATCGAATTAAAAAATAGTAAATCACTTGAATCCTTCAAGTCTGGTACTAAAACCTACCTTTTTCGAAAGGCATTTCCTTCAGTTGTCTTTTCATTTTGGTCATAAACTGACCTTACCAGGTGCGTGGGTGTGACTGAATCAGTGAGGATTGCCTCGTTACTCGTCAAGATACACTCACATACTTGTTTTGGTAAAGCTGTAGTTTGTTTTGTTTTGTTTTTTAGTTTGTTTTAATTCAATACCCTTTTTCTTTTAGGTTCTGTCGCTTATCGACACGATGTAGCCTCGGTTGCTGATGTGGCGTTGGGCACCAATAAATGATAACAGTGACCCATGTATCAATGTATCTGTGAGAGAATGTATGTGCATGTGTGTATATGTATGTATGCAATTATTGTATAGCCACTGAGCACCGTGAGTGAATTCTAGGCTTTAAAATTATTATTATTATTATTATGTGAGAGGAGTCCACCTTCCCGGAATACCATTTATGTAATCTCTTTCACGAAATTTAACTTAGAGAATTTCTGTGTGTGAAGATTTACAATGTATCAAAAGAAACATCGTCTAATATCCTCATGTCGGGAAAAGAGGATTCTATACTCACAGATGTGTTCCAAACAGGGATTGTCTTATTAAGCTTCCAGAAAAAAGGGATTACAAGATTACAATAGTGGGATTCCGCAAGTGGAATTCCCAAGATTCCTACACACCCCCATAATCCTTCATAGCTCAAAGGTCACTACTGCTGACTTACCCTCAGTCATCGCCATCTGTTCTAAGAGCTATTTCCACTTATTCACTGTACGCTCTTGATTTCCCCCACTACTGACTGCCACTGTTTGTCCTTCAGTTGAACCTTTCACCACCACTAATTACTTGTAGCACTACAACAAAATTGCTAGCTATTTCAGGTCTCGATCTTTACATCGCCCTAGTCGTATAATGTCCATGAGACAACTCACATTATACTACGATACTAGAAACCAAGTAGACACCCACAGTCAAAGACCTAACATTCCATTACGCCCATACGATAGAACAAAGCAATATGTGGGTTAATCGTACAAATGGCTAAAAGTAGACCAACGGAGTAGGTATCGTACACCCTATACTAGAGCACTAGACTGTCAGGCATATACCACAACACTGAAAGACTTGTCATTATGTACTACCTATACATATAACGTCTTAGGGGGATACTAGTACTAAGGTCTGACATTGGACCAAAAGGTACAGAGAGCCACAATATACTGCCGTATCAGAAAACCTAGCATACCCCACAACATTGTATTAACTTGCATTCTATACTCTCTATACCAATCGTACGACAAAATAACGCCTCAGGCGGATCAATAGTACTGAGGGATAATAGAAGACCAGCAGTTGTACAAACCGTATATCCTATACCACAGCAGACAACCAAGCATCGGCAGTTGACATACCGTATACCTCCACACTAGACAACAAATCAACACCACATAATACTGCCGGGCCCAGCATTACACACCACTTATAACACCCACTTGACGGAATAAACCATTTGGTTGGATATGAGAAAGAGGGTCTAACAGTGGACCAAAAGGGGTACAAACCGCATATCATATACTACCATTCTAAACTACCAAGCGTAACACCTCGCAATACCGCATGGCCAAGCACTACATACTAAACAACCCCCGATGGTAAAATGCGTTCAGTGGGTTAGTGGTACAGAGGTTTGACAATACACCAAAAATACACCAAAAAGGAATCAGACAGTCCATCCTATTATGCCGCACTAGATCATCAAGCACAACACATAACACTGCATGGCCCGGTATTATGCACCATCTATACCCACCAAAAGACATAATAACGCCTTAGGCAGGTAATAGTAAGGAGGGTTAACAGAAGGCCAACAGGGGTTCAGACCGTTCTGTTCTATAGTAATAAAAACAACCATATCCCACAACGATGCATGGCCTAACATTAGGTACTACCCACGCCCCGGCCCCCGCTGTATTCGATGGGTTAACAGTATCAAAGACTAACAGCAGACCAACAGGAATACAGATCGTACACCCTATACTACCACAGTGGACAACCATTTATTACCCCACCTTCACCCAGGCAATACAATTTGGCCTAGCATTACGTACTGCCTATACCAACCCTAGGACAGCATAACGCCTTTAGTGGTTTACTAGTAATAGCGGCTAACATTGAACCACCAGCAGGGGTACAGACCGTTCATCCTAGACTACCGTATTAGACAACCGTGCATTACCCCACACACCACACAATATCACCTGGTCTAGCATTACTTACTATCCATACCAGTCATAGGATAATATAAAGCATCAGGTTGATAAGTAGTTCCAAGGGCTAACACGCGACCTACAGGATAATAAAAGAAGCTCCACATATGGGTACTACAGTGGGCACCAACAACGGCTGACGTCTCTGTGACATCGCGTCCGTCCCATGACGTCATAACCTAATTGGGAACGTCCAACGTTTCGCGGGGAAAATGTTCAAAGAAACTCAACTTTCTCATCAATCTCCCACCACATACCCGTACTCTATACCCAAAGCCATATACATTCATATCAATACATACCATACCAGAAATGTGGTGGGTTCCTTTTGGCGACTCTACCAAATATGATTCACACGTGATGTACTGCTGCTATTTTATCCAATTATCCAAGAAGCATGCATATCCATGCGGTTTGCGTGTGCTGAAGTTAGCTCGTGAAACGTCGTCAGCATTGTCCCCTCCAAATATAAACCTCACGGGAAACTGAAAAGTCAAAGCAGTATTTGTCGCATAAAAGCGCTTTACACAACATATAAGGGCTAGGGGCGTTGCGAAGATGACAGATCGGAGCAATGGCAGGGATGTAAACCTAATTTATAGGTCAAGTCCCGACTGACTAATATTCCACCAATCTCAGCAAGGCGTGAACGAACGCAATGCCAGGAAAATGTTGTTCGAATATTAATCGGTTGAGATTACAGCAAACAAATCCCCTCGAGTCTATAGGGAATTTATTGTTGGATAAGAGCATACACATGCAGAGGGCGTGACGCAACTTATTCAAATAACACGCTACCTACTCTCGTAATTCGTCATGCTAGGGCTTCAGCAACCCGAATGGGGTACTACAGACCTCCATTTGCATGACCGACTATGCCTAACACAAGTCCATGTATCAAGTCTAGAATTTTAACCCTTTCAATACGAGAGGCCATTTTTCCAGCGCGGGAACATGATAACGCCATAATATCATTAAGTAGGATGACTGCTGCTTGAATCTATGGGGCAGACCAATTAATATTTTCAACGTGCAGCCGTGGGACTGGGGGGGGGGGGGGGGCTCAATGCCTACAACTCCCCATATAGCTACGCCCCTGATAAAGGCATATCCTTAAAGACAATAGTGGCATCTGGTTTCTGAATTCCCGCCAAGGTAACTTGAAGCTTATTCAGCAAATGGAATTGCACTGCTTTACTCCGGTATCGCCCAATAAGGTTGAGATGTTTACAACTGTTACATGCCAAACGTTCAGAGGATATATATATTTCACATACCTTTACATGTCTATGTACAAACAATTATTTACGCTGTAGTACTGTGACGAGGGGAGTCGTCGTATTGGATGCTACGGGATCAAAGAATGTCCAAATGATATAAGACACATATAATATTTATTAACATCTAGGAAACATCTCCAAGAATAACAATAACATGTAAGACATTAAATCCAGGCTACGAGAGCCGTATAACATGGTCAGTAAATTGTGCTTCCAAAGTTAGTATTAAACATTTGAGATATCATTTATATTCATAATGTTTAACAAGGGATTTAATTCTACCATACACTTTTACTAATACTGCAAATTAGCGAAGAATACAACAAGGAAATTGATTTTCTAACGTCTGATTAAACATACTGATGCAAGTCTTAGTGCTAGTAGATGAGATAGATTTTCTATAGATAATTAGCAGCCCACAGTGGTCGCTACCTGAGGTGTGAGTCACATAGGCGGCTTGTAATTTAAATAAAACAATGGTACCTCATTGAACATCGGAATGCTGGCGCCTCGCAGTGAACAAAGTTCGATTGAAAATCAACTCATTATACCTTACATTTAAAACATAAAATATTGAATACCTTCAATTCGAGTGTGGAAATATTAGCAACAATCTACGAATGGCTCGGTCATATATACCGCCGCTCTCATTTGATGAGACCCACAGCAACAGCTGCAACACAACTGAAACGCGAACATCGTATAATGTCTCAAAATGCCGAAATTTAATAATTTAAGGTCGCTTGAACCGCCAGTGTCTTTTATGTTCCGGAGTTTTGAGTGCACCTGGATTTGAAGAAGGGCCTGGAATTAGTTGACGTTTGTCCCTTATGTACTGACGAACTGATTCGTCCAAATCACTGTCTCTCACCCACGAGTTTTCAGTGTCTGGAATACCTGTCCATCTAATCAGATACTGCATTCCAAATTTCACATATTCGCTGTGTCTAATGACACTCTCCGTTTTTTTATTTTGTCGGACAGTTTTTTTTTTTTGTGTGGGGTCAAGCAATAAAAGTTTTGCATTTCTCCGGCGTGCTCTGAACTGCAGTGTTGGTCTTTTGATAGTTTCACTAAACAGATGTGTCCACGGAAGTTGGTACGGCGTTTACACCGACATCAGTGTTAAGCGGAGAGTCATTTAAAGTTTGCGTACTCACAGAGTCCTTGGGAATAACACATTCTAGTTCATTAACAGTGTTGCAGGACATCCGGGTCTCGGGTAGATTACGTTGCTGTGGCTGTGGTCTTGGCTGCTGTTGACGTGATTTTTTCGCGTTGAACTTTTTCAGACGCTCTCTATCTCTGGTTCTTATTGACGGTTATTTTTGTTTGAATGGCTTTGCCCACTTCAGCGTTAGTGTCGTTGAGTTATTGTCTATTTGGATGTCCCAGGTCAGACTGAGTGTCTATAAGCTGAGGCTCTTCAACAAATCCTGAATGTTTGTCGGAATCACTTGAAACATTCTGAAGGTCAGCTAAAAAGTAACCTTGAACCAAATTCTCCACCAGTTGTGACCAGGGGGTCGTCGTATTGAATGCTACGGGATCAAAGAATGTCCAAATCATATAAGACACATACAACATTTATTAACATCCAGGAAACATCTCCAAGAATAACAATAACATGTAAGACATTAAATCCAGGCTACGAGAGTCAGTAACTTGTGGTTCTAAAGTTAGTATTAAACATTTGAGCTATAATTTATATTCATACTGTTTAACAAAGGATTAATTAAATTCTACAATACAATTTTACTAAAACTGCAAATCAGCGAAGAATATTAATAGTTGTAAACAAGGAAATTGATTTAATAACGTCAGATTAAACATACTAACACAAGTCTTAGTGCTGGTAGCTGAGATAAAATTTATATAGATAATTAGCAGCCCACAATGGTCGCTGCGTGAGGTGTGAGTCACACAGGCGGCTTGTAGTTTAAATAAAACAACGGTACCTTATTGAGCGTCGGAATGCTGGCGCCTCGCAGTGAACAATTATACCTTACATTTAAAACATAAAATATTGAATACATTCAATTCGCGAGTGGTAATATTAGCAACAGTCTACAGATGGCTCTGTCATAGTACTACCACAAAGGAAAAGTAACGACAAATCGGGGGAGGGTTGGGGCGGGGGGGGGGGGGGGGTGGTGGTTGGGAGGGTCGGAACAATTTCATGAACATAGGTGGACATTTTTATTTTGCAGATTTTTTGACCCACCCACCCTTTCCTGCATATTTTTTTCCTTGGTATTTTGGGGGACCCACCCCTTCTCATACATTTTATGTACAAAACGTTAGCACTCGAGCACTAACTCAAAACGCGTAATGCACACTGAGTCAATGCATATATTTGTATGTCCAAACATGTTTCCATTTACTCTATCAGATGCATTTTTTCAAGACTTTCCAGATTCAAACCAGTTCACAAAGACACATTACTGTGTAGCTTGAACCTTGTGTGGACCCGTGTATAATAGGTCCACGTTTGGTAGCCAGGTTGTTAATGTACAGCGGCGATGTCCTGGCTGTTTATACAGACATTTTAATACTATATTGATGTAGCAAATTCTAAGGAATTTGTTTTATCCTAAGGTGGATGAGCTTGTTAGTTCCTCCGGTTGTTGGTGGATTCCTTAAGCCATCCAGTGGATCTGTTTGAATAATTCTACCTTCATCTTGGGAACTAACAACATTGTGATATAGGCATCATATAGCCATAGTTGGTGAAAGCCATCTAAAACCCCAAATCAAACCAGATCAGACAATCATGACAAACAAAATGTGTAGCTTAATATTCTGACAAATCCAGTTTCTCGGTGTTTGCCTTGGAAATGAAACTCAATTTTTCTTACCAAATTTAAATAAGCTTTTCCTAATTTATCTCCGATATGCAGTGATATGCACTTCGAACAGTATAGTTTATGTATATCATGGCAGGCATATGTGAGCACTGTGCCTGCTGTGCCCATAACTAATTTGCTACTGCTTTTACTGTAACCGTGTGTATGTTGCAAATATTGGTTGAGTAAATGGGAACTTGTTTTGTTCTGGCTCAAAAAATGCAAATCTTGTGCTTTTGTTTTTGTTATCGCATCTGCATACCAGGATAGCGATCAAAAATACTTTTTGTTAAATCGGATTTTTTTTTGTTCTTGTTGAAATTAAAATTAATATTTGAATTTTTTTTCATTTAGCTATTATGACCTATCGGATAATATTATATATACTATGCTTATTTTCAAAAATGTTCCATTAAAAAAACTTGATATGAATGAATTATGTCGTGAATAGATATTTTTGTCGACTCCCTGAAAACATTTCGGGTAATTTCTCTCCCCCCCCCCCCCCAATATTGGGCACCCACCCCCATCCATAAGTCAGTTCGGGATGAAATTCTTCAATATTTTTATATTAAGGGGGGTAGTTTTGTTAATAATGCTTCAAAATGGGATTTTATGATCAATTGGTGACATTTTGTTACAGTTTGGAACACAAAAGATGCCATACCAGCGAAAAATAAAATGGATTAACTGTTAACCCTCCCCCCACCTATGTTCATGCAATTGTCCCGCCCCCTCCCCCGGGAAAATAGCGACAAAATATGGAGAGAGACAGAGAGAGATAGAGACAGAGAGAGAGAGAGAGAGAGGCGGGCGTAATTTTAACAGAGCAGCCGTCAAAGAGGGTATATTCCATCTCACGCCTTCTTCTTAGACATTTCCTGCACCACACATTTCGTAAAGGTTAATAAAGGAGCGAAGGAGGACATTTGCCTTTTTAAAAATTTGATCGTTGCCTCCTGGAATATTTTTTACGCAATAATGAATGGCATTTTCCCCGAAACGGCCATTTCCCAACCACCCAACCAGAACTGCCTAAAGCCAAAACATCCTTTAGGTGGTATTAGAAAGAAGCGGTGCTCTAAAAGAGCACAGCAAAGGACAATCAGCTAAGGCCGAGAAACAGAAAAAACTCGATCAACACTAATTTTCCAGAGACGATTTTAGTTTTTTCAGCGAAGTCAAACTGTGACTCGGCTGCAGTGTATTGTTGCAGGACTACTAATCCACATAATCGTTTTTATTATTCTATGACTAACGTAGGTATTTATGTAATGCTAGGCCATATAGTATTATGCGTGGCTGTATGGTTCAGTGGTATAGGATGAACTGTCTGTACCCAATAGGGCTACTGTTAGCCCTTAATACCACTACCCATCCAAGGCTTCTTGTTGGTCCACAGTTAGTATAGGTAGTGCATAATGTCAAGTGGTATTGTTGTTGTAATGCGTGGTTTTCTAGTGCTGTAGTATAGGATGCGTTGCATTTACCCTTTGTTCGTCTACTGTTAGACCTTGGTACTGCTAAACTACTAAATGCTTTGAATTATCGTATGCCTGCTATAGGTAGTACGCACGGCAATTCCAAGCGGTATTGTGGGGATAATGCGCGGTTGGTTAATGTGGTAGTATAGGATGTATGGTCTGTACACCCGCTGGTTCATTGTTAACCCTTAGCACTGTTGATCCATAGTTGGTATAGGTAGTAGGCCATGCTAGCCACACACAGTATTGCAAGGTAATGCTCTGTAGATTAGAACGCAGTATCGTATGGACATCATATACCCACGAAGGCCCACTGTTAGTCCTTAGCTAAACTAAACTACCTAAGGCGATATACTGCTCTACATGTGGTATGGGTAGTTCGAAGTACTTGGTGATGTAGTTGTGTGATATATGCTTGGTGTTTAGTATTGTAGTAGAATAAGGATGGTCTTATGGACAATCTAAAAGTTGGCCGGCGGTAGAGGTTGTGATCTGATCTCACTGCTGGCAACCCTATATTAGTGCTTCAAGCCAGTAGTAATGTCACAAGGCTGCAATGGGGTTGAAGACTATAGCTTTGGGTGACTATAATGGAAGCCGACCACAGACGGTTGATAGTGACCTCGGAGCTATAAAGTTCATGGCGGTCTAGAAGCCAGGGAACTAACAAGTATTAGGAGTATACAAACAGTTCATCCTATATCACATCTCCATACAACCAAGCATAATACTGCATCACCCTGCGTTACATACTACCTTTAGAATATTATAAAATATTAGGCGGATTAGTAGTATTAAGGACTAGCAGTAGACGAGCAGGGATACAGACCGTATCCCTTTACCAGTCATATGATAATATAAAACATTAGGTGGGTTAATAGTGTCAAGTGATAACAGGGGATCTATGGGTGTATATAAAGCCCATACTATACTACCGCACCAGAGATCCATGCAGACCCCCCCCCCCCCCCCCCCCCACCACACACACACACAAGACCAATTTGCCTAGCATTACGTACCACCTATACCAGTCAGAGGATAGTATAACGCATTAGGTGAATTAGTAGTACAAATGGCTAGCAATGGACCTGCAAGGGTCTATACCGCCCATACTAAACTATCATCTCAGTCCAGTACGAGAGGCCCGACACATCCTGACCCGAACAATGTAATGTCGGTTTGTACAGTGAACAACAATAGCGGTCAACGTTTCTGTATCAATAGCAAAGTCAACCATTTCGCTGGGAAAACTTTCAAGAAAACTCACTTTCCCCATCAACATTCCATCACAAACCCATACCACATACCCAGAGCCTTGTATATCACTATACATACATTACCATATTATATATGCAGTACGTATACCACTTGCCGGATCCAGTTGGATGGGGCGCAAACATGTATCACACAAGCTTCGGCAAAAAAGCTCCGGTTCCTATGGAAATTTAACACCAGCGGCTCTGACAATGCTCTGGGATAAAGGGAAACGATCCATCGCTCCTGTATTACTGACGAACAAAAAGAAAAACACAACAAAAACACCAGCAGCCCGTAAAGTGTGCGATTTATAGCAAGTTCATTTCTTGTATATGGTGGGTTTCGTGATGATTCAGCCTTGAGATACTGCGGCCCGAAATGTTTAGAAATATTTTACTTTTTACAGTATTTTTTATAAAAAAAACACCACTTAACTTTTTTCATAATTTTTTTTCAGATTCATTGAGTAGTGCAAACAGTTTGGCGAATTATTCTACATAATTTTTAACAATTTACTTTACATAGAAACAGTTATGTACGCTTGCATATTTGGGTATTTATTCTCATATTATGTATTGCAAGTGACTGCCCTGCACAAGGAATGCTCAGTTTAGAGGGGTACAAAGCGCGTGCGGGGGTGGGGGTGTGGGTTGCCGAGTGTGCTCAGTGGGCTTGGATTTGAAGAAAGTTAATAATGTGAAGAATACAAAAGAATTTAGAGGGGTTTTGCCCGCGTCTCTTACAAAAAATGCTTCTCCTTCACAATGCCACCATTTTGCGATAGACCAAGAGCGTTGCAACAGAAATAGTTTTCATTTTCCCCGCTGTTGAAATGTTACAATAGACAAGGGTTTGGGGACATTGATACTGTGTTGTTCAGGAAAGACCTAATTGTTTCCCATCTTGAGTTTATTTCGTTGAGCCGTTTTGTTTGGTACAGAAATCTAGACGAAAGCGGGCGGTGGGCCGTTAGTGAAAAAAAAATTCTTTAAAGGCCCACCTCCCGCTCCGGTCATGGTAATAATAGTATTAACATGATTCTGTCGGGTCACCATTTATAAGTCTTTTCCGCGGGGCCAATGTGGAAGGATCCAAACAGTTTTTAAGGCGTAACTAAAAGCTTCAACATGTGGAAATTTAATACCACCATTTTCAAGTATGTTGAGGATGTCATTACGTTTTGTTTTCTCAACTTTGCCTGACAAAAGAAACTCAAACAGTTTTCCTTGAATGTTTGTTAAAAAATTAGTTGGAGTGTAGGTGAGACCATTAGGCAGTATGTTAAGGTGGGTAATGCCAAAATTTTTATGACGGTAGTTTTTGCGATTAACGTTAAATTACGAGAGGGCCAATCTTTTAAATTTCTTTTAGTTTTGTCGTCTTGTTCAAGTTATTCAATACATAACTGACACTAAATAATTCGATGCCTAAAATATTAAAAGATCGCGAATGATTCCAACAGACCTGTTCGTTGGCTGGGATAACTGGACCACAGCCCCGTCTGGATCATATAAAAATAACTTCGGTTTTGCTGAAATTGGCATTTAAACCAAATGGGAAGGAAAACATTTTCAACATGTTAAGAGCATTGTGCAGAGAAGCTCTGCCACCACCCAAGTACAAGGTCGAGTCGTCGGGTATTGAATGGTCAGGTATTCTGAGATTTTAACGTTTATTCCATTTATATTTGGATTAACATTTAAAGATGTGCTTAGGATTTCTACTCAAAGGAAAGGAAGATATGCGGATAGGGGAATTGCGTTGTCAAACGCCTGGGTAAATACTGAATGTATTTGAACGATGTCCGTTGTTTAGAAAGCAACTAGAAATGTTATTGTACACAGTTGTGAACCACTTATCTCTTTATATAAGAATAATCCGTGATTATAGCGGCATGTGCCATCCAAATGAACATGAAAAGAGATTTCCTGGCTAAAGCCGTCAAATTTGTTACATCTAAAATTGTAGCCACGTTCACATTACGTTTTTCGCAAGGGTGTGGGACAGTTGTAATGAATACAACCTCTGAAATGTTCCATGTCTTGACACGACAATAAATCGTCCCATGAGTTCCAATGTGTTCTATGTGCCAGTAGGTCACAGAACACATTTGAACTCAGGGGACGAAATGGTGTTTCTTTGCCTGTGAACAACACAGTCCATGTTTTATCCTTCAAACGTTAGTAAGGCGCTCTGCACATCGAAGGTGCAGTTATCATTAACTAACGGTAACCTTGCATGTCCCGAGGTAGTACGTTGGAGAGTCAGAGAGTTGCTTATCGCTGCTCGGTGGTTCTATCCGGCTACTTCCACCGGAAAACTGTCCGACACGAGGTGACCCTGACTGTCAAAAGTGTATAAAATAATAAACATTTTTAAAAAAAATCCCTCAAACGTGGGTGCCTGTTTCTTTTCTCAAAAGAAAAACCGAGTAATCGAATATTCTCAACAACATAAAAGCAGCTCGTTTCGTTATTCTGCAGCACTCCGCGAATTAGATGTCAATGTTGTAACGCATACGTCGTCATGTCTGCAATAGGATCAAAGTCGAGAACATGCCGATGCTCTGGCTACACGCTAAGATGTAGACTCCCTTAATTCAAATTGAAATCAGAAATTCAATTTCCTATATAAAAATGCTCAATTCTAGATCCCTTTTAAGGGGTGGCAGGTAGACAGACAATCTGACCATGTCACCTCCCTCAGCGTACGGATCTATTATATCTGTGAATCATCTGTATATGCAACTGGGTTTTATAATGTGAATAAAACATTTGCAATCTATCTAACATTGTCCCTTAGATGGTCCGACATTGCTTCAAATCATGATAACATATACGAACAGAATCTGCTTGTCTTTGATGATTGGTTCGGTCTGTATCAGATGAAAGAACTTAAGCCAAATTCTTCCTTGCAAATATATTTAACCATCACGAGACAACCACTGTCTTCCCAGATTCCAAGAACAAAATTATGCGTTCTAATGAAATAACAATTTACATTAAAGGTTTAAAAACACAGGAGAAAATTTTCCCAAAAGATTAAACGCCATTACAACCTTCCACGAACAAAACGCGACCCCTAAATTTCTAAACTGGCCGAACAGCAACGAATAATTTACCAATTTGACGGGCTATCAACTCAGTCCTCTTCCGTATAACCTTGGAACCAAACATCAAATATATATCCAACAATCAGATAATAAAAGTGAAACATTTACCAAACAAAGCTGTAGCATTGTCCCCAGTCCACTACTTGGGTGCGGAACACAGAGGCTTTCACAAATCAGCCAGTACATCATGCTAAACAATACAGCTAGTCTCGTCTTACAGAGTTTAATAAACTTTCTACAAACTTATGTCGAAAAAATATCAAAATTTCAAGTTCCAATTTTTCCCCTCTACTCACAATGTGTGAACAATTTGCCTCTTGGAATTTCTGTATTTTGACATCAGTGTGCAGAGGGTAAGAAGATTAAAGGTAGTCGGCCGTCTTATTCTTGGTGTGAGATAACATCCCGATTTCAGTACTTCATAGTTTTTTACTCCCACCACCCGTACATCAAATATGCACCTTCCACTAAACTTGAAAGCTGCATTTAGCAAAAATCTCAAGAGCTGCTCCTCTTTTTACACTGTGTTTTATTTTAAAACAATGGGATCCAAATGCCCACCATTGCAATGTACGCCAAGCCGCACACCTCAAAGATTGCACGAAAAATGTAATGATGACGTCATAATCTTGTAACTTGAAAGCTACATTTGGCAAACATCTCAAGAGTTGCTCCCACTTTTACATGGATTTTGTGAAAGATAAAGGAATTCAAATACTCACCATTGCCCCACGTGCAATGCCGTACGAAAAATGCAATTGTGACTTCATTATCTCCGTAACCTCCTCTACAAGCCGGACAATAGCATTTAAATGTCCCTCCCCAGATCCAACTACCTCCATACAATACAAGCTTAAAGGCCACGAGGAACACTCCCTTCGATTACGCCATCCACACACAGCCGGAAGCGTGCCTATACCATTCCATCCCATCCTTCCCTACTAACAATCCGTATAAAATCATTTAGAGGTAAGCCGTGAGCATTCCTTTCCGTTATATCATCGGCTGCAAAACCTCAACAAAATATAAGATCACTCTCTCTTTGTATTATCCCTCAAAATTATTCGAAAGTCTCTTGAGATTAGAGTCCTCTTGTTGAAACCATTAGTCAGACATCCCCGCACCACACCAGTTTCACATCCGTGCCAATTATATGTTCGTTGCATGAAGGAGCGTAAATAGGACATCAGACTGGAGTGGAATTTGTTTGAGCTTAGGGAGAATTCAAGTTACTATGCAGGTCGTGAAAATCTCCACATGCAACATTGTTGGATGTTGAAGCCAGAATAGGTATGCCATGTTCATCACGATCACAAGAGAGCATCGAATAATTACAAACAGAAGATGATCTTTTAGCAGATTTGTTCAGTAACCATACCATCACTGAATCTCCCGAACAACAAGAGTCAGAGCTGTCTCAGTTTATACCAGCTAAGTGTCAACCTACCAGGATCAATACTACAAAACTTTTACAATAAATATGTTCTGGAATTGTATTTTCTATTTATTAATATAACTGACTAAAATGAATTATTCACATTTTAGGAGATAAGGCAATTTGCCAACTGGCAAATTGCCACCTCTTTGAAACTGCTATTGGTTTATTTCAATCTATTTTAAGTCGTAGCTAGAAAATCCAATTCTCTAAAATGCAATTGTAAAAGTTTTATAGTATTGGCTCTGAACAGACTCAACATGAAACCGGGGAGTATGATCTCCTGAACATGCAACGACGTGCAATAAACGCACAACAGCAAACTAACAGAACGCGAAAGGCAGAGTCGTGATATCACGAATGGGGCAATGTTAGAGATACAGTATTATGTCTACAAACAAGGACTGAAATTTTCAACCAGATCGTGATAGCGATCACTATTTTTATTTCCGTTCGTCCACAAGGTTTGAGTTGGCAATATTTGATTCATGAAACCTCGACCCACTGATGCGAGTATGTTGCGATTAAATTGCGATCTGACCAAGCGAGAAGAGAGAAGAGATCAGGTTAACTTTCCGGTGTTTTGAAAGGGAAACTACAGTTAAAACTAGAAGTCCTGTCATTAAATGCGCACAAATAGAACCGCGATCTGTGCGTTAATCGACGCGTTAATCTACGCGTTATCAAATTCTGTACATGTGGCCTGTGCACTAGCAATGTTTCAGCCAATGGACCTCCGGGTAACCCAAACGTCCATTGGCAGAAACATTGCCTATGTTTACTATGAGTAACCAGGAGAACATGCCGTGATTTGGGTGTCATTCGATATGGCAATTGCGCGCAATTCCTATGCGCAATTATGCCAAGATGAGAGCACAGTTCGTGACAGGCCTTCTAGTTTTAACTCTAGGTAGGCATTATTATTACTTATGTCTCCAGAGACTTTTAAATGAATCAGATATTGATCAGAACAGCTGTGTATTAGTACTCCAATCAAACAAAAGTAAATTGCAACATGGCGTTCAAGATCGTCTGAATTGGAACTCAAATGGACTAAAGGTAGAATCTCAAGCATTCTAATGGTTTTAAAACTTCTGTTTCATGTATAATGCCAACTGTCTTCCCGGGGCTCATTTTTCAAACAGATTAGATCTAGAGGCTACCTAACGAGTTCTGGGAGAGGGCCCCGGACCCTCGCGTGAACTTCAGCCCACCCCCACTCCACACACACACACACTTTCAAATTCGCTCCGTAGCGCTTGACACACTTCCGCCGCCAGTGGACAAAATGTTATCAATAAAATACCGCAAAGCAAAAAATACCGCAAAATCAAGACCGAAGTAATAAAATCCTATGCAATTTTCATCTGAAGTTCAATGTTCTCTTTCTTTTTTCCGACAGTTGAGTTTCGACAGTGTTGTGTTGAGAAAGTGAACCGCTAGTTGTGTGTGACTGAGTTGCGACCCCATCGCGACCCAATTAATATTATGTGTTCGCTTTTATAATCATGGCACTGTAGATATCCGTGTTGAAGTAATGGTGCGTAGGGTAGAGCTAAGAGATATAGTCAGAAAAATGGTACACTGTTCGCATAAGCAACACTTTCGCATAAGCAACACTTTTTTTCTATGGAAATTTGTTTCTCACTGGGAGATCCAACCATTTATACTGAAAAAAGCACCTGCGTTGGGTCCTTGGGCAAGGCACTTCATCCCCATTGCCCACGTCGGGGCATGGTGGCGTTGTGTTCTAAGGCGTACTGCACGTCGATGGTGCAACTGTTTTTAACCAATGCTAACCCTGCTAGTGTGGAGTTAGTATGTTGGGGAGATGACAGTTGCTCGCCGTTGCTCGGTGGTTCTCTCCGGGTACTCCGGCTTCCTCCACCCGTAAAACTGTCGGGGTCATGATTAGCCATTGTTCGGAAATATGTGACCTTAAACAATAATAAATAAATACTGAAAGAAAATTATGAACGTTTCTGGTAAATTCGTAATTACATTAATATATCCCAATGTCGATTTTTTTTTAAATATCGTACATACAAAATGACACAGTAACAGGAATTCGCCAGCAATTGTCTTTCAGGAGATAAATTCAACCTTTCACTTTACCTGTAAATTAAGACAAATATTTGTTCACTTTTATTGACTTGCTTTTCAAAACCATTCCTGCCCATCTACTTCAGTAGCAACTATTTCTCCATATATGAGTTTCAAATCCTCTGTAATTTTGAATATTTGGGTATATGTACATGAATGTTATAAGTTATTGTGATGAATTGACGGTAACATGGTCTGAGGTTTGAGAACTTCAGGCCTTGTTATGGTCAATTCATCTCAATAACGCATATGTTCAATAAAATCCTAGCCACAGCCGAAAGTCCACATCCTGAAATGAAGTAGGCAAACTTGAATGAATAAGGCAATTTTAACGATAACAAATTTAGTAAATAAACCTCTCGTAAACCCCCCGACGTCACCAGAAAACACAAAATCAACAACGTAGATAAAGGTCGAGGTTACTCCACCCCAGTTCAAACTATGAACTTATAAATGGGTTATAAGTATACATTCAAATAATGACCATTGGCCTCGATAAATACGATCTTGAGGACAGTATGCACTTTGAATCTCCTCCCATTGTAAGCCTCTTTTCGAATATTTTGCGTGGTGACGTCACACGGTAACATATCCCACTGGAGCTGTAAACGGTGAAAAAAATAAGTGAACTCTCGTCCAATTACAGGGCAAGGATTTTCGTCTTTTTGGAACACAATCCTTTTGTGGTCTCATCTTAAGGAATCAGAAATCGAGCCAAAACTGGCCAAAATATCCTCAAAAAATATTATCGCGCGTTTCATGAACGTATCTGGACTGCTCACTTAAGTTTGTTCAAAATGTCACTTTAGAGGGAAACATTTTATGTCCGTTACCGTAGAATCATCATTTACAGTCTTCTGTTATAGCATTCACCGCTATTATTAGTTTATTCGGATTCTTAATTCCCTGGTGTCAAGTTAAAATCGTATTTAAATGTAATTACACGCTCAAGACGTTTCGTCGGAAACGCGACAGTTGGATATACATGTATTATTTATTATGTATTTATTATGGTTTAACGACACTTTAACAGCCAGGGTCATATTATGTCGGTGACAGTTTTACATATGGAGGACGCCTGAGTTCCCGAAGAGAACCACCGAGCAACGACGAGCAGCTGTCAGCTCTTCAACATCGTAACTCTGCACAGCGGCACAGGCAGGGTTAGATTGGATGAAGACATGCGCACCATCGACGTGCACTCGTGCATTACGCCTTAGTACACAGCGTCATCGTGCCCCCAAGTAGACAATCGGGGTTAAGCGCCTTGCTCAAGGACACAACGCGGGAGCGCGATTCAGTCGCTGAAATGGTCACCCATCCAACTACTTGCCGCGCTCGACGTTGCTTAACTTCGGTGATCTGACGAGAACCGGTTACCGCGACGCCACCGCGCCCCTATACATGTATTAGATTCAAGCGTTGAGTACACGCACATTATTTTCCATTGACAAACTCTGTGATGTTTTAAACTCATTTATCTTTTGCATTGTTTGATTCGGCAGATAGGCCCTGAACTAGACTGTGGGCATCGTGGAAACCTGACCGAACTGTGTATATGATCGAAACGCTGCAACACTTTTCGTCATTTGTAAACGCCATATAATTTGGGCATAATTACATTAACCTTTATTATCACTATATGTTTGGGGGTGGGGGTGGGAGGGAGCTATTTAAAGGGCTGAACCACTTCCCATATGGCAAATCAGTCGTTTCACGACCATAAGGTTCCATTCAGTACCACTCGTTGGAAGTGGTTAATTTTCAAAAGCTTTTAATCGACTTTGACAAACATTGCGAACATCGAACAGGTACTTTAACATACATGTACAACTGAAAATAGGTACTGTGGACAATTTACCTATTTGCCCAGTGATTTCTAGGCACGCCACATGGGTTCGAGGCCTCTGCTAGAAATCACTGCTAAGGGTAGGGTTCGACAGGAGAAAACCACTACTCGACTCTTTCATACCAGATGGTATCTTCTGTTTGCTCCTATGAATTTATGGTGCAATGCGTTTGGTTTTATCCAAAAAAGGTAAACCCGAGAAAAGTTCGATGAAATCACATTTCTACTTTTCTACTGGAGATTCCATAGTTCTAGTTTTTATTACAGGCCTATTACTTTTCATCCAGTTCGATATTTACAAATCCGTACAGAACGCGTGTCCGATACGGATACCCGCTGACGGGTTATTTTTCCATTTAACGTCCCGGATCCATCCAAAGAACTAAACTCCGTCAATTTTCGTAATCGGCCAATGGAAACGTCGCATCTTGACCCAGATAGATTCGGAAGCTGCGATGACACCCGATAAATCGAATGTCAGTTGGAAAATATATGTTTTTGTTATTCAAATCCACCAAAACGAACGAAAAATAAACTGAGTTTGAAGCGAATATCTTTCATAAAACGGCAGCTAATTTCTTAAAACTACGAACAAATGACCTATTTGACACAAAATATTCACTTGTATTTTTCTGTTTACGTATCGATCTGGCACACGTGTTTGGCAAACACATTTGAGTTTTGTTTTTGTTTTTGTTTCAAACTGACGCCAGAACTGTCAAATTCCACAAATCAGACCGAATTTTTCACGATAAATTTAGAAAATTATAATTGTTTTTAACACAGAACGTCAGGATGTGTGAACGCAGCCTCTCGTTCTATCTTTCCGCGCTTACACTCGTGCCGTATTGACGAACGCATTCACACACAGTGATGTACTGTGTGTATGTGGTACTTATTTACTCCAATGACCATCTCAACGTCCACAGAACGAAACAATTTGTGATTGCAAGCGGACAGTAGCGAGTTCCACAGCAACACCAAAAGCAGTGTTTACCTTGGGATTTGAAGGGTAAAAAATCGAATAACAATAAATTCTCGTAATTTTGATACCATTTCATCATTATTGAAAATATGTGTGACACAAATGTTAGGGTATCAAACAATGTGTGGTAATTTTCCGATAATATACTATTAAAAAAAAGTAGGGGATATTTTATGTATGTGAGATATCTGAAGAAATGTATTTATATTTTCATCAAAAAGACTGTTGAGGGATTGCACTGTGACAACTGGTGAATGATTTCAGCTATATTTGGGTGTCTGACAAAGACACATTCCACGCACTGAGCTGTAGAAGACACGAGCGGCCAGTAAGAGGATTTACCAGATTCTGTCCAAGACCTCAATACTTTGTAAATCCTCCTCGGTTCGCGAGACAAGCGCGGATCCGACGTGGAATACTCCTCACAGAACATCCAATATCAGCTTGACTGTTGTAATTCCATTCTTCCTACAGTGCAACGTCGAGTTCCTGGACATTGGTAGGGGGCTGTTGGCGTTGTCGTACTTGGTAACATATTGATGTGTCCAATCACGCGTATCCAATACCATTTTCCGAAAATATCAATATCAGTTTGGATATCCCCTACTTTTTTTTAACAGTATATTTCGTATTAACGAATACCTATCCCCGTGTTAGTAAATGGGACTAACGAACATACGAAAAAGGATGTAGTAACAGCTAGCATTTCGTAATAGTGGCGCCTGAAGCAAATTTGGGCAATAGCGAAAAGTAATATAAAGCGGTCACCTATAGAACTTCTGGACACAAGTGCACGCCACATTTCTCTAACACGGTAAAACAGCGCTTTATCAGGCGATGTCGCTGAATTTATGTGCGATTTCTTTTTCCTATCGATTTCTGACGGTTTTCAAAACGGTGTGCATGCACTTTGGAAAACAAAAACGTTGTAGATGAGTAGCAAAATATTGAATTAACAACAATTAGTTAGGGGAATTCGGTAATAATTAATATTGCGCGGTGGTATTAAATCATCACATATTTGCTTTAACCCTTTACCCAACGTAACGGCCAAAACCGGCCAGCGCTATTCTCAAAAATCGCCAATTAATTTTCCTTATTATTTCATTTTTTGTCTCAAAAACATAGGTTATGACCCCTCGTTGGAACGAGCTCAACGAGCTCGTTCCAACGAGGGGTCATAACCTATGTTTTTGAGACAAAAAATGAAAAAAAATAGTTATTCAAGAATTTTTTTGGCAAGTGTCGTCTGCTTTTCATGTTTGGTAAAGGGTTAACCATTTGTGTACAAATATGAGAATCTGCTTCCTGCAAATGAAAACTACTGTACCCCAGCTGTCAAGCCATCAGTCAAATTATGGTAAAAAACTATACTGTTATTATGACTTTGAATCAGACTAGTCCTTAACCCTTTACCTAACATGAAAAGCAGACGACACTTGCAAAATAATTTCTTGAGTAACTAATTTTTTTCATTTTTTGTCTCAACAACATAGGTTATGACCCCTCGTTGGAACGAGCTCGTTCCAACGATTGGCCATAACCTATGTTTTTGAGACAAAAAAAGAAAAAAATACTGAAAATTAATTGGCGATTTTTGAGAATAGCGCTGTAGGTTTTGGTCGTTACGTTGGGTAAAGGGTTAAGTAGTCTATCGCCTATGTCTATATTCACTCACTGGGAAAATTGCAGTAGTCGAAACAGCGACTCCACGGTTCGCCTTTCCGACCAACTGAACTGTTCCAGGTGATTGAAAAAAACAAATACCATAAAAATTCATGTTTTTAATCGACGCAAGAACATGTTTCTCAATCGAGACTCTTATACATGTTTGTTTACTAAATAATTGTGGTTGGAGACTCACCACGACCGTAGTTTTATGAACACGCCTCGCAGTTCCACAAACTGTGTTAATACCATTATGTATTTAATGTATAATGCATACTCTTTGATTGGGAAACCTATAATTGGAGTAAAAACAAGATGTGTGTGTGTTTTTGAGTAAATGGACATAGCTTGCTCTCAAAGGTAGTGTTCGCGCAAACTCCGCAAACAGTGTACGACCAAATAGCCCATAGCTGCATCGGATTTCTTTCAGAATTAGACTGGTCGCATGAGAGGTTGTACGGTTTCATTCGCTGAAGCCAGTATTATATCTCTGAAATAAACAGGTTAATGTAGGATAATCAGCCGATCCGCGACAGGTTTCTTTTTCAATGATGGTCATTTTCACCGGGTCTTAATGCTGCAATGTTTGTTTTTATTATCTTACAATCAACATGTATTTTGTCTGTATTAACTCCGCAACTGTCGTGTATCCGACCCCCGATACAGATGTTTGTATCAGGGGGTCGGATACAAGCACGTTCCTTTCGCGTGAGTTCCATTTTCTTTCTTTTTGTTCATCCGTACGAATAAATAGTTCATTATATATTCGTCTACATTTTTGACTTGTCCCCAATATATTGTAAGATAAAATGATTATTAACATTATGTGGATGTACAAAATGTGTATCCGAGTCGAGCTCCTGGTTCTAAGGGTAGATCACGACTCGTCTTAGACTCGTCGTGATCTGCCCTTAGAACCCGGAGCTCGACTCGGATACATATTTTGTACATCCACATAATGGTAATAATCTCTATTTATACAGTACAGTCTGTACGTGGCCTGGTCGTAATACACGCTTGGGCAGTGATGACCACGCATGCGTTCACCAGATAACAAAAATCATTATCAGCAAATTTTAATTAATGAAGCACCGGGTTGTACCTGGTGCTTGATTAATTACATTTTTGATAATTATTCCTATAATTAATGTTTGGAGTCTACTATTATTGCGTCCGAGGAAATATAGCCCACCCGTGGAAAGCTACCAGTCCACGGCGGCTTTGCTATACTCAACGTGCTATTTTCTGCTCTTGTTCACTCATTGCAGATGAAGGCTAGACAGAGAATCAATGACATCATTGGGAAAAGAATATCGACGCCTCTGTTTATTAAATGTAGATAGATAAGTGGATAGATATTTGTATTCGACAATGCACATCAGTACAATTCAAAAGTGCTAATATTCCACAAAATGTTGCAGCAATTGAAGTTTATCCTGCTTAGGGACGGCATATCCAGAATGTCTGTCTACCTGCCATCTCCCCCAAACATGGTTCGTGCGTGACATTGACATTCACATTTGGTATTCTTCGTGGCTTTTATTCAGACACTATATTATGCTTATTCATTTGAAAAGGTAGGTTTGTTGAAATAAGAAGAAAAGAACAAAAAATATTTATTTTAAGTGTTCCTGAAAGGTAATGGGACTGATGTCTGCTGCTTGTGTGGGGGTTACCAGTAAAGGGACTTTCTGGGGAATTGTGCCTACCGTTCGGTGATCGCCATACAGTACAGCCGCCCTGAACTGGTCACTTTCTACTGGTAGGCAATATTTCCACGGACAAAACAGTATTAAATTCCAAACACTAATTATAGGAATAATCATCAAAAATGTAATAAATGAAGCACCAGATATAACCTAGTGCTTCATTAATTAGAATTTTTGAAGATGATTTTTATTAACTGATAAACGTATGCGTGGACATCACTGCCCATGCGTGGATTGTGACCAGTCCACAGCGACTGTTCTATAAGATGGAAAGATCACATTTATACAGATAGGTCAAGATTTTATACAAAATCAGGACTGATTAAAAAAAATAAACAATATAAAATAACACCTGGGACGCAATAATGTTGAGTATCGTTTTCGATAGGCAACATTCAGCACTATCGTAGGTAGAAAAGTGGACAGGGAATTTTGACCAGATCGTGACTGGATCGCGAGTGCTTGAAAATCTTTGTCCCCTTCGAAACCTTTTGTACACCGTGATTGCGTGCATTATTTGTAAATAATACCGTACTTTGACAAACGCATTCTATTGCCCGTTCGTAAATCGAATTGCGCGCATTTGCCATATCGAATGACATCCAAAGCATGACAGGTTCTCCTGATTACTCATTGCAAACAAAGCCAATGTTTCTGCCAATGAACCTCCGGGTTACCCGGAGGTTCATTGGCTGAAACAGTGCTTGTGCACAGGCCATGTGTACAGAATTTGAAAGCCTTACTATGGCCACACCACGTAGATTAACGCGCAGATCGACGTGTTATTTGTGCGAATTTCACGACAGGACTTCTAATTTTATTTGTAGCTGTCAAATTTATATGTTTTCAGGTTAACAGCAGGTACATATTCACAGCGGAAATATTCACAGAAGAAGAAAAATGTTCAGGAAAATAAATATTCCAATCGAACACATTACTTAAACGGAAGCGAAAAGAACAGCGTAATAAAATCGTTATCATGTTTGTTTACAAAGTAAATCATACTAATTACTTTGATTATTCAGAATATTCATGGAGCGTGTATGTTTGGAAAATTTTGCCTCCAGTTCTACTCGTTATAGGAACGGTGGGCAATATGCTAGCTGTGTTGGTCCTGGCAAGAAAAAGTATGCGCAAATCAAGGATATCCTTTTACTTAACCGTTTTAGCTTGCTCAGATATGACTGTGTTATACACAGGATTACTACGGCAGTGGATTATTATCGTTTGGGGTGTAGATGTCAGAATCTTAAGTAATGCTAGTTGCAAGGTTCACATGTATTTAACATATCTTTCTTTACATTTCTCTGTGTGGACGCTTGTTTGTGTTACTGTAGAGAGAGCGCTTACAATTTGGTTTCAACAAGGAGTAAAGTGTTGCCAAAGAAAACGAGTGAGACTATTTTCAACAATAGTTGTAGCACTAATACTTTGTGCGTTGAATTCACCTATTTTGATTGGAATTGGAGTTATAACATTAGTGTCTGATCAGATTGATCGCGTTTGTTTGCCAATCAATTTAAACTATCACTCTTTGTTCAAGAATGTTTGGCCTTGGATAGACCTTTGTTTGTATTGCTTTGCACCATTTTGCATTATAATTGCAGCTAATTTCTCGATCATTATTAAAATATTTGCAAATAAGAGTAAAATGAGAAAGTTCGATTCTGTCAACATTGTGACACCTCGGAGTTACACAAATAAGAGAAGTGGGACTGTTTCATCTGTGACTGCTATGCTTCTAGTTATGAACACGGTTTTCATTATTACCACTGCCCCAATCAGCATCTATTTAATCGGATCACGGTATTGGGATACACACGACCCCTACGAAGTTGCCAAACAGAAACTCGCATGGGCCTGTGTCAATATGCTACAGTATTCTAACAATTGCTCGAACTTCTTTATATATTGCATGAGTGGTTCTAAGTTTAGACAGGAGCTCTTTTCTATGTTATGTTGTCAAAAATGTGAAAGGCAAGTGACAACCCTAAATACGAGAAATCTCAAGAATATTAGAACACCTCTTTCACAAACAGAATTGTAGCCGCTTCTATAGTTCTGATTGGTTCAAGCTGTCTGTATCAGTTTGGTCCCGGACGGTTTTGTTCTGTTATTATTTCTACTAAGTCGCTTCGTACAATGTGAGGTTCTGATAACTATAAAACTGAATTGCTGGAACCTCGGCGCAAAACGTCGTAACTCAGTCCCCCCACCTAAACAATAAAGATAGTGTTCAGTCATTCAACGCGGTAATTCCTTCCAATCGATGATATTTTATAACGTGAAAACGTAACTACATTCACTTCATCACACGCCATTGTGTTTAAACAAGAACGACAACTTTTTATACTGCGTCAACTTTCCATTCTTGCCACTTTTGGGTCAACAGTAATAAAAATATATTGTAGAGATACAATTTACATTGCCGCAAAAAAATGTGCACAACGCACTGACTTTTTGCAGACATCGAAATTTGAAAAAGCAATCGACGATGCGAGGCATCCGAAAACGAAAAACCTTCGAGGAAAGTCTTTTTTTTATACATGGTTTAATGTATTATTTATAACAGTGTAACGCCTACCAGTAAGCTGGCGGCGGTTGCAAAGTTCAAAAACTATTTATATATATATATATATATATATATCTTTATTCTGCAGTATATCAGCACATTAACAACAACATAACATTGCAAACTACAAGAACATAACCCAGTATACAGCATGGAAATGACATAGCCTAAAATGCTGTCTTCCTGCCATTCCCATAAAAAATATATCAACTCGGTTTGGCATCAGTGTAAGGAAAAGACAGGAATATTTGGTAGTTTGTCTATGAATCATGCGGCTAGATGGGATCAATAGCTCAAATGCCGGAAGGAGGATGAGATGCCAGAGAGTTTTGATGGCTGATACAACCAAGGCAGACTGGGTTGTCGCACTTGAAGTTTGGGCTGGAATAAGTACTTAACACTTCATGGGTTAATGATTTTTGAACTTGGGTCTACTCTTCTACAAGTGACCAATGAGCGGTCCAGCAATCCAATCGTGTAGAGATCAGTGTTTTATGTGCGAAATGACTTGGGTGCAATTTAATTGTAAATGTATCTAATTTGAAAATAACTTGTGATTACTCAAGCTATCATAATAATTGTAACCTTTCCCACACATTAATATTTTTAAATACTCCTGCGCTGGATGTTAAGATTCATTATTTCGGACGATTTATCACTTCGTCTTGTCCGATCACTCCTTTATGGGTGTTAAGAGCAATTTGGGTAGTTTTTTGTTCGCCGGGAATGTCTCTTCATACCGATATTACTGAGGTCAAGCAGGTTACATACAATCAGTTTTCGTGAAAATGTTTACCGTAGTTCAAAGGTAACGAATCAGAAAGTACGATTTGAGGAAAATAAGCTAAACGTGATATTCCTCTCTACGATAGCTACGGTGCCTGATTTAGGATATCGTAAAAAAATATTGTATCTCAAGATATTATCTCGAGATCTCAACATAGTATCTCGAGATTTCGCAACCCGCTTTTCGAGATTTCGATATCCTACACCAGCCACCGTACCAGCCATCGCTGCTAAAAAAAAATAGCATAATGGATATGGCAGTAACCAGAAATGTTGTCGTGAGGAATGAGGGTGGTGACAGCATGTGTGGAATGTATAAACGTGCTGTGGGGCCATTCAAGTATCATAAAGGAACTATAATCCTCTAAACAACAGATTAACAGAAGAAAAATGGGACTTTAATGAATGACCCTAACATGCAACCTAAAGACTGGTGGAAAACTCTTAAAAAACGTATTATTGGGAATAAGGATGTCAAAATTCCAAATATAAATTATCAGAATAAAATATTGTCACAAAACTCCAATTGAGCTAAAACCTTTAATGATTACTTCTGTACTATCTCCACTATTAATCACCCACAAGCATCCTTACCCCCCCCCCCCCCCCCCCCACACACACACTCATGTTGTTCCTTGGTCACTCGACACTCGCTACTACTACTATAGAAGTAACTGATTTATACGTGGCCTTCAAATCACTGAAAATATCTAAAACGTCAGGGCCTGACTTACCCCTCACGCACCCTGAACTACCAATCATCATTTATACCATCAACGACAGAAATGTGGAATGACATCCCTAATCATATCACAGAAGATCCAAATCGTTGAAACTTTAAAGCGTACCTCATTAGGGATAAGTGTCGCCCTCCGTCTTTTTATCAACAATCCAAATCTCGTCTTGGCAAAATCTACAACTGTAGATTGCGGTTTAACTGTAGTAATCCTAATGCACACATATGTGACAATCATTTGAAGTCCACCTCCCAATTGCTCCTGTTGCGCAATTGAAACAACTAAGCATTTCTTAACCAATTGTCCACTTTATGCTGACAAATGTTATGCATTTTTTGGAACGCATCCTAGCGGGGGAGGAATTCGCTAGAATTGTGCACTTGGTGATACCTTCCTGAAATTTGGCATGATGTAAGGGTAGGCATCAGAGATTTCAAAATCGATCGGCTACAAGTTGGCACCATCCTCTAGCCACCACTAGCAGCGAAATCCAAAATGGCCGCCAAGCGGATCGAAAAAAAGCTATTTTCGCCGATCGCACAACTGAAGCTCCAAACCTAACACCATACATGTGCTGTAATTGATGTGAATGATGGAGTGAAGCCCTTGGAACAAGTTGGGGGGAAGATTAATGGATAATGGGATCAGAATTTCCGTCGATGTGTGCGTCTGTGTGTCTGACTGTCAGTATGATCGTCCGTCCGTAGATAAATTAGTGTTGAATGTTTCTCGGGAATGCAATGGTCAAATGAACATGGTATGAGAGATTCCTGTCAACACATGAACAAGGGTACTCGATAGTATGCAGCAGTGGGGATACTTGGACATTTGATAATCCAATTAAAGTGACAGTCTATTCTCAACTTCCGGCATTTTCGATAGATTTATTTTCTAAGAAAATAAAACTATCAAATTTCTAGAGGAGTTCTGGTTCAATCTCAACACCATAGCGACACGTCTGCCAGCAAGGGCAGTGCTGGAATGAACTCGGGATGCATTAGTTCCCGTTGTTAATTATACAATGTTATCTTGCCAGTATAGAACATTGGCAAAATGGGACTAGAAGGGGTGAGTGTATGTTTGCAGTCATTCGAGGTACAGGAATATTTTTTGACTACAAGTAGTATTCTTCATTTTCGGCCAGTTAAGATGTGGTGTGTTCCAAGTCAGGATTAATGTTGCCGACACTTAATGCCCATCCCTCATGGTATGCTACTTTACCAGGGATATAGAGATATAGCCACCACTGGGAGCCAAAACATGACCTTTGATGTCGATGAGTGGTCGAAATGTTTTAGCGAATAACTTATCGAAATATGATCCGGTATGGCAATTTGATACCTTACGTTAGATTTATTAGATCAACTCAGGTATGGATTCATTGAGACATGAGTGCGCTACAAGATGAAGGATTTCCAAGTTGATTTGCTATGGAGTAGGAACTGACTAGTCACATGTGGCCTATGGCCAGAGAAAGACAAGGATACCATAGATGAACACACGGGTGAACGAAGGTATCAACTGTTGTACAGAGGCAAAATAGTTGGGGATATTGTATCATGCTATGCATGAATTAACACCGTCTTGTGCAGTAAATAACAGACTATTTTCCGAAATCTAAAACTGTATTCCTATACCCCGGACAATGTAGCAAGCCACATGGGATGAACATTTGTTAGCAAAATCAACTCAACTAGAAACATGACATGTGTTAACTGGCCGAAAATGGAAAAAAAAATACCAGAATAGGAGATGACTGGTCCTAACATGACAGTATACTACTCAATATTGTTACAACAGCCACCTTCACACTTACACAAAGGTGTGCACCTTAATCCAGCTTTCAAGCATTTGCAATTGCCCTTGCAGGCCTTGGCACAACTACAGTGGAGCATCAGTGCACATGCAGCACTTGCGTCTCCTAGGTGAGTCCAAAATGGGACCAGAATATTGAGACGTGGATTCCACTCCCATCCGTACTGTGATGGGTCTGGCACACATAAGTGTTTCTGCAGAGCACGATGCCAAATGAAAGATGACACAAGAATTACCCTTTTTACATGTTGATACAGAGCTGCTTTGGTGGGCGGGATGTTTTCCATAGACTTAAGGCCATGTGTGAACATATGCCGTCTCGCATCATTGACACGTGTACTGACACAACTGTTACTGTACATCTGTATGGTGAGTTTTTCGATATGCTGCATATGAGGGGAATCCTCTGAAAAGACTTGCGGATTCTCAGTCAATTCTATCATCATTTCAGTTGATGCGGGAAAATTCATCCATGCATTCCATCCTGTCTTCTTCCCAATGCCGAGCATGCTGGATGTTACATCACAACCTGTGAAGGCGTGGAAGAAAGTCAGGGCCTTACAGTAATCAGGTCCAAGTTGTGAAGCTATCTCATGAATTGGCATATCTTTATATGCCTTTCCAATTCCAAACCCAATCCACAGCTCACTGAGTCCAAGGTCACGGAATGTTGCGAAATGGTGCAAAGACAGAATGACGACATCAGAATCAACCGTGCGAAGAAAAGCTATTTTGTGACCTTGTGAGACTGCATGGTTGAGATGAAGCATCATGCGCGTGTCTGCTTCCTCGTGGTTCGATGGAGATATGTCACATAAGCTAACATCCTTATTGCATAGTACATATTCTCCTGATGTCGTTAACAACTGGTACTCGGATGTTGATGTTAATTTCAGCAGTTCAGCAGACAGGAACTTGAAAAATTCGTCTTTATTCTCACTAACTTTCAAGAATGCCTGCCAATTCTTCCCTTTAGGTAAAGGGACGTTCTCGGACACCCGTATCAACCTAACTGCTGTCTCACCGAGGCGTTTTGCTCGCGTCTGATTCTTCAAACTGCCTTCGGGGTAACAGTCATAGATCGCATCAACCCTTGTGGTGTTCGTGTTAATCAGAGATTCGATGTATGGCAATAATTGCAATCGAGCATATTCTCCAAACAGATCCGCTTTCTGTGGTTTGATTACATGGACTACAGCAGGCATATCCAAGATGACAACTGAAGCTTGTCTAGCTGCTGAATTCTTCCCTTGTGCAGGAATAGCTGGTAAACAATTGAGAATTTGAGATTTTGTCCCACTCCGTAGCTTACCTCTATCGGATAATGCTGGCGGATCACGTGCATTCTCGTGCATGAAAAACTCATCCATGTTTGAATCAGGCCGGGCTTGCAGTGAAACGAACATCTGGGTAACTATTGCGGCAGTTGCTTTACTTGACATGAGTTTGTCTCGGCCTTTGTCCAGGTTGGCTGGGGGTGGGTTAAGGAAGGTATATATATTTGCCTTGGGAATAACATCATTCAGGGGTACGGTGCATTCCACAAGCCTTTCCTTCAAGAAAGTGGAATATAAATGCTTGCCCCTTTCGGGTAATGACCGTAAACTCTTACTAACTTCGGGGTCCATATATTCACCAGTATCTAATGTCACCAGCTGACCACTAGTTTCATCATAAGGGTTGATAATGAGTCCCTGATTCACCAGATCGAGGAGAGATTTCAATTGATTCAGAAATTTTTTCTGCTCTGATACCGAACTTTCCGGGTGTTCCGTGTTATCTGATGATGTTGTGTGGAAACTTGCATATTCATACTCATCTATAACACGCAGAACTTCTGACCTTGAAAGCTCAATAACGACTTTCTCTTCAGCCTGGCCATAGAGACCTTTTGGACCACTGTCTTCTTTGAGTAGTTGGATACTATGTTCTTGGCTCTGATCTAAACCCATCATACTGAACTTCCTCTCACTACGCTGGACCACAAAATGGCCTTCCATGAATTTGTTGTGGATTGAAGGATGCCGCCTGGGTAGCTGAGACATGTCTCTCAGAAATACGGGGACCCACCGACAATAATTTGTATGTCCTAGGGCAAAAAAGTAACTGCACAACTCATCGATAGAACACAGTGTACCAGGCCAGTTACCGATTCGTTGGTTCCGAACGAATTGACAGCTTGTCAAGAGAAAGTTCCGAACGATTTCACCCCACTAGCGCGCAGTTGGAGATTGTGAAAGAATCCTCTGTTCCCACATTTCAAATGACTCATGGGGCCCAGTCTGCTGACAGTAAATCTCATAAGCATTCTTTCTGAGGATCTCAAGCCAAGCTAGAGTGAGAAGATATGCCTGTCGCGTCCTCTTGACATGTTTCCCACCAAGTAGGGATGATGCTACACCGGGTGTGAATATCTTTGCGAGGTGAAACATTCGCTCCCAACCAGAACCACCCATAAGCTTACCACCAGCTTCTTGGGTGCACATTTCAAGATGCAGGAATCCAATCATACACACCATTCGATCCTCACCTATCTCCTCTGGGAACAGCCATTGACATTTTTTCTGCCTGGCATACAACGGACAGTCACCTTCAATGACAGGTATCTGGCCGGGGTTTACGAAAGCAGTAGCTTCCCTGACCACATACATAGCATGCTTCTGCATACTGAGTGAGTCCGCTTTCTGCTCACTGAAAACAGGGAATACCCCAATAACTGCACGAGGTTTGACATTGTCTTGATCTTCATGTTTTGAAAAGAAGCCTGAAAAGGTCACAGGGACTTCATCAAGCTGCCAGCTGCCATCAACCTTCCCTTTATTGCTGATCTGTGACACATGAGACAACCAGTCATTCTCTCCCACGTTCAAATCTGCATATTCATTGGGCCGTACATTACATTCATCTGGAGATTCAAGCCTGATGTCCCCACCAAAGTCTTCAACGAAAGGAACAAATGCATAGTCGTCTGGGAGTTCAATTTGTGTGTCTTCTGGAACATCTAAACTCAGTGGTGGGGGATCAGTACCCACATTGTCCCTGCTCAGTTGACCAATGAGTGTGATGGACGTACCATGCATATCAGATCTACCAGATACATCAATGTTATCAGTGGTTCCTATCGAGAAAACATTACGTTTGCAGTTAGCTGGGACTACAACACCTTCGTTCTTGAACCGCAGTGAAACAGCTCTTGCGAAACTCCTGCGAACATCCATTACGCGATCATAAGAGACAGAGAGTCCCATTTGATGAAAATCTCTGATAAGATTTTTCATACGATCATGGGCATGCAACTTCAAACCCACATAAAGAGGCATTGGAGTCTCTCTGTCACGTCTCTGGTGAACATTTTGTGCATGTTCGGAGCGTTTCGCTGAATTGCTGATCAACATCTGTGAAATAGTACAAGCCACTCGAGTCTTGGCATTAACAGTCTCATCATCGCCTAAGTTCTGTATACTACATGTGCCCTCAAGTAGAACTCTAAGAAGAGTCAGGAGTGAGTTGGGTACAGGCTCGCTCAAGCAATAAGATGAAAATGATCCCGTGAAAGGAGCTTGAGATATGAGTATGTGTTTACGCAGAAGAAGACCCACATCAACTATCTTTTTTGCCTCTTCCTCAGACACTATACGAGTTAAAGATTCGGACAACAAGGAGCCAACTCGAAACCTACTTGAAATAAACACATCTCTACCCTGTGTGAAGGCGTCCCAGCCATCGCCCAATTTCTGCAACAAATGTTCTTTGAATCGAGTGGAATGTATTTCTTCACTAAGCCAATCAGAACCGACTTGCTTCAACCTCCGACTGTACAGATTCTTGAGATCGACAAGCTTCATCGCGGAATCGTTGTGTTCAACAAATGTTATGAGCTCTGCCATAACGAGAGGGTCATAGGGCAGGCCTGACGCGGAATGTTCGGCGTTCTTCGACTTTTTAGATTTAGCCGCTCGTGCTTCATTGGCAAGCTTACAATAACAGGTTTTGTGATAGTAAAGATCACTAGCAGCGGAATCAAATGCTGCATTGACCCGAGAAAAAACAACCCAGTTCTCGGCTTCCTTTGCCATAATTTTGAGTTTATTGTTATCAGACATTGATCTGCAAATAGGCTCACTGCTGTCACCTTCGCGTTTGTGACAATAAACACACTGGGGCAGTTTCCTGTCACAGCCAGATTCAAAACTTGTCCGTGTTCTTTTAGGACTCAGCGTGGAGCAGGATGCCACTGCCTCATTTCGCTCTCGCTTGTGTAGCACGCGCTGTACGATGTGAGTCCGAATACTGTCACGGCATGTCTTATGATATATTGCCTTATTCGTCAACAGTGACATCGACATACACTCATCACTCTCTCTCATCAAACAATCAATGGTCAAATTATATGGAAGCTCAACGCCATTATCTAGGAAGCGCGTTATGTCTTCCTCAATAGCTTTATAGGCGTCATGAAAACGAGATTCTCTATACGGACGCATCAATTTCTTGGAACTGTCTTGCTGGCAAAAGCAACAACGTTCCCAGTCAGTACTAGTCCGTACACGAAGAGGATTCTCACTCATTCTGTGAATGATTTTTGTGAACAATCGCGTTCTCGAATTAATTTCGACAGACAAATCAGAATTGCTTGCGGAATTACGCCAAACAAGAGATTGTATGGCAAAGAGACTGCTTCATAAAGAGCGTTGTTTCTCCGGGATCAGCGTCATTCAGGTTTGCCTGAATGACGCTGATCCCGGAGAAACAACGCTCTTTTCAAGTTCCAAGAAATTGATGCGTCCGTATAGAGAATCTCGTTTTATTCTACATCATCTCCCACGTCTGTTTCCAACACGTGCGTGGATCAGAGTTCACTTTCGCGCCCTTACAATCGGATGTATAGTCGGTAGACCGTCGAAAAGGAGGTTCCCTTCAGCCGCTGGCGGCCATTTTGGATTGTGCCGCTACTGGTCGCCACCGGTCGGTGTCAACTTGTAGCCGATCGTTTTTGAGAACCTCATAGCCTACACTAACAGTGTGCCAAATTTCAAGAAGGTATCACCAAGTGCACAATTCACCTGTATGTGACGAATTCCTCCCCCGCTATCCTGATGTTATTGATTCCGACGTACTGGTATTTGGATCAGAAACTTTAACTTCCGAGGAACACCGTTTTGTTTTCAACCGAGTTTAACAGTTTATACTCGGTACGAAAACAGTCGTTCTTCACCTAGATCGTGACCCTCACTCAACTTCCTGGATTGTTCTTCTGTCCACGTTGAAGCTGATGATATCACAGAATCTTGTATATGGCTTATCAAAGGTCAATATATACACAATTCTTGACAATGTAAACGCGTAATGTACAATTACAGCTGATACTAGTGGTGGTACCAATGGGTTACCGTCCTTGGGTTAGGGTCAATGATCATTGCTTCCATGACACATCACAGCTCCATTTCCAAAATCATTTCTTCGTTTTTGTTTCTTCCATCCTATGGATGTATGTTGGTCTGCTTGTAATATGCCTGTCGAGTGGAAACGGCTAAATATAAGCTTGCATGTTTACTGTCGAATCCACATATTTTGTAACTTACATTACATTTTGAGTTTATGAAATAAATATTGTTTAAACTAAAGAACGTAATCTGCCTCTTTCCAGAATCACGAAAGCTATTCATTCTTGGGTACTTTGGAACCGTACTTGTATGATTTGGCAATATATTCCAGAAATACCGAGGAGCGGTTTGTTCTGGTGGTAATGAGTTGTAGAAGAATTGCATCCATAGGGGTTGACACTTTTTTCGACAAAGAACGAACCTACCATCTCCTTCTTGTCCATTTTACAGTACCCGCCTCTCCTAAATCGTATCTACGAATCTGCTTTTGGCAACCCACTTCAGAAAATCATAACCGAGGAGAAACATGCAAATTTTTCAAAGCAACTTCGTCAGAGAAAAATAAGCTTATTCCTGGGTATTCCTCGGGATTTGAAATGATAACTCCGGATTAACCCTTTGAAATCTAGTGGTATCTGCCATGCCAGTTCAATGGCAGCAATTAGAAGAGCCCATATTCATTATTTGGGGTAGACCAATCAGTATTTTCAACGTGCAGCCTCGGGCTGCGCGTTGAAAATACTGATTGATCTACCCCACAATATTTACTGAACAGCCATCCTATATAATGACGTTATGACGTATCATGTTCTTGACCGGAAAAGTGGCCTCCGGGGTTCAAAGGATTAAGTGTGCGTCCGGGCCAAAGAGTTTCGAGCTTTTACTCCAAGAGCAACGACCAGTATTTCTGATATAAAACCAACCCTTATGTTCCCATACCAATGAGTTGAGAAAACATTTCAGGGCTGCTTTAAAGCACTCATCACTTGGATATAACATTAACATGCATCTGGAGGGCATTGTGGTTTATTAACGACCCAATGGGAATGACTGACCGATCGAAAGTTGATAAGAAGTCGAGGCCCGTTAATAAGGTGGAATGTTCTTAATAGTTCTGATTGGCCATTAATAAACCACATTGTACTGCAAAGGATTACTATTATTACCATTGTCACCGGTAAAACACGGAGTAAGTAAATGAAAGTGGTCTGCAAATGGAAATCAGATGGTACAATGTATGATAACCTCAAATACCAATCGTTAGTTCAGCTGTCTGAACGTAGTGGCTGCCGCGGTGGGGCAGTCACTACGTTCTGAAAGCTAACTACAACTGTCGTCTGTATCATTTTCAAACTGAAATCGAACGGCCAAGTGGCTATGGCCAGTCTGGTCTACAGTAGTAGACAAAAATGTAGTCGGACCACGTAGTTTATGAGGCTATATGTGTTTCATAATCTTCGTGTATAATGTCTACATTTCATGACGAAAACACTCCGAAATGAATCATATTTACACAATGTCCTGGAGAAGAGAATTCCCCACGAAGAGGATTGTTGGGAGTTGTAGATCGAACGTATCTCAATCACGTGACCTGTTATTGAGACTTAAAGCATTAAGTACCCAACACGTCACGTGATCTGCCGAGTTTTACGCAGATTTGACGCTCAAACAAATCTCCGTTAATACACTAGGGGCGCCTCGCAAAGTGGTAGTAATTGACAAGAAAGTGCCGAAATACTGCACAACTCCTTGTTCGAGGGTGTTGAGTATTGAATAGTCTGGAACCAAGGATTTTGAGTCAGTTTAAGTGTTAATCCTATAGCTGCCCATGCAGCAGCAGTGGAGATACCATCTTCTCGGGATTATCGGTACCAGAGTGCAGCAAGCCTATGGAACGTGAAGACAACTTGGAAGAAACTTATAGGTATCGGTATTTATTTAACCTTTCCCTAAAAACGCAATCACAAACCATAACATCAGCAGCGATAACATTTCGGAAACACAAGACCTTGTATCGTTATTGAAGTAACAATAGAAGTCACATGACGTCGCGTAAAAGGAATCCTCACGCCGCTTTAAAACGTATAATGCAGCAACGAACAACACGTTTAGTTCCCCTTAACATGCAGCCCATGTCGCTGTGAATTGTACAGACCGGTACACAAACAATCCACCACGCGAAACACCCAAACAAACAGAACAAAAAATAAAAATGAAGACGAATCGCAATAGCTAAAATTGATGGCGAGAAATGCTTGAAACATGACATTTTATTGTGATTTGCACGCTTCTAAAAATATGAATGAGGTGACGTCATGCATTTAAAGAACTCATTACACACTACAAAAATATAACTCCATACTTATTTTTTAAAATCTCCTCACTGTTTCGTCTGTGACCCTATTAGTGAACTGAACATGGTTTTAAATATCAACATATTACTTGGGTTGAGTTTGATGTATTTTGTTTCTCACGTTTTACAATTCCAGTCAAGTTTAAAGAATATTTCCTCACGTGCTTTTGGGTTGAGAGAATTGAAAACGGAGTCCCATTATTTTGATAAGTTGAGTGTGGCTTTTTGTTTGTTAACCCTTTGAACTAAGAGGCTGTTTGTCCGGCCCAGGAGCATGATACGTCAGACTTTTATAAAGTAGGATGTCTTCTAAGTGAATATGTGGGGTACACCAATCAATATTTCCAACGTGCAGCCTCAAGGCTGCTCGTTGAAAATATTAATTGGCATACCCCCGAATAATGAATATGGACTCTTCCAATTTCTTCAGTTGAACTGAGATGGAAGATACCACCAGTGTTCAAGGGTTAATAAGTCATGGTTATGAATTTTGTTGAACGAATGATAGATAAAAAGTATTATATACTCACAGTGCTTACACACTCTCTTTCAGCGCGACTCGTCTGGTTTTCAGGGAGGTATTTGATATATATTTGATATATATTTTATTCACCAGCATACAAATTTACAAAAGACTAAACATAAAGTACATGAAATCAGAACATTTACAATATATAAATACAGTTGACACTATATTACAAATCCGTCAGTACTTCATTCGTATACTGGTAGGGTAAGGCATAGCCAGATTGGCTATCTTCCTGCCTTCCCTCATGTAGGAAAGAGATAGAGCATTCAGATATGAAAGAGAAAAATAGAGTGAAATAGAAAGACTAAGGGGGTAGAAAAATGAAGAAGTTCTAATGCAACATGGTAAATTCCCATTATCTTCTTTTAAGAATAGCTCGAATAAATCATGTGTTGGTGATGCGAGTGGTGGTCGGAGCCCAGTTGAGCTAGGCACATGAAACGGACTTCACCATTCCTTTATTTATGCGTATACAGAGTGAGAGGCAAACTGCTAAAAAAAAAAAAAATAAAAAAAAAAAAAAAAAAAAAAAAAAAAAAAAAAAAAAAAAAAAAATAAAAAAAACATGGGGAAGACCGAATCAAAAGCCAGCTGGGACGAGAATACCAGACAAATTACGTTGAGAATGAGTTTCCAATACATCCTGAGAGCTTGTTAATCCAGGTAGTATCCTGGTGAAAAGTTGACGAAAGTCGGTATAAACTAGTGAGAGGCGGTACAAAACCGGGGATGCAACTAGATAGCACAATCTGGGCAGTAGGGATTAGAACAGGAGATATTGTTTGAGTATGTCGAAAGCAATCTTGTAATTAGCGTTTTTTTGAACTTCTTCCTGTTTTTTATTGCCCTGATATCCCTTTCTAGTTCGTTCCATAGTTTAGGAAATGCAAAAACAGGCAGCTTATCTAATGTTTTTGTTCTAGTTCTGTGTATATATAAAAGGTCCGTTTGGCGTGTGCTAACATTGTTTTGGTTATTTACAGAAGGAAAAAAATTCGCAAATGATGCCGGGAGATTTCCATTTTGCCAGTCAAACATAAACAGATAGACATGCAAATTATACAAATCCTTTATCTTTAAAATTCCGTCTTTAGTAAACAGTGGGTCAGTATGAGCATTATATTTCTTATTATTTATGATTCGTAATGATCGTTTTTGTAGTTTAAACAGTCGATTACAAGCTTTAGAGCCTCCCCATAACGGAATTCCGTATATAAAGTGACTTTGTATTAAGGTAAAATATAAAGTTTTCATAACTCTGTGAGGAAGAATTTTTTTCACTTTACTTAGCATGAGATTGGCAAAGGCAACTTTCGAGCAGATTTGGGATATGTGTCCATTGTAGGTTAGATTTTCGTCGATATTTATGCCCAGGAATTTTACTGATTTTTCGTTCTGCCTGTTGCCAACTTTGTCGATAATCTGATTATTAATACATATATTCTCATGGGAAGTATTTTTTTTGTGGGATGGATTGATAATTATATATTTCGTTTTCTTCGGGTTCAAAACTAAGTGGTTGGCGGAGCACCAATTGAATATTTTTTGCAGTTCCTCGTTGAATTCTTCGATCAGCGGCTTTATCTCTACTCCAGACTTGTATCCCGAGGTATCATCTGCAAACGATAGAACATTTAATGTTGTTGAATTATTTATATCGTTTATGTAAACAAGAAAGAGGATGGGGCCTAATATTGAACCTTGTGGTACCCCACATGTTATTTCGGCTAAGTTCGATTTACTGTCACCAAGGAAGACATACTGTGTCCTGTTCTGAAGGTAGCTTTTGAACCAGTGATTAGCATTGCCTCTTATTCCATAATGTTCTAATTTTTGAAGTAATATCTCGTGGCTTATGGTATCAAAGGCCTTAGAGAGATCCAAGAATAAGGCTAGTGTACTGTCTTTACTAACTTTGTTATTTTCTGTGGCTATATGTTTTAACAAATGCATAACAGGATGCACTGTACTGTGATGTTTCCTAAAGCCGTATTGGTGAGGATAGAGAATGTCGAATTTGTTTAAAAAATTTGTGAGTCTTATAAACATAATTTTTTCCAGGATTTTTGAAAAAACAGGCAAAATGCTGATTGGTCTATAGTTCGTGAAATTGTTTTCATCACCTGCTTTAAAAATTGGGGTAACCTTAGCAATTTTCATCCTGTCAGGAACTGTACCCTGGTTGAATGAATTGTTCATTATATGCGCGAGTGGGGTGGCAATGAAGTTTATTGAGTGTTTGAGGATACTCGTCGATACATTTTCACAGTCTTGGCTTAATTTAGGTTTCATTGAATTTACGATATTCGTTATTTCAGAAGGCGACGTCGGTGTAATAAATATGTTTTGGGGTTGTCTAGTATTCAGGTACTCGTCAAATGACTTTTGGGGGTTGGATATCAGTTGTGAAGTCTGATTGCCTATGTTTGCAAAGAAGTTATTAAATTCCTGTGCAATGTCCTTTGGCGTATCTATTTTTTTGTCACCAAGATTGAAGAAAGAAGGTAGGGATTTCTTATTTTTGTTCCTATTTAATGCATTATTCAAAACTTGCCACGTTTTACGCATGTTGTTCTTGTTTTCGATGAAGATTTGTTCATAATACATAGCTTTGCTTTGCTTTCGAATTCTGTTAAATACCCGGCAGTAATTCTTGTAATTCCTAACATTAAATTCTGAGGGAGATCGCAACTTCTTGTTGAAAAATTTATTTTTGTTATTGGATGAAACTAAAAGACCTTTGGTCATCCACGGCTGTCGTTTTATGAATTTCTTATTTGGTTTGAGGCTTTTTAAAGGGAAGGCTGATTCGAAGGCATTCAAGTAGATATTCAAGAAGTTATCATAAGCTATATTGGGACAGTCTGCCTCCATAACTGAAGAAAAGTCGCTTTGAGACAGCAACGACTTAAAAAGTTCTATACTTCTGTAATTTATTTTCCTGGAGAGAAGGGGTTTTAAACATTCAGGTTTTGTATGGGCTAATTCAATATAAAAAATTCCAAAGTGGTCTGAAACATCGGTTAGGAATATTCCAGATTTGAATTGATTAGAAATAGAGTTGGTAAAGATGTGGTCTATCAGCGTTGCTGAACGGTCTGTTACTCTGGTTGGTTTGGTGATAACAGGTGTGAAGCCTTCACTAAACATCATGTCAATAAATAAGTCTGTTTTAAGATGAGAAGCTACTTTTAAAAGGTCAATATTGAAGTCGCCCATAATCAGGGCTGTTTTCTTTTCCTTATTAATTATATCTGTTAAATAGTTCATTTTTGAATGGAATAAGTCTATATCTGCTTTTGGTGCCGTATTTGGTCTGTATATTACGCCAATTATTTTTGTCGAAAGTTTTGACTTTAATTCAACAAAGATAGACTCAAATACATGAGGTATAAAAACGGACAGATCTTTACGAACACTGAATGAAATTTCATTTTTTATGAACAGCCCAACACCCCCACGCCTGTCGTCGTCACTAGGCCTTGTGTTTGTTAATAAGGGGTGATATCCTTCTAGATTGTAAGAAACATTTGAGGGGACTTGAAAGATTTCTGTAAGTCCAATGACATCGAATGTGTTTTCTTCATTATTCAGGTCGGAGAGTAGGTGATGTAGTGGATCCCAATGGGCATTTAGACTTTGGCAATTGATGTGAAATGCCGAGAAAGATCCACGCACCCCACCAAGTTCACTAACCAATTCACTAGGCAGGAGGTACTTACATTCTGTATTGTTAAAAATGGACGTAGAGTCATTGTCTTCGGGAGACCTCCCAATTTTATCATTCAGTAGGAGACCAAAGTCATATTCGGGATTAGTCTGGATCTCGTCCAAATTGATACTACCCGCCATGATATCCAAACCGACCACTAACAACACGAACGCACGAGCAAAAGAGAGGGGTTAGTACAGATGCAACTTCATCGAGCACAATGTATTTAGTTCCTGGTCTAGAGAAGATAATGTGAGTCAATATTTCATCAGTACTGTTAAATGATAATAACCGTTGACACAATGTTGCATAATATAGAGCAAGGAAAAATATAAATAAAAAATATGTACAAGAGGTAATTTCTAGCATTCAAGGATGGTGTCCTGAATATGAATGTTCTCTGGTTTTTATTATTCGAGTCAACAATGTGGCCACTAGGATAACACCTGATTACTGATTTCCGTTTCACATTTTCTATTTGTGCCAATGTCAGTTCTCGTATAAGCCAATTTCGAAACCGCCATCCCGGCCCCCAATCCATGCAAGGTCACAGGTCGCGAGGTATAAACATTCCAAGAAAACGCGTTATTAGCAATGAAATCGCACTGTTTACACCTCGCGACCCGCGACCCCGCACAGATCAAAGTCCAAAGATGGCAGTCTCGAAATTGGCTTATTGGTGTCATCCTAGTGGCTGCTGAACGGTTATTGCATTGACTATCGTGGAATGAGGATTGCAAAAAAGTCGTCACTTCTCCTTATAGAGGTGTTTTGTACATCTTTTTAATTACAGTGTCTTGGAGAGTGTCACACAGTTTGTTGGGGAGGGGGTAGTGACATCACACATTATCCACCAGACATCTTAACAGAAAACTTTTTATGCAAAATAGTATGGTTACAATTTATTTCGGGGGGAGGGGGGCATCACACATTATCCACCAGGTTGAAGAAAATGATATCAGTTCTCCATATAGGGGCGATAGATTGTGTTGAAGAGTACAACAAAATACTCTCCACCACAATGGCACAGAACAAGTTGCATAGCATATCATAAGCAATGACGTACTTGTTGATATTTTGCATAATGTTTTTTTTGTTTTTTTTTATGTAAAAGTGATAGAATATAATTTATTGGGCACATCACCCAGTATCCACCAGATTAAAACAGTGACATCAGTTCTCCACATGGATTTTTTTTTTAATTTTTTTTTAAATATGATTGTTCACATACAGAGCATTGGAGACTGCCACAAGGACACTCTCCACTGCACTGGAACAGAACAATTTGCACAGCATATCAGCCACAATGACATACCCGTAGATTCTTTACATAATTTTGGGTTTTTTGTAGAAATATTTTCTTACAATTCTTTTTTTCAAGCGGGGAGTGTGTGGGGGGGGGGGGGGGGGACATCACACATTATCTACCAGGTTTGTTGGAGAAGTTGGTTACAATTTATATTATCCACCAGGTTGCACAATTTACTTGGTGGGGAGGGGGGGGGGGGACATCACGCAGTATCTGCTTGGTTGCAAAAATGACATCAGTTCTCCATATAATGGTGTGTTTTTTTATGTTTTCTTCAGTTGGAGTGCATTGGAGAGTACAACAAGACACTCCCATCCACAGCGGAACAAAACAATCTGCACAAAGTAAAAAAAAAAAACAGTGAAATACCTGTAGATTCTTTGCAAAACACTCCCTTTTTCACTTGCGAAAACTGCTCCGCTCCACCGCAGACGAGAATGTCCCGTTGCACTCTCCAATGCTCCAATGTTTTATTGGGGGGGGGGGGGAGGGGGTGTGGCACACATTATTGACCAGATTTTATCAATAACATCAGTTGGATCAGAAACGAAATAAAAAAACCCCCCAAAAAACCAGTGAAATACCTGTAGATTCTTTACAAAACACTTCCTTTTTTATTTGCGAAATTGCTCCGTTCAACCGCTGACGAGAATGTCCCGCTGCACTCTCCAATGCTTCAATGTTTTATTGTGGGGGGGGGGGGGGGGGGAGATATGGCACGCACTATCGACCAGATTTTATCAATAACATCAGTTGGATCAGAAACAATATAATACCAGTACATTCTTTTCACACAACCCTTTTATGTAGAATTGTTTGGTTACAATTTATAGTGGGGAGAGGGGTGCTGGCATCACACATTATCCACTAGTTTGCAACAGTGACTTCAGTTATCCACAGAAAAGGTTACATTTGTTTTGAGGTGGGGGGGGGGGGGGTTATCTTCGGTTATCAAGCAGGTTGCAACAATGACATCAGTTCACCCAATAGTGATGTTATGTGCATAATTGTTCAGTTCCATTGCCCCGAAGAGTACAACAAGACACTCTCCACTACATTGGAACAAAACAATTTTCACAGCATATCAGAAACAATGATATACCAGTACATTCTTTATATAAAACTTTTTTATGTAGAATTGCTTGGTTACAATGTATTGGATAATTATTACCTATCAGGTTGCAGAAATGGCATCAGTTCTCCATGTAGGGTGTTTTTGTATGTTTGTTCAGTTACAGTGTCTTGGAGAGTGCCATAAGGCACTCTCCACTACGTTGGAACAAAACAATTTGTACAGCATATCAGAAACAATGACATGTCTGTTGATTCTTTACATAATTTTTGTTTTATGTAAAACTGTATGGTTCCAGTTTTTATTATTTTTTTTTTTCTTGGGGGGGGGGGGATGGAACATCACACACCATCCACCAGGTTGCAGCAATGACAAAGACATCAGATCTCCATACAGAGGTGTATTGTGTGTAAATGTTCAGTTACAGTGCCCTGGAGAGTAGAACATGACTCTCTCCACTTATCAGCTTTGACAAAAGAGAGAGTAGCACATGACACTCTCCACTACACTGGAACAGAACAATTTTCACAGCATATCAGAAACAATGATATACCAGTCCATTCTTTATATAAATCTTGTTTATGTAGAATACAACAAGACACCCTACACTACAATGGAACAAGACAATCTACACTGAATATCAAAAACAATAACAAAATTGTTTACATAAGCTTTTTGTAGACTTTGGGAGGGGGAGGGCATCACATATTATCCATCAGGATAATTATTACCTATCAGGTTGCAGAAATGGCATCAGTTCTCCATTTAGGTTGTTTTTGTATGTTTGTTCAGTTACAGTGTCTTGGAGAGTGCCATAAAGCACTCTCCACTACTTTGGAACAAAACAATTTGTACAGCATATCTGAAACAATGACATGTCTGTTGATTCTTTACATAATTTTTGTTTTATGTAAAACTCTGTGGTTCCAGTTTTTATTTTATTTTTTTTTTTGGGGGGGGGGGGGGGATGGAACATCACACACCATCCACCAGGTTGCAGCAATGACAAAGACATCAGATCTCAATACAGAGGTATAGCTACTCGTTACGCATATACGTCCCCAGAAAGCAGTCTCGTCGCTATAGAAGATTCTGTACTAACACAATGCGCACATGACACATGTTTATCTTACAATAAGTATGTATTCAGTCCGTATTCACCCAAATTAATTACGTGTCTTGGCCCCCTGACACAAAATCAGTAACTTGAAACTACATAAGACAAGCGCGTGCATGATGACGATTTGTTTACGTTACTATTTACAGAACATTTCAAGCTTTCGAATCAAGTTTCTGTCTACAAAAAAAGAGAAAAATTATAATTTAATTTTAAAAGTACAATTATTAATTTAAGAAACCGCAGTGCTTTTATACTTTTGTATCTGAATCACTGGAAGTATTCAAGTTGGACCAACACGCAGTTCTCCTGTTATAGAGTTCAGTCTTTTCAGAATGTTGGACGTAACGCTCTCAGTCAGATTATCTGAGGATCGCAAAAGTTCAAGGAAGCCACACATAGTTTCAACCGAAACGATAAGGATGTTTATGAGTTTGGAAAGGCAATCTGGAAATAAAATGCTAGTTAACCCTTTACACAACGCACACGATATCACAGTTCAGTATTTTAATTATTATTGTGTAAAAATACTCAACAATTTCAAGAAAGCCATATCATGTAATCTGCCATTGGAACGAGCTACTCGTGCTCCTTCTTATAAGGGGCTACAGGAGATAGTGTTGTTGAAATTTGTGGAAAATAATGTTTTTTCAATTGCACAGTTTGTAAATCACGTGGGAGGGTGCGGCCTACTCGTTAGTTGAAGGGTTAAGCAAGGTATTGCAGTTGGGAATTGTAACATAAATCTACCATCACCATGATATTTATGCACAAAGTTTTGTAGCAGAGCCTCCGTCTTGTTTCTAAGGCAACATCTCGATTCGTGTCTGACACGTCAAAATATGGTCTAAGAAACAAGAACATACACATATATATTTATTGTAGGATGCATGGGTGTAAAGTGAAGAACATTCATCTAAATTAAACTCCACACAGCACATAAACACTCCTACCAAGCGTTCAATCCACCAAATTCCTTCACCAGGGTACCCATAGACTAAAAAGGGAAATAAAAAACACTCATAAACAACAGCTGATTGAATGTTGAGGTGAACATCTAGAATATACATTCCGACTTCAACAATGGGTAGTCAGAAAAAGTGAAAAAATGAAAAACCTTTGCAACATTTGAAGTCAATTTTGAAGGAAATTGCTCCTAGACAAAAAACGAACAAAGTTCTATTTTCCAAAACTCTCATTTTGACGCTAGTTTACTTATCCTTCGAGGACGCCAGAGAATCAAGTTTTTTCTTAATTATTTCTTGATTCCGCCACGGAGATCCAATAATTGTGTTAATAACTTTATGTCTTCAAGGTGAAACTTATACCTTTTTGATGAGAATACCAAAACTGGAACAAAAAAAATGTCTGTATATTTTTGTGAGAAAAAGGCATATCTATTAATCAACAGTAGTCCGCTCGCAAACTTCATGAAACAAACAATCAATAGCAGCGTCGATTCCATTTCAGAGTTGCGCCGGTGGCCTAAGTGCTTGGTGCAGATACTACGAACCAATCACTTGGTTGTTTGTCTCGGAACTAAAAAATCAATGTCGGTGATATTCTTTGTAAAGATGCTGCTGGAAACGATTTAATTACAGCAATACTTTCTGTAATGTTTGATGTTCATTATTTGCATCCAAAATACAGCCAACATGTGTCGCAAGATTGGTTTTTCTTCACGAATTTATCAAATAAATTGAAGGATCGCGAATGTCGTTTTACAGGTGTTCGGTTTCGATTTGATTCATGTTTTAGTAACGATACATGGGCTAACCACCTAGTTCTCGTATTTGTCTGTTAATTCGTAGGAGATTTAACCACTAGTTTCAAAAGATCTTCTCCACGAGTGAGTAATTCGTCCTTTGGTGATATCGTTTGTATTCAAAATGTTCATCGGCCATTTGTACTCCATATTTCAATCCTTTTCGTTTCAAAGTTCGAAATGCATTTTGTGCTATTCTTTTCATAACCTGTACTGTTCGGAACATTGAACCTAATCCATACCAACATTGAAATGCTATGCCCTGATAAACAGCACCATTTTTAATATAATTCATTTCGCTCTCGGAAATGCAACCCTATCATAGTCTTGCCATTTACAAACTGAATGGTTTTGCCATTTTAGCATTCATGCAAAGTAAGACTTTGATGGTGGTAAGTACTGAACATTATTGAATTCTTTGTGAATGTTTTGTGACGCTTGTCGTACGTCGAAAGGTTTAGCGCGTAAAATGGTTGCTTCGGTAAGAACTAAGCAATATATTGCCTTCAAACATGGAATGAATACAGTTGAATAAAATCTACATTTGGAAATTCAGTTCTTGGTGTGATGGGAGAAATGCCGGAAATGCATTCTCTTGACAGCCAAGTTTGTGTAATGATTTTGTAGAAACTTGAGTGTTGTTTTATCCAATAATATATGATATTACTGTAACTCTTAACCCACTGAGTATATATTTTTCATCAAATTTAGTCATGGCTGCTGTGACAGCCAATGTCATCCCGTTTTGGACAGTTTTATGGGTGAAATAAGCCAGAATACTCGGAGAGAACCACCTAGCAACGGCGAGCAACTGCCAGACTCCTCAATGTACTAACTCCCAACGCATAGGGTTAGAATTGGTTGAAAACAAGTGCAACAACGACGTGCAGTACGCCTTAGTACACAGCGCCACAGTGCCCCCACAATGGCAATCAGGATTAAGTGCCTTGCGCAAGGACATAACGCAGCTACCCCTGGCGGGGATCGAACCGTGGACCTATAGGTTTGAAGTTCAATTCCGTAACCACTGATCCACCGAGCTCCCTCAAAACGTCGATACAATTAACAGGGGAAGTTCGGTTGAATGTGCTTAAATTTTACTTGATTCAATGGTGAAAGATTTCCTGTTTTGGACAGGAATATGCGCCAGCATCATGTGGAGGTTTAAAGCAGGTTTATTGAGATGAATATCCAATAGGGTTCAATAACAAATATACTTCTAATTGAAAATTTATAATTATATCTAAGTCTTTCTTAACTAATATAATCTATTGTGTTTATGTCAAGCCGGCCATGTGCATAAGCACCCAGTAAATTAGACGGATGGCAGCTTATTGGTGAATTTAATGTGTCAAATGAGACTTACTAATGCCCATATACATTTTGGCATCTGTCACAAATAGTTTATTTCGTTTCGTATTTTATATCTGTACATCCACTATCGTACAAGGAATATTACAACATTTAGCCAGCCTGTGCTGTCGTATTTTCATATTTTGTTACCCGGCCCAGACCAAAACAAACAAGACAATGGCTGATCGGGTCTGATCAACTAGGGGGAATATTGCTACCAGCCTGACTGTAATTATAGTCTGCATTTACTATACATATTCAAGCCTTTCTGGAACATTTTTTTTTATTCAAAACATGATAATGCCCTAAGAAAAACACCGATCTCTGTACATTGTAACCCGGAAACGTACTTTCCGAAATAAAATTTAAAATAGGGAGCTGTTGTCGTTACTTAAGTAACTAGCGGGTGAATACCCGGCGTTGCACGGGAGAAGATGGTTATATCAATATACCCTCAGATATGATCGGCTCAGCCGTTTTCGAAATAGAAGGTCAAGGTCACCAATTTCAAGGTCAAGGTCACCCCGCACGGGCATCCCGATGAAGTCAAAATGATCGATGGGTCAATATACCCGTACATATGAAATTTTAACCCGATCGGCCCAGCCCTTTTCGAAATAAAAGGTCAAGGTCATCAATGTCAAGGTCACGGGCACGTCACCCACCTCATGTTACTCGCAGAAACAGATAGATAGATAGATAAATAGATAGATAGATAGATAGATAGATAGATAGATAGATAGATAGATAGATAGATAATAGATAGATAGATAGATTCGATAGATAGATAGATATTTTTCAAAACAAAGGAGCACGGGCGCAGGTCGGGGAATCGATTTCTGTTGTAAATTATTTCTATGGAATTCAATGTTGTTTTAATATTTTTGAAGAGTTATATGACTTTATGACAAAATGAACTCATCTCAGAAGTGCTTTCACAAGAATGTTTCGAAGACTGGGATTTTTCTTATAAGCTATGTTGCATCGTTTGTTAATGGCTTCTGGTAGTTTTGTGTTTAATTCTGTGAAGTTGTTTTTGAAAATTTTTTTCGACATTGCGTCGATTAAAAACCAAAGGAAAACAAATAATTTTATTTGGCAACCCAGAGTACTCTCTATTGAGTCCGTATGGGAGATATGTCCTGAGCTTACCAATCCAATAGTTTTCACGCTCAAGTTGTTTGTATGTTGTGGTTTCATCATCGTCCAAAAACGGAATTTGCTCAGTGGGTTCAAAACTGAAATGTGACTTAATGTCATGACCCGGGAGGTTAAAATGGTCCGAGACTGCCTTTCCTGAATCTAAACGGATATTTGATAAATGGTTTTGCATTCTGACGCGCAGAGGGTTTTTCGTCTGGCCGACATATTGGATATGGCATAATTTGCATGTGATTAAATAAATAATGTTTTCAGAATCACAGTTAAGGCTGTTTCTAACTTGGTAAAACATACGAGTCTGTTCGCTAAAAAATGTTTTACCGGTATTCATGTAGTTCATACGATGTATGTAACAAAGTTTGCGCTGACATAGATTTACTGATCCATTTCCCAGAACTGGGCGGTTATGCCGAATTTTCGTGGGGTGCGTTGGCTCAGAATCCCGAATGGGTGTCTCTATCTCACGGATTGTATCAGATTTAATTTTCCGCAAAAGGCGTTTTGAGTAACCGCGTTTAACAAGTGTTTTGAAAAGAATTGAACAGGCGTGATCAAGGTCGCTTCTGTTCGTACAATTTCTATGGAATCGAATAATTTGAGATTTTACCAACCCATTGAATAGTATGGGTGGGTGGTAAGAAGCTCTATGAAGAAGTTGGTGAGAATTGGTCGGTTTATAAAAGACTTTTGTGTCTAGAACGTTGCTATGCCGGAACTGAGGGCTCTTGAATACAGTCACATCCAGAAAGTCAATGGTATTTTCTGAAATGCAGGGCTGTAATTTGATGGACTCATCGTGGTTGTTCAGGATTTCCAAAAATTCGTTGAAGTCATCACGACCATGGGGCCATATGATGAAAATGTCGTCTTGGAACCTGTGATAACATAATGGCTGTTTTCTTGCTTTAGCAAGAGCACCTCTCTCCCATTCTGCAACAAAAATATTAGCAAAATTTGGATTGAATTTTTTACCCATACTACATCCACTTATTTGGAGGTAAAATTTATTGTTAAATTCAAAGTCGTTACCTTTCAATGATAATTCTAACAGTTGCAGGATTTCTTCCGATGGTCTGTTTGGGTCATCGTACCTTTCGAATGATTTTTTTATCGCCTCTAGACCAGCGTCAATACCAATGTTGGTGTACATACTTTCAATGTCTAGGGTCATGAGGAGACTGTCGGAAGGAACCTGCAATTTGTTAATTTTCATTAAAAAGTCCTCGGTGTCTTTGAGGAAGCTCGGATGGCGGCAAGCAATTGGTTTTAAATAAAAATCAATATACTGTGAAATGTGGTAAGATTCCGAGCCACAGTCGCTGACAATAGGTCGACCAGGAGGGGTAAATTCGTCACTCCAACTGCTGAGTGGTTTATGTATTTTAGGCAAGAGGTAAAACTTACGATTGTTTGAATCCCTCTCTGTAATTAAATACTCGACTTGTTTTTTCTCAATGAAGTCGTGGTCCAGCAAGCTTTTTAGAATTCCATTAAATTTTGAACAATTTTCTTGCCAAATTGGTGCTTCTAAAGGTTTGTAATATTTTGGGTTATTTAATTGGCGTTCAGCTTCTTTAATATAATTATCTTTTGACATCCGAACTGTAGCAGATCCTTTGTCACAAGGCTTAATGATAATTTGTTTGTTGTTTTTCAGCGTCTTCAGGGCGTTTCTTTCGATTTGGTTCAAATTTTGTTTGTCTTTGAAAAATGATTCCGGGATTTGGCTTACTTCTTCTTTAACTTTTTGAGAAATCTCATTAATTTCAGGTTTAACTTTTCGAAGTGATGGGGACCACCCGGTTGGATTGGCAAAGAGGTCTTTTCAGCCTGTTGAATTTCGAAATTTATCTGTCAATGCTGTTGCCCTAAAAAATTGTTGGCTTGCTGGACCACCGTTCATTTCGTTAATGTAACTGTAATCATCCATGACAACTGCACCTGTCCCAAAATCTACGAGTTTGGGCTTAGGTTTTAATGGGGCTGGGGCGGGAACGAAAGTTAAACCATACCTGAGTAGATCTTTCTCACCTTCAGTTAATTTTAGATCAGGAACCAAGTTTACTATTTCGGTTCCTAGTCCTACTTTCTCTCCGTGGCTGATGCCTTCTTCTGTAATTAGTTTAAAGGCTGCTCTTTGATGTATGGTTCTATGCGTGGCAGCCATCCTTGGTAGATTTTATTCGCTGTTTCCGTCGACCAGTGGATGGGATCACCTGGGCAACATTTAAACTGGCTTGCTGGAATTGCCGGGATCATCTCCAAATTCTTTGTTGACTTCGCAGCCTCGTTGATGACAGTCAAATTTTGTTGGTCCCTAGAACATAAACTAGAAGAAAAATTATGTTCCTGAAAAAGAAGTTTTGTATTAGGGTAACATTTGCGGAAATTGCTTATCATATTACCTAGTCTACCTGTTGATGTGTGACCAATCTTTTTTCTGTTCTGCACGTCTGTGCGCCAGTCTTCTCTATTGTTGACCCCAACGTTGAATAAAATTGCTTTGGGATGTTGTCGATCTTTCTCTTTTTTCATGTTCTTAGCCATCTGCCGAATGTGGTTTAAGGTTCCACCAGAGTATGATGCGATGAACGTGTTGGGCGGAGGGTGGCATCAATCCTCGAGATGTTCGATGATCCGATGATCCAAACAGGTTTGTTTGGCTTGACTGGCAGGGTCCAGCTGTTCTTGTTTTCACCAGATTTCCAAAATCGGTAGAATGACGACTTGCCGTTTGTAGATGGTTTCTCTTGATGTGGTGTTTTAACTATGCTGGCGTACGATGGCGATTCCGGTGTTGTGGAGCAACGTGCTGCAAATGATGGTTTTTTGGTCGCTGGTGCTGTAGGACAGATGATTTCTCGTCTTTTTCTTTTCGATGGAGTTTCTCTGGAAGTAGAAAATGAAATGTGCTGGCGGGCCACCGGCGATTTAGAACGAGCACGTTGATTGAAAGAGGTCTGGCTAATGACCGCTGGTTTTTTGAACTGGGACAGAAGTTGATCCGAAAGAGAATAAAATTTGTCAATAGTACTTTCTTGTAGTCGATTACCAAAATTCTTCTGTCCCCATTTAACTGCCCTATTCTCTATGCTCGTGGAAAGTCCTGGGGTTTTAGAAAAGGAGCCGAAAGAACCAGGTCTTGTTTTTCTTTTAGAGTTTTTTTGTAATAGTCCAACAAAGTTTGTTTAACTTCAAAAGCCCATTTTTTGGTTAAATTGTTGAGCGCGTCCGAAATATAAATGGTTGGCAGAGCCGGCCGAAAGGTTTTGTGGCGCTCGTCCACTGTTTTTTGGAATGATTTTGGGAGGACTTTCTGTGCCAAACAGTCCTCGAGAAATGCCAAATGATGAAAAAGTTGAAGAATTTGGTAAAGGGATTCTACCAATTGTGCATGAGCCGAATATACCGGGTTTTTTTGCCGCTCTTGGCGGTTAACAGATTTAACATTTGTGGAATTTTTAGCCATTTTCCCGGACTTAATTTATGCTGAAATAAATAATTATTAGTACAAGTCAAAATGATGAAAAAGTGATGAAAAAATGATGCAAAAATGAAAATGAACGAATAAATGAAATGTGAATACCTAATGAAAATGTTGATGAAATAAATAGAGCGCACTGTCGTTGCCTCTAGAGATTATAGAGATAGATAGATAGATAGATAGATAGATAGATAGATAGATAGATAGATAGATAGATAGATAGATAGATATTTTTCAAAACAAAGGAGCACGGGGGCGCAGGTCGGGAAATCGATTTCTGTTGTAAATTATTTCTATGGAATTCAATGTTGTTTTAATATTTTTGAAGAGTTATATGACTTTATGACAAAATGAACTCATCTCAGAAGTGCTTTCACAAGAATGTTTCGAAGACTGGGATTTTTCTTATAAGCTATGATGCATCGTTTGTTAATGGCTTCTGGTAGTTTTGTGTTTTATTCTGTGAAGTTGTTTTTGAAATTTTTTGCAATTTCGACATTGCGTCGATTAAAAACCAAAGGAAAACAAATAACTTTATTTGGCAACCCAGAGTACTCTCTATTGAGTCCGTATGGGAGATATGTCCTGAGCTTACCAATCCAATAGTTTTCACGCTCAAGTTGTTTGTATGTTGTGGTTTCATCATCGTCCAAAAACGGAATTTGCTCAGTGGGTTGAAAACTGAAATGTGACTTAATGTCATGACCCGGAGGTTAAAATGGTCCGAGACTGCCTTTCCTGAATCTAAACGGATATTTGATAAATGGTTTTGCATTCTGACGCGCAGAGGGTTTTTCGTCTGGCCGACATATTGGATATGGCATAATTTGCATGTGATTAAATAAATAATGTTTTCAGAATCACAGTTAAGGCTGTTTCTAACTTGGTAAAACATACGAGTCTGTTCGCTAAAAAATGTTTTACCGGTGTTCATGTAGTTCATACGATGTATGTAACAAAGTTTGCGCTGACATAGATTTACTGATCCATTTCCCAGAACTGGGCGGTTATGCCGAATTTTCGTGGGGTGCGTTGGCTCAGAATCCCGAATGGGTGTCTCTATCTCACGGATTGTATCAGATTTAATTTTCCGCAAAAGGCGTTTTGAGTAACCGCGTTTAACAAGTGTTTTGAAAAGAATTGAACAGGCGTGATCAAGGTCGCTTCTGTTCGTACAATTTCTATGGAATCGAATAATTTGAGATTTTACCAACCCATTGAATAGTTTGGGTGGGTGGTAAGAAGCTCTATGGAGAAGTTGGTGAGAATCGGTCGGTTTAAAAAAGACTTTTGTGTCTAGAACGTTGCTATGCCGGAACTGAGGGCCCTTGAATACAGTCACATCCAGAAAGTCAATGGTATTTTCTGAAATGCAGGGCTGTAATTTGATGGACTCATCGTGGCTGTTCAGGATTTCCAAAAATTCGTTGAAGTCATCACGACCATGGGGCCATATGATGAAAATATCTTCTTGGAACCTGTGATAACATAATGGCTGTTTTCTTGCTTTAGCAAGAGCACCTCTCTCCCATTCTGCAACAAAAATATTAGCAAAATTTGGACTGAATTTTTTACCCATACTACATCCACTTATTTGGAGGTAAAATTTATTGTTAAATTCAAAGTCGTTACCTTTCAATGATAATTCTAACAGTTGCAGGATTTCTTCCGATGGTCTGTTTGGGTCATCGTACCTTTCGAATGATTTTTTTATCGCCTCTAGACCAGCGTCAATACCAATGTTGGTGTACATACTTTCAATGTCTAGGGTCATGGGGAGACTGTCGGAAGGAACCTGCAATTTGTTAATTTTCATTAAAAAGTCCTCGGTGTCTTTGCGGAAGCTCGGATGGCGGCAAGCAATTGGTTTTAAATAAAAATCAATATACTGTGAAATGTGGTAAGATTCCGAGCCACAGTCGCTGACAATAGGTCGACCAGGAGGGGTAAATTCGTCACTCCAACTGCTGAGTGGTTTATGTATTTTAGGCAAGAGGTAAAACTTACGATTGTTTGAATCCCTCTCTGCAATTAAATACTCGACTTGTTTTTTCTCAATGAAGTCGTGGTCCAGCAAGCTTTTTAGAATTCCATTAAATTTTGAACAATTTTCTTGCCAAATTGGTGCTTCTAAAGGTTTGTAATATTTTGGGTTATTTAATTGGCGTTCAGCTTCTTTTATATAATTATCTTTTGACATCCGAACTGTAGCAGATCCTTTGTCACAAGGCTTGATGATAATTTGTTTGTTGTTTTTCAGCGTCTTCAGGGCGTTTCTTTCGATTTGGTTCAAATTTTGTTTGTCTTTGAAAAATGATTCCGGGATTTGGCTTACTTCTTCTTTAACTTTTTGAGAAATCTCATTAATTTCAGGTTTAACTTTCCGAGGTGATGGGGACCACCCGGTTGGATTGGCAAAGAGGTCTTTTGAGCCTGTTGAATTTCGAAATTTATCTGTCAATGCTGTTGCCCTAAAAAATTGTTGGCTTGCTGGACCACCGTTCATTTCGTTAATGTAACTGTAATCATCCATGACAACTGCACCTGTCCCAAAATCTACGAGTTTGGGCTTAAGTTTTAATGGGGCTGGGGCGGGAACGAAAGTTAAACCATACCTGAGTAGATCTTTCTCACCTTCAGTTAATTTTAGATCAGGAACCAAGTTTACTATTTCGGTTCCTAGTCCTACTTTCTCTCCATGGCTGATGCCTTCTTCTGTAATTAGTTTAAAGGCTGCTCTTTGATGTATGGTTCTATGCGTGGCAGCCATCCTTGGTAGATTTTATTCGCTGTTTCCGTCGACCAGTGGACGGGATCACCTGGGCAACATTTAAACTGGCTTGCTGGAATTGCCGGGATCATCTCCAAATTCTTTGTTGACTTCGCAGCCTCGTTGATGACAGTCAAATTTTGTTGGTCCCTAGAACATAAACTAGAAGAAAAATTATGTTCCTGAAAAAGAAGTTTTGTATTAGGGTAACATTTGCGGAAATTGCTTATCATATTACCTAGTCTACCTGTTGATGTGTGACCAATCTTTTTTCTGTTCTGCACGTCTGTGCGCCAGTCTTCTCTATTGTTGACCCCAACGTTGAATAAAATTGCTTTGGGATGTTGTCGATCTTTCTCTTTTTTCATGTTCTTAGCCATCTGCCGAATGTGGTTTAAGGTTCCACCAGAGTATGATGCGATGAACGTGTTGGGCGGAGGGTGGCATCAATCCTCGAGATGTTCGATGATCCGATGATCCAAACAGGTTTGTTTGGCTTGACTGGCAGGGTCCAGCTGTTCTTGTTTTCACCAGATTTCCAGAATCGGTAGAATGACGACTTGCCGTTTGTAGATGGTTTCTCTTGAGGTGGTGTTTTAACTATGCTGGCGTACGATGGCGATTCCGGTGTTGTGGAGCAACGTGCTGCAAATGATGTTTTTTTGGTCGCTGGTGCTGTAGGACAGATGATTTCTCGTCGTTTTCTTTTCGATGGAGTTTCTCTGGAAGTAGAAAATGAAATGTGCTGGCGGGCCACCGGCGATTTAGAACGAGCACGTTGATTGAAAGAGGTCTGGCTAATGACCGCTGGTTTTTTGAACTGGGACAGAAGTTGATCCGAAAGAGAATAAAATTTGTCAATAGTACTTTCTTGTAGTCGATTACCAAAATTCTTCTGTCCCCATTTAACTGCTCTATTCTATGCTCGTGGAAAGTCCTGGGGTTTTAGAAAAGGAGCCGAAAGAACCAGGTCTTGTTTTTCTTTTAGAGTTTTTTTGTAATAGTCCACCAAAGTTTGTTTAACTTCAAAAGCCCATTTTTTGGTTAAATTGTTGAGCGCGTCCGAAATATAAATGGTTGGCAGAGCCGGCCGAAAAGTTTTGTGGCGCTCGTCCACTGTTTTTTGGAATGATTTTGGGAGGACTTTCTGTGCCAAACAGTCCTCGAGAAATGCCAAATGATGAAAAAGTTGAAGAATTTGGTAAAGGGATTCTACCAATTGTGCATGAGCCGAATATGCCGGGTTTTTTTTGCCGCTCTTGGCGGTTAACAGATTTAACATTTGTGGAATTTTTAGCCATTTTCCCGGACTTAATTTAGGCTGAAATAAATAATTATTAGTACAAGTCAAAATGATGAAAAAGTGATGAAAAAATGATGCAAAAATGAAAATGAACGAATAAATGAAATGTGAATACCTAATAAAAATGTTGATGAAATAAAAGATAGATAGATAGATAGATAGATAGATAGATAGATAGATAGATAGATAGATAGATAGATAGATAGATAGATAGATAGATAGATAGATAGGTAGATGGATGGATGGATGGATGGATGGATGGATGGATGGATGGATAGATAGATAGATAGATAGATAGATAGATAGACAGATAGATAGATAGATAGATAGATAGATAGATAGATAGATAGATAGATAGATAGAATAGAATAGATAGATAGATAGATAGATAGATAGATAGATAGATAGATAGATAGATAGATAGGTGGATGGATGGATGGATGGATGGATGGATGGATGGATGGATGGATAGATAGATAGATAGATAGATAGATAGATAGATAGATAGATAGATAGATAGATAGATAATAGATAGATAGATAGATAGATAGATAGATAGAATAGATAGATAGATAGATAGATAGATAGATAGATAGATAGATAGATAGATAGATAGATACATAGACTGACAGACAGACAGACAGACAGACAGACAGACAGATAGGATCGATAGGATAGATAGATAGATAGATAGAGACATTCGAATTTATATATTAGATACCACGCCTGTGCATAAACAAATGCTTCAAATTATTTTTCGTGCAGCCGGAATGCGCAAGTGTGATAGGAGAATGGTGGACTAACAGAAATATATATATTTCGTCGTGGAAGTCTGTATTATTTGGAGAAGAACGTGGAAGCTGAGCATACAACAGACGCAGGCGATTATGGATAGTGGTAGTAGCATTATATATGAAATCCATATAATTGCCCAGGAGGTGGAACTGGAAAGGAACCATGAGTATCCTCAGGTTGCTATCCACTCATAACTGTCCCCCAAAGGGTATTTCCTTCAAAAGGTAGCCTCCAATAGTACCAACCAATCTCCAAAAGTCCCCAAATCACCACTCTCTGCAGCCCCCAGATACCTGCATATGCCTACGTTTTGTGCGTGGACCGACATTTTCGAGGAATTTCATATAAGCATATATCGGCGCATATTGCATGCACCCCCATATGCTGCATGTGTACACATTGTGGCATATAGGGAACTAGCATACAAGCACGCCTGGTGAAGTAGGGATAGGTACAACCGGGAAGTAATAACACATATACAACATGTACGAGAATGGATGTAATGTGTGACAGAATGAGCATGAATAAAGAGACACGAAGAATGCTTGGAACATTCGAACCATATAAAACTCGTTTCGGTACTTTTTGGTAATTATCGGGTCCAATCAGGTAATTGATATGAGCCCATTCAATGAAGCGTATCCTCCGAACATAGCCCCATCCTATTAGAGGCCTTCCAGACTTACAGCAACTCCCTGCCACCCTAGCAACTAAGATGACGGTCTCAGTAAACAAAATGAACGACGGAAACATGACTGTGTCACTTTAGGTATCACTGAACTAATTATTTAAAAAAATATATTTTTTCCATAAACTTTTGAAACATTCTATTGACATCTTGCATTATTGTTGAATATTCCAGATAAATAAAGAGGGTGATTGGATGACCTTTGGACCTAAAAAGTATAATTGACTTGAGGTGTGTATTTGTTGGGAATTCCCTGACAAATATGTGCACGTGATTGGTACTTCCGTTCCTGTCAGTTTTGCTCTCTTATTTGTTTCATGCCCGCCCCCCCCCCCCCCCTTCTGTCTGGTCAGAAAAAGTTGTCTGAAGGGATATTTGAATGCCAAACTTAAAGTGATGCGATCGTATTTTTTTGGCCTGAATGTTATAATGGTTGCCTGTTGGAAAACATTTAGTTCCGTGATACCTCCTATATGAAATATTTTTTTGGGGCTTCCAAACCAGATTTAATTATGATTTTGAGGGATTATTTCACATTTAAATGTTTACTGGGCGATCACACACCTTGAAAACTGTTTTATTGTTTTGAAAAGTTACATATCTGACACATTCAAGAATAAAGGCTATATATTCCCAAAACTTGGCTGTTAATGCAAGCCAATTCACATCTTGACCAAGTGTATTCCACAGGAGCCCACTATAACCTGTAGCAACTGCTAACTAACAGTCTATTTACTCCATTAACACACTTATTTAACCCATGTTTCCCCCTCATAGTACTAGGGACATCCCTAATCATCATTCAAATACAGTCAGAAAACCAAGACTGCACTTCTATTCACTGGAATTTAAAGGATTTTCTCTTCTATATTATGCTCTTTAAAATGTTACAAAACAATTCATTCATTGAAAGAGTATTTTGGAACACAAATTTGGAGAGGGGGGAGGGGGGGGGGGTGGCAACAGTCGAAAAACTAACACAATAAAGTGACAAATGGGAATGATTTTTAATTAATTAATTACAGCTTGACAAAGCCATCTCATGCTCCTAATCAGGTTCCAGATGGTCCTTTGTGGGATGTTGTTCCATTCTTGGACCAGCATGGCACCAAGCTCCTGGACATTTCTTGGCTGGACTCGACGAACTGAAATTCAAGTAGCAACTAATTCCAGACATATTCGATTGGTTTGAGGTCAGAGGATCGTGGTGGCCAGCCCATACGCTCAACCCTCTCCCTCTGTCGGTACTCTCGGACAGCATGGTCAACATGAGGACGGGCATTATCGTCCATCAGAATGAATCTATCACCCACTGCACCTGCATACATTCTGACGTGCGTATTCAGGATATCGTCAATATACCGCTGTGCATTCAATGTACCACGGTTGAGGACACAGAGCTCTGTACGTCCATTCCAGCTGATGCCGCCACAGACCATTATTGACCCTCCACCATAGCAGTCATGCTCAGCAATGTTGGCTGCATGGAATCGCTCTCCTGGTCTTCTCCATACCCTAGAACGCCTATCTGTGTTGTCTAGGCAGTACCTTGACTCACCTGTAAAAAGGGAAGGTTGTCATTCTTCTCTGGTCCATCCAACGTGATCCATGGCCCATTCATATCGTGCCTGGCGGTGGGTCTGGGACAGCTGAATGCGAATACATGGTCTTTTCAATCGGAGACCACCTTCGTGCAACCTTGCCCGTATAGTCTGCGTCGAAACATTTACCCAGGATACATTCTGAAGTTCACGGCGAAGCAGGGTTGCTGTGTCAAAGCGGTTCCTACGGACCTGAATGATCAAAAACGGGTCTTCAGTTACAGATGTTTACCTGTCTCTGCCACCACCATGTCGTCTGACTGGTGTGCCATACTGCTGAAATCTTGCCCAGGCTGTGGTGATCGCCGTATGGTGCATCACAAGGGCTTCACCTACTTGACGATGGGTAACCCCTTGTTCCACCATCCCTACAGCCCGCCACATTTCTGCTTCAGACAAATGTTTTCTTACATTTGTATTCGCCATATTCAGTCCTTAAACCACAAGGGTTTGTGTTGAAATGAAGACTGAATACCCTACACATCTCATGTACATGTAGACAGTACACGAAAACACCAAGAAAATCAAGGGGTACATGCTTTCCATGACTGTCATGAAAAGTCTGCCTGTCAAGAGAGCGGATGTAAACACTGGGAACCATCTCAATACATTCCTCAATCATATCCATCAAAAATATCGCAAATGTGTCACAAGAAAATTTCACAATGATGTGTCAAATATGTTGTGCTTAGCAAACTTTGAGTCGTATATAATTCGTTCCTATTATGTGGATTTCCTAAATGTGTGACTGCAAGTCTGTCTGTCTGTCTGTCTGTCTGTCTGTCTGTCTGTCTGTCTGTCTGTCTGTCTGTCTGTCTGTCTGTCTGTCTGTCTCTGTCTGTCTGTCTGTCTGTCTGTCTGTCTCTTCGTCAGTCAGGTGTTTCTCTGCTTTTCATTTTCCTGGCTCTACATTTACAATAATTGACAGATGACTATCTTTCACCCTGCACCCCCCCCCCCCCACCATCCCTCCCACACACACACACACATTTTAAACATTGAACAGCACTATATTCTTGACGAAAATGCCTGATTCATCCTCTTTGGAAATATACTTCTACAATTTCACTCTTTTTGTCAGAATGGGGGTCTGTGAGGATTAAAACAAACGTTGTGAATGTGCACCTATGGGTACAGTACAGTCGCCGTCGGCAGTCACTTTTCCACATGTTCACAGTGGGCGCCCACTGATGTTCCACAGAAATCCGTTTGATACCGATTTCTGTGAACTCTGTGGGCATGTAGTTCTGTGGGCAAAAGCCTGTGGACTTCTGTGGAAAAGATTACTGAACGATGATAATGCCGGACGGCAGTGTCCACATAATTAATCCGAAACACGTCTGCCCACAGAAATGTAACTGGAAGTAATTTTTAACACGTCTTGAGAGAATGTGACTCTGATTAAAAATATTTATTTCTTCATCATTTCAATTTGCAAGCACAGGTATATGGTCATTTTTGTATTTACAAAAAGGAAAAAAATGATAACTTGTTAAAATTTCGTCACATTTTCTCAATCTGAAAAGTGAATAGCACAACCCACACTGTGAAAACAAGACATACAGTGAGTGACAAACCCATGTCGATTGCGAACAAGTGCTTTGAAAAAAATGTGTACAAAACGCAAAAAATAGTTGAAAATAAAAGAGTGCACCTGCGAATATCACTGATATGCAGTTAAGTATTGATATGATCTTTCTGTTAAACCGAATCTGATTTTCGATCGACTGTTGAACAATTCGTTCGCTTTCGTTGACAACTCTAAGCTCGGGCGGGAAGGGGAACATTCGGCTTCTAGAATTTTCGGCCTGGAAATATTTTGACAAAGGAACATCAGCTCGGTGAAATTAGCGCCGAGTACTCAGGCCCATTTATTTATTTATTTATTTATTTATTTATTTATTTATTTATTTATTTATTTATTTATTTATGTAGGAAGAGGCTAATCATGACAGCACCCCCTGGCCTTGAACTTTTTTTAATTCTGATTGTTCAGCGTACAATACAAATGCATCGTCAAATTAATTTCGTTTTTTATACCCCCGTCAGTCCGTCTGTCCGCCAGTCCTTCCGTCGAGAAATTGTTTAATAGAGGGTACCGTCATGCTGTAATTTTAACTTAGATTTTTTTTAATTCTTCTCTTTTCATTTGGGATATATTATCTTATAGTTCAGCATACAATAAAAATGTATCATCAAATTAATTTCATTTTTTTTTATCCTGACCCTATCGATAAATTACTTCGGAATTATTCATTAAAAAGTGCAATATGAAAGTCGCCCTTTTTAGTGGATAATTTCGAGAAATTCTGATTGTTCAGCGTACGATAAAAATGCATCGTCAAATTAATTTCGTTTATTTTTAAGCTGCCCCTATCGATAAATTACTTTGGAATTATTCACTAAAAAGTTTAATATGAAATTCGCACTTTTTAGTGGATAATTTCGGAGTAATTTTGATAGTTCAGCGTACAATAAAAATGCATCGTCAAATTAATTTCGTTTTTTTTTAACCTGGCCCTATCGATAAATTACTTTGAAATTATTCACTAAAAAGTGCAATATGAATGTCGCACTTTTTAGTGGATAATTTCGGAGTAATTCAGATTGTTCAGCGTACGATAAAAATGCATCGTCAAATTAATTTCGTTTTTTTTCAACCTGGCCTATTGGATAAATTACTTTGGAATTATTCACTAAAAAGTGCAATATGAATGTTGCACTTTTTAGTGGATAATTTCGGAGTAATTCTGATTGTTCAGCGTACAATAAAAATGCATCGTCAAATTAATTTCGTTTTTATGTGTACCCATACTATGTATAGTACACATAATGCCAGCATCTGGGGTGGCCATCCGTCGTTCGTCCATCCTTTGTCCGTCCGTCCGTCCGTCCGTCCGTCCGTCCGTCCGTCCGTCCGTCTGTCCGTCCGGCGTCCGTATCCATTTCTTTGGCATTCGATAACTTGAAAACTATTGCTTGGATTGTCAAGTTACTTTACATTTGTGTTCAGATTACTGATGTGCGGAGCTGTGTAGTTTTTTGTGTAAATCTGATAATTTGATCCTGAGATATTAACCCTTTATCCTTCAAATTGAAAATTCCTCCAATCCCTTTGGCATTCGATAACTTGAAAAATATTGCTTGGATTGTCTAGTTACTTTATATTTGTGTTCAGGTTACTGATTTGCCGAGCTGTATAGTTTTTGGTGTAAATCTGATGATTTGATTCCGAGATATTAACCCTTTATCCTTCAAATTGAAAATTCCTCCAATCCCTTTGGCATTCGATAACTTGAAAAATATTGGTTGGATTGTCAAGTTACTTTATATTTGTGTTCAAGTTACTGATGTGCCGAGCTGTATAGTTTTTGGTGTAAATCTGTTATTTTGATCCTGAGATATTAACCCTTCACGAGACTAATGGATCTATCTTGTCTGACATAGACCACTGGGGCTAACTTTAATTAATATCGACGGGGTAGGGTTAAAAAAAAAACATTAGGTATTGGTAAGCGAATACTCGAGAGGTGCCTATCCCACTTGTAATGGACCAACCCCCGAGGGAATCCCGGGAAGTGAAGCAGAGCTTGTTCATTGTGGTAAACAAGCCCTGCTTTACTGGTGGATCATGACCCAGTAACCAATGCTTGGGGTGGGAGTTGTTTTTCTGAAATTATACTCTCATCTCTTGATTCGAATTTCGAAGACAGCCGGTAGCTGTCGCGAAAACGAACCGGAACTTTGCGGAAGCGGAAGATAAAAATGACGCCATGTGGGGAACTGGAGAGGCCTTATTTGGTGACGATAAATTCATAATTGGTGGAAATATCCCTCCTTTTTATTTAACCCTTCACCTAACGTAACGGCCAAAACCGGCCAGCGCTATACACGAAAATCGCCATTCAATCTATTTTATATTTTGACTTTTTGTTCCCAAAACATAGGTTATGACCCCTCATTCGAACGTCACTCTCGTTCCAATGAGAGGTCATAACCTATGTTTTGGGAGCAAAAAATTAAAATTTTTAGTTACAGAAAAAACCTTTTCACGAGTGTCGTCTACTCCTAGCGTTAGGTAAAGGGTTAACAGATGGCAAACATATGAGTAGATAAATATCACATGGTCCACAAGCTTTTTAGTTCTGGTCATTGGTTATCGCCATTCGCTAACATTATCACATCCACATCATTCGCACCTCTGACTTCAGAGTGTGAGCAATCATGGATACACTGGAATTACCAGAAAGACTCGTCAGAACAATCTCAGCCCTGGGCATCTCTTGCCCTGTCACTTGGCCTGTCCAGGAGACAGGTAAGAGAGTCCACCTGAGCCTGGAATTTGAAATAGAGACAACCAAGTCACCACCCCCTTCGGGGAGAGGTAGTACCTTTTGCGAGAGGATTCCATCTCCCACTGTCCTCACCCGAAGGGGCACGGAGGCACTGAAGAGAGAAAGAGAAAGAACAGGAAGACCAAGCGCAGGGACGCCCGGCGCTTTGAGGCCTCCCGGAAGGGGAAGAAAGAGGTGAGCGAGAGGATGGGGGTTCTGAAGGCAGTCGCCAGTTCCCCTCCTAGTCCCACTAGTACACCCAACCAACTGCCAGCTCCTGAGCCGGTACTGTTGGATGAGGAACGTCTGGTGGAGACTGAGGAGGAACTGGAGGTTGCGTTTTCACCACCTCCCACCCCTCACTCCTCACTTCCTTCTCTACCGGATAGCCCGGGTGTGTCGATCACAGCAAAACAGCCACCTCAGTCTGCAGCCACCACCGAAGACATGAAGAGAGCAATAGAACGAGCAACTGAGATAGGACAACAAGCCATCTCCGAAACCCGCGAGTTCAGGGAAAAATCCAAGGCAAACTCAAAAAAGGCATTAAACGCAACCCAATCACTAACCTCAACATCATCGACTTCCACATTACCATCTCAACCACCTCCAAAGAAAAAGAGCCGGAAGAAGCCCATGCGGTGGTAAGCCTCCCCCTCCTTCCCTTTCTCCTCTACCACGCCTTGACATTCAACAAAAAACGAACAGTCAACGAGGGTCGAAAGGGGCTTGCCCCAAACCGTCCCTGCGCGACTTCGGCGCGCGAAACCATTCCGTCCGAGCTTTTTAGTTTCTGCATTTTCCTCAGTTGGATTCCCCCGTTAATTTGTTGTGACAGGGGAGAACAGAAACTTGTCTGATATTTTGACCTCCTTCCGATGTTAACAGATTTGTTTTCTTAGCTATCGTGTAGAAAAATTACGTAACATAAATATTGTAGCAGTGTAATAAAAAGTCAGATCATGTGTACTCCACGGGAATTGCCGTGTTAGTTATTAATTCTGTGGGAAAGTAGGTAGCATGCACACGGTCCAGAAAAATCTCTCCACAGAAATTTATGTGGGCAGTTGAAAGGTAATTTGCCCACGGTTTTCCACAACTACTGTGGACATGTGGAAAAGTGACTGCCCACGGCGACTGTACTGTACCTGCAGCACAAGCATAGCACTGTAGAATCAATATTTGATGCTTTTGGGCATTTTAACAGTGTTATGAGATACCACAGTAGCAAGTACTGGCTATTCTGCTGTGAAAAATATCACTGTTTTATGTTTTATCAGTGCCGTACCAATGACTCTAAGTGTCTTAACTGAGAAAACTGAGGCCTTTTTTTACAAAAAAAATGCAAAATATTCATCAAACACAATGCGAAATGACCCCAAAAGCCAGAATGTGATTTAAGAACTATCACAATGGGAAATTTAATATCACAAAAGGTTTGTTTTGTGTCAATATCAATTAATTTATTAATTATATCACAGTCTTTGATGAAAAGGGGCATACCGGGGTCCTGTTTAGTGCTATACTTGACCACATCAGTATTGTAGAAGAAAATTTGACATCAGTTGTTAGGATAAAATGATAGAGTCCTTTTATATTGATAAATATATAGCGGCAACGCCAATTTTTTAAATAAAATTGACATTTATGTTGTTTTGTGGGGGTTCGGACTCTGTCTCGTTTGTCCTATGGTTAAGTGAGACAGATTTTTCCCAAACTATTGAGTGCTGATGCAGATTTTAGTCTTATTTTGGGATCAGGGTAGGTTTTAAAGAAAGCTGTGAATTCTTATCCCTCTCAGCTAATTTATTAGTTTAAACAATATTTATTCAAGAATTTGTTATTTGTGTACATTAAGCTAAACGATGTATACAACACAAAATACAGCAGAACACAAAATAACAAAGATATACAAGTAGATATGGGTTGCTATGTAAGGTAGGGATTCGACAGAAAGCTTATATAATTTATTAGGTAACTGGCTAGAAAAATCTTTTGGAGGCAATACCAGTTTTTAAGCCCATTTGACAAAGTTTGGATACGTTTCCTTAAAAGAGCAAATTTCCCACGTTTTTGACTCAGCAGAAGCCAAAAGTTACATTCTAATGCAGAAATGACTGTTTTATCTCACGAAAGTGGTAAAATGTATCTTTGGTAGGGTTGGGGATGAGAAAAGGTATCACTGAACTAAATATTTAAATTAGAGTTACCTGACCTTGAAATGTTGCAAATGGTGCAGTCTCTAAAAATAAGCACGCTTGGGAAAATATATTGTTTCAATAAACTTTTAAAACATTCTATTAACATCATGCATTATTTTGGAATACTCCAGATAAATAAAGAGGGTGATTTGGTGACTTTTGGTCCCCAAAAATACAATTGACTTTTGGTGTGTTTTTGTAGGGAATTCTCTGAAAAAATATGTGCACGTGACGTGACCGGTCCTTCCTTTCCTGTAAGTTTTTTTCTCTTATTCGTTGCACGACCCCCTGTTTTCTGGTCAGAAAAAAGTTGCCTGAAGGGCTATACTTAACAAAGATATTTGAATGCCAAAATTAAAGTTATATTTCTTTTCGCCTGAACGTTATAATGGTATCCTATGGGAAAATATTTAGTTCTGTGATACCTCTAACGGGCAATAATACATTGACTGATGAAGCCATAAATGCAATATGCCGCTAAGTGTCTCTGTATTAAAAACTATAAAAAAGGAGCGAACTTGGATTTCTGCTTGTGTGTCGACTACCGAAGAAGAAAGACGTCTACGAATGTGACCGTCTTCAAAATCAACAATCAATTACAGATTAAGCTATTCAAGGATGGCGCTGGATTGCAGTTTTCCACGAGAGATTGGGAACAAGTGACCAAAGTAGTGAACATAGCAAAGAAGATTAGCCTTGGGCAGAACACAGAATAACTGAAACCAAACAATATTCACTGCTCCATGTTTGATATAGATGGCGCCTAACGAAGAGAATCACGGTATCACAGAGACTATGAAGAGAGCGTTTCATTCGAAACAGATTGTCGTGACTTTCCGCTACCGATAGCGGGGCAGCTTCTATGTGGAGAGAATGGATCCTGACTAGTAAGTGAAAAAAGGAAAACCGATCCAGTGCGGAGACCACCGGGACAAATCTAATATGCACTAGAAGGAACCCGCCTGAAGACCCTTAAGTTCATGTGATCATGTGAGAAATGAACTATTTTTTCTTGGAATCGAAGACTGAACTGAATCTTTCCAGCGTGGCATTATTTTTTTTTTGCGTTTCTGGGAGATAAAAGATGATGCTCTACCAGAAAACAGAAACATATGCCCGGGTGTTATTTTATTTACGATGTACCCGAGAAAGAAGAAACGGATACGCCACAGAAAAAAAGTTAGGAAAATAGAAGATTCACAGATGATGAAATCCTGTTTGTACTTATTAGCTGAGGCCAATGACGTTCCGGACCTTGTAATCATTTTTATTCTTGTGCAAAGACCTTATCCAAACCATTGATCAGATGTCCAATCTTCAGAATGATTGGTTATAAATATCCGAGAATCAACATGCTATAAGGTGCTGTCTCCATAAAAAGGCGCGGGAAAGAAGAGACCGTTATTCAATTCCACAGAAAGGAAATAAGTAACTATTCTTCAATTCCACAGAAAGGAAAGAAGAAACTGTTGTGCAAGTCCATAAAAAGGGTCTGCCAAAAAGAACACCGTTTCAATGTTATCTTAGAAATGATGAAAATTAGAATGTAAACATGTGTTGTTAATTATTCACTACCCACTACGACCATTCATTTATTTATTTATTTATTTATTTATTTATTTATTTATTTATTTATTTATTTATTTATTTATTGGTGTTTAATGGCACTTTCGACAGTCAGGGTCACCTTGTGTCGGGCCACTATGACCATCAACAGTGCCCAAGATTGGAACCTGAAATAGTATCTTGGATGAGAAAATGAGGGGTATGATATTAAATCGTTGAGAAATATCTTTATGGCCCTCCTGAACGCATCCAGGGGGAATTTAAATCTCTACAGCAATGGGCCTCATTTGACCCTATTAGTCCTTGGATGTGAACATAAAGGGTTTGAGTTTAGATCGATAAGAAATAGTATCATGGCCCTCCTGTACCTGTACAGGGGCAAACTAAGACTTGGAACATACATGATATCAACAGGTCGAAACCGTTTCGGTGGCATTCAAGTGAATTTGGGTGGCATTCGGTACTTGTCGAGTTGTTTTTGGTAATTAGACATAAATCCATAGAATCGAACAGAGATGGCCGCGTCATTTTGGAAGCCTTTGGATTCCATAGCAACCAAGTGCCATCGAAGATGGCGGACCAGATAGATAGAAACCCGAGAGTTATGGGTTAATTGGAAACAGATGAATAGTCGTCGGGTATAATTTCGTATTTAAATTTTCTCAAGTTTAATCGAATATGCCCCAGTCTTATTAGAGAACTTTCAGTTGCTTACCGTGGAAACCAGTAATCGAAATGGACGACGGAAACACATGTTGCCCAAGCGCATCGATATCAAGTATCGTCTGATGGCGTCACATTATGGCCGATCACATCGGCTACCATGACCATCCCCACCTGACGTCAATGCGTGACATGACTATGACGTTACATGTGAGATCCTGCAAATATGGCTCGTTTACCACATCGTCTACTACTGCTCTACCACAGACTATCGGACGCATTTTACTTATTTGGACGTTGTCCCATATGATGTTACCACAGACTACTTCCTTAACGCTTGAGAATTTCTCAGGGCGGCAACACAGTTTTTGATATGATTTTTACCGTTATATATTTATATTTATTTATTTACTTATTTGTGTTTAAGGTCACATATTTCTGCCAATGGTTAATCATGGCCTCGACAGTTTTACGGGTGGGAGAAGCCGGAGTACCCGGTGAGAACAACCGAACAACGGCGACCAACTGTCAGCTCCCCAAAACACTAATTCCACACAAGCAGGGTTAGCATTGGTTGAAGACAGGTGCACCATCGACGCTCTAAAAATACATTTACTCTTAAATATTAAAAAAAAATGTTAAGCAAGCAAGAATGATTGGTAGACAAATTAAAAAAATACAGAAGCAAAGGGGTGTATTTGTCTCAGAAGTATCTCTTCACTAAATCACTTGAAATCAAAACACGCTAAGAACTTGTTGCAAAAAATGTTCTAATCTCCATCCCAATGCACCACTTCCTAACACCCCTGTTCCTATTCGTTTAGTCTACATTTCAGTATTCGTCATACTAATCGGGAAATCAATTTTTGTTTAGTGAGTTTTCAGCCCGTTCCACAGTTTTTGAACATTGTCGTGCACGATGAATTCTTGCCGTCTGTGCACTCGTATCGAAATTGCGAGGTATCGCTATGCAGGTTTTCCCCGTGGCACAGCTGATGATTCAGTCTTTTTTCAGAGCTCATTGAGCCCTGTCAGGTGGGACTGAATTTGGCGAATTTTTGTTTACAGTGTGTATGTGCGTGGGGTGGGTGGGGGTGCCACATGGGGTTTCGCAGTGTTTACATCAACATGCTGACGGTTAATCACACAAGGCCATAAAAACCTTAATAGGTCTATTTGAGTAAGACTGTAAAAATTATCGACAGTAAAATGAACACATTATTGATGAGAACAAGCAATTTTCATCAATTATTTACTTCTTTCAATTTGTGAATATAGATTGAATCTTCATATTAATATCTATGTAACCCCAATAATTGTAAATTACATTTATTCTATATAATTCTGACAGTCAAAATATATCTGAAAATAAAAGGTAAAGAAAAAAAAATACCCCCTCAACTATTAAAAACTGATGGGTCAGAACCAGAAGTTCTCATCTACGCATATTAAAAATAGTTTACTTACTCCAAGCAAACCTCAAAACAAGCTCCCAGACCACCAGACTATTTTTTCTGATATGGGACGTTTGTAAACCTATTTTTCACTGTGTTAGCGCGCAGACGACTGTTGATATGGTTTGAAGTCCCTTTACGCGTATAAAGATTCATTCACCCCCAGCTATAGATATTCCAATCAACAAATATTTAATTCACCTGGTAAACATCTAGATATTTACACAGTTAGTAGAACTGTGGTAAGTTGTCATTAAACTACTGCTGTGACGAGTTTTCGTGGTATTGTCATCAAAGATTTGTTCAAATCAATTCTAGATTTAGAAATATGTTTTGCATTGATGCGAATGTTTTAGATTCAGTAGGATGATCTATTTCAGTTGGGCTGAAAAGCAAACCGCATGTGCGCTTTTTCGACCAACGGTATTATTCCAAACGATTGAATCTAAACATAGACGATGGGGTGTTTCAGGGCGAGCCCGATTCCAGGCTATAACAGCGTCGAATTCCCCACAGATTTAGACTGGTTTTACGTGACATAAGTTTTATCTCGATATTGTAATATACAGTACGTGGAGAGTGGATAGTAACTAAATCACCCGTGAAGTGGACTTATATCCCAAAGTATCACTTTCAAGTTCTGTTCATATGGACAAAAAACACAAGCAATGTTTCAGCCAATGGATCTCCAGGTTTAACCCGAAGGTCATTGGCTGGAACTTTTCTTGTGATGTTTATGCTTTGCAACAAAATTGTAATTATTGCACGGGTGGAATCTGCACTCTGCGGGTGACTTAGCGATGATGCACTCTCCACGTACTGCACTGCCAAATCACAACGTGCTACCCAGTGTACAGTGCTGACATCTGGACTATGTATGCAACCCTCCACCCATCTACAGCTGTTTCCGTGAGTGTGTGTACAACACCGCACCACATTTCCGATGTGTGCTACCTATCTTCATTCTATATGCTTTAGGGGGGGGGGGGGGGCACTTATACCCAACTCCACGTATCCCCGTTAATTGGAATTTAATGATGATGATCTTTTGATTTTTTGCCAAATCTGTGTATTGGGTTGGGAGTTGCATTGGGATGGTACTTGAACCCCTACCACTTCACATCACTGGTTGAGCAGTAATGGACATTAAAGTGTGCCCACGGTGATATTTGTGAACGAATGGGACTGAATAGGAGATGATTTGACAAGACTTTCTTTATAAACGCCAACAATTAATCTGGACTGCTTACTGAAGTTTCCAGTTTACGAAACTTATATCTTAAAATGGACTTGGATTTGGAGACTCTATTCTATCCAATAAGGAGACATGTCATTTGTACACTGCTTCACTGGAGTGCTTCCTCATAGACAGCATGTCTTTATACATGTATGATAAAATGGAGGTACTTTATTGGAGCATTACCCCATCAAAAGCCAGTATGATGGAGTAGAGGATTCTCTCCGGGTACTCCGGCTTCCTCCACCCGTAAAGATGTCACGGTCATGATTAGCCATTGTGCACAAGTATGTGACCATAAACACCAATAAATAAATAAATAAATAAATAAATAAATAAATAAATAAATAAATAGATGGAGTAGAGTAGTTGTAGCAGTAGTGTAATACTTGAGTACCTTTAGTAGTATGATTAAGACGTTGTGTTGTTTTTTTATTGTCGTTTATTGGCACTTTCAAAAGCCATGATCACATCTTATTATGCCAGTAATTGTTATTGACCAATCAGCTTCATTATCTAGTGACCGTATATGGGACTGTGTGTCATCGAGCTGACCTTATATAGAACGTATATACGGTCAGTTCCGACATTTTGTTTTTGACATCCAACGCTCGCTTCGATGTTTTCCTAATTTCGCGTGTTCGACGAACAACAAATAATTTCGCGTGTGTGTCTGTTGAGCAACGTACAACTATAATACGTTTCTTCCAGTCTTTGAGAAATGTTAATAAACAAATGTAAATAAATACAATAAATAAACCACTAAAACGACATGTATATAACTGCCGAGTCGGAAACATTAGTATCACCATTAACAACAAATAATGATCGAAACTGTTCCCACTTACCCTCTTGAAAGAATTGTTAATCCATTTGCTCCAGTTGTTTTATTTTTCTAGTACTTAACACTGAATTAAAGTTGTGAATTGTTAAAATAAATTCCTGTTTATTGAGAAGAAAACTCCGTTTTTTCAGCGCCTGCTACTAGCATGACCTTCACATAAGGTAAAATCAGGAAATTCCCTGATAGTGATAACAGAACATTTGCGCTAGGAATCTTGGCACACTTATGGTTGTGTCTCTTTCAAAGGACTGGCATAATAAATACGTTATGGGGCTTTCAGTGGGTGGATATGGTGTGATCTAAGGCTCAGTAAGATCAATATTTGGCTCGGCCTTCGACCTCGCCTAATATTGATCTCACTAAGCCTCAGTTCACACCATATCCGCCCACTGAAAGCCCTATAACTCGGCAAGAATAAATGTAGTAGTACCTGTAACAGAATTAGTAATGGTAGTGGCTAAAGTAATAGAAGTAGTAGAACCCGTAGTGGTGATGGAAAATAGAGGTCGTGGCAAATGCAATAGTAGAAGTTGTTGTAGTTGAGTTGCAGAGGTAGTAGTAGTTGCAGTAGCAGCAGTAGTTGTAGTAGTAGAGCAGCAGTTTTAATAGTATTATGAGTAGTAGTTGTAGTGGTAGTACGCAGTAAGGTAGTTACGGTAGTAGTATTTGTAGTAGCATTAATAGTAAGTAGTCATAGTATTGTTATTATTATTATTATTATTATTATTATTATTATTATTATTATTATTATTATTATTATTATTATTGTTATTACTAGTAGTAGTAGTAAGTAGTAGTAGTTTTTATTGGAGTTTAACGACACTTTAGCCATAGTCACCTCGTGTCAGAAGTAGGAGTAGTAGTAGTAGTGGTTGTTGTATCGTATCGTTGGAACGGCGATTTATTCAATAAAATAAGTCTCACTTTAACCATGTAGGTAGCTGCTATTTTAGTATTATGTAATGTGAAAAAAATTATGCATTATTGGGCTTGTCGGTTGACAATATAATCTCATAAATACTCATTTGCACAGATAAGGGCATAAAATAACAATAGAAAAATGTCAGTGTATTGCAAACGAGAGGGTAGGGAGGAATTTACTTCTTAAGGTTTTATTATAAAATTGCCTTACAGTACGTATAAATGTATCGCTCTTTTTAATGATTGTATAGTAATTTTCTGTCCTCAGAAATTGGTCAAGACAATTCGTTATTGGATTGCTGTACTAACTCCCCTGACAAATATGATATAATAGTGCATCTTTCTTGGAAAATTTTCGACTTGTATGAATATGCCTGAAAAATTCATCAGCTGGTGCAACTTGCATCATTTCGCTAAGGCATCTGATATATACTGTGTTGTAGTTTGGGTCATTGTTGGTATTTTGCCCCGTGAGTGCATCGAGGCAACATATTGCACTCAGGGAACAATATTTCATGCACGGAATGTTTGATTTCCAGTCATTTTTTGTTTTGTTTACATTGATACTACTCTATTCCAAAAAAGTAGGAGATATTTAATAAAAGTGAGATATATGAAGAATATATTTATATTTCCATCAAAAAGACAGTTGAGGCATTGCACTGTGATATCTGGTGAATGATTTCAGCGATAGTTGGGTGTGTCACAAGCACACATTCCAGTCCTTGACCTCAATACCTTCTGAATCCTCCTCGATTTGCGAGACAAGCGCGGATCCGACGTGACATACTCCTGACCAAACGTCCGATATCAGCTTAACCGACGTTATTCCATTCTTCCTGCAGTGCAACGGCGAATTCCTGAACATTGGTAGGGAGCTGTTGGCGTAGCCGTATGCGCCTGCCAAGCGTATCCCAGACGTGCTCGATTGGTGAAAGGTCTGGACTTAGTGCTCGCCAAGGGAGTGTAGTGATGTTCTGTTCCTGGAGGAACCCTGTAGCGACACGGGTCCGGTGTGCTCTTGCATCTTGCATTGTCCTCTTGGAAACTGAATCGACGGCGTGACGTCGCGCAAATGGCACCTCATGAGCTGTTAACATGTTGTCACGGTAGTACTGCCCTGTGATACGCCCTTGGTTGACATGTAATGTTGTTCTGCTTGTCATGGTTATGCCTCCCACATCATAACCCGATCCACCACCAAAACGATCGTGCTGCCTAACGGTTACGTCATTGTATCGTTCGTTCCGCCGCCGCCACACTCTGTTTCGCCTGTGGCGAAGTCGAGAGTGAACCTTGATTCGTCGGAAAACATGACGTTGCTCCACCGACGATTGTCCCAGCACTGTCGTGCTCCACACCAGTTAGGCCTTGCTGGGATGTCAGTCAAACGTGGAATTATTCGAAGTCGTCGAGAGTACAAATTCCAGCTGTGTAGGCAATTTCGGATAGTCTGACCACTTACTCGTACATCTGTCGTCGGTGCAGCTGCTGTCCAATTTCTGAGGCACTTTGATGGCGGTTACGTAATGCTGTGTTTCGGATGAAACGATCCTGGTTAGCAGTTGTCGCCCTTGGACGACGTGATCGACGTCTGCCATCAACATTGCCTGTCTGACGGTAGCGTGACCACTACCTGCTAATCACCGGTTGAGTAACATTGAGAATTTGAGCCACTGCAGTCTGTCTATTGCTAGCTTCCAACATGCCAACGTCACGTAAACGTGCGTCACGTGTCAGTCTTCGCATACCTCGAAAGTTACATTTCGACCAGAAACTATTGATGAACGAGTTTATACCAAAAATAGAACGATGAGACCCCCGACAGCGCCCGTCCAGTACAAATGAACATTTAAAAACGTACCCTACAGACATTAACGCTCGTGCACGCAGTTTTCTTGGGCCGGTGACATTCATGATCGACACTAAACTTGGTAACATATTGATGCGTCCAAGCACGCGTATCCAATACCATTTTCCGAAAGTATCAACTTCAGTTTGGATATTCCCTATTTTTTTTTAATTGTACACCATTAGCATATACTGTTTATATCCGTACGAAACGTATTCCTCTTTTAGGTAGAAAGTGGACATGGATCAGTTTGGCATCAGTCAAAATCGGTTTAAAAACTGGTTTGGTGCTGGAAGCAGATATTTGGGCTAGGAGTGCAAGTGCTGCTGCTTAAAGACTTCTTATTGGAGTTAAATAAGTTTGTCAGTTAGCATATGCTTTGTCACAATTTATGGAAGAGTGCCTGTAGGCGTGAACAAATTTTGATGACCAAAAATAATTTAGCGCTCAACCAGATCACTTGACCGTGGCTCAAACTTCAAAATATAGCTGACCTATGGGTCCAATTTGGGATTTCTGTTTCCATATGCTGTAGTGACTGTTTCTTGTACGCCATACCTCGGATAATTCTATGCCACCATGACTATGAGAATAAAATATACCATTGAAACTGAAGGACGAATGACTGTCACTGACAGAAGAGTGTAACTGTGCTTGGGTCGAATTGTCTCTAGTGTTCCTGACGGAGAGCATCGCTAAACATAGAAAAACTGTGCCGCAAAATGAGCTGCATAACTGCAAAATATACTCCCGGGAAAGTGATGGGAAATGTAGCAATACAAACAACACAATTATTCACAGAGCAATATTATGTTCAGGTCGTCAGTCTTTAATACGACAATCAAGTCATTCATGTTTTTTTCATATTAATAGCATATTCTATGTAAGCTGGTCATGATAAGTAAATATATCATCATAACCGTCCAAATTTTGTGCGAGTTTTTCAGACACATAAATAAGACCGAACTGTACGCCCAATGAGTTTTAAAAGGAAATTAGCAGTACGTGAAGAGCAGAAATAATTTCAGCCTCACGCTGTATTAATGAGTTTTTGGTCTCAAAAATTGTTTGTCTGCTTGTTGTGGTGACACATCCGTAACCCTGGATCATATTTTGTCGGACACTTTATGGATGGATACATCTGGAGTATCCATTGGAAGATGACTACCCAGCCGCAACAATAACCATAAAGTTTTCGGACTTACTGAACATTTGTGAGCAGGTATTTTCTTTGTTCAAAGGAATGTATATCAAAGTTCACACACCTTGAAATATTGGAATATCGCGTCAGATCAATATTCACAAGACGCAAAGAGTAGAGATACATTACACGCCCATAAAATGGAGTTTCCACCTAGAAAGTACAAATTTAAATTTAGAAAATAAAACAAGAGGTACAGTTAAAACTATAAGTCCTGTCACGAACTATGCGATTATCTAGGCGAAATTGCGCGCAATTGCCATATCGAATGGCATCCACAGGATGGCAGGTTCTCCTGGTTACTCAGAGCAAACACAGGCAATGTTTCAGCCAGTGGACCTCCGGGTTACCCGGAGGTCCATTGGCTGAAACATTGTTTGTGCACAAGCCATATGCACAGAATTTGATAGCCTTACTATGTTTTTTTAATAGTTTTCTTGCAAAGTGGTCGTGTTATTTCTGGGGTGGATGTCCTCTCAACAGTTATTTTAGGGGTATTAATAGCCCCGTGAATTTTGGCTGGTACTGTTTCATGGATGGCGGCGTTATAAACTGATCCAGTGCGACAGTGATTTTGGCCAAACCAGAATGCCTCCCTCTTCCCCCTCACTCCTGCTATGCCGTCCCATTAGTTGCGTATATTTTACAGTTTCCAGTGAAACATGAGTATGACGCAGGTCGTGATACGAGGCATAAATTTAACAAAAATAAGCAAATTCTTATTTCGTGTTAAAGATCGCCGAAATGGAAACTAAACGCCGTCTACCTGAACGTCTTAGAATATGTTATGTATTTATTTGGTATGTTTACAAAAAATCTCAATTGATAAAGAGAAAATATGTTGCACATCGAAAAATATCGCTCCAAGCCAAAGGGACAACATAGATCACGGTAGGTGATTCTAATTATTTTATTCCGAGTCAGCCTCTTACACGCTCAGCATTTCAAAATCACCCGATATTCGAAGCAGTTTTTACAAACAGGTTGACTTCGATAAATTGTCATCATTCAAATTATTCCAGAATAATACGAAAATGCAACATATATTATTATTAATTAAACATTTCAGCACTTAGCACCCCGGTGGTATCGCCCTAAGGAATAGGAATATATTTTACAGAAAAGTTGACGAATCTATTCTATATTCATGGGGATGTTCATCAATCGTTATCTTCCCACATACTTATAGGGCTATGGGATTAAGACAGTGCTGAACTACTCGGTGATCTGTTGTGTTATGTGTTTCACTATTTTGTTCACGCAAACATTTATGCACGGCGGGTTAATGGGGTTAAATGAATGGTCTTGGCTCTATGGTTCGTAATTCAGTTCGGCAGTGTGGTAGAGCTTGGGTATATGAGAAGCAACACACCAACATCCTTACCATTCACCATTCGACTAAATTAATTTGCACCAGTCCAATTAATAAAAAAAATAATTCGTCTCTTGACTGCAACAAGGTGCCATCTGCAATGCCAAAGCAGTGCAGATGGCGCCTTGTAATACCCAGGGGACAAATTATTCTTTTATATTAAGTGCATGTTTGTTTCCTTCGTCTAGCTAACTTTGAGCCCTGTGATTAGAAAAATAATCTTAAACCAGTGTCAGTATATTCCGGGCTTACGGCAATCTGACGAAATCGATTTTCAATTTGGTTCGACGTCCAACAAGTCATGCAGATTCAATGTCCAAGTAGTTTTTTCTATGCTACCGAGAGATTCTCTCGGGAGCATTATGTTTTTATCATGTCCGTCCGCCCGTTGTCCGTCCATTAACTGTTGGTTTCCATCAAATAACTAAAGAACCGCTTATTTGATCAAACCATAATTTTGGGGTAAATTGTGGATGACTAGACAATGCTTGCTTTCCATTTTGTTCCAGGTAGCCCATTCAATATGGCCACTATATTGAATTTGGTTTTCGTCCAATAACTAGTGAATGCTGACTCGAATCATTTTTATTTTTTAATTATGAATTGTTGGTGTCTAGAGGAAGCTTTCTTTCGATTTTCGACCAGTCAGCTGATCCAAGATGGCCGCCAGTGGCCAATTCATTATGGCTTTCCTGGTTGCCATCTTGAAGTTGGTTTCCGTCCTATAACTTATGAATACTGATTCGAATCAATTACAGTTTGTCGTTACGCATTATTGGTGTCTAGAGGAAGCTTCCTTTTAGTGGATCAGCTTGCCAATTCAATACGGTCGCCATGGAGGCCATATTGAATTTGGTTTCCATCGAACCATTTTTATTTTTCAATTACGCATTATTGGTGTCTATCGGAAGCTTCCTTTTGATTTGATTATGCCCCTGAGAGACTCACCTTCCCTTTTATTACACCTTTGGTGGCATATGCCAAGGTTTGCGTTGCTCATGTTTTTATATAATAGAGCAGGGGTGCATTTGAAAGTGGGAATAGTAAATGACTGATCAGTCAAGACGAGCTAATATGTAATGCGTACATTAACTAAAGCTGAGGTCAATATGCATATTAATGATTGACTGTCCGATCCATACTCTGTGACATGGCGCACAACGCCGTACAATATTGGTTACATAATACTGATTTTCATCTGTCAAGATCATATTGCTTTAGGTGAGTAGGGGGCTAATATATGATGGTATAACAAGGAACACACAGATGTCTCTACATTCCAGAGGTTCTTGACTTCTAGACGATTTATGTGTGACTCCTGGATTCCCTAGTCATCCCTTTCAAGTTATTATATACAGTACGTGAAGAGAGTATTATCACTAAATCACCCACAGAGTGGAGATTCCACCCAAGCAATAATTGCAAATTTGTTGCAAAGCCTTATAAGGACAAGCAAAGTTCCATCCAATGGACCTCCGGGTTATACCCGGAGATCCATTGGTTGAAACATTGCTTGTGTTTTTTGCCCACACCTACATAACTTGAAAGTGATACTTTGGGTGATACTCCACTCCTCGGGTTATTTAGTTACAACCCACTCTCCACGTACTGTATGACCATATATATGTAATCTATACATATTGAAGTTGACTTACAATCCAACTATTCTGAAGTTTTTGAACAGGAAGGGCAAATCTTCCTTGTTTGATATTGATTCTTGAAAAGGTGACGGCGGGTGATGTCATTTTATCATAATAATACTGTTGATCCATGAAATGTTATAGTATCACGCTCCGAAGTCACATGCTCAAAAATGTCATACCTTACGTCCGAGTGGATCTCATGGACAATCGAAATTGTGATCAAGATGGACGATGAACCGGTAGTCCAGACTACCCTCAGACATGCAGAACAGTTGTGGAAGAATACTTCTGGATCCCACACCCACCTGCAATCTAATTGATAACTGTTGGCTAATTTCATTTAATTCTGACTGTTTGATTGAATTATAATGTTCCCATTTGCGGATGAAGTCTCCGTCGTTTGTATCATTGCAGTTGTATCAGTTTCTCTGCATACGGTTATTTTCACCATAGGCTAATGCACACAGTCTCGAATACGAACACTGATGAGAAAAAAAACTCGAGTGAACAGCATACATGAATTCTCACTAACAGTCTTCCCGCAGCAGTTATGGTCTAATTGCAACGTTGGACACGCCCACATTTTTTATCTCGCAAATGAACGGAACAAAGCAAAACATTCAAACGATAGAAATATTATTCACCGAGTTATGAAATCCTCACCTCGCCCAATCAATGCAAATTGGATATCATAAAGTATGATTTATTGATGTGTATGAAGTAACAAAGCAGGTCGGGCGAGAGGAATTTCGGGTTCCGACGTGTATTTTGTTATGGGGCCCAGGAAGTTGAAAGTTTGTAGCTCATGTTGACAAACATGTGGTCCGAGAATCGAAGAGGCGAGAGAAAGAGTATATGAGAGGGGTAACCGGGAACGTGACGAACATTCGCAACTTTAGCTTTCAAAATCCGAAAAATTTCCCGAGATGACAATTTTCCGAATTTGTGTTGCAAATATTGCCATTTCCTCATCTCCTGTACCAAATGAATGAAGCTTTGTAGGTAACAGTTCAAGCGCAACTACTGCTTTAAACGCCATGCAGTCCTATTCCACCCTCTAAGAGGGTGTCCCCTCAACCAACGTCAATCAACGCTGCAGCTCCTTCCATTGCATGACGTTCGAAGACGTGACGCTGTTATGTTGTGTAACCGCTTTCAATTCATCAAAGGTCATGGTGTTTACTTTGAAAGAAAACTTGTTACACGGTATCATCTTTCAAATGACGCGACTTTTATGTCAATATTAATCAAAGTATGTTGTGAATATTCAATGTTAAAGACTAAAACAGTTTCTTCGAGTCGCCAGCAATTCTCAGTTCGACAGTTTGTACAACATTCATGGCGCTTGATCCTGGCTCTTGACGTTCAGTCTTAATCCATATCACCGAACCTACTTCTAGAGTTATCTATCGTACACATGAGCACTACAGAGTGGTCAGGCCATTTTTTCTAGAGTTGTTATTGACGAAACTTATCCTAGAATATTGTCATCTTATACAATTCTCTTCTAAGAATTGAGAAGATACTCCTCAAACACACCATTATTTTAAACGTAATTTTGTTTGAAGGACCATAGGTGGAAGTAACTTGTACAGACTGCCGGATTACTGTAGTTAATAGCGCTTCCGATTTCTTAAGATCTGTTATTTTGAGGTGAACGGTTGCCCTCGTCCTCGTTTACCCACCCCGTTTTGAAAAGGGCGACGAATGGCCACCCACACAATCATGATGAAGTAAGGTATTCTAAAATCTATGTTTGTTCAATAAATCATGAAACATGACTAGTCCCTTTTAACTCTTAGGGTCTGGGCAATTTTTCAGACTTTTTACTTCACCACATCTTGTAATTTAAGCGGCCTAATATTGATTTCTAATTAACTATTGGTTGCCTCCACCGATCTCTAGAAAACTGGAATGCAGGAACGTTAGCGAAAAACGTCGTAACTCACCCCCCCCCCCCACCACCCACGGACCCACCAAGATGGCGTGAACTCACTCACCGCGGTAATACCTCACATCGACGACGTTTGATGACGTGAAAAATTACGTTGTGACTGTAGTCACAACGTAACAGTCTTTACGTCATCAAACGCCACGATGTTTATCTTGCTCGACAACGAGTTACTTTTCAGTCCCGGTACTTGTTTTTTACTTGTCAATAATAAAGACAATATGTTGTAACTGTTCAATTTGTACTGCCGCCAAAAATGTGCACATCGTCGACATATTCAAATTTACGGAAGCGTTGAGGCGCCAGTGGAGTTTTATTTCTATCTTGCACGTGCAAGTTAGCTCTCTTGCACGTACACGTTACTATCTTGCACGTGCAGGTTAGCTATCTTGCACATGCAAGTTATTATCTTGCACGTGCAAGTTATCTATCTTGCACCTGTAAATTACTATCTTGCACGTGCCTGTTAATTATTTTGCACGTACTAATTACTATCTTGCACCTGCAAGTTAGTTATCTTGCACGTGCACGATAAATTTCATTTAACGATAATTCGGGTGCGCGATGGCTCAGTGGCAGACTGCCGGGCTTCTATGCTAGAGCTCCCAAGTTCGATCTCCGTTCGGGGCGACCCGCGTTGTGTCCTTGGGCAAGGCACTTTATCCCGGTTGCCTACATGGGGGCACGATGACGCCGTGTACTAAGGCGTACTGCACGTCGGTGTTGCACGTCTTCAACCGATGTAACCCTGCTTGAGCGGAGCTTAAACAGAGTTAGAATGTTGAGGAGCTGACAGTTGCTCGTCGATGCTCGATGGTTCTCTCCGGGTACTCCGGCTTCCCCCACCCGTAAAACTGTCACGGCCACGATTAGTCATTGTGCATAAGTATGTCACCATAAACACCAATAAATAAATAAATATATAAATGAATAAATAAATAAATAAATAAATAAATAAATAAATAAATAAATAAATAAATAAATAAATAAATAACGATAATTCATTTTCTGCATGTTACTTCTACCACGTCCGCCATGGTATATACCCCGACCACAGGGACCCAGTTTTCATAACTGCCTCATCCATGCGTCCTATTAGATCATCTCGCAGATCCACCTTCCAACGCAGAACGGCTTCGAGACCTTATCAGCCACCCAGGCATACTAGCCTGAGCATGCCTCTCTTGGACGGCACAAGACATGTCCACAAAAAAAAACGCTCACCCATATAACCAAGCAAATGAGGACATGTATCACTTATTCCTTAATACGGGCGCTCACCGTGTAGGAGCCCACACTCTTGCACAACGCAGGAGGCGTCATTCCAATTCCTTCTATGCTGAGCACACACTGACTCCTACCGCAGGTACCTCGTATGAAATAGAACCCACGGGCACCGCGCCCCAATTACAACTGTATGACTATATCTACGAACCACACATAACCCTCCCACCCACTTCCATAAAGGGATAGATGCCATATTGGTTTGCACGGCAGCGGACACTTCTGTACGTGGACCACCCACACACGGACTAACAATCCATCAATCACCGGTTCAGTTTGCCAAACAACTTCCGGCGTCCTTCGACGGGCTACGCTTTACATGGTATAGGCCACCAGGGCCCTTCTTGTCTCACACCATCGTGCGATGATCACACCCGAAGTTTGTGGGCGAGCATAGTTACTGCTGTGTCCCTTCATAACCAAGATAAATAACTTGCAGGCGCAAGATGGTAACTTGCAGGTTGACGATAGCTAACTTGCAGGTTGACGATAGTAACTTGCTGGTGCAAGATAGTAACTTGCACGTGCAAGATAGCTAACTTGCACGTGCAAGGTAGTATCTTGAAGGTGCAAGATAGCTACATTGCACGTGCAATATAGTAGTTTGCAGGTGCAAGATAGATAACTTGCACGTGCAAGATAGTAACTTGCGGGTTTAAGAAAGCTAACTTGAACGTTCAAGATAGTAACTTGCAGGTGCAAGATAGCTAACTTGCACGTGCAAGATAGTAACTTGCAGGTTGACGATAGCTAACTTGCAGGTTGACGATAGTAACTTGCAGGTGCAAGATAGTAACTTGCTCGTGCAAGATAGTAACTTGCGGGTTTAAGAAAGCTAACTTGAACGTTCAAGATAGTAACTTGCAGGTGCATATAGCTAACTTGCACGTGCAAGATAGTAACTTGCAGGAGAAAGATAACCATCTTACACGTGTAATATAGTAGCAAGATAATAATTTGTAGATTTATTTATTTATTTATTAGGGTTTAAGGTCACATACTTATGCACAATGTCTAATCGTGACCGTGACAGTTTTAGGGGTGGAGGAAGCCGGAGTACCCGGAGAGAACCACCGAACACCGACGATGTTTATCTTGCTCGACAACGAGTTGCTTTTCAGTCCCGGTACTTGTGTTTTACTTGTCAATAATAAAGACAATATGTTGTAACAGCTCCTCGACATTCTAACTCTGTTGAAGCTCCGCTCAAGCAGGGCTACAGCGGTTGAAGACATGTGCACCATCGTCGTGCAGTACGCCTTAGTACACAGCATCATCGTACGTCCACGTAGGAAACCGGGATAAAGTGCCTTGCACAAGGACACACGCGGGTCGTCCCGGACGGAGATCGAACCCGGGACATCTAGCATAGAAGTCCGCCAGTCTACCACTGAGCCACCGTACTACCAGTAATTTGTAGATGCAAAAGTGCAAGATAACTAACGTGGACGTGCAAGATAGTAACTTGCAGGTGCAAGAAAGCTAACTTTCATGTGCAAGATAGTAACTTGCAGGTACAAGATAGCTAACTTGCTGGAGATAGTATATTCTTTGAAAAGCGATCGGAGTTCACGAGGCGTCGGAAAAGTGAAAACGTTCGAGAAATGTGTGTTGCTGTTGAGCATTGTTTATTTATATGAGCATCACCTTCTTACGATGATGGAGTCAGACACACTTTTTTCTGTATGTAACCAATTAGCCTTCCAGCAATAGCGTTGTATAGAGGGATCAGTGGTTGCCTCTGGAGGTTGCCATGGGGACAAGAAACCACTTCCAAAATAATTTAACTATTGCCCACAGAACCTCTGCGTGATTGTATGTTAAAATACCTTAAAATCAAACGATTTTCCCCCTGATGCAGGTTAAAACGCCTATACCGATATAAATTTGATCAACCATAGTAAATTCGTTGGGCACGTTCGATCATTCGATTCAGAAAGAAAACAGTTTTACTTGCACTCATCGAAAACTGATTACACATGTCGAGGAAACCGCTTTGATAACAATAATTACATGACAAATAAATCATCAACCCAGCAAAATGAATTAGGTGAGATCAGTTTTTGACATGATTATGTTCTTTTGTACACCAACAGAGCGTTAAAGCTGAATAATAAACCAAAGAACACACAGCGGAAACATTACTATAAACTTCGGCGGTTTAAGTACAAGTATATAGTAAAGACCATTGGGTGGGAATTACATCGTGAAACAGCTCAAGAACGTAATATCATGACGTCAGCGTGATCTTCATTCATGAAAAAAACAATTCATAAAGCTTTAACGCTGAAGGGTTGTCAAAATATATGCGAACAAGACAAGAAAGGGAGGAATATTGTAAGATAAATTGGTTATTACCTCCAAGTGGGTTTTCGATGTGGCAAGATAAATTTGTTCTCAAGAAACATGCATCAAGCCTCGATGGTGTTCCTCTTACGCATCGCGACTCGCCATAAAGGGCTCGCCGTGATACCCAATATGAACACCATATCGACTTGACATTAGTTTCTCGATCAAACACACAGTGGTGATAATAGTTTTTAATCACAATGTTGTCATATATCAGTTGTCAATCACAATATTGCCAAGGTTGATGAAGACCTTTTTCGGATAACAGTTTGCTTTGGTGGTATTAAAGGAAAGCTTATTAAAGGGGGTTTCCAATCATAGTGGAATGTCTGTTATATTATGGGGCAGTCGCCTGGGTGAATTTATTTCCCATGAGAGCGTCGGACGCTCTCCTGTGATTTTCAAAGTGTCAGGCCTGTTTCTTTCATAATGCCACGGAAAGGGGGGCTTTATATACTATTCCAAAACGAAGGGGATATTTGATAAAAATGAGATATTTGAGGAAATATATTTCATCAAAAATTCAGTTGAGGCATTGCACTGTGACATCTGGTGAATGATTTCAAAGATAGTTGAGTGTCTGACAAGCACACATTCCACGCACTGAGTTGTAAAAGACATGGACAGTCTGTCAGAGAATTTACCACATTCAGTCCAAGAGCTTAACACCTTGTAAATCCTCCTCGGTTCGCGAGACAAGAGCAGAACCGACGTGGCATACTCCTCACCAGACGTTCAATATCAGTTTGACTGATGTTATTCCTTTCTTCCTGTAGTACAGCGGCGAGTTCCTGGACATTGGTAGGAGGCTGTTGGCGTTGCCGTAGGCGCCTGCCAAGCAATTCCGAGACGTGCGCGATTGGTGAAAGGTCTGGACTTAGTGCTGGCCGAGGCAGTGGAGTGATGTTCTGCTCCTGGTGGAACTCTTTAGCGACAAGGACTCTGTGTGTTCTTGAATTGTCATCTCGGAAAATGAATCGACGGCCGTCACGTCGCGCAAATGGCATCACATGAGCTGCTAGCATGTTGTCACGGTAGTACTGCCCCGAGACACGCCATGGATGGCATGTAATGCTGTTCTGCTTGTCATGGTTATTCCTCCTCACACCATAACCGAGCGCGCAAATTCCAGCTGTGTTGGCGATTTCGGATGATCTGACCAGTGACTCGCACATCTGTCGCTCGGTGCAGCTGTTGTCCAATATCTGAGGCACTTTGATGGCGGTTACATAATGCAGTTGTTCGGATGAAACGATCCTGGTTAGCAGTTGTCGCCCATGGACGACCAGACCGACGTCTGTCATCAACATTGCCTGTCTGACGGTAGCGTGACCACAACATGCTAATCACCGATTGAGTAACGTTGAGAATTTGAGACACTGCAGTCTGTCTGTTGCCAGCTTCCAACATGCCAACGGCACCTAAATGTTCTTCGCGTGTCAGTCTTCGGATACCTCAAAAGTTACGTTTCTATCAGAAACTATCGATGAACGAGTTTATACCAAGAAAAGAACGACGAGACCTCATAAAAAGCCCGCCCAGTAGAAAAAACAATTTCAAAACGTACCCCCACAGACACGGCGCTCATGCAAAAAACCTGTACGAAGTTTTCGTGGGCCGGTGACATTCATGATCCACACTGAACTTGGTAATATATTGATATGTCCAATACCATTTTCCTAAAATATTAACATCTATTTGGATATCCCCTACATTTTTGGAATAGTATACTTCCGAGAGGTGAGGAATCTAAATTGTCCTTTATGCCACAGCTTGAACCCCAGTTCGAACGTAAGTCTTACCATCTTATAACGCTCTATCTGTTTTGGGAATGTTCGTGACTTTGAATATTTAAAAGTGATCGAAGATAGCTCACTGAAAACATAATTTACCTACATGGACAGATGAATTTATGGTACAATTTTCTTACAAATTCATTAACAGTCTGATAATTTATATATGTAACGCACAATTACAGTTAGCATTATGAGTCCCCAGTCGCCTGTTACTGCGAGTTGCTTATCCACGCGTTTTTGGGTTCAGTATATATTCTGGGCTTTAAGAATATGTTTACCGACCATTATCTCTCTAGAGTTCCAGAAAGTATTTTTCAGAGATAATTATCTCGCAGAGTTCCGTCCAATGTCTCCCACCGTCACCTGGACTTCGTTCTGCTACAGTTCCCCCTAGTCGACGCTTTCATACATTTGTTCCACTGGTGACAAATCCTCAGTTTCCCACGTAACGACGCAAATCGGCCAATGCTATTCACCAAAATAGTCAAACTCGTTGATAAGCTATGTTTTTGAGGCACAACATGAAAATGTTCAGTCATGCAGAAAATATTTTTCTGCCAATGTCATCTGTTAGCAAAAATGGGTAAAGAATTAATGAAATAAAAGAGAGCATTAACTCCTTGAATGCTGCTGGCAGATATTTCTGCCCAGAACATAAAATCGTTTGCCTTTTAAATAAGAATAATCTGGGCAAATTTAACAAAATTTGCCCCTATAAATTGCATGGACTTGTTAGCCAGTGATTTCTGGATTTAAATTTAGACGATTTTCTTTTATCAAATCCAGTCATGGCTGCTTTACAGCAGCCAGGACTAGATGTGAACACTCAGCGGATTAAGAGTTAACTCTAGTCTATTTCGGAGTCCCAATCACATTATTACGACATCGACTTTTACATTTGTTTAGACGTGTAATGGTGTTGCCGGCGGTATGTTCATGATGGGCTCTTTGATCGTCATTATGTGATAAATTCAAATATTTTATTTTGTTCAGCATCCTGGCCACAAAAATTGTCTTCTGGTCGATCGAAACGCGATCTGATTACGACACAGTACAAACTGTGAGGCGGAATTTTATACATAAAAATGGAGTAGCGTGATCACTGTATAAAGCCAATAAATGCGTCTCGAACGCAGTCACCTCATTTCTCTTACTTGACGGAAGGGAAATTTTAGTCTCCTAAAAAGGGGAACGGATATTTTCCTCCCAATTTCAATGTCGGCATTGGAGATCACAACAACGTATACTATTATTGTGGGTACATGTACATTAACCGCTTCAGCTCAAAAACGTAAACTCTCTTCCTCAAAGACTGGTGTTAGAATATATTATCATTTTTGCTTTCTTGATCAATAAAGTCTGTAAAAATTAAAGAGATTTCATTTATTGAACAAATCATTAATCTTTGAAATTTTATTAGGACACGAAAGTGACTGGTTACGTCCTGCAGTAGTTGTTTTTTTTTTGTTTGTTTTTTTTTTTTTGAAATCCTAAGCCGATTCGGTGTTCCGGTTAACCCTCTAATTTCTATATAAGTGGACTGCTGAAACGTCCGAGGAAAAAGTCGTAACTTATTTTGCCAATCCCAACACGGTGCAGTGTAATTCAACGCGTACAACTTCACCAACTGTAAAATTGATTTACGTGGAGATTGTTCTCTCTGCGCCGAAGGCTTAACCCTTCACCCAACGTAACGATCAGAACCGGCCAGCGTTATTTACAAAAATCGACATTCAATCTTCATTATTTTTTTTTTGTCTCAAAAACATTCAGATCGATGAGCTCATTCCAATGATGGGTCATCAGCTATGTTTTTGAGAAAAAAATAAAAATATTTAGTTATTCACGAATTTTGTTTGCATGTGTCGTCTGCTTTTCATGTTAGATAAAGGCTTAGTACAGAAACTAGTAACACAGAAACAACTTTCCAGCGTCAGCACTTTCTTTGCTAAAGTCAATAAACACACAGATTGACACACGCGTGTGAATGAGTTAATTCATATGGCACGAGTGTCAACGCAGAACTATAAAACGAGAGTCTGCAGGCCATAACTAACATATCGATTACTCACATTCACACGCGCGCGTCGTTCTGCGTTTATTACATGCCTTCAAGTATATAAAAGCAATTATTAGGAGGACACTCAGCAATTCATTTAAAAGAACACATTTGTTCGCCAACTAAATTTGCGAGGGGAACCTATGTTACTATTTTAGATGTCTCTAGCAACAAAAATACATAAATAGTTAATTGAATTTTTTAGACCCAGAAAATCTTTTTTTTCTTGTGGAATATTCAGTATTGATGTAAACATATAATAAAATGCTTTAACAGTTTTCTCAAGCAATAAGTTGTTTTCTAGGAGTCTTATTTTAGACTATGATGCAATACCTGAGTGCAACATTTCAAGGCAGATCACTCAAAACCAAATATTTAGTTCCGCGATACCTTTAACGATTTCCATTCGGCACATGTTTGCTGAACGGATTTTCATTTTCCGCATGTTTTAGTGTTGCTGTAGATGGGGATTTCGTAGAACAGCTGTGTAAACAAAATATTCAATCTGTACTGTCATAAAAATGTATCCCTCATCAATATATTCGGTTTTTCGCAGACATCCAACAGTATATACATTTAAAGCAGTCTGCGATCGCCAGACGTTAGTAAACAGAGCATTATAGTGATAAAAGAGTTTTGATGTAAATTGCGTATTACAAATGCCCAACTGAAGATAGTGGCAGGTGATAAACTTTTCAGAGGACACCCACGCACCGGTATATATAATTATCAGTGGTAACCTGTATGCTTTTAATAGCATGATAGCAAAACAATATGCAAAGCTATGTTTGGGACTCACGCTCGTCTGCAGTTATGTAAATCCGCATTTTGTCCTGTATATTTAATAAATATCCCCATTAGGCCGAGATATTGGAAGATATGTTATATACTGAGTCAAAAAAGAAAGTATAATAAAAACAAATGTGAAAACAATAGCATAAAGAATGAAATATAATAGTTCTAAAGTTGCATGTTTGTGGACAAGAGGTCGAGCAAAGAGTTTAATGACATGTTGTTGTTGTCCACCCAATCTTGTACAAGTTTGCTACGGATTCCAAAATAGCACGTGCTATCCGAGAATGTCAAAATGAATGGGTGACCGACGATGATTTTCTTTGTGTTATGTTATGCTAGAGAGCCTGGGTTATTGAGAAAATACACTATTTTTTGTCTTCCGACATTTTAAAAAAATGCCAAATTAACCGAAAGGTTGCGTGCCATTGAGCAGATGAGCTCGCTGCTGAGTTCTGAGTCACCGTGGCCATTATTTACCGTCTCAGTGGAAGGTATAGAACCACCGGATAACTGTCGACCGACCGCGTTCAGGTAGGCCAAGAGTTACGATCCCTGCACAAGACCTAGACATCAGGACGTCTCACTTGCGGGATCGCTTCCTTCCGGCGACGAGGACAGCAGCAATTACTCCTGGTAAAACTAACAATAGAATCAGTGCACAAACTTCCCGCAACAGACTCGCAGAACACGGCATCAGCAGTAGGCGCCCATACCACGGACCAATCCTTACCCAACGTCATCGTACCGTCTGAATGGAATGGGTACGTCAGTGTGTGCGCTGCACTCAGCAGCGTTGGAGCACAGTTCTTTTTAGTGATGAATCACGATTTTGTCTACGGCTCGCTGATGGTAAGGCAAGAGTGAGAGGAGAATGGTTTTCTGAAGCTTGCGTGTGGGAAGGCGACCGTTTCGGCGGGGGTAGTGTAATGATTTGGGCAGGAATTTTCTTGCACGATCGAACGCAGTTGATCTTAATCGATGGTAATCTGAATGGACAGCGATATAGGGACGACATTCTGAACGCTGTTGTTGTCCCGTTGTTCAACGCTAACCTCGGATTGCAGTTATTTCAGCCCGATGTCACGTGGCGCGTATCTGTCGTGACTTTATTGAGGAACTTTTCATTTCACCCCACGTCTGAATTGCGACGTCCTGACGTGACGCTGGCAACAGTAAAACATGAAATTATGCAAATTCATACAGCTAGACTCGAAATATGAATTTACAATATTTTGTTTGGGATTAAAGTCGATAATACTAAAAATTGCTCCTCAAAGTTTATTATATGTTCTTTTTTGACGCAGTATATATATGGAGGCGATATATGCATTTTTCTCCACTTTATTGGAGTGGAGACAAAACGAACGAGGGAATCTTCGGTCCGGACTTTATTTGCTAATTCCCACTCCGATGACAATGGAAGGTTGGTAAAAAAATGTTGGCCTACCCCTCTCCCTTCCCTCACTCTTTCTCTCGCTCTCTCTCTCTCTCTCTCTCTCTCTCTCTTTCTCTCTCCCTCTCTCTCGCAGTTTCCTAAGCGGCATTATCAACTACTAAGGCAAGAATAGAATAGAATAGCTTAAATGAATTAAAGAAATCTGCCCTCTGTTCATTTTAACTGAAGTTTACTTTTTCTTTCCGCATCAACCGCCTTTATCGTCATTTTTGGAAATTTAAATCTGAAATACAAGACCAACACGGATGGAAATGTTTAAATAGGAAATTGGTTTTCTTGGAAGTATCCTGTGATATTTGAATTTTATATACAGAATCAGAGAACAACATATTCCCTCAACATCCTTCAATGCCAGAAATTATTTCCTGTAGATATGTTTTTTTATTACTCTTTTATATTCTGCACTATCTTACAATTTTTAATTGGCTAGAACAGTGTTATTACCTCGACTGTATTATTATATTCTTCAAGGTCGACTATAAAACATGCTCCGAATAAAGAAGTACCTTCTGTAATGAACTCTCTACTCTGTTTCTGCGTCGTTCGTGTTGGTGGTCGGGTTGGATATCGCGGCTGGCAGAACCACTTTCGAGATCCAGACAAATCCTGAATATAAGTAAGTAATGTACTAAGTGATAAAACATGGGCATTGCCCGAAGGCAACGCCTCTTCCTTTACGTCTAACAGTACCGTAAACAAGTATCTTCTTCCATTGAGCTGGGAATGGAGATCAGCGGCGCTGCAATGCTGTTTGTGCTGAATACTGTTTTCATGATTACCACATCTCACATTAGCATATATCTCATTGGCTCTCAGTATTGGCAGACTGGTGATCCACAAAATGAAGCCAAGCCTGACCTCGGGTGGGCCTATGTGAACATCCTGCAATATACTAACACTCCGGTAAACTTCTTCATATATTGCTTGAGTAGATCCAAGTTCGAATTCATCGCTTGACTGGACTGGTTGCGTGAAATAATTCATGAAAGGTGAGGGACGTTGTACAAACACGAGTGCGCGAATGCGCACGAGTGTTTTACAATATAGACCCCGCCTCGAATGAATTATTTCTCGTAACCAGTCCAGTCAAGCGATTACTCTGTTTATTACTTTTCATTATTGACGATAATTATGTTATTTAACCCTTTACCTAACGTAACAGCCAAAACCGGCCAGCGCTATTCTCAAAAATCGCCACATAATTTTCATTATTTTTTAATTTTTGTCTCTAAAACATAGGTTATTACCCCTCATTGGAACGAGCTCGTCGATCTCGTTCCAATGAGGGGTCATAACCTATGTTTGTGAGACAAAAAATGAAAACATTAGTTATTCAAGAAATTTTTTGCAAGTGTCGTCTGCTTTTCATGTTAGGTAAAGGGTTAAAAAAAACAATGAAGTCCCCATTACACCTACGGCAAAGCGTCTTCGTTTGCGCGCACGGATACATGACACAATTGTTGATTGCATAATTCTCTTGTGAAGTTATCGTTTATAATCAAACCCTGAAATCCCAGTAAATCACACTTTGGAAAGTAATAAATTATAAATAATTGCTTTGGAGAGAGCTGCTTGATTGTGTATATGCAGAATGTAGTATAAAGTACGGCCGCCGTGGACTGGTCACCTTCCACGAATGGACAATATTTCCACGGACGCAATAATATTAGAAAAACGAATGGAAATAAAAGAAATCTTGTTTGTTTTTTTATCACCATGTCTGTTTTTTAGTTTTCTTATTAATTTGGTAAAGTAGAATAATGTTCTCGAGATGTCAGTAGATGCAGATTTTTGATTGTTTCTGTTGCTGTGTTTCTTAAAATCGCCTTGGGCAGACCTATAGTCAGATATGCAGTTTGATCAGTTGTTACATTACATCCAATAACGCTCTCTTGTATTGTTTCTGGGAAAGGTTTTAAATAGAGCTGTTGGTTGTGAGTAGGAATGTCCGTTTCGTAATGTTGTTCCATACAAAACAGGTTTTCCCACAGCTATTGTATAACCACTTTGGACAAAACTGTAAAGTCCTATAAAATTATTTCCAGTTCAGGTATACTATCCCATTATAGACTGTTTTGTATGTTACTGCATAGGGCAATATGTTATAAGTTATGGGGCTTTCAGTGGGCGGATATGTTGTGATATAAGGCGATAAGGCCTAATATTGATCTTGTTGAGCCTTATATCACACCATATCCGCCCAGTGAAAGCCCCATAACGTATTTATTATGCCAGTCTTTTGAAAGAGACACAACCATAAGTGTACCCAGATTCCTAGCGCAAATGTTCTGTTATCACTATCAGGGAATTTCCCGGTTTTACGTCATGTGAAGGTCACGCTAGTTGCAGGCGCTGAAACAACGGAGTTTTCTTTTCAATAAACAGGAATTTATATTACCAATTCACAACTTTAATTCAGTGTTAAGTACTGGAAAAACAAAACAACTGGAGCAAATGGATTAACAATTCTTTAAAGAAGGTAAGTGGGAACAGTTTCATTCATTATTTGTTGTTAATGGTGAATATTAATGCTTCTATACATGGCGTTTTAGTGGTTTACTTATTGTATTTATTTACATTTGTTTATTAAAAATTCTCAAAGACTGGAAGAAACGTATTATAGTTGTACGCTGCTCAACAGACACACACGCAAAATTATCTGTTGTTCGTTGAACACGGGAAATTAGGAAAAACATCGAAGCGAGCGTTGGATGTCAAAAACAAAATGTCGAAACTGACCGTATATAAGCTCTATATACGGTAAGCTCGATGATACACAGTCTCATATACGGTCACTAGATATTGAAGCTGATTGGTTAATAACACTTACTGGCATAATAAATGTAAATACATACATTTGACAGTAAGATGTTCTACATTGGGTAATATATATATATAATAGTATGACTGTGCTATTACACGGCACTGCATTCCAACGGGTTACCCTTCTACTTCTTTTCAGGCTTTCATCATTGATTACAAGTCCGACTGGACAAAAGCTGAGCGCGTCGTCTGGGAAACATTCTGGATCAAACAACTATGCACGTACAGACCTCTCGGTCTCAACAGAACTTCAAACTATGCTTAAGCAGCTAATAATCGTCCTCTCGTTTTCCATGCGATTCACGGTGTTTCCACGCGGTTTAGGCATTCAACAAAGATACGTAACTGTCGATCAAGCATCGCTGTACTAATTCTGAAAATTTCAAGCAACTGCACTCAACGGCCTGGCAACATTTTATTTTTTGTGCGTCGCTACTGTTTTCTTTATCTTCAATGTCATTTTAACCTATTTGCCCATTTTTCGCCATTAATCCTACTGCGAAATCTGTTCACTTTGAACTTCTGGCGATCATCTAAGTGTGTTAGGCAGCGTCGGAACCCATTGGCAATGGGCTTGTAGATGCACGTTTTACTTAGTCGCTTCCCTGCACCCGTAACAGTGAATAACAAGCCTTTAGTTGCACCTATTGCGGGGGAAGTCCTAGCACATACCCACGCTGTGTCGCGCCAGCTAGAGAAAGACCAAACTCTAAAATTTCCTCCTAAATGGCTACTTGGTGCGTTTTAAGGCGACGGGCTGCTATTTTTTAAAGAAATCGTCCAGTTATCATACTTTCATGTTATACATGGAAGTATCTTGACATTTCAAAATTCCAGGTCATTTTTAATTTTCGAAGGGTATATTGATTGATATCAGGTTTTACCAGGAGTTAGGACTTACTAGAATACTTTTCAATATTTGTCTAACAGTATTTTTTTATCTTTTTCTTTTTACTTTTACCACGTTTTTTTTCTTTTCGAGTTGTATTACACACCAGTTTTGTCAGAATTTGGTTTACGAGAACTTTTATCGGCACATTTCATTTTTTCGTCGTCTGTGTGTATATTTTCTTGTGTCTGTACCTGTAAGAAGGTCTTCATCAGACCGAAAGCAAGGTGAAACTGTTTTTTTCCTGTGCTGTTTGAGATTTATTTAGACGAATTTCTTTTGCTTTGGGCTCTTGCATCTCTCAGATCCTGCACACTTGAAACAGATATGTTTTATCAAATTTCGTTTCGACAACCACTTTGGTATTCCTCAGGGTGATTGTACAATGGAGTTGGACTTCGTGGGATGTAAACGTAAGAGCTTTCTTTTATTTTCATTCGTTATTCTTCCTCCAAAACAAATCGTATTTCCACTCCCACTCGCTTAAAACGGCATTTCACTCCCAGCGTCGTATTCCACTCTCAGCGATTACGGACTATTTTTTTGACGCAACGTAATGCTCTTAAGTTCACATCCCAACGAAGTCCAACTCTTCTGTACAATCACCCTGAGGAAGACAACAGTGGTTTTCGAAACGTGGTAGAATAAACTGTACTATTTTAAAGATTGGAATTTATATTCAACAAAAGACTTATATATGCTAAAATAGAAAATGTTACAGCAGGAGAAGCTATTACAAAAGATAGCCGAGAATGCGGCTACAACTGCAGTTACGAAAACCTCTTTTCAATTCATAGCGAGCGATAACAAGACCCGTTTCACTGTGAAGTTTAATCTACCACTGGAATTGAAAAGAGGAGAAGATATACACAATGGCACTGGTGAATCTCGAAACGTACTATTCTTTTTCCAACATCCTGGAAACAAACGATCTGTTCCTATATTCGTCTGATAGCGGTATTATTTGAACTGATTAAATTCAAAAGATGTAATTGTCAACTACATACTGATTCCAAAGGGACCAAACGCAGGTAGTCTTTTCTTTGAGTATAATTTGGCTTCTCATTGGTCAAGCTAAAAATAGTGCCTCTTCCTCAATTGATTAACTTCTTGAAAATTTTTGATTGGGACTAGCTGATTTTTTGTTTACGCTGAAAAGTTATAAATACCACCCCAGCCCTGAACCCTCATTCTCTTTCTTTTTCAAATTAGCGGCAAAGAAATTTCATATTTATAATGTTTAATTTTATTTCTTCTTCTAGATTTTAGAGTTCACTCGTTGATAGGATAGATTCCATATTGATAATTAATACGTTTCTTCCTTGTTTAAGGTGTTGCATAATACACACTGACATTTAAATCCTCTCATTAAAGTTAAGGTGTTCCCTAATACTCTTTGTAAAACCTCATGTGTTTCCCTCATTTCAAATGTTTTACAGTGCTTAATTTGAAAAACACATTTCTTGCATCAGATTTCAAGCCTAATATTTTACAGTTAGTGTATAATGTGAATTTGTGTTGCATGTGTATTTTATGTTGTTAATTCTTTATAATGTTTAATTGAAATGTATGTTTGATTTTGCCCAATCAAATAAGTTTCGTGCCTTAATAAATATTCTAAAATTTGTTATTATTCCTTGTGATGAATAGATGTCCAAGTTGACAACTGGAACGAATTGGGACAAGATTCGCATTCCAAAATGTAGTTTCGACATAGTCTATCTCAACGATTTCTCAGAGATGAGACTGAAAATAAGCGGGCACGGATGTCCGTTAAAAATAACTGACAATGACAATAATTTACGGGACGATATTAGACATGAGAGCTAGTTAACGAGTTAAACTATTTCGGAATTTCAATCGATTTGTAATAAATCGGAGCTGATGCTCTTTTATCTGCATAATGTTCAGTGATGGCATCACTCAGGCCAATCAGTTCGGGAAGAATATAAAGCTTATGAGAATTCATTTTTAACGTTTTTTGTAGAGGTTCGGATCTCCTGACAAAACGATCATTCAAGTAAGTCTCGGATATTACACCAAAACCATCGACGATAATCTTTCTCATTTTCGTAGAACTGTCTTCACTTCTTCCAAATGTATTAACTGCCATTTTTTTCCTTTCTATTCTATTATTTTATTTTATTTTTTCCTATATATAGATAGAAAAATATCATTGAAAATGTCTTGAAAATGATGCCCCGAAGATGATCTCTTGAGAACGTACTGACTGACACAAGTGTCCGCAAAACACTTGACTGTACTCTTGTAATAGGTGGGCGATATAAAATACTTCCTCAATTCTTCTTCTGGTGCGATCACATAACTATCGAAATAATAATAGTTTTTATTTATCTTGAACCAAAGCACCCAGTGAGTACAGTTGCCTAAGAAATCTTCTGGATTCAACAGTCCACATTCTTCTCTTCCACTGCTGCGACTTGGTAATGCACCTCAAGAAAAGACACCTCGAAAATGTTTTTATGCTTAATGCATTGACTGCTTTAAGAAATCTGTTTTGGATAAGGGTTCATTTGGTAAAATAATACCTTCAGCCAAAATGTTCATAGTTTTTGCTCTCTCTTTTGTTTCTATAATTAAAAAAAAATCTGTTTTTTTATTCTTTTAATTTATTTCTATTTATTTATATTCTGGACTTTCTATGTCCTTGTCAATTTGCTGTGTCGTGTACTCGTCTAACCCCTAATGAGGCATTACCTGCAGAATTGTGGAATAATGTCTGTGTACTAAAGTACTTATTCCACCCGACTGTACAAGTGTCTTGTTGTCGTCAGCGGATAAGGCAACTGTGTTCTCTATTTCCATGTAGTTGTGATGTTTATCGCTTCGAATCGCATTCACCTTTTTACGGATTGGCTTACGTTCGAACAGAGAACGTTTGTACCCTTTGAAAGTCATGTTGTTTCGATCGGACTTTTGGGTCCCTTTGTATTTGTATTTGTTGACGGCTTCTTCTCTTCCGTAGATTCTGTAGTCGCACCTCTTCTCTCTTAAGCGACCCATTCTGCGATTTCATCACTCGGAGTTTGCAATTTGAATTTACCGGGCACTTTAGTTTTCTCTTTTGAAGAGATGTCCGAAGAGTAGTTCGAATCGAGATTGTTCGTGATTGTTTGATTGATTGATTATTCATTTCACAGTATACATATATACATAATATATACAGAGATAGTTAAACGGTGATAGTGCAACAATAACATACATGCACACTGTGGGGGTATAACGTATCCTGTTGGCTGTCTTCCCATTATCTCCGATTTATATCATTTTGCCACATTGTACAGGATTTGCAATCGTGTGTGATTATTTACCAACCTATGCAGGTACTACGGGAAATGGATTACTTTTCATTCTCTTCACGTAGAGTGTTACTCTGCTCTACCAGATGCAGAACAAAAGGTCCGACTAGTCCGACAAGGAAATTTATTTCGTATAGCCTATGCTAAGCTTAATAAAAGGAACAAAACTTTACGAGTTAAGTTGGTACATGATTTGAATTAGTATAAGATTTGATCGAGTGTACAGTTCAATTGAGTTTAGGACTTGAGGGATGTCGTGTGGAAAAATCTGCTACCCTTCCAATTGCAGGCTGATATATCGTCGTGAGAGAACCATAAGGTTCTATCTTCTGCTGAAAGATAGAACCTTGTGGTCCTCACGCGACGATATGTGGTAATATATTTATCAAATTGTCACACATCAGTCAATTTCAAGCTTAATAGATTGAATGAATCAGGCTGATGCGTGTCATCATAGTAATATATTTAGTAATATATTTACCAAATTGTCACACATCAGCCAATTTCAAGTTTAATAGAGTGATAGAATACCTTTGTTTGCTTTGTGCAATAACCTCCCTCAAAACGGGGAACATGTCATGGAATGTTTTAAATGAGAGCCACCCGGGAAGCAATTCCAGAATCCTGTGCCGTTCAGACAGGACAGATGTCAGAAGGAATGGGTACAAGGACGAGCCTAGAGAGCCGAGTGGAAATGCTACATGCAGCAGTCCAAGCAATAAGCATTGTTGTAAGGAACATTATTCTGGTAAGCTGCCTTGAATATGTCTTCTAGCTTCCCCTTAAAGAGAGATCTGTTAGTAATTATGCGTAAATTGTGATCCAGATTGTTCATAGTGATCCAGGTTGTTTTGGGTATTCTAATGAGTCTGTTTGTCTTGCAGTTCGCGGTTTGTTCGTAGAGATGAACAAATTATTGAAGGAGGTGGGTAGTTCACTGTTATGCCAGTCGAATACAAATGGCAATGACTGCAGCTTATGCAAGTCCTCTACTTTTAAAATACGATTTTTCTGTTAAAGAGGGTCAGTATGAGCATTAAAACGTTTAATATTTATAATACGTATCGAACACTTCTGTTGGGGAGATACTTTTCTAACTGATTTAGAGTTGCCCCAAATGTGCATACCATAAGCAAAATTGCTGTGAATAAGGGCATAATATAGGGTTATCATTGATTCATACGGTAGTAATTTCTTCAGTCTACTTAAGGCATAGTTAGCGCGCCCAATTTGTGCCTATGTGGGCAACATGGTACTTAAAGGACAGTTGTTAATCCCTTACATTTCCTACAAATATCAATGAACTTTCGAATTCATTCTTACCCACCTTATTTATTTTTTGGCCGTTGATGACAATGTCCTGGTTCACAGAAGTAATTTTTGGCGTTGAATTTATTAAAATGTATTTCGTTTTGTTTGCATTGAGCATTTGGTCTTTAGCAGAACACCATTCAAATATTTTATTAGATCGCGGTTTGCATAATTGATCAGAATATTAATATCTTTATCTGAGGCAAATTCGGTAGTGTCATCGGCGAAGGATACAAGATTTAGCAGTGTGGAGCCGTGTAGATCATTTACATACAGGGGGCACACAATGGGTACTAAAATTGATCCTTGTGACACTCCGCAGGTTAGTTGGACTTTTTCGGAGTTATTTTCTTTAAAGCTCACATGCTGAGTCGTATTCGAGAGATAGCTCTTGAACGAATCATAACTGAGTCTCCTGATGCCATATTTTCCCAGTTTATTCAGTAGTATATCATGATTGATCGTATCAAATGCTTTGGATCGGTCAAGGAAGAGGGCAAAGCTGATCTCTTTGTTCTTCTTATTATTCTCTACGGCTACATGTTTTAGGAGATGCATAACAGGGTTTATGTTGTTTTCGAAACCAAACTGAAACGACATTAGTATTTTATTTCTATAAACTAAAAAGTAATTTGTACATTATTTGTTTCAAAAATTTTCGAGAAGACTGGAAGTATACTCACTCGTCGATAGTTACCGGAATCATGGTCATCACCGGTTTTAAATATTGGAATTACTTTAGATATTTTCATCTGTACAGGTACTATTCCGTCCTGAAATGAATTATTTATAATTTATGTTAGCGGCTCAGCTGGTAAGTCAATTGACGTTTTAAGGAGGCTCATTGTTATATCATTACAATCCTTGCTAAACTTATTTTTCATGCAATTCACTGTTTGTATCATTTCAGCTTCGGGTGTGAGTGTAATAAAAACTATTTACATTGTCTACGTCCATATAATCTGAAAATTACTTACTCGATTCTACAATTGACTCTCTGGTGCGATTACCTGTACCCGAGAAAAAGGAATTGAAATCTTGGGCAATTTTGCCTGGATAATTAATAGTGGTAAACACGTGGTTAAAAACGGCTGTTAACTTTGCTATACGCTTAGTCTTGTTTATTGCCTTATTTAGAATTCGCCATGTTGATCGCATATTATTTTTGTTAGCCTGTGGCATATCTTTAAAATAAATTGATTTACTTTGTTACTTGATTTTTATTGAATAACTTACAATATTTTTTGTAAATTTGAATATTACGTTCGTTCGGGTTTTTAGCTCGCCTGACTTTCAGTCAGGGGAGCTATAGTGATCATTCACCGTCCGTCGTCTGTTGTTCGTCGTTCATCGTCCGTCGTCCATCGTCCATGAACATGGTGTTTGTGTCTTCGCCACCAAAACTGCTGAACCGATTTAAGTGAAATTTGAGATAATAGTTTATTATGACATCGCATTTTGATTTTGTTCAAATCAAGTTGCCTCGCTCCTCTGTAGGACCACGCCCCAAAAGTGTGCTTAAATCTTTCAAAAACTCTTCTCATGAACCAGCAGTAGCAGAGACTTGATATTTGGTATGCAGCTTCCTTTTGACGAGTAGACTCAGATTTGTTCAAGAGAAGTTCGAGGAGCTATATTTGCCGCCGTTATGGGAGGGGCAAGAATTTTCGCCCCGCCCTAAATTTCTATTTTCCAAACCGAGAGGCTGATTTTAACCAAATTTGATATGAAGTCCTATTGGGTCATAAGTAGTTAATTTATGCCCCAAACCCCATGGGACCCACAGGAGCTAAAAATAGAAAACAAATTAAAACGCCCATATATCCAAAACTGCACAGCAATGAAAGTTCTTATTTAGTGTGAAGCTTCCTTAGGACCAACAGAATGGAATGTTCCAAAAAAATTGCTATCGGTTTTATCATAGGGTATTTTTTCGGGGGCTTTGAAAAAGTGCTGAGTCAGCATTTTTTAACACTGTGGGTAATGGGAAAACATTTAAGACTATTCTTCTCACAAACCACTACTCCAAAAGCATTCAAATTTCAAAAATAACATGTTTGGAAGATTGTTTCACAGGTTTATTGAAATCAAATCCCTGGGTCCATATTTGGGCTCTCTATGGGAGCCAAAATGTTTAAATTAGTGCAGTATGAGGAAAATTTTTTAATAATCTTCTTCTTCCGATCCACCAATCAGAATCTTTTGATATTTGGTATGCAGCATTCTTGGGGGGGGGGGGGGGGGGTGAGATTCACGTTTGTTCAAGCCAAGTCCCTGGGTTCATATTTGGGCTCACTGTGGGAGCCCGAATTATAACTTAGTTCAAAATGATGAATTTTCTTTAAAAATCTTCTTCAGATCCAGCAGTCGGAATGTTTTGATATTCGGCATGCAGCATCCTTAGGAGGGTGAGATTCAAGTTTGTTCAAGCCAAGTCCCTGGGTTCATATTTGGGCTCACTGTGGGAGCCCGAATTATAACATAGTTCGAAATGAGGAATTGTCTTTAAAAATCTTCTTCTTTAGATCCAGCAGTCGGAATGTTTTGATATTTAACGTGCAGCATCCTTAGGAGGATGAGATTCAAGTTTGTTCAAGCCAAGTCCCTGGGTTCACATTTAGGCTCCCTGTGTGAGTCAGAATTATAACTTTGTTCAAAATGAGGAATATTCTTAAAAAATCTTCTTCTTCACATCAACCAATTAGAATCTTTTGATATTTGGTATACATTATCCTTAGGGAGGTGTAATATAAGTTTGTTAAAGCCAAGTCCCTGGGTTCATACTGGAGATTCCTGTGGGAGTCCGAATTGTACCAACATTTTTATTTTCCGAACTGAGAGGCCGATTTGAAACAAATTTGATATGAGGGCTTATTGGGTCATAAGTACCTAATTTATGCAAAAAAAAAAAAATTCCCGTCACTCCATGGGAACCGCAGGACCTAAAAATAGAAACAATTTAAAACGCCCATATCTTCAAAACTAAACGGCACTGATAATTTTTATTTTGTGTGAAGCTTCCTGAGGAACAGCAGAAAGGAACGGTCCAAAAAAAAAAAAGTAGCTATCCGTTTATCATGGGGTACATTTCCAGGACTTTGAAAAAGTGCTGAGAAAGCATTTTTTTTAAACACTGTGGGTAACGTTACTGTGGGTAATGGGAAAAACATTTAAGATTCTTCTTCTCCCAAACCACTGCTCCAAAAGCTTTCAGATTTCACATGTAATGTGTTTGGAAGATTGTTTCACATGTTCATTGAAATCAAATCCCTGGGGTCCATATTTGGGCTCTCTATGGACGCCCAACTGTTTAAATTAGTGCAGTATGAGAAATATTCTTTAAACATCTTCTTCAGATCCACTAATCAGAATCTGTTGATATTTGGTATGCGGCATTCTGAGGGGGTGAGATTCACGTTTGTTTAAGCCAAGCCCATGGGTTCATATTCGGGCTCCCTCTGGGAGCCCGAATTATAACTTAGTTCAATATGAGAAATATTCTTTAAAAATATTTTTCCCCAGATCCAGTGGTCAGAATCCTTTGATATTTGGTATACAACATCCCTACGGAGGTGAAATTCAAGGTTGTTCAAGCCAAGTCCCTGGGTTCATATTTGGGCTCCCTCTGGGATCCCGAATTTTTACTTAGTTCAATATGAGGAATATTCTTTAAAAATCTTTTTTTTAGATCCACTGGTCAGAATATTTGGATATTTGGTAAAAGCTTTTCTTAGGAGGGGCACATGCAACTTGTTCAAATCAATTCACCGGGTTGATATTTAGGCTACCATGTCAGGTGAGCGCACCCAGGCCCCCTGTGGCCTGTTGTTTATTTTTTTTTTACTTAAAATTTATCTTTTTTGATTGAGGATCTAATGAGACCCTTGATCATCCACGGTTGGCGTTTGATGATTTTTTTATTAGGACGAACTTGTCTCAAAGGAAATGCTTCATTAAAAGCGTCCATATACATATTTAAAAAATGTTCGTAAGCCTGGTTTGGACAGTCAAGTTCCATTACGTCACTAAAATCAGTTTCGGAAGAATATATCTGAAATTAGCTACACTCTCTTCGTTTAACATACTTTCATTTGGGGCTTAATTTCTTCTGGCTTCTAAGTTTTTGTTTCGTGGTAGAAGGAGCCAAAATGGTCAGATTCATCTGCAATGATTATGCCTGGGGGAATGTAGATGTAATGTTGCTGCTGTGTATGTGATCAAATATTATAGCTGAATGCTCGGTATCTCTAGTTGGTTTGGTAACGCACGGTAGAAAACCCTGACTAAAAACTAAGTCAGTGAAGTCCCTATTTTTTGCATGTGATTCCCATTTTAAGAGATCAATATTAAAATCACCTACAATATATGCTAGTTTATTTTCTTGGTTCACTTTATCTGCTATTTCATTACGTTTCTGAAGAAAAAGATCAATATCATCCTTGGGTAAAGTGTCAAATCACTCTTTCACATCTCCCACAATGTCCTCGTACACTGTTCCATTTATTTGGGAAATTTCGTGTCACGCTGAGGAATGTATCCTTTTCAAAATGTTCGACCAGACCTTCCAAGCTGGAAGACGAGAATTTGTAATTGTCCAAGTAACTTATGTCTTGGGTGATCGGCACTTCTTCAAACCGAAGTAATGCGAATAATGCGAGGTAACTGCGTCTTATACTTGGACCAGACAATTAATCCCGATTGCCTTCGTTGTTATATGTAATGGCACCGTGTACTCTGCCACACTGTATTTCGATGGTACACTTGCTTTAGCCGCTGCTAAATCTGCGTGAGGAGAGCTAGTACGCCCAGGAGTCGGACAGTTGCTCACCGCTGCTCAGTGGTTATATTAAGGTATGTCGGCTTAATCTACGCCAGGCGCGGATCCAGGATATCAAAATTGTGGGGGGTGGGGGGGGGCAAGAATAATATATAAGGGGGCTAGTTCAGCGATCTGAACGTCGCGGCTACCCCCTACGTAGGGGAATAGCCGCTACGTTCACTAGAAGGGCATACAGAATAGAATGCGTAGCATCATCCGAGCCACGTAGCGATGCGAGGGTAGTGAGCGCAAGAGATGGACACCCACTCTCGCTGAAAGGGAAGGGGCTCCGTCTGGAAATATTTTGAAATTCGAGACATCGAGACAAAATAAACCCCGTAACTTACTTGACTCTGAGTCCGTTTGTGTCCATAATTTATCAGTTGTGAAAGGCATCAATAACTAGGATACCTCACCTGAGAGGGCATGACTGAATTTTTTTTTTTTTTTTTTTTTTTTGGCGGGGGGGGGGGGGGGTGTGCCTCCTATGGCTACACCACTGCTCCACGCTTAAAACTGTTAGACACGAGGTGATCCTGGCTGCCGAAAGTGCCGTTAAATCCATATAAAAAAATAAACAAATGTGTAACTCATCTGACTCCATCTTGTGTCTTCCCTATTGAGGGAGCATTCAATGGGTGACCGTCTGAACGATCGATTCGGACTCCCGCGTTGTGTCCTTGGGCAAGACACTTAACTCCGATTGTCCACATTTGGGGCACGATGACACCAGGTACAAAGGCGTACTACACGTCGATGGTGCGCATGTCTTCAACCAATCTAACCCTGCCTGTGCTGCAGTGCTGAGTTACGATGTTGGGGAGCTTGCGGCTGCTTCGTCGTTGCTCGGTGGTTTTCTCCGGGTACTCCGGCTTCCCCCACCCTTAAAACTGTCACCGACACGATATGACATTGGCTGTTAAAGTGCCGTTAAACCCTAAAACCTAATAAATAAATGAACAAGGAGCATTCAAAACATCAATGCACAGGAAATTCACTTTATAGCTAAAGGGAGATAACTACACAGAAATATTGAAAACGTTTTCATTTTATTATCATTGGAACATCAGGGGAGCTGGTCTGTCACTTGAGTACATTGAGTAGTATTTTGAAAATTGGAAACTATGAATAATAAAATGTCAAACTGGTATTTGAACCGGAGAAGCCGCTTTTTCCGGTCCAGGAACATGATACGTGATATTTACATGAAGTGGGATGGAGGCTAAGTGAATGTGTGGGTAGACTAATCAATATTTTCAACGTGCAGCCCCAAGTCTCCCTCCAAATAATTAATAATTGCTGGTATTGAACTGACATGGAACATACCACCAGGGTCCAAATATTTAATACATATAATACATAATAAATAACAAACACTAATTTAATAATGCAGTTTTAATATATTAGTAAACTGAAATAAAATAGTAGAAAAAAAGTGTGCATCCAAATATCTAAATTATTAATTTAAATTTATATAGCCACTTTATCTAAACCCGCAGTCTGTGTTATTCTCAGGCAGAATCTTCACTGCCATAATTATAATGCAACAAAACTTAGTCATTGATTTTTTGTTAGTACCATTGCCAAGCTCAGAGATGAGTCATTGTTGAATTTATACTGACAGTTGTTAATTTTATTTTATATCTTGTCAAAGAATAATAAAAGGACAGAGTTGTGTTAGTTAAAAAGTAAACTTTTAACGACACTCCTGACACAATGCACTAGTTGTGATTCCATCCATTGTACTCTGTACAGTGTAGGGTAGTATTTGCAGTACTTGAGACCGGTATGTTACTTCTTATTTTGTTTCGGCTCATACCTGGACATGTTGACTAAGCCACTCAAGGCCATGCCCCATGTCCCATTCTCCCACACAGGACTGGAACTGGTGACTGGTATAGATAGTACAGAACTAATAACTGGTAGAAAGAACACAAAACTGTTTGATATATTGGGAAATGGTGTGCTGTTGAAGCGGTCACAGAAATGGAATTTATAATTAGAGATGATAGCTGTAGGTGTAAAAGATCCTTACCCACCCAAGCCATTCTCCGTGAGCTCTCTCAAACAAGATATAATTTGTTAAATTAATAGATAAAAAAAAGTGAAAAACAGAACTATTGGAGAAACTTCTGTTGTACTACCAATGTGCTAGGCGTTAAAGATTAACATTAGTTGCTCCATACTTAATAAATTCCCCCCCATACGGATGAGAAATTGAGCATTTGTGGTGCACTTGTCTTCAACAAATGCTAACCTTGCTTGCGCGGAGTTATGGAGTCTTCACATAAACTTTTTTATTTCTTATTTCTTTCAATCCGTCCAGAATTTATCTGATAATAGTGCCTTGTGGTTCCTCTTGTTTTTCTTCAAGGAAACTAGTTAGCTCGTAACCTAACGAATATACCGCACCCGCCTGCGTAATGTTCAAATTCCGCAGTCCCAATGAGAGGGCGCGTGGTATGGTTTTGTTGAAATTGTTTGAAAAAATTGATAAAATAATATTTACAATAATAAATTTTGATATCGTCGGCATCGGCTAAAGATTTAACAGCGATGATTAAATTTGTATCTCACAATCAACATGTATTTTGACTGTATTAACTCCGCAACTCCGTATTACCTCCAACCCCCTGATACAGATGTTTGTATGAGGGGGTCGGATACAAGCACGTTCCTTCCGCGCGAGTTCCATTTTTTTTCTTTTTGTTCATCTGTAAGAACAAATAGTTCGTTATATATTCGTCTACATTCTTGACTCATCCCCAATATATTGTAAGATAAAACGATTATTACCATTATGTGGCTGTACAAAATATGTATCTGAGTCTCGCTCCGGGTTGTAAGGGTAGATCACGACTCGTCTGCGACTCGTCGTGATCTGTCCTTAGAACCCGGCGCTCGACTCAAATACATAATTTGTACATCCACATAATGGTAATAATCTCTATGTATCAAATCTCTTAGAAGTGTGCAATTATCCATGTTGTATGTGACTGTGAACGATCTAGAATGTAGTAGTTCAGGATTCCGAATGTGGACATGCTGTTAATTTTTCTCCGTTCTGGTTCACTAAATTCAAAATATGTTTTTACTTGACGAATTAGTTGACTAATAATTTGTTTACAGCTTGAATGTTTTACCAAGTGTTTACTTCAATGTACTTAGAATGCTTTGGGTTGGAACACATTGCAACAAAATACACAAATGAATGTGAGGTATATACCGTTTATTCCAACCATAAAAGCGTTAAGCATTTGTAAAATCAAAAACCATCCACATTCACAATGACATATTTTCACACTTATATTGTAGAAGAATGTTTGTCTGAGTCTGCGTCTTGGGTGGCTGGACAGATGAACATCCTACTGCAAAATTAGTGAATTTGCTGGCCTTTATCCCAAATTATTATGGTTACGAATACATTGAGATTTTGAAGAGAAGTGATTGTATGTAAAAGTAAAGGGAAGAAACATGGGGTTAAACGAGGGTACAAGACTGGAAACAATCAGGAATTTCGGATAGGTTATGAAGCGGGGTTTGGATGTGAACCAAGCAGGGACTTGATAAAACACAGAAATGAAGAAAATTGTTAAGGACCTAATTTTAATAAAAAAGTATACAGAATAATTTTCTCGTGTGTAAGGTAAATATATGTTATTCATTTCTGTTTTCCATACCATTGAATATACCTTGCATGTGACTAAAAATGAGTTTTGCCTTTTAGGGCAAGTGGGGTGGTTGATCTCAGCGTGTCAAAAATTACAGCTCATGTAATTTTGTCCCTTATTCAGAAAGATGACGGGGATGTGACAATCGTTAACAATTCCCGGTTCCTTATTCGACATTCGTTGTCCCGCCCGCATTTATCACTACGTTTGAGTCCCAAACAAGCTCAGAATGATATAAATCCGGCTAAATGCCAAGTATGAAGCATTGTGAATAGTTTTCAGCCTTATATTGATTTAACAACTGGTTGAATTCCACTTAAACTAGTGTTTAGACACGGTAGGCGTTGCTTGGCAAACGGAAACAAATATGCAGAACAGTCTTTTTTTAAAAATGAACATGCAGATGGTAATTTACTTAGTTTTTTAGCATTTTGTCTCATTTGAACCCAGCATCAATAAACAAAATAACACCACTTTTGGTGTCTAAATCCGGTATGGTTCACTTGTTACATTTACCCGCTATTGCCCAAATTATGTTAGTTATCACATTGACTGCAGCTTTTAATGGACATGTGATACATTGTAGACTGCTGAGCTACACAAAAGCATGACAGCTATGCTTAGAACAGCCACATGTACAGTTGCGTCCACACATGCATTTGTTGCAACCACACATGTGGTGAGTTTCAGAAGTGTTTTTGGGCCGCTGCCTGAGTCCTCGATGTTGGGGAAGGTTTTGCTTCTTTATAATGATTCAAGCCATTTCAAATTGTGAAGGAAGGTTTGGTTGAGCACCCAGAAGATAGTTCCAAATGTAAGTCTTATAGTTAGCCCATCTTACGTGGGGCATAAACTTTCCAATGATAGCAGGAGGGTTTTAATTGTTTCCTGCTTTCGACAAAAGCATCTATACGCAAATTGTTGACATCAGACGTGGGGGCTGTTGGCACAAAGAGAAATTTTATGAAAAATGTCAGACAATCCAACTGCTCAGATGATATATCCAGTTTTCTGTCAAACTTTGCTTCGCTTTTTCATTTATTTTCATAATTTTTGGTCTGTTTCCTTGGTGGTTAAGCTTTGCTAATTCGAGCTACACTGCTAGTTTACTGACCGCCATTTAAATTGGGCATTGAATGTGGTGGGTGGGGGGGGGGGAGGGGGGTTGCGGGATTTGTTCGTCAGTGTCAGTTTATATAGTAAGAGTAGGTTTAAAGTTTATTCTTCGAGCCAATACGGACCAGAGGAACCACGACTGATTTCATAGAAAGAATAAAGGGGTACAGCAGAGCAACATCAGTGTCTGATGATCATACTACTAACCAAGGGGGTTCTTGCGAATAATGCTCAAAATGGAACAGAATTGGAGCATCCTCTTCTTGATGTGTGGCGGATAATAGGTTCTCTAGTTTTGTTATATGAGTTTAACGACACTTTTGACAGCCAGGGTCACCTCGGAGTTTTACGGGTGGAGGAAGTCGGAGTTCACGGGGAGAACCACCGAGCAGTGGCGAGCAATTGTCAGAATCCCTAATGTACTAACTCCGCACAAGCAGGGCTAGCATTGGTTAAAGACAAATGCACCATTGACGTGCAGTACGCCTTAGCGGCTGAATGCCTTGTTCTAGGATAAAATGCAGCAACCCTGGAAGAGATCGAATTATCTCGTGTCGAACCGTCTCACGGGTGGAGGAAGCCACAGTGCAGGGGAAAACCATCGATCAGCGGCACGCAACTCTCAGAATCCCTAACGCACTAACTCCACACAAGCAGGGTTAGCATTGGGTGAAGACAAGTGCACCATCGACGTGCTCTTCTCCTTAGCGATTAAGTGCCATGTACATGGACACAACGCAGCTACCTCTGGCGGGGATCGAATCATCTTGATTCAAAATTACATCTGCTGTGATCTTTCGGGTGATAAGGTCATTATGTATTCCGCCTGTAATATCCAAACTCTGACCAGCCTTTAAAGTGAATTTTGGCATTTTCACACCACGATTCCACTATGAAATTGGACCAAATTTTCTTTACTTTATTAATTTTCCATTCGTTCTCGCTTAATCTGCACAGTTTTATGTGATGTAAACCCTCAAAATATAAACTCGGTAAACGGCAAACCAACTCATTTCAGCAGCCTGACAGCTGAGGAAATGAAATGCCTCCCCTGTGTTGGTGTCTGGTGAGATGCAACCTTATGTTGGAGTAATCAACCCTCACATTCGAATATGGTAGATAAGTTACATCTGCAAACTGCAGAAAAATGCAACACCAAGTTTCTTTGCTTTGAAAATTGTTTTTTGTTTATTTCTCAAAGAAGCAAAAAAATAAGAAAAACAACAAACAAACAAAAACATTTCGGTTGACTTAACTACCATACCGCAAGTGCTCTGACTAAAAAGTTGATAGTATATTGTCGATATATCTGAAACTTGTAATCACAACATTATGATTTTTCCACATTTGCTGTATATCCAATCGAATGTTTCTCAGAATTAACATTTCTCTGACTAAATCACAGTTCTAAGTTTCCGTAGGGCCACCGGTAGCACACACGAAGACAGTAGGAAAGTTCACAGCCATGTGGGGTATTGGTGTTAACACCCCCACCCCAGCTCCCAAATCTACCAATCAAAAGAAGTATGCTGTGCACGGAGCATCATCTAGCCTACCACATTTGGTAAAAATTACGTTCAATCGCGCCTCAAAATATCCTAGATAGGCGTAGATAGTGCCCATTTCTGCGTATTTCTAAAATATCCAGAAACAGAAATTGCAAGAGGAGAAAAATAACAGATAAAACTCAGGCAGAGACGCCTTCCAAGCACCATAGCAACTCCCACCTGTTCTTTTCGGGTTGCGCATTGTGGACCGACAGAAAGCTGCACCGGAGACGTGTACGCCTCCCACTGGACCTTGCGGGAATCAGATAGCCATGCATCTACGTCCATTAAAAGTTGAAGGGTTGTATCAAATGTCCGAAGAGAGGTAAATGATTAAATACTAGTTGAATGGACAGTTGAAACTGAAGTGACCTTCGAGAAATTTTGGCACAGTATGCTGACATCCATGTATGCAGGAAACGGGGGTGGGGCCTACAGAGATACGTGCACCCAACTCTTTCCAGAATTACTTAAGAGAGAGAACGCTGTAGAGAGAGAGGTGGGGCAAACGTTGGGGGAGGGGGGTGGTGGCAAAAAATCATTCCACAGCATTATCGTAAATATTAAAGTTGTTTTCAAATGTTTGATGTAAGATCGTACTTTAATGAAATTCTTTTGCTCTTTCCAAAATAAATTCATTAACTATTTTTCGTTGTTCGACCTTTAGATGATTACACATTCTTCCATTTGGAAATAAACATGACAAATTGAAGGAACCTCATATATAACGTATATTACTCTAAAAACCGAGAGATCATAAATTAGGAATCGTTTCTAATGGCGCAATTTTCCATCCAATGGAAGCTTTGTATTCTCTTTTGGTGGAAACGGGTTCGCGAAATTACTTAGGATACCCCTTGATACTCTCGTAATTTTTGTGTTCAAACATTATCATTGTCAATTATTTAAAAACATACCGTACTCGAGATCTTCACGTAGCAGTTGGCAGAATTTCTTAAATCGCCCAATGAGTGAGGCTTGGAGGTTTTGCCACCTGGCAAAGGATGTGAGAAGAGATGTATTGAGTTGAGGGATTTGTTCGTCAGTGTCAGTTTATATAGTAAGAGTAGGTTTAAAGTTTATTCTTCGAGCCAATACGGACCAGAGGAACCACGACTAATTTCATAGAAAGAATAAAGGGGTACAGCAGAGCAACATCAGTGTCTGATGATCATACTACTAACCAAGGGGGTTCTTGCGAATAATGCTCAAAATGGAACAGAATTGGAGCACCCTCTTCTTGATGTGTGGCGGATAAAAGGTTCTCTAGTTTTGTTATATGAGTTTAACGACAATTTTGACAGCTAGGGTCACCTCGGAGTTTTACGGGTGGAGGAAGCCGGAGTTCACGGGGAGAACCGCCGAGCAGTGGCGAGCAATTGTCAGAATCCCTAACGTACTAACTCCGCACAAGCAGGGCTAGCATTGGTTAAAGACAAATGCACCATCGACGTGCAGTACGCCTTAGCGGCTGAATGCCTTGTTCTAGGATAAAATGCAGCCACCCTGGAAGAGATCGAATTATCTCGTGTCGAACCGTCTCACGGGTGGAGGAAGTCACAGTGCAGGGGAAAACTATCGATCAGCGGCACACAACTCTCAGACTCCCTAACGCACTAACTCCACATAAGCAGGGTTATCATTGATTGAAGACAAGTGCACCATCGACGTTCTCTTCTCCTTAGCGATTAAGTGCCATGTACGTGGACACAACGCAGCTAGCTCTGGCGGGGATCGAATCATCTTGATTCAAAATTACATCTGCTGCGATCTTTTGGGTGATAAGGTCATTATGTATTCCGCCTGTAATATCCAAACTCTGACCAGCCTTTAAAGTGAATCTTGGCATTTCCACACCACGATTCCACTATGAAATTGGACCAAATTTTCTTTACTTTTCTAATTTTCCATTCGTTCTCGCTTAATCTGCACAGTTTTATGTGATGTGAACCCCCAAAATATAAACTCGGTAAACTGCAAACCAACTCAGTTCAGCAGCCTGATAGCTGAGTAAATGAAATGCCTCCCCTGTGTTGGTGTCTGGTGAGATGCAACCTTATGTTGGAGTAATCAACCCCCACATTCGAATATGGTAGATAAGTTACATCTGCAAACTGCAGAAAAATCCAACACCAAGTTTCTTTGCTTTGAAAATAGTTTTTTGTTTATTTCTCAAAGAAGCAAAAAAAAAAGAAGAAAAACAACAAACAAACAAAAACATTTCGGTTGACTTAACTACCATACCGCAAGTGCTCTGACTAAGAAGTTGATAGTATATTGTCGATATATCTGAAACTTGTAATCACAACATTATGATTTTTCCACATTTGCTGTATATCCAAGCGAATGTTTCTCAGAATTAACATTACTCTGCCTAAATCACAGTTCTAAGTTTCCGTAGGGCCACCGGTAGCACACACGAAGACAGTGGGAAAGTTCACAGCCATGTGGGGTATTGGTGTTAACACCCCCACACCAGCTCCCAAATCTACCAATCAAAAGAAGTATGCTGTGCACGGAGCATCATCTAGCCTACCACATTTGGTAAAAATTACTTCAATCGCGCCTCAAAATATCCTAGATAGCTGAAGATAGTGCCCATTTCTGCGTATTTCTAAAATATTCAGAAACAGAAATTGCAAGAGTAGAAAAATAACAGATAAAACTCAGGCAGAGACGCCTTCCAAGCGCCATAGCAACTCCCACCTGTTCTTTTCGGGTTGCGCATTGTGGACCGACAGAAAGCTGCACCGGAGACGAGTACGCCTCTCACTGGACCTTGCGGGAATCAGATAGCCATGCATCTACGTCCATTAAAAGTTGAAGGGTTGGATCAAATGTCCGAAGAGAGGTAAATGATTAAATACTAGTTGAATGGACAGTTGAAACTGAAGTGACCTTCGAGAAATTTTGGCACAGTATGCTGACATCCATGTATGCAGGAAACGGGGGTGGGGCCTACAGAGATACGTGCACCCAACTCTTTCCAGAATTACTTAAGAGAGAGAACGCTGTAGAGAGAGAGGTGGGGCAAACGTTGGGGGAGGGGGGGGGGGTGGTGGCAAAAAAATCATTCCACAGCAATATCGTAAATATTAAAGTTGTTTTCAAATGTTTGATGTAAGATCGTACTTTAATGAAATTCTTTTGCTCTTTCCAAAATAAATTCATTAACTATTTTTCGTTGTTCGACCTTTTTAGTTGATTACACAATCTTCCATTTGGAAATAAACATGACAAATTGAAGGAACCTCATATATAACGTATATTACTCTCAAAACCGAGAGATTATAAATTAGGAAGCGTTTCTAATGGCGCAATTTTCCATCCAATGGAAGCTTTGTATTCTCTTTTGGTGGAAACGGGTTCGCGAAATTACTCGGGATACCCCTTGAAACTCTCGTAATTTTTGTGTTCAAACATTATGATTGTCATTTATTTAAAAACGTACTCGAGATCTTCACGTAACAGTTGGCAGAATTTCTTAAATTGCTCAATGAGTGAGGCTTGGAGGTTTTGCCACCTGGCAAAGGATGTCAGAAGAGATGTATGAAGCATTTCGACCTCAAGCTTGAAGAGGCGGGGGGGGGGGGGGGTCATACAAGGTCACCAACACGCTAATATAGACTAGTCGTCGCCTGAGTGCTAGAATGTTCTATGTCTCACAGGGGACATAGAACATTCTAGCACTCAGACGACGTAGTGCCTTAGTGGTATGGTAGGAATACAATACACAAATGCATAATGTTTCAGCCCACTGGGGGAATTTGTTAAACATGGAGCAACACATGTTCATTTTTGTTAAAATCCGAAGTAGAGGCAAATCAAACAAGGGAATCTTAGTTTAAGCATATTTTATTTGCAATTTTTTACAGCAAATCGGATCGGAAGACAAGTGCTTAACACTTAGCAATCCCTCCTTCTGTTTCAAGTAACATAAATATAAACTAGTGCGACAAAACACTAATAAATATAAAATATTATACACAAACAATGTAGAAGATTACAGAAAAATAACAAATAAGTAATGTAAGAAGTAGGAGGGAGATAGTGAAAAACAGAGAGAAAAAGAAGACAGAGTGAGAGAGAGAGAGAGAGAGAGAGAGAGAGAGAGAGAGAGAGAGGGGGGTGGGGGGCTTCACAAATATATGTATGGAACACAACTACTGAATTTACAATATTGAACGTTCAAGGGTATCTTCGAGCACATCACCCTAAAAAACCCAGCTGTGGGAGTGGATGGATTGGGTGGGTAAAGATCTGTTACATCTACATCTGTCATCTCTAATCATAAATTCCATTTCTGTAAACTCTTCAACAGCATACCATCTACCAATATATCAACCAGCTCTGTGCTCCTTCTGCAAGTTATCAGTTCTGTGGTCTCTATACCAGTTCCAGTTCTGTGTGAGAGAATGGGACATGGGGCATGGCCTTAGGTGGGTTAGTCAACATGTCCAGGCACGGGACGAAACAAAATAAAACGTTACATTCCCGTCTCAAGTTCTGCAAATACTACCTGACTCTGTACACGGTACTGTGGATGGAATCACCACAACTAGTGAAATGTGTCAGGAGTCCTGCAAGTACTTAAAGAGACCCGACACTTAACTAAAGTTTACACCCTGGGAAGTGAAGCAGTGCTTGTTTACTGCAGTAAACAAGCTCTGTTTTACATGTAAATAGGACACGGTCACCAATGCTGGTGTGGAAATCCTCTAAAATGGGCAAAATGGGTATAATCGATTAACTGAACTTGGCTTTATATCCATGTTGTGGTCATGGTTAGCCATGGTGCAAAAATATGTGACCTTAAACATCAATAAATAAATAAATAAATAAACTAAAGTTTACTATTTATTTTACACAACTCTGTCCTCGTATTATTCTTCGTCAAGAAATAAAATAAAATTAACAACTGTATAAATTCAGTAATGACTCATTTCTGAGCTCAGCAATGGATGATACTGACAAAAAAAATCAATGACTAAGTTTTGCATTATAATTATGATAGTGAAGACTCTGGCTGAGAATATTATGATCTCCGATGTGTCTGGAGGTGGGATGGGGAAATCTCACTCGAGGGGCGAGATATTTGAACCAGACCCTCGGCTGAACCAGACCCGAGGCTTGCCGAGGGTCTGGTTCAAATATCTTGCCCAGAGGGTGAGATTTCTCCATTCCCATCTTCAGACTCATCGAGGATGATTTTTCTTCCCCCACACGAGGATTACGTCATTATAGATAATTGGCGGTCACGTGCTGACATACCCAATTTATCAAGTCGTAGTCCTTTCGAAAAACGAACAGTTTCATCGGAAAGATCGTACAAAAGTTAGGTATATACCATATATTAAAATTGATTTGTAACTCTGTCCGTTAAGGGGTTAATGCATTTGCGCGTGTCAAACTCTAATGTAAAGGGCATTGTGAGATTATTGATCGATCGATAAATTCGCGCAGTGGTATTATTAAATCTGCAGAGAAACATGGAGTTGAAACAAATCAACATTGTTGATTTTGAATGGCAAGTGGATTACATGCGGGAAATAATGAAGGCATTTTGTTTATTTACAATTGTGCAGACGATGATGAAATAGTTCCGGCGACCTAATAAAATATGCAAATGAGTATGTCACGTGGGGTGGGTGGGATAGAAATATCTCACCCTGCTGTCTCACACGGGACACGCGTATGTTTCACGTATAGTGGGGGGGGGGGGGGGGGATAACACAGTCCGGGAGTTTAGACAAAGTGGCTATAACTATTTAAATTAAAAATTTAGATCTGTGGAGGCACATTTAGTTTCTATTATTTTATTTCAGGTTAATAATAGATTAAATCTACATTATTCAATTAGTGTTTGTTATTTACTTTTCATTGTATCTATTAAATATTTGGAACCTGGTGGTATCTTCCATGCCATTAAATATTTGGACCCTGGTTGTATCTTCCATGCCAGTTAATCAGCAGTCCATATTCATTATTTGGGGGAAACCAATTAATATTAATTTTTCAACGTGCAGCCTTGGTCTTTCCACACTTTCACTTTGCAACTATCCCACTTTATGAAATTAGACAGATCATGTTCTCCCGGGCCGGGAAGTGGCTTCTCGGGTTCAAAGGGCTAAATACCAGTTCAACTTTTTATTATTCGTAGTTTCCCATTTCCAAAATACTACTCAATGTACTCAGATGACTGAGCAGCTCCATTGATGTTCCAATAATAATAATAATATGAACATTTTTCAATATTTTTTGTGTGTAGTTATCTCCCTTTAGCTACAAAAGTAAATTTCCTTCACACTGATGTGATGTTTTGGATGCTCTCTCAATAGAGAAGACACAGGATGGAGTCAGATGCGTTACATTTATTTATTTATTTATTTTATTTGGGTGCGGGGACACTCTAAAAAGCCAGGGTCTCCTCCTGTCGGACAATTTTACGCGTGGAGGAGCCGGCGTACCTCGAGAGTACCACCGAGCAGCGACTTCCACCGCCCGTATGAGGGTCCTCGCGAAGTTGAATTTGTCGTTAAACCACAAAACAAAACAAATAAATAGACACCTCCTGTCGGACAGTTTTACGCGTGGATGAAGCCGGCGTAGATCGAGAGTGCCACCGAGAGCGGCGAGCAACTGCCAGACTCCTCAACATACTAACTCTCCTCGCGCAGGTTTCGCAACGGTTATAAGCAAGTGCACCATCGAAATACAGTGTGTCAGAGTGCACACCGCCACGGTGCAACCACGAGGGCAGTTGGGATTAAGTGTCTTGCTCAATGACGCATTAATGTTTGGGATTCAATGCTCAAAGCACTGTGTCACCGCACCACTATGGCGTATCATGTCCCTGGTCGGAAAAAACGGCCGTTCGTGTTCAAAGGGTTAAATCACTCAACAGGAAGAGGTTCTAATACCAGACAAATGAGGTCAGCAAATGACACCAACATTTCTGGTCGACCACTTCCGTTGACCATTCAACTAGTTTCTAAACATTAACCTTTCTTCGCACATCTGATCCTCCTCAACATTTCGCAGACGCGAAGAGACAGCTTTCAGATTCCAGCAATCGCCAGTAGTAGTGTACGCCTCTCCAGAGCAACTTTCCGTCGGTCGAGAATGCTCAGTCCGAAGGGAACGTGATTTCGGAGAAGGGGTGGTGTTTGAAAGGATTCGCTGTCAGAGCTTTCTCTATTGCTATGTACACAGTTCCTTGTTTTTCGGTGGCTGGCTGGTGTGATCTGAAGATTGTGTTGTACTGAGCTGTTCTCCTCATTTATGTACATAAGCTTCTGTTGGGTTAATGCATTGTTATAACACATTATCTCCCTTGATACGCTCACTGACGGACAATCTCCCTTTATTGTCATTCATTGATAAGAACTGGAACTGACAAGACGTCTGTTATGGATAAGCTAAATGCTCCACGTAGTGTCACTAAGCCTCAATGAATCATTTGGATATACATTTTAACCACATTTTACAACACTGGCGTCGCCGCGACTAATTGGAAGCGAGGAATAACGTTTGTGTTTTTTATCAATTTTCTCTCGGCTTATTGTTGATTTTTTCTCTTTCCTCAAAATGACTTCCCAAGGAACGATACGAGCGCATACCTGGATCGGGCGGTTTCTCATCGCTGCCTGACTTACAAATTTTGCCATCGTTCGCTTGATAATTTGTATATTGTAATTTTGGGGAACTGGAGAAGTTTTTGTAAATGTTTTTTTTTCAACGCCGATGGAGAGGAAGCCTGTTTGTTTAGCAGTCTCAATTTGTTTGTAGAATAATCCACGTTTTGAAAACATTATCTTTTGGGTTTTTTGTTTATCAGCAGAGTTGTATAATTTACGCCCAATGTATAGAAAAGAATGATGGTTTCAAAATCTTCTGTATGTGTATATTCCCAAATATTAGATTTAACTTTGTAATATTGTCTTTGCACAGCAAGCCATTGTTTCTGTTGCCCTTGTTTTGTCAGTCATTGTTTGTGTACATTGTATTGTAACTGATTAATCGTGAGTACAGCTCACTGGAAGCTGAACTCTTCAATCAATGGGCACTCGTGTGTAAATATTCATTCAAGTTGCTGACTGTCCAGCATTATTGTATTATACAGTTCAAGTTGGAAATAGTTGTAAATTGTATTCATTTTCCAACATTCTTTTTCAATTAAGTATAATTGTTTACCCCTGTATTTAAAGAGATCTTTTCTTTGTACCTTGTCGGTTCAATAACGGGGAATATTTTAAAACACAATTTTATAGTCGCTCTGAGAAAGTCAACCGATTCCTAAAAGAATCTCGATTTTTATTCATTGTTGGTGTAAAAGGCTTTGTTTGGAACATGGGTTGTATAAATATTCAGACTGCAACATCTGAAGAGCTCCAGAAATTGAGGCACATCAACGAAAATACAGCCCACAAATTACTTAAACGCAGATCGCGAAAAGGTTTTCTAGAACTGGATGACTTACTGTCGAAGACGAATTTATCCATCGAATTATGGTCTGATTTGCTTCTGGATGGCACAATAACCTTGCATCTACCAAATGTTCAGTCATCTCATAAACAACGAATATCAAGCACAGACCGACGTACTCAAACTCCTAACACAGTTGAACAACGAAAGGGTAAAATAGAAAACGATCACTGGAACAATGTCGTTCTCCTTCTCAGGGAGGAGGTGAAAGACCTTGAAGTTGAACTACGAAAAAGAGAAATCTCATGTGAGACCAATTACCGGATGGCAGTAGAAGAGACGAATAAAGAGTGGGAAATCAATACAAATGAAAATTGTGTTTTACTTGAAAAATACAACGAAGAAATTGATGAAATCAGTAAACAGTGGGAGGAAAAACTAGACATTTCCCAAAGAAAATACTCCATGCTGCAAGATGAACACTTGCATGAAATTCAACAAATGCAAGAAAAATGGGAGCACAAATATGGTGAACTAAAACAGAATACTTGACATATAAACGTTTTCTTCAAGAGTTCTCAACTCTACATAGTAAATTTATGAAGACACTTGGTGATCAAATCCCAGAAACATGTGAAAATCAGAGTTCGCATATTGAGACTACCCCTCTCAAACAAAATTGTGTTGGCACACCGAGTGGAAAGGCTGTGCGCGCTGACGAATTACAGCCAGTCGATAACGAGCTTTTGATGACTGGGATGGAAGTATCTTTTACGACAGTTTGCGATGAAGAATCCACCAATGTGGAATTTAGAAATCTATGTTGTTTGTTCAAAACAACGGACGTTTTCGTCAAAGACTGCGTAAATGAAAATTCCGAACACAAAAAGAGTATGGAATCAGTGAACAGGAGCATTGTGCAACTCGGGGCTGACAGACTTGCCCCGTTTACATCATCTACAACTGAAAACGACGGCGATGAAACTCACATTATTCGGAACGTTGATAACAATTCGAACAACGTGACAGAGAAAACCTCGACGGGCGAGCTGTGTACAATATCAGAAAAGTCATCATTCCAACAGAACACAATGCCAAGTGAATATGATTCTCTTGTATACAACGAGGATAACGTTAAAAGAGAAAACGAACAAGTATTGCAAAATAGACCATTTGTGAATAACATTCTAAAGAATTCCACTCATCTCAATGAAAACATTTTCGCAACTGATGAACAGTTTCAACCCACCGTCCACGAAGTAATCATCGATGAAACCAGTCAATCGCGACGTGCAAAAACATCTGGAAACAATTCCTGTCAGCCTGGAGACTGGTCTCCAATCTTTACTGACTCGACTAGAAAGGCGAACAAGCAAAAAAGAAGAAAACGCCACAAACGAAGTTGTGCTCAAGTCGGGATTGGCCCATCAAGGCCTAGGCCATTAATGCAATGGAATAACACGTATAACAACAACGTCACTGTTCCACGCATAAACACTGGACATCGGCTTTCAAAAGCCAACCAAGTATTGTATCAGAACAAACATAACTACAGGAAGGAAAACACACCATCCACTCTATTTGTCTCAAATCAGGCTGTGGAAAACCCAATGGTTCCACGCCATTTACAACAAAGGGTTAATGGTGGTCTGATCATAGGAACCACAGAGTCAGTCAGCTATTTACCATATCAGTTTCCTGGTAGGCCAAAAACATACGGACCGGTGCCATCTAGCTGCGGTGCAGGCAACGTTCAACAATTAAATAAACAATTTCTGCTACCTACACAACATTGGCGTCAGGCCCCGAACGGAGGATACACGCATTCGTCACAATATGGACGAGTCTACAGTGGCGTAACCCCAATATCTCTGCCAGCAGCACCAATATATCTTGTGTGCGTTTGAGACAGAGCGCGGAAATATATGCTACATTATTAATGGCGTGAGAATACACAGAAAAACAACTTCAACACATTACATTACTGCCACACTCGCACAACTACACTCACCTACCTGTCAGTGCAGGAAGGTCCTAACTGCTTTCTTGCTTGACCAGCATTAACACATTTTATAACATTCACAAAACGTACAACAGTTTTGACATAGCACCTAAACACACCCACATGTTTTCCGAGGGGAGGTCTTAATCGCTTCCTCGCGGGAACATTTACGCATGAAATTTTAACACAAGCACACACGCCGTTATTTTTACCGTTCATCAATTTTAATAATTCACAGAACTCTTTAACTCAGTTTTTTTAACAAACTATTTTCAAAATTTTAATTCATTCTCTCAGTTTATTTTAAACAGAGTGTATTCGGTGCCAGTCTGACCATTCAGTGGAAGCTCCTCTCACGTCGGTCAAGGATTTTGATGGGTGGTGCCATTTTAGGGAAGGCCTCTGTTGCTTTCTCTAGTGAATCTACTCATCAGATTTGTTGACATTCGGATATTTTCCATTTCAGAAATAGGAGAGGTTCCAACTGGAAATCCGTTTTATTTGCCCTCCAGTTTTAGGGGATGATTGATCTCGATCCGCCAAACTTTGTACACAGTGCAGATCGTTTTCGTCACAAATGGTTATTCATGGCTCAACACTGATTAGAATTGTCGACAGTTTTAGTAACTGGACAGGTCTGACAGGGAGGTGATTTCTGCTACCTTGTTATGCTCCAGTTGGTGAACCTGCCGATGATTACTTACGTGCTTAGTTAATAATAACTCTTTGGCCAGCCGCTGATTAGTCGCGGTCCTCATAAGAGAAGGCCATCATTCCCCCTGCACCCCACCCCCTCTTCCCCTCCTCTCCTCCCAGCATTCAGATACAAACTGCTTAATAGTGTCCCTCACTTCCTCTTTTTCAATTTCTTCAATAAGCATTCCTACCCTCTCCCTCGTGTCCCCCTTCAGCCATCTATCCTTTGTTTCTTCACCCCACTTCTGCATTATTCTTCCAGTAAATTTTATTCTATGAGGTATATACTGTGGGCATTCCAAGAGAAAATGTTCCAGGGTCTCCACTACTCCAGAGTGGCACATTTGGCATCCCTTTTCCCCATCTCTCCCAATTTTTCCCCGAAGCTCCAGTGATCTTGATCTCAGTTTGAACAGCAGTGACCCTCCAAAGGTGCCATCTAGGTACTTCTCAAAAGCTGGCTTTTCTTTATATTGTAACCCCTGCAGTGATCTTTTCACGCTAACCCCTGCTCGCCAGTTTCGATTGCAATCTTCCATGACTCTCTCTTTGACAAACCTTTTGCCTTCTTTCATTCCTACTTCTATGTTTGTGACCTCTATAGAGTAATTGTCCATTAGTTCCCTCACATGTTTTGACCACCCCGTTTCTATATTAGAATTCCAAATGGTATCGAGCATCAATTTGCACCACCGGTTGTCAGGCAGGTTTCTCAAGTAGTTAAAGTAACACAGTTTTCCCAAATCTACCCTGTCCTTGATTTTCATCCACCCAAGCTCCCCCCTTACTGCTTCCAAAGCTGCAGCATTACTCGACCCTGTTATCCATCTGCCGGCATCATTTTGAGTATTTTCCAACTTCTTAATAACGGTTTGGTTTAATGGAATCACGTCAGTGCCATACGTTATACTTGGTAAACCCACCCTCTCCCACAGTGTTTTCCCCACAAAGACCTTGTTGAAACTATTTTTCCCTAAAAGTTTTAGTTGGTTCAGAATTCTTTTCCCCTTCAGAATCAGTTTGGCTGAGTAATTTCTGTACACCCCTCTTCCCGTTATATTTATGCTTACCCCTAGATACTCATACTCTCCCGTTTCTCCTACAGTGATTTGTTTGCTTTCCCCCTTCGGGGATTGAGAACTCCCCCACTCTCCATCTCTTCGTCATATCTACCTTGCGTCCAACGGGTATTACCTTGCTTTTATTTTCATTTAGTTCGAGCCGCCAAGTGTTTCCATATCTACCAACAATTCCCAGCAGTTTCTCTAGCCCCTGTTCAGTTCTAGACATTAACACCATGTCGTCCGCAAAGAATAAGCCTGGTATCTTTATGTCTCCAACATTTACCCCCTCCGCACTCTGAATTAGTTCGTCCCCTAAATCTTTAACATACAATGCAAACAAAATCGGTGAAAAGATACACCCCTGCTTGAGGCCTATATCCATAGGGACTCGTTTTGTAGTGATACTCCTTAGACTGAGTTGGCTTTGCACATCTGTATACAGTGCTTTCATGATTCCCACAAAGTCACCCCCCAGTCCGATGCCTTCGAGCTTTCGCCACATACCTTCCCTCCACACTCGGTCGTACGCTTTTTTCACATCTAGAAATGCCAGAAACATCTTTTTCTTTTCAGCCTTTGTTGATTCTATCAGTTGGGTGAGTGTAAATAGGTGATCAGTGACTCTTCGTCCTTTCCTGAAACCATTTTGAATTTCTCCTAAAAAACCTTTCTCTTCAATAACTTTCTCTAGTCTACCGTATATGACCTTACAGAATACTTTTCCGATGTTACTACTAACTGATATCCCCCTATAGTTATCTAGAACTTCCTTATCCCCCTTTTTGTGTATGAACGACACCTTACTTTCCCTCCACTCTCTGGGGACCTCTTGCTTTCGCAGAGCCAGGTTGAAAAGGTTTGTCAGGACTTCAATAAGTGCCTCCCCTCCATTTTTGAGGAATTCGTTCGGAATTTCATCAGTCCCTCCCGCTTTACCATTTTTTAATTTCGAGACCACGTTCCGCACTTCTTCTCCCGTTATTTCGCTACATACACGATTGGATAGGTTCTCCTCCACCAGTGTATTTCTTTTTGGTGGGGACCCACTGCCCCATCGCCTATCGTTTATCTTTTCCCAGTGCTTGACTAACTCTGACGCGATACGGCCTTTATCTTCTGTACTTTCCCCATCCACTTTGATACTCTGCACACTACTTTTCCCCCGTTTATTTACCCAGTTCCAACATACGTTTGAGCTCGAACCCCCCCCCCCCCCCCCCCCCCCCGTTTTCTTTATTGTTCTGGCAAGACTGCAATTGCGCTCCTTCCTATTATTATTCTTTATCTCATTCACCTTTTTCCGTGCGAGTTCATATTCTCCTTTCATTAGTCTCGTGTCATTGTTATCCACCCCTTTAAGCTTCCTACTTCTTCTGTAAGCAGCGCATTTTACCTTCCTTTCTTTTATAGCCTTTTTCAGTCCCTCGTTAACCCTGTATCCAAGCTCTCTCGTTGGGACCCTCACCCTTCCTATACACTCCTTCCCTGCCTCTGTTAGGCTATTTACTATGCCATCTGAAATACTCTGGACATTTGCATCCCTAGGTATACATTCAAGATTTGGTTTTAGTTTTTCCCGAAACTGCTTCCAGTCGGCTCCTTGTTTTAGTCCCCAAACTTCCTTGAAGGTATTTCTGTCTCTATTCGTCTTTTTGCCCATAATCTTAACTGTTATCAGGTTGTGATCACTACCCAAGTCATTTTTTCCCTCGTCATCTATTTCTACATCTATAACCTCCCTCCATACGCTAATGTCAGTGAGTATATAATCAATTATTGTTTTCTTATCGTTCCTCTCCCAGGTCCATTTACCCTTACATTTCGCATCCCTGTTCAGGATCTTTAAACCAAGCTCTTTTGATAGGTCCAACATCTTCCTCCCATTCGTGTTAATTTTCCTATCACCTCCCTGTATGCCCTCCTCCTTATCCCCGATGTGCCCATTGAAGTCCCCCATTAGGACAATACTGAACCCTCTGCTCCCAAGCTCTGTGATATTCGATCTAAGAGTTGTATATATTGAATCATTCCACTCGGGCTTACTTCCCTCCACTGCTAAGTATACAACACCAACGGCAACACTCCTGCTTCCTAACTTGATTTTTGCCCAGACTATTTCGTTGGATACTGGAATCTGGGTCCTTGCTTCTGTGAGATCTGTAATCAATGAGGGCTGTAATTCCTCTTTAGCGTAGATGCCAACACCCCCACCCCGTTTCTGACCCTCAGTTCGCCCAGCTCCTATCCACACGCAACCCTTCATCTGATCAACCCGCTCATCCCGTCGTATCCACGTCTCACTTAGACCCATTATATCGAAGTCTCCTTCGTCCATCATTGTTGATATTTCGCTTACTTTCTTGTGCAGGCCCTGGATGTTGCAGTACCCAAACTTAATGAATCTTTGTTTTTTTGTCATCACTGGCACATTATTATAACCCTGGTGTGTCCCTGTATTGTGCATGTTTGTTGTTCTTCCTATGTTCCCAGCATTTGTGCCACTCTGGGTTACCGGCTGTGGTCCCCTACCCCCCTTTCTCTCCAAAAAAGGCCCAGCCACCTGTAAGATTTTTTGGCCCAACAGGTCTGTACCCATCCTACTTAAATGCAATCCGTCTCGCCCATACAACTCTCCTTGTCCCCAGAATGAATCCCAGTGGTCAATGAAATGTACTCCCAAGTCTTTGCAGTGCTCTTCCAGCTCCTCGTTTAGTGCCATAATCCGCGAGTTCCTCTCATTCCCCACCACCCATAACGGGGAGCACCCCTGAAACGATGATCCGAGCATTCCTGCTAAGTAGCTTACTAATTAGGTCCTTGTATGTGTCACCAAACGAACTGATTTCCTCTCCCTGATGTTATTGGACCCCACATGTAATACCACTACCGGATCAGGCCCCGAACCAGCTACAACACCGTCCACTCTATCCCTCAGGTCCTCCACTTTAGCCCCGGAAAGCACAGAACTGTTCTATTTTTACTGTCCGGACCACCTTGTCGATCCCCCGAACTATGCTACTTCCCGCAACCACCAACTTACTTTTGGACCTCGCCCTATTTATCTCCTCTAGTCTCCTATTGTTTACAGCGTCCTCTTCCTCTCCAACAGCCCACTCGGAATCAATATCGGTATCGGTATCTTTGACCTAGGATTACTCCTATCCTTGTCCCTCCGTCTCTTTCCAGGCCCTGAGCTACCTGGACTACTCCCCTGGTCTTCCCCCGGATCCCTCCTCCTTTTTCCTGGCCTAGACCCCAAGCTACTATCTGTTGCAACTACCTCCATCTCCTCCTCTGTCTCTTCCGAATCGAGCACATCAAATCTGTTTCTGGTGCTGCACTCCCCACTGCCTTTGGACTTTACACCCCTATCTACCTGCTTCTCTGGCCCCCCTTTCCTACCACTTTTGGTAGTCCACGCCAAACGCTTTACAGCATTGCTCCGGCCTGGGCCCCCCTCATCTGTCCTACGTACTTTTCTAGCAGCCCCCACCTCATCACCTACCTCATTCACATCAAAGGTTCTACCCCCATGTTTCCTCTTGGAACCACCGACAACCTTCCATCCTTCTCGGAAAGCCACTTTCACAGGCGTAACTCCAGACAGCCCCGCCCTACCAAGTTTTCCCTTCAGCTCAGCAATCTCCCCCTCAAACTTAACAATTGTCTCAAGTAGGCGGAGGATTTCCTGACAGTTTGCACATACCTCTCCATATCCCATCGAGCGACAGTCCCCATACATCATAGAACACTGTTTACAAACTTCAAGCCCAATATCGCCATCGGTGACCCCACCAACCCGGCTCTGACCGACCCCCCAGTGACCTCTGTCTGCACACCAATACTTACTCCGTTGGCACCGTTGACCTGGACCGCGATATTACACGTATTTACCTCCATACTTACCTCCGTCTGAACAGACTTGCTCGCCATCATCAAGACAAAATTACGCGATCGGACAGGGAAAATTGTAAACACGCGACAAAAGGCAACACGACGAACCGTTCGACAACTTAGCGCTCACAGTTTTATTTAAGGCCTCCTAACTTTGTCCCAGTTACTATACTAAACTAACTCCCCACAAAGTTGAATAAAATAACCTGAAAATGAAATATATATGATTAGTAAACAATAAAAATACTTAATTTTGATTCGTAACCAAGGAGACTTCTTCTGTATACTTGCGGATCGAGCATCCAACTCGCTCGTTGCACATCCTTTTGGAGTATGAGCTTTCGCGAATATCCATTTCTGACTGCACGATTTGCACATAGACGTGTTAAGGGGCGATTGTTGTAATTTCCCAACAGTTTTATGAATAGATTAACAGTACTACACTAACTGTTTGTAAATAATCTATTGTTTGTAGATAGTTTGCATGCCCATCTGATTGGACATCATGACCTCCCGTCTGTTTGATTCAAAATGTAAATAGCTCTAAATAGGCAGGGGAGGAGTGTTGTACTGAGCGGTTCTCCTCATTTATGTACATAAGCTTCTGTTGGGTCAATGCATTGTTATAACACATTATCTCCCTTGATACGCTCACTGACGGACAATCTCCCTTTATTGTCATTCATTGATAAGAACTGGAACTGACAAGACGTCTGTTGTGGATAAGCTAAATGCTCCACGTAGTGTCACTAAGCCTCAATGAATCATTTGGATATACATTTTAACCACATTTTACAATTATCTTTGGTGGTGCGGTGTGTATGGGGAAAAGGATGAACAATATGTGGCTGTGGTTTTGTATATTTATAAGGTGTCAACGTTATGCGATAAAAAAATTCTACCAAATCATCGACCGAACTATATTTATTCGCCAGCCTCATCACCACGGGAGGAGTGTATGCCATGTAAAAGACACGATAACTGTAGATCATAGTCAAACGTCCACTTAACTGGTTGAGTGCTAGAAGCCACTATCATGGCTTTCAAAAATGAGGATACCAGAGAAAAAGCGACAATATTTTCATTGTTCATGTTTCATGTTCAGTCAAACACAAATAGTACTTTGTTAATATAAATTTGTTTTATAGCAACTTATTGGAGGATGCAGGTGGACACTCTCCAATAATTTGTAATAAAACAAATTATTAGTAATAATTTCAGACCACCAAAACTAATCTAGCCCTCAACCACTTAATCATCCGAAAGGGCCCTCTCAAAAGTTTTCCACCCCACACAAGGCGCATAAGCTGTAATTTATACTTGGTGGGGGGGGGGGGGGGGGGGTGGGGGGGGCATGAACTTGAAGGGAGCGATGTCCCCGCTTAATATTGCATATAACGAAGCCTAGAGACTGTATGATAGGGTATGGAAGGGGTGGCTCACTCGTTTCAGAAATTAAGTGCTGTAGACTTGACCACATGTTGTTATGGTGTCTTTAATCAATTGGTGATTGTTTGTATGTCTTTATTAATGTGATATGTGCAGTAAATATAACGATAACCGTATAATAAAAATAACCTTAATATATGTACCCGCCCCAAGGAACCTATATGTCACCTATTGCTCTAATACTTTATTAGGCATGCTAAATATTGGCGAAAAAGTAAGTACAGTCATGTCTTGCCATTCATATAGGTTAATACATGAGCCCAAAGAATGGAACAAACAGTATCCCCAAGAGAGCATCCACAGGGGGACAGGTTGAGGATAGTGATTGCTTAACGGTTCGAATTCACGGCGGGCTACACAACCATACGCATCAACTAGTTATGAATAAAACATGAACGCATGCACCCGACTACAGGACCCATATACAGCTTAAACATAATGGTGAGCAGTGTGAACTCACGGCAGACGAGTCCACCATATACGATGCCAAAGAGATAGATACTCAAGATGATCTACTACAAAGTAGAATATTCAATAGCTCTCTGCTTCAATTTAACCCTTTACCTAACGTAACGGCCAAAAACCGGCCAGCGCTATTCTCAAAAATCGCCAATTAATTTTCATTATTTTTTTTCATTTTTTGTCTCAAAAACATAGGTTATGACCCCTCGTTGGAAGGAGCTCGTCGAGCTCGTTCCAACGAGGGGTCATAACCTATGTTTTTGAGACAAAAAATGAAAAAATTCGTTATTCAAGAATTATTTTTGCAAGTGTCGTCTGCTTTTCAGGTTAGGTAAAGGGTTAAACGATACAGTTTCTCATGCCTCAACATATAGGCGTCCAGTAGAAATTTAAAACATTGTCTTGGATAATTATTAAGGGTGATGGGCAGTGCGTTCCCATTGTTCTGGCGAATCTCCAACACGTGTTCCGAGTGGATTACATTACATAGTTTTTGAGCGTAAATATACATACAAAGGGCATTCCAAGAGAATGTGAAGTCCAGTCTCAACAGCTGACTGGTCACAAAAATTACACAACCTTTGTTCTAATTTCTCATTCTTAAATCTTCTAGTTTCTACGCACAGGGGCAAGACCCCACATCGGTCAAGATTACCCTTTAGATATGATTCTGTTTTATATTCAGTTTTAAGTGTTGCATATGTTCGTACTTTAGGTGTATGTACAATACTATTTTCCATTTATTGTGAAAATAATCATCTAACAAACCCTGAACTGAATTTATATCACACATAACCTGATTTTCACATATATCCAATGTATCAGTCTTACTCAGAATATCCTTTATCTCCGAGCTGCATTAAGAAGCTCCCACATACATACTTTCTTAATAACTCTGTTTGACTCTAAGGACACTAATTTGTTTCATAGTCGTAACATATTAATCCACCTACGCTTTATCTGTATACGAATACCAAAACCCTCGTTGATAGCTAATATCGGCGTGAATCGGTGGACACCCAAAACGTATCGAACAGCCCTATTTTGGGCATTATCAATGCAGTTATATTTCTTGTAACCCCATACAGCAGAACCGTAGCCCAAAATAGTTGAAACACAGTAAGAACAGGCTATGAAATGTTGAGAATCCCACCTCTCGAAATTGAATTTTAGATATTACGGCACCCAGAGCTTTACCGCCTGATTTCGATAATAACTCTACAGTATCAACATAACCTTTGAACTAATGTAATACCAATCCTAAGTATTTATACTTATCAATTACCCCAATATTACTATTATCCAATGTAAAAGTAAATCTTGTTCTTGGTTTATTTTTGGCTCTAAAATGAACAACTTTTGTTTTCCCTTTACGGTCATACGCCACTTATTACACCAATCGCTAGCTATATTTAGCGACAACTGCATATCAGCTTCATTTTCATGCATGATGGCAACATAATCCGCGTATAACAACGCCGACAGAATATCATTACCAATTTAATACCAATTTCCGAACGTTTTATTTTTTTGTGTCTTGATAAGTAGCCTTAATAAATTGATACATTTTCCCATCTGCGCCTGAGTTAAGAAGCTTAAAAAGAAGCATATCGCGATCAACACAGTCAAACGCTTTCCGGAAATCAATAAAACTTACAAATAGTTCCGAATTTCCTCTGATAACTGAACTTAACATAAATAGATTATGTACACATGATCTATTTCGCCTAAACCTTTTCTGTTCATCCACAAATATGTTATTTGCTTCCAAATACGCCAACAGACGTTTATTTAATACAGTATCATAAATTTTGCTACTAGTTGATAAAAGAGATATCCCTTAGTAGTGGGACGGAATTCATGGATCCAAAGCACTATCTTTTAAAAAAAGGGTCTGATTATAGCTTTTCTCTACCACGACGGCATTATAACTATCAAAAAAAAGAAGCTGAACAAGTTTACGCAATGTTTCTATAACTAATTTAAGGTTTAATGCTTCATATGGAATTTGGTCTGCACCAAATGCTTCACAACCTTTAGCTTTCATAACTACTTTTTCAAATTCTTCGTAGGTTAGCGAAGAGTTTAAAATAGGACAAGATTCATAAAGTGGGTCTAACATTCGATCTTCAAGAAAACAATTGTCACTTTTAACCTTTCGTAAAAATGTATCATCAAAATTCTCATTGCCACTATGAAGGTTGTATATGTTTTTAAATGATGTGGCCCATTCATCGGATACTTTTAATTTTTCAGTTACCACTTGACCATTTTCGTGTATAATTTCTTCCGGAATTAGCTTTATTTTATGGGGACCTAGTCCTTTTATACTCTTCCAAAAGGACTTTGGGGCATCGATACATAATACCGCAAGTGCCTCGCGTTTATTTTTGCACTTCTGTTTCTTACTTACACACATTTTTTTCATTGGTGCTTATTTCTTTCCATAAATCAGTTAATTCACTATTCCAAAATGGCTCTTGGAATTTAAATTTCTTTCGTACTCTAGAGGTACATCCATAGCATGGAAAAACAACATTTATTGTGAAATAATTAGGTCCGTCCATATTGAGTAAATGTGATCAATATTCGATTGTGTTTCTCTAGTGGTCTCAATCAGCTGTATAATATTTAACCGCCCCTGTTGAGCAACATGTGTCGTTAATAACACATCAAGTACAGGCTTTGTTAATTCAGTGGGATATGTTTTGCGCTTGATACATGAGATAACAACTTATGGTTCGAAAAGGAACATGCAAGCAATAACGTTAAGCTTGGTGACATTTTAGTTACATAGATATACCCTAAATTCAATTTATGTGTGTATGTATATGTATGAACCGTCGTCGATTTTGACTCAGTATTTTCTGATAAAACATGTAAGGAAATATATTTTTGTCCATCACTGTCTCAGTTTGAAGAGCCATGCGAACACGGTACGCTATTATTTTGATTACCCTCCAAACCCCGCTGAGGAATTTGAGGGTGGGAAAATATATTCGAACTTTTTTGTACATTGACCTAGTCAGAACCTTATCCAAAGGTTTTTGGTGTAATGTGACCGAACCCGGTACGCATTGACACTGAGATGGAGAGATGTTCATGAAAAAAAAAATATGTCACGCTACAACAACCTGTTAACGACCAATGGTCTTTGAAATTTAGTCTAAATCCATATCATCACATATTCTGCATATCTCACTGGATTTTGACAAAAATATATTTGCGTTAGTGGAATGAGGGAAAAGGTGTGCATGAAGTCACCCGATCGCAGCCCGACAAAATGTTTCCATTTTTTTCAGATAAAATGGAACATTTTGCAAGAATAAAGGTTCATTCTCATTGTTTTTCTTAAGAGAATCATTTGCGATAATCGAATCCTGTTTCTCGCATAATTATATTTACGCCCTGTCTGCAAAGTGAACATGCTTTAATTGGCTTTTACTTTATGAGACAGAAAGACTCAAATGGGGCTCCATCTAACTTTGAAATCCATCTTAGTAGAAAAATGACTAAGCATTACGTTTTCCTGTCGTCCGCAATGGCCGCATCGTGTTTGTCAGGAGAGGATTTTACTGAAGATACTTGTTTGGAAATGCGATTGGTAGATGAAGGTCTGCTTAGGTTGGGGTCTATTGGCCCTTTGAACCCTGGTGGTGTCTTCCTTGTCAGTTTAATAGCGGCAATTGGAAGAGTCCATATTCATTATTTAGGGGTAGACTAACTAATATTTCCAATGTGCAGTCTTCGGGCTGCACGTTGTAAACATTGGTTGGTCCACTCCATACATTCACTTAGAAGCCACCTTACTCAATGTAAATATGACATATCATGTTCCTGCACCGGAAAAACGGCCTCTCGGGTTCAACTGTTTCTTTCATCTACATTTTATCACTTTCTTATACCCCGAAAAGTGACAGACACCAATAATTCCCAGGACCAAAAGAGTTTGGTGAGGATGCTAATTTTGATGGGTGTCCAGTGTTTCTGCATCTCCCCCTCAAATCGACACAATCAGCTTTTGGCGACCTTCCGCCCATCGATTTCTTTCTGTGACAATAGGCAGGGCAGGTTCCATTGGAATGTAACAGTATTCTTACAATACTCGCAAGCGTTACGGAGTGATACTTGTTCAGCTACCTCTGTCGTCTCGTGTCAAAACAAACATGGTGAGATTTATTTATTTATTGGTGTTTAAGGTCACATATTTATGCACAATGTCTAATCGTGACCGTGACAGTTTTACGGGTGGAGGAATCCGGTGTACCGGGAGAGAACCACCGAGCATCGACGAGCAACTGTCAGCTCCTCAACATTCTATCTTCATAAATCGTGTAGGAAAGATGTTTTATGTATTTTTTAATTTGTTTTCTTAGTCAAACATTTATTGTTTATTGAGGGTTATTGACACTTACAACAGCTAGGCTCATCTCTCGTCGTAGAAATAGCTGCAGAGTAACACTTGCATCCAATCGACATACCTCAACCTCCAAAGAAACGCAACACAATCGGAAGCAGAATTTAGACAAAGATGCTGGTGGTCCATTAGTTCAAACTTTGATTATGCTTCTTATGCTGATTACACAATTTGACTCACCATCTCTCGTCGTGAGAGTTGTTATGTGGCAATATTGTTGTTCCTGTACTATATTTATTAATCCTTCACATGAAGTAGCGCACGTAAACGTGGAGTCCTATTCCCTATTTGACCATTCGAATAGTATTATTTTTCAAATTCTTGCCTCGTCTATTGGGGCGAGCTCTTTGAACTCGTTCCAGATGGTGAATCGCACGTCACGTGTTTTGAGAAAAAAAAATGTTTAGTTATTCAAGAATTTTTGTTTGCAAGTGCCAATATATTTGTTTTAGATAAGGATTAATAGCACCAAAAAAGTTTTGATGATCATATGAAACATAAAATGATTAGACAAACTGCTTTGCTGCTTTAATTAATTTTGTACCACAATGCCTTTTGGTATTGGACTTTACCCGATACAATAAAGAAATTGAGAAATGTTGCAGATACACATGCCTGGAATCCACCCTGCATGTAAGAACGCCAGGTAGGAATATCTGATTGATCAGCCTGTATCTAACTGACACTGTGACGTGAATGAAATGCTTCGACACAAAACAGTAAGAATGTAAACTTTCGGCGCTGGTGAAATACAGGACAGACTCCAACACGGGTCGGCGATTCCCGTCCTCCGTATTCTGTCTAATGAATAGCTGCTTTCCTGCGGTCATTAATTATACAATATCAGGGAGCGATTGTCCCAGCTTTACAAATACAGTTAGGCCATTTCAGCTGCAATACGTGGACTGGTCGTAATCCATGCGTGGGCAGTGATGTCCACGCATGCGTTTACCAGGTAATAAAAATCATCAGCAGCAAAATTTTAATTAATGAAGCACCGGGTTGTACCCGGTGCTTCGTTAATTAAATTTTTGATGATTATTCCTATAATTAGTGTGTGGAATCTAATGCCATTGCGTGCGTGGAAATATTCTCCACCCGCAGAAAGTGAGCAGTTCACGGCGAAGTGAAGTATTTACAAAGATAAAATTTCTAACTCTGCGAAATAAAACATTACATCTGCAGTCAACACTTCAGTCACAGGACCTTTGAGTCGTATCCGTGTTCTACGAGACTTTACTATACTCTTTGTCCTCCTCCCCTTATTCTCCTCATGTGATTCGAGAGTAATTTCCTGTGTGAGAGCTCTACTCAAGGAGTGGCTTATTGAAAACCTACTATTGCGTAGTAGTCCCCGCCACCCATCCCCGAAACACAGCTTTTGATACCAAATTGACATGACTCATACATTCGAAAATGTTAATTGATGTACCCGTGATGGTAATAGTTTATTAAAGCAGAATAACACCTTCAGAGAGGCAGATTGCACAAAGAATGAAAAGACATATGACGTGCTTATAATTAACTAATAACAAACGAAATACATATTTTTATTGTCGTTCTACAAACAATTGGTGTAAATGGTTGACGAAAGTTTCTGATGAATCTAATTACTGCGGCAGATGCGGGATCCAGATGCATTCCATATAAAAACTTCACCTCACCACAGAAAGTTTATACCAAACCCGAAAATCATTGTGTGAAGAGATTGGCAGGCAAAAAATTAATTATGAACAAGGTTAGTACAATTAAAACTATTAATAGGGCATTTTAATCTTGATTTTGTCTCTTTCTCGTTCAGATAGCGATAGAAACGTGATCTGCTCGCGATATATTCTCATGCGTGGATCGTTATTTCGTTTAGAGAAATGTAGCCAATTCAGGACTGAATAAAAGAAGACAGACAAAGGTGGCCTTTGAGATGCAATGTCCACGCATTTGTTTTTCGAGACGTGGAATTCTGCTGTGGCCCATCAAAGATTCGGAATTTGATTCTACAGTACGTGGAGAGTGGATTGTAACTAAATCACCCATGGAGTGGAGTTATCACCAAAGTATCACTTTCAAATTCTCAGCATATGAACAAAAAAAACACAAGCAATATTTCAGCCTGTGGTTAAACCCGGAAGTCTTTTGGCTAGAACTTTGCTATCGTCGAGATGTTCTCACAATTCTTCTAAGTATTTCCACCTGAACTCTTCTGTTATAATAATGACTCCTGTAGAGAAGCCCAATAACAGAAGAGGAGTTCAAGGAAGTTAACCTTTTCAACCCTGTGTTCATAAATTTTTCGTGAAGAAAAAAATGGTAGTGAACGAGCAAAAAATCTGAAGCGTGGCTCGGTAATAATTTAATCCAACAGCTCGACAGAGTTGTTGGATTCGATTTATACTGAACCTCCCAACAAAGCAGGATGGTTTCAACCATTTCGCCGTTGCCAGTTTTGTATTGTATTTATTTACTTATTGGGGTTTAACGACACTTTCGACAGCCAGGGTCACTTCGTGTTGGACAGTTTTACGGGTGGAGGAAGTCGGAGTACACGAAGAGAACCACCGAACAACGGCGAACAACTGTCAGACTCCCCAACGTACTAACTCCACACAATCAGGTTTAGCATTAGTTGAAGACAAGTGCACCATCGACATGCAGTATGCCTTAGTACACAACGCCACCGTGCCCCCTCGTGGGGAATTGGGATTAAGTGTCCTGCCCAAGGACACAACGCGGTGCCGCATGTGGGATTCGAACCGAGGACCTCTCGGCTTACAGCCTGCATCTCCACCTACTGAGCCACAGCGCTCCCGTTGACAGTACGGAATGAAATGATAACTTCCAGGGCGCCAGTGTTTAAAGGGTTACGTTTCTGAAATCACTTTGATTCTGATCCGGAATATTCCGCTTTTTGACTGATTTACCCGCTTTTTGAATGGATTGAGTTCATATTTGCTTTGCCCAGCTGAATTGGGTTGGTTTTAAGCACAACTTAGTTTAAAGTGTATATCCGCCTTTGTGATAGATATAGCAGAGCTTGTGTAGTATATGATGAGATAATTGTAAAACTATGCTTTGAACGACTACATTTAGTGTAAATTAAGTTCTGTCGCTTCTCAGAATATCCCCAGCTCGTGCCATTCGATGAGTATTTCTGAAACATTTTCCAACCAAATATCTCCGCTTCCTACTGGTGGGGGCGGATCGCCCCTTCCACACCATTCCTTCGTACTACATTAAAAACCGGCACAGTATTAAGTTGGAACACCAAGATCCGGGATCATGTGCCCCATCCCCAAGTATACGTTATAGGCTTTGCGCTTTGAGTGCAGTATTGACTTTTGAGTGGACACTTTATGATTATTAAGTGGACATCTGACGCTGTCATATTTACATTTCGTCATTAAAGCTGGTGACCCCACCACACCCAGAGCTCTCAAATTCCTTTTAGATGCTTTAACATAAATCATGTGTTACAAAGTGAAATGTTGTATTTCTTGACTGCAAAATCTTTGAAATATATTACTTTGTTAAATAGTTAATTTTGTGGGTCACTCCTATTTAGGCTAATCGTTTGAGGTCCCAAACTGTCCAAATTTACCAAAAAGTTTGTTCAAGCATTTTTATGGAAATTTGATTTCTTTCATGTGATAGTATTCGAAAATATAATGTCAAATATACTTTTGGCACTTTTCGTCTGACGTATTTTGTACTCCACCTGCCAGAAGCGGCGGAGCCAGGGGGCACACGGTGCACGTGCCCCTCCACTTTTTTCCACAGATATGTTTCGCAGTTACACAATTAGTTAAAATGGGCGCATGCAAACGTGTCAATATTCAGGCACTCAAGTAACATCATTTGAAAATCTAAACAATATTTAGCCAAAGAATCACAATTTCGGTCGCTTCGGTCCATTTCTTCTACTTCAACTATCTTCCAACCTGAAGGCTGGCCCCCGGCTTGGAAGATGGTTGAAGTGGAAGAAACGGACAGGACATTGGCCACACAGAAGCATATTCATCTAAACGACGTACATAGCGAGTCATGGTACATTTACCGATACAGGATTGTTGTCTCTCACACTGGGTCGAACCATGGTAGCCTTTTAAATTTGTGCCTCTCTACTTTTATCGAGCCTCAGTCGCCCCTGCCAGTAAGACAATTTTTTTTCTGTTTGGATATTTTGGAATTTCGTTTTCTTTCATGTGATACGCCATGAGAAATTTGTTTATAAATATCTGGTTTGCTTGCGGTGCCATTATGTTATGCTCTTAGAATTTGTAGCATTTAGGTGAAAAACAATTTTGATTTGGCATATCTTTTTTCTTGCAGGGGAGTGGAAGTTAAGCTGTTTTGAAATATGTACTCAGCTCATTCACTCTCATCTTCAGAAATTTGGCAAAGAGATATTCTTTTTCTCTCCTACAACTGGCCACAGTAAAGTACTTTAAAATAGCCATTGCTTTGTTTTAATGGTATGAAGTTTCAGCTCTAGAAATTTCGTGAGCATTTAAGACAAGTCCATGTTCTGCATGCAATGTGTAAACACTGTGTCACAAAATATATAGCACAAAGGCACATACGCTGTTAAATGATTCTAGGCACAGACTATATAAGGGATTCCATTGAACATGGGACTGGTATTTGGTGGAATGTGCTTGAGTGCAAGTGGACATTGTGTACACATTATATGTAGCACATGGGTACATTTGCCTATATGCATTTATGTGAAAGTGCACAACGTGCCACAAAAACATGAAGCACATGACTACACACATACGATGAAAAAAGGATATTATTATCACAGACAGACCAGACAAGGGGTTCCGTAAATGAACTCCCGAACCGATTCCGTGAAATGGGATTACGTGATTTGGCACAAAATGTACCGGGAATTTATCTTAGCATATCTGTTCGGGGATAGTTGAGTCTCATAGCTCCTATTCACTTGCACGCTTCTTTACCAGCCCGCACCTTCATAGTTCCGAGGTAATTACTGCTAACTTGTCCCATGTCACCATCGTCTGTCCGTTGATTAACTTCCACTCTTTACTTATGACACTACCACTGGTCTGCACCACTACAATTAGCTAAAACTATTTGTCATGTGCTTAGAGTTTCCACCGTTACAACTGACTGCTAACAGTCGCCGTGGGGCAGTGATGTCCACGCGTGCATTTACCAGGTAATAAAAATCATCATCAGCAAAATTTTAATTAATTAAGTGTTTGGAATCTAGTATTATTGCGTCCGTGGAAATAGTGCCCACCCGTGGAAAGTGCCCACTCTACGGCGGCTGCACTGTATGGCTCTCAGTACCCATATCATTCCATTACAACCGCTACAGATCTCAGTTCATATCAGTATCATATTTGGCTTCCACTACTACTAGCAGTCGAATGCAGACAGCTTGCTCTAACGACCCTTTAATTCCTATTTTCCTAATAAGTTATCGGGCAGTGACTTGAGCAGACATTTCTGGAACGACTAGAATCTTAATGAGCAAATAAGCGCCCGAGTGGTGACTTGAACAAACATTTCTCGAACGACTCAGAGAGCAAATAACTACCAAGTAATTGTTTGAACTCTTAGACTGATCTCCGTATTTGGAAACAGAAGACAGTGGTGATTTGGGGTAATTTTGGGACTACTGTGGGGACTGGTGGGGACTAGTCGAGACTGGCGGGGACTATTCGAGGACAGTTATGACCCTATGCTCTTAATCGGCTTCTGATTGCAATACCGTACCATGAAATGCATTGGTCTAAAACCACTACTGTTGACTTACTCATGGCTACCGTCATCTGTCCTGTGATCCACTCCTATTCTAGGCACCCAATAATATAGTCTCCTACCATCCCTACAGCCTTGTACGATTACTACTGATTTCTGACACTACCACAGGCTTACTAGCTATCACGGATCACGACCTCTACACTCGGCCAAGACTTAGACTGTCCATAATACTACCCATACTCTACTACGACATAAGAAACAAAGCACACACCACATAAACACATGGCGTTGCATACTGAACTACCAGGGGGCAGTACAAATAATTGGGTGGATTTGTAGCACTAAGGGATAACAGTAGACCACCGGCTAAAACCTCATACTGTAGTCTACCTACTAGACACCAAAACATACCCCACAAAACTAGTGAAACAACAAGGTAAAACTGTATGTCCTGTATACAGTACTAGACAACCATTCTTAACCCACAACACTGCATGACCAAGCATCACGTACTACCTATATCATCTGCGGGACAGCACAACGTCTCAGGTGGATAGTGGAACTAAGGGCTAATAGTAGACTTATGGGGTATAGACAGTTCATCCTGTACTACTATATCAGACAATCATGCATAACACCGCATCATTCAATATTACCAACTATCCATTTCAATTCTATGGCAGTACAACGTCTTAGGTGGAATGATAGTACTAAGGGCTAACAGTAGACCAAAAGGGGTACAGACATCCTACAAAACGGTTCTAAACAACCAAGCATTGCCTCGCAATACCGCATGATCTAGCGTTATGCACTACCTATAACAATCGCGATGCTAAAATGTAGTATCACCGATAACTGACAGCATACCAACAGGAGTACAGACCGTATTCCCTATACAATCCTATACTGCCGAACTGGACAACCATCTATGGGTGGGGCGTACACGCGCCTCATGTCGGCTCCATCAAAGCTCAAGTTTCGATGGGAATTTAACACTGGCTGCTCCACCAAATCTCCATGTAATAAGGATTTATTCATACGTACTAAACTATACGTTTTGCTTACAGGCGTATTGAACATTTACCGACCCGGTATTTTGATCAGCAAAGGCTAGGGGAGGAGTGTGAGGGGAGAGGGAGGGGGATCTGGGGTGGACTCCCGACTAACATCAGCATGGCAAGTGCTATAATTTGAAAACATTGTCACTGTACTATGGAAAGTAGACTATGTTAGCAGCGAGATGTCTCTTAGTTTATGTTTATTTTTGTTTTCGCGTCACTTCCGCATATCAGTCTGTATGATGACCACAACACAATAATGCACCCACGTTTAGCCAATTTATTATAGCTATTTTATCCATTTCAGAAAACACTGTAATCACAACCCCACGTCAAGCACGTACTTGCCCAAGCATTATGTTATGTTCCGATCATTGCGGATTTCTCGACGTTTGATTTGTTACGCGCTCGCGTTGTACTTTCTTTGTTAGCCTTCAGCTGCGGTACAACATAAACTTTTTGTTAGCGGATGACGTCATTACACAAGCGAATCAGCTGACAAAGTCGTGGTTGAACGCGCTATCGCATCACATTCATTTCAGCTGAGAATCTAGTTTCTCTATAGTCTTTGCTTCAGAAACATCGCACTGTCAAAAGTAATCGCGCTGATGATTAGCTGACAGATGCACAATCACCACTTACTGAATTAAAATAACTGGACACAATAAAAAGAAACTGAAATTTATTTCGCGTCTCCAACTTGCGAATAACCTTGACCTGCATTCAGGATCAGTTATCGATTTTTGTGACGTAACAGCGATGAAGAACGCCCTCCCTTCATTTTTCTTCGTTGGCATGAAATTGTGTCTGTGGCCTGTCGTTTTTTGTTTTTTTATGTTTTTGTTTTGTTTTTTTTTTGGGGGGGGGGGGGGGGGGGGGATAGGGGCTGGGGACGCGAAACACATACGCATTGCACTAATTTAAATGCACGATTTGCATATAACAAATACCGTTGAACTTGAAGAGGCAAATCTTAACATTTGAATTGTTCCAGTTTAGTTGTTTCGATTTCGATTTTATTTTAAGGCCAGTAATATGTCAAGCACGTTTCAGGGAACATTTGGATGACCCCGGTGGATGACCCCGGAAGTGACGTCATGTCACGTGACGTAGTGGCGCCATGTTGTGTTGTCATGGTAACCCGCGTGAGCGGCCATGTTGTGACGTCATCTCCATAGTGATACGTGGTGTGAGTGCGCATGCGCAGCGCGTGTTGTTATGGTGATACGTGTTTCCGTCGTCCATTCTGCATACTGGAGGACGCCATCTTGGTTTCTATGGTAGCACGTGATTGCTATGTTACTCAATTTTTCGGCAATAAGACGGGGTATGTTCGGAGTGTGTCTTCGATTGAATAGGAGTATTATCCCGATTCGTAGAATTACCACAAACAACCCGACAAGTTTTACTATTTCGAATTCTTTCAGAATTCTCTGCTGCTATCTATATATGTAATAGTTATCGTTTATCTGGCCATGTTCCTTTATTCTAGAGTATACTCCAGTAGCGTAGAAGAGCCTATCAGTTGGAACAGCTTTGCTTATTGTTACTATATTTAGCTATTTCTGGCCTATTCTTGTTAGTTCTGACCCTATTTTAAGTATTCTTGTTGTTTCATTTATCTAGAACATTTATAACCAATCAGATTGCTTGATTTTCCATAACCTGTACTTAATCGTATAGAGTTATCTCCCCTTATTACAACGATGTTGTATCCGACTCTCATCACATCTATATCCAATGGCAATATACCCGGGCACCCCAATTTCGGCACCCTTTTTTGGAAAAAACATATGACCTTCGGCACCCCTTTTTGTCATATGTGCTTATGTGAAAAAGCACAATGTGACACAATGTGACCTAGCACAAAGGCACATGCTTTATGTGCCGATATATGCTTATGTGAAAAGGCAGAATGTGACACAATGTGCCCTAGCACAAAGGCACATACGGGTATTTGAAGATACGTATGACCTGATATTGTATTATTTGAGGATACCTATCGAGGATACCTATCGAGGATACCTTTTATAGGATACTTATCTGAGGATACTATATAGGCTGTACATATCCCTGTAGGTCTCTTGCTGGCCCTTAGTACTATTAATCCATCTGATGCTTCATGTTATCCTATGACTGGTATAGGTAGTATGCAATGCTAGGCATAGGGGTATTGTGGGTAGGGGTACTGCCTGGTAGTTTAGAACGGTACTATGGTATGGACGGTATATACACCTATAGCCCCTGTTAGTGTTTGGTACTATTTACCAAACGATTGCTTTGTTTTATTATATGGCTGGTATATGTAGTACGTTATGGTAGACCTGGTGATTTTGTGGGGGTGGGGGTAATGCTTGGTAGTTTAGAACGGTAGTATAGCATAGGCTGTACATATCCCTGCAGGTCTCTTGCTGGCCCTTGGTACTACTGATCCACCAGGTGCTTCATATTATTGGGCGGTATTCTGGGGTGGGGTCAATGCCGGGTAATACAGAACGGCAGCAGAGTATGGTAGGTATATTCCCCTGTAGGTCCCATCCTAACCGTTGATAATATTAACCTACCAAATGCTTTGTATCATCATGTTACTGGTAAGATGGTACGTAATAGCAGTAGTTCTGACCCTATTCCAAGTACTCGTGTTGTTTCATTTGTCTAGATTATTTATATAAATTATAACTAACCATTGACTTCCCATAATCTGTATGCAGAGTTATCTCCCTTGTGTATAATAGAAGCCTATATCCAGTGGCCATATTCCCAGGCACCCCCATTTCGACACACCTTTTTTAGGAATCCCATTTGTGGAATCCCATTTTTCTGAAATGAGGATAAGAGTCGTTTTAAAAATCCCTCAATGAGGTCTAATTTACTACGACTCATATCCTCATTTCAGAAAAAAGGGATTCCACAAATGGGATTCCTAAAAAGGGATTCCGCAAATGGGATTCTTTCTGGAGAATCCCTTTTTTATCAAATGAGGATAAGAGTCGTAGTAAATTAGACCTCATTGGGGAATTTTTAATACGACTCTTATCCTCATTTCAGAAAATGGGATTCCTAAAAAGGGATTCCACAAATGGGATTCCAAAAAAGGGATTCCACAAATAGGATTCCGTTTCCATCTTGTCGCCAAAGCTCCAAGGCCACTACTGGCTATGGTCTATCTGTCCTACCATTAGCTTCTACAGCAGGCTTGTTCCATTGCGGCCTTGTACCAGTACTATTGACTAAACTACCATCCATTAATATTGACGTGTACCACTACTTCCTAGCTGTACCTTCACCTCAGGCCTTCAAAATGTTCCATCAGTGTATACATATAAAGCATTCCGTAATTGAGATTCCTAGCCGAGTCCGTAAAATTTGGATTCCGTGTTTTAACATCAGGCATTACACTTACTCACAGTACCCCTTGGCCTAGCATTACGTACTACCTATACAAGTCATAGGATAACATGAAGCATTAGGCGGATTAATAGTACTAAGGACTAACATAGGACCTGCAGGGGGAGAACGCGTACACCCTACACTACCACACTAGGCGACCATGCATTACACCCACCCACCCACAATAACGTCTGGCCCCACATTACATACTACCTATATTAGTTATGGGGTGACATAAAGCATTAAGTCGATTAGTAGTATCAACGGCTGTCGGGGGCCCACTGAGCTATATATTGTCCATACTATACTGTTGTTCTATACTGCCAGGCATTACCCCCACCCCCACAAAATCACTAGATCTACCATAACGTACTACATATACCAGCCATATAATAAAACAAAGCAATCGGTTGTTAAATAGTACCAAACACTAACAGGGGGGCCTATGGGTGTATATACCGCCCATACTATAGTACCGTTCTAAACTACCAGGCAGTACCCCTACCCACAATACCCCTATGCCTAGCATTGCATACTACCTATACCAGTCTAGGATAACATGAAGCATCAGGTGAATTAATAGTACTAAGGGCTAACATGGGCCCACAGAGGTATATATCGTCCATACTACACCGTTGTTCTATACTGCCAGGCATTACCCCCCACCCCCCACTCCACAATACCACTTGACCTGCCATAACGTACTCCCTATACCAGTCATTGAATAGTACAAAGCAATCGGCTGGTTAATAATATCGAGGACTGGATCCACAGGGGTATATACTATGCATCCTATGCCACCCGTTCTATACAACCTAGCATAATGCTTCCTGGCCTAACACTAAACTACCAATACCAGCCATAAGATAATACAAAGGATTCTGTAGGTTAATAGTACTAAGGGGGTAATAGACCAACAGATCATTCATCCTGTACTGCCAATCTAAACCACCAATGACTATCTCGCAATACCACACTACCACCCACCCACCCTACTGCTTGACTTAGCTATAGCAGACATAGGATAATATGAAGCATAAGGTGGATCAATAGTACTAAGGGCTAACTTGGGACCTACATGCATATATACCACTACTACTATATCGCCGCCACCCCATACGAGAAGCCCGACATCCACTGACCCGAATAACGTTATGTCAGATTGTATACTGGACAATAACAGTGGTCAACATCGTCAATAGCAACGTCAACCGTTTCGCGGGAAAAACTTTCAAGAAAACCCATCTTCACCATCATCTTTCCATCACTTACCCATAATATATACCTATAGCCCCATGCGTACATATATCACTATACATGCCATAGCATACTATATATGCAGTACGTACACTATTTACCGGATCTAGCTGAAAGGGGCCGTACTTTTGCACCGGCAAAAGTTGCACCGGCAAAAGTCCGGTTCCTGTGGGAATTTAACACTAGTTGCACCGGCAAAAGTCCGGGTAATCAGCCACGATCGTGTACATGCTATACTACCCTCGATAATCAAAGTCTGGGTTGCAGGTACTATCCCCGTTTAACCATTTGCGGTACAACTAAAACACTCCGTAATACAAAAGAACCAAAAGATGAAAATATATCGAAAAAATCTTTCATTACTTTCTCTTTCTCTGGCTATCCATTTATATCCTTCCCAGAATATAAAAGTCTATCAACGGCAAACACGTAAAGTACAATTAATTGCATTCTGAAACGAATCAGGACTCAACCTCCGGCTGTCATGTCCAATTACAAGTCGCCCCCCCCCCCCCCCCCCCCCCCCCCCACACACACACTCGATATTTAGAAATTTCTCTGGTCAACTTGTTCCTAGTTTGAGACAATTGCACTAGAAGATGGAGGATGAGTTGACGTGGAGAATGATCATTATTTATCATTATTTATTCAAAATATTAAAACTACATTTCATAATTGTTTTCAAACATTAAAATTGCTAATCGTTGGATTAGTTTTGTACAGTCTGAATAGGATTGGCCAACAATACGACACATAGAGCGCTGCATCAAGTTAACATCACTGCAGGAATAAAACTGAAAAAATAAAAACGTCCTCGCACTCACTGATTACGGGAAAATAGCGGAGAAACATTGATTTTTCTGTAATTTTGTTGTTGTTTTGTGTGGTCTCAAGTTTCTCTCGCGAAGTTTCTGATATGATGTTCTTACATTTACAAAGGACCTTCCCAACCGCCAAATGACTCTTAAAACACAACTCAGTCATGCACGTTCACAGTAAAGGGATTTCTTACTCAGATACCCCCATCCCTACCCTCACCCAGCAGTTATGCTTTAAAATAAATACTGTTTAACCTTATGAGGCAACGGTGTTTCATCAGGGAGTGTGGTGGCTCAGTGGTTACGGCATTGGACTTCAAACCAAAAAGGTCCATGTTTCGGTCCCCTTCAGGGTTAACTGCGTTATGTCCTTGGGAAAGGCACTTAATCCCGATTGCTCACGTGGGAACACTGTGACGCTGTGTACTAAGGCGTCCTGCACGTCAGTGTTGCACTTGTCTTCAACCAATGTTAACCCTGCTTGGGCAGGGTTAGTACTGTGGTGAGGCTGACAGTTGCTCGCCGCTGCTCGGTGGTTCCCCCGGGTACTCCGGCTTCCTCCACCCGTAAAACTGTCTGACACGAGGTGACCCTCGATGATGGCTCGATCCGTATCGCACAAAAACTCAACTGCTTATACATTTATCTCCACCAACAAGAGCAGGTCTAAGGCATCTCTCCGTGAAGAACCTTCTTGTATGAGCTGCGATCTTCGTAGACAGTAATGGTCATCAAGCCGCTCTCTGTTGTCTGTTCGGGTAAACATCTTAGCACAATATCGAAAATCCCGCATGTTTTCACTCGACGACGCAAATGTGCTGCAAGCCAAGCTCGTACCCTTTATGTAATTTTTTCCACAAAAGTACCCGGATGCAGCGTGACGTACTCGGGTGTAGGAACCACAGTTCTACTACAACTATCCTCCAAAAGGTATTATCTCACAGGTATCCTCCAATAGAACATCACCATGTCATAGATTTTCTCCAATCCCCGTATGTGCCTATGCGCTGCTTGTGTTGTGCGCATATTGTGCACCAGAACACAAGCACGTATCAGCACATCTAGCAAGTGCCCATGTGCCATATGTTATGTGTACGCATTGTGTACATATTTGCACGTCCAAAGTGTGCCCATGTGCTGAATGCGATGTCTACATAATGTTAAACTTCGTGTACTAGCACGTAGACACATTTGGGAAAATCGGAATAGGTAGTTAAAAGTAGAAGTCATTACATAGTTGTTCAGGTAGTAAAGGTCGAGGAATGTTGAGGAGAGGCTGACCAGAGTAGACAGAAGCAGAGGATTTAGTGGTGGAAATCCTTGCCAAATAAATATTTATCGGGTTGTTTGTGGTAATTCTTGGAAGTAACCGAGAATTTTGGGAAAATCCGAATTATTATTGGACAAAAAGGAGGAGTCTGGGGGAATGTGTACTAAATAAGGTGATTTGGGGAGTTTTGTGGTGATTTGGCGTGATTTTAGGGTCTATTTGGGTAATTAAATTTATTCCTATTCAATCAAACACATATTCAGAACTCAGCCCCGTCCTGTTGTGGGCCCTTGGGTCATAAAGCAACCGCGTGCTACCATAGAAACTGAGACGGCGGCCTCCAATACACAAAATGTACGATTAAAATACGTGTCACCTCAACAGGTGCTGTGCGTGCTCACTGACACCACGCTTCATTATGGTGATGACATCACGGGATGACTGCTCATGCAGGCTACCATGGCAACCAATCATGGGTGTCGTGAATGTAACTTCACTTTCGGTGTCCATTGCAGGGTCCATCCAAAAGTGACGATGCATGTCTCTCCCACTGCATATGAGAATTACGTTTTTAAGTGGAAATTTGTGAGATTTTTGTTTATTTTGGTGGTTGAACTAACTGAAAAGTCATATTCGCGACATTTCAAGTCTATAGTGGAGCCTGTGGAGAATCATATGACGGTGATCGGCGTTTTGATAATCTGCAGCTCAGTGTGTGGGACACATTTTCAACCTCTCAAAGAGGAAGCGTATGAAAGTGTGGGGTTGTGGTGGTTGGTGGTAGGATTGAGGGCATGTGTTGATTGGAGCGTAAGAACTCCACAACATTTGCTGTCCAATTTCGAAATATTCCGAAGGATGTATTTCTAGTCTTGGGGCAGGACCCGGTTTCTCGAATCAAAGCTAAGACTACGTTTTTCAATAATTAGCACGACTTCTGCCTGACACGATTCCATTACGCGTTTTAGATTATTTCAGAAGTCAAAACCGCCTTTGATTCGGAATCGCCTGCACCAGACAAGGTACGCAAATAAATATGATCCCACCTATGCTCGTTTAGAAACTCTGAACAAAACCAACATGCCTATGAGATAAAGCGTTTCTGTGAACTACTGTCCCGATCTCCCGATACCAAATAACCTAGACTGTAAGGAATATTTATCGATACTGTGTCTGGTCTTCTGGGGGATTTGTTGGAACCAACCTACAATGCAGAAGGCAGGAAACACTCTACACTAAAACCAAGGCAATTTCCCCACAAATTCCGTGAAAAGGCATAAGAAGCGTGGGCAAAGTTCCAGCCACTGTTCCTATTGTCTGTTGATATCGAACCTGGAACACGGACGTCCATTGACTGAAATTTTACCTGTGCCTCTTTCGCTCCAAGTACTTTTCTCCGCGACTGCAAAACGTCATATTGGTGATTTAACGGTACTCTGTACACATTGGAACTCATGGGACGAACTGTTGTCAAATGATTTTGCTGAGTGTCCTTCTAATAACTGCTTTCATGGACGTGAAGGCGTGTAATAAACACAGAACGGCACACGAATGCCAGCGCGGAAGGATAAAACGAGAGGCCGAGGCCTCGAGTTTTATTCTTCCGCGGTGGCACAAATGCCATATCGATTAACCCATTAACACACTTGTGCCGTTCTGAGTTTATTATACGCCTTCGCGTATGTGAATGCAGTTGTTACACACCTTCAAGTCAATGGAAGCAGTTATTAGAAGGACACTCAGCAATTCATTTGACAACAGTTCGTCCCCTGAGTCCGAATGTGTTCTGTGTGCCAGTAGACACATAGAACACATTGAGAGTCAGGGGACCAATTTTCAACAAAAAGAACACATTTTATCGCCAACCATATTTGCGAGGGGAACCCGTGTTACTATTTTAGCCTTCACTAGCGATTCAAATGTTTTTGAGGTGCACGATTTGTAGAACATTCCAGTGAAATTTCGCTTCTGTTTAAAAAAAAAATCCGTCAACGATTTCCGTTCCGCACATATGTGCGGAAAAGATTTTCATTTTCTGCATTGTTTAGTGTTGCTGCAGATGGGGATTTCATGGAACAGGTGTGTAATAAATTGTGTTTCCTTTTTGTCGAATTTACTGGCGATGCATTCTGATTCGTTCGCATAATCTGTCCCCAATCTGTCCAATATAAAACTCAAATGAATCAGCATATGTTATGCGGGATATTAGTATTACGGGATATACAATTCATACTTACGTTCGCATAAATCTTTGCTCTATTTTTCAAAACAATATCTTCAACCGCATTTAATTATGGTCAGAAACCGAACCGCAGGACACCATATTTATCCATTTGGAAATCCCATTCTTTCGAACTTGATACAAGTGAATGTTTTTCTTTTTCTTTTTAAGATCTACTTGACATCTTCTATTGCAGATGCATTGACCTATATCTGGAGATGCAGTTATTTGTTACCACCGGGTGGGACATGTCGTATACTAGTGATGTCTTACGCGTCGCGTGGCATGCATGCGATCAAACAATTATCTTTTTTGAGGAGCTGCGATTTTATGCCACATGCATAGGGCGATGTCTAACAATTAACAATTTCAGCCTGATGAATAAGGGGAGGAAACGCGCACCCCCCCCCCCCTTATCTTCCACTGGTGTTTCGCCGTCGTTGGTTAAGGATAGGCAAAACTCTGCCACGATAACTAACTGAAAATATACAACATTTTGTTTAGATAACACTGCTGAAAACAGCTTGCGTCCTTGACAAGTACTTTTTTTTGTCATTGTAATCTTCTTAATAGTGCAAACGTCATGGAACATATATTTTTTCATTTTAAATTTTTCGTGTTAACATGTCTTCGTTCCAGGGATTGTGTACATTCGTTTTTTATGATACAGTACGGCCGCTGTGGACTGGTCACTTTCCACTGGTGGGAAATATATCTATCCACGGACGCAATAATATTATATTCCAAACACTAATTTTAGGAATAATCATCAAATATTTAATTAATAAAGCACCGGGTAAAACCCGGTGCTTCATTAATTATATTTTTGCTGCTGATGATTTTTTTTTATTACTTGGTAAACGAATGAATGGAAATTACTGCCCACGCGTGAATTACGACCATTCCAAGGCGACAGTACTACATATATTGCATATTTGTTATCATGTGATTTTACTTACATTCATTTTCTTAAAAAGGTAAGATTATTTTTAGGCTACTTACTTCTATGAAAGGTGACTTGATTTTCTAATCGACTGTTACTTTACACTCTATAATCAGTTTGATTAGCCAAATCAACGGGGTTGAGGAAATATGAACCCAAATGGGTTCAAATTCACTCAACCCTCTTGTTTGGGGTTAATTTTTAACCTCGCTGATTTTAGAGTGTATTAGATGATGAAGTGGGTTTTCTTCAAACTAACAAAAATATGATACCAATCGTTTCACATTTTTTATCTGCTGGTAAAACTACCGTTTCGAATTAGAATGGATGACCTGTGACAATAACTCAATCTAAATCATTAATGGTTGTTTCAAAAAGTTAGCATGGTCAATAAATGCAGTTTTGTTCATACTCGACTTTATTCGACGTGTTTCATTAGACAAATACGAAATACTTCTCGACCTTTCAATGCAAATCAAACAGTACACACCTCCCACAATTAACCAAATAAACCCTTTCCCAACCCTTTGAACCTGAGAGCCCCTTTTCCGGCCAAGGAACATGATACGTCAATATTCCATTAAGTAGGATGGCTGCTAAGTGCATGCGTGGTGTAGACCAATCAATTTGTTCGCGTTGGAAATATGAAATGGTCTACCCCAGAATCATGAATATGAACTCTTCCATTTACTGCTATTCAACTGACATGGGAGATGCCACCATGTTTCAAAGGGTTAAGAAATCGCCGTTTCAGACGATTATCAGGATATATTAATATATTAATTCCACTGTTCATTGTGTAATTGCATTCACAAATCCAGGCTCTCAAGTTGTTGGTTGCATCTAAAAGCAGAGCATATCCCAAATAAAGGATGGAAGGACGGCAGTTGATTCCCACCCGCCGAATAATTTGAAGAAGCGTCACACTCCTATATACATGTTTAAGTTTGACAGACGCAACAACATGCCTTTAACCATGTAAGATAGCTTCATTCCTCGTCATGGTTGCATATGCAAATGTACAGGCGACCGTTTAGGCCGCAAGTTATAATGGCGCTGGACCGCATCACATTATCCCATCACTTCTTTTAATGAAACTGACTTGCACAGTTAGCATAATGATGCAGCTGCGATGTAATTGACATGATTCACCTACTTTTCAATTACAGTAAAGTTCATAGCAGGTTACAATTTCGAATAATCCCAACCGCTAATTTTTCTCTTATTTACTTTCTGGTAATCGGGTTGGTTTTATTTTCGATCTCTATAGCTTTTTTCGGTTATTTCTTCTTGTTAGAGAGTGGCGACAATAAAACAGCCACTTATCTCTGCCATCAGCTTGCAGGAAACTTAGATTCACCCAGACACGATAATATATATAGAATATACCATAGTAGATTGCTGAACCAAATGTTCACCACGTGTGGTGAAGTGGTGCTAACCGCGAGCATTCGGCGCGCAGTTAACACCACTTCACCACGAGTGGTGAACATTTGGTATACAAAGCTACTTTGGGTATATTTTATTTATACCATGATCGTCAGATTATTATGAGTCACTATTATTTTTTCTCGATTTTACTGAGCAGCAGCCGTAAATACGTGCGAATTTGTTTTTGTTTACATGAGGATCGGTGGGCGGTACTTCCGCTGTCAGATTTATCACTGAAACGAAATTGAAAAAGACAGAGGTCCTTTTTCATTTTAACTACATAATAACATACCATTTCGAGTTATTTTTGCTTTATTAACATGAGACAATGCATGTTTGTTATTTTGGGGTGTTTTATAGGGTAAACTCATTTAAAAACGTAATAAATAATTGCCACTTCCATTTCACTCTTCGCGAGGCGAAGTGCGATAAATTTAGACAAGTTCGCATTCAGGTCGACGTCATCAAAGGTCAACTTGGATGTAGTTCCACTGTAGGTGTAAATTTTAACTACTGAAATCCCATTGCTGACGTCTTCACCACGGTTGGTATGTAAAGCTAAAATTTATGTCATAGGCTTTTCAAAAAAAGCCGAATAGGTAATCATGGTACAAAACCCCAAGCAACATATTGTACATTGTGCTTCGTTATTATCACGTGTATTATTATGCTCCTGTAGTATTCGTTAACGCCAAAAAATAGTCATTCATTCAACCAGAGGAACTATTTGGCTGTCATATTACCTATCTCGCCTCCCACTGTAAATAGACAATTTCTACACCTATTTGTCTTTCACTTCTTCTTCCAAAACGTTCGTGCTTCCAAAGTAAAACATGCCGACATCCACAAAACAAACCTGATACCATCGTTAACCCTTTACCCAACGAATTGGCCGCATAATATGCAAATTCAGCAGTTGGAAAAATTTTATTTTTTTTTCAAAATATTTCAAGAAAACCATATCATGTGACCGCTCGTTCAAAGGAGAGGTCACATGATATGGTTTTGTTGAAAGTTTTTGAAAAATTTCAAAAAATGATATTTAAAATAATAAATTTTGATATCGTCTGCGTTAGATAAAGGGTTAACCTGTGTTATGGAAACAATAATATCAAATTTAATGAGACAATCAAAGCTGCCCAACTTTTTACTCAACAAAATCGGCCTTCAAACGTCATCTTTACATATTTTGTATTCCTTCAAAATCATAGCATAGGAAACTCTTAATGGAACAAGATTGTCTACCTTTCCAACTGACGGTTATAAGGTAGAATTTGGGGAAAAATATCATTTTAGGAGTTTTATGGGGAATGATTTTGCTCGTACCAACTTTATTATGTAAAGGCAATGCTCTAGAAACAACTGGAATGCTGGGCCATCAGGGGAAAACCTCGCATCTCAATCCCCCGCCCCCAAGTTGGCGTCAAGTCACTTCACGCGTGTAACTCACCCAGTCGGTGACGTATGTTGACGTGGAAATCGTTACGATAATAATTGCAGCCACAGCGCATAACCCAGTGCCGAAACCAGGATTATGGGTTTGAGGTGCACTACATTTCAATTGTCGACTCCGAGGCGAAGCATCACTCAACGATCGTAGCTGCGATCTTGCGGCGAGCACGAGATGGGGTATCACACTCTTGTCAGCGGGGCCCGAGTGGTCTCGTGGAAAATTTTGAAACATGACAGGTCAGTTTGGTCCCCCGCTAGCTTCTTTGCACATAGCCGCAATTAATGTTTTCCAACCCAAATATTGTAGAATTCAAATTTTGAAGAAAAGAAGCCAATTGATATCGGCTCACGTGAGACATGCGTAGCACCTTTAGCTGTATTCTTGGGGTATAGGTATTACCAAAGGTAGTGCATGCACAAAAATAGAAGGGGCGTGAGATGGGTGTGTCTCTCCGAATCCGCCCCTGAAAGCTTTCGCATTATTAAATGACACGTCGTTTATTTATTTATTTATTTATTCATTTGTGCATAATGGCTAATCGTGACCGCGGAACGTCGTTTATGGGAATACTAATAAGAACTCTAGTAACACATTCAATCCAATATGAGGGCTTTATTAATACTAAGTAAAATATATTGTGAGTATTCGGTTTCCATTGCCGTGGGATTTTCGCTGACATCACAATGCAGTCTTTAAAAAGCATTCGGCGATTGTGAGTCCTTGGTAAACTCAGTACTATTGAGCGAAAGCATATTTGTTGGGCAATGCCTGTTTACATGAACAAATCGTCGTGTGAGAACCATAAGGTTCTATCTTCCCCTGGAAGATAGAACCTTTTGGTTCTCACGCGACAAAATGACTACTCCCACCCCAGACACACTTCAGCATGGCAGAATCTGGGATACTTTTCTTCTCTTATGGCCAACGAAATTTCCTGCATTCAAGCTGTAATAAAAATGTGAGATGACAGGTTAAAACATTACTTAAAAGGTTTATTTTCCTTTCAGAAAATTGGATGCATACTGCTGGTACTTCTTATGTGTGCTTTGGTTTCATTCGGAAACTCCACTCCAGAAATGCCGCAATGACTGCACGTACAAGAGGGTCGAATGTCAGATGTGGACGAGCCACAAAGGTCCATGGGCAACAAAGCTTTGTTTTAAAAAAGAAAAAGAATGTGTCGCCAAGTGCAAGAAATAAGAGTAACATAAAGATAAACACAGAGAAAATGATAAACTAAATAATATTGTCTCTCTCTACACCTCGTTTTGTGTTTTCATTTTAACCCTTTACCCAACGTAATGGATAAAACCAGCCACCGCTATTCATACAAAAATCACCATTCAATTTTAATTTTTGTGTTTACATATTTGTCTCGAACTAAGAGCTTATGACCACTCATTGGAATGATCCAACTGAACCCGTTCCAATGATGTGTCATAAGCTATGTTTTTGACGCACAAAATGAACAAAATGAGTTTTGTTTGCAACTGTCGTCTTCCTTTCGCGTATGGTAAAGGATTAAGTCGATTCTCTCCTTGAATTAGTGGACAAACTCTGGAGAGGTGAAAGCGCAATGGAAAGGGAGCGTTTATAGCAGGGGAGGGTGTGTCTGTTGATTCGCTATTATGAGAATCTAGACAAAAGACTCACGATGTGTGGGGATGTACATTTGTGTGGGAAGAGGAGAGAGGGGGAGGGGTCTATTTTCTCGGTTTATTGAAAACCTGGACAATTATATTCAATAACATGCACAAGTGACAGAGGCAAGTCCGGATGTATTTATTTTCTCGTATTTTCAAAAAGATTCTACAGATTAGAACTTGTGCACGTGAGATTATAATCGTCGAGACGTATCATTTCATCGTCGAGTCTTTTTTAAAAAAGAATTTCCAAAGGTAACAGATGGCAGGTCTGTAGATATTTACTTAAGACATTTGTACCATGTCCCCTGGTAAGTCCGCTTACACATAAAGTCCTCGACACTTGGCTCTCACATCATACACCAGGGATCAATACCATAAAACTTTGACAGTTGTATTTTCCCGAACTGTATTTTCTACAAGTCGATATAAATGATGGAAATGAAACATTAGCACTTTAAAAGATATGGCAATTTGCCAAATGGTTCATTTCAGTTTGTTATTTCCATAAATAGAAAATACAATTCCGAACAATACAACTGTAAACGTTTTGTAGTATTGGCCCCTACTCCCGACAGTAATGTTTCTTTGCTCCATACCTCCTATTCTCTACACCACAATTCTTTCTCGATATCAGAAAAGTCGGGTAACTGGTGTTTCAAATCAACTATACGCTGTACGTTGCCCCTACGCTATATTTATAGGGCTCATGACTTCTGTCGTTTGGATGTCGGTGACGAGGGAAATTACATTTGCAAGCGCATTCACAACACTCGATCGTTCGTCGTAGGAGTAGATTTCCGAAACACCTATGTTAGTATTTTTATAATGCTTTTGTTTTCATCTTTAGCAAAGCACTATCCAAAACTAAATAAAAACAATATTTTCAACACATTCTAAAAGTCTCCAATGAAATCGGTATTCACCATGTATGCATTACCGAATAGGCCACACTGTCTTGGCGATTAATAGACTCAAGTACTTTTTATAGACATAATTTCCTTTCCCAGAATTGACCGTTATCAAGCTCATTTGATGTGACATAAAAATCGGCTTATATGACACCAGTCTTGCCCGATACGAGCTAGAGACCCCTCCCACGACATGATGCGTTGTTAGGCGCAACCAATTAATTACATCGAAATCGTTCGTCGTTATTCGCTGGAAGCAATCGGGAAATTGTCGTTACTAATCACAATGGAGGGATTTGAAGCTGTTTTTTGGGGGTGTGGGGGGGGGGGGTTGGTGAGGAATTTTTGATGACAAAAAGTAAGAATTAGGTGGATGAAGAAAAGAAAGAAGAGAGTTGTACAAAAAATTCAACCTCACAAAGTAAACGGAGATGGGTGAGGGGGTGAGGATGTGAGATGTGGGAAATGTCACCCGAGGGCAAGATATTTGGGTCAGACACGAGGCTTGCCGAGTGTCTGGACCAAATGTCTTGTCCCGAGGGTGAGATTTCCTCATCTCACACCCTCCCCATCAGCGATAACCCCCCCCCCCCCCCCCCACCAAAACACACTGAGGTCATCAAAAGTAATTCAGGGGCACGTGCTGCTATATCGAACGATTTTGTTACCCATTTCTGAAAAAAAACTGATTTGCTTATAGGAAAAAGCGCACAAACATTCTGTATATACTACTGTTATATACCACAAACTTGATTCCCTACTCCGGCAAGACAGGGGTTGAAGATTTGTAGCGAAATGAACATTGACACATTCCAATGACGCCATATTATGAATTCTGCCATGCATTCGCATAACTTTTCGACGGGAATGTCGTGTAATTCACTCCACTCATAATGGCGTTCACCCAAAAATGTATATAAAAGAGTCAAGTGTCCTTTGGTTTTGCAGTCTGTGCTGTTATTTCTGTTATCTTAGACAAACCTTCGTCTGCTAATATTTCCGAAACGTGACACCATGTTGTTTGTTTACAGAAGAACGTGCAATGATTGAAAAGACCTGCGCTCATTAAATGTGCTAATAAGACGGTTACGTGGGTCGTGTCAGATAGATATCTTTCTCACATAACCTTCTCACATGGGACACGCATATCTTGCACTGGAAGTGGGGGAGGTGGGGGTGGGGGAGAAAAGAGGTGGTTCGGCTATATTCAAATTGTACATACCGCCTATCATGTAATACACAGTGTTGCAACAGTCAATCGGTCTGAGTTGTCATATTCCATTCCGAAGAAGAGACCAGAGACGAATACTACAAAACTTTATCATTGTATTTTCTAGAATTGTATTTTCTAGTTTTGACTTTAAATGGTTTGAAATAAACCATTAGCATTTTCAAAGATGTGGCAATTTACCAGTGGGCAAGTTGCCATATCTTTTAAAGTGCTAATGAATAATTTTAGTCAGTTATATTAATATGTTGCAAATACACTTTCAGAAAATACAATTGTAAAATGTTTACAGTATTGGTTCAAGATTAGCGGCACCAAACAAGTCTACCACGGGGGTTGTTGCATTAATCAATTAACCCTTTAACTAACACGAAAGGCTGACGGGACTTGTAAACAATATGTTTGAATATTTTGTTTTATTTCCTCGCTTCAAAAATATCAATCGTTCCAATGAGGGTCAAAAGATATGTTATTGAGACAAAACGACAAAAAAAAAAAAAAAAATAAGAAAAAGCGCTGGCCGTTTCGTTACGTTTGATAAATGTTTAATAGACGAATGTCGTTATTTATTTATTTATTTATCGTGGTGTAAGGACACTTTCGAGAGTCATGGTCACCACTCGTCGGACAGTTTTGCGGATGGAGAGAACCACCAAGCGACAATGAGTAACTGTCAGTCTCCACAGCGCACTGACTACACACAGGCAGGGTTGGCATTGGTTGATGACAAGTGCACCATCGACTTGTAGAAAACCTTAGTACACAGCGCCATCGTACCTCCAACCCACATCCCCCACACCCACTTGGGCAGTCGGGATTAAGTGGCTTGCCAAAGGACACAACGCAGTTACCGCTGGATGGAATCGAATCGTGGACCTTTCGGTTTGACGTCCAGTGCCTCAACCACTGAGCCAACCACTCCCAGACCTACTACTAGTAAGACCAAGTGTCATCTCAAATGCCCAAACAGTGTATTTTTGCATATTCCAAAATAAATAAAATGTTTGATTTTGTCCAAAATAACCAATGATTTAGTAGAAAGATAGATATGAATTTAAATAAGTTTTCCTTTCCAAATACGGTTAGAATGGGAGAAATCTGATAGATTGTCCATCTGCAGCAACTTCCAACTTGTTCAAATCGTTGTTGGAAATTACAAGGCGTCGTTATAACCCAAACGCGCTGTATTTTCTAAAAAAAAAAAAATTAACCGATTTAATGTCAAGTAAAATGCGATGTGGGGTGGCACATATAGATTTGAACCCAAAATGCTCACAATTTGGTAATACATGTTTGTCGACCACCTCCAACACGAGGTGACCCTGGCAATCGAAAGTGCCTTTAAACCCCAATAAATGAATAAATTGTGGGCCCAAAAAATGCTGGGTTGTTGAAAATCGAAGGTAGCAACCAATTTACGTCAAATAAACTGTGTTATGGGGTGTCACAAATAGATTCATGAAGATTCCCACAAATAATTACGACCGACATTCCAAACAATGTGGTGTCACACATGGATTCATGATGATTGCAACCAATATTGGGCCCCTACACAACGCAAATTTGGTTCCTGGTAGCAGAAGCGCTGAGTTACTCAAAATGGAATTTATCTGCCGTTTCACCTCATATAACATGCGCTGCGCATTACACTGCTACATTCATAAAGACTGTCACCCAAATTTTGTTTTCACATAAAGTAATCATTAAAAACTTCTGGAATATGTTTTGGGTTAGTCAACAGTCAATACTGTATCTTGTGGGTTCTGACAGGGAAGTGTGGTGGTGTTCGGGAGGGGTGAACAATACAATTCTTCACGCAGAGTCGGAGTGATTAGGTTGTCCTCAGACTGAGAAACCTCATTTGTCTATTTATTTATTTATTGGTGTTTACGCAGCTAAGGCTATAACGTGACGATGGAGAATATGAATTATAAAATGGGTAAGCATTTGCCATGACGTAAATAAAAACATATCGTAAAAACGTGTCGATGAAATACGAGGAACAAAAATTAGGAGTGAACACAGTAAAGAGAAAATGAGACCAGTTGTTAGAAGAATTCTGTGCAGTGTAAATCAACCTGTTGAAAAGAGGAGAGACCAAAAGAATAAAAATAAACAAAACAAATGAAACCCCAAAAATTTAAAATGTATTAAAAAGGTTGATTTTCTTCAGGAACGATACAATTTTATAAGGATTTTTGTTGTAAAAAAGCTCTTGAAGAGACGTAACATTAAAATACTGTCGTCTGACCAGATTAAAATCTATACAGTGTAAAAAAGTGTGTTCCAGGGTTAGCACCTGTTGACAAGGAACACATTATGGTCGCATATCACCCTCTAACAAAAAGGAATGTGTAAGTCATGTAAGTATGAGCGATATGACATCGCGTCAGAATGACCTGATCTTTTCTACAAATGTGACTTGATGGAACTTATCAGTAATAGCAGTTCAGCTGTGATGGAACTTTTTATTTGTCATGTTTTCTAGTGATTGCAATTTTGTCCCGCATATTTTTTTAAACTTATTTACAAACAACGAGACGGCTCCTTTTCACCAGTCTGGTTAGCACCATTTTAGTGTGTTGGGGACTACCTTATATAAGTTTCGGGATGTTTAGTGGTCGGATATGATGTCATGTGAGGAGATCAATATTAAGCGAGGCGTTAGCCGAACCTATTATTTATCTTACAATCAACATGTATTTTGTCTGTATTAACTCCGGAACTGTCATGTATCCGACCCCCTGATACAGATGTTTGTATCAGGGGGTCGGATACAAGCACGTTCCTTTCGCGTGAGTTTCATTGTTTTTCTTTTTGTTCATCCGTACGAATAAATAGTTCGTTATATTTTCGTCTACATTCTTGACTTATCCCCAATATATTGTAAGATAAAACGACTATTACCATTAATGTGGATGTACAAAATATGTACCCGGGTCTCGCTCCGGGTTCTAAGGGCAGATCACGACTCGTCTTTGACTCGTCGTGATCTGCCCTTAGAACCCGGAGCTCGACTCGGATACATATTTTGAACATCCACATAATGGCAATAATCTCTGTTATCACACTGAACCTCACATGACGCCATATCCGACCACTAAACACCCCGTAACGTATTTATTATGTCTGCGGTCAAAATCCAGTATGCCCCTTCAGTTAATTGGCCCGGTAATATATTTTTTGGTGCATCGTACTTGTGAAAATGTAAACAAGCAGACGAAAGTTTACAATGGAAAGAGGAGTAACTCGTTTCGTGCAGAAGTGATTATCGGAACGATTAACTTGAATGTTAGGCGTGTTTCGATTTGCATTGAGCTATCGGATGGGCTATCGATCGAAATAAGTTTCTCAATTTGGGACATATGTTATAAACAGATCATTTCTTTTTGTTCAAATGAGTTTAATGAAACTTTAATCACATTCAACGGACGATTCAGAACATTTGCTGTAGGACTGCCGTTGTTGAGACGAGACGGTTGCATTTTATTTCTAAACAACATATACATTACTTGGGGTGGACCAATCAATTGATTTCATATGGGGTCACCGATGACGTTATCATCAACTTGATATAGCTTCACAAGCCGCCATCGTTTATCAAGGCTGACTGGTTGATCCCAAGAGCTGACATAATAAATGGATATAGATTATTCAATAATTTCAGATTGTTGAAGGCGACAGAGCAAACCATAATGGACGTTGATGACGATTAGGGGGAATAATTCGCTTAACGAATAATTAGCAACAGAAATATATTGTATAACAATACAACTCACTGTATGTGGAATTTTAAGTATACCCCTACTCCCTACTTGTTGATATAGAATGAATAGAAACATGAGTCGATATGACCTACACAGATATAAAGGCTGGGAAGCCGTCCTTCCATATCGAGGAAGGAAATAAAATAAGTGAAGCTGCTACATGTACCAGCAGATAATTTAGATGAACAATGTCAGGAACGCATAATAAGTACGATAAAAATAGTTTCTCAGCTCGATATGGAATGATTATACAATAAAAACAAAACACCCCAAACCCCCCCCCCCCCCAAAAAAAAAAAAAAAAAAAAATCACTAGACTGGTTCCAGTCCATAACAGCATCAGCTTCGTTTAAGGAATATAACTGGTGGCTTGAGCGCTTGAAACCATCTGCAAGCCGTACAATCCGAGGTTGAATTGGCTGTAATTTGATGACATAGTGAGACCTATGTGCATCAGTTTAATAACGTGTGCATCTAACATTACTTTGAGTTGCAAATTCTACGGGTGCGTCAATAAAATAGTTATTTATTTGTACCTTTATTCAATTTTAAAATGCATAAAGACGGTTTGAAAATCACTAAAGTTTCTGATTAATACAGACACTGCGCTAAATTACCTTTCTGAAGAAAGGTACTAAAAAGGTAATTTAATTGAAAAATAATTCACAGAGATTATATTTTAGGCTATCAGTGGTGCAGAAGCATGCGGTCGGTGGCGCAAGCTTCATTTGAATCAACGTGTTTGGAAAATTGTGCATTTACACGGAGATTCCAACTTTGTGTGATGTATAAACATGTTTTTTCAAATGTTTTCTTTTTCATTGGTATCGATGTTACTATCTCTTCGCCCGGTTTTTCAGGAACGAACCATATATTGCTTCATTAATCTCCATTGTTTTGTTTCAATCTTTAAGTAAAACACACCAAAATGTAATTTAGACACAGTTGTGTGCTCTTAAGTTAAACTGAACAATCAGAAGACTATAGTTTAGTTTTAACCCCTTGAACTAATGGTATCTCCCATGCCAGGTGAATGGCAGAAATTTGAAGAGGCCATGTCCATTACTTGGTGTAGACTAATCAATATGTTCAACGTGTAGCCTCGGGGCTGCACGTTGAAAATATTGATTGGTCTACCCCACACGTTTACTGAAAACCATCCTATTTAATGACGTTATGACGTATCATGTCCCTGGCCGGAAAAGCGACCGCTCGGGTTCAAAGGATTAAAAACAATGAACATTTATCTTGAGAATCCCCACCGACAGCAGCAATGTCGCTTTTATCTATCCCATGACTTATTTTGTATTTGCTCCCTGCGATCGCCTCCGTGGACTATTAATTTTATAGGAATTTTCCCCGTTGACAGTTTCCAATCCATCCAATATTCACCATCAATGAGGGTCAAAGATACAATTTCATTTTACATTGGAATTTAAAAGTAATCGAGAAAGTAAATTTACGTTCTGTCGTGCGAAAGAAGTTTGTGTTTCCAAAAACGAAGACAAACTTTTGACAACCAAATTCACAAACATAAACAATGTACCATCGCCAGTGTTCATTCGTTTTTGAAGACTGTTAAATACTTAGAAATTGTACACCAAAATACAGGGGAAACAGTTTCCTCAAAATTCGTAAGTTAAAGTAAACTAACCCTGGTGTGTGCATTTCTGTAACGATGTCGCGAATTCGCTCCGCGATAACATTCCCTCCGAGCTTTAGATGGCGTGATTCTTGACCTGTGGTGCCAGTTTAATAATCTCATATGCCTAATAAAACGATGAGTGCATCTTTCTATTTAGCACCTACATTAACCCTTTACCTGACAAGAAAGGCAGATGATACTTGCAAACAAAATTCTTGAATAACTAATATTTTTATTTTTTCCGTAAAAAACATAGCTTATGACTCTCAATGGAACAAGTTGAAAGGGCTCGTTTCAATCAGGGGGCATAAGCTATGTTTTTGAGATAAAGAAAAAAATAATAATGGAAATTGAATTTGATTTTAGGGCTGACTGGTTTTGGCCGTTATGTTTGGGTAAAGGGTTAATACATTGAAATAGGGGTAGTTTCCTTGCTTGTTTCAATACTCACATTACTATTAACCCAAACACACTATCAATAAAACAAACAGAAAACAAATAATAATTCGACATACAAAATTTACACTTAATTAACATTAACGAATGGACCGAGTACATCCCTAATGGACGGAAATATAACGCACGATACATTGGTGTATGTGCATATCGCAAAAATGACCTAGGTGTGCATTTCGTGTTAAAATTTGCAAACATTCATTTTTGTTGTCTGGTTAATGTGTTGAATTTGAAAATCACTGTTTGCACTTTTTTTAGTTTGCTTTAAAGTGTTTAAATTTACGATGATACCCATAATTAATGTCATAACAAACCATTTCAATATTTTAATTTCTGATTGATCTATTTCATTAAACCACGACATGAATCCTGTGTTTCATGAACCAAAGAACTCATTTATGATAATAAAAAGTTTCTAAATGCAGTGTGTATTGACTTTTAGTGTCATGAGGGGAGTTTGACCATGGACAGAGAGTCTCAACCTTTTTCCAATCTTTTATTCAAGAACTCCAAATTCACTTAATAGGATTAGCTTACATCAGTATAAGGCATAATGTCAACACAAACGAATAACTTTTCAGCGTAATTTTTAAAAATAAATAGGGCTTAAGCGAAAGGCGTCATGACATTCTTTACCTTTTAATGAATCCATACCGTGTACGTTAGCTATTTCTAGATCTTGGAAACTAATTGTAATTAAAGGACTTGTTTTCCCAGAAAAACCCAATAGTCTCCGAGATCAAAAAATAGTTAGCACATTTATTCACGTCAGCATGGGCATATTTTAAAGGCAAACCAATTATGAGGCCGTCTTTTTAAGAAACATGCTTTTCAGTTACAACTTCTTGCAGATTTGAAAAGTTCTTTTCGTAACAGAACTTCCACCGCTTTAGTGTTGCACGAAATCGCACACCAGTAATAGAGTCGGGTTAAAATCGTCTTCGTCGCATAAGTATCAACATAAACGTTAAAAGACTAAAACTGGAAATGGAAAAAAAAAACTTGAAAACAAAGTGTACAACTATTACATTGCTTCTATTGGCATATCAGGATGGGCATTTACAATGGTTCATCTTCACCATATGAACTACTGTCATCCAGACCACACAGCTGCTGACTGGCAATCCTTACGTCTTTGTCGGCTCTACATGGCGCGTAGTTCTGTAAAGGGTAGGTTGTTCTGACGACATGAACTAGTGAAAAAAAAAACCTTTTCTTGCATCCACACTTGACAAGTTCAATTACTCCTTCCGGAGCTAATTGCATGTGTCTTGTCACTGGACTGTGAACATCATCTTCAACATACCATCCACAGTTGGAAGGTGATGGCAGATCCGGTTTAGCCAGGATGAAATTTTGCCAAACCATGGCCTTGTATTGGGCTTCAAGTATGCCTTGGTGTAGTGCACCTTTAGTTGGCTGCAGTTTGTTACCATCACATTGATTCTTTCTCAAAACAATCCAGCGCATCATTCTTACTTTCTAGATTTGGCATTTTGTATCATACAGCTGACATACATATTGTTCTTTCCCTTCTTCAATGACATCTATAGAAGCGTCAAATGTGTTTAACAAATGAAACGTAGAAATTATGTCAGCAAGTACAGGTAGAAATGCATTCCAGCAGGTAATTTCCATTCCCCTCCAATGCGACCATCCGCCGGGTCTGCTCCTGAGAATGCGTGAAAGCTGGTAAAGCTGCAGACTTCTGTTCGTGACTGGTATTGCACGTCTGTGCCTGTTTGAACACGAGAGCAGATAGAAAGCTGGATAACATACCTCATTGCAAACAACGGCCCACCAGTGCATTGGGAGAATATATCTACCACATCTGTCTAATGAACTGTTGCATCAACTACTTGCAGGAGTAATCTGCTATTTGCTTCCTCGTGGGAGCATTCTAAATCATCTACTCTCCTGCTAGTTGACAAAACATTCTCCCGTAAAGTTAAAAAATGCTTTAGACTTGTCTTGGTAAAGAGGTAATCTTTGGTTTTGGTGCTGGACAGAAACACCTTCTGCCGATGTTTGCAAAAGCTGTTGCATCCCACACATGGAAGATTGCCTGCTGAAAACGGTCCCTACTCTCTTTCTATCAGAGAGCATCCCTCGTCTACTTAATTATCAAAGATTATATGAGCTTCTTCATATCCGTGCAGTATGCTATCTGATATTCTGACCTAAAATGCAACAAAATCTTCATAGGCCTTGATCCCTTAATATAGTACGGAAATAAGAGTCAGCGATTTTTTAGATCCCTGTTTTAGATCCTGTGAGAGAATTGAATAAATCCCTAGTCGGAACATCCTTAGATGACAGGTGATCAGTACTGGGATCGTCTCCGGATGACTTCTTTTCTCGAACAACTGCAACAAAAACAAACCCCGCTAAATGTTTAGTGCCAAATAGATTCTGAATTGCAATGTTTCCTTTGATATCAGTTCTTTATATGGAGAAAATGTTTTATTTCTAGTATCCATAGCAACCTCCCCCCCCCCCCCCACACACACACACACACCTTCGATAACTGGAAAAGGCTCGGGTGTTTTGCCATTTCCCGTTTCTAGAGTTATGTTCAACCCAGTTTCTGTTTTCTGAAAAATAGCCATTAAAGTACCACGAAGCATTCTTGTTACCAGGCGTGTCCTCGTTGAAATTCATGCTGCCTATCGCAAAATAGATGACAGAGCATTTGACTCATCGCCTCACTATTATGTGAGAAAACATTCATTTGAACTTCCTGGATTCACATCCTGAGATCATGTTTGTGGTACTTTGTTTCATCCTTCGACATAGGGAACACATATTATTTTCTCATCTTTAAAAAAACACCATTTACCACGTGGTCTGCTGTTGTTCGTATCAATATCCCTTCTGTTTCATTTTTTTCTTTTGGATGGTTAACCCTTTACGTAACATGAAAAGCAGACGACACGTGCAAAAAAAATTCTTGAATAACTATTTTTTTTCATTCTTTGTCTCAAAAACATAGGTTATGACCCCTCGTTGGAACGAGCTCGACGAGCTCGTTCCAACGAGGGGTCATAACCTATGTTTTTGAGACAAAAAATGAAAATATTTTGAAAATTAATTGGCGATTTTTGAGAATGGCGCTGACCGGTTTTGACGTTACGTTGGGTAAAGGGTTAACAAAAATCAACGTCAGCAATATTCTTCAGCAAAAGCCCTTTAAAAAACACTTTATCACAATTGAAGTTTGGAACGCATTAGCAGAAGAAATGTTTAGGTACACACTGTGTAATTCAGCAATAGATAGTATGGAAACCTTTTGAAACAGAGATTTAACTAGTAAAATGCATTTAATATTACCTATTACATGACAAACAGATTCATGTGCAACAGAACTACTCGGTTCTGTTTGACTAATTTCTGTGTGCGATCTGTGCTGAACGTTTCACACCCAGCAAGGAAGATGATACTTGTCGTTTATGGTCCTGGCATCACTCAAAGCTTTTTCTCTACTCATCAGTTTGGCAGAAAAAAACATACGTTCTTATTAAATTGTTCAAAACATGACCTAGTCCACATCAAAAGGCTTAGTCCATTTTGGGTCAGAGGAATGATATGAACAATCCACCTTCGATCCAATATAGTTACTGGAAATAGCTTGCTCATACCTCTTTTGTTCCTGAAGATATCAATTAGGCTAACGGTTTCTTGGTAGCATTTTTATGATAGGAAGCGTGAAGATCTTAAAGGTCTCTGCAGTTGTCATCATGTAGTCTAGAACTGGTTGCTTTATAGTCATTGTCTACGTACTGCCCTCGGTGGTATGATGCACGCATTCTGCGATTTTCTGTAGGGATGCTTCTTTGGGAGTTATTGTTAATTCGCCACCTTGAGTTTGAGATATCAAGCCCATATTATAGTTAGTATCTAGCCTTTGTCGTTTGTCAACCAGTTAATCAGTGCTATCAGCCATTATATATTATTCTGAAAAACAAAGATTAATATATAAAATTGGAGGCGAGTTGGAACGACAGGCCCGAAGCTAGGATCTCAAAAGTTTCCGACATGGGGCGAAAATTAATATTTTCCGTGAATGTTCCCAGGTCTTTGACATGAAATCAAACTCAATATACTTCTTTATCTGGTATAGTGCTATATTTTTCTTGGTTGCCTAAATTTGTTCACATGTCTTTTTTGCCTTTATAATTTATGGGAGAGTGCCTTTTGTAACAAGACAAATCCTTGCCAATAAACTAGATTCATTTCAAGGATACACTGTAAAAAATTGCCGTAATTTTTTACGGTCATATGACCGGCTGCTAGTTTCCAGGCATATGACCGTATGCATTACGGCAAACCGTAAAAGAAATTTTAATTGCCATTTGCCGTATATTCCCGTAATTTTTTTCCACGGTTTGCCGTTATTTGTACGGCCATATGCCTGGAAACTAGCTGCCGGTCATATGACCGTAAAAAAATTCAATCATCATTTGCCTTATTTTCCCGTAAAAAATACCATCAAAATAATTACGGTCAAAATGACCAGAGGCAGAGTTCCAGCCATATGGTCCTTAATCAACTGAAAAACATAATTTAACTCCGGTCATCATTAACCGCATTTTACCTTGAACCAATAAACGCTTATGGGTATGCCGGCCTTAGCGGAGATCCGTGGCCACAAGCCATAAGATATATCGAATATCGATGACGCAGTACGAACAGTCTACTATTCTGCATGATTACTGAATCGAGTTCACTAAAATCCATCTGGTCTGATGTTTGCCGAGGCTCAGGCAGATTTTAGTGAACGGGGTTCAGAAATTTCATGTCAAATCGTGGCAAATACGAGATTCTTTTTTTCACATAATGTGTAATTTACCCCTTAACAAACGTCTAACTAACTAGAAAGTCGACCACCGCTCTTCACAAAAATGGACAACCAAATAGCATGTTTTGCAAGTTTTGCCTTGCAAACATCGCTTATGACGACTCCTTCAAATAAGGGACCATAAGCAATGTTTTCAAGCCAAAATTTGATTTTTTTTTTACAGAAAACTGTTTTTATTTTTGCAAATGTCGACTGCTAATCGTATAAGGTAAAACACTTAATGGAATATACTAGAAGATTAAACCAATTCTAGTTGTGAAACCAACGCACAAGGTTGCAACGTCGCGTTAACATTTAACGTCACGCGTTTAGTAGAATTGTTGCAGACGAAACTTCTACAATGGGCCATTCGATCGTGATTATGTTGCAGATAATCCTCTACTTGTACTGTATAGCACACGCATAATAATACCAACGTGTGATTAATTATATTAATTGCATCAGCTTCTGCCAACGTTTTGACATTATTCAAGACATGGTGAATATCAATTCTATTGTGAACGTGGTGGCTCAATGACAGTAAACGTCGATAGTTTGATCGTGAACAGTAATAGCTGCGTTTTGTCCTTGGGCAAGATAGCGCTGTGTACTAATGGGTACTGTAGGCCGATGGTGCACTTGCTTTCGACCGCTGCTAACCCTGCGTAGGCCGGCTTCCTCCAGTCGTAAAAATGTCCGACACGTTGAAATTGTCGTTCAAACCCAATAAACAAAAGTAGGGAGGAACGGAGAGTCCTGGCGCATTTCATTTTTTGTCTCGATAGCACCTCACCAAAAAACTTAGTTTTTTCGAGCAAATTGCGTTCATCGCGATCGAAATCCATCGATTTGTACGATGCGACACGTTCACGTTCTTATCGTCACTTTCTCCCGGTTTTGTTTTGCAGCGGTGGACGTAGACGAGGCGTCGTGTGTTCGACGTTCATTTTCTCTAACGATCAACGTGGATCCGACTAAAATTTCGACGGAATTTTAACAAACTCTATAAAATTCCCTCTCTTAAAAATTCACTTTTAGGTGCGCCAGTAAATCTGACAACGACCGTTCTCGGGAAAACACTCACCTTTTCGCAGAGGTAACACGAACCGGCCATGTAGGTGAATTTGTATCGACAGAATACCGCCAAAAGACACCACCGGTGTGAATGGTAGACTGGTGATCCAACGTCGATTCCCACTGAAAAACGGAGTTCGAATCGAGAGGGTGAATTTATCGGTGCGCTCGAACTCTCCGGCGATGACGTGGTGGGGTTTTTAACAAGGAGACAGATAGCTCGCAGTGTCTAAAACGCGCGAGGTGTGCCAGCTCCGGTCCGCGATTATGTGGATATTGCGAGTTGTGAGACGGGGTTAATATTTAAATGTAAATGGATATATTTTTTTCTTTTTGAGAAAAAATCAATTTTTTTTCTCAGAAATTTTGGGGTTTTTTTTCAAACCCGCGAGTCGAAATAATTGCAAGCACAGGTATTTCAATTATTTTTTGATAATTGAAAGTATTTTATTAACATTATTGAAGGTTGGATTTTAGTGTGTGAAAAGTGTACTCGAAGTAACTGTCTACAGTGAGGCAGATTGTGATGTTTCGAATTTATGAGGCAAATCGTGATGTGAATTTATAATGGGGAATTATTTAGGTGACTATTTAGAGGAGGTAAACAAAAATTTATTCGTTTCTATTCTACTGAAAGGACCGTTATAATCTCATGAATGAACTCTTTATAAACCATTAGGCAGGTGTTTTGTTTCTTTGTGAAATGTATAATTATGATCGGTATGTGTCGTCCGTTATTCTTTAGTGAACTTGAAAGTCAAAATGAATAATTTTGCTCGCTATTTATCGTTGTTGGGAATGAATGGTGACAGAATGCGTCCCGATTTCAAAAACAAGATATTACTGACTGGAGGAAAACCCATGAAGTGCGTGCCATTCTGAAACAAGATATTTCGGACTGGGGGAAAACCCAAGATATTTCTGACTAGGGGAAAACCCATATGTACCTTCGGAAAAGTAGAAAAAGGGGAGCAGTCAGCCTCAAGTCAGAAGTAGTTTGACTGTCTCAAACGCAACATCGATGAAGTAGAAAAAAAATATTTTACAATTAATAATTCACAAAAAATTGAAAAATTACAAAAAATTTTGACAAAAAAAAATATTTTAATAATAAGAAGTAAACAAAAAACACTATTTTTACATTAACAATTATTATCATTTAAAAAAAAATACACTCCCAAAATTTTTGTCATTAAAGAAAAAAAACTTGTCAGAAAAAAAAGTTATTTTTACATATATAATAAGAAGTAGAAAAAAAAAAATTAAATTAATAATTATTATCATAAAAAGTTTAACAATTCACAAAATTTTTTTTGGAAAATCAAAAAAAAAATTTTCTACAATTAACAATTATTATCATAAAAAAAATAATCAGTCATGACATCGTCACTATCTAAACAATCCATATTAAAATTGAAGAGAATTGAGAGGTATTCGAAGTACGGTAGTAAAATTTATGGACTGCAATCGCACAACGCCATCGAATTGAAGGATGTGGAGACGAGTGGATTGAGAGAGAAGTACGACAAAGATACATTTCCTTTGAAATTGAACGAGACCATCTTGGATTTGATGTACAAATGTCAAGACGATCTCTTAGCCATTCTAAATGAGAAGATAAAAAAATTCAATCCAGACGGTCAGTCGTTCATTTACGGGAGTAATATATATCCAATCGTCTCTAATGAAGTAGTCGACAAAATGAATCTGATCAACGATGAAAAATGGACGTTTGAGAGGGTGAATCTGGTTTTCCGATGGATTTATCAGTTGGGAGACGATAGCTTTAAAGTTAACATGCTCGTCACGGACGCGAAAATATGATAAAAAGAGAGAGTTAGGTCATCACAGATAGATTTTAATCTCGACTTGAAAAGCTTATTACAGTATTTATCATGAAGTAGTACTCATTTTTTTTTGTTTTTTCTATTTTTTTTTTGTCTTTTTGTCATTAAAAAAAACAAAACAAACAGAAATAAATATATATATATATAACAAGCAGAAGTTTAAAAATTCACAAAAAATTGCTTGAAAAATTAAAATAAATATAATATATTAATAAAAAATGCCCAAAACAAAAATGCAGACCGCAAAAAAAAATTATATTTTTCTACCAAATCCGAGTTGAAAAAGTATTGTAGAAATCTAGAAATTAAAAAAATTAACCATTACAAAACTAAAGAACGATTGATTGAAGCCATGTGCGAGGAGACTTTTGATCTATCACTGGTGAAATTACAAGCCAAAGTGCGTCAGTCATAGAAATAGAAAGGTGTCAAATACATGAAAAAAGACGAATGCATAAGTCATTTGCTCGACGGAAAGGGAATGGACGAAAGATCTGCAGTAGTGACAAAAACAACTCAAATCGCGAAAAAAAGGATGAGAAGATAGCGATGACAGAACAACGTCAACAAACGACTGAGAAAACTAAGAAGAGGAAGAAGATAGCCATCAAATGAAAAGTGGTAGAACAGCAGAAGGTTTTGAAAGAGAATAATAAAAAAATGAAAAGCGACGCGGTTCGAGATAATGGTTTATTAGAAAAAAAATGATGGATGCAATCGAGAGAGCGGTGAATGAAAAAAGGGTCTCGATGTTATAACGGATATCGTGATCGAAGCGTTAAAGTCGTCATTGATTTTGATAGAACAAGATGAAGCCATCAAAGGATGGTTTAAAACTTTTGACGTGAAGCTCGTTCTCGTAAAAAAAAAATCGATCCTGAATCGTTCATGGAACGGGTGAATGATAGAGTGTTGGACATAATTCGAAAACATCTAGGTAAGGGTTTAAAAGTAAGAATGATCTTGTATTGTCTGATGAAAAAGTCGACCCGGAAACGGGTAAGATCCTGCAACGAGATGCCTTTTTGGATCTAAAAACGAGATTGTGTTCAGAGATGACGAATTAGTTGACGTTTATAAAGTAACGAAAGACAAGATGATGGAATCTATGGCTACTTTTCAAAACATGGGAAGTAACTGGACGTTCCAGAAGATATTGAATTTCAAGGTTAACGTGGATAGACCGATCCTTTGAAAGCATCTTCCTACATAAAATTACCTGATTTCATATTTAAAAAAAAGCCGTGAGCGACGTGAAAAATGAAGATGGTAACGATTGTTTCAAATGGGCGATCACATCGGCCTTGTATCCCGTAAAAAAACTATGCTCAGAGAGTTTCCAAGTACTCAGAGACTTGTAAAAATCTCTATTGGAAGGGAGTGTCTTTCCCGACGCGGTTGAAAGATATTAGAGATTTCGAAAAGCTGAATCCCACCTTGGCCGTGAACGTCTTGGGATACGAGGGAGATGATAAAAAAGGAGTAGTCTATCCTCTCAGACTGACTTCGCACAAAGAGAGAGAAACGATTGTTAATTTGTTATTAATTTCAGAGGGTGACAATCAGCATTATTGCTGGATAACAAATATGAGTTATTTACTGTTGAAGCAGATTAGTGAACATAACGGCGAGAGATGTTTCTGCTTCACTTGCATGAATTCGTTTCATAGTCAAGAATCGCTGACGTGTCATCGAGAATATTGTAGCGAAAAGCAAGGCGGTGCCGTCGCAATGCCTAAAGCTAACACTTACGTGAATTTTCGCAACTGCAAAAAAAGATTAGAACCACCCTTTGTCATCTACGCCGATTTCGAATGTTTCACCACGAAAATAAATTCTTGCCAGCCTGACGAGAGTAGGAGTATGCTGAAAAATATCAGAAGCACGTACCTTCGGGCTATTGTTATTATGTGAAATGTTCTTTCGACGATCGAGAATCGTCGGGTCCATTCGTCTATACCAAACGTTCAGATGATGACGATGTGGCTCAAAGATTCGTAGAAGAGATAGAATCGAAAATTCAAGTATTATACGACAAATTTTAAAAACCTAAAGACATGACCATCACGCCAGAGCAACAGCAAGAATACAACGAAACCATCGAATGTCACATCTGTAGACAATTAACGATAATAATTGTGAAAATAATAAAAAAGTTAGAGATCACGGTCACTACACATGTCTGTTTCACGGTGCTGCTCACAACAAATGTAATTTGAGATTTCGAGACGTTCATTTCTATCCAGCGATATTTCACAATCTCTCAGGTTACGACAGTCACTTGTTCGTGAAAAATATGGGTGTTAGCGAGGGGGAGTTGAATTGCATCGCACAAAATGATGAAAAATACATTTCATTCACTAAATGTAAAGCGTCGATAAAAAGAGAGTCATCGATGGTTTGATTGAGAAAATGAGTCACATCCATAGAGAGATATGTTTCATCAACAGTTATAAATTTATGTCAACCAGTCTGGCAAAATTAGTCAACAGTTTGAATAGGGAGAAATTTAAAATCATGAGTAAACATTTTAATGATCGATGAGAATTGGTGGACATTATGTTGAGGAAAGGCGTCTATTCTTGCGATTACAGGAGTGATCTCGAAAAATTCGATGACGTCGCTCTACTTCCCAAAGAAGATTTTTATTCGAAGTTATACCAGTCTCTTATTTCCGACGATGATTACGAACATGCGCAAAAAGTGTGGACATTATATGACATGAAATCCATGAGAGAATATCATGACCTCTATTTGAAAATTGACGTGCTTCTATTGGCTGATGTGTTCGAAAATTTTCGACGAGTGTGTCGTCGACATTACGATCTAGATCCGGCTTGGTATTTCACTGCACCCGGACTCGCTTGGGACGCTCTCTTGAAAACGACCGAGGTTCGATTGAAATTATTAACGGACGTTGACATGTTGCTCATGTTTGAAAAAGCTGTGAGGGGTGGCGTCTCTATGATTTCCACTAGATATGGCAAAGCTAATAATTCTCACATAGGATCTTGTGGATCTTGTCACGTGGTTTTCGAGTCGAATAAAAATTATTATTTCGATAGCTACAGAATCTCACCGCTGATAGAAATAAGGAACTACTTAACGTCAGTTATTTACAATACAGAACGAGTGCACGCGCCGGATCGAGTGTTTTGCAGTCATCTATGCCGCTACGTTCTCAAGAGATGGTCTGAAGGAGATCAATTTCATGATATTCTCAACGATTTACATTAAAGACATTTTTTTTTTGGGGGGGGGGGGATATATATATATAGAGAGAGAGATATAATAAAAAAAAATTTGGTCGCATTAATTAAAAATAATAAAAGTAATGACGATAATGAATGTTCCTCTAGAAAGAAAAGAAGGACCACAGTCGAAATAGTTGGTAACATTGCCAACTTGGACGAAGGATACGTTCAAAGATACGAACCTCGACAAGAACCTTTAAATTTAAACAATAAGAAAATCTACAATCTTCCAGAACCGATCGATCAGTCGGTTACCACGACTAAAAAATACGTCGATAGAGGAGCCGAAAATTTCCAGCAGATGATGAGAGATAATTTCGTGAATAAAGCCATGACGGATGATCTCGATTTGAAATCTAAACGAGTGGTGAACGTAGCGGATCCTAGAGATTTGACCGATGTTGCCATTAAAAAATATGCGGACGATGCTCACGGGAGATTCCGTAAACATCTGAGAGATCGCTACGTTCCTAAAGTAATGCAGTCTGAATTGAACGCGCATTCTAACAAGATAATTAATGTACTGGATCCCACGAATCCCAATGATGTGGCAACCAAACAATACGTAGACTTGGAACCGAGAAAGAATAACGTCAACGAGCTAGAAATGAAATCGGATCTGGATGCGGGATTCAATAAGATATTGAATCTGTCTGCGATCGACGATATGGACAAAGACTCGACGGCAGTCAACAAAGGCTACGTGGATTCTGCCAAACAGGATTCTCAATCCTATCTGGAATCTCAAGTCGACTACTTATATCTGAACAAAAATTCCAGAGGAAAAATGGCGGCCGGCATCAACATGAACGGTTACGAACTATTCGGTCTCGATGGCGACCCAGAATACGATTCCAGTGCAGTCAGTTGAAAGTTCTTGGAAGAAAATACGGCTTGGAGAAAAGGTGATGGAAGGCAATAGTAACATGGGAGGCCACGCACTCACGAATCTGCCGGATCCCACTCACATGACGGATACCTGCAATCTGATCTCCGTCGTGGAAAAGATAAAATACGCTAGACAATTGATCACCATCTGGGCCGAGGAGATCGGTGCGTTAGATGAGGAAAAAGCCGAATGGTCTTTCGGAAATGGGGGTAGCGGACCATTGCATGGTCTGATAGGATATCCCATGCCTGTGGGAGGTGATATCATTCGAATGAGTCTAACTTCTATGGACTTGAGAGAAAAAGCAATCGTCAATCTCGTGGTGAACAGTGTGGAGTGTGAGAAGTGTTACAGTGTCGAAAAAATGAAGAAGCAACATTCGAACACCAGCATCTTCAGTACGCCTCGCAAGGTGGAGATGGGGGATAGGATCAATTTCAAGACGAAAACCAATAATTCTCAAGCTGCCACTTCAGTGGCCTCTCTGTTGATCGAACTGGACCCTCTAAACAAACCGTGAGTACAAAAAAAAAAAAAAAAAAAAATTATAATCACTTTTTTGTGATGTTGGGGAGACAACTCCAAAATAAAAATATAATTGGATTTTGAGAATAAAATCAATGTCTCAAATCCAATTATATTTTTTTATTACTTTTTATTTTTTGTTTTGGTTTAACATTCTTAAACCACTCGTCCATATCTAAATCAAAATTCAACATAGCAATAATACATTCTTCAAAAGCCATTTTACCTCTATACGTTAACGTATCTAGTTAATATCTCACGCAATCTTTCATGGTTGTTCCCTGTTTTTTAATTCGTTCTACCATTTCCGAAGTCAATATTACAGGTGTTGTCATTTCCAATCGATCTAATATATTTAATAAATTGCTCTCATTTATGTTACCTACCAAATGCATTCGATTTCGTTTCAAACATTCTCTATCTTGATTATTCATTTTTTAGGGTTTTTTTATTATTATTTATTTTTTTTTATATTTTATCGATATTTTTTTTGGAGGTATTTTTAATTTCCATTTTTATATTATATCCTTGAACGATAGACATGTTGTGCCAGTCCGATTCGAATTCTAACTCTCTATCAGATAGGACCAGAACTAAAGCCTCGGTTCTCTTCGGCACATTCTTATCGAATTGCATCTTGATTCTAAATGTCTAAGACGCTACTGTTGAGTCGCTCGCTCTGTTTACTAACGTCGAATACGAACAGGGAATACATAGATTTATATTTGGTGGGAGTGATGTTAGGATTACCCATCAATTCGTCCAGTCGGTGATATTTCTTTCTGAAATCCGTGGCGTCGCCGTATAGTCTGCAGAAATCGTTCTTCCGGATATCTCGTGGCATTTAGAAATACCTGCATGTTTCTTAAGTTACAATGATCGAATAGGGAAGGATTTTTCTCTTGAGACCCATCCTTATCGGTTTGAAATGCCACTACGATGAATCGCGGTCTTTCTGAAGCAGATTTCACGGTCAATCTCCAATCGAAGTGATTGGTAGACGGTGGAATACTAGCCGTGTTGCACTGTCTCATTCTAAATCCCACCGGTAATTTACTCTTCGATTCTATGATCTTTTAGAGACGTACTTTCTCCGCCACTGAAGGCAATACGTGTGGAACAAACCAAGATATCTTGTTCAGATGTATCTTACCAGTATCGGTCGCAGCGGGTCTCATAATGGCTTCGTCGTTTCCTTTTCGAATCAATGTCAGATTGTGTTAGAATCCACAAAGAATCTTATCGTAATCTTCCGTGAATCCGAATATGTGTTTCAGAGGTATCCTGAACGAAAACGTTCCTTTGGGTTTTGATGTCTTCACGACGTAATTAAATCACAAGACGGCACCAATATTGGCTGCACTCATGTCGGGAACGGTATCTTTCACCCACAATTGATTGAGTCCTTGAGATTTCGAAAAATCGTCCGGATACCTCAATAGTCCATACATCGTGGTGGCTTGTTCGGGATGAAACACAAATTATATCTCTTGTCCCGAGAGCATGTATTTTATATTATTGAACAAATGCATCATACCATTATTGGCAAGAGTGACCACTTCATCATCGGCATAATCGCTTCTGTCTTCCTTGGTGAGACGTCCCTGTATCACTATGTAACTTTTGCTGGGATGAACGAACAGATCTTGAGTTTCGACATTGATCTTATTTCTCCGGCATTGTTTAGACTGGATCCAGTCACTGGTTCGTACTCGTGAACTTCATATTCTTGTTTAATGTTTTCGCTCTCAGTATACCTTCGGTTATATCTAATATATTCGTCATGTTTTTGTTTTTTGTTGTCTGTGTGTGTGTTTAATTCACTTTTTTATTAATAATTGTTTTTCTTTTAATTATTAATTTTTATTTATTATTTTTTTTCTACTTTTAACTATATATGTGCAAAAAAAAATAAAAGTGAAGGATTGGTTCTTCAAAATGTCGTCTTCTGCAATTCTTGTTCGTAGAATCGTCGCCTGAGTGCTGGAATGTCCTATGTCCCATAGGGGACATAGGACATTCTAGCACTCAGGCGACGAAATGTTCCGATGATTTCTCTGCTGTCATCTTCATCATCCTCTAATGCTTCTATTTTGTAAGTCACTGGATCCGTGTAAAATATTTTAACGATCCTAAAGATTTATTCGGTCCATTGAGGAGTATAACCTTTTGCAAAGAGTGACTTATAAGAAGTGATTCTCACTCGATCGCCGACTGCAAATTTCGGTGATTTGAACTCCTTCTTGATCTTGCTCCTTTTGGAATAGACATTAGTGAAGACGCATTTTTCATTTTGCGGATCGCTAGCTTCTGCAGGAGTCATCTTGATCGATCTGTGTCACGTATTGTTGTATTCGTCGACCAGTTCATCTAGAACGTCGATATATTTCTTGGTCTTATTAGCCGTGAAACACTTGTACATTTTTTCCTTCATGGTTCTATTCCAACGTTCAATCACGTTAGCTTTCCCTTCGTTTTCGACGGAATAGAGGTCGACCAATGGATGAACGTGACTGTTGTAAAATTCCTTCCCTTTGTCCACCCACAATTCATCCGGTTTTCGAGAAGACGATGCAAATATGCTCGTCAAAGCCTCGGCCATGCAAGCTCCCGATTTATTCTTCAGAGGTCTCATCCATCCGTATTTCGAAAACACGTCAACGACCATCAGTATGTACTTAATGCCCTTGTTCCATTTCGAATGCGATTTCATGTCGACTAGATGGGCCAACCAAATCTGATCCAGACCCTTTATGAATACCCTTCTCCTTCGAAATTACGCGTGGCGGGCTTGTGTAGTTCGTTCGTCAATGCATTCATTAATAATGTTTCCTGGACATTTCTTTTTATGAACCCACCCAAATTGATGTTTGTTACCGATCACTTTACCGACCAACGAACGTTCCAGTTTCTCTCTCCTAGTGGGATTTTGTATATTTTTCAATGTCGTCAACATCTTTTTATCGCAGATTCGATTATGATTCTCAACGTCGGGTTATTCAGCGTAGCACAGATCGTGAGTGTAAGCAGCCGAATCCACCCTATTGATGGGTTTGCTCCAAGATTTAGGTGTTAGATCTCGATTCAATTTCTTATTTAATTTTGTGACAGGTCCCGTGAATTGATGTCCTGACAGATGCATTTTGACGGGTAGATTATTAATCAATTTATTTGTCAGACCAGTACCACGTTTGACGAATTTCATTTTTGTCAAACCGCACATTTTACATGTTCCGCGCAGCATGGGACTTTTATTTTTTGTCAGTACTTTTTTATCGTTAACCTTATCGGTAACTCTCTTGCAATTGACGAAATACATTTTTAATTATTTTTTTTTTTTTTTTAAATTTATATATATAATTTTTTTTTTCTTCTTTTATGTATACATTTTTTTTCAATCGATTGCTTCTGGAATCTTTTTGGGATCCAATAATTTACGAAACGATTGTCTCGCTTCTTCCCTACCTTTTTCCACGAGAGAATCCTTGAATTCTTCCTTGAGAACCTGATCACTCTTGACTCTTATCTCCACTTTCATGACTTCGTATTTTTGTTTTTCGTGCAATATGTCGACAAATTCGCCATCCGAAATCCTACTGTCTTTCAATGCCATAGAGATCTTATCCGACACGGAATCGATTTTTGCATCAGCCAAAACGCTTGGAGAGAAGTTTTCCAATCATACTGATGAATCCGGCAGTCAAAGACAATTCTTCTACGGCCAAGACGACCAGAAGAGCAACGAGGGCTGTAGACAATAGACTGATTCTGGCAATGTTCAAACCCACAGAGATCGTGATGGGAGTCAAATCCACACCACTCACAAATTTCTCTAATCTCGAATATTTCTTATTGAGCGAACAAGGAGAATCTCTCTCTTGCGTTAGATATGATTGAATTATATTGATTTGTTCGATTCGATACCTCTGCGCCTCATCATCGCTATATTCTGGTGGTAGAAGAGGTGCCGTGGGCTCCATCTTCTCTAACGATGGATAGATGTTTTTACTTTGAAGTTCCATTTTTATTTCAATTTTATTTTATATCTATTATTATATATTTTTTATGTATTTTTTTTCACTCTTTATTATTTTAATAAAACTTTTTTTTCATGGTGGTGGCAATCGTCGTCATTAGAAAGATATGGGGAACAACACACATCATCGTCGTCGTCGTTGTCAGGAAGATATGGGAAATAACACGTAATGATTTTTTAACAACTTTCGATGAAACCAAGCTCTCGATTTCATACAATCGTTCATTATAATTATTATATAAAAAAAAAATTCTCTATTCTTCGTATAAGTTTTTTTCTTTCTATTATTATGAATATTATAATTTTTTTTAGTTTCTTATATATATATAAAAAAAAAAAATTCCATTAAATTTTAGCGGTCTCCCCCTTTCCATCAAATATTCTAAAATGCGTTCCCTGTCTTTGGTGGTGAGACTTCGATGCGCTAACTTCAGTTCTTCCGATTTTGTAGGCTCGGGTTCTCCGATGCAAGACACGAATTCTCTCCAATGTTTGCTCACGTTGTCACATCGAACGTATTCCAATGCAGGTATGAAATACATGGCGATGGTGTCTTCCCATTCCATCAGAAGGCACGAATGATCAATGTGATTAAATCCTTTCTCCTCTCGACAACCAAGGCATATTTTGTTCAAGACAGGAGGAAGTTGTTCATTCACACAAATTCCATAAGCTCTGCACAGTGCTCTTCGAAGAAACCAAGCTCTCGATTCCATGGAACTGTTCATCATAATTTTTTATATAAAAAAATATATTTCTATTCTTATTATTTTTTTTTTTTCTATGATTTTGTTTTTAGTATTATTTTGTTTTTTTTCTCTTTTATATATATTTCGGTTTTTAATAACAACATATCTATTCATCTCATCATTAAACGAATGAATGAATACTTCTTGTCTATTACGATCGTGCTTATTGGAAAGAGATCTTTTTTTCGAAAGTTGGAGTTTATGCCTCTCGTATTGTGATAAAAACATTATTTTTTTGTTTGTCGTTAGAATGATACGGGGAATATCGTTTTCTCTCTTTTTTTCCATTTTTTAATTGTTATTTTTGTTCTCTTTTTAATCGTTATTATTTTTCTTTTTATAATAACATACCCAAAATGGGTATATTCTTAAACGGTGAATTCTGACTGAACAATAAACCTTTACCAATCCGTTTCACATTCTTTCCAGTCTTCAGATAGAGACCGTCTCCGTGGAAAGCATTGTCACATTTCTCATGGGTCCTAGATACAATCCTTCACCTTCGGCATCTACATGACACACGGCTCCTCCCTTCTTCAAAAATAGTCTAGTTTCCTCCCATTATTTTGTCGACTTCCGAACTAGCGAGTCCCGAGAGAGATCCCACGCCCAGAGCTGGCAACACCGTCTTCGCGAGAATGGGTAATGCTTTGGCGGCGAGTCCCAATAGCGGTAAGAAAACACCTTTCATTTTCAGATTTTATCTCAATTGAGTGGGACTCAATCTCACTGTCGTTCCCATTCGATTACGAATCACTTTCTCCATCCTTTTTCTTAGAGTTTTAGTCCAGGCGATTCGATTGCTACCACCACTCGCCAGATCTTCGTAACTGAATTTAAATCTGATGGCCTCTCCTCAATAGCTCAATGCTCTACGAAGTTTAGCTTTCTGTCCTTCGGATATGTTCACGTTTTTAATGATGTATCGACTGCTACTCATATTTTGTTGTTGTTTTTTTTCACTGGATTATAATTTTTTTTTTAATTAGAAATATTACAAGTTAGTGATTTTTTTTTTAATTATTATAAATATAATAAGTTTTTTTATTTTTTTTTTTTATTTCTTATATAAATATATAAAAAAAATGAATTTTTTTTGTTTTATTAAATGAAAACAAACAAAAAAAAATATAAAATGAAAAAAAATTTTTTTTTTTTCTTTCAAATTATATTTATTTTTTTCAAAATTATATTTTATTTTTTTTAATTTACTTTTTTTCATACCTCTCTGATGTGAAATCGTAGAGTCACTCTCTCTACGTGAAGATCTAACAAATCTCCATTCTGATCTGCCAACTTGGTTTCGATGCTATACAACATGTCTAGGATCACGAGTAGATAGACGAGATTTCGAGGTCGCTCCATGATCTTGTAACCTGGAGAAACGTCTGGAAAAAACGAGTAGATCATAAGCTGAGCGCTACCATCGACGTAACTTCCCGAGATCACATTGACATTCACTAAAATGCTATTGACCGCGAGAATGTCGACCATATTTTCAGATGCGGCGTGACCTCGACACATCTTTTGATTGAATCCCAACATCTTACTAAAATCCACTCGAAAATTATCTCCCATGTCTAATATCGTCTGTCGGGTACTCATATTGGGGGAAATTCTTATCATATTGCCTCCGTGACTGTCGGTCTTCAGTCTTGTCTGGATGTGACGGTTCAGATCGTCTATGTCATAACTTCCTTTTGGGGATTCGTATCTCGAACCAATCCACTCCGTTGGAATAATTGAACACGTTATTATTTTCGGTGACGTTTGGAAACGAATAGTAAGTCTCGAATTTAACCAACGCCATTTCGTATCTGTTTTCCTTCTTCAATTCTATATGAAGGTTCGAATTTAGTAGTGAATCGAGTCGTGTCGTGACTCACTATGATTTGAAAAGATTGTTTTGCAGCCGTATTCTTGACTATCTGTTCTAATAGATGATATTCTGACATTTTTTTTTATTATCACTATTTTTTTTATATTTTATCGATATTTTTTTTTTTTATTTTCTTCTCTGTTATTATTATTAGGAATATAAAAAAAATCGTCGAATCCACTTCGATATTTTCCGTTGTTAAATTCGCTAGTCAAATTGATCACCACGAAATTGTGAAGTCCTTTGTCCCACACGTTCTTACAAAATCTCCTGAATTCCTCCCTACCCATGTCATTGGCCAATTGATCTACATAGATGTGACTGAGATTCTTGAGATCCTGACGAAAGAGACACAGAAAATTAGCATTCTCCCTTATCGTCTGTCTGGGCAGTCGAAAATAATTCTGAGACAAATAAAAACAATCCACGTTGCTGTGACGTCCTCGAACGTAATACGATTCACATCGATTCTGTCTCTCCAAAAGTAGATCGTCGAAGATCATGAGATTCTTATTCTCTGACTTCAACTGTCTAGGATCGGGAACGTCGTTGGCATTCTCGTAAAACTGACATTCCACGTTCGAACACTCCAAATTTCTCTTGGCGAATTCTCTCGCCATTCGTTCCAATATATTCGAAGTCTCGTGTCCTTCGAATTCGTCTCGGTTGCCAAAGATTCTCAACATAACATCCTTGGGTATCATGCACTCTCGAAGCAATCTATATTCCGATTGAAAGAGACTCTTGCCAAAAACGAATAATCTGCCGTAATCCAACCAACCAGGTCGCAACAATAGAATCGTCAAGAGATTGGTCTTTCCGCAATTCGATTTTCCCACTATCAGACCTCTTATGCTCTTGGGAAAGAAGTCGTCGTTCGACCTCTTGGTCATCTCGTCATTCCAAGACATGTCTTTGATATTCATTTTTTTCTCTAATTGTTTTTTACTATGTTTTGAATTGTGTTTTTTTTCTATTTTTTTTCTATTTTAATTTTTATTTTTGTATATATGTATAAGTTTTTTGTTTTTTATTATTTATAAATCACTTTCAATCCCGATCCTTCAGTCACTTTAGCCAAGTCTTGTATCGGTACGACATCATCATAGAAATCTCTCCAACTTTTCGGTTCGATTCTCGATCGTTTGGCAGGTTGTGGAGTTATCAATTCATTAATCAAAGCGTCGGCGCCTCTCTTACCGGCTTCCGAAGCTATTCTACCGCTTGCTTCGGTCGCTGCTTTCTTACCCGCATCGAGTGCCGTTTTCTTTCCGATTTTGAGAATATCGCCGGTGAATTTACAAGTTATAAATCCCATCATCGAGCCGACGATGTCGAATCCATTTTTTTTCTCTTACCATTCATTATTTCAAATGATTCATAATCTTTTGATAATCCTTCTTTGTCAAGACTTTCTGCCTCAACAATTCGTCGCACACGCTCACTCTCTCGTTATCCACTCCGGTGTTACAAGCCCCTCTGCTTGCCAGCAACAAATTCAATATCCCCAACAAGGCATCGGGATCGCGTGGAAGAAATATCGTGTCGGTCATTCCTTTCCCAGTCGTCGATTTTACGAAATACTCTTTCGCCTTCCACGTGGGTTCCACCACGTGCTTCCACTTGTAACCTATCCTATCCTTCGGTCTCGTCTCTTGAGGATCGTCGTTCTTCTTCATGAATGTCTCCGTAATTTTTGTAATCCTCCTCGGTGTATTCGTCGGGTCTCTTGTGAGAAAGCAGAGTGTGCAATCCATCGGTCATTTCGTACCTGTTTGGACCGAAGATCAAATAGTCGCCTTCAAACCATATTTTCATGTCACCAACGAAATCGTCATCATCTTCCTGAAGCAATCCGTAAATCTCATCTTTTTCTCTACCGTCGTCAGATCTGGCGCTACTCGCATCGGTCTCGATCCTCTCCGGAGTGTATTAGGACAAATTTCTCGGCGTAACACTGCCAACGCTATTCGGTTCGGTCTCGAGTCCCGGGACGAAATCGGAGAAAGTTCTCGATGCTAAAATACTAGGATTCAAACTCATCTTCAGAGAACCTTCTTTTATGGGTCTCAATTCCTCCACGATTTCTTTCCTAGCTCGTCCCTGAACCTTGGTGACGGGTTTGAACAACTTGGTAGCCTCTCGTCTCAATCCCATCTCTCCAAATTGTCTGGCCCTAGCCTGCGCCTGAATATTCTCCTTACTCCGTATTAATTCGCGAACCTGCTCGTCCCTTCGCTTCGAATCTCCGATGTGTAGAAACATTGTTTTTTTTTATTTGTTATTATTTTTTTCTTTCTTTTTTTTTAATAAAAAAGAGTTTTTTTGTATTCTTATTTATTTTTTTTGAATGTTGTTTTATATATATTTCTTTTGTATTCTTATTTTTTGAATGTTGTTTATTTATATATTTTTAAAAAACAATTTTTTTATCGTCCGTCTCACAACTCGCAATATCCACATAATCGCGGACCGGGGCTGGCGCACCTCGAGCGTTTTAAACTCTGCGAGCTATCATCTCTCTCTCTCCTTGCCAAAAACCCACCACGTCATCGCCGGAGAGTTCGAGCGCACCGATAAATTCACCCTCTCGATTCGAACTCCGTTTTTCCGCGGGAATCGACGTTGGATCACTAGTCTTCCTTTCACACCGGTGGTGTCTTTTGGCGGTATTCTGTCGAAAAAAAATCACCTATCTGGCCGGTCCGTGTTACCTCTACGAAAAGGTGAGTGTTTTCCCGAGAACGGTCGTTGGCAGATTTACTGGCGCACCTAAAAGTGGATTTTTAAGAGAGGGAATTTTATAGAGTTTGTTAAAATTCCGTCGAAATTTTAGTCGGATCCACGTTGATCGTTAGAGAAATTGAACATTAAACCCACGATGCCTCGTTTACGTCCACCGCTGCAAAAAACCGGGAGAAAGTGACGATGTGAACGTGTCGCATCGTACAAATCGATGGATTTCGATCGTGATGAACGCAATTTGCTCGAAAAAACTGAGTTTTTTGGTGAGGTGCGATCGAGACAAAAAATGAAATGCGTTCCACCCTACTAACAAACAAACGGACACCCATACATAGCATGAGTCGTGAGTAACTGATCGAGTGCTAGAAGCTACTATCAGGGCTTTTAGAAAAATGAGGGTACCGGAGCAAAGCCCACATTTTCACTGTCACGTTTCATATTCAGCCATACCAAATCAAATCTAGTTCATGTAAATTTCAAAAATTTGCAGTACTACAAATTTTGAATAACAAATTCCTGCCACCAAAAGTAATCTAGCCCTCAACCAGTTAATGTTTACTCTCGAACATAAATGTAGAGTTGATACGAATCGCCTCCATCCTCTGTGATCTACGCCCATGTATGTCTGCATATTTACTGCCTACTGTAAACAATAAAGGGTACTCGATTCATGAGGGATAGGACAACAACAAACAAACGGCAAGGGAGATCAGTAATAATTTAACTTTAAATCCCTAATTACAAAAACGGACACAAAATTATAACCGGGTTACGGAATAATCGCCATTCGGTCGAAATACTCCGCCTTTCGAAAATCTCATTCATTGGAGAGGAAGCGCCGAAAAATTTCATAACTGCGCTGTTTCAGTTCTTTATTTTTTAAGCCGTAACTTTGCAATATTTCATTTCCTTCATAAAATCTAGATACAGCTGTGTCAACTTATCGGGATTTGATAGCGATGTGATAGAGTAAAGGTTGTTTCTGCGAGCAAAACATCGTAGGTGTAAACAGTTACCGAACCTTCCAAGAGGTCGGGATCAAATGCTTCCATCTAGCGTCAAAGAGTCAGAGAGGACGACAGCAGTCTCAAATGCTTGGTCGAAATGTTTAAAAAATGACGCAGTCTATCATTCAAAGAGTCGGGGCCTGCGATTCACTCATTTTAGATTCGAATCGTATCGCGAATCGAAGCTAGTCTATCATTTGAAATCGAATCGAACCTGTAATCGAATCAGGTGTGCCTTAAACCCAATTTGTTCCGACTGTGGGGGCGAAAGTCCCGACTGATAAAATATTCCAACCGCCTCATCAAGGCATGCCTTCGTCGAAGGCATGTCTTGATGATGTAGTTGGAATATTACCAAGTAAGGATTACTGTTAAAATTGAAACCGGTGCGAGAATTACTATTACCGGTATTAGACGCTACACGGGGCTATAGTCGCTAAAAAAATACGGCCCATCGGTGACATTGGAAATTTTGAATTTCCAGTCAACAGTGGTAGTGATAAGTGAAGCTGGAATTAACATGGGTGGTGGCATGAGTGCTGATGCTATTTATGATACAACAGCGAAAATTACACACCGTCTTCATTTTCGGCATTATTTATGTACAATTTCTATCTGAACTATATGTTTTGTGAGACGACGCAGGAGACGAATACCAATCTATATTCCCCTGAAAAGATTCGAAAAGCGACGAATCAGGCAGCCGATTTCAAATTGAACCGAATAGCAACTTAAGAATCTAAATCGAATAGAATATCCGGGTTTCGCAGAGCCTTAGCCTACAGTGCCCTCTGGAGAACGTTTTCTACAGAGTGATACATTATAACGCAGTATCACATTGAAATCAAATACTGAAAGAATAATTGAACATTGACAGCAGAAGAAAACAAAGATATATGTGCAGTGTCATATAAAATATGATATTAATATTTCAAAACTAGGATTACCAAATATGATAACCAACAATTGATCATCGAACTGTAACTGTTGAATACCCCAGGGAACTGGTATGATGTACTAGATTCATCCATAAATAAAAAAACAGGTGTTACCAAAATGCAGTATTGTGTTGAACAAACGCATATGGGAAATGAGTCGTGTAATTATCTGATGCACAAAAAGTTAAAAAAGAAAGAACAAAAAAAAACCGACGGAATAAAAAATGCATGAAAAGCATAATGTATACAGCCTGCTATATCTTGTATCGTGCAATCTCTTTTACCCTTTAAACACGGAAGGCATCTTCCTTGCACATTGAAACTATTAATTGGTCTACCCGACTGATCTCAATACATCTGGACTGCTGAAACGTAAGCTCCCCCAACCTGAGATGGTGTGAAGGCAATCAATCCGATAACGCCTCTCAACCCATGGTGGTTGATGACGTAAAAGCTATAACTCTACAGCGTAATAGCTTTCCCTTCATCAAATGCCATGGCGTTCAACTCACACGAAAAGTAATAACACTGTATCAGTTTTCTAATCTCGGCACCTATTTTTGGACAATACTGACCAACATATGCCACAATATTTAATTTCCACGATTCATGTAAATGAGCACATCATCAACACATCCATTTTTCGCAGACATTAAAGCGTTCTTTAAAAAGTTATCGGAGATAGCGAGGCGTTGGGAACTGAAAATCTTCAAGAATTATTTTTTTTGTTGAGCACTGATTACTTATAGCATCCCCCCCCCCTCAAAATGGCGGCGGTGGATACACTTGTCTATATATTACCGATGAGCGACCTAGAAAGTCGGTAGTACAGAGATCAGTGGTCTACTCCAACAGATTCAGTCAGTGAGCCACTTACGTTTTGAAGTTAGAAGTTATAAACTTGGTCCTGGAAAGCAGTTCAACGTGTTCAAAGGCTTAATCAGGCTTACAAAAAATACTCTGCTGGCTGAATGTTAGTGCTTGTCATTATTTGAATATTTGACTCCTCTTCTCACAGGGTGACGGAGGGGGGAGGTGCTGTTGCTTTCCGCCCTTTTACAAGTCATGTCCTTAGTTCGAACTCCCTTCGTTCAGAGCTTTTGTAGAGTCTTCTGTAAGTTGTAGTCGCTGAATAACATTAATCGGCTCTGAATATCAACGGTCCGATTCATCCTCTTTCTTCCTCATCTGCACCCACCTCTACAAAAATTTATTCATTTCAGAAACAACCCCGGGCGAACGAAGGTTGAGGGAGTGCTTTGCGATTAACGTTGTTTGCTTCTATGCATGTTTGTTCACACGGTATCTCGGAAACCGTTGAAGCCACAGTTTTTGTAATATGAGTTGGACGGATGATCTGGTGGTTAGTCTCCTGCTCACAGGTTCAAAGGCCAAGGCCATTAAACCGGTTTACTGTGTACTTATTCTCACTATATAAAAACAACCGTTGAAACGATGGTTACCACACTGGTCTTACAAATTGTCCAAAATCGCTCTGATCAACCGTGCATCTACAGATCGCTGGATTAACCCTTTAAGCCCTGGTCCTATATTCCATGGCAGTTCAATGGCAGCAGTTGGGAGAGTCCATACTCATTAATTGGGGGTAGACTAATTAATATTTATTATGTGCAGACTTCGGGCTGCACGTTCAAAAAATTAATAGGTTTACTCCACAGATTCACCTAATAGCTATCCTTCTTAATGTAATTATGACGTATCCCGTGCCTGGACCGGAAGATCGTCCTCGGGTTCAAAGGGTAAATGTTTAACAAAACACCCCCAAAAAGTAGTCTGCTTAAATTTGTGGTATTCATGGTCTTACAAGCAACATAAGTACACGTTCGATTTTCCTCCAAAGTATCACATAACAAAAGTAATGGAAACTTGGTGATGGTATGGTATTCGTTTTCACCCGTCTGTCAGTTAGTTTCGTTTTGCTTGTATAATTCAGTTTTGACAACATCATTCATGTCAATATGTCGGTTTAAAATATTAAACGAGTATCCTTAAAACTTGCGCTGAAAAAGTTTCTGCCAACATTGCAGTTATCGACTCTAACCTTGGCCATTGATCTATTGGCACGTAAAAACACCATTTATCAGAACATCTAGTACCAAGTTGTGAGTGAAATAGCGGTAATATAGTTTCAATGATGCAGTCCTGAATGCTCGCATTTACTCCTTCATAAATTGTTACAACGCAAAAATATGTGGACAAAAGTTATTAAGCACTCTACTAGTTAACCCTATACCTAACGAATCGAGCGCATCCGCCCGCGTAATATGCAAATTGAGCAGTTGACAAAAATGAATTTTTTAAAATATTTCAACAAAACCATATCATGTGACCCCTCATTGGAACGAGCCCATTGAGCTCGTTCCAATGAGGGGTCACATGATATGGTTTTGTTGAAATTTTTTGAAAAATTAAAAAAAATGATATTTAAAATAATAATTTTTGATATCGTCTGCGTTGGATAAAGGGTTAACGGGTGCTGAGATATCTTGCCGACATACACCTACAATGTGTAGCAAATATACGAACACACAGACAAAAGACGTCAATCGCTAGTTTGTCACAGAAATGTCATTGGTTTTGAATATTTGAAGGGGTTTCAAATTCCTACTTTAAATTGTGAAACTTCGCTACGTCAGGCAAATACACAACAGCTTTGAAGACGCGCCTGTTTTTAAGGTGGTGGCATATCGAAGAATAATGTCAAAAATTGCGTGGCTCTGTCTTGCTTTTTGTCCATGCCTGCGTCACTGCGATCAAATTTTACTAAAATAGTAACACCGGGCATATGCTTCGACCTCAAATAGTGTTACGATCCTGGGGTACGGCTCCCACTGTCTACTTTGAAATGCCGCAGACTAAAACACCTCCCACTCTTAAGGATGTACATGTACCTGGATGGTTCAACTATACCACCCCACACACCATATAAGTTCATTTACACCCTTCCACGTACCAACCCTTGCGTAAAAGGTTTCTGTTTGGTAACTCAAGTTTTCCAGTCCAACCATAGATGCAGTCAGACATGTTTCGACTAACGGCCTCTAAATTAAGAAATTCCTATTCCAGCAAGAATTATTTCCGATTGTGGATTAAACAAACTCAAAATTTGTGATAAGTCTAAATAAACCGAGAGTCAACTTTTGGTTATAGTAAGGATGGACAGTCCAACACATGCAATTTTGGGTTTGTGATTGGGAAGATCGGATTTCCTAATAGCGCCCGTAACTACACTTCCACTTGGATATCACTAAATATCATAATATTATGATTATACTAGTTTTCGTCCGCACTTTAACATATTTTACATCTATACATATATACACACAATATATCCACGGACGCAATACTATTAGATTCTAAACACTAATTATAGGAACGATCATCACAAACTTAATTAATGAAGCACCGGGTGCAATCTGGTGCTTCATTAATTAAAATTTTGCTGATGATGAATTTTAACACCTGGTAAACGCATGCGTGTACATCACTGCCCACGCATGGATTACGACCAATCTTCGGCGACTGTACAGTTTGTACAATTTACAGTTGTTTCACATCATATCAGCGTGTTTGAACGATCCTAGGTATGCTAAAAGTTTATTTGAAGGCGGGTGAGACGTGATGCATTTTTTACAAGTTTGTTTTGTAAAGTTTTTCAAGTTTTTCGGCAAAGTGTTAATCCTTTAGACCTTGATGGTATGTTTAGAGCCACCAGTGGGTAGAGTCTACTTTCGTTACTTGGGGCTACACGTTGAATTTGGCCTACCATACAAATTCACCAGGCAACTATCCACTTTATGAATTCAGGTCGCATCGTGATCCGGGAAATAATCTTTCTGTTCCAAAGGGTTAAATGAAGTTGTCCCTATATACCGATAAATTCTGTCTTCTGATTGGTCAAAATACCTAGGACAATTAGCAATGGCAATGGGCGCACCCAACATCCAAGGTATATGAGAGCGTGCTACATCCAGGGTACAAGAGCACGCGAAACATCGGAGGGTGTATGGCTTAAATGACAGCTTATCGCTTTCACTTGCTTCGATATAAAAATCCAGTCAGAATTCCTCAAAAATAGTCATAAATGTCATCAGAGCTCTGACAATTCGATCATATTGTGCTGTTGTAAATTTAATAGTCGAATAACTAAATCAAAAAACTTCGGGTAAATAATAAAAAGAGCAAATAAACCTGTTAACAAAATATTGTTTACTTGTTTCCATAACGACCCAATGGATGTAACTTTATCTGTTGACTTCTGCGTTTGTAAAAAAAACAAAACAAGTATTCACGAATTTTGGTCCAACTGAGTGAGAAACGCATCCACAAATTTGTTTCCAATATGTTTCTAGTGTGTATCAAACGGGACAAAAACTTTATCTCCGTCAGCATGTATACTATATGGGAATTTAATACCGCGTGTCTCATTTAAAAACCGACATCCAGGTATTAAATCTCCAAATACCATACATGTTGGTGAAGATGACTTATATTGTCTGTATGGCTCTTGAGTTGGTCCGAGATATGTAAGCAGTTAGCAACTGTCGCCAATTACAGATGTCGCAAAAAATAGATTTTCAGAACATGTTAAGCTTGTGATCTGTATTGCCAATTCTGACTGGTAAGGACAGCTCCTAGTTTTGGTCCCTTCTTTCCAGACCTTCGAAAACTTATCGGTAGCCCTGTTTTATCTTTAACATTCGTTGAGAGTATCCTGCTAACTTCTGCCCTTATTATACTGGCCCTTATGATTTCTTCCAAGTATTATTTTTTTTTCTTTCTAGCAGCAGGTGGAGCCTTTGTATAAAGGCAGAACACAGACAGGATGAAAGTGCGTATCACTGCCAAACAACTAAACAACGGGTTTATAAAAATGAGATAAGAGGATTAAATCCATTTTTTTCACTACATTAATTAAACATATGATAGAAAGCAGTGAAAAATGAAAAACAAAGTTCAAAGGGGACGAAGATATATACTACACAAAGTTTGCTAAGCACCAAGTATATCAAACTGCCTGTTTTACGTTTTAGTTGAAATATTGTAATGAAAAGTGTATATATGTTTTATTTAATAATATCTTTAATGATTTAAGTACAGAAATTAAGATTTTAGTTGTGTTTGACATTATGTTTTTGCCTTTGAATACGATAACCATGGAAAATGGATATTATTGGTAAAAGGGGAAATTTTTCAATTTGCCAAACAGTTGACGGAGCGAACCGGTATGGGTTCAATATCGAGTACGAGACCCATTACTGTTAATTACAGCTTGACAACACCTTCTCACACCCCAGTCAGGTTCCCGGTGGTCCCTTGTGGGATTTTGTTCCATTCTTGGACCAGTATGGCACCAAGCTCCTGGACACTTCTTGGCTGGACTAGACGGGCTGAAATTGCAAGCTGCAACTCATTCCAGACATGTTCGATTGGATTGAGGTCAGGGGATCTTGCTGGTCAGTCCATACGCCCATTCCCCTCCCTCTATCGGTACTCCCCGAAAGCATGGGCAAAATGAGGACGGGCATTATCGTCCATCAGAATGAATCTATCACCCACTGCACCTGCATACAATCTGACGTGGACATTCAGGATCTCGACAATATACCGCTGTGCAGTCAAGGTACCAAGTTCAAGGACACGGAGCTCTGGACGTCCATCTCTGCTGATGCCGCCCCAGACCATGATTGACTCTCCAATATAGCGGTCATGCTCAGCAATGTTGGCTGCATGGAATCGCTCTCCTGGTCTTCTCCATACCCTAGAACGCATATCTGTGTGGTTTAGGCAGTACCTTGACTCATCTGTAAAAATGACAGGTCGCCAATCTTATCTGATCCACCCAACGTGGTCCATGGCCCATTCACATCGTGCCTGGCGGTGGTTCTGGGACAGCTGAATTCGAATGCATGGTCTTCTCGATCGGAGACCACATTCGTGCAACTTTGCCCGGATAGCCTGCGTCGAAACATTTACCCCGGATGCTTTCCGAAGGTCACTACGAAGCTGGATTGCTGTGGCAAAGCGGTTCCTACTGGCCTGAATGATCAGAAGCCGGTCTTCAGCTGCAGATGTTGCCCTGTCTCTGCCACCACCATGCCTTCTTACTGGTGTGCCATACTGCTGAAATCTTGCCAAGGCTCTGGTGATCACCGTATGGCGCACTCCAAGGGCTTCACCAACCTGACGATGGGTAACCTCTTCCTCCACCATCCCTACAGCCCGCCACATTTCTACTTCAGACAAATGTCTTCTTACATTTGCATTGGCCATATTCAATCATTAAACCACAAGGGTTTGTGTTGAAATGAAGATTGAATACCCTACACATGTCATGTACATGTAGACAGTACACGAAAACATCATGAAAATCAAGGGGTACATGCTTTCCATGACTGTCACGAAAGGGCTGCCTATCAAGAGAGCTAATGAACATACTGGGGACCATCTCAATACATTCCTTAATCATATCCACCAAAAATATCGCAAATATGTCACAAGCAAATTTACAATGATGTGTCAAATATTTGGTGCTTAGCAAACTTTGAGTAGTATATGTTTAAAATAAACTGCCAAGTCCCCTATTCTTCAGCTTTACCCATTTTACGAATATAGCCCATTTTATGCAACTAACTAACACGAATCATATTCAAGGATATGAATGGTGCAAATCCGTGTATGTGAATGATAACTGTCGATGCACATGTAGGATTATTTTTGGAACAGTAACAAACATGACCAGATATGCCCTCTAACTTCAGTTTTGTAATTGATTGTTCGATTCGAAGGGGTTAAATGGAGAGTCTAATAGTTGCAGGCCGCTGAACCGTGATTCACTCCGGGTAGTACGACTTCCTACGGACGTGACAACCATTACTTATTCGAAGTTCCTTATTCGAAATTCGTTATCAACCGAACTCATCGGTTGATAACGAATGTCGAATAAGGAACTGGGAATAAGTAACGATCGACACGTACCTCGACTTCCTATGCACAGGCAGAGTTAGCAGCATTAAAAGCAAGTGCACCATAGAATTGCAGTAGGCCTTGATACAGAGCTGTACCCTGCCCCACCCACGTGGGCATGCGGGATTAAGTAATTTGCCCAAGGACACAACACAGAAACCGCTGGTCAGGAGCGAATCGTTGACGTAAAGTCAAATCTAACCAATGAGCCTGCGCGATAGCTTAGTTTAGTAAAATATATAAAATATGTAGAAATGTAAATCAGTTCGCTTCTACCTGTTACTCTAAGAAAATTGGAACCCATTTTTCCTCATATGATGCAGTTCTCTTGTGGTTCTCTTTCATTTTATACCGGTTCCCCTTCCTAATTACATAGCTGCGTATTTAAAAGTTCAACAGATAAAAAAGCTGTTAAGGCCTATTACGTCCGCAGGCCAGCATGTCCGCAGAAACTGACAAAAAATGGACCATTGCGTCCGCAAGGCCCATTACGTCCGCAGCAAATTTAACCATTGTGTCCGCAAGGCCCTTTACGTCCGCAAGAATTTGACCATTGTGACCGCAAGGCCCATTACGTCCGCGGAAAATTGAACCATTGTGTCCGCAAGGCCCATTACGCCCGCGGCAAATTGAACCATTGTGTCCGCAAGGCCCATTACGTCCACAAGAATTTGACCATTGTGTACGCAAGTCCCATGACGTCCGCAGCAAATTGAACCATTGTGCCCGCACGGCCCATTACGTCTGCAAGAATTTGAACCACTGTGTCCCCAAGGCCCATTACGTCCGCAAGAATTTGACCATTGTGTCCGTAAGGCCCATTACGTCCGCAAGAATTTGACCATTGTGTCCGCAAGACCCATTACGTCCGCAATAAGTTGACCATTGTGTCCGCAAGTCCCATCACGTCCGCAAGAAGTTGACCATAGTGTCCGCAAGGCCCATTTCGTCCGCAAGAATTGAACCATTGTGTCCGTAAGGCCCATTACGTCCGCGAAAATTTGACCATTGTGTCCGCAAAACTCAATACGTTCGAAGGAAATTGACCATTGTGTCCGAAAGGCCCATTGCATTTGCTGAAATCGGACCATTCTGTCCGTAAGGCTCATTAAGTCCGCAATACATGGCCCATTGTGCTCGTTCGAAACAAGTACAGTGTGTACGCAAACATTATCAAGTGAACAAGAATTGGAATTTGTAGCAATGTCTCTCCTGCGTTACGTTGAAACAAAAACCGTCCGCGGTCAAATCCGCGCCCAGTTCAATGAATCTATCAAACAAATTTAGACGTTTCACTACACTGTGAATTTGAATGATTGAGATTGCGTTCAAAGAGTCTGAGCTTCCGACGGGTTTGCTATGATAAAATTTCAGGTTGTTTTCCCACACTAAACAACATGCAAAAGCTGAAAATCACCATTTGAGAGCCTCAGTCCCCGGAGTGGGGGTGAGAGAGAGGGAGGACTGCGCAACATTGTGACTGATGTCAGTAGTCCCCATCTTAAAACGCGAAGTCATGGATCCTTAGAATAATTCGGGGTCTTTTTTACCGTTTGATCACGCAACTCCATAAAACAGCACTGACCGCTCACTCCTACAGATCTTTGTGTCGGATCTTCTCCGGGCATCGGATGTTGTAGATGCGCGTCAGACAAGTGTTGAAGATTGCCTTATCTGCTGTTGCGTCGTCCTTCGTGTGCGCCATGTTTCGTACCCACACATCATAATCACCTTCACACTGGAGTTGAAGAGGCGGAGTTTGTTTTTTATGCTGATCTCTCCTGATGCCCAGATGTTCTTTAGCATAACAAAAGCTGCTCTGGCCTTCCCGATCCTAGCTGTGACAGCTCGGTCTGTGCCTCCCTGTCGGCCGAACACACTTCCAAGGTAGACAAAATAATGCACCTCCCCGATTAGCTCTCCACCGACTTTGACTGGTGTGTTGGCAGAGGTGCTGATCTTCATCAGCTCGGTCTTCTTCCTGTTTATCGTGAGTCCTGTCCTAGCTGATGTGGTATCAAGGTGAGAGGTCTTGTTCTGCGCCTGGCTGTGGTTGTGTGACAGGAGAGCCAGGTCCTCAGCAAAGTCAAGGTAATCCAGCAGTGTCCAAAGTGCTCACTGTATCCCGTTGTCCTGTCCGTTGTAGAGGCCGTCGTAATCCTGTCAATGACCGCAGGAAGAGGAATGGCCACAGCAGGCAACCTTGTCGAACTCCGGTCTCCATCTCAAAACTTGCTGACAGCTGGTCGGCGTGGACAATGCTGCAGCTCATGTCCTGGTAGGTGCAGCGGATAAGGGAGATGATCTCCGTAGTGCTTCAGCAGCTTCCACCTCGTCTCTCTGTCCATACTGTCAAAGACCTTCTCATAGCCTATAAAGTTGTTGTTATTGTAGAAGGTAGGGGGTCCACTTCAGCGACTGACCCACGATGATGCGCTCTTCACCAGCTCGGTCGACACAGAACATGTTCCTGAGGAAGGTTACCTGCTGGTCTCGGAGCTTGAGGTCGACTGCCTCCTTCATCCTCTTTAGTAGAACCTTGTCTGGCACTGACAGGAGCACGATCCCTCAGTAGTTGCTTCAGTCCCTGATGTCTCCTTTCTTCGGCAGCTTGATGACAACTCCTTCTTACCACTGGGCCGGTACACCATTGTCCTCCCAGATCTTGCTGAAGTGGCTGTGTTGGATGTTGACAGCAATCTCCACGTCTGCTTTGACGGCTTCTGTAGGTATCTCGTCCGGCCCTGCAGCCTTCCAATTTCTGTGTCATAAAGGCGAACTTGATCTCTGCCTTAAAGGTTTTTCGCAGTTGATGGGTAGTTCTGTCTCTGCAGGCGGGAGGGGTGGGGTTTGGGGTGGGGGTGGATGTCTAGTGGTGTATCAGGAACGGGGATATTCAGCAGCTCCGTGAAGTATTCTGCCCATCGCTTCAGCTGTTCCTCGGTTGTCGTCAGTGGGTTCTTTTCCTGTCCATCACTGGCCTGCCTGTCTGCTGGAACTTGCCCGCCAGCTTCTTGGTTGCCAGGTACAGGTCCTTCAGGTTCCCATGTTTGGCCGGATATGAGGAGACTATCCCATAAAAGTTTCATTTGGGGGTAGGGTATGTTATGTCACCAATAAGAATTTAAAAAAAAACAGTTGGGTTATTCCAAATTCTTGCCTACTGTCAATTAAAAACTTTTTTACATGGTTGTTCAATGTTTACATGGCTCGGGACATGGAATCGGTGTCTTAGAGCAGTCGAGTGGGGCATCGTTTGAGCGTAATGTCAGTAAACTTCACGACTTTATAGTCGTGTTTTCCATTTAAGGCTACCTAAAGGCCCACGCCTACAAATCATGTTTTCTCTGGAAAATACCACGAATTGCATGAGACTTGAAACAGTTTAAAATAACCAGAAATAGATTGAAACGAGTTTGTTGGGATATAAATTTACAAAATAGCAAACTTTTCCAAATGCCCAGATCACCTATCATCGAGAGGGCGACATTCCCCGTGTTCTCACCCACCTCGGACCTATGTACGGCTCTCGGTCCGCACCTTTAGCGCTAAATCATTTCACCTTCTAACCCAGCCTTTCTAGCCTACAACCCGCATGCACAAGGGTGTAATGGGGAGCTGAGCCATTCACCCCTTCAGGAAAAAAATAGAAAAGTCCTCATTCTGCCATTTTGATCAGCTTTTATCCATGTCCTACATTTGACAATGCCACTGGATTTAAAGCCGAAAGATTTGTGTAGGCCTAAGCCCCTGCGTGATCTGAGGCAATCCTCCTTAGTGAAAAAAACTCACAGTCTTCAGGGTATGCACTAGACTGTTTGCGAAAAGGTCAACAAAATCACTTTGCAACTCCTTCTGTTTAAGCCCCTGCAGGGGCCCATGATTGTGGGAGGGGCAGAGTGGCTCCCTTACATCTATAGGTGAGAATTACGAACGGTCAGGGAAGAATTATATAATTTTTTTTGCTTTTGTTATCTGCATAGTTCTTTTTTGTTTTCACTATATACCTCAAAACCAGAATTTTATTACCAGCGTTAGATAAAATGTGACCTGTCGATCCGGATTATAAATTTGTCAAAAGGGCCCGTGTACGGAGAAACATTTTAAGCTGCGTTTTTTCGTTGTCTGAGAATGTAGCCGTATTTTGTTGAAGATTGCAATGAACATGAAATCTGCGTAACGTTAGAAGATGCGTTGTGGAATAACCGTCTTTCTCTTTGTGGTTTGCTTACTGTCTTTGACAATTGAATTGTGACAGCTAAAAACAGTGTTTCGTCGGTGTCTAAAGAAAGGAAAAACACGATGCGTTATTGGGTATTGATTAAGTTTGTACCTACTACGCCAAACCTCAACCACCCTATGACACCTTATTTCGCGCAAGAAACGCACCGCAAAGGAAAACTAGTCTTGCAGAATGTATTTTTCTTCCGAACCAAAGATGAAGTCAGGACTTCCTCGGCGTGTGTCTTATAGTCTATGGTAGCCCCCCCCCCCCTCCCCCAGAGGGTGTACGCTTGCCCCAAAAGTCAGCTAGGCATGAGAATTTTACTTTTATACCCAAAAAGACGCATTTTCCTTACGTTTAGAAGCTACAACTCCCCAGTTGAAACGCCTAAATATGACATTAATCATTATTAACAAAAACTGTTTTCCCTCACTTTTTTTTTTATTAACAAAAATTGTTTTCCAGATTTTTGGGCAAAAGTGCCAGAAATGTGTGTGAGAGAGGAGGAGTGCCCCGTGCATTTCAGGCCCGTACGCCTATGGCGGGCTGTAATTTACGACGGATGGAGTGGAGTTCTTGTCCCCGATCGCGAAAGGTTGAAAAGAGAATAGAAACTGCACCAAAAAGCAAAGCCAGCTGCACTATTGTACAGTTTATTGAGTTTCGAGTCCTTATCTTTTAACCTCCATTTCATCTACAGCGGTCCTTGGGATGTTGCCCGCATTTTGATGCCCTGCACCCTTAGTCTAGTGGGTAACATAAGCGCACGGGAGGGGGGGGGGGGTAGGTTTATACACTTTCCAGAAGGTAAAATGATTTAGCGCCAAAAGTACGAACCGAGAGCCGTACATAGGTCCGAGGTGGGTGAGAACACGGAGAATGTCGCCCTCTCGATGATAGGTGATCTGGGTATTTGGAAAGGTTTGCTATTTTGTAAATTTATATCCGAACAAACTCGTTTCAATCTATTCTGGTTATTTTAAACTGTTTCAAGTCTCATGCAATTCGTGGTATTTTCAGGAGAAAACATGATTTGTAGCAAGAAATGACAATTACGATGTAGTTACGCGGTAAAAGCGCAGAAAAAAAGTGGTACCTGGAAATCCAAATAGATTGAAGCCAAGACGAAAGCAGGCACCCTGCCTAGGCGTGGGCCTTTAGTTAGCCTTATACGGAAAACACGTCTATAATGTCGTGAAGGAACACTGAAATTACGCTCAAACGATGCCCCACTCGACTGCTCTAAGACGCCGATTCCATGTCCCGAGCCATGTAAACACGGAATAACCATGTAAAAGAGTTATTAATTGACAGTGGGCAAGAATTTGGAATAACCCAACAACTGTTTTTTTAAATTCTTATTGGTGACATAACGTACCCTACCCCCAAATTTTTATGGGATAGTCTCCTCATATCGGACCAAACAGGGTAACCTGAAGGACCTGTACCTGGCAACCAAGAAGCTGGCGGGCAAGATCCAGCAGACAGGCAGGCCAGTGAGGGACAGGAACAAGAACCCACTGACAACAACCGAGGAACAGCTGAAGCGATGGGCAGAATACTTCATGGAACTGCTGAATATCCCCGCTCCTGATACACCACTAGACATACACCCCCCCCCCCCCCCCACATCCCCTGCAGAGACAGAACTACCCATCAACTGCGAAAAACCCTTAAGGCAGAAATCAAGTTGGCTATTATGACACAGAAATGGGAAGGCTGCAAGACCGGACGAGATACCTGCAGAAGCCGTCAAAGCAGACGTGGAGACTGCTGTCAACATGCTACACAGCCACTTCAGCAAGATCTGGGAGGAGAAGTGTGTACCGGCCCAGTGGTAAGAATGAGTTGTCATCAAGCAAGAGGATGAAGGAGGCAGTCGACCACAAGCTCCGAGACCAGCAAGTAAGCTTCCCCAGGAACATGTTCTATGTCGACAGAGCTGATGAAAAGCGCAATATCGTGGATCAGTCGCTGAAGTGGACTCCCCCCCCCCCCCCCTCTCCGCCTCCACCCTCTACAATAACATCAACTTTATAGGCTATGAGAAGGCCTTCGACAGTATGGACAGAGAGACGAGGTGGAAGCTGCTGAAGCACTACGGAGATCATCTCCCTTATGCGGTGCACCTACCAGGACTTGAGCTGCAGTATTGCGCACGCCCGCCAGCTGTCAGAAAGTATTGAGGTGAAGACCGGAGTTCGACAATGTTGCCTGCTGTAGCCTTTCCTCTTCGTACGGTCATTGACTGGATTACGAAGATCTCTACAACAGACAGGGCAACGGGATACAGTGGACACTTTGGACACAACTGGATGACCTTGATTTGCTGACGACCTGGCACACCTGTCACACAACCATAACCAGGCGCAGGACAAGACCACTCGCCTTGATACCATATCAGCGAGGACAGGGCTCACGATCAACAGGTAGAAGACAGAGCTGATGAAGATCAGCACCACTGCCAACACACCAGTCAAAGTCGGTGGAGAGCTAATCAGGGAGCTGTCACAGCTAGGATCGGGAAGGCCAGAGCAGCTTTAGTCATTCTAAAGAACATCTGGGCATCAGGAGAGATTAGCATAAAAAACAAACTCCACCTCTTCAAATCCAATGTGAAGGTGATTATGATGTATGGGTACGAAACATGGCGCACAAGAAGGACGACGCAGCAGAAGATAAGGCAATCTTCAACACTTATCTGAGGCGCATCTACAACATCCGATGCCCGTAGAAGATCCGACACAAAGATCTGCAGGAGCGAGCGGTCAGTGCTGTTTTATGGAGTTACTTGATCAAAAGGTGAAAAAGACCCCGAATTATTCTAAGGGTCTGTGACTTCACGTTTTAAGATGGGGACTACTGATATCACTCACAACGTTGGGCGGACCACCCTCTCTCTCACCCCCACTCCGGAGACTGGGCCTCTCAAATGGTGATTTCATCAGCTTTTGCATGTTGTTTAGTGTGGAAAGCTCAGACTCGGAAGCTCAGACTCCTGGAACTTAATCTCAATCATTCAAATTCACAGTGTAGTGAAACGTTTAAATTTCTTTGACAGATACAGTGAACTGGGCGCTGATTTGACCGCAGAAGGTTTTTTGTTTCAACATAACGCAGGAGAAAAATTGCTACAAATTCCAATTCTTGTTCACGTGATGAGGTTTGCGTGCACAATGTACTTGTTTCGACCGGGAACAACGGGCCAAGTATTGCGGACTTAATGGGCCTTACGGACAGAATGGTCCGATTTCAGCAAATGCAATGGGCCTTTCGGACACAATGGTCAATTTCCGGCGAACGTATTTGGTCTTGCGGACACAATGGTCGAAGTCTTGCGGACGTAATGGGCCTTGTGGACACAATGGTTCAATTCTTGCGGACGTAATGGTCCTTGCGGACACAATGGTCGACTTCTTGCGGACGTAATGGGCCTTGTGGACACAATGGTCAACTTCTTGCGGACGTAATGGGCCTTGCGGACACAATGGTCACATTCTTGCGGAAGTAATGGGCCTTGCGGACAGAATGGTTCAAATTATTGCGGACGTAATGGGCCTTGCGGACACGATGGTTCAATTTGCTGCGGACGTAATGGGCCTTGCGGACACAATGGTCAAATTCTTGCGGATGTAATGGGCCTTGCGGACACAATGGTTCAATTTGCCGCGGACGTAATGGGCCTTGTGACACAATGATCAAATTCTTGCGGACGTAATGAGCCTCGCGGACACAACGGTTAAATTTGCTGCGGACGTAACGGGCCTTGCGCACGCAATAGTCCATTTTTTGTCAGTTTCTGCGGACATATTGGCCTGCGGACGTAATGGAACAATGCGGACGTAATGGGCCTTAACAAATGCCCTGTGTTTCAAGTTTACCTTTTTTAAATTGAAGGCATCGCTTTGTATGGAAATATACGTACCTATTTGAATAATGTTGGCTCATTCGGACATTCGTATGTCTCTGACTTGAACCAGAAGTCACCAAAGATAAACTATCATATAAACCGAAAATTATCCAGATACCTCACCTGAAGTGAAGTACAGAATGGGGGTGGCTCAGTATCAAGCAGTTATGTATACACATTATTATCAGTAAGTCTTTTCTGTCATGTTTTCCCCATTTTATCTGCATATTATGCACTTACCTCGTATTTCTCTCTGCACCAGACATACTACCAAATCGTAACTATACGTTGAAAGTGTATGGACAAATTTACATTTATAGGGTTCGGGCGGTAACTTAGATTGTATACGTACCTGCCTTCTCGACTGTTTCATGTTCAAGTGTTTAACTAATGAAAACCTCGTGTAAGCTTTCAACTTACTGTTCGATCCACACTTACTTTAAAAAACTGATATAATTGTATATATTTGAGAACTGGAAATGCATATTGTTTAAACTAAGTGCTCACCCATGCAGCATCATTAAATAAATAAATAAATAAATTTATTATGCCTCACGTCTGTGACATCACCCGTGATTGATTAATTTGACACCTTCTAAAAGTCATAGTACTGGAGTTTTTGTTAACAAAACACCGGTATTATACGAACGTTCGTCCTCGGAGACGTGAAGACAAAGACAATGGAAGCCCCACTTCGATTGATCAGTGTCGATTACGCATGCGCTAACTGGAATATCTTAACATCAAACGTGGCGCCACGTCTGTTTAAATATTTTCGACACCGACAGACACAAACGTTCCTATATTCATTTGGAAAATACAAAGATGAACGAAGTTAGCGGAAGATTTAAGAACAATTCTGTGTTGAATTTAGTTGAAAGTATTCCCAGTAAAAAAAATCTTTGGATACTACCAGGTACAGCGTAAGAATTTTGGGTTTGTCGTGGACTGAGTGAGGATGTGGAAACTTATTCTGATAAGGAACTCGATAAGCTGCTGGCTGATTTTTATGTCAACGTGAGAATTAAGCAAAAACAGTTATATACTAAGAGTTCCCTCATTTATTTCAGACATGGAATCAATAGATTTCTGGACTGGAATATTTTGACTTGGGCTGAATTCAGAAAGTCATCAGAAACTTTAAAAGCCGTCCTCAAGCATCTCCTATGAGAAGGGAAGGTTCAGTTGAGCATAAAACATCAATTTCCCTCTTGATATGCAGAAACGTTATCAGCACCCCATAGGTTTCAATCCCGACATTCCCCAAGGACTGTTAAATAAAATGTGGTTTGAAATTGTATTTTATTTCAAGAAAAGCAGCGTGATTTTGACCCCTCAATCTTTCGAAATCTGCCATGATGACAGTGGGTGTAAATTCGTGAGAAGAAGTAAACTGGAAAATGACAAAAAATCGCAGTGGGGAGTTTTTTTACGGTAAGGAGGCTTACATGTATACCGCTGGTACCAGGCTGTGCCCTGTTGCCATCTTTGCCAAAAGTATCTAAGTAAAAGGCACAAAGATAAGCCAGCATTATTTCAACGTGAGTTGCGTTTATTTGACAACGAACAAGAGAAATGGTACTGTCGGTCACCTTTACGTAAATATACTTTATCAGGAACGATGAAGCAAATCAGTCAGCGTGCCAACTTATCAGCCTATTCACAAATCACTGCAAACGCGCAATAGCTATCACAGTACTTTTCCAAACTGGGCTTGAGTATCAAAGAATTGCATCAATTTCGGGTCATACAAATCCGTATCTATTCAAAGTTACTGCACATATTCCAGCGCCATGGAGAAGCGAGAAATGGCAGATGCTTTGACAAAATATAAAAGCAGGAGTTGCTACTCTTCAAGTATCCAACAGACAAATATTAAAGTCACAAGCTGGTGTATCTATAGCTCCTACACCTAGTGCATCTCGTACTTCTCAGTCTGGCACAAGGCAGCTTTTAGTCGGTTTGTCGACAACAAGCTGCAACAATCTTCAGAGAGTATTGAAAGTGTCACGCTCGGCAATTTCATGGACGAAGCTGACGATGAACAGCTTTTCAGTTTTTCACAGCAGATAGAGTCGAGGTTCGGGGCAACAACGTCCTATCAGTGAGTGTGCGTTCAATTTTAACTGCAAACAATGAATATAAAAGAATCAGAAATATTAAAAACTCGCGTGTTGTTCACCACTTCTTGTTAGTTTGACTTCAATCATTTGTCCTCAAGTTTAGTCGTCTCCGTCTCAAGTTCACTCCGCTTAATTCTAACAACTGTTGTTCAAGAAACGTGAATTTACAGTCCCATTACACCACTTATCACATAAGTACGTTCATAAACTTTCCAACTGTGGATCCTACTCCTACTGAGTCCTAGTCCTGCACAGTATGATCCAGTTTAATTTCACCATTAATAATGAATTATAACATGTACGGCATGATGCAGTTGTAAACACTGGCAGTTGGTGATATAGAACCCCCAAAAGCGACGACACTTGTAACAAGTCATTTTCGAATTTCGGTGATCTGAAAACTCCTAAAGTGACTTCATTCGTTCGAAATGACGTCACTAAAAGCATGTTTCTGGATTTGATAACATTGTTACAAGATTGAATGCAAGTTGCAGTCACCGCTTAACAATGAAAGCTGTTTTTGTTTGGCATAATAAAATAATTAGAACGTTTCTTTTCATGTTCTATCGGTCGATAGTACCTGAGTTTGTGATTTCTGTTAGAAACCTTCAGCAGCTTCGTTGCTTCAGGTTTTACTTCAGAAAACACACAAACTCAGGTACTGTCGACCGACTGAACATGAACAAAAATGTTCTAATATTATAAGAGAAAGTTTTCTGTTCGATTTCCAGCCCGCAACTTACTAAACTCCTACAGTACGCCAGCCGTGGACTGGACATTTTCCACGGGTGGACAATATTTCCACGGACGCAATAATATTCGATTCCAAACACCAATTATAGGAATAATCATCAAACCTTTAATTAATGAAGCACCGGGTAAAACCCGGTGCTTCATAAATTAAATTGTTGCTGCTGCTGATTTTTATTACCTGGTAAACACATGCGTGGACATCGCTTCCCACGCATGGACTACGAGACCAATCCACAGCGTCTGTACTGAACCTATGGAAAAATAAATATTGAATGTGGGATGTTGCCTCTGTGTGTTTTATTGTGATACCGTTTTCTTATTGCAGTATTTTGTTAACGAAATCTCGGCTAACCGGTGTGGGGGTGTCACGTTTGGATCACGATCTACTTGAGAACTTAAGCGGACTGGCCATATGGTTCACCTAGAAAATTCCCGGTGCCACCACCCCTCCCTGTTGGGGTTCCCCCTGGTGTCTCAAAATCGATGCAGCCCAACACGTGTTGGTGCATGAAATTTTGCGAAAATGACCAGCAGGCTAAATGAATCTGATTGCATAGACTGCAAGTATACCGAAATGCTCTGCTGTCACAGACAGTCCACATAGTCATTTCGATATACCAGCAGTTTAGTCTGCGTTTGATGAAAATTTTCTCCAGTTGGGTCGAACTATGGTTGGCGCGATGGGACCAACCCCCCCCCCCCCCCCCCCCGTACAACCATTTTCTTCCGAATGAGCGACGATTTTGATATAAGTATGTCTTCGAAATACCATCTAAGTGGACTGCAATTGATCGCTCAGAAGCAGGGAAGCAGAGTTCTTTCAGTTCCAAACATTTAAATTTCCCGCCCCCTCCCCCAGCCCCCACTCCGTCCCGTACAACCATTTTCTTCCGAATGAGCGATGATTTTGATATAAGTATGTCTTCGAAATACCCTCAAAGTGGACTGCAATTGATCGCTCAGATGCAGGGAAGTAGCGTTCTTTCAGTTCCAAAAATCTAAATTTTCCGCCCCTCCCCCAGTGCATTTCCCGGTAACTCTCCTTCCCCCAGTCCGCCCCTGATTGAGAGAGGGGCCGCTTTTCACTGTATTGTATGGCCTCTGGAGGATAAGAAAAAAAACTTTTAATTGTTTTCTCGGTTATGGTTATTGATACCGCGAAAGGTAATAAAATCCATAGATTGTTTTATTCACCAACATAAATCTACCTGGATTCTTCTCACCGCGTTCACGAGCACTTCTGTCTTGTCCACAGATTGTTTTGTTCACCCACATGAAACTACCTGAATTATTCCATCTCCCGTTTAGATTAAATCGTTGGGTATATTTAATTTGGTCGGAAAAGCGAACCTACGAATAGCTACAACAGGATCAAGAAAGAATATATGTGCACAATGTGTGCGGAGAGTCATGACACTATACCAATCGGTCGTCTGCGCGCAAAGTTCTGCGAAAACTTGGTAAATAAACAGCCCATAACAGCGTCGAATTTCTTGCAGAATTATATTTGTTGTTTGAAAAATGGTCTTTGGGTCTGACGGTACGATTTTACATGTCAACCCTATTTGAATTGTTTTATCATATAAAAAAAACAAACAGATAAAAAATAAACAAAAAAAAAACAACAAATGAAAGACTGTTTGCTTTGTGACCTCGACGGCCAGAACCTTTGAGTACGACAGGACATTTGGAAGAAAAATACGAAATTAAAGAAATAAAATAAATGATTATAACAAAAATGACGTTTGAAAACATACCGTGATGAAAAAATGAGTGGGGTTTTGAAGATAGTTTTTTAAAAAGGTTTTCCGTTATATATTTTTCAAGCATGATTCTCGGCTATCGCAATATATTGAAGGGACATATGGTGGTATTTCAGTATATACTTGCATTCTTCGACTTAATAAAGCTGTTATTGATTAAAAGATACATTGTACGTCAAATTGAGATGGGATATAAGGTTACTTACTATAAATAGAATGTTCGATGCATCTCTGCTTACATAGAAATTCCGCGCAGCATGGAGCTGTCATTGATATTCGCTTTTCTGTATATAATAGGATTTTCGTTTGGCAAACGTGAGTATTCGGCATTTTCTTTATACATGGCCTAGCTAACGAACGTTATTTATTAGATATTATTTTCTTTTCTAGAATTGTCCATTATCCAGCTCGGCTGATATGATTTCAAACTCGAGTTACATCACACCGATCTCGTCCGATATGAACCAAACTAGAGTTGTCCCCTTCCGTGTGTTACTCGGAACAGCCATTTGTTTTCAGCATGAACGTTCATCGTTATTCATCGCATACAATTGGTAAAATTAGCATTAGCAGGCAAAAGAGATAAGTTTTTGTGTGGTGAGGAATATTAATGATAACAACAATTAAGGACTAGGTAGACGAAGAGAAAAAGGGAGAGAGCTATACACAAACTTCGAAAAAACTAAGATTCAAAGTCGTGAGCAGACATTCGTCAAAACGAAAGAAGATATACAGTTAAAACTAGAAGTCCTGTCATGAAACGCGCACAAACAGCACGTCGATCTGCGCGTTGATCGACGCTTTATGACCATATGACCCCTGCGGCTGCCCAAAACCTATGTCCAGGTACCTAAACCAGGAGAAGAGGAAACTTCGGTCTTTATGAAAAGAATGAGAAACAATAACACTCCCAGATAAGAAGTTACCTCTGGCTGATATCTCTGCCGATATGAATCTAACCAAGTAATAACCTCTAAATACTGCTTGACCAATCTGAGAGGAGGACAAAATTATGAGTAAACGCTTTTACGGTTCGAAATGCCTGACTTTCAGAGCGGCAAACCTAAAATTTATTCATAAATCTGCTTCCATCTAGCCCCAAAATATATCTCCATTTACTTTTGTTAAGGCCCTACGAATGTCAAATTTTGGATCGCATCGAATTAAATCTTGAATCGAATATCTCCACTTTTGAGGTTGTAGACACACCACATGCTCAGAATCGTGAAATGCACATGTAGAAGATCGTAATTCAGTTACGTATTCAACTGCGACCCCTCTTTTTGGACAAATCAGTTAAGGAAGCGAAACTATTCTCTAAACGTAATTAAAGAAGTTTTGGGTGCGAAAAATACCTGAACTGTTCTTCTATAATCCGGTCTCCTGTATAGGTTGATCTGATGAAATAAGAAGAGTTCAAAGGGAGACAATTGGCATGATGTTTAGCACATCTCAGAGATTCGAAATTTTCCGAATTAACTCCAATCAAAATCGATTCGAAATAGAATTTGGAATTTCGCAGATCCCAAGGTGTTGTTTATCATTTTATCCATTTTTTTTTCAATAAAATCATGCCCATACTTAGTCAATCGGTATTAAGCGTGTTGCCCAAGAATACAATGACAACGCTGTTCGAGATTGAAAACATCGACCTTCTAGTTTGATGTCTAATGAACGAATAGGATAGCAATGATATTATAATACTCTTGCCCAATGTCCCAAAATATGTATATATTACTGAATTATTTTGAACTTTTGATGTAAAACTCAACCCCTTAACGCCTTACCATGTGTTATACAAGCACAGCGTACTGTATAAATGACGCTCATTGGTATTTTATTCGTTTTCCTATTTTGAAAGCCCACAAGTTACGCAATATGCAACATCAAATGAAGAAAAAGGCAAAATTCATAACATTGCCCAGAGAAGCACCTTAACCCTTTGAGTCCGAATGGTATACCCCATGCCAATTCAGAACCATCAACTGGTAGAGTCTATATTTGTTACTTGGGGCAAGGCCAATCAATATTTTCAACATGCAGTCATGGGGCCACATGTTGAAAATATTGATTAATCTATCACACAAATTCACTGAGCAACTATCTACTTTATGAATCCAGGCAGTGGTATGACCCTGGGTCGACAAAATGGCCTTTCGGTTTCAAAGGGCTAAGTGTTGTCACCTGACTACTCTCCATTCGCACAGGCCAGCGCACTGAAAGAGTCATATTATACATTGTTCGATATATTAGTATTGGAATCGATATTTTTAAGTAGAGGCCGTAGTGGCCTCGTTATCGGCTTGCCTTTTAGTAGGATCAGATTCAACAGCCGCTCGTCATATTATGGAATGAATCGGACTCAGTTTTGGCTCGGAACCAGTCCAGCTTCAAATAATCCATCGCCTATTTTAAGATTCAGTCTTTTGGAATATTTCAGTTCAGTCTGCAAAATGAATCTACGGTTCGATTTCTTGAGCCACACAAAACCCATTTGACTGACTCTAAAACATATAATTTCTTTGAATCAACGTAATAGATTTTCTCAATCAAGATTTAATTTGACCGAATCATTAATAACAATAACAATACTAACAAACATGTTTGTTTACTAAATAATTATGAAACGGAGACTCATTTGCCGTGTTATGATTACGTCGCCAATTGTCTTAAAAGGAACCCCAAGCGGGCCGTAGGCCCGCAAAGGGTTCCACATACCCAGTCAAATAAATGTGTTCCAGAACAGAATTCTCTATGCCGTCAATGTGATTTTGTGAAGTGGACAGTAAATTTCAGTGAAAAAATCACGTAACTTCCGGCGTCGAATTGCCCATTCAATTGCAATTGACATATCCCTCTGGGAATGCTTTGGCTGAATAAACTTTTAACCTAATTCGCCCCAAAGTTTGAATTGCGTGATATATACATATCATATCTACCCTTCAGGGGTAACCAAGGCCTTCTCATCTGAGAACCTCGACAAATCAGCGGCCGACCAAAGTGTTATTATTATTATTACAGCTCAAATTCTGACCGTCTGGAGGTTTGTCAATATGCTCAGCTGATGATCTCGTAACCTTAACCGAAAAAATCGCACATGCAACCGATAATATAACTGATAATTGTTTTTATATTGGTGCGATTGTATACAGATATGCATTGACACGTATCTCGTGAAGAATGAAGATGAATAGAAACGCCGTTTTTGAATTATCGGAATGTAAAGGTGTTGAAAAGGTAAGGAAAAGTTTGGTTTAAAAAAGGGTATACGGATTTTCGTCCGCAAGCCAAGTCGTCCGCTTACAATTTTACCCATTTCGTCCGCGACCGCCAGCGCACCAAATCGTCCGCTAGCAATTTTGCCCAATTCGTCGCCTTGCAATTTTACGAAATTCGTCCGCCAAGGGTTTGAATATCATAAAACATGGAATATAAAATTAATGATATTTATTCAGTATCAAACGAAATAATGATATTTATTCAGTACACAAGATTCACAAGATAATAACAGCATAGCATAGGAAATATTTTTCAATGAATAATTGCAAAATTATAAGATTATGTTACGGAACTTAATTTAACAAGTTTTGATGCATTTCTTAATATAATTAATTCTTAGAATACATTTGCTAATAATTTTGCAATTATTCACTGTAAAGCGCCGGTGGAGCTCTTCAATGAATAATTGCAAAATTATAAGATTATGTTGTGGAACTTAATACATATACTTTAAAAACTTTTGCTGCAATTATATAATTATAATAGGTAATCCATTGAATAAACAGTATTCAGTGCCGCGTTAAACAGTATCGAAATTAATTAGATGGCTGAGTAGTTTATTTTGTTCTGACATTTCTGTTTTCAGAATTTCATATAAGTATAAGAAATTTTAATGCAAGGAGGTACATTAAGATATATTACAATAGATAATATACAATAATGTATACAATAAAATTATTATATAAATAAATAAATAAAACATGATTCAAAATACAATACTTAAATACTTTCCCCCAGCGGACGAGTTTCGGTCGAGTTGAGTAAAATTGCAGCGGACAACTTGAGTAAAATTGCAGCGGACGATTTGTTTAGCGGACAAAATGGGTGTAATTCGAAAAAAGTGATACTGACAGATTGCTTTCAGTCCCGTTAGAAATCAAAACAAAGTAATAATGTGTTACGTTTTGGTGTCATCTGTATTTCTGAACATTGCTTCGTAGTATTGAACACTAAAACATGGAAAATAATAACCTTTTTGGATATTTACGGAACTACCGTCATTGAAAATGGCATGTCATCTTTATTCGGGAACTGGAGGAAGATTCGGCCCCGGGAAACTCGGCCCAGGGAAGATTCGTCCAAACGAAAAAGCAGTAACATCTGTTAGGATATTTTAGCAATTATCTCTGCAGTAAATTCACATTCGATGTGTTCTGTAATAATTAACGTCTCTCATTTGTGAGAATGGTATCCAGTCACTTCGACCACAAGTCATTTTGGCTTCTGGTCACTTCGACCGAATGTTTTTTCGGCCCTAGTCACTTCGGCCTAAAGTCACTTCGGCCCCTTGGCCATTTCAGCACCATTTTGAGTGTAGAAATTTATAAAGATCAGCGCATAGTTTATATTTAGAAATAATGGGTAATTACCTTTATTAAGTAATAGTCAGTTATTTGCATTTACACAGTGTACAGAAAAGTTTTACATGACATTAAACATTATCCATGTGTTCAATTTTACATACATTTAAGATGCTATTTATATGAGTAAGAAATTTGTTTACTTTGGAATTTCGCAAAGTATATGAAGTCATCTCATTCATTCATATTGTTATGCACAATGCCTGGTCGCCTTCCAGTTCGAGGTTCACAGGGTTTCTTTTTTCCTTTCTTTTTTCTAAAACAACCACCAAACTGCGATTTCGATTATACCATAAATATGTCCACATTTTCAAAAACATAGAGCAAAACTCTTGTAGTTATGCGCACATTCAAACCAAATAACATTACTGACCCTCGCTTCAGACACTCGTGGATTCATTAGCAAATACAGTTATTCAGGTCGCAAGGGATTTCAAATCCCACATCGTCCATGTGCACCTTCGGCGTGCTGAAACTTTTCATTCATTTATTCAACATGAAAGAAAATCTACTAGGCATGAAGGCATACCATATATCATATGTATACCCTGAATATCTATTTGAGGTATAAATGTTGAAAAACTATTAAATAGAAAATGTTAAAATTCAAACGATATTTAAAAATATTTATCGAGGCCGAAATGACTTGGTATATTAAGGCTGAATTGACATGAGGCCGTAATGAATGGGGCCGATATGACTGGGGGCCAAACTGACTGGAATTTGCGAGAATTGCATCCAAACTGTCCTCCAACAATTTGACCCAAACTGCATACTTACCTAACTCAAACCATCCTCTGGCAATTTGCCCCAAACCGTCCTCCAGAATAGGAGAGCATGATTCTTATTGATTTATTTATTGGGGTTTAATGACACTTCGGCAGCCATGGTCACTTCATGCTGGACAGTTTTACAGGTGGGAAAAGCCAGAGAGAACCACTTAGTAATGACAAACAACTAACGTACAGACAGCACACAAGCTGGGTTAGCATTAGTTGAAGACAAGTGTACGACTGACATGCAGTATGCCTTGGTACACAATGCCACCACGTGGGCAATGGGACTGAAGTGTATTGCCCAAGGAAACAAAGTGGTTGCCGCAGGTGGGATTCGATCGAGGACCTTTTGGCTTGTAGCCTGCACCTCTAACTACTGAGCCCTTGTAGAATGACCACATGAAAATTTTTCAAGTTCATAGTTGCATTATTAGTTTGTGATATTTGGTTTTGCTGTAGAGTGGAACCCTGTTAATTGAAGAGCCACTTTGCCAATGAAACTTATTCAATTAATAGGAGTATTCAATTAACAGAGATTGTGTCACTTTCCCGTATTCCAGATAAACTAGCATTTATTCTATTATATTTTGTTTGACAGAGCTTCATGATCTCTGTCAAACAAGATATAATAGATTAAATGCTTGTATTGGATGTACTGAGGCCAAATTGGTCTATAACCAACGGAAAACTGGGAAGGGTCAGGGTAATTTCTCGACATGTTACAAGATTTTTTATTCAATTAACAGGAGATTAGTGTATAACCAATATTCAATTAACAGGTCAAATTTGTACTTGAGGCATGGTAAATGGTTTTGTGTTGGGAAATTATCTTCAATTAACAGGGATATTCAATCAATAGATATCCAATTAAGTGGGTTCCACTGTATAACCAAAACCACCCCCCTCCCCCACCCCAATCAAAACCATCATTCAAAAGTCTTGGATTCTGCAAATTTGATTTCTTTGTTTATTTAACAACACTTTTTACAGCTAGGGCCACCTCATGTTGGACAGTTTTACTGGGGGAGGAACCCAGAGTACCTGGAGAGAACCACCGAGTAATGGCAAGCAACTGTCAGGCTCCTTAACTCCAAACAAGCAGGGTTAGCATTGGTTGAAGACAAGTGCATCCTCGATGTGCAGTACGCCTTAGTACAGTTGCCGCAGGTGGGATTCGAACTGAAAACCTCTCAGCTTGTTTTGGGAAGGTTTTTTTTTGTGCCAGCTTCATTTAGGTTTGTTTCATATTGCACAGTTTTGTCATGATTAGTAATCATAAATCCTTAAAAAAAACTATAAAAAAATGCATAGAACATTTAAAGAAAAACATTTTCTGTGAAGATTTGACCTCTGAGGTGATAAGATTCGACCACGACTGAGACCGAATATTCCCGGAAAAAAGTATGAGGGTTGAATCTTCTAGTGGCTGAATCTTCATGAATCCCTTTTTCAGACTAACTTGTCCATTACTTATTTAGCTCCAAAACTAAGGCAAAAACAATACTATGGAATTTGTGTCTGAAATTATAGAAATTCCAAACAAATTTACACAAGTTAAATAGCAAACTGAAGGATGTGATGTATAGAACCCCAACAGTATGTGTGCACCTCACGCACTGACACACAATCGACATCAGACACCAGCGGTTCCTGAAAGTGTGCTATCGGTAGCATATTTGTACCATAACTGATAATAATAAAATAATATTTCATAAGAACAACAAACAGAGGAATTCAAAATGCAGCCTCAAGGCTGCATGGTGGTGAATGCCAACGCTGTCCTGTTGTCCTTGGAAGGCAGAGTCCTTTACAAATAGTTTTTTGTCCTGTGATACTCTGGATACTCCCCATTTTTAGCTCAACTTTGACATAGTCAAATTTGAGGTTATGCCATGGCCCGTCGTCTCTCTGGATGTCTGTCCGTCGTCAACAATTCAATACGGCTCGGGCTAGAGGCTGTATTTATGAACTGATCTTTACGAAACTTCTTGGGTACCTTTGTTATCACCGTGGGATGTGAACACGTTTTTTGGGTGTGGTCCAAAATTCAAGATGGCCGCCAGCAGCCATTTTGTACTGACATTAGTGCAATCAGACTTTTGTACAGAACTTCTGTATGAAAGTTCTGATTTGAATCAAGTTTATATGAATGTTTAGTAACATGGAATACATCACATATAATACGGTTTTTTTTCTTGTGCTGAAATTATGCAAATTAGATTAATTTTGATTTATTCAGTGCTACTTATTCACAGTAAGTGCATATGTCAATACGGCTCGGGCTAGGGGCTGTATTTATGAACCGATCTTCACGAAACTTCTTGGGTATCTTTGTCATCACCTTTGGACGAGACTGGGTGTTTTTGGGTGCGGTCCAAAATTCAAGATGGCTGCTGGTGGCCATTTTGTACCGAAATTAGGTACAATCAGTTTTTTGTACAGAACTTCTATATGGCTTGGGCTAGAGGCCGCATTTATGAACCGATCTTTACAAAACTTCTTGAGTACATTTGGTATCACCGTGGGGCGAGAACGAGTGTTTTTGGGTGGAGTCCGAAATTCAAGATGGCCGCCGGCAGCTATTTTGTACAGAAATTAGTGCAATCAGTTTTTTGTACAGAACGTCTGTATGAAAGTTCTGATTTGAATAAATTTTTATATGAATGTTTAGTAACATGGAATACATTACATATAATAAAGTTTTTTTTTTCTCGTGCAGAAATTATGCAAATTAGATGAACTTTGATTTATTCAGCACTACTTACACACAGTAAGTGCACATGTTAATATGGATCGGGCTAGAGGCTGTATATATGAACCGATCTTCATGAAATTTCTTGGGTACCTTAGTTGTCACCTTGGGGTGAAAACAAGTCTTTTGGGTGCAGTCTGAAATTCAAAATGCTGCCAGCTATTTTATACCGAAATTAGGTGCAATCAGTATTTTGTACAGAACTTCTAGGACTACGTTTGTTATCATCATGGGATGGTAACATGTGCTTTTGGGCTCGGCTGTGTTAATATTTGGTGTTGTTTGAGGAGGGTAAACATTATTAGCACAATCCAGTTTTCTGTTTCCAATGAGCAAAATAAAACCTCCTCACCCGTAAGAACCCTTAGTATGAGCTAAAGATAAAAAAATCGAATACCTATTTTTTAAGAAGGACTGGACAAATATTTATTAATTAGTAGGAATTAACCGTAGAAGGGTTTGAATCAAACAGGCCAAGACAATTGCTAACATTTGGCTTATGATGCACCATACAAGGATCCCCATTCTAACATTAACCCCACCGAGATTTTTTTTCTAGTTTAACATTTAACTGTTACCCACCTTTACAATACTTTACCTGTACATTTGTTACAGGCTATGGTCAGTATTTGTGTACAGACCTTTACAATACTTTACATGTACCTTTGTTATCAGGCCATTACCTAGATGTGTGTCATTGCTGTGTCACATACTATTCATGTACATGTCTTACACACGTTGAGCTACAGTGTCATTGACACTTTCATTTTATAGAAAACCAATTTCGTAATGCTAGAAAGATCAAAAAAATTAATTCACACTATGGAGTTATGACCCTTAATTCATTAATTTTTGCCAGTTTTCAGATTGTTTGCACAATAACTTGATGATATTCTATTACCCGGAAAAGGCACGCGGGGACATCACTGCCTATGCATGCACTATGACCAGTCCACGGCAAATGTACTGCACATGTATGTCTGCGCCACTCCTATGATCAGGGCTAATCTGAATGGGTTGGTGTGTTTACAAATGTTAATATTGTTTAACACCTGATAACAAAGTAATATAAGTTTATGAACAACCACACAATTGACTTTTAATTACAATACTCCTAATTCCTATTTAACATACATGAATGTTTATTAATTTTGTGGAATTTGTACACTGTGTATGAAGCTTATTTGGGCCTGTATGTTTGTTAAAATTGCCCTTCCACTAGGGAGGACTTCTTGAAATCAGTCTACACTGGATTGTGTGGTATTCCTTTGTGTAAGACAATGTATTCATTGTAATAATCTTCATGTATAAGGCTTCACAAAGTAGATCTGTTTCTCAGGCCATTTGTTTGTAAAATTGCATGCAGGCCGGTGATTTTTTATTTTATTTTTTATTTTTGTAATTATTTCTTTGCCATTAAAAGTTCATGGTCTTGGTTTGTTTTAGGCCTCATAATCTCCAGAAGAGCATGGGTGGTGGTGTGTTCCATCTCTTGAGTGCACGAAGGCTTTGTAATGCTATAGCATAAGCCTTGTTGCACCCCAGAGACAAATTTATCAATTTTAATAACATGGGTAAAATATCGGTCATGAACCATTTATTTTTTTTTTTTTTAGCTCACCACGACAAAGTCAAGCTGGGCTTATCTAATCACCCTCCGTCCATTGTCCATCCGTCTGTCGTCCATCAACACCATGTTTTGGTCTTCTCACTCAAAACCACTGGGCCAATTCAAGTGAAAGTTTGTGTGAGTTATGGTCCCAAAGGGTATTGCATTTTTGTTTAACTCAACATGCCCAGCCCCATGGGGTGGGGGAAATGCTCCAAAAATATTTTTAAAATTTCATGAACCAGTGGGTACAGTGACTTGATATTTGTTATGGAGCTTCCTTTTGAGGTGTAGAATCAAGTTTGCTCAAACGTAGTTCGTTAAGCAATATTTGGCTTTGTAATGGTAGGAGTTAGATTTTTGGTACCACCCAAAATGTCTATTTTCTGAACCGATGGTCTGATTTGAACGAAATTCAGTATGTGGTATTATTGGGTCATAAGTACTTGACTCGTGCAAAAAAAACCCAAAAAATCTGCATCCCCATGAGAACCCCAGGAGCTAAATTAGAAATATTTTCAAACGCCCATATTTCCCAAACCACTTGGAACAGAGAACTGTTATATGGTATGAAGCATCCTTAGGACCAGTAGAATGGAATGGTAAAAAAAATGTCATTTGTTTTGTTAGGGGAGTTCTGCAGAGGACATCAAAATAATGTTGACTCAGCATATTTGCAAACATATTAGAAAATCTCTTCTCCGGAACCAATGTTCAGAATATTTTGATATTTGGTGTACAGCATCCATAGAGGGGTCAGATACAAGTTTGTTCAAATGAAGCCCATTGGTTCATATTTGGACTCAATGCAGGAGCCCAATTTTTTTTAACTTAGGGCAATATGTGGAATTTTCTTTAAAATCTTCTTCAGAACCACCAGTCAGAATTTCTTAATGTTTGGTATGCATAATTGTTATGGGGGTCAGATTCAAGATTGTTCAAACCAAGTCCCTAGGTTAATATTTGGGCTTCTTTTGGTAGCCCAAATTTTAACTTAGGGCACTATGAGGAAGCTTCTTTAAAAAAACTTCTTCTTCAGATCCACCTGTCAGAATGCTTTCATGTTTGGTATACAACATCTCTGGGGGGGGGGGGGGGGAGGGGGGAGATTCAAGTTTGTTCAAATCAGGTCTGTAGGTTAAAATATGGGCTCGCTATGGTAGTCCAAATTTTAACATAGTGCAATATGAGGACATTTCTTTAAAAAAGTTTCTTCTTCAGATTCACCAGTCAGAATGCTTTCATATTTGGACAACAACATCTCTAAGGAGATCAGATTCAACTTGTTCAAATCAAATGCCTGGGTTAATATTTGGGCTCCCTATGGGAGACGGAATTGGCCATGTAGCTGAAGAATTAGAAATTTTTTATTCCGTACCCTTTAGAGGTATGTAACTAAGAGTAATCTACATAGGTTGTATCAAGGGGCTTCAGAGGGGACCTCCACACTTTACATTATGATCAACTGAAGAAAAGGCATGATGCTTGGACTGTTTTTGTCACTCCTGAGGGGCTCAAGGATTTACAGTGTATCCTATGGAGATGGATTCCTTAATGTAGATTCATTCTTGGATTCTTGTTTATATTGTGTTCAATTAAAGGTGAGCGCTTCAGGCCCTGTGGGGCCTCTTGTTTATTTATTTATTCGGTTTTAACAACACTTTCGACAGCCGACAGCTACAAGTTTCTTCTCTCCTTGAACCAAGTCTCTCACCCAACTGCATCACTCATGGTCCACTGAGTTTTTAGCTCACCTGACCTTCAGTAGGGGTGAGCTTTTGTGATCACTCGCTGTCCGTGAACATGGTGTTTCCGTCTTCTCCAAAACTGCTGAACCGATTTAAGTGAAATTTGAGATGATTGTTTGTTATGACATCGCATTTTGATTTTGTTCAAATCAAGTGGCCCTGCCCCTCAGTAGGGTCACGCCCAAAAATTATGTCTAAATCTTAAAAAATCTTCTCATGAACCAGGAGTATTTGGTGTGCAGCTTCCTTTTGAGGTGAAGACTCAGATTTGTGAAAGAGAAGCTTGTGGAGTTCAATTTGCCTTCGTTATGGGAGGGGCAAGAATTTTTGCCCCGCCCAAAATTTCTATTTTTCAAACCAAGAGGCTGATTTGAACCAAATTTAATATGTGAGCTTATTGGGTCATAAGTACTTAATTTATGCCCAAAAATATTTTCCCGTCACCCCATGGGAACCGCAGGAGGTAAAAAGATAACAAAATTTAAAACGCCCATATCTCCAAAACAACAAGGCACTGAGAATTCGTATTTGATTTGAAGCTTCCTTGGGACCAACAGAATGGAATGGTCCAAAGAATTTGCTGTCGGGTCTATCATGGGATACTTTTTCGGGACTGTGAAAAAATGCTTAGTCAGCATTTTTTAACACTGTGTGGGGTAAGCATTTAAGACTCTTCTTCGCCCAATCCTCTGCCCCAAAAGCTTTCAAATTTCACATATACTATCTTTGGATGATTTTTTCACATGTATATTGAAATCAAATCCTTGGGTCCATATATGGGCACTCTAAGGGAGTCCGACTGTTGAAACTAGTGCAGTATGAGGAACATTCTTTAAAAATCTTCTTCTTCTTCAGACGCACCAATCAGAATCTTTTGATATTTGGTATGCAGCATCATTAGACGGGTGAGATTTAAGTTTGTTCAAGCCAAGTCAATATTTGGGCTCACCAGGCTTTCGCAAATTGCGAGAACAATCGTATCGTTCATGTGAGGTTCTCGCAAATGCTTGTGAAGAAGATCAATTTACCGTCCGCGCAAAAATATAAGTATTTTTTTCATTACATAATATTTAATAAAATTAGATTAATTTTAGAGCTGAAACGATTAAAGGGTTTTTGTGATTGATTAATCACATGGATTAACCTTGGTTAACCGATTAATCACTTGCCCTAATATGTAGCTGAATAATTGCCGTACCGTTTATATAATTAAAACTTTACTTAGCGTAATGGACAAAACCGGCAATTTTATTATATTTTCAATTTTTGTCTCAAAACATAGCTTATGACCCCTCATTGAAACGAGCTCATTGAGCTTGTCCCAATGGAGGGGGGGGGGGATCATAAGCTATGTTTTTGAGACAAACATTGAAAATCTTCAGTAATTCAAGAATTTCTTGTGCAAGTATCGTCAGCTACCCGCATTTGGTGAAGGTTTCAGAATGACCATTTCCAGCTACCGATACAGTATAATGAGCATGCAAGTGAACAAGTATATCAGCACGTAACTGGCAGGCGTGACTTTGTCTCATATAAATGTTGTGAGCCAGTGTGACAATGTTTGCCTGTTTTGGAGCAAGTTTGTTCCTTAGTTAACCCATATAATACCGTATTTCAAAAGTAACGGTTAACCGATCAATTACATTTTTTATCAATCAAGACGTTGATCACTGGGTAGGCGATTAATCGGGTAACCGTATGAGCTCTAATTAATTTCTATAAACATGATTACTGCAATAGCCTTTGATGTGGTGGGTGAACAATCTAGTAATCTATGTATTTGAAGATAAATTAGCATAATTCATTTGACTGAGACACATTTCGGAAATGGGTCACGCAAAAAATAAATGGTTCCTGCAAAAAATATATTTGCGAAACCCTGGCTCACTGTGGGATCCCAAATTATAACTTAGTCTAAAATGAGGAATTTTCTTTAAAAATCTTCTTCAGATCCAGCAGTCGGAATGTTTTGATATTTGGAATCAGCATACTTAGTGGGGTGAAATTCAAGTTTGTTTACGCCAAGTCCCTGGGTTCATATTCGAGCTTGAATTATAACTTGAGTTCAAAATGAGGAATTTTCTTTAAAAATCTTTTTCAGATCCAGCAGTCAGAGTGTTTTGATAATTGGTACCATATGCAGCATTCTTAGGGGATGAGATTCAAGTTTGTTCAAGCCAAGTCCATATATGGGCTCACCAGGGTTTCACAAATTGCGAGAATGATCATTTCGTTCCTGTAACGTTCTCTCAAATGCTTGTTCAGAAGATCCATTTACTGTTCCCGCAAAAATATAAGCATTTTTTCATCGAATAAAATTTAATAAAATTAGATTAATTTTAGCGCTGAAACGATTGATGGGTTTTCTTGATTGATTAATCGCACGGATTAACCTTGGTTAACTGATTAATCACTTGCACTAATAGGTAGCTGAATAATTGCCATAACGTTGATGATTTATATAATTAAAACTTTACTCAGCATAATAGACAAAACCGGCCAGCACCATATACAAAAATGGCCATTCCAAGTTTATTATATTTTCAATTTTTGTCTCAAAACATAGCTTATGACCCCTCATTGGAACAAGCTCATTGAGCTTGTTTCAATGGTGGGGGGGGGGGGGTCATAAGCTATGTTTTTGAGACAAACATTGAAAATCTTTAATAATTCAAGAATTTCTTGATTTCTTGTGCTAGTATCGTCTGCTACCCGCATTTGGTGAAGGGTTGAGAATGACCATTTCCAGCTACTGATACAGTATAATGATCATGCAAGTGAACAAGTATGTCCGCACGTAACTGGCATGTGTTACTCTGTCTCATATAATTGATGTGAGTCAGTGTGACAATGTTTGCCTGTTTTGGAGCAAGTTTGTTCCTTATATTAGTTAACCCATATAATACCGTATTTCAAAAGTAACGTTTAACCGATCAATTACTTTTTGTTATCGATCAAGACGTTGATCATTGGTTAGTCGATTAATCGGTTAACCGTATTAGCTCTAAATAATTTCTATAAACATGATTACTGCAATAGCCTTTGATGTGGTGGGTGAACAATCTAGCAATCTATGTATTTTGAAGATAAATTAGATTGATAAATTTGATTGAGACACATGATGGAAATGGGTCACGCAAAAAATAAATGGTTCCCGCAAAAAAATATATTTGCGAAACCCTGCTCACTGTGGGAGCCCAAATTATAACGTAGTTCAAAATGAGGAATTTTCTTTAAGAATCTTCTTTTTCAGATCCAGCAGTCGGAAAGTTTTGATATTCGGTACCACATGCAGCATACTTAGGGGGTGAGATTCAAGTTTGTTCAAGCCAAGTCGATATTTGGGCTCACCAGGGTATTGTAAATTGCGAGGACGTTTCGTTCCCGTTATATTCTCACAAATGCGTGTTAAGAAGATCCATTTACTGTTCCCGCAAAAATTTAAGCATATCTTCATCAGATAAAATTTAATACAATTAGATTAAATTTTAGAGCTGAAATGATTAAAGGGTTTTCTTGATTGATTAATCGCATGGATTAACCTTGGTTAACCAATTAATCACTTGCCCTAATAGGTCGCTGAATAATCGCCGTACCGTTGATGGTCTATATAATTAAAACTTTACTCAGCATAATGAACAAAACCGGCCAGGGCCATATACAAAAATGTCCATTAATATTTTATTAGCTCACCTGACTGCAAGTCAGTGTGAGGTATTGCCATCACTTGGCGTCGGTCGTCCATCGTCCGTCGTCTGTCGTCCGCTAACTTTTGCAAACCTGGCCTCTTCTCCACAGCCATTCAGCCAAATTCAAACATATATTGCACAAACCATCCCTGGTGGATACCCTTTCTGTTTTGTTCAAATGGAGCGGCTGCCTTCTTCGGGCTCTGGGCAATGATGCTAAAGCCTACAAACCTTTAAAAATCTTCTTCTCATGAACCACCGGGAGAGATTGCCTTGATATATGGTATATAACACTCTTTGGTGTTAGAGATTAATGTTTGTTCAAGAGAAGTTGGTAGATCAATATTTGGGCTCTCTGTAGGCACATATCCATTTTGGGCTCCGCCCAAAATTTTTGTTTCGAGAACCGATGGGCCGATTTGAACCAAATTTGGCATGTAGCTTAAGTGGGCCCGAAGTACTTGATTGATGCCCGAATTTATTTTTTCGTTGCCCTGTGGGTACCCAGGGGCTAAAAATAGAAAAAAAATCAAATGCCCATATTTTCCAAACTACACGCAACAGAGAACTGTTATTTAGTATGTAGAATCCTTTTGACCGGTGGAATGTATTTTGAAAAAAAGGTCATCGGTTGTGTTAGGGTGTTCTGTAGGGGCGTCTGAAAAAAATACTGAGTCAGCATATTTGTAAAAATTGAAAAAAAAAAATTCTTCAGAACCGCTGATCAGAATCTTTCGATATTTGGTATACAGCATCCATAGGATGGTCAAATACATGTGTGTTCAAATCGATCCCATCAGTTTATATTTGGGCTCAACAGAGGAGTCCAAATAATTAACTTAGGGCGCTATAAGGAATAAGCTTTAAAAATCTTCTTCTTCAGATCATACAGTCAGATTCTCTTGATACTTGGTATACAGCATCTCTACAGGGGTCAGATTGAAATTTGTTCAAATTGAGTCCCTGAGTAATATTTGGGCTTCCTATGGAAGCCTGAATATTAACTTGGTGCAAAATGGGGAATAATCTTTAAAAATCTTCTTCTTTAGATCCACCAGTCAGATTCTTTTGATATTTGGTATGCAGCATCTCTAGGGGGTTAGATTCAAGTTTGTTCAAATGGGATCCCTGGACGAATATTTGGTCTCTTTATTGGAGCTCAAATTTTACTCAGTGCAATATGAGAAAATGTCTTTAAAAATCTTCTTTTTCGGACGCACTATTGAGAATCCTTTCATGTTTGGTATGTGCCATCTCTAGAGGTGTAAGATTAGAATTTGTTCAAATCGAGTCCCTGAGTTAATATTTGGGCTTTCGGTGGCAGCCTGAATATTAACTTTGTGCAACATGGGTAATAATCTTTAAAAATCTTCTTCTTCAAATCCACAAGTCAGATTCTTTGGATATTTGATACGCTGCATCTCTATGGAGGTTAGATTCAAGTTTGTTCGAATGGGATCCCTGGCTTAATAGTTGGGCTCTTTATTGGAGACCAAATTTTAACTTAGTGTAATATGAGAAAATTTCTTTAAAAATCTTCTTTTTCAGACTCACTAGTGAGAATCCTTTAATATTTCGTATGTGACATCTCTAGAGGTGTAAGGTTCAAATTTGTTCAAATCGACTTCCTGGGTTAATATTTGGGTTCCCCAAGGGAGCCCAAATATTTACTTAGTGCAGTATGGGGAATTATCGATTAAAATCATCTCCTTCAGATCCATCAGTCAGATTCTTTTGACTTTTGATGTACAACACCTCTGGGAGGGTTAGATTGAAGGTTGTTCAAATCAGGTCCCTGGCTTAATATTTGGGCTTTTTATTGAAGCCCAAAGTTTAACTTAGAGCACTATGAGAAAAATTCTTGAAAATTCTTCTTCTTCAGATCCACCAGTGAGAATCCGTTCATATTTGTATGTAACATCTCTAGCAGAGTCAAATTCAAAGTTTGTTCAAATCGATTTGCTTGTTTTTAAAAAAAAAATGTTTGGGGGGAGGGTGGGGGGGGGGGGGTGCGCTATAGAGAACACAGTAGTTTAAAACAAAACAAAAATTTCTTTCGGTTGTTGTTTTTTAGGACCAGCAGAAATGAATGTCCAAAAAAGTTGCCTTTGGTTGTGTCACAGCAAATCAAAAATTGCTCTTGCTGCTGATCACATGCTGATACACTCATCTGTTTTGACAATTTGAGCCAGGTGAGCATTTTAGGCTCACTTGAGCCTCTGGTTATATTTTCAATGTTTGTCTTTTGTCATAGCTTATGGCCCCTCATTGGAATGAGCTCACTGAGCTTGTTCCAATGGGGTGAGGTGGGGGTCATAAGCTATGTTTTTGAGACAAACATTGAAAATCTTTAGTAATTCAAGAATGTCTTGTGGAAGTATCGTCTGCTACCGCATTTGGTGCAGGGTTGAGAATGACCATTTCCAGCTACTGATACAGTATAATGATCATGCAAGTGAACAAGTATGTCAGCACGTAACTGGCATGCGTTACTCTGTCTCATATAAATGATGTGAGCCAGTATGACAATGTTTGCATGTTTTGGAGCAAGTTTGTTCCTTAGTTAACCCATATAATACCGTACTTCAAAAGTAATGTGTAACCGATCAATTAATTTTGATCGATCAAGACGTTGATCATTGGTTAGTCGATTAATCGGTTAACCGTATCAGCTCTAATTAATTTCTATAAACATGTTTACTGCATGTTTACTGCAATAGCCTTTGATGTGGTGGGTGAACAATCTAACAATCTATGCATTTGAAGATATATAAGCATAATTCATGTGATTAAGACACATGTTGGAAATGGGTCCCTCGAAAAATAAATGGGTCCCGCAAAACAATATATTTGCGAAACCCTGGCTCACTGTGGGAGCCTGAATTATAACTTAGTTCAAAATGAGGAATTTTCTTTAAAAATCTTCTTCAGATCCAGCAGTCGGAATGTTTTTGATATTTGGTACCATTTGCAGCATCCTTAGGGGGTGAGATTCAAGTTTGTTCAAGCCAAGTTCCTGGATTCATATTTGGGCTTCCTGTGGGAATATTCTTCAAAATTATTCTTCACATCCACCAGTCAGAATGTGTTTGATATTTGATATTCAGTATCCTTGAGGAGGTGAGATATAAGTTTGTTAAAGCCAAGTGCCTGGGTTCATATTGGGGCTTCCTGTGGGAGCCCGAATTGTACCAAAATTTCTTTTTTCCAAATTGAGAGGCCGATTTGAAGCAAATTTGATATGATGGGCTTATTGGGTCATAAGTTTCTAATTTATGCAAAACAATGTTCCCGTTGCCCTTTGGGAACTGCAGGATCTAAATATAGAAAAAATTAAAACGCCCATATCTTCAAAACTGCATGACACTGAGAATGTTTATTTTGTGTGAAGCTTCCTTAGGATCAGCAGATAGGAATGGTCCAACAAATCGCATCAGTTTTATCACAGGGTAGTTTTCCAGGACTTTAAACAAATGCTGAGTCATCAGTTTCTAACACTGTGAGTAATGGGAAAAAACATTAAAGAATCTTCTTCTCCCATACCACTGCTCCAAAGGCTTTTCATATTTCGCATATGACATCTTTGGAAGATTCATTCACATGTTTGTTGAAATCAAATCCCTCGGTCCATATTTGGGCTCTCTGTGATTAGATTAGTGCAATATGAGGAATATTTTTTAAAAATCTTCTTCTTCCGATCTACCCTTCAGTATCTTTTGATATTTGGGATGCAGCATCCTTAGAGGGGTGAGATTCAAGACTGTTCAAGCCAAGTCTCCGGGTTCATATTTGGGCTCAATGTGGGAGCCCGAATGGTAACTTAGTTCAATAAGAGGAATAGTCTTTAAGATCCAGTAGTCAGAATCTTTTGATATTGGTATACAGCATCCCTAGGTGTGTGTATGGGGGGGGGGGGGGTGGGGGGGATTCAAGTTTGTTCAAGCCAAATCTCTGGGTTCATATTTGGGTTGAATTATAACTTAGTTCAGTATGAGGAATATTCTTTACAAATCTTTTTTTGAGGTCTACTGGTCAGAATATTTGGATATTTTGTATAAGCTTTTCTTATGAGGGGCAGATGCAACTTGTTCAAATAAATTCCGTGGGTTGATATTTAGGCTACCATGTCAGGTGAATGCCCTCAGGCCCCAAGGGGCCTCTTGTGTTCTGTTTGACAACATTGCCCTGGTTCTTCTCTCTATACTTTTCATTGTAAGTTAGTCACTACTTTTATGTAGGCTTCCAAAATGTGTTACTGTATTTCTGCCTGTCTGTCCTTCAGATGAAATGTTTCTTTGCGTTCCATTTGCCTGGCTCAACATTTTAAATAATTTGCAGCTATCTTTCACCCTCCAACCTCCCCACACACATACACAAGTCAGGGCTGGAGCGAGTATTGAGTACTTTGTCAAATAAGCGGTACTTGAGTACTACGAGCACTGTGTACTTTGGACCCAGCCCGTCACAAATATATTAAACATCAAAGAGTATTATATACTTGAAACAAATACAGGACAGCTGTTGTGTACTGCCCAGTTTCCACGGATGGGCAATATTTTCAGGGATACAATAATAGTTAATGCCAAACACTAACTAAAGGAATAATCATCAAAAAATTAAATAATGAAGCACCAGGTACAACCCGGTGCTTCATTAATTAAAATTTTGTGGATGATGATTTTTATTGCCTGGTAAACGCAAGAGTGGACATCACTGTCCACACGTGTATTACAACCCCTCCATAGCGACTGTACTGTACTAATTTGTCCTCTTTGGGAACATATTTTCTACAATTTCTCTCCTTTTGACAGAATGTGTGCCTGTGGGGATTAAAACCAAAGTAGTGAAAATGCACTTGTGGATATTTGCAGCACAAGCACAGACTAAAGAATTTATATTTGATGATTTTAGGAATTTTAACAGTGTCATTAGACACCACAGTAGCAGGTGCTGGTCATTCTCTTGAAAAAAAATCACTTTTATGACTCGAGGTGCCTTAGCTGAGAAAACTGAGGCTTTGTCTTACAAAGATTGCAAAATATCAAACACAATGTGAAATGTCTTCAGAAGCCAGAATGTAATTTAAAAACAATGGGAAATTCAAAATGTGTCAACATCAATTTATTTATGAATTAATATAGTGTTTTTAATGGAAAAAATGCATGCAGGGGGTGGGGGCACATCCAGGGCTATATGTTACACCATCACCAGGTAAAAGAATATTTGACATCAATTGTTGAGATAAAATGGTACTTTCTATTGATATTGGTGAATTATATAGCCTCAGCCAGGGCTAAAATGAATCTGAGAATCGATTCACATAGAGATCCGTGCAACAAAACTAGTGAGAAACCATGTAGCTTCTTGTAACACTGCTACTAGGATTCACATGAGAAGAAATGAGTCAGTTTAACCCTTTAACTAACACAAAGGCACTTAAGGCAGCAAATTAGCCAATATAACACTAACATGACCTGAAATGTTGTGACACTGGCAATAAAATGTGTACAAATATGGCTGTCGTTGGAACCGGCTCTTATCAGCCGGTACCAGTAACAGCCATAATTATTATGCTTGATAAATATTGTTTATTTTTAGCTCACCTGACTATAAGTCAGGGGGCTCTTAAGTGATGACTTTCTGTCTGTCGACCATCCGTCCATCTGTGACCTTTACATTATCAACCTCTCCTCATAAACAACTGGGCCGAATTGAACCAATTCATGTTCCTTATCATATATGAATTCCAGTTTGTTCCAAGAAGGTTGCCACACCCACAGGGGGCCCCAAAAAGGGCATTTCTCTGATACCACCCATAAATTGTTTTCCAAAATTAAAAAAAAACATCTTCTCCAGAACCATATATAAAAATCTTTTGATACTTGGTATACAGCATCTCCAGGGAGAGGAGTGTGTGTGTGTGTGTGTGGGGGGGGGGGGGGGAGGGTTGGGGGGGGGGGGGGGGGGCAGATTCAAGTTTGTTCAAATCGAGTCTCTGAGTTAATATTTGGGCTCCCTATGGGCACCCAAATATCAACCGTGAAATATGAGGAAATTTCTTTGAAAACCTTATTCAGATCAACCAGTCAGAATGCTTTCATATTTGGAATATGACATATCAAGTGGGGAAGGGGGTTAGATTGAAGTTTATTTGAATCGGGTCTCTGGGTTAATATTTGGTGCATCTATTGAAGCCCAAAGTTTAACTTAGTGCAGTATGAGGAAATTTCTTTAAAAATCTATTTCTTCAGATCCACTAGTCAGAATCCTTTCATATTTGACATACAAAGGGGATCAGGTTGATGTTTGTTCAAGCCAAGTCTATGGGTTAATATTTGGGCTCGTTATGGGAGCTCAAATTAACTCAGTGCAACATCAGAAAATTTCTTTAAAAATATTTTTCTTCAGAATCACTAGTTAGAATGCTTTAATATTTTGTGTACAACATCTATGGGGAGGTCAGATCTAAATTTGTTCCAATTTGGTTCCTGTCTATCAGAATCCTTTCATATTTGGTATCGTAGGGGGGTGGGGTCAGATTTGAGTTTGTTCATTTTGAGTCCCTGCCTTAATATTTGGGCAGGGGTGGGTTAGTTTCGAAGTTGTTCATTAATGTTCAAATCGATTCCTTAGAGTTTTTCCATAAAATTTGCCTTTCAAGCTGCAGTGACACAACAACCCTTGGAAGTTTGGCAGTACTTGTCTACAGCTGTCAGAATTGGAAGCAATCAGGAAGACCTATGCTAATAATCATCTGACATGGACACTAGAGTTATGAATAATTTCATAACATCATTCCTATGTTGTGTTCATGAACCACGACTAACTGAATGTGACCCAAAATACTTCTCTGAATCACTTTGTCAGGTGAGCGATTAAGGCCCTGGGGGGGGGGGGGGCGGGGTTTAGCTCACCTGGCCTAAAAGGCCATGTGAGCTTTTCTCATCACTTGGCGGCCTGTCTTCGTCCTCGTCCGTCGTCCGTAAACTTTTCACATTTTCATCTTCTTCTCTGTAACCGCTGCGCTGGTGTGAACCAAACTTGGCAGGAATAGTCTATGGGAGGTCCTCTACAAACGATCCTCATTTTATTCCCGTCGGATGAAAAGCGTGGCTTCCAGAGGCATTCTTTGATTCTGGTTGGTGGATTTTCAAAAATCTTCTCCCCTGAAACTACCAGGCCAAATGTTTTGAAACTTCACATAAATTATGACTGGGACCCCCTCTACCAACGATCCTCATTTAATGTTGATTGGGTCACAAACATGACCGCAATTGCGGCTTATAGTTACTGTAGAAACCCTATGGGAAATCACATTTTCCTCTTCTTCTCTGGAACAACCGAGGCGACCGACATGAAAACAAACCTAGCAGGGATAGACTATGGAAGGTCCTCTACAACCGATCCTCATTTTGTTCCCGTGGGTTGAAAAACATGGGTAAAGCTTAAGAATAGGGGCCGTTTCCATTTACGTAAAAACTACGCATTTTTCTCACCTTTTTTCTACATTTTCCTATTACTAGTCATGTTTTTGATAAAATGACCGAAAGATCTTCAATTGTACTGGCAATTATAACCGCCCAACAAACGTTTTTTCACCTGTGCGATTTGTGACATTCGCATTCATCTTTCCTCCATGTTTTTTGGTGTTTTTCGGCCTCTGCTGTGTGTATTGGTGGTTTTTGGTACGCTTGTTTGTTCTGTTCCCGACATGGTCTAGGGTCAGTGTAGCGAGGGCTAGGGTTAGCTTACCGGTAAACTAACCCTAACCCTCACTACACTGACCCTAGACCTACAATCGCCAGACAAAGAGAAAACGAAAGTTATGTAAACGCGCACTTCAAAATGGCGAGAAAGCAGAAGAATCTCTGGTACAGTAACAAGGGTTTAAATTATTTCTAATCTTAGTCAAAAGTGAATATCTTTCGGTCATTTTATCGAAAACATGACTAGTAATAGGAAAATGTAGAAAAAGGTGAGAAAAATGCGTTGTTTTTACATAAAAGGAAAAGTCTCCTATTCTTCAGCTTTACCAAAACATGGCCGCCAGAAGCATTCGTTGATTCTGATTGGTAGATTTTCAAAAATCGTCTCCTCTGAAACTGCCAGACGAAATATTTTGATACTTCACATAAATGATGACTGGGACCCCCTCTACCAACGATCCTTATTTAATGTTGATCGGGTTGCAAACATGGCCACAATTGCGGCTTATAGTTACTATAGAAACCCTATGGGAAATCACATTTTCATCTTCTCCGGAACTACTGAGCCGACGTGAACCAAGCCTGGCAGAGATAGTCTATGGAAGGTCCTCTACAAACGATCCTCATTTTGTTCCTGTGGGTTGAAAAACATGGCCGCTAGAGGCATTCTTTGATTGTGATAGGTGGATTTTCAAAAATCTTCTTCTCTGAAACTGCCAGGCCAAATGTTTTGATACTTTTCATAAGTTATGACCGGGGCCCTCTCTACCAACGATCTCATTTAATGTTGATCGGCTTGTACACATGGCCACAATTGTGACTTATAGTTACTATAGAAACCAATGGGAAATCACATTTTCATCTTCTCTGAAACTACTGAGCCGACGTGAGCCAAACTTCGCAGGAATGGTCTATGAGAGGATGTAAATATGTGGCCAGCAGAGGCTATATTTTAATGCTTAACCCAATGCCTCTCCTGTCTGCATGAAGATCGGTACTGTCAGCAAAAATACTTGTTTTTTGAGAATCTGGTAAGGGTTGGTTCCAGTTTTCTCCACTGAGAACTGGGAACCCCAACCCCCCCCCAAAAAAAATGTGGATACAGTACAAGTCAAAATAAGCTGTAGAATAACTGCAATAAACTAAGTAAACTGCTGCTCCTGCCCTGACAAGATCAGAATCTGACATTTTCTGGAAAGCTATCAGTGAGAGCTTTTCAGTAAATGATGTCAGCTTCTGGTCTTATCAGTGTAGGAAGAGAAAAAGATACACAGTTTATAGGATTATCCTACAACTTATTTTGACTTAACTGTAAACCATTGCAACTCTACATGGATGCTGATATATGCTCATTACTCATGTTACGTATCAGAAAATCTTGATTGTTGACAGGTGCTTGGAGAAAACAGGAGAAGTTGTTGTTAACATTCTTGCAATCATGTCAGCTTAGATGACAGTAATTATTGTACATCTTTTAAGATTTGACAAAAATGAAGTAATGTGTTTCCTGTAACCCTTTTACCTATCCAAAGCTATTTTGAAAAGAGAATACTGTCTGAAAAAAAGTTGTAATTTTTTCAAAAAAAATATTTAACCTTCTTTTACTGATTTTTTTGTTGAAAAAAGAATTCATAAATGTGTGCATTTCAAGAAAATCTTCTTTGAAACTACAAGGGCAAATGGTTTGAAAACTTAGTGTGACTGATGGCTGTAACCCCCTCTACCAATGATCCTCATTTTAATCTTCATCTGGTTGCAATTATGGCTGCAATTGTGGCTTATAGTTACTATAGAAACCCTATAGGAAATCACATTTTCATCCTCTTCGCTGAAAGTACTGAGCCATTGTGAACCAGACTTGGCAGGTATTGTCTATGAGAGGTTCTCTACAACTGTTACTCATTGTATTCCTGTTGGGTGAAAAAAACGTGGCCGCCAGAAGCATTCTTTGATTCTGATTAGTCAATTTTGAAAACTCTTCTCCTCTGAAACCGCAGGGCCAAATGTTTTGAAACTTTGCATGGTTGATAACTGGGACATACCCCACCAACGTTCCTCATTTTAATGTTGATCGTATTGCAAACATGGCCACAATTGTGGTTTATAGTCACTATAGAAAAAAAAACTATGAGAAATTACATTTTAATCTTCTACAAACGATCCTTTTTTTTGTTTTTGGCTGGAAAATATGTCCACCAGAGACATTCTATGATTCTGTTTGATGGATTTAAATGTTTTGAAACTTCACGTGATTGAAGACTGGGAAACCTTCTACCAATGATCCTCGTGTGATTTTGATGTAATGTTGCGAACATGGTCACAATTGCAGCTCATATTACCATGGAAAGTCTATAGGAAATCACATTTTAATATGTATTTCCAGGTGAGCTATTACAGGCTCTGTAGAGCATCTATTTTTTTTTTAAAATCAGTGGTTGGTGTTTTAAAAATTAAAAAGCTGTATTGGGTAAAGGGTTATTAAACATGTAATATCAGTATGCAACAGGGGTACAACCATACTGGCCTCATAGGATCCTTGTCCATAGCAGGTCTGAATTCTCGCAACGATTTTCGCAAGAATCCAAATGGATACTCCCAAATTTAGAGGAATTATTAGCCCCGCACAACCCACATTTAGAAACAAAATTGACATATTGTTTAAAATCCAGTAGTCAGAAATATTTATCTTGCTGTATGATTAAATAAAACAGATTTTGTCAAAAGGTTTTGTGTGCTGATGCAGATTTTAGTTTTATTTTGGGATTTGGGTAGTTTTCAAAGAAAGCTGTGAATTCTTATCCCTCCCAACTTACTCATAAGGTAACGGAGTAGGAATTCTGTCGAAGGCAATACCAGTTTTTAAGCCCATTTGACACAGATTGGACAGTTCTCTTCAAAAGAACAAATTTCCCATGCTTTTGACTAGGCAGAAGCCAAAAGTTGAATTCTATTGCAGAAATGAGTCTTTCATCACACGAAAGAGGTAAATGTATCTTTGGAAGGGTTGGGTGTGCTCATAGATATAACTGTTGTAAATATTTTAATCAGATTTACCTGCCTCGAAAAGTTGCACTCGGAAATTATGTAATCCCCAAAACTAAGCAGTCTTGGAAAAATATATTGTTTCAGTAAACATTTGAAGAATTCTATTGACATCTTGCATTACTGTTGAATGTTCCAGATGAATAAAGAGGGTGATTTGAGGACTTTCAGAACCTAAATATTTGTTTGACTATTGGTGTGTTTTGGTTGGGAATTCCCTGAAAAATATGTACATGTGAGCAGCACTTCCCTTTCTTTTAGTTTTTCTCTCTTATTTGTTGCATGCCCCCCCCCCCCCCCTCCCAGTTTAAGAATCAGAAAAAGGTTGTCTGAAGGGCTGTACTTGACAAAAGATATTTGAATGCCAAATTTAAAATGATGCGACCATATTTTTTTAGCCTGAACGTTATGATGGTCGCCTATGGGAAAATATATATTACTGTGATACGTATTCATGTTTGGCTGAAATTAAACACTTGCTGGAATTCGATTGCATAACATGTTTTTGGAGTAATGGTTGCGGAATGAAATATTTCAATATGTTGGATGCTTTGGGGTTCCGTCTTACGCCTTGCGTATTGTCATTATATACTGATGCTATGAAGGTGAATTAAACACTTACTGGTTGTCTAGAATATCTAAAAATCAACTATTAATTGAAATTAGAATGTTTTCATTTTTAGAATTCACTTACACAAACTTTCCACAATCCATTCCAAATAGGCGGCGTAAGCAGTTGTTTAAATACTTCTTGAGAATATTACTGGCTGGTTTTTGACCATTACATTTGGTTAAAATATCGCTATAGATGAGGTTTACACTTAGATTGCACAGTGAACAAAGTTAGTTACTCAGTTAATATTGAACATGTTTCATAGCAAGCAGAAGAGATGGTTAATCACATTTTTTGGTAATAAAAAAATTGGTACTGCCATATCACTCACCACATAAAACAGTGCACTCACTGAGATTGTGGATGCACAGGGTTAGACGTATAAGAGAGATTACTTTATTTATAACCAGAAAGAAAAGGGTGGCTAACCCTGTGCATTGCACGGAGCTTGTGAGTAAGCTAAACTGTCTGACCATAGGTACTGCACAGGATCAGTTGATGGGCTGCCATATCACACTCTAAATGGAAATGTGCACTTACAAAGGCTGAAGAAATGCACAGGGTTCGTTGGTTGCATGTGACATGGCGTGCAGCTTAGTGGATTATGGACATTTTTAATGTGAATTCAAAAAATGTTCAATATAAATAACTTGTTTACAAAGTATAAGCTGGAGTACGAGAGAAAACCTGTGTATCTTTGTGAGTAATCAGACAAAACAGTAAAGCAGTGGTACCAGTAATCTCGCGCAAACTCCACGAAAATTTGGTAAACTAACAGTCCATAACACCATTGGATAGGGTCCCAATGGTGTTATGGACTGTTACACACTCTTAAGCCACCAGTTACATGTGGGTCCCTACACAATGTAACTGGTGGCTTAAGAGCGTGTGTTCGACTGTTCACATAGTTAACTTCTTGCATGCTGCTGGCAGGTATTCCTGCATAGGCAGGGTATCCACAGCCAAGACAATTATACTACTCAAAGTTTGCTAAGCACCAAATATTTGACACATCATTGTGAAATTTGCTTGTGACATATTTGCGATATTTTTGGTGGATATGATTGAGAAATGTATTGAGATGGTCCCCTGTGTTTACATTAGCTCTCTTGACAGGCAGACTTTTCGTGACAGTCATTAGAAAGCAGTACCCCTTGACCTTCATGATGTTTTCGTGTACTGTCTACATGTTCGTGTCATGTGTGGGGTATTCAAACTTTATTTCAACACAAACCCTTGTGATTTAATGGTTGAATATGGCAAATGCAAATGTAAGAAAACATTTGTCTGAAGCAGAAATTTGGCGGGCTGTAGGGATGGTGGAGCAAGGTGCTGCCCATCGTCAGGTTGGTGAAGACCTTGGTGTGCATCATACGGTGATCACCAGAGCCTGGGCAAGAGTTCAACAGTATGGCACACCAGCAAGACGACATGGTGGTGGCAGAGACAGGGCAACATCTGCAGCTGAAGACCGGTGCTTTATCATTCAGGTCCGTAGGAACCGCTTTGCCACAGCAACCCAGCTTCGCAATGACCTTCAGAATGCACCCGGGGTAAATGTTTCGACGCAGACTATTTGGGCAAGGTTGCACGAAGGTGGTCTCCGATCTAGAAGACCATGTATTCGCATTCAGCTGCCACAGAACCACCGCCATATGAATGGGCCATGGACCACGTTGGATGGACCAGAGAAGATTGGCGACCTGTCTGTTTTACAGATGAGTCAAGGTACTGCCTAGACCACACAGATATGCGTTCTAGGGTATGGAGAAGACCAGGAGAGCGATTCCATGCAGCCAACATTGCTGAGCATGACCGCTATGGTGGAGGGTCAATCATAGTCTGAGGCGGCATCAGCAGGGATGGACGCACAGAGCTCTGTGTCCTTGAACGTGGTACATTGACTGCACATCGGTATATTGATGAGATCCTGGGTGTCCACGTCAGATTGTATGCAGGTGCAGAGGGTGATAGATTCATTCTGATGGACGATAATGCCCGTCCTCGTGTTGCCCAAGCTGTCTGGGAGTACCGACAGAGGGAGGGGATTGAGATTATGGACTGGCCAGCAAGATCCCCTGACCTCAATCCAATCGAACATGTCTGGAATGAGTTGCAGCTTCCAATTTCAGCCCGTCCAGTCCAGCCAAGAAGTGTCCAGGGGCTTGGTGCTATGCTGGTCCAATAATGGAACAACATCCCACAAACGACCACCAGGAACCTGAATGGGAGCATGAAAATGCGTTATCAAGCTGTAGTTAACAGTAATGGGTCTCATACTCGATATTGAACCCATACCTGTTCCCTCCGTCAACTTTTTGGCAAATTGTAAAATTTCCTCTTTTACCAATAAAATCCATTTTCCATGGTTATCGTATTCAAAAGCTAAAACATAATGTCAAACACAAATAAAATCTTAATTTCTGTACTTAAATCATTAAAGATATAATTAAATAAAAAAATATATACACTTTTCATTACAATATTTCAACTAAAACGTAAAACAGGTAGTTGGATATACTTGGTGCTTAGCAAACTTTGAGTAGTATAGTACCCATTTCATCAAATATTCTTCTAGGAAATTAAAGGGACTTGTCCACCAATGATTCATTGAGTTAAATATAGATCATTCCTTTTCATAAAAACAGTCATGACCAGATTTGATAAAAATATATTGAAAATATTCAGTGGGTTAAGATTTAACCCTTTACCCAACGTAACGTCAAACCCGGCCAGCGCTATTCCCAAAAATCACCATTCAGTTTTCATTATTTTTTTATCATTGTTTGTCTCACAAACAAAGCTTATGACCCCTCTTCAGAATGAGCTCGTTCCATTGAAGAGTCATAAGCTATGTTTTGACGCCAAAATGAAAAAAAAAAATGTTATTCAAGAATTTTGCTTACAAGTGTCATCTGCCTTTTATGTTGGGAAAACAGTCAAAGGCCGCACAGATGACGTATATCAGCTTATCAACCAGCAGAATCATTACTTGTATTTTGTTTAGAAATCTGATTTTAAATTTATGCTACATCTACTTTCCCAAAGTTATGTGCGATGAAAACACATCGCCATCATGATTTTCATGTGGCATGATCGAAATTCGAAGAACTCCGATGGAAAACTTTTTTATTGGCTCATTGAAAGATGCGTGAAAAGATACATAAGACACACATTTATTAATTATACAAAGGTATGAAACTGCAACGGAGTTGGACGTACTGGCGCGGCCCCCTTCCGCTGGTTCAAATCTTGGGGTCGTATAAATAGTTATACCCGGTCAAAACACTGCGTGCGAAGACAATAATGTATGCGCTATCAACAGACCGTGGGGGTCATGTTCAGGATGTTCCATACAACAATGTTTCCGTCGTCGTATCGTACGCATCACCACCGAATAGTAGCACGTTTGCTTCGAACATGAAATCAAGAAGGTCTTTTTTTTGTTGTTGTTTGATTTTTTTTCAGACACAGTTGTGAAAAACATATATATAATACAATTAGACATTGTTAGACATAGGTTTCTACATAAAATTATACACGTGTGACTTCATGAGGTTATGTAGCTAATAAACAGTGAGTATGAGTATACATTTAACAAAGTAGGACTTAAATTCTATCAAGATATCAGATAAAGGAGTGTTGCAAAATCAGGTTTGAAAGCTCAAAGAGTAATGGTAAAGCACAAACCGCTGCGCCTCCCAGAAGTTAAAGCGCTTGAGCCAGTCACAATCGATCTGAAACCGAGCTGGGTCAAACTGTCAACTATTATAAGATAGTTGGCAATCCGGCCCACCTCGCCTTCAGCTCCAATGCTTTTTTTAGATGAGTATACACCATCGGACATTAATTCTATATTTTTGTACACTTTCAACTGTTCAACGAAGCTTGTGAAAGCTGGAGAGCACCCTCTCGCCTTGCAGGAACACATAAATCATTTTATAGATAAGAATACATATATCTATTATTGATTCCGTTTTCTCGTTGTTGTTGTAACCCAAAATGGCATCTTGTTTTTCGAGCGGTAGTATGATTCCACATCGCTCTTCTAATTTTTCCTTCAAGTTTATTAATACAGTTTTCGAAAAGGAACATTCAAAAAAGATGTGCAAGATTGTCTCCTCAAATTATTACACAAGGTACACAATATTCTCTTGCAGATAAATTACATTGATAAAGTTTAGAATTTGTGCAGAGAATCCTATGTAGTATATTGTATTGTAGACTCTGTAAATAAGAATCATCAGTGACTGTGAAAGAATTTTTATTTATCTGCTCCCAGTAATCAGACTGTAAGCTGGTATTCAAAATTTCATTTCATTTTCTCTGTGTTTATAGAGGAGATGTAGCAAATTGTTGCAAGACTGGTGGATAAAAAGCCTAACAGACCTTTTGAGAGAGTTTAAGTTTTTCAATATTTTCATTTTTTATGTCGTCAATTTTTCCATACTGTCACATTGTTTCCTTCCACAATTTTGAAATAGCATGAATGACTCCCTGGTAGGCAGTGAATAGTATTTTGAGATTGTATTTTTCGCAAAAATCAGTAAAAGGTAAGATTCTTCTACCCTCTGTTAAGAGATTATTGATAAAAAATACATCAGCCTTGAGCCACCGTTTATCAAAACAATGTATGTCATTAATTTGTGTGTCATTATTATAGTAAATTGGTTCCGAAAATATCTCTTCTGGAGTCAACGTGTTATTTACCTCCAGAAGTGACCAAGCAGTTGGAACATTTTTCCAGAATGGGTTTAGAAGTTCTCCTATTTTGTGTAGTCCTCATTTATGAAGGTGCCATATTTTGTTGCTTTCGAGATATTCGATGTCGTTTAAAACAAGAGTCTTCCAAGGAGCAAAGATATTTGGGTCTAACAGTTTTTTTTTTACCCAAGATAGTTTAGTGAGTAACTGTAAGCTTTTAGGCGGGGGAATTTAATTCTTCCGTTTTCTATAGTATTTATCATTGTAGATCTTTTTATCTTATCATTTTTCCCTGACCATAGGAAACTAAGGAATTTAGTTTATAGCTGCAACAACATCTTCAGGGAGAGCGGGTGGAACCGACAGGCAGTGTATCAAAGTTGGTAAAACAAGCGTTTTGACTACATCAGTCTTTCCGATTAGAGTTAAATTTCTGAAGGACCAATCACTGAATAACTTTTCAATTTTTCCAATTTTTTTAAAATAATTATTTAGTATATAATTTTCATTGAACAGATTATACTATATTCCCAGTATTGTAAAAGAATTTCGGTGATTCCAGTAAACTTGTTCGCCAGTTTGTGTTTCCTCACCCCAACCCTTCTTCGACCCGATCCAAATCACTTGCGTTTTCTCAAAGTTTACCTTTAGTCCAGAAAGATTAGAAAATGATTTCACCGTTTCAAGGGCGGCATTTAAGGAGTGACCATCGTCACTCAGAAAAAGTGATGAGTCATCTGCATATTGACTTATTAAATATTTCTGAGTCGTTTATTTTTATCCCATTGATATTTGTGTTGTTTTTTTAGAGCTGCACTGATGATCTCAACATGCAGAGGTATGGGGATAGAAAAACTCCCCTTTGTAGGTCGAAATTTTCCGTGCAATGACCATTGTTCGAGACATAACTATATATATTGTTATAGAAAGTGTGAAACCAATGTATTATTGATGGTCCAAAGTTTTAAAAACGTAGTATTTTTTTGATGAAGGTCCATTCTAGCAAGTCAAAGGCTTTTTCAAATTCCAATTCCAACAATACAAGCATTCCGGGAATGTTTTGCACTTCGCATTTTTTGATTAGATCAAATGTCAAACATGTTGATTCTCCAATATATCTTCCTTTTATAAAACCAAGTTGAGCTTCCGAAATAAGTTTCGGCAATACTGTTTTCATGCGATTCGCAATGACGGTAGATCCTATTTTTACATCGACGTTTATTAAAGTTATTGGTCGCCAATTTTTCATGTGTAATTTCGATTTATATGGTTTGAGTATACACGTAATGACACCAGCTTTTTGAGTTTTTGATAGTGCTTCTGTATTATAGCCGTAATTCAGTGAGTTTATCAAAAAAATACCAATATCTTTCAGAAGAACTTGTAGAATTCGGCTGTAAAATCATCTGAACCTGGAGTTTTGTTGTTTTTCGTTGTTTTAGGTGCATAAATGCATTCAGATCCGGTCAAAGAATCCTCCAAGATCTGTTTTTCATCATGCTCTAGGTAATTTAGAAACGGATTATTCGCGTCAAAGAATGTCTTCATAGTTTGATCGTCAAAGTTCGTGCTGGATATTTTTGTCGCGTAAAGATTTTAGTAGAATGATTTCTGTTCACATAGCATTTCTTTCAGATCGGTCGTTTCAGATCCATCGGATTTAATCAATTTGGAAATTATTTTTTCCGTGTAATGTCGTTTTTCAAGGTTGCAAAATTATTTAGTTGTCCCCACCCACCCCAACCTTCCATTTGGCCTTAGTTCTCAAAATCATCCCCTTAAGAGCACTTAATTTTGTCTCAATTTCTTGTTGCGTTTTATTCAACTTTCGTTTCAAGAATGCTGAGTAGGAAATCGTTTTGCCTCTTATCATAAGTTTTAACGTTTCCCCCCCAAAAGTTGATCATTTATGGTAAAGTTATGTCTTTTATTATTATTATTATTATTATTATTATTATTATGCTTGGTATATTGTTCTATGGTTTCTGCGATAAATTGCTTTATGGCATCTACATATTCTGGGTCACTCAAAAGACTGTTATTACATTTCCAAAGTCCCTTTCCCCGAGGTTGGCTGATAAAAGATAAATTAAGGGTAATCGGGTTGTGGTCTGACTTATATCTAAAAAAATATCTTTTTTTAAAACATTTGTAAATCGGAGGACATTAAAAAACAGTCTAATCTTGCCATTTTGTTTTCTGGTCCTCGCCATGTATATCGTTTTAAACAAGTATTTTCCATTCTCCAAACATCATACAGGTCTAGTTTATCCATAAATTCTAAAGTTGCTTTATTTGCTCTTGTGTTATTTCTACGTCTATAATCGGCAGTGTCTTTATCGTAGCTCTGTGGTACATTCCAGTCTCCGCCCAATAGAAATGAAGTATTGCCGATATCCTCGATTTAAAAAAAATAAATTATTGTAAAATTGAGGTTTGTCTTCGTTTGGACAACTGCCATTGTTAGCCTTTGATCTTGGATAGTTATCTCTAGAACAATGAAATTGCCTCCTGGATCTTTTATAATTTTATGGACGGAGTAGTTAAATGTATTTTTGAATAAGATGCTTGTTCCTCGGCTCAAGCTTGAATGAGAACAGAAAATAGCTTCAAAACCCCACTCAATTCTCCAGGTATTTTCACCCCCTCATAAGAATGAGTATCAACCAGGAAGGTAATATCAACTTTATCTCTGCGACATGAGAAAATATCTCGGCGTTTATTGCCATCCGACGAGAGACCGCGACAGTTTATGCTTCCCATCCTTATGGTCGCGATGCTTGCAGTTTTTAAAGTAGTAAATTTCTGCTTGAGTAACACCTGATTTAGCAACAATATTTTTTTGTTCTGGTAAATGAGTTTTTATGAAACACACATACAAAAATATCACGTCACAACTGTATCCGAAAAGGAAAACAAATTTTGGTAACAAAAACATCGACATTTTTTTCGATGACATTGGTTTAAGGAAGTTATTGACTCAACATTGTCGATTTCCTGTAGGAGCGTTAAAAACAAAGAAATCACGCAGAGCAGTTTGTACAACCTATCGGCCATTTACATTTTTTGTCTGTGTAGTTTTCCGCAGAAACCGTCAGCGCACGATCTTGAGGGGTTAAAAGGTCACCGTCACAGTATTTCACAGATAAATCCAGATATTACCCCTGTCACTCACTGTCCCAGTAAGAGATTCAATGTTTTTCATTGTATCTCCAAAACAATATTTTCTCCCTTGAAGAGTTAAAATTTCCGATAAGGGTAGCGACACGATATGCCACAGACATATCACATCAGCAATCCAGTCGGGAATCTTCGCCCTTCGCTATTCCATGTTGGACAAAGTAAGAGATTCAATGTTTTTCAGTGTACCTCTAAAACAATATTTTCTACCTTGAATGATTAAAATTTCCGACAAGGGTTCCGACACGATATGCCACAGACATATCACATCAGCAATCCTGTCGGGAATATTTGCCCTTCGCCATTCCTGTTGGACAAAGTAGCTACCGTCTTGGATTGCGAAGGTGTTTGGATATGTACCTTTTCTTACTTGATTTCAGTTGAAAGAATATATTTTCAAATTTTCATCTTATGTGGTATCGGTTTTCTGAATAGAAATTCGAGCAGTCAGGCTAAGGGTCATTATCTGTTTAAATATTCATTTACGTATACTTTGAATACTGCATCATACCAGAAACACAGATGATATGTCTTGTAAAGCTCTATATTTCCTCCTAGAAATGAAAATATGGCTTCTCATACTAGGTGGATGAGAGTAGGTTGCGTCTGTGCATACCTCGCTACACGTGCCTCTTTGTCTGTATGTCTGTTTACTTAGTATCTGGTGCCTCTATTTCTTATACAAATGCATATACCTGGGAAAATGCCACATAACTTCCACAACTGTTCCCTCCAGAACTGACCCCTATTTATTATCACAACCGAACGAAAAGAACCACTACGCCTTACTGGATGTGGCAGTTTGCCAACTGACAACTTGCCGCATCCTTGAAGAAACCAATGGCTCATCTCAACCCATTTAAACTCGTAACCGTAAAAGGCACAAAAGGCAATTCCAGAAAACACACCTGCAAAAGCACCACACTACTGAGCCCTGTTGAAGAGAAAATCTCTTGGACATGTGGGCAGTGCATAACACGGGAAAAAAATGCATTAAGAAGTCAATTGGTGGGATTTTGTAAACATTTAGATGTAGGCCTTCAGTGAAAGCGCACAGAACAGCTTCCACAGTTTTACGTAATTATTACGAAACATATCGATAAGAAAAAAAACGGAGTCCTTGCAGTACCATATAATGGTCATACGAAGTTCGCTTTTGTTTTTTTTCAGCAAAACATCACACATGACTCCACTTCGGAACGAGCGGGCCACGCTCGTTCCGATGAGGGGTCATAAGGTATTATTAGAAGCAAATAGTAAGGAAGAATCGTTATTGGTAACTTTTTGGTGAGTGTGGTCTCCTATTCAGTTTCTCCGACTTTTCTGTTCCAATAGAAAAAAAAAACTTCAACCTGACAGTATCCTGTATAAAGGTATATGCATAAAGTATATATATAATATGTATATACATATGTATAACGTGCATATAAAATGTTGTTTGCTACTTGATATACGTCTCGGTTAACAACTCCCCCTCCTTCCAGATAACTACTGCGATGGAGAATCCCATAGCGGGTGCACGATACACTCCTCCGTTCAATCAATTGCTAATCAATTTCAGGCGAAAGGAAAAAAGATAATTACATATTTAACAGAATGCATAAAAATTGATTAGAAAGATAAGGAGATCAGGAGCTTTGTCTGTGGATATTATCTCATTACAACATACATACTTGAGATGCAGTGATAAAGACTTCAGTTATATTTTGTTCTTAGTCTTCCCCAATAACCTAGATGAGAATACACTGCGAGACGATGTTAAAGTCGGCGAAATTGGGGAGGAGGGAATTTTTCTACACACATCAAAAACATCGTACATGATTTTCAAGAATGTGTTCAAGACTGGAGAGCATGCGATTCCGTCAATAAACGAACCAGCGCACAAACATAATTTACAAATCGAGCAGTTAACCTGACGAATCAACCGTTTATTAAAACCACGATTCAACTTGAAAGAAGCTGAATCGGCTGTCTGTTAATTTATTGCTTAACACTGTTTTGTGTCGAATCATTTCATTCACATCACAGTGTTACGCAGGCGTGTAATATCCAAACTGACGTGTTCGCGTTTCAGCGAGTAATCCATATTCCACGCGTGATGTATCTAGAACATTTCTTCCCATCGTCAGCATTGCATCACGTTACGTTGAATACATATACAGTCGTGATATAATACACCATTTTTATCTTTTGTTTCAATATAACGCGAAATTTACCTCATTTCAACTTTTTTCTTTGTGCGCTTGACAGCTTGACGTATTTACGAAACTTCACACACTGCTGTGCCATCAACTGAAATAGTGCTGCTTAAGTGTTTCAATTAATTCATCCGACGAAGTTGGAATGACTTGTAGTAATTGTTAGCCTGTTTTTTTTTATTAACATAATACGACTTTTAGGGTACTTATCCTTCTTCCATAGCCATGAAGTTTGGCACACCCATTCACGTTTAATTGCAAATTCCAAAACATTTTCACTTTTTCACCCTTTTTCTAAAACGACGTCAGTTTTAGGGTTTCTTTTAGTCTTTGAAAATCAACGCCCCTGTCAACCTCCCATTTTAAACTGTGCAGAACTCACCACCAACAAAAACCATATCTAAAAATGTTGTTGCGATCTAGAAAATTTCCAATGCTAATTGCGAATTGAAGGTAACGTTACTGACGTTGACGTCGTAAAAATTAAATGACGTCGATTTCTTAAGAACTTTTAGTATGTTGTATAGCACAAAAGAAAGAAGCTGGCTGTTATTTGTTTTTTGTCTTTCGATTTATCCCCATTTTGACATTTTTACGTCAATTGAAGTTTTAGCACTCTTTAGATTTTAAAACCTCAAAACGCCAAAATAACGACATGGATAACACCCGCATTACTGTACCTACAACCATGAGACTTCCAGACCCTGTCCATGCATCGGAGATCTAGTGCACACGATTTTAATATTTTCAAAGTTTAACCTTTATCCAAAACAATGTCAGGGGGCGCGGTGGCTCAGTTGGTAGAGGTGCAGGCTGCAAGCCGAGAGGTCAACGGTTCGAATCCCACCTGCTGCAACTGCGTTGTGTCCTTGGGCAAGACACTTCACCCACATTGCCCACGTCGCGGCACGGTGACGTTGTGTAATGAGGAGTACGGCACGTCGATGGTGCACCTGTCTTCAACCAATGCTAACCCTGCTTGCGTGGAGTTGGTATGTTGGGGAGCTAACATTTGCTCGCCGTTGCTCACGGTTTGAGAATGAATTTTGTAGCATGATACTGAATAAATAAATATACAGTGTTATTCTATGTAAGAGTTACAGCTTTATCTCTGGCCGCTTTGTTTCTATCCTGTTTTAAACAATGACTATTGCTTCCGTGAACTCATTTGCCAGTACATGTTGAAGCCGTGAACATATTTTAGCCTCTAATGGATCATAGATGACAGAGTACTGATGGGAATAGATGACAGAACCATTCCAAGTACACCCTCAAGGCATGCCTTCTATGAATGCAATTTACTTATTGGGGTTTAATGACAATTTGACAGTCAAGGCCTCCATGTGTCGGGCAGTTTTACGGGTGGAGGAAGCCGGAGTACCCGGAGAGAACCACCGACCAACGGCGAGCAACTGTCAGACTCCCCAACATAATAATACCACACAAGCAGAGTTAGCATTGGTTGAAGACAAGTGCATCATCGATGTGCAGTACGCCTAAGTACACAACGCCACCGTGCCCGTTCGTGGGCAATGGGGTGAAGTGTCTTGCCCAAGGACACAACGCAGTTGACGCAGATGGGATTCGAACCGAGGACCTCTCGGCTTGCAGCCTTCACCTCTACCTATTGAGCCACGACGCCCCCTCTATGAATGTAATTGGAATACTTTGGAGGATTATTTTCGGGGATAAAGTACTCTAAAAAACAGAAATAGTTTTTCGTTAACAGTATTTAAAGATATTCATTCAGGAATCAGATACATTTTCCAAGAAACCAGAAAAGGCTTATATGTGCACATCATTCAAAGGGTTCGATCAAGGAAATGCATTATGGGGGCCAGAAATGAGATTTCCAGCAATTCTGAAAAATGCACTCAATGACCCCTGGTGACCTTAGTGACCTTGACCCATATTTTGAACGTCCGTCGAGTTTAGACTCGTTTGATGTGGATCCCAGCTCCATACGACACACCATGCCTGAGATATGAGCGTGACCCACTTTTAAAATGTTTAGCCCCGCCCACGTTTTTAGTGTAAAAATGCATGTACGAACTTCGGGAATGCATTAGGGGGTCCAAAAAGGTGATTTCCAGGATTTCTAAAAAAATGCACTCAATGACCCCTAGATGACCTTAGTGAACTTGACCCATATTTTGTACCTCCAGCGAGTGTGGTCCACACACCTACTTTCCCTGGAATCTGAAAACCATAGGGTGCCGAGAACTTGTGACTATCTGTGATTATGCCAAAAATCAACGAGATAGAACAATTTGCTTTCGAGTTATCGTGCGGACAAGGAAGTGAATAGAAGACAGAAGACAGGAAAAAAAGAAGACGAAGAACTAGAGAAACAGAATTTACTGCACCCAGTAAATTTAAGTTTGAAAAGGGTTAAAGTATCAGGAATAAACTATACAGAAAGATAATTTATGGAGGCTTATTGTCAGGAGTAAAATATTTTTAAACAAATCAGAAATGGATTTTCGTTAATAGCATTTACAGATATTCATACTGGAATCAGAACAATTTTTATAAGTAATCAGAAAAGGCATATATGCGACCGGCATTCAAAGGGTTCGATACGCGAATCAGAAATGGACATTTTTGGCTCTGCCCACTAATTTGAGTGATGAAATAGGGGGTCAGAAAATGTGATTTCCAGCAATTATAAAAATGCACTCAATGAGCCCTAGGTGACCTCCGTGACCTTGACCCATAGTTTGAACCTCTATCGAGTGTCGACTCATTTGTTGTGGGTCCCAGGTCTATGCATCATACCATGCTTGAGATATGAATGTTACCCACTTTCAAAAATGTTGACCATGCCCACTTTTTTGTGTAAAAAATGCATGAATGAACTTTGGGAATGCATTAGAGGTCCAAAAATGTGATTTTCTGCAATTCTGAAAAAAATGCACTCAGTGACCCCTATGTGACCTCCGTGACCTTGACCAATATTTTGAATCTCCATCAAGTGTTGACTCATTTGGTGTTAGTCCCAGGTCCATTCATCATACCACGCATGAGATATGAGCGTGACCCACCTTCAAAAATTTTGGCCCCCAACTCCGGGTCTGCCATATTTCTAGATGACGGCGAATATTCACATTAGCTAGAAAATGTTAAGGCACATGGTACTCTGGAAAATTTATTGCAAGTGAAAGAATTCAGTAATGTAAAAAGGCCCTCATGAGCCTATCCGAAGAATTGGCATTGGTAAAATAACGAGATCCCAACGATGGCCATATGTGTTTGGAGCAACATTGTGAGAATGGAGAGGGTTATCTTTACTCACGTATAGCATACAATAAAATTTTTGCAACCCACATTAAGATCGTGAGAGGGTTAAAATACTCAATTTAAATACTCCATTTTAACCCATCCCACTGAGGGGGTCTAAGCTTTGTTTTTCAAGCAAAAATAAAAAAAAATAATGAAAATTGAATGGGAATTTCTGTGATTAACGCTGGCCGGTTTCGCCGTTACATTGGGCAAAGGGTTAAGTATGCCTTATTGAGAGGGATAAAATCAAGCCATTTAAAAGTACACAGCGCCACCGTGCCCTCTCGAGGGCAATTGGGATTGCGTGCCTTGCCAAGGACACAACACAGATACACATGGCGACGTTAGTACAATGAACCTCTCTTTGAAGTCCAACTTCGTAACCTCATCGTCATTACGCGCCTGTCTGGTTCATTTAACCCATTACTTAACATGAAAAGCAGACGACACTTGCAAACAAGTCTCAAAAACATAGGTTATGACCCCTCGTTGGAATGAGCTAGATGAGCTCGTTCCAAAGAGGGGTCATACCTATGTTTTTGAGACAAAACATGGCCGGTTTTGGACGTTACGGGTTAAAAGGTTATAAAAAGCACCAGGGCCCTAACGAAGACGTGTGCGAAATAAGAAGATAGTTGGATCTCAAGAATGGCGGTTGTGAACAGCAGGGCAATTTGACAGAAAATGAACAAAACGTTCTGCGGTCATCAGTTAAAAAGAGACCATTTAAATATTCCATTTTATTAAATTATAATTGTGATAGGCCACTCACCATCATTGCTTCTTGAATGGTTGGCAATGACCAGCAGAGGTTAATAAGAACCGATGCTCAACTGATGTCTAGGGGTTAAATTATTCCTGTGCACATTGATGTCAAAATGGCAATGTTTTCAGCAGTAAATATTTTCCCGTAATGCAGTTTGATATTTAACCAACTATACCTTGTTTGACAGAGCATTTGGACTCACATTGAAGTATTACGAGGGTTAAAAAGAGAGTGAGCCCTATCAAACAAGATATAATTGGTTAAATTTATAGTTGCACAAGAGAAAAACAGAGCGATTGGAGAAAATTCTGTAATACTACCAGAATGCTAGGGGTTAAAGGACAATACTCAGATTTGAAGTTGGACTTGGCCACTAAGTGTTAAAAGATATTTTCAGCTAATAGACCAACAAACACTAGTCAAAATTTCAAGGATGATTTGGTTTAATTGGTCTAAAACATGTTATTCATATTATGCATTTTAATGTAAAAATCAAACTATTATTCTACAATCCAGATGAAAGAAACATCTTAGTACAGGCCAAACTACAACTTAAAGGAGCTGTAGCTCTTCATGAGAGCTATAGCTCTTCAAGGGCAGTAGACCAAAATTATTAACTTATTATAATAAAAACAAGGTTATAAGCTCCTTAGCCCAATTTGTCTAATAGAGGTAATTAAAATAACTAAACCCAAAATATAGCAAACATGAGCTCTTTAGGAGAGTTTAGCTCTTTAAGAGGGTTCAGTGGGAGTGGTAGTCCGCACTAGCTGTACTTTGAGAGTAGTGAATGTAGTCAGTTTGGCAAAGCTATGAACTGAAGTTTCTCAGGTGACAGTACCTGCTTTTGTACACCGGAGGGATGAAACGGCACAAATCAGAGACATTCTCTTAATGGCACTTTAGCACCAAGGTTTTAAGTACTCTCAGTGAGACTGAGCCGAGCACTGAAAAATACTATAGAACTCCTCTAATAAATGAGTTTTAAACAGTCATAGCACTAACACAGTTAACAGTACAGTCGACCATGTCAGTATTGCATTGTCACCGGCATCCTGACAGTTTTGTGATAGGTTTCAACAATTATTCAGTGCAGTTTTATGGAAAGGGTTAACTTTATTCTGTCTGAAATAAAATATGCGCAATCCAGATTGAAGTCTTGGGAGGGTTAAAAGCATTGAACTGAATCATTTATAATTTTTTTTCCTTGCAAGGCAAAGGGTTTCTGTCAACTTAGTTCCAGGAACTTACATCCGATTATCATAACAAAATTACAGTTCATTGTTTTGACAGCAGACTCCACTGATGTTTACATTGTCTCCAGTGTGAATAACATATCAGAGCATTGCTTGGGGAGAATTTACTGTATCAGGAAATTGGAGGCTGTGAAAACCCTGTGGCCGACTGGGCCATACTCAGTGGCTCTAGCCACCTGAAAAACATAGGTGGCCGAGCAGTTGTGACTGTCTACCAGTGTGCCAAAAATCACCGAGATACGACTATTCGTTTTCGAGTTATCGTGAGGACAAGGAAGTTCATAGAAGACAGAAGACAGGAGAATAAGAAGAATAAGAGGGAAGAAGAAGCAAAAATAATAATAAAAAGAAACCGTACAAAAACAATAGTCTGTGTGTTTCACACAGGCTAATAAAAAAAGAAAAAGAACACAAAAACAATTTCACACAGACTAATTACTATGTGAAGACGAAACTTAGAATGTCTGTAAGGACATTGGTGGGTTGGTGTCTACAATTGCTGCATTATATAGTAATTGCACTTTACAGAGGATGACCAAGCACTCGGGCCACCAGACTAATTTCGATGCTGTTATTGCCTGTTTGATCAGCCACTTTGGGTGGAGTTTGGACTACAGCTGATGTAGTGTGATGTCCCTTTCTTCACAGTGACATATCGATATTCATTCGTAATTCAGTTATAGATATTCCATTCAATAAATCTGTATGTCGCATTGCAAACATCATTATATTGATATAATTGGTGGAACTGCGCTACGTGATCAACAAACTAATGTCATGGTGTGTCTTCATTTTAGGGCTCTGTGAATCACAAATTTTAGCTTCGAATCGAATATCGAACCCAATCGGGTCTATTATTCGAAATCGAATCGAATCTCGAATCGAATTTTGGGTGCCTTGAAGATAGCCGATAAGGGGGTGGGGGAGATCTGTAAATCTGATGTTCCGACTGTGACGGCTCAAGATCTGACTGATGAAATGCCGATAAGGGGGTGGGGAGATCTGTAAATCTGATTGTTCCGACTGTGACGGCTCAAGATCTGACTGATAAAATATTCCAGCTACACCATCAAGGCATGCCTTCTGGAAGGCATGCCTTGATGATGTAGTTAGAATATTACCCAGGACGGGTGCGAGGCTTACCAGTACTAAGCACTGCACAGAACACAGCCACTAGCATCACGGTCAAAATTGTTTTGAAAACTTTAGCTTTGTTTTCAGCAGTGGTAGAGACAAGTGAGACTGGACTTGGTATGGGAGGTGGTATGGGTCAGATGACATTCATGTTAATATAGATGAGATTACACTCTGATTTTATTTACAGCATTATTTACGTACAAATTCCATCCGAACTATTCGTTTTGTGGGACGATGATAATGACTAACACCAAGTTATATTGCCGTGTGACGATTTGAAGGGGAACGAATCGGCAGCTGATTTCGAATCAAATTGAATATCAACTGAAGATTCGAAATCGAATCGAATCTCGAAATTTCGCAGTGCCCTACTACCTTTCATAAATATTTAGTTTACAGACATATCCAACAGTATTGCAATGTTATTAAAGATTCGGTCAAACCAGTTTTTGATTTCGAAACATTTCCTGCGTTGATTCAAGGCAAATGAATGTTAAGGCTATTTTTAAATTAAATCTGGTGGAAATTTCAATAGGTCGGGAAAGCAACCCATAGGTTCTCTTTTCCGACCAAACGAAACATTCCATACGATTGAAGCTAAAACAGGGATGATGGGTCCAGACCGTAACAGAATTGCGGAATTTGACTGGTGGCTTGAGAGATATGAAACCTATGACCCTAACATGTCGGGAGCTCAGAAAAACTCGCCATGACTAACTTGTATGATGGGGTGGGGGGACTGTTTTAATATGATAGTCAATCAGCATTTCCAAACGGTTAAAGAATGCCACATCGGCGGCATACAGTGTATTGTCAACAATTCACATATTGTAATAGTTTTGCAGAGTGTTGAGGTTTACAAATTGCAGATAAGGTTCTTGTTCATGTTCTAATGAGGGTACATGCATATTTAGATGACGCTTTGCCACATTGTTTAGTATAGCACAATGTCTGATTGTTCAGAGGACAGGACGTGAGATCGAAAGATCGACATTTCGATTTTGACCCAGCCGCCGGCGTCGTATTCTTGTCCAAGAGGCTTCCCTCCATTTGTATATGTAGGGGCACCGTGGCGCTGTATACTAAGGCGTATGGCATGACGACGGTACACCTACTTTCAAACGCTGCTAACCATGGTCGGGCTGGTTAAGTAAGTTGGAAGTTGGTCCGACCGTAACTCGCCGTTGCTTTGTGTTTCTGTCGGTGAATCACACCACAGCATATCATCTGTACAGTGGAACACAGTTTTCAGAGCTCCACATTGCATTTTATAGTGAAAACATGTCATTTCTACTTCTTCCTTACACCCTCCTGAAAAGGCGTAACCATGAAACGCGGTGACTAAAAGAGTCAATGCAATCTTTGGTAGGGTCGCCTTAGTTTCTAAGATGTTCAGCAACGAAGCTCCATCCCCACAACCAATAATAATAATAACACTTTGGCCAGCCGCTGTTTTGTCTCTATTCTCGGGCGAGAAGGGCTTAGTTACCCCTGTACTCCCAACTGCCCCCCTATTCCCACGATCCTCCTCTCCTCCCAACACTCGGAGACGAAGTGCTTGATTACATCCCTTGCCCCATTCTTCCCAATCTCTCCGATTAGCACATTAACCCTCCCCTTTGAGTCTCCTCCTAACCACATGTCCTTCATTCTCCCATCCCACTTCCCCATTATACTCCCAGTGAATCTTATTCTGTTAGACTGGTACTTTGGGCATTCTAGAAGAAAGTGTTCCAGGGTCTCCACTATGCCCAAATTACACATCTTGCAATCTTTTTCCCAATTTTTCCCCTCAGCTCCAGGGATCGCGATCTCATCTTGAACAACAGTGACCCCCCAAAGGTGCCATCAAGATACTCTCCAAAACCTGGCTTCTCTTTATCACGCAGGCCACCCAAAGACCTCTTTCATTTGACCCCCCCCCCTCCCCGCCAATTACGGTTACAATCCCCCATGACCCTTTCTCTGACGATATTTTTACCCTGGTTTGTCCCAACGTCCAGGTCCGAGATCTCCAATGAGTAGTTCTCTACCAGCTCCCTCACTTGGACCATCTGCCCTGTCTTGGTATTTGAGTTGAAAATTCTCAGGAACATTACTATACACCATCGGCTGTCGGGGAGATTTACCAAATAATTAAGATAACCGAGTTTCAACAGGTCTATCCTGTCCTTGATCCTCATCCACCCAAGCTCACCCCTGGTTGCTTCTGGGGCTGTGGCATTACTCGACCCCGTTATCCATCGGCCTGCATCGTTCTGCAGGATTTCCAAGCTCTTTACGGCCGTCTGGTTTAGGGGTACCACTTCCGTACCGTATGTTATACTTGGCAGACCCACCATTTCCCAAATGGTTTTCCCCACGAAAACCTTATTGAAACTGTTTCTCCCTATAAGTTTCATTTGGTTAAGGATTCGCTTCCTCTTCAGAATCAATTTATTTGTGTGGTTTGGGAAGATGCCTCTTCCTGTAATGTTTATATTTACCCCCAAATACTCGTAATCACCTGTCTCTCCTACACTGAGAAGTTTGCTGCGACCTTCCGGAATGCAGAACTCTCCCACTCTCCACCTTCGAGTGGGGTCCACTTTGCGGCCCACGGGTATAACTCTGCTCTTGCTTTAATTAAGTTCGAGTTTCCATTTGCTCCCATATTTCCCAACAATTTCCAGCATTTTCGTTAGCCCCTCTTCGCTCTCTGACACTTGCACCATATCGTCTGCAAAAAATAGCCCTGGGATCTTCAAGTCCCCAACTGCTACCCCCCTCGTCGCTATGCAGGAGTTCATCTCCTAAACCTCTGATGAACAATGCAAACAGAATTGGCGAAAGGACACACCCCTGTTTAGGCCTATCCCCATAGGCACATGTTTTGTTGTAATGTTTCTCAGGCTAAGTTCACTCTGTCCGTCTTTATACAATGCTTTCATAATTCCAACAAACTCGCCTCCTAAGCCCCGAGCCTCCAGCTTGCGCCACATACCCTCCCTCCATACTCTATCGTATGCTTTTCTGACATCCAAAAAGGCCATAAACTTCTTTTTCGTATTTGCTTTCGCGGACTCTATCATTTTGGATAGCGTGAAAAGATGGTCAGTAACTCTCCTTCCCTTCCTGAAGCTATTCTGGATTTCTCCCCAAAAAACCCTTCTCTTCAATCACCTCCTCTAGTCTCCCATACAGTACTTTACAGAAAACTTTTCCAATGTTGCTACTGACAGAGATCCCTCCATAGTTATCCAAAACGTCTTTTCCCCCCTTTTTGTGAATAAATGTCACTTTGTTTTCTCTCCACCCCTTTGGGACCTCTTGATTTTCTATGGATAGATTGAATAGGGCAGTTGGGCTTTCCACGAATTCCTCTCCCCCTTTTTTGATAAACTCGTAGGAATTTCATCCACCCCTCCCGCTTTTCCATCCCTTAATTTTGAGATCACCTTTTGCACCTCCTCCGTTTTAATTTCTCTGCAAATGAAGTTCGACAGGTTTTCCTCGACCTGATTCGGACACTCAGGTGGGCTCCCCATGCCCCATCGCTTATCGTTTACCTTTTCCCAGTGCTTGACTAGTTCTGATACGACTTGATCTTGCTCGCCTGTAACTCTGCCATCTACTTTAATACTCTGTGGGTTACTTCCTTTATTACGTTTATTCACCCATTTCCAAAATACGTTCTAACTCGACCCCCTTGTCGTTCTTATCGCCCTAATAATACTGCTATTTCGCACTGTCCGATTATCGTCTTTAATCTTATTTACTTTATTTCGTGCTTGTTGGTATTCTTCCCTTGCTACTGTGGCCTCGTTGCTTTCCGCCCCCTTGAGTTTTCAACTTCTCCTGTATGCAGCACATTTAGCTTTTCTACCCTTTATGGCCCTTTCAGTTCTTCATTCACTCTGTACCCAAGTTCCCTGATCTTCCCTACACTTTCCTTCCCTGCCTCCACTAGGCTCGCAACTATGGCGTCGGCCATCTTCTGGACACTGCCCCCCTTGGGTACTGTTGCAAGATTTGGTTTCAGTTTTTCATTGAACTTCGCCCAGTCAGCACCTTTTTTGAGTTCCCAAATCTCCCTAAAGCTTCCTTTGCATTTTACTAGATTTTTGGCCCTGATCGTCACTGTAATCAAGTTGTGATCACTATCCACCTCCATTTTACCATCATCATCCACTTCTACCCCTATCACCTCCATCCATAAATTAATATCTGTGAGAATGTAGTCGATTATTGATTTTCTGTCGTTCCTCTGCCAGGTCCATTTCCCCTTACACCTCGCGTCCCTGTTCAGCATCTTCAGACCGAGCTCGTTTGTAAAGTTCAACAGCTTCCTTCCATTCCTGTTGACTTTCTTGTCCCCACCCTCTATGCCTTCTTCATTATCACCTATGTGTCCATTAAAGTCACCCATCAGAATTATACCGAGCCCTTTGTTTTGTAGTTCTGTGATATTGGACCTTAGTGTTGAGTATATCGAGTCTTTCCACTCGGGTTTGCTTCCCTCCACCGCACAGTACACAATCCCAAGGGCAATACTTTTGTTTCTCAGATTGATCCTTACCCACCCAATTTCTTTCGATACCTCAGCCGAGGTGCTGACATCTTCCAGGTCTGTGATCAGCGACGGTTTTAAATCCTCTTTAATGTACATGCCTACCCCTCCCTCTTTTACCTGGCCTTCCGTTCGCCCTACATCTATCCACACGTACCCATTTATTTGGTCTACCCGTTCCTCGTGTCTTACCCACATTTCGCTTAAGCCCATGACGTCAAACTCCTCTGCCTCGATCAATGTGGCAATTTCACTTACTTTCCGGTGGAGACCCTGGATGTTGCTATAACCCACTTTCAGTGTACTAAGATTCATTGGCTTCCGCCTAATGGTCCCATTATTACCTAGTCCCTGTATGTTTGTATATCCTATTTTGTGTACCTGTGCTTTCCTTGGGATGCTATTCCTATTGAAGTGGATTTTTGGTCCCTTTTTCCCTATCCCTCTTATCCCATTTTTTGCAACTATGGTTCATAACTCATTATTTGTGTTCATTCCTCCCTTCCATGTTCCCCTTTCCCCTCCCTATACCAAAAGGCTCCATCACCTGCAACATATTTCTTCCTAAAACCTCTGTACCCCTTGGGCTAAGATGGAGACCATCCCTTCCAAAAAGATCCTTTCTGCCCCAAAATGATCCCCAATTGTTTACAAAAGGTATCCCAAGTTCCTTACAATACTCCCTCAATTCCTCGTTGACCCCAATGATCCGCGAATTACGCTCGCCCCCACCACTTAGCACTGGGAGAAGCCCCGAAACCACTACCTGTGCATTCAGTTGAGTTATTAAGTCCTTGTAAGTCTCAATAAGCTAAACTGATTTCCTCTCCCTCGTGTTGTTGGTCCCCATGTGTACAACAACCATTGGGTCTGGGTCTGACCCCTTTACTAATCCACCCACTCTGTCCCTTGGGTCCTCCACCCTAGCCTCCGGAAAGCACAAATTGGTCCTGTTGACACTGTCGGGCCCACACACCACCCTATCTAACCCCCGCTCTATACTACTCCCTGCAACCACCAACTGCCTCTTTTCTGTCCTATTACCCCTGTTACAACCGGTGTTCCCACTGGACCGGCCCGCAGTCTTGCACTCCGCCACATTAACCTCCATGATGCCTACCTCCACCTCTTCAGACCCCACCTGCTCCTCAGAATTCTCGAAACTACCTAACACAATGAATCTATTTTGGACACTGCACTCCACTTTTTGCCCACTCCCACTACAAGCCTCCTTGTCCTCGTTTACCACCTTCCTAACCTTCCCTCTGACTCCTGACCTGCCAGACGCCATATGGTCATCGCTATCTCCCTCACTATCCGATTCTAAACGAATACGCATTTTGGCCCCCCGACTCACACTACTTGCCTGGGGATTTGACACCCTTGCCTCTACGTCTCCCCTACCCTCAACTCGATGCACCTTCCTATTCCCAAAAGACCCACTATCCACGTCAAAAGTACGCTTCCTACTACCCACCACCTTCCATCCCCCATCGAGTGCCACCCTAACTGGGGTAACACCAGACTTACCTGCCTTCCCCAGTTTCCCCCTCACCTCCTGCACCTCTTCCTCCAACTTTACATAGGCCTCTAACAGCTGCATTAACTCTACGCAGATAGCGCACATCACCAACTCCCCCCGCTCACGCCCATCCACATACACCATCTCACAGTGGTTACACACATCCGACCGCTGGCTGTCCGTTGATAACTCACTAGCCCCCTCTGTGCTGGCCTCATCCACTGCCCCCACCTGTACACCTATACTAACTGTCTCTACACTGCTAGTCTGAATATCTCGCGTCAAGAGACACTTACCGTCCATAGCAACCATAGCCAAATTTCGAATGAGAAACTTACAATTTTGAAAAACGGGTCGAAATCGTAAACAAAACAAAACACCGAAAATGACCCGCGCGAAGATAGGAAACACGCCACTTGTAACCGTTAGAAAAACTAAACTAAACCCTAATGTAACTATTTTTTATTAAAAATCACATCTATACAACACTAAAACAATATATATATCTACAGTAACACCTGGAAGAAAAGTATGGATAAATTGAGCTAACTTTTGACAACTGAATTGACAATACTCCCTGTTGATTCCGAGATGGACACAACTAATCCATTTCGGAGTTCTGACAGGTATACACATGGTAGCATAAGGTAAACAACACAAAAACATGTTAATCACCCAGTTCGTTATCACATCTGATGTGCATCATCATAATCGGCATTGCTTTTATGTTACTCATAATGTGGACTGAGTAATATTTAAATTTGTCACATACACGATACCACGTTAACGTCTGACATTATTCCCGTAATGTGTTGTGAACAGTATTTTCCGAATTCAACTATTTGATGGTGATTAACCCTTTGAGACTTTAATTAATTATCCTGACGTTCAAACGTCACAGGGAATTCAGTTTCTTCTTCAAACGTGTTTCAAGCTGCAACGTCAAACGTCGGAAAGTACAAACACCAAGATATATTACACATTAGTGATTATCTGGTAGAGGGCTAGATTGTTTTTGGTGGTCTGAATTTATTCAAAACTTGTTTTATTACAAATTGTTGGTGAGTGCCCACAGACACTCTCCAATAATTTGTAATAAAACACATTTATATAAACAAAATATTATTTGTGTTTGACTGAATATGAAATATAAGCAAGGAAAGTGATGGCTTTTGCTCTGGTATCCTCATTTTTGAAAGCCCTGATAGTGGCTTACAGCACTCAACCAGTTAAGAAGTCTTGACAGCAGGATTATATTAGTATTTTAAGCTGCGATAACATTTGGCTCTACGGTTGCCTCTGAGCACTATGTGGGAGAAAATAGGAATTGAGGTTAAAACTTTAAAAAATCGCACAATAATAACAAAGCAAATGATCGCAAAGTATCAACGCGCTGTTTGATTCGTACGTCATAAGACGTACAAAAATATCAAAGGGTTAAGTTGATCACCATGAAATAGAATTCTGAAAATATCAGTTCACAATGCATCTGCTACGGGAATAATGTCAGGCGTCAAAGTCGGTATCGTCGTAGGTGAGTTGGTTTCTGAAGTGGATATGAATTAATCTTCTTTTTTAATTAACTGTTTATCTAAAACAAGGAGCAGACGATATTTGAAGAAAACATTTCCTGAATAACGAAATATTTTCATTTTTGTCTCAAAACATAGCTTATGACCCCTTGTTGGAACACGCTCAACGAGCTCATCCCATTGAGACATCCTTAGGAATTTTTTAGACAAACATGTAAAAAAAGTAATAAAATATGGTTGGCGATTTTTTGCGAACAGCGCTGGTCAGCTTTAGTCTTTACGTTATCTAAAAGGTTAAATTATACAATATGTGATAAAAAAGAATCTGAATTTCTTCGCGATTTGACATGAACCTCGTTCACTAAAATCGATCTGAGCCTTATTAAATCTCGGCTGAGAACCCGGTAAAGAAATTTCATTTGAAGTAGCGACTTATTGTAGATCCTATATTTATGATTTTGCGTTTTTTTTCCATGGATATGATCGTAGTTGATTAAGGACCATTGGAGTATGGGATTAATTAACTGATCGCTATAAGGTAAGATTTCTGGAAGGTCAGCAAAAAACGTTGTAACTCAATTTTTACTCCCCTTCTCAAGATCGCATCGGGTCAGTCAACGAGGTGACTCCTCCCCAGCCCCATCTGAAACGTTTGAGGGCATGAAAGATGTAACAGCATTCACATTATCAAATATAAAACGAAAGCCTACGTGCAGCATGAAAATTGGGAAATCGATATCAATTTTCCAAAATCGCCACCGTTTTTTATCAATCAAAAACTGTTTGGCCAATATACAATTTGCATTATGAACATTTTAATTTTTCATGCGGCATTAAATATCGGAGATTCGAGAGGTATAAACGTTAAAAACTATCGGGATAAAGGTGTTGTTGATCATCGTCTATTTTAACATCCCCTCTCCAATTTGTGACAAATGAGCGTTCTTACAGTTTCTTTTTATAGAGATCATTAATCCATCTATAATCTATAAAGCGAACGCCTTGGCATTACTGTCTTTATTGATCCTTGGTACAACCGAACACATAATTAAGGCAACGTCATTGATTACATTTTCTACAGCGCACATCAAAGTTCTACTGTGTTGAGGGAAACTGTTTTTTTTTCTGGTATCTCCGCGTCTTTGTTATTTGCCATTATCTTTCACATTCTGATTGTCATTTTGATCGATCCTTTTGTTTTGTTTATACGTCACCCGTAACACTCATTCTTCCGTGGCGTACCACCGGCCAGCGCCTAAATTATTTCTTCCTTTTTCAGATGTTACACCGTCATTGCGTCATTGACAAATCTAAGACGGATGCACTCGACACCCGAATTTATTAAGAATTAGCACAAACAGCTTTTCTGTGTATCTGTGGATTGTTCATCAATTCTTGCTTCCTGGAAAGCAAGAGTATTATAATTTTTATATTCATATCTTTCGCGTTTTAAAGAGACTTACTTACTTGCGAAGTATTTCGTGGCAACAAGTTTCCAAAGCGACTAAAAACGTGCCTTTGCGCTGAACGTTTTTGAAAGAAAACATTAGGCTCCATAAAGTAGATCTTCTGTTTTGCAAGCCGTTTTTTTTTTGTAAAATTGCATGTGGGTGGGCGGTTTTTTATTTTATATTTTAGTTTTGTAATTATTTCTTTGTCATAAAAAGTTCATGTTCTTGGTTTGTTTTAAGTTTTAGGCCTCATAACCTACAGAATAGCATGGGTGGTGGTGTATTCTATCCCTTGGTTGCAAGAAGGCTTAGCATTGCAAAGGCTTGTTGGACTCAAGAGACAAATTTATCAATTTGATTAACTTGGGAAAAATGTCACACATATACCATTTAATTTTTATTTTTATAAAGTTTGTATTGGCTTTAAAAGGAGAGCATGAGGCAGCCAAAACGACCGTGCGGCATGGACTTGAGAAACAGATTTTTTAACTTTTTTATGCTTTACGTAATCCTTTTCTCGTTTACATTTTATGTGTCGTAATCATTTTTATACACCCACTTTCATGTCATCAACAAATGATCACAATAATCAATCACATCTTAGAGGAGAGGATGCATATGTTAAGAACGACAGCTACCAACTTCAAATGCTCATGAATACCCTCTCATGGGACCGCGTGTAACTCGGCTTTGTTATTTCTATGAATGGGTTTGCACCCTCTTTCGATCAAGGCATTGGCCTAAGCACGGACGTGTCTGAACTAAGATCTAACTCTGAATATTTTAAACACATCATGGACTGACATGTAAAACGAAACCCCTTTAGTTAACAATACAGTACGGTCGCAGTGGTCTCATCGCTTTCCACGAGTGGACAATATTTCACGGATAATGATAATGATAATGATATTTTATTCAACAATTCACCTTACTCAAACATCGTAAGGGATATTATTACATCACGTTAACAGTCAAAGAAAACAATATATTCAGATGGTATTGGAACATTACACACATGAAATCAAATACATTATGAATGTGAGGGGCGCATTGTTTGGAGACGCCATAGCCAGATTAGCTGTCTTCCTGGCATCTCCATGTTTCCATGTTGGATACTATCACTATGGACACATTACTATCACATTCAAAACACTAATTATAGGAATAAGCATAACAAATTTAATTAATGAAACTCCGGGTTACAGCCGTTGCTTCATTTATTAAAATTTTCCTGATGATGATTTTTATTTCTTGGTAAACGCAGGCGTAGACATCGCTGCCCACACGTGGATTACGACCATGCCATTGTACCCCATTTCCAGCTCTGTACTGATCCGTTTTACGTCTTGAAGTGTTTAAATTTAGATAATATTAAAAAAAAAAATAGCATATTCGATATTAAAATCACGCATAAATATCTTAAGAATCTCAGTTCCCGGAAATCCAAGAACATATCGCATAGTCCCTTTAACATATCAACATTTATCCTTTCTTTACCAAAAGCAAGTCTCCTGGCTCCTCCCAATTGCTTTTAACATTCAACAGTGAATGTTGTGTCCATCTGATCCTTAAAAACGCCTGTAATAGTGTGATATGTACCTTCAAGATGTAATTTAGCTGTGCTGGAAAAAAGTGTCAAAACTTATGTTTCCGGCAAATTCGCCACGCCTCCAATAGTTATATAAAATAGTCTTCCACTGTATAATCTCCATATAATCACTCAAATATGAAATTAAATGGTACAGGAACTAATCGCAATATTTATCTTCAACTTTCGATGTGAGACCACCACTCAGGAGTTTGTGCAAGCTCTCAAGGCATCAATCAAATACAGTAAGAAATTCGACGGTGTTATGTTCTGGAACAAGTCTATCCCATAAAAGGTCAATTCACCTATGTTTTAGATTTAGCCGAAGGTTCGCTGTTCTAACCAGCAGATATACTCCAGATCATAGAATCTAAAAGTACCATATACCTTCACTTTATTTGAATCAACGCAAGCAATATTTCTCAGTCGAGAACTGATTTGACCGAATCTCTAAATACATTGCAATACCATTAGACATTTTTGTAAACCGTATACTTATGAATGAAGAAAATTAACTGCAGCCACAGTTTTATTCAATGCAGCCGCGTAGTTCCACTAATTGTGTTAATATCCTTTTGGCTTCAAGTTAAAATGAGTGCTTTGTGTTTGGAATAGCTTTAACGGGAGCACAACAGCTGTCAATATATATTTGTGAGTGAAAGGACATTATTTTTCACCAATGGACGTCTAGACACAAACTTCAGGAAATGCCTGTTAAAAACAGTCCGTAAGAACGACGAATTCCATATAGAACGACTGTTCGCCCGATTAGTCTGCCGATCACCCAATCTTTCAAATCTAACCCCCCCCCCCCAAAAAAAAAAAAAAATGAGCCGTAGTGCCGATGGCAATCCATGCCATCGTTCGATGAAATAACTAAAGTTTCGTTCCAAATCCAAGGTGATATTTCACTGTCGTCTAGCCCTAACACTGCCAATCGAAACTTTAAAGAATATTTTCCGAATAGTCTATTTCTCCCACACTCTGGAAACTTGATATTACTATACAACACTATTGATATCCTGACTTTCCTTGGCATGTAATGACCAAAAAGAGACTGATTTTCACCCTGCAATTATTGCGTTACCAGAAGATCTGGCCTGTCGGTGTACATTTACTATCTGACAGATAGGCCGCGATGGAGGAACCACATTTTTCACTTTAGCAGCATTCCCATCACTTACTCGATCAGAATCAACCTTTGGTGGAACACATTTCGATTGTTTCCGGTCTGTGAGCAATGAGGATATTGCGTCCATTATTGGGAAGTTCCCTCCAAAACAATGCTCCCTTGACGTAATTCCAACAAACTTCTGAAACAGTGTTTGCCATCAATTTTTCCGTGGCTTCTTAGCATAGTGAACAAGTCTCTCGAATCTTGTACATTTCCTTCTTCCATGAAAGAAGCCCGCGTTGTTCCTCTTTTGAAGAAACCGGGACTTGACAAACAAGTCCTGAAGAATTATAGGCCAGTTTCAAATCTTTCCTTCCTTTCCAAACTACTAGAACGGGTGGTAGCTTGTCAGATACGTCAACACCTGACCCGATGTGGTCTTAAGGAGGAGTTCCAATCAGCCTACAAGCCATGTTGTAGTACTGAGACTGCCCTTGTCCGTGTGCAGAACGACATTCTCCTGTCTATGGACAGACGTGAAGTCTCTTGTTTGGTCCTTTTAGATTTAAGCGCGGCATTCGATACAATTGATCACGCCGTGTTTCTTGATAGATTAGAGCACCGATTGGGTATTGTTGGGGCACCATTGAGATGGTTCTCGTCATACCTAACTTATAGATCCCAGAGAGTGGTGGTCGGCGGTGCAGAATCGAAAAACGTTCCCTTGGAATTCGGGGTGCCTCAAGGCTCCGTGTTAAGACCCTTGCTTTACATTATGTATGTTCTCCCTCTAGGCGATATCATCCGTAGTCATGGCCTGAGCTTTCATTGTTACGCTGATGACACGCAGCTTTACGTGCATTTTCAACCGGAGACCGAAGGGCAAGCGGCTAGCAGCCTAGAATCTTGTGTATCTGACATCAAATGTTGGATGGCACGTAATTTCCTGAAACTGAATGCAGACAAAACGGAAGTGATGTACATTGGTTTACCTCCCCAGCTATCCAAAATATCTAAACCGCATCTTGAAATTGAAGGTACCGTTGTTCCCCCTTCTACTGACGTTCGAAACCTGGGATATTTTGTCGATGACAATCTTGCTGCCGAGAAACATGTGATGCAAGTGTCTCGGTCAGCTTTCCATCATATTCGAAATATCGGCAGGGTTCGTAGCGCTGTTGACGAGGGAACGGCAAAGCAGTTGGTGAATTCATTTGTAATCAGCCGCCTGGACTATTGCAATTCGTTGTTATATGGTTGTAAGAAATCACTTATATCAAAACTGGATAACGTCCAACGGTGTGCAGCTAGGTTGGTATGCAGAGCACCTAGAAATTCTCACGTAACTCCAATTCTGCGCAAACTCCACTGGCTTCCTGTCAAGGAAAGAGTCAAATTCAAAATTCTGTTACTCACATTCAAGTTTATTAATGGCCTTGCTCCATCTTATCTAACCTCGCTTGGCGAGGAATACAAACCAGCTAGAGCTCTCCGATCTTCTTCCTGTAACTGCTTGGTTAGAAAGTCTTACAACTTGGTTACTGCAGGAGATCGCTCATTTTCGGCAGCTGCACCCAACCTCTGGAATCAATTACCGGAACAATTCAAAGTATCCCAAAGCGTAGAGACATTCAAGTCATCCCTTAAGTCATACCTGTTCAAAAGTGTGTACAACATCGAATAACCTGTATTTGTGTTTGTATGCATTTCTTTATTTGTATATATAACATTGTTTGTGAAGCCCGTGAGCACCTTGTGTGGAGACTCGGCTATCTGGCTTTGGGGAAACCATTCGAGTAGGAGTAAAATGGTTCTGTTCACTCGCTCGTCGTATACCGTTGCTGCCGTCTGCTGTAGGTCATTCTTTGACCATCCAAACAAAGATCACAACTTGCTTACAATAAAATAATTATCCAATAAGGGACACAACAGATTCGACGTTTCCTTATGAACTTCATTTTCTGCTATTTGCAACAACAACTACCCACAGTATCCCGAAGATTTCTTCGTCCTTTGGGCCCTTATTGTCATTTTGTCCTGCATAAGGCCCCAGATAAACTGACCCATGTTGCTATTTGTACGTGCTGCCATGCCCATTTTGTTTCAGCTCCAAGGAAAGCAAACGTAATGCCACCAGTCCCTCGCCTATTATGTGACTTCATTCCACGTTGACTCTCCTAACCAATACTATCACCTGAAAGCATCATCCGAAAATGTTTTGACCTTCGAAAGCTCACCGGTAGTAGCGTCGATTTAGTAAAAAAAATATATATGAAGTCGTTGCCTTGTCGATTGAAAGCAAGTTGAGGGTTGATATAATTATGAACCTTGTTGGCCAATCCAGGAGAACCCCAGATACTTTAAATGCCAGTATGGTGATCAGAAGTAAACATCCATTAACCACAATGAGACATGTACCTTGCCATATTATGATTTTCTCATCTGAGTTCAATTTTAGTAAAAATTCGTTAATCTCCCTAGACTCCCAAACTAATATGGGTATATTGTTTGTTGTACAAAAATGTTAGCGGAAAACAACATGTGGTTTGGTATCAGCCTTTGATATATATTTTCGATAATTTAATTCTGTATTTATTTCGTGCACATTTAGAATTTTGTCTCGTTGATGGTATTGTTTGTTTCTGAGCTGACACTCAATCAAAATGAATTTCAAAATTAAGTGGCCAGCCTTGCGCATAATATCAAAATATCATCGTTTGGTCCAGAATTTTTCCAAACATCAAATGTGCTTTTCTGAGGAACGCCGCTCCCATAGTTTTATTTGAGAGGGGACGCCGTTCCCCTAAAATTTCGAGACCCGAAATGGCTTGATCGTCATGAATATCCAGCACAGTGAGCACTTACTCATCTTGCTAGCCACACTAATCTCATTTTAGCTGTGTGTAACTCACAACCCCGCACAGTCAACAATGTCCACTTTTCCAAATGAAACAAATTCCCGGAGGTAGGCCGCGACCACTCTACTGCTATGAGGTGTGTGTGTGGGGGAGGGGGGGGGGGGGGGCACTCTCCCCAACAACTTATACCGCGTTGGCCATCGCTGAGCGTCGAGCGCCCGTTCCTAATGGACGTATGACCGTAACGTGGCGTGGGTCATTCCCCTACTTCTTAACCTCGGAAAGCATAACTGGCTGAATTGTCTGCTGACTTATAATTAATGCAGAGCAGTTGATTCTTCTGTAATGTACACTGATACGATCGACGTCTTCACCATTCACACAATGATGATATGTGATATCTTCCATGTCAGTTCAATTGCAGCAATTGGAAAAGTCCTTATTCATTCTTTCGAACTATAAAAGTCTTGGATAATGTTTTGCATTATTCACCTCGTAGCAGCTGTTAGTAAGGTGGTAAATTTTCCCCGAAGGTGTAATACTGAAAGAATGTATTCCAAAAGTAGAGACGGGCCTGTTGACCTCTGACCTCTACTGTATTTGTGTTGCCGTGACCTGTTTTACACTTGTGGGAGGGGCGCGGTGGCTCCGTAGGTAGAGGGGCAGGCTGCAAGCCGAGAGGACCTCAGTTCGAATCCCACCTGCGGCAACCGCGTTGTGTCCTCGAGCAAGACACTTCACCCCCATTGCCCATGTGGGGGCACGGTGACGCTGTGAACTAAGGCGTACTGCACGTCGATGGTGCACCTGTCTTCAACCAATGTTAACCCTGCTTGTGTGGAGTTAGTATGTTGGGAGCTGACAGTTGCTCACCGTTGCTCGGTGGTTCTCTCTGGGTATTCCGGCTTCCTCCACCCGTAAAACTGTCGTGGTCATGATTAGCCATTGTGCAGACATATGTGACCTTAAACACCAATAAATAAATAAATAATAAATAAATAAATAAATAAATAAATAAATAAATAAATAAATAAATAAATAAATAAATAAATAAATAAAATAAATAAATAAATACACCTGTGGGATACATAATGAACCGATGTTTATCAAACGCTGACCGTCGCTTAAATGTTCAGTTTTAGAATATATGACACATTTCAAATCTTCCTACCAATAAAACGAACAACAATTAATAAAAAAAAACACAAATATTAGGAAAATGTAAATAAACAAATGCACGTGCCGTCTGCTCTGTTTAAAAAACTAAAGGTGAATCGACGATGAAAAAAACAACAATGAACAATGAAAATAAGAAAGATAAACATTGTTCATTTAATAAAGTACTTTTGCAACTTTAGCTTAAGTTTGAAGGGAAATTATTTTTTTAAACAGAAATGTATCACTGCCTCTTATTTATTTTTGACAATTTTTCTTGTCGCTTGAGTTAGAACAATGTGCTCCTAACTTCTCGCAGCGTTTTATAGCCAGTAACAGCACGATTTCGCCGCGACTGCCTAGTAAAACGTTTTATGAGATAAACAAAATAAACGTATAGTTCTTTCTAGTAAAAAAAAAAAATTATCCCACTCGTAGAATTAAGAATAAAACCGATTCGCCAGAGGCTCGTCGGTTTCATTCTTAATCCTACTCGTAGAATATTTTTTTATTTGAAAACTCTACACGTTTATTCTAGATATGGCATATCATTGTTCTTGGACCGGAAAGGCTTTTGGGATTAAAGGGTTAAGGGCTCGGAAGCAATCGTACTGACGTTAGTGTGGATAACTGTTTTTATAAACTTATAAAGTATTAAGTTTCTGGCACGGAAAAGCGGTTTCTCGGGTTCAAAGGGTTGGAACCGGATCGCGACACTTTATTGACTGGATCGAAATTATCTTCCCGCTTTCCTACCGCAACACAATAGAATATCACCAGCAGAAGAAGAAATGCGAAAACAGTGAACCTGAGGTGCTAACCTTCCTTTGTTTTTCTTGGTGTCGTCTTGTTTTCGCAATAGTTTATTCAAGAAATGTCGACCCAGATCGCTAAAGAGACCGCTTTTGTAATTGCAGTATTGTAAATGTTATCAATCTATCTTGTAATCGAAGAAGAAGTTTTGAATTTCCTCTTCCCCAGGACTTAACAAAAATTGTTAAAACTAGAGAAACAGACTTTACTGCCACCAGTAAATTCAAGTCTGTGTGAAAGGAGTTAAAGTATCAGGAATAAACTATAAAGAAAGAGAATTCATGGAAGCTTATTTTTCAGGAGTAAAATATTTTTGAACGAACCAGAAATGGGTTTTCGTTAGCAGTATTTACAGACATTCATACAGGAATCAGAACATTTTTTATAAGAAACCTGAAATGGCATATATGTGACCAGCATTCAAAGGGTTTGATATACGAATCAAAAATGGACATTTTTGGCTCTTCCCACTAATTTGAGTGATGAAATACGTTCATAAACTTTAGAAATGCATTAAGGTGAAATAAAATGCATTTCCCAGTTTTTTCTGAATAATGCCCCCATATTAAGATCTTCAGAGGGTTAAAATATTCCCTTTAAATACTCCGTTTTAATCCTTTAAATGGGGGCGCAGTGGCTCAGTTGGCAGAGGTGCAGGCTGCAAGGCGTGAGGTCCTCACGCTGTCCTTGGGCAAGACACTTCACCCCATTGCCCACGTGTGTGCATGGTGGCCCTGTGTACTAAAGCGTACTGCACATCGATGGTGCACCCGTCTTCAACTAATGCTAACCCTGCTTGTGTGGATTTAGTATGTAGGGGATCTGACAGTTGCTCGTTGTTGCCCGGTGGTTCTTCCCGGGTACTCCGACTTCCTCTACCTGAAAAACTGTCGTGGTCATGATTAGCCACTGTGCAGAAATATGTGACATTAAAACCAATAAATAATTAATCCTTTAAAAATGAGCTCAATCCAATAAAGGGTCATAAGCTATGTTTTCAAGCAAAAATGAAAAGGTAATTAAAACTGAATAGACGTTTCTATGAATAATGTTGACCAGTTTTCGCCATTATGTTGGCTAAAGGGTTAAGAATCCCTTACTTTGAAAGGCACACTGAAAGGGTGTCCCATTCCACATAGAATTAAATGGTAAGAAAATAAAGCGGTAAACATTAAGTTTCTCAACGGAGAGTACCTGCTTTTGCACTCCGGAGGGATGGAACGGCACAAATCAGAGACATTCTCTTAATGGCACTTTGGCACCAAAGGTTTCTGCACTCTCGATGAGACCGAGCCGAGCGCAGTGAAAGACTATAGAACTCCTCTAACAAATGAGTTTTGAACAGTCATAGCACTAACACAGTTAACAGTACAGTCGACCATGTCAGCATTGGATTGTTACCGGCACCCTGACAGTTTTGTGATAGATTTCAACAATTATTCAGTGCAGTTTTATGGAAAGGGTTAACTTTATTCTGCCTGAAGTAAAATATGTGCAATCCACATTGAAAGTCTTGAAAGGGTTAAAAGCATTGAACTGAATAAAATAGGTTTCAACAAATTTTACAATTATTCAGTGCAGTTTTATGGAAAAGGTTAACTTTATTCTGCCTCAAATAAAATATGTGCAATCCACATTGACGTCTTGAGTGGGTTAAAGGCATTGAACTGAATAAGATAAAGTCAAAATTTTTTTTACAATTATTCAGTGCAGTTTTATGGAAAGGGTTAACTTTATTCTGCCTCAAATAAAATATGTGCAATCCACATTGACGTCTTGAGAGGGTTAAAGGCATTGAACTGAATAAGATAGTGTCAAAATGTTTTTTACAATTATTCAGTGCAGTTTTATGGAAAGGGTTAACTTTATTCTGCCTGAAATAAAATATGTGCAATCCACATTGAAGTCTTGAGAGGGTTAAAAGCATTGAACTGTATAGTTTATAATTTGCAAGACAAAGGGTTTCTCTCGGTGAGCGCAGCGAAAGACCATAGAACTCCTCTAACAAAATGAGTTTTAAACAGTCATAGCACTAACACAGTTAACAGTACAGTCGACCATGTCAGTATTGATAGGTTTCAACAATTATTCAGCGCAGTTTTATGGAAAGGGTTAACTTAATTCTGCCTGAAATAAAATATTCCATGACTATTCCATGTCAGTATTGCATTGTTACCGGCACCCTGGCAGTTTTCTGATAGGTTTCAACAATTATTCAGTGCAGTTTTATGGAAAGGGTTAACTTTATTCTGCCTGAAATAAAATATGTGCAATCCACATTGAGGTCTTGAGAGGGTTAAAATCATTGAACTGAATAAGATAGGTTTCAACAATTATTCAGTGCAGTTTTATGGAAGGGGTTAACTTTATTCTGCCTGAAATAAAATATGTGCAATCCACATTGAAGTCTTGAGAGGATTAAAAACATTGAACTGAATAAGATAGGTTTCAACAATTATTCAGTGCAGTTTTATGGAAAGGGTTAACTGTATTCTGCCTGAAATAAAATATGTGCAATCCACATAGACGTCTGGAGAGGGTTAAAAGCAGTGAACTGAATAATTTACAATTCATTTCCTTTCAAGGCAAAGGGTTTCTCTCAACTTAGTTTCAGGAACTAACATCCCATTATGATGACAAGGTTAGATTTCATTTTGACAGCTGACTCCACTGGTGTTTACATAGTGTCCAGTGTGAACATAACATTGTATTGCTTGGGGAGAATTTACTGTATCAGGAAATTGGAGGCTGTGAAAACCCTGTGGCCCACTGGGCCAAACTCAATGGCTCTAGCGACATGAAAAACATAGGTGGCCGAGAAGTTATGAATGGCTCCCAGTATGCCAACAATCAGCGATATAGGACAATTCGTTTTCGAGGTGTCGTGAGGACAAGGAAGTGCATAGAAGACAGAAGACTGGAGAAGAAGAAGAAGAAGAAGAAGAAGAAGAAGAAGAAGAAGAAAACAGAAGAAGAAAAAAAAGAAAAGAAACCGTACAAAAACAATAGTCTGTGTGTTCACACAGACTAACTAGGCTAAAACACAGGTGACCACTTCAAATCATACGCTGCGACTGGAAAACTAACGGTACTGTTTTGACTTTGTTTGGATGTTTGGATGAGTGTCCCGTTTACAATAACTGCGTATACCAGTGTTGTACTGGAAGAAAATGAAGTGTCTCTTGAAAAACTCTAATTGTCAGATTCCATTCCATGTCATGTCAATGTTTACTTGGGGTTAACGAAAATAGAACAACCCAGTGGAAACGGATTCGAGGGGATCGACAGTTGACAAAAATAATGGTCCGTTGGGGGGGTTGTTGATGCATTTGTTTCATCTTCAAAGAGAAATATCGATGGAATTAATTTCAACTCGTTCAACCCGCTACGCAAATGTTTTGTATGTAAAAACGATCGGTGGTCTGTTAGTGAACAAAACAAATGATAACGGATAATTACAGAGAGCATGAACTAATTCTAAGTTAATCCAGCGACATGAAATGGCTGATAGTTTAAAATTTAGAGCCATGGGAAGCTTCGACATTCGATTCGAAATTGTTTCGATGATTCGATTCAATTCGATTCGAGTTGTGCTGATTAGTAACTTTTTAAATCTCCGATTCCTCTGAAAATCTTATCATGCATCTCATCTTTAACCCTTCTTCTGTCTTCAGGTCTCCTGTAAACAGGAGACCTGGGGCCAATACTATAAATCTTTTACAATTGTATTTTCTAAAATTGTATTTTCTAGTTATGACTTTAAATGGGTTGAAATCCATTAACATTTTCAAAGGTGTGGCAATTTGCCAGTTGGCAAATTGCCATATCTTTTAAAATGCTAATGTTTCATTTTAGTCAGGTTTATTAATAGGTACAAAATACAATTCTAGAAAATACAATTGTAAAAGTTTTATCGTATTGGCTCCTGATGATAGAAGAAGAGTTCAAGGTAGTTCCATTTTCGAAACAGTTTTCGTTCGTTACTGAGTATTCCACTTTTTGTTTGGCCTGCCCAAACAGACGAGTTGCCATTGGAAACAATACTTGAATACAGACTGGCAATATTTATGGTTGTATGAAGGCGCAAGTGTTTCCCCTTGCATGGCCGTACGATTCGATTCGAGATTCGATTCGAGATTCGATTCGAGATTCTATTCGAGATTCGATTCGAGATTCGATTCGAGGTTCGATTCGAGATTCGATTCGAGATTCAATTCGAGATTCGATTTGATTCGAAATCCCTTGCATGATTGAAACTTGAGATTCTTAGGATCCTATGAAACTTTTACTGAACTTCTCCACAAATACAAAATGGCTTCACCCAATCGCTATATCCAGCTTTGTATGAAACAATCTTAATCGGGAAGTCATCGCTGAAAGGGTTAAAAACAAACTTCGCTGATCCGTCGATAAAACCGTTAATTTCCAAATGCAGAAGTTCCTCTGTGGTCCATATAGCATTCGCCAGAAAACGGTAAAACGAATTAGCAGTGAAATGGCAAAATGTCTGAAATAGACTTTTTGGAAAGATCACAAAAATAGAACGTAATATCATATTACGAACGTTTTTATCGGCCTAAAACGTCCCTAGTGGTATCTTCTATGTCAGTTCAATGAACGTACTTAAAGAGTTCATATTCATTATTTGGGGGCAAACCAGTCATTATTTTCAACGTGCGGCCTCAGGGCAGAACGTTGAAAACATTGATTGATCTACCCGCACCTTCACTTAAGAGCCATTCGACTAAACGGAATTATGACGTATCATGTTCATGGGTCGGGAAAGCGGTTTAGAGGGTTAACCCTTTACCCAACGTAACGGCCAAAACCGGCCAGCGCTATTCTCAAAAATCGACAATTAATTTTCATTATGTTTTCATTTTTTGTCTCAAAAACATAGGTTATGAGCTTGAGCTCGTTCCAATGAGGGGTCATAACCTATGTTTTGGAGACACAAAATGAAAAAAAATAGTTAATCAAGAATTGTTTTTGCAGGTGTCGTCTGCTTTTCATGTTGGGTAAAGGGTTAAAAGAATGAAAATTGAAGTAGCAATTCGTCTTAACTGTTCTTTTCTGAAAGATCACAGCACGAGTACGTATTCTCAAATTACGAAAGTTTTCATTTTTAACCCCAAACCATACCCAACTCCCCTTACTAGAATGAATTTGACGAGTTCACATCTATGTTTTAACGACCTTTACACTGATGTCGAAGAATAAAAAAAAAACAAAGAAGCAAAGAGTTCCCATTATGCAACGAGGAACTTAACCAATTCATTGTTGTTTGACAGAGTTCATTCAGTTTCAATTGATAACATTCCTAGTTGCATTATGGGTAACTATGCAGCTTGCAATTTAGTTATTAGCACGTCAGTGTGCATATGGTCAATGAAGAGGTAAAATCAACAAACTTGGTATTTTAAGCTGGTCAAATTTGATCAGTAAAGTTTCATGTGAGATAATGCTCGTGAAATGATAAATTATTATTTGGAACCTGGACAGTTTCCGGTTCAGTTTAGTTTCACTGTCATATCATATGGGTAGACAGATAGTATGGCTCTGCAAAGCTACGAAAAGTTTGTTCCGTGTCGACATCGATGGCCTAATTCGGAATCGGTATCAAATCGGCTTCCCGAATCATATATTTTCGAATTGGGTAACTAGTGCTCGTGTTTCGTTATGAAAGGACAATGGCAAATAACTGTCTTTGAAATCCTCTGCCTGATGCGATTCGATTCGACATTTGAGATTCGCAGGGTCATGTGAAACGTTTCACATAGTGAGAAAATAGTTGTGAGTGGCGTAGGGTCGATTTTTCGCTCGAATCGAATAAGGCCAAAAGTTTCGAAACCGAATCGAATCTCAAATCGAATCCACTCTCCAACTTGTAAAGCTGTCCAACAAGTGTTGTCTACCACTCATGTATACCCAGTACAGTGGATCCCTCTTAAATGGATATCTCTCAACTGAATAACCCTGTTAATTGAATATAATTTCTTAACACAAAACCATTTACCATACCCCCAGTACAAATTTGACCTGTTAAGTGAATATAGGTTATAGAGTAAACTCCTGTTAATTGAATAAAAAATCTTGTAACCTGCCTAGAAATTACCTGATTTGCCCGAGTTTTCCTTTCTTTATCGACCTATTTGGCCTCAGTACATCCAATACAGGCATTTAATTTAATCTATTATATCTTGTTTGACAGAGCTCATAGAGCTCTGTCAAACAAGATATAATAGAATAAATGCTAAGTTTATCTCTAGAATACAGGGAAGTGACACAATCCCTGTTAATTGAATACTCCTGTTAACTGAATAATTTTTATTGGAAAAGTGGCTATTCAATCAATAGGGATCCACTGTACAGTGTGCGTATTGGTTAGACCATTTCGTACGATCGAACTGCAAGTGTGAGTAGATTGACCTGTCACTTAGTTCTGAAAGGTTGAGCCATTGATTAATATGGCAACCAAATGTATTCTCTGTAGAAATGTCGACATGGACCAGTGAATGTGTAACGTTTTTTTCACTATTTGGAACCGAATATGGCGGGGTACGGATGTATTGACATTCACATTATACGAAAGCTGTTGCGTTGAATGTATCACTACGGAAAATATTTTGGACATTTGCTGCTCTTAATGTTCTAGTGGTGTCATCTCACCGAGCGGTTGTCTTGCAACGGCACTATATTCAAATGAGAATTGACCGGGTATCAGGAAAGTGGACGAAGAACAATACATACATCTCTCTAGGGTGGAAGAAGGCGCCATCTGCAATGCTTTTAAATGCCTTTTTAAGGATTGTTCCGATTACAAGTGTGTTATCTAGTTTAGCTAGATGCGGTCACTCTCGTTTCACAGAAAAGTGCGAGACGAATTACCATCTCCAGAAAGTCGACACTAAAGACATATATGAATTGAATCTAAAAGACTCCGAAATTCGAGACATTTCGAATAATCTAGATGTTTCGAAACATATCGAAGCAGTGAAAAAATTCGAAACCGAACTGAACATTCGCCTGTTCCTAGTCTGGCGTCTTCGCTTTAATTGACCCATCAGCATGCTTGTCTTCCATCCAAGTTACATTGGTTCAACAGTACTTAAAAAGTGGAGCGCTGGAATTTTGAACACCAATTTATAGGTTCTGTTGTAGCAATGCAACTTCTGCAGGCAGTACTCATGCTACCTGTGGCACGCGCAAGCCGTAAGGATAGCTATGGTAATTTCGTAAAATAACAAGGGTCTCGAAGAACCCTCAAGCCGCACAAGGCTACATGACATTAGCAGCCATACACCCATCAACGATTGTGATGAAGTCTCTCGTGCCCTCTCCTCCTCAGTCACTCATCATCGGTTTGCCCCGGTAAGCTCTCGTTATGCTATGTTTCTCAAATATTCCGCACTCTATTTCAGTGGAAAGCACTCAGAAAGAAAACATGACAGTACAGCTATTGTCCAAGCCTTATAATGGTGACGTCTGGTACCGAGCCTGTCATTCAAACTTTACATATGACCTGACTACTTCCGAGCCGGTAAGTTTCTGTAAAAAATCACCAGAAAAAACGATAACATTTACTCTATCTCGCTCTCGCCAAGGATGTAAAACTGCCTGAGTTTGATCACTCTACTCTTATACTCCCCAACCCACATCGAATAGAAATAATCAATACTACCTCTGTTAAGTTCCGAACCCAAGTTGACAAATGTCACCGTGGTCCAATTTGAGAAATCTACGAGTGCATCAAACCTCGCCGACACAAGCGTTATTTTACCAACCATAATCATGGAAGTTTGAAAACGCTCTCTTGTTTGCGTTTGCGTTTATAAACTGGCTTGCTATTTCAAAATTTGAATGAGCCAACACAAACTTGCAAGAACATTGTGGCTGGAAAACATGGTAGTTAATTGCAAAGAGAGGGACACGCCCGCCTTCCATTTTTCAAAATGTCCAGCAGGTACACCCCTGTCCCCGCTGCAGAGAGTGGGATACCCTTCTCATTCTCGCCCATAACTCGCTGCACGCTATTTCCCATTATGACCCTTTACTGAACTATGTTACCAACAAATCCAGATTCCTGGATCAGCCACTGTTTCCAACTTCATCAAAATCGATTTCAAAGTTTAAAAAAAACAAACAGAAAACGTCTATGCTCATCCCCACAATTCATTTTACAGTCCAAACCGACAATCCAGTGATTTGCGCAACCAGTGATTGATAAAAATGATTTACTAATCTTTAACTCTTAATCCACGGCGTATTTTACAACTAATTCCCATCAAACCTAGTAATGGCTGATGAGAAGCAGCCATGACTAGTTTTGATGAAAAATTCATGACAATTTAATTCTAGAAATCAACAAACAAAAAGTTGCTACAATGTGCATGGGATAATTCTACTAAAAGGCCCAAATTATACTTATCTTAGCGGCAAGACATTTTCTGTTGTGGGCAGGAATATCTGCCAGCAGCATGCAAGGAGTTAATGTTCCAACTCATTATTCAGTGCATTTATTACACAATTCAAGAATATGATAAGACAGGGAGATGGACCAGATTGACAGGGTTCATAGAGGTTGGTTTAGCCTGGGCTGCTTGTTATACATCTGTACATACAAATAAATTTAATATTATTTACTGCATGCTAGTGCGGACTGGAATTTCAAGTCAGCGGACTCACTTTTATTAGACAAGTTTGCAGATAGCACTGAAATGCTATTTTATTGTTTTGTCGTGTTCTGTGTCCCCCGCAGTCTAATTTAATTCTGATTAAAGTACTTTCATCATTGTTCCAATTCAGTTAAAAGGTGCAATATGTATGGGTTTGGGTTTCACGAGAAGCTTAACAGCCAGGGAAATCTCATGTCGGATAAATGTTGAAAGAAGTCATCGGCGAAGTCAATATCTGCAGTCTTCCATTTTTGGGTGAATCACGTTTGTATTCTCAAGCCAGATCTTATCTTGAAGGACACTGTACCACATTGTTTAGTTATTGATTTATTGGGAATTAATGACACTTTCGACAGCTAGGGTCACCACGTGTCGGGCAGTTTTACGGGTGGAGGAAGTCAGAGTACCTGGAGAGAACCGCCGAGCAACTGTCGGCCTCTATAGCATACTAACTCCACACAAGCAGGATTAGCATTGCTTGAAGACAAGTATACCACTGGCGTGCAGTACGCCTTAGTACACAGAGCACCCGTCCCCCACGTGTGCAGTCAGCATGAAGTGCCTTACCCAAGGACGAAACGCAGTTAACCCAGGCGGGGACCGAACCAGGTACATTGCGGTTTGAAGTCCATTGTCTTTACCACTGAGCCTTTTGAAGTTTGAAGCGGTTTGAAGTTCAATGCCGTAATCACTGAGCCACCGGGCACACGTCTGGCGATCGAGACCGGAGGTGATGACTGAGACTCATCATTGAATGCCCATCTCCATCCTTAGGGCGTTGGAAGATCCTGCTCACTCGTCTCACTGGTCGACCATATTTCCCCTAGGTAGGTGACCCTCCATTCGTGCTGTAGTAGCGCACCTTGAGTTGGTGAGTTGGTCGCCATAGTTTTCCATTTCTGACACTACCTAACTTTACTTGCCCCATCGACATGTTCAGTGTCACTCGTTTTGTTATAGAGGACACCTGTGTATCGTTGAAGAAGTTGAAAGTGTGGCGTATCAGTATCAATATCTGCAAATGGATTTCGTCCAACATCAGTAGTGGCATTTTATGGTGACACCTGTTTCATCTGGTATTTCTTTGCAAGTATGGTGTGATGCTAATCTAAATTGCTATCGGCATCATATTTCAACAACTTGAACGGACATTGTACAGTTATTGACTTTCCTTAAGGTTGATACGGGGAATTATCAATCCGAGAACAGTAATATACACCGAGGCCGTAGGCCGAGGTGAATATTAATTTTCAAGGGTTGATGAAAGAAAGAGCCAGTTGGAAATACCATTTCTATTTTTATCGCACACGTGTATTTGGAATCATTATATCAACCTACCTGCGCTATTTACAAACAACAATGAAAGAGTGGTGAAGTAGCCACTCGATTTCGATAAAAAATAGAATAGATCAGCAATACTGGAATATATCAACACTTCCGACGAGTGTTGTAGCCAACTAAAATATCAGATTTTTCTGTCATTTAATAATATGTAAATAACAACAGGAGAAAGTATCCCACCTCCACAAACGTGAAACGGTCAACAACACAAATATTGAAACGGTAGGGGGTGAAAGGAAGACAGCCAATCTGGCTATGCCACCTCCCTATAGTATACATATTTACAGATCTCATGTCATAATGGTTTGTTTGTTTACATAATGTTTACTGTATTTCTTGAATTACATTTTTTCATCTTATTGTACATGTGTACCGTAGAATAAAATCATCAATCAACATCAATATTAGTGTCTTGAAATGCCAGCTAATCTGAAGGGCAATGGTGATATATTGGGGGAAATGTGGATTCCACGTACCGAACGTCAAAAGTTCGATTCCGGTAGAAGCAAACGACAAACTACCAATTTTGGGACTGATCTTACAATTCCCTGCCTTGTTGGTTGGAAACCTGACAGGACATATCCCTGTGTGTTGAAAACACAATTTGCTGTCGTCACTAAGCTAAAAAATGTTCAAGAAATCTGATTCACCCCCATGACCTGCTGTACACATTGGTGAGAATTCCGTGACCACATAGTTACACAGTACTCTCATTAATTACTGTCATTAATGATGTTTACAGTCATAATCAATGAATTATCAATTACACACTCACAATTCGAAGGTTGTGTGCAAACCAGAAACTTATGGTTTGTGCAAAAGGGAAACACCACCAACGTTTTGGCCAAATCACCTACATTGGCCCAGGCAATCATATATTTTCCACATATTTTGAGACCTATTGGACAGTCACCACAGCTGATCTTTTAGTGGTCAACCACCGTCCAGTTAATGCATATCACATGTTTCACCTGGATTGTTGGAACGTCAGCGAAAAAAACGCCTCCACCCAAACTGCCCACCTATGATGGCGTCAAGTTAATCAACAGGTAGCTCCTCCCAATCCATGACGTACAATGACGTGATAGATGTTACGTTGTCAGTGTAGTCACAGTGTAACAGCTTTCACTTCACCAAACGTCATGAAGTTCACCTCGCACGAAACTCATAACACTGTTGGTTTTCTAATAGCGGCACTTGTTTTTAGTCAATAACTAAAATATGCTGTCAATATTCAATTTGCCTTGCCAAGAAAAATTTGCTCATCAACATATTCATTTTCGACAGACATAAAAGTATGCTCTTTAAAAAGTGATTGGTGATTGCGAGGCGACGGGACACTTTTCCTTATATGGCCAATAAGCGTTCTAGCAATTCAATTGCTCGCGGATCAGTTGATAGGACCCCGATACGACACTGTTGATAGTATTTGGAATTGGAATTCTACTTTTTGGGGTAATGATTTTCTATGATAGAATTCGGCAGAACGCGTAGGAATTCTATACTGATTAAGTGCTCTTATTTGTCACTTTACTGGAACGTGCGTTCGAAAGTTTGAGAAATAAACTACATGGATAAGTTGTGACGTTTTGGATCGATCTGAACTCAAATAGTTAAATCCGCAATTTCTTTCTGCATTCCAGGTTCGAGGTAATCTAACAATAGCAAACCATTACCAAGCATGTTCTTCAAATTTCTTCAACACTGGTGAAATACTGGGGAAAATCGTTATAATGAAAAGAAGAAGCTGCACCTTTCTCAAAAAGGTAATGGGTGCTTAATCAGTTCTACAATTCAGTCGATTCACCAACTTATATGTAATACTAAAATGTTCCCGTTATATGAACCTGTCACTTAATTGAGTACCCTCTGTTTTTTCGCAATGGTGTTAATAGAAACTGTCATTACTTTCATGCTATCATTCAGATGGCCAAAAGTGACTATTTGTGGAAAGAATTGTTTATTGACAAACGAACGACAACACAATGATGAAAATATGCAGTATTTTAATGGCGTTAATTACACATATCTTTCACAAATGTTTTTGATGGAAAAATGTTCTCTCTATAAGTATGGTGCTAGAACGGTCCATGATGATGAAACAATGCCGGTAATTACTGACAAAAATGGAACTTATGATCTCCTGAACACAATAGCAGTGTCTGACGTTAGTATCGAGTGTATCCACCACGTGCCCGGATGACAGCCTGGACCCTCCTCCTAATGCTACCAGTGTACCCTCTGATACGGTCCAGAGGCAACTGCTGGCCCTCCTCATGCAATGCAGCTTCCAAATTGGCCATTGTCTGTACATGCGAACCCCTTACCTGCACACGACGTCCAAGAAAGTGCCGGGATGTGTTCTAAGGGATTCAAACCTTGGCTCATTGCAGGCCAGGGTAGTGTTGTAATACCGTTGTTCTATAGGAATACTCTCACAGCAAGGGAACGATATGGCCTTGTATTGTCGTCCATGAATACAGGGTGAGTAGCCAACATGTGGTTGTCAAATGAGGCACGTCAACCGGATTGAGAATGTCCCAGATGTACTGATGACTATTGATATTCCCACATACAGCCACCATATCTAGTTTACAATCATTAGAAAGGCATCCCCAGATCATTACTGATCCTCCACCATAAGGAACAGTACGTCTGATGTTTCTGGACACGTAAGCAGTATTTCTATGCCTCCACACACTTATGCGACCATCTGTGAAGTAGAGCAGGAACCTACTCTCGTCTGACCAAAGGACTCTCCTCCACGTCCTGTGATTCCAATATTGCCGTGCCATACACCACTCCAAACGTCGTCTTTGATGCTGATCGGACAGAGCTGGACGCTTGATGATCCTTCTGTACCTCATACCCAGTGCCTTGAGACGGTTTCGGACAGTTGCACAAACACCTGTTGGGGAGCCAAAAGCGCTTCAAAACCCCACTTGAAGCAAAGGGTTCACGGCTAACGAGGCGTGCCAGACTCCGACTTTCCCGAGAAGAGGTCTCGCGTTGTTGTCCAGGCCTTGGTCAGTCCTTAACATTTGTTGATGTTTTCGTATAAGTCTGCTGACGACAGAATGACTATAGGCAAGTTGCCTTCGAAAAGCTTTGAATGGCATGCCTGTTGCATGCATGCCAACGATTTGCCATCTTAGTGCCTCTGACAGTCTTCCCCTTGCCATGTCAACAATTATTGATAAAAGAAGTGACAAATTTTCTTGTTTTATACCCAGATATTGCAGGTGGATGATAGTTTTTTTGTGACATTCGTGGGAAGCTTGCTTCACGTGGACGAGGGGATGTGTTTGGGATACGCTATCAATTTGAAACATCATGTTTCACTAGATGAAATGTACTGCAAGACATAGCAATCATTAAAACATAACAATTAGTAACAGCAAATCCACTGTCATGAAACATTTCAGGGGGTGCTTAATTAAGTTCCAGGTGTATATATTACTGCCACGCTGTTAATGATGGTAGAACTCTGACAAATAGACCACCTGGAATGACGCCACGGGCGTTGTAACAATGGATGGGGGTGGTATGGAGAGTAGGGTTTAATATATTTCTTGTTTTATATAGTAACGGGAACGGAAACGGAATTACAATCAGACCGGGAACTGTAAAACGTTCCGAATAATATCAAGTAAATTTCCTAGAGTAACAAGACGCACCCACTCTCGTGAAAATTAACATATTGTATTGGCAATCTACCATCTAGATACGAAAAACGTTCTTTTCCTAAGAGAAGTTGAGAAACCCAGAAATGCTTCAAACTCGTCTTCATTTTTAGAATCTCTAGTTTTATCATCACTACCTCATGGGTTCAACCCCTACTTCATTCCCCTCACCAGTCTCCTCTGCTTAAAGAAGAGGAAACTGGCGGAGGCACTGATGAAGCAGTTAATATTGAAAGAGGTAGTGAATAGTGATTGACACTACTGATTCCGAAAATGAAAACGAGTTTGAACTTTGCGGCGAGTGAAAATCTTTCTGTTGAAGAGAAGAGTTCCCCGAAACTGATTGAGAGCTACAGTGATTTGGTGAGAAAGATTCTTCAGGAAGCAGGATTGTGAAACGTGCAGATGTGGAAGGGCAGACGAAATTAGTTTAAAGTCATGTTGGGGCAGGTTTTCAATTTAGAAAACTTCAGTTCAACTCACAAAGGGTGTCATGCGTGGTTCTCGGTTCCGTGCTATAGATTTCCCGGATATTGTGTCATGCTTTCGGAACCGGGAAACGGGGAATTCGCGATCCCGGGATTGAACCTTAATCAGAATTACTATTGTTGGAAGGTGTTTATAGCAGACAAATAGACCGAACTCTGCTCAAACTGTGGCATACACTAGTATGGTACCAGTTTCCACAACTACAAGCCCCATGATTGGCTTCTGCTACATGGCGGTGTTAGGTTATTGCTACTAGCTTCGATCACGAGTGTGGTCTCTATCTATGTACGTTGAACTGCCTACATTCTGATCGCGCCAGTATGTACTGGTGCACAATATGTGAATAGCACATCAGACCCTTGCCAGATGTGCAAATAAGTGCAAGTGCATAATGGGCGCATAACACATACGGGTATTGTCTCCTACAGCAAGATGTAGCTTCCTGCCTCCTAGCTCCTATACAACTCCCATGAAGATCCTATCTCTGTACATTATCAACCACATAGTGCTCGTTTACTGGGGAGGCTGTTTGCATAATGTTAAAGGCATTAAAACAATAAATGGAAGTGAATGTTATTTATTCCCATGTTATCTTATGTACTCTTCATGATTAAAGAGTCCAGCCAATAATACCATCTCCGACACCATTGCGACCATCAAAAGTGCTGGCCCCCACTAATCCTAAACATTGGTCAGCTCTATTCCCCCAGTGCATTTGTCCCCATCAGTCCCCAAATGCGGTCTCTGATGGCCAACATAACAGCATGTGTGTTTGTGTTGCATGTGTTATGTGCAAATTGTGCACTAACTCAAATAACATTTGGAATATCATAGGAGCTAAAATCCTTTATAGGAGCTGGAGGTCATATTGGAGCTAGGAGCCAGGAAGCTACGAAATGATATAGGACCAAAAACCCGTAGATGATGCATTCGTTTAGAGAGTTTATGTTCTGTCTTTCGTTTCAATTTCAGGCAGAGAATCTCCAAAAGAGTGGGGCTATCGGAGGAATTGTTATAGGTAAGTTCTAGAAGGAATATATCACATATGAAGTACCTTAATGTCAAATATTGTGCATAATCCTCATAATAGTTGGTCATAGTTTCGCTTTTCAAAGCAACAAAAACGCGTAACTCGGTTCATTCTATATCCAGCCACATTTCTACATGTTCTTTTCCAAAAGTTTTGTTTTCAACTCTGATTTACACAGTATTACTATCGCAATTGATACTTACTATAAAATTTAATTTTAACACAAATGGTAATGCACGAAATATAAGAATATCGATCCATTTTACTTCTGAGACGAGCTCATGTGAGCCAGTTTCTAACAAATTGTGTGCACTGTTAACGTTCCACGTGTGTATTGTTTTGGATACAAAGGTCACATGGCGGGGGTGTGTGGGAGGTTGGGGTGGGGTGTGGGGGATGGGGGCTGATCTCTTCGTAATATACCTATATCGATTTCTTTTAACCTTTGAGCCGAGTTGGTCTAATGATGGGGGGGGGGGGGGGGCGTACACACGGGATCAACCTGTGGGAAATGCTGATCTCTTCGATTTGGGATGGAGTCTATGCCATATTTGGAGTGTATGGGTAAAGGTGCAGCTTGCAATTAAACCTGTTGCTTGTGTTAGAGTATTGTGATTATAAAAGCGGACAGACAATTTCGATCGCGATCCGGTCGAAGTTATCTTTCAACCTTTCTCCCTACTGCACTGTATAATCTCACAGGTCGGACTAGTAATTGCGGTGCACGATTTGTAGAAAATTCCAGTGAAATTTCGCTTCTTTGTAAAAATAGTACGTTAACGATTTTGTTTCGCACATATGTGCGGAACAGATTTTTATTTTCCGCATGGTTTAGTATTGCTGTAGATGGGGATTTCGAAGAACAGAGAGTAATAAAATGCAAAATATAATGAGCCGTTAGCAAGGTCGGGTGTGAAATCACGAAGTGAACCGATAAAAAATACCCCCCCCCCCAACCGAAAATATTGAGACTACAGTATGTGTGTGTGTGGGGGGGGGGGGGGGGGGGGGGGGGGGGGGGGCTACTAAATCGCTGTGGGGAGATCTTTCATTTAGTAATTATTTGCAATTTATGTGGACAGAACACCAGAAGCACTTGCAAATTCCATGAAATGGACCACCGGGTTGCATTCGGTTGTCCATGAGATGAAAATTTGCAAGCGTTTCTTATGCTGTTGTGATCAATTGAAAACACTTTTCGAGTGGAGAATATATGACGCTGATATTAAGTAGTAATCCACTCTCTTCCATTCTGTATATGCAGTCGAATTTTAATACCTATTTATGTCACTACATGTATATGTATCCCGGTAGAGGTTAGGATGTTGTGCAGAGTTGTATACGCTGTTTTTTCTACAAGAATTGAGTTACGCTGATTGTGCAGTTTGACAGAGACAAACGTGCTCGTAATCATCGCGCTATTACTTCAAAAGAGTGCGCAATACAGTCACAAGACTTCTAGTTTCAGCTGTAATACCGTAATGATGCATCACCCCAAACGAATCATTCCACCCCACTCAATCAAGCACATATAAATGTTAAACACTATATTTTGTTTGCACATTCCTTTTCTGGGATCTCATTTTAGATGATGCCTATGGAACAACAATTGCCAACAGCTGGTTAAAAATGAGTGGCGACCGATTTGTTGGTATTCCATTCGTATTTTTGTTCAGTGAGGAAGGAACAGCACTACTGAATGCATACAACAAGGAAGATAATCTGGAAGTTCTTCTGGCACACAACCCGATGGATTTAAGTATGTCTCACCATTTTTCGGGTCAGTTAGATGGGGGTCGGAGATGATTGGGTCTTGACCCGCAGAAACTTTTTATCTTACAGTCAGTCTTTAAGTGTTGTGTTTGATTCATCGATTGGCATAGCTTCTTGCATGGCTACTAATGAAAATGCTTGAATAAGAAATCGGCAATGAGCTTTCTTAAGCAAGTGGGATTTTCATATAATGCTCTTTTGCGTCCATAAAACGTGAAAGAGAACCAGGGTGCAGTTCGGGGAGTCTGCTTTACTGATGTATAACGTGGAATGGCTATTCATAAGAAACAGTTGTTAGTGGATGCTTGCATTTCATGTTGATGGGGCAAAGACTGAAAATTCTGGCGTATATCAGCTATAAAGTACGCGATTTACCGTTCCCGCTTTTATCGTCAATACTTTATTTGCGCCACTGACTCATAATATATGATATAACTTCGCCTTTAACTGTGTAGTTGAAGTATATTTGATGGTGAAACTTTGGTAGAACACATTTTCTTGATGCGTTCGTCGTTTAAGTTCAACTAAGCTGCAGTACAGCAGTAAATAAATAAAATGCTAAGACAGAAAACAGCGAGTACACGTTGCAGGAATCATCGACCCGAGTTGGTGTTTTTCAAGTGAAATACAGGAACAACGTCAGCAAGGGTCGTTGGTTGCTGCCTTCCATTCTCTATCCGAGTTGTGTTCTGCTTTTGTTCCAATATTAAGCTTGAGTTAAGCGAATGAAGCAAATATGTTAAACCGTTTGAACGCTAGTGGTATCTTCCATGCCAGTTCAATGACAGCAATTAGAAGAGCCCATATTTATTATTTGGGGTAGGCCAATCAATATTTTCAACGTGCAGCCTTGGGGCCGCACGTTGAAAATATTGATTGGTCTAACCCACACATTTACTGAACAGTCATCCTATTTAATGACGTTACGACGTATCACGTTGCTGATCGGAAAAGCGGTCGCTCGGGTTCAAAGGGTTAAAGTAAAATTCAACTTCGCCGGTCTATTTATTTTATTGCTGGACACAGTTTTGTTTTGAAGCATTTCATTCATGTCATAACGTCAATGAGATGCATAACGACCAATCAGACATGTTCTTACATGACATTCGTACACGTAGGTCGGATAACACGCGTGGTGTTTCTAGCACAATTATTTGCCCAGTATATTTATCAATATCTGTATTGTATCGGGTGGGAGCGCGGTGGCTCGTGGTAGACTGTTGGACTTCTATGATAGAGGTTCCGAGTTCGATCCCCGTCCGGGACCACCTGCGTTGTGTCCTTGGGCAAGGCACTTTATCCCGGTTGCCTACATGGGGGCAGGATGACGCCGTGTACTAAGGCGGACTGCACATCGATGGGACACATGTTTTCAATCTCTGTAACCATGCTTGAGCAGAGCTTGAACAGAGTTAGAATGTTAAGGAGCTCACAGTTGCTCGACGATGCACGGTGGTTCCCTTCCGGTAGTCCGGCTTCCTCTACCCGAAAAACTGTCACGGCCACGATTAGCCATTGTGCATAAGTATGTGACCTTAAACACCAATAAATAAATAAATAAATAGATAATTGTATCGGGCAACGTTGAAGACACACGGCAATCGTGGTATAAATTTGTGCAACAGAACGTTTAACACATATATAAAATTCATCCTGCTACATACCATTCCAGAAGGTTTATGGTCAGTCTGTCAGTTTCCTTCTCATTGTATCAAAACAATAGATGAATCCACAAAGCTGCTCCTTTTTATTTCCCCCATACCTTTCTTATAATTAAAAGGGAAACTATCCTAAAACATGATCGTACAAAATGAAAGGAAAACGCATTTTGAATGCAAATGGTTTTCTTCACAAACAATACTATCCCTGCTCGAAGTTAAACAAAAATCTTCAGATGCATATACAAAGCTTTTTATACCTTTGGTCAATTGATAATGTTTCAAGGATTAACATATAGAGCTTTTCTCCGTGCATAAACTGTCAATGTATCACTGCTTCAATGAATACAAATCGACAAACAAACACTAATGTACAGTACAGCCGTCGTGGACTGGTCACTTTCTACGGGTGGGCAATATTTCCACGGACGCGGTAAAATTAGATTCCAAAAATTAATTATAGGAATAATCATCAACAATTTAATTAAAGAAGCACCGTTACAACCCGTGTTTCATTAACTGAAATTTTTCTGATTTCATTACGTGCAGGCTGCAAACTGAGAGGTCCTCGGTTCGAATCCCACCTGCGGCAACCGCGTTGTGTCCTTGGGCAAGACACTTCATCCCCATTGCCCGCGTGGGGGCACGGTGACGTTGTGTACTAAGGCGTACTGCACGTCGATGGTGCATCTGTCTTCAACCAGTGCTAACCCTACTTGTGTGGAGTTGGTATGTTGGGGAGCTGACAGTTGCTCGTCGTTGCTCGGTGGTTCTCTCCGGGTACTCCGGCTTCCTCCACCCGTAAAACTGTCATGGTCATGATTAGCCATTGTGCAGACATATGTGACCTTAAACACCAATAAATAAATAAATATACCACCAGTCCACGGCGACTGCATTATACAGAGCTGTATAATCATGCCATGACAGCAAAGCAATAAACATTTACCTTAGATAGTATGGATGAATTCTCTACGTCACGAGTTGAAATTTCAGAACCGCATTGACATTAAGTGAGAAGAAGATTTAATTTTGTTTTTAAAAAATATTTTATCACGTGTTTTATTTTCCATTCTAGACTCTACAGAAAAGCTGGTATTAACAGAGGAGCCGAAGACAAGAGAATTATCCACAGGTAACCATTTGTTATTCTGTAATGTTTTTTTTTTAAGATTAAGAAGCAGAATTTCCAAATGCAGATATAATGTATTGTTATTCTCTGTGTGTTGTCTTGGTGCTCGAATGCAGATATATACTTCTCAAAGTTTGCTAAGCACCAAGTACATCCAACAACCGGTTTTACGTTTTCGTTGAAATATTGTACTGAAAAGTGTTTTTATTTGTTATTTAATCATATCTTTAATGATTTAAGTACAGAAATTAAGATTTTATTTGTGTTTGACATTATTTTTTAGCTTTTGAATACCATAACTATGTAAAATGGATATCATTGGTAAAAGAGGAAATGTTTCAATATGCCAAAAAGTTGACGGAGCGAACTGGTATGGCTTTAGTATCGAGTATAAAACCCATTTCTGTTAATTACAGCTTGACAACGCCTTCTCATGCCCCCAATTAGGTTTCTTGCGGTCCTTTGTGGGATGTTGTTCCATTATTGGACCAGCATGGCAGCAAGCTCCTGGACACTTCTTGGCTGGACTGGACGGGCTGAAATTGCAAGCTGCAATTCATTCCAGACATGTTCGATTGGATTGAGGTCAGGGACTCTTGCTGGCCAGTGCATATTCTCAATCCCCTCCCTTTGTCGGTACTCCCCGACGGCATGGGCAACATGAGGACGGGAATTTTCGTCCATCAAAATGAATCTATCACCCACTGCACTTGCATACAATCTGACGTGGACATCCCGGATCTCATCAATGTACCGTTATGCAGTCAATGTTCCACGTCCAAGGACACAGAGCTCTGTACGTCCATCCCAGCTAATGCCGCCCAGACCATTATTGTCCTCCACCATAGCGGTCATGCTCAGCAATGTTGGCTGCATGGAATCGCTCTCCTGGTCTTCTCCATACCCTGTGTGGTCTAGGCAGCACCTTAACTCATCTGTAAAAAGGACAGGTCGCCAATCTTCTCTGGTCCATCCAACGTGGTCCATGGCCCATTCATATCGTGCCTGGCGGTGGTTCTGGGACAGCGGAATGCGAATGCATGGTCTTCTCGATCGGAGACCACCTTCGTGCAACCTTACCCGGATTGTCTGCGTCGAAACATTTACCCCGGATGCATTCTGAAGGTCACTGCGAAGCTGGATTGCTGTGGCAAAGCGGTTCCAATGGGCCTGAATGACCAAAAACCGGTCTTCAGCTGCAGATGTTGCCCTATCTCTGCCACCACCGTGCCGTCTTACTGGTGTGCCATAATGCCGAAATCTTGCCTAGGCTCTGGTGATCACCAACCCGACAATGGGTAGCCCCTTGCTCCACCATCCCTACAGCCCGCCACATTTCTGCTTCAGACAAATGTCTTCTTACATTTGCATTTGCCATATTCAATCATTAAATCACAAGGGTCTGTGTTGAAATCAAGATTGAATACCCTAGACATGTCATGTACATGTAGACAGTATACGAAAACATCATGAAAGCAAGGAGTACATGCTTTCCATGACTGTCACGAAAAGTCTGCCTCTCTCGAGAGATAATGTAAACACTGGGGACCATCTCAATACATTCCTCAATCATATCCAACAAAATTATGCAAATATGTTACAAGCAAATTTCACAATGACGTGTTAAATATTTGGCGCTTAGCAAACTTTGAGTAGTATATATTTACAGTGTTCTAGTGCAAATATAATTACAGTGCTCTAGTGCAAATATAAGTACACTAGAGCACTGTGTATCTCAAATTTCGGATCGAATCTAATTAGGCTGAGGATTTCGTTTCGAATTGAATCTCACCACACTTCAAGATTCAGATATTGCTTTATATTGCAACCGCAAATGTTGCCAGTCTCCTCTGCATTCAACAGCAACTCGTCTGTTCGGGAATTTCAATTAAAAAACAAATATTTCAGAAACGGACGTGTCAGAACATCATTCAACCCTTCTTCTGCCAGAAGGTCTCCTGAACAGGATGCCGGGTGGTGGCAGAAGAGTTCAAGATGAGGAGACGGTAGGGTTTTAAGAAAACATCGATAATACGACACTTTCCTGATCTGCGCAACTCGAATCGAATATAATTATCAAATGATTTCAAATCGAATCGATCTTCTGTACTTTGCAGGGCACAAATTACACTCATGGTGCTGTTGAGTTTTTTTTAGATATATCAATTGTCCACGATCTTTATTCGTTACGTCATTTCCACGCATGAGAAGGCTATTAGCATTCGGGTGAAAACGTTAGCTCTCTTTGAATCCTTGCACAATTTATATGTATTCGAACAGAGATGTTGTCAGCATTCATGAATCACGGCTTGGGCTACTACAGTACAGTCAGGATGGACTGGTCTGCAATCCACACGTGGACAGTGATGTCCACGCATGCGTTTCCTGGGTAATAAAAATCACCAGCAGCAATATTTTAATTAATGAAGCACAGGGTTGTACCCGGTGCTTCCTTAATTGATTTTTTGATGATCATTCTTATCATTCGTATTGTGAATCTAATATTAATACATTCGTGCAAATATATTCCACCCGGGGAAAGTGACCAGTCCGCAGCGGATATTCTGTATTTTCGCCATACTCACGTACATAACTGAAATGTGAAGTGTCCGATTTGAACAAGGGGTATTTTGTTACTACAAAGTGACGAAGCCAAATTATCATAACACACTACATTTCTCAATTACTTTACGTACTTTTGTTTGAAACGTCAACATTCAGCCTTCAATGTTTAGCAAGTTCCTTTGTTAAACACATATTCCCTGTCGGATACCCGTGTAGAAAAGGACATATAAATATGGCGGTGCGCGGGCAGCAACATGAATGATAGGCTTACATTTTGTCTTCAAATGTCGCTCAGCAGATTGCTTCCGAAACACAGCTGTTCGCCCTTATGTGGAAAACGGACCATAACACACGCAAACACGTTTAAGTATGTTAAATATTACATTTGGCTTGTGCAGTCGTTGTCAAGAATGACAAAATTCGCAAAGCGTCGAGATGTTCGCTTTTTCGTTAACCCCAGACTCTCTCACACGGTTTATTTATTGGTTATTTATTGGGATTTAACGACACTTTCGCCATCCAGGGTCACCTCGTGTCGGACAGTTTTACGGGTGGAGGAAACCGGAGTACAACTGCGGCGAGCAACTGCCCGACTCTGACTAGCAAGAGGAAGCATCCATCCACTGTTCCCATGCTTTCCTTTGACCCAGGAAAGAAATTATTCTTATCACGTGCCATTTCGTTATGAGAATAACAAGACAAAATGCAAGCAGCAATTGTGCTTTTGAGGCACAACTTTTAACCATTTTGGGAGGAAAAGTATGGAGCCCGGGAAGTAACACGCTTTAGCCTTATTTTATTTCGTTTTAACGAAATAATATATCGTTTTAACGAAATAATATTTCGAAATAACGAAACATTATTTCCTTTTAACGAACTATTATTTGGAAATAACAAAATAATATTTCGTTTTAACGAAATAATATTTCGTTTGAACGAAATAATTATTTTGTTTTAACAAAATAGGTATCTGTAGCGGTAATCAGGGCCAGATAACACCGCCTCGCTACTTTTTGATTGCAAATTCTACTTTCTTAGCAAGTAACACGGTTAGGTATTCTGGAAAAATATGAATTTTACTCATTAAATTTAATGACTTCACTTTATTGTTGAATAAATTGAGCAGAATTCACTCGAAACCCTCGCCAATCAATTAACGCTATGATCTTTCCGGTTTTCGCGATATGTGTTTGAAGGAATATTCACAGTGTTTTTTTTTTCGTGCTATTCCATATATCATTGATTGGTTTGTCCGTACAGAAAAAAAAGTGAAGTGGCGGAATGTCAAGGGGTGCCCCCCTCCCCCTACATGGCTTATCGTTCCTCCCCTCCTAAAAAAAACATTCTTATTGCAGACCCGATAACAACAGATTATAAATGGCTGACAAAGGTAGAAATAGAAAACAGAGAACGTCATTTTTAGATGTATAGGTGTACGGTCATGGGGGCCCGGGGGTGGGAGCTGCCAAATCGGGGAAAATCAATTATATTTTTCTGGCAGTTTTCATAATTTTTGAGCCAAGCTTCATTGACCTTCCTGTAGTGTCAAACACCCAGTCTATCGTCTTCATACAAGGGATGCCACCTTTAAGACCAAACTTGAAATCGAAGTCCGTAATATAATTTTTTGTTGGCGTGGTACGTTTCACAGGACGTGCCACACCAAAACATTATATTGCGGACTTCGATTTCAAGTTTGGTCTTAATTGGGTGCTAGTTTGGACTACAATCTTATCAGAGTGAAGATGCGTCTGATACCTTTGGATACACAGGCGTAACAATCTATTTAAAGCATTTACCGGGAGAGCATGTCCCCATGTTGTTTGGGAAGCAGGGGAGAGGGGGGGGGGGGGCGAACCGTCGCCTACAAACATTTCTGACGGAAATTTTCACATTCTGTCGGAAAATAATTGCTGAATTTGTATGAATCGAAAGCAAACACCATGAGACTTGGAAATGTCAAAAATTATATTGTTAACGTTATTGACTAAAATTAGCAGCTGGACAAGTCACAACTGAGGCACCCGATTAAGGTTTGTTCTCAGAGCCTCGGATTTAAAACAGTTTCTCTGGGGAGGCTCCAGATCCCCACCAACGGAAGGGTGAGACCCCCTACCATACTCTCGCCACCTCTGTATTGGACACCTCGGGTATGCCTACGGCACACACAAGTCCGCCCACCCCCGCACCTCCCCTTTGTTGGATTTTAATACGGCTGGCTTCGGGCCTGCGGTGTAGGGCATCCACCCCCGCTCACCCACCTCGGTTCCACATGCCTCAATTATGCCGGGAAAATATTCCAGCACCTTCTTAAAAAATGCCCGTACTCTTATGATAAAATGACGTTCCCCCATAAAGTTTGGAAAAAAAATCCAAAACGTTTGTTTAAAATGCGTAATTTCCCTGAGTCTGATTGTTCAGGATAATGTTTCTATCTCAAATAATGGAAGTGAACAATTATTCATGGGGAAAAATCGACGGAACATAGCATTTTCTGACATGTTTGCATCCTCCATCACCCCATGTACTGACTTGGTTATTTCGTGTTTATGAAATGATTATTTCGTTTTAACTGAGTGCAATTGCAACTAAACAAGAGTATTTTCTGTACACTATAAACCTGGTTTTAGCCCCCCCCCCCCCCCTCCCCGCTGCCTCGAAACCTTCCCTACCCTCGCCGTCCCTTCCAATACTACGGACTCAATGCAACACTAAATTGAGAAGATTCACAACTTCACGGCGATTGGAAGGTATTTTGATTCGATGATATTTAATATACTACGTGGGAGCGCGGTGGCTCAATTGTAACAGCTTGGACTTTAAACCGAAAGGGACATGGTTCGATCCCCGCCAGGGGTTATGCGTTGTGTCCTTGGGCGCGTACTAAGGCGCACTGCAAGTCTATGGCGTACTTGTCTTCAACCAATGCTAATCCTGCTTGTGTGTAGTTACGTTGGGGAGTCTGGCAGTTACTCACCGTTACTAGGTAGTTCTCTCCGGGTACTCCGGCTTCCTCCACCCGTAAAACTGTCCGAACGAGGTGACCCTGACTGACGAATGTTTCGTTAAATACCCAATAAATAAACTGACGAATGTTTCGTTAAAAAACCAATAAATAAATAAATAAATCAACCAATCAATAAATAAATAACGCCCTGAGTCAGCCGAGAAATGGTGGCGCGCCTTTCAAAATATGTGTCTCTGCAACTACAACTTTCTACCAATCTGTCTGTCGACACTACTTTTGAATGCAGGCAAATCAAGTTTTAACCACCCCCGCCCGACAAACCATGAGTCATCATCGAGATGATTCTGATAAGAAACCTCTACCGACGTTTGACTATGATTATCACAGAGTGTTATAAAAACGTCCTGCCAGAAATCACAAAACGGGACCGATAATCGCGCGATGAAGTACGGAAGCACACGCGAAATGCACTGAGAAATTTCTTCCATACACATATCGCGAAAACTGAAAAGATTGTAACGTCAATTGATCTGCGAGTGTTTCTAGAGAATATGACTTAATTTATTGCACAATAAAGTGAAGTCATTAATTTTAATGACTAAAATTCATATTTTGTTGGCATACGTAACTTTGTTACGAAGCCAAACAAGCCGAATTTGCAATCAAAATGTAGCGAGGCGCTCTAAACTGAACCAGCATAAAACAAACGGTCACAGATGTTTATTTCGTTAAAACGAAATAATTATTTCCTTAAAAGGGAATATTATATCCTCATTTCGAAATATTATTTCGTTTAAACTAAATATTATTTCGTTATTTCGACAAAATGTTTCGTTAAAACGAAATAATATTTCGTTAAAACGAAATAATTATTTCGTTAAAACGAAATAATATTTCGTTATTTCTAAATATTATTTCGTTAAAACGAAATATTATATCATTATTTCGAATTATTATTTCGTTATTTCGAAATATTATTTCATTAAAACGAAATAAAACAATAGTGAAGTCTGTTCCGTGTTATTTAAGACTGCCCTGTCGATGAAGAGTTGTTATGTCTGATCTACGAACAGAATCGTGTCTGACCCTGAAGATAATCGTTGCAAAACGTCGTAAAAAATGCAAGTCCAGTCCATCACATTTTTGAAATTTCAAACTCTCTTTTCGGGCGCTGGATACTGCAGACTGTGCCAGATTTTTTCCGAATATGTCTAGTAACCCTATTTACCAAAGACAATAATACATTTGCCTAATGGTGGCCCAAGGGTCTGAGATTAACTAAACAGCGGACGTTTGGTCGCTTCGTGAAAATGTACATTTCTGACAACAACTTCACAAGCCAAATACAACCTTTAACACAGTTATCACGAGGAAGTGTTTTTCGTGGAGTGTTAGATGGTTTTTCCCCCAAAGTAGTAAAAAGTTGAGACTCGAAATCTTTCGGCGGAGCGGTGCCTGAAGACAAAATGTAGACCTACTGTCGACGTTGTCCGAGCGCCGCCATCTTGATATGTCCTGTCCTACACAGGTATCCAACAGTGATATTGGAATATGTTTCATTTGGAGGTTCGAATTGGTATTGGAGTAACGGTGTGATCGAATAAGATACAAACAACAAAGCGGTTTATATATAGTGTTTCCGTTTGAGATCTGGTCGGTAAGGTTATGAATGAAAGTCTAATTTTGATATATATTTTCTTTCAATGCTGTATTTCAGAAAATATTTACACAACAGTACAGATTTTATCTAAGCCTTATAATGGTACTGAGTGGTACAGAGCATGTCCGTCTGAAATTGCATATCGTTCAAATTATTCAGATCCGGTAAGTAATTCAGCGTACTGCTGTTTGGATACCAAACGGTCATACAGAAAATTGAGGGTTTTCATCATCACCACGGCATCTCCAAGTACACGTGATCGTTGATTCAATAATATTAGTTACACAGTTTGTTGGTGGCCTAATATGGTTTTTATGGTATCGAGTCCAATATGAAATTAACTGACACCATATATACCATATTAGGCCACCAACAAACTGTGTAACGAATATATCTTACCGACTGCTGCATCGATGCACAGAACTAATAACAACAGCGATCAAAATTAAATGAGAGAATTCTCACAATGTGTTCACGTGTCTTTGCCTTGTTACAATTTATGGGAGAGTGCCCTCTCCCAAAAATTGTAACAGGGCAAATTCATATATACCAAACAGTTTCATTTCGACAGTAACATGACACACATCCACAGAATATGAAGCCTTTTAAGTTGCCTAACCTGCACTTCAGACCAAATATGGGCTCCCAACACTCAATCTTTCAACTTGAAGCGTTTATCGGCCGCCGCCATTTTGAATAATCAATGAACAATGGGGAGATTACCCACAGCTGTCAGCGTATATTGATGTTGACTGGCAGTATATGGTTTTATATGCAGTCTGCATGTGACGTCTTTGAACCAATGAAATTCCCAGGTATTTATATTAAAATATTTATTTCTATTTCGAAACAGTGCTAAGATTCTCTGCTGTTCTTAACAACATATGAAAAAGACGACAAAGATAAATTAACATACAGGACGGTCGTTCTGGAAAGGTCAAAATCCACGCATGGGCAATATTTACACGCGTGCGTCAACAGTGATTCTTCGGTATAAAACAACTGAATCGCCGTACAATTTTCAATGAAAGCCGCACCGGGTACGAACCGATGCTTCTTTCATTGAATATTTGCTGAAAACTACTCATTAATGATTGAGAAAAGCGCCGGTGGGCAACACCATTTCACTGCGGCTGTATTGTAACTCGATAGTGTTCACAAATTAAGAAAGCCATCCCTGTGAAGGGCCCTTTGTCATAGAAATGCTCACTCTGAACGGCTCGAGACCATCTCATGATTCATTCTCCACTTATTCTTCTACGCCATCTCACCTTGTGATTGATATTAACAGTTATAATCTTTGAAAAAGCAGGTGATTAGGCTCGCGGAACAAAACTTCAATCATCGTACTTCTCGGAAGCAATTAGAAGTAATGTTTATAATCTAGCAGCAAACAAATACACTTTGAGTACCTCAATGTCTGAACGATTTCAGCCAATATGCACCCTTAGTATTCTATCGCACAATACTGAAACTTTATATCACTGCTGATTATGCGTACACAACGGCCAAGTAGACTGGTCGCGGGTCTCAGCGTGTTGATTGGTAGAGGTAAATAACCATCACCCATGTGCAACACCTTCCACACTCTAAAATCAGTTGGGTTAAACATTAATCCACAATCAACTGGGTTTAGTTGATATGCACCTAATTTGGGTTACAAATCAACCCCCAATCAACTGGGTTGAGTGCATATGAAATCAAGTGGGTTCATATTCACGCAACCCAGTTTTTTTTTTTGGGGGGGGGGGGGAGTTGATTGTTTACCCAACTGATTTTAGAGTGTACAAACTGGCAAAGAGAGTCTGACATAGAAGCCAATCTTCTTCACAAGAAAATAGCTCCCTAATAATACATATTGAGTTGGGCTAATATGGCTGCGTTTATATGACGCACAGCATTTCAACTGTTAAGTTTACTCCAATTTTGTCGTTTCAGGTTCGAGGTGTCTTGGCGATGGCAAACCATTTCCAGGCTTGCTCATATCAGTTTGTTAACTACGGCGAATTAAATGGAAAAATTATATTAGTTCAAAAGGGAGGCTGTTCCTTTGTGGAAAAGGTATAGCATTTTTAAATATAAGGTACAAACACTGTTTAATGATTCGTTACCAAGTACGATGCGTGATAAATGCTCTGGGTATTTGTGCTATTGGTGTTTGTATTTGGTCTTGGGACACACAGCTGATTCTCTACGGTCATTTCAAGTGTGTTATAGGAAAACACACTATGAGTCGAATAGTCTGATGGGCAGAGTCAGTGATGTCAACACAAGTGTGTGTGGGAGTGGTTGCATTTGTTCCAAAAATATTCACTGAACCTTCCATGGTTTGGTAACAGAATGAAAAACGAATCCATTAGAATGACATTTTCTTGATTTGAGGAATTTGACTATAGCAATGGAATGTTAAGGGAAGCAAGGTCGTGATTCAGGTACAAAAGACGCACCAACATAGATATTTCCCACTGAAACCTTTTTTTCCCGTAATAGTCAGCCAAACTATTTTATTCTCATGTATATATAGTAGAGCAAACAAACGCAGTATTTTTTTCTGTGGTAAATATTACAAATGTGTTATGGATGATTATTTCATTGTTTGGAATTTGATGATATTTCTTCATTACTAATTAAATTTTGATGAGTTTTGGTGTCTTAACACCAATGGCGTTTGCACGGATAACGTTCAAATGTGGGTACCCTACGCCATGTCCTGATCAAAACCAATAACGGGCTTCAGTCACTGCTCTAACTCTCCTTACCTTCGACTCCATCAAGTAGTTTATGGTCCTTTGTAGGATATTATTCCACTCCTGAAGAAGGGCCTGCGTGAGCAGAACGACGTTGTTTGGGACGTTGATGCGTTTCCTGTCCCTCCTGTCCAGCTCTTCCAATGAATATGCTCGATCGAGGACAAATCTGGACTGTAGGTTTGCCAATCGAGAACTGGGACATTGTTTTGTTTGAGAAACTCATGACAAACCCTATCAACGTGAGGCATGAGGACCTGATCCCGATATCTTATGGCTGTAAGCTTGTCCTGGATGACCACGAGAGGTGTTTTCACGCCACAAGAAACCCACCCCAAACCATAACATACCCTCCCACTAGTCTGTCATTTTCCTTAACGCACCTGTCAGAATATCGCTCACTTCGACGTCGATAGCAATGTTGTCGTCCATCTGACATGTAACGCGTGAACCGAGACTCGTCAGTGAACAACACACGTCTCCAGTGGGCCAAGTGAAACAGATTTGGTGCTTGTGCCCGCAGCCATTGCAATCGACGTTGATGCCGCCTGGGTGTAAGTTGCGGACCAACGTAAGGATGTCGTGTCCTTGAATTGAACTTCCACAACCGACACCTAACTGTTCTTGGACACACTACACTTGGCGACCATGAGTGCCTACAACCTGACTCGCTGTCTCCGCTGCTGTCTGAAATCGGTTAAGGTGAGAGATACGCGCGTCTCTATCTTGACGTGGCGACGTAAAGTGCGGACGCCCGCTCCTGGGATGGTCGACTACTGTTCCTGTGGATCTCAGACGCCCAACGAAACGAGCTGTCGTTGACTCATGGACACCAAATTGCTGGGCGATGAGACATTACGATTAGATTAAACATATTTGTATTTGCCATTCAACAATGCAAATCAGGACTGGAGGACAAGTGCTGACCACTTAGGAAACCCTCCACTCCTGTACAAAGACTAATAGATTACAAAAGGCAGAACAAAATATAACGATATGTAAACATTATACACAAAAGAAGTTCAGTCAAAAGAGAGAGAGAGAGAGAGAAATAAAGAAAGAGAGAATAGAGAGGGAGTGGGAGAGAGGGAGAGAGAGAGAGAGGGAGAGAGAGAGAGACTAGATAGAAAAACGGGTAAAATCCGATTGAAATCAAAGAAGACAAAAAAAAAGAACAGTATACAACAGAAATTCCAGTGATGATGCCCCCCCCCCCCCCCCACCCACAATTTATTCAATTCTAAATTTAGTTTAATGCCGCTAAGGACCGTTCACAGAACATTGTTGAGACCAGTTAATCTTTGCGTGCTCATTCCACGTCCGTACTAACCTAACATTCGCCGTGTTGTCCTCACACAGATTGATTGTCAAGTCCCCCTGCGAGAGGACACCCACAGTGGAAGTTAGATCACCTGTATAACCTTGGGATACTCAGACTTGCTGAGAGGCGCAGAAATAAGGGACAAAATTAGATGCATTTCGTAAATTGTATTGGGATATGTCGGCGACACGAGATGGTAAAAAATCGTGGAGGAAGTTCGGAGCATTCCCAGTGAGAATTTTGTAAAAGTTACACATTTTTGTGAACATAGCGCCTGTTTTCCAGACTACTCTAACCAACTTCCAACAAAAGTCGATCCCGTGGCACAGATCTTGTCAACCCGCTCACTATTCGGAGCATTCCCAGTGAGAATTTTGTAAAAGTTACACATTTTTGTGAACATAGCGCCTGTTTTCCAGACTACTCTAACCAACTTCCAACAAAAGTCGATCCCGTGGCACAGATCTTGTCAACCCGCTCACTATTCGGGCTGCCTCGTAGTGAATATCTTCAATACGATTTAGTTGATACTGAGGAGCACCGCTCCACACAGAACTACCATATTCCAAAATCGGTAATATGAATGCATGATATATTTTTTCAAGAATTTTTCTGTTAAAAGTATACTTCAATTTTCTTAGTTGGGACAATCTCGAGCAAGCCTTTTTACAAATGTTATCAATGTGATCTGACCAAGACAGGTTTGATTCTAAGGTTTAACCCAAATGTTTGTGAGAATTACAAAAATCAATTCTTTCGCCATTAAACAAAATATTTAATGACGAGATATTTTTCTCAAGTGTGAATAGGATTGCTTTCGTCTTTTTTGCATTAAACGAAACAAGCGATGTGTTAGCCCATTCGTTTACTTTTTTGAGTTCCTCGTTCATTTTTGCTTCGACGTTACATGGGTCATTGGAGGATTCTGTCAGACACGTGTCATCGGCAAACATGCGAGTAACTGAGTCAATTTTGTCGACGATGTCATTGATATATATAAGAAACAGGAACGGGCCTAGGACCGACCCCTGTGGAACTCCAGCATTGACTTTCTTATAGTTGGAATTGTAACCATTTATTTTTACCCTCTGTTTTCTGTCTTTTAGATAGCTGTGAAACCAGCGGAGCAAAGGACCCGAGATACCGTACTGTTTTAATTTATATATGATTCCTACGTGCCATACTCTATCAAATGCCTTTGAAATATCACAAAAGACACCAACCACATATATATAAGTTTTTATCCACTGCGTCACAAAGGTTATGATAGATCTCTAATAATTGGTAAACGGTGCTGTTGTTTGGAAGAAAGCCTGACTGTAATACATAAAATAGATTGTTGCCTTTAAAATATTTATAGACTTCCTTAAAAACAACCTGCTCCATTATTTTACCAACACAAAACAATAAAGAGATAGGTCGATAATTTTGGGGGTCTTGACGATCACCTTTTTTATAAAGAGGGATCACATCAGCACATTTCCACTCCAGAGGAAATTCCGACAACTCCAGTGATTTAGAATAAAGCAGAAATAAAGGTCTGCTTACACTAAATTTAGTTTCCTTTAATATTCTATGTCCAATACCATCGTGGCCGCTGCTTTTGTTAGTTTTAAGAGAATTGATAATCTGAATAATGTCTTCCTGTGTAAAAGAAATTTTGCTAAATGATTGCGAACATTTGCGTTTGAAGGGGGGTAGTTGTTTGCTATTCGAGTTCAACATACTATTTTGAATAAATGTCTCGTTTAAAATATTAGCTTTTTCATAGTCGGTTTCAAAAAGTGTGTTACCTGAATCAGTTTGCAGCGTCGGTATTCCTGGATCGGAAGCAAAGTTGTTTTGAAACATCTTAACAATATGCCACAATTGCCGTTGGTCGTTGTTTTCTGATATTGAGGTATCTATTTTTTCTAAGTATTGTTCCTTGGCAATTTTTTTCATATTGTTAACTTTGTTTCGGGTAGTTTTATATTTCGCCCATGTGTTTGGGTTATTGCCTTTCAGAGCTAATTTACGCAGTCGATCACGAAGATGAATAGTACTTCTAATAGCGCTATCAAACCACGGCTTATCATACTTCCCAATTATAACTTTTGTATGTGGAATACATTTTTCTGCAAGTTCCAAAAAAGTAGAAACAAAGTTTGACAGAGCATCATTAATGTTCTCCTCACCGCATATTAGTTTCTCCCATTCTGTCTCGTTTATAAGGTTATTCAATTTTATAAAATCACCTTTTTTGTAATTCCAGACCTCCCGGGTGACAGTTGATTGAATAGGGTGTGCACATACTACATGAGTGTAAACTGCGAGATGGTCGGATAAACCTAATTCCAGCGTGCCCGAGTGAGCTATCGTAACCGTGTCACTAACAATTATAGGGTCAAGTAGGGTTCGAGATGTCTTTACTATTCGAGTGGGCTCAGATATAACATTCTTCAAATTGAATAGTGTTATAAGAGACTGTAGCGTACATTGCGATTGAACCTGCATAATTAGAGCAATAGCCCCACCCCTATCAACTTCGGACGTTCGCGGCATTTGGTTTTCAATCGAGTTGAAATGAAATGTTGTGCAATCGATGTGTATTGTTTGAAAAGTCGATTTGGTTAGGCTTTCAAGCCCATAGCACGTGAGAGTGCCCCGGATGCACGCTTTGTCTAAAAATCTGTTGAGAGCATGCGGCGTGGCACGTGATCATGGTTGACTGAATTTTAACAAAAGTCTCTTTCGACAGTACACTGAGGTAGCCATGTGTCGGGTTTTATTACATTTGGTCCACGGATAAAAAACTGTTACAAAATATCAGTATATATTGAAACCAAATTGATTTCAGAATGGCCAAACACACAAAAAATTGATTTTGTTAAGTTGTTGAGCTTAGGAACTGGTTAAACTGAGAGGCAATAATTGATGTCATTCACTGCCTGGCTTTAGTTTCATCCTTACAAGGTTATTACACCAGCTTTTGTGATTCTTATAAGAATTAAATGCTTTTTAAATTTAGAGTTTGCTGCCACGACCAGCCATTGGGCAGAAATATGTGAACTTGATAAAGAGATAAATTTAAAGTTCGTTAAATTGAATTCATCTTTAACTATTTTGCTGTTTCGGCATTCATTATGTTGTATGTTAAACTGAAAGGGAGGTTTGGGACCTCCTTTCGCAATCATCCTTTTGAGAGACGAAATGCATAGATTGGCTGAATGTGGAATTCAGTGAGCGAAAGTATATAGATTGTTCACATTTGCAAATTGTATATGGGCAAATGTGCATGCTCATAACTCCTTTTACTCAATTTGTAATTATGTGATATGTCTGAGCAAAAAGCTGGGGGGTATTCTTGCTCACCCGAACACAGGTACGCACTCTTTCCTTCTCTCTCTCCCTCTCTCTCTCTGTAATTCTACGAAGTATCCGGACGAGTACACTACTTTTGTTCAATCGAACTTACCCTCAGAACATACCCGTGTCATATTGTAGGCCCCTTAACACTACGTGCAACTATTATAAGTAGGATTCATAAAGAATATGAAGAAAATAAATTTGGTTTTCTGATTTGGAAGGTTTATCTGGTCTTTTGTGATAATTAGATTTACACTTGTACAAAGGATCACACCCTCAGAGCATACCCTTGTCAAACATTAGGCCTTTGGATCGTATAGCAACCATATGCTAGCATAGAAACCAAGATGGCAGCCTTCAGTATACAAATGGACGACGGAAACATGTGTCATCCTAACAATATGCGCTGCGCATTCACGAAGAACACGTATCGCTATGAGGATTATGCCACAAAATGGACGCTCAAGCGTGCTAACATGACAACTAAACATAACTTAACTAGGTCACGTGACATGGCGTCACTTCCAAGGTCCAGGGCGAGGTCCATCCAATGCGGCAAGTTCGGGTACATGCTATACTACTCACGACTGAGGGTCGAAGTAGCTGGGGAGGTGGCACGTGTGACAACTAGCAATTTTGATGGAAAATTCTGGCCTGGCATGCGTGGACATCGCTGCCCAGTGAGGATTACGATCAGTCCACGGCGACTGTACCGTAGCCGCCAAATGGAACATTATCTTATATATCACAACATACTACTTAGCTATCTTATTATAACTACTAAGCTATCTTGGTATAACAACTTAACAATCTCGTTTTAATAATCAGCTATTTTTTTATAATAACTTACGTATCTTGGTATAACAACTTAAATATATTTTTGAAATCTTCTTTTAAGTACGTTGCTATCTTTTTATAGCAACTTAGTGTAAACTATTATGTGATGCTAATACCCGATCGTAGCAATGAGTCCTCTCGACAAACATTCAATTCGGGATGTGTTTGTAAATGTTTTACAAAATAAATATCATGAAGCTAATCAAGAAAGAACGTAATATAATCTGAATTCCTTGGCGCGATTAGTAATAAAGACGATTATAGACCTCTTAGCATTGCAAGATACTTCTGCCAGATCACTATTTCTAATTTAAAGATTGTTGTTAATAAAAATTCTACTTTATTGACATGCTGTACTGTTGTGTAAATGTTTTCTGAAATACATGGCAGGTGCCGTACGAAATTCTTAAATACGAAATGCCATATATAAAACAAATTATTACAACGACCAGGTACTCTGAGTGGTCAAAGTGCGTCTCGTTGACGAGAACAGATCTGTTTAACAACCCAAGACGCATATGGCTTATTGTTTGATCAGGTCGATTTGGTCTCATCAACGAGACGAAATCTGAAGGCACCGATTATTTGATTTTAGTATATTCTGTATATATTTCGACGGGTGAATATTCGAATTTCTTATATATGATATCTAATTTTCAGTTTTGGTATTTCTTGAGAAAGTTTAAAAGAGACATACGTCCGAAGTATATCGTGACTGAGCCGGATTATTAATTTGAGTCGACGTTAAACTGCCTTTTTACCATCTTTTTATTCCGTGCCGGCGCGGTGAAGAAACAGTAAGATGTGTAGAATGTAACCCTTTTAAGCAACGAATCGACCGCAGATGATCACGTAATATATAAATTCAACAGGTGAAAAAAAATCAAAAAATTTCAACAAGATCATACGATGTGATCCCATTTTGGAATGGGCTCAACGAGCTCGTTCCAACGAGGGGTCGCATGGTATGGTTTTGTTGACTCTTCTGAAGAATTTGAAAAAAAATAATATTTAAAATAATTTATTTTGATATCGTCTGCATTGGATAAAGGGTAAAAGAAATCTCCATGGACAAGTCATCAGATAGATACATTTTTCGTGGGCGGGAATGTTTTGATTTTTCAGATTCGGATACGGATTCGGTTGGTTTACGGGAAAAAAACCCTTGTTTTCGGTTTAGTTTCGATGTTAAAAGCATATAGGAAATGACGACATTTCACCAGTGTCCTTAACCATTTACCCAACAAATCGGCCACATCCGCCCGCGTAATATGCAAATTCAGCAGCTGAAAACATATTATTTTTCAACAACATTCAAAAAAGCCATATTATACGAACCCTCTTTGGAACGAGCTCGTCGAGCTCGTTCCAATAAGTGGGTCACATAATTTGGTTTCGTTGAAATTTTTTGAAAAATTTAAAAAAATGTTATTTAAAATAATACTTTGATATCGTCTGCGAGGGGTAAAGGGTTAACTTGTAAAGAATCCACAATAGTTTTTACAGCACCACTTACCAAAGAAAGCCCTGTCTGAAAGTTCCTCATCTGGATCAGCCTAAGTTCCCATTTGATCATTCCTAGTGCTTGTAAGTAAAAGTTGCTAAGGTCATTGAGTCTGGAACACAACGTATTCGCCCGTTTGCTGGATAGACTTGCCACAAGGCCAGTTCCCTCCCTGTAAGTCAGTTTGATCGGTTAAGTCACAGTGTAAAACCGTCCGGACGGTTTTTGAAGAGTCTTGCAATTCGTTTTTTCGGATTGCTGCACAAATCGGAAAACGAACCGCAAAACGCTCAGCTTTACACTTGTCAGTTCAATGTAAATGTATATTTTGTTCACCATTAACATACAGTTAAAACTAGAAGTCCTGTCATGAAATTCGCACGAATAGCACGTCGATCTACGCGTTAATCTACGCGTTATGACCATAGTAAGGTTATCAAATTCTTACATATGGCCCGTGCACAAGCAATGCTTCAGCCAATGGACCTCCGGGTAACCCGAAAGTCCATTGGCAGAAACATTGCCTGTGTTTGCTATGAGTAACCAGGGGAACCTGCCATGCTCTGGATGCCATTCGATATGGAAATTGCGCGCAATTCCAACGCGCAATTAAGCCTAGATAAGCGCACAGTTCGTGACAGGACTTTTAGTTTTAACTGTATGTATCTCGGAAGTACCAAAGAGGCTTTTACTTGCTTCTTTAATTATTATATTCCACACATTTCCAATGTTTCCTACTCTTAGTCAAAAACTAAGATGCTTTTCGAAAAAAGTGAAAAAATTAAACGTATGTCAAGTAAAATGGTTGCGCGAATGATATTAGATTTAGTCCTTTGAGCCCGAGCGGCCGCTTTTCCCACCAGGAACATGATATGTCATAACGTCATTAAATATGATGGCTGTTCAGTAAATGTTTGGGTAGACCAATCAATATTTTCAACGTGCAGCCCCGAGGCTGCACTTTGGAAATATTGTTTGTTCTACCCCAAATAATGAATATGGACTCTTCTAATTGCTGCATTGAATTGACATGGTAGATACCACTAGAGTTCAAAGGGTTAATATAAGACCTTTCTATTAAATTTTATTTCTTGCTTTACTTTTTTAATTTATATTGCAGGCTATGAATCTTCAGAAAAGTGGTGCGATTGGTGGAATCGTCATAGGTGAGCTCAGTAAAAATACAACACAGAGAGAGGCTGTTAGTAATCCGAGCACGAGAAACCGATTAACCCTTCAACACTGAAGTTTATCACATTAGCGTGAAATACCTATTTAGTAGCCATGCGATATATCCAAACGTCACTAGACACTATGCTGCAGAATGAACGATGGACGTGACAACAATATTACCACACGTTCCACTTTCCGATAAGAATGAAATAAAATCCCCGCTCTCTGAGTGGACGAGGGTTTTCTAAGTTTTGTCTATGTTTACGGCACCAGTACTAAATGTTTACCCCCTGACGTCGCCACGCGAAATATTTGAAATGACGTTGCTCGTTTCGTAATTATTCCGTGAACGGAGTGACATGCAACCCGCTTTATTTTTGTTGATTTTTCACACGTGCCGCAGACAATTTTCCGAATGAAGTGTTTTTTAAATTACAAATCAGTTTACCAGTTGATGTAAGATGGAGAGGCCTCGACCGTTATTATTTATTGTTTATCCCGTGACATCGTGGGGTTCACGAAAGGTTTTTTTACACTAAACTTGTCGTAAAAAGTTGCCCTGCTCATTTAGCGATGAATCGAGGGTAACATGGTCTGCGGTTTGCTGCTCGAGGCGCCTCGGTTGAACATAAGTTCCGAACCACAAAACTCAGACTATGTTGCCGTCAGTTCATCACAATAACTTGTAATGTTTGGGGGGGGGGGGGGGGGTTTGTCGAAAGTTTTTACAATGCCGTAGGTATAAAATCATTGAATTATAAATGTTTAACTTTAGAAAAATATCAACAAATATTGAAAATTTAATGCAGGCAGGCTGTTGAGGTGCAATAGGAAAATGAATACCGGATCGTTTTATTTTCGTTGAGTTACTTCCCTTGCAGCAGATCTGCGTCAGCAAATTTGGTTACAAAAACACCCCCACTTTAAAGACACCAAGAGTGAACTTGAAATTGGTCACCTACAGTGCTCAGACTTACACATTCTCTAAATAACCAAGAATAAGCTTAATAGCCCACCACCCGATCATATGGGCCTTCACAGAAGGACACAAAAAGTACGTCTGAAAAGCACGCAGATTGTATGGTGACTTTGAATTCTATATTTGAAAAGTGTAATCGCACCCAACTGAAGAAAGAATATAAGATAAGATAAGATTGTACAGTGAATCTTCAGGGGGAGGGGGGGGGGGGGCATTCAACGAACCACGGCCAACGCCGGGCCTGGATCTTGAGTACTAAATGTTATGTAATTTCAGCTTTGAGCAATGAAATTTATTTTTGATGCTTACCAGCAATCGGTAGAAGTACCGTAACTGCACCATGTCAAAACATGAAATTGACGCAAAAATTTCTAGAACAGCGATAAATAAGATAAACGTCGTTTTTTATTTAGGGGAGGGTGGGGGGGGGGGGGTCGAACGCATTTTAATGTTTGGGTCAATGATCTCTAATGGCGTCACTGATCAGCTGGCCCTTAACTCTAGATACTGTCCCTGGTCAGTAACGCATTTTGTCACATGTTTTAGTTTTTTGGAGGGAAATTACATTTACAAAAGATGAAAGGGGAGTGAATTGATGGGTGGTAAAAATAAACCATCAAGAAAACGCACCGAAAAATGGGAATCGCTCCAATCAGGGGTCAAAATTAGCGATAACAAAATGGATGACAACAACCAGAAGGTGACTACAGTTAATGAGACAAATGATCTGAGGGTGAAGAAAAAAATTGTTCAGTGACTTAATTATGCTTGGTGACAATTTCTTAGTACCTATAATCAGAGTATGGGTTGCGCAGCAAGCAAATAAATGTTATTATTTTGAAATCACCATCGAAAGGCATCCATTAGAAGACCCATGCATACCATCGAGATGCTGATGAAGCATGTTGTGTTCCTACATTATTTTTTAAACCAATATATATTAACGCCTAACCTACACAATTATCAGATGACAAATGTAAAGCAAAACAAAATTTCGAATAGAGCCCTGCAAAGTTTCAAGATTAGATTCGATTTTGAATATTAAGTTGGTATTCGGTTCGTTTAGAAATCGGTTGCCCGATTCGTTTTCCTTCGAATTTTTTTCACTGAAATTTCACTTGGTATCGATCATTGTTGTCCTCTCACAAAACATATAGCTAAGATATATATTGCACATAAATAATATGGAAAATAAAGTCCGAGTGTAATTACTGCTATATTAACATAAAAAAGTATCTGTACTTATGCCACCACCCACGTTAATTCCAGTTTTACTAGTCACTACCACTGCTGAACGCAAATTTAAATTTCCCAAGCAATGTCGATGATGAGCTCATGGGTGCTAGCGGCTAGCCCCGATTTTCTGTTTTGTATTGCTAAACTCAAAACACCACGGATGTCAGGGTAAAGCCAGTCTAGAATAGACGAGGCCCCTACGCCGATTTGCAAGTTCAGATATATGTATATATTTCTTCTCTCTGTGTCGTAAGCACACATGTTTTAACTGGATAATTAGTCTTAGGCTAATTATCTAATAAAACAGGGATGCCACATTGGCATACTACCAGTCTCCACGTTATCGTCGATCAATTAATCTAGCAGTGACTAGCAGTTATAAATTAATTCCAACCGTCACGGCTATCAAGAATATTATTTCTCGAGATACGCTAACCTTGATAGCACATGAATTGGAGAACGCTTATTCTATCTTCAGAAATGCCGTGCGCCACTCTAGTCATCTTGAAATATTGTTATCTAACATTCCGGGATAAGGTATAAAGTGTGGGGAATATGTTAGTTCAGGGAGACTCTTGGGTTTTGACAGTTTAGTACGCCATAATAGGGTTTCGTGGCGAGTGGGATTGATGGGCAATCCACGGAACGAGGTTGTATGTCGCTGTTCTCAGATTAGGTGGCAGTAGGAGGGCTAACCGGCCCGAATTCACAGAATAGAGTACGAACCCAAGTAAAGGCTTTGTTTTGATATCGTTTGCATGAATCGTATCGCACCTGCCTCCAAGTGTAGGCTTTTGTATTGTGGTATTGACCCTTGGGAACGCTGAAGTTGATCGCGTAGTAGTCTGTGTCAGTATCAGAGTGTTGTGAATATCGACGCAAAGTCGATCAGTGACAATTCGCGGAAGCACGGAAGCGTATTTTGAAGGTGTGAGTTCTACCATAACTGTGTGAATTCCAAACGGACAGGAACATTGGAGGAGAGTTCTATCAAAAGGACACAGGTATAAGGCACGTGACGTAGACTTGCTAAACTAGCCGACTGAGTGGATGAACCGAATCCAAATCAGAACTGTGTTGCCACGAGGAAATTAACATTGCTAGTCAGGATCACCCGGCGGTCAGAGCTGCAGACGCGTACAGACATAAAAGTTCTGACTCGGTGTATGAAGATCCTGTTGCGAGCCCGCGACAGTGACATTTTCAAGACGTACTATAGCGCCAGTACGGGGCTATAGATTAACTGAATATTTAACCTATGTGATAAATCTCTTGCCATGTTGTTCAAACTATTAAATATGTTGAATATGGAAATCAGTTTATTTTAAATGTAAATAAAAGAATCGTTATTACTTTAATCAATGTTTCCTTTACGCAGTCTGAAGGGGTTAGGAATTACACCTAACGAAGAACGAACCTATTTCGAGTTCCCTTGGCAGGGAAAAAAATCATAGCGCGGTCCCAACTCCGCTCTGTGAGCCGAGTTTGACCCTTGCCCGGATTCCAACCCTCCTTGTTGGCTCCCCCCTCCCCCCAATATTTTGAACGGCGAGGCTAAACAGCCCCATACTATCCCTCCCGCGCGGATAAACGTGTTGACAAAGAATATAAGAACATTTGTAATTTTATTTTATAGTTTGTAATCTGTTTATTATTTGTATTCATGTTGCAGACGACACTACAGGAACTACGATTGATACTGAGTTTTTGATTAGAGATGAACAGCATCCTGTTGATATACCCTTCCTATTTCTGTGTGGTGAAAATGGAGCAGCACTGATAAATGCATACAGCAAGGACAATGAGTTGGAAGTTGTTCTTGCGCATACGCCGATTTTTACAAGTACGTATCTATTGGAGTCTTTATGATTCAATGCTGATGTTCCTAGACTTAACATTGCGAATGAAAGTATCCTTTCATCACCCCCCCCCCCCCCCACCCCCAGATTGCACATGCCACCCTGTTACCCTCAAGGAGCAATGTTAGTGTTTTTGTTCAAATTTACCAGTTGAGCATTGTAGATGGCGCCTTGTTGCCCTCAAGCAGCGATGCGAGTGCTTTTATCAGTCCAAGAACAAAGCACAATAAGCAATATTTACGCCCGCCTTACATCCTTTCCTGTGCATGTTACAGGATGACGCGTTAATTTTAGATACGCAAAAACATGAATATTTTTATTCCGACTAAAGGGGGTACAACGGTAGCTCAATTTATGGGACATACCTATCGGACAATGTTTGGAAGTGTTCTTCACATCGGGTATGAGAGTTCACTGTGGACCTACATGGCCAAATACAAGGTTCAATGCTGTGTAGGAGGCGATTAACTGCTTCGAACGAGTATGTGACACTTTACCTTCATATTGTCATGGACGCAGCTGAAATAACAAGAAAGTGGATTGAAATTAAACACATGTGTGGGATTTTGGATTAAGTTTTAAAGACGTTCCAGGAGAAGGAGATTTATCATGAACGCCAGGGGCATTGGAAGCATTTCCAACGTAGGAGGCGAAGGGCAACCACACACTGATGTATATATATATTAATCGTAATGCGTGTGACTTTGTGTCGTGAAAGGAAAACAATACCGACGCTATATTTCAGCCAGCACACCCTTCTAAGTGTTCGACCCGCCGAGGAAATAAGTGTTAAATATAGAGCCAAAAAGGCAGCTTCCTCCCAGCTGCCTTGGTCATAGAAAAGACAAACCATTCGTGAGAATCTTCGCCCACACCGTACGAATAAGAGCAATTTTACATACCTCATTTATTATTTATCTATGTTTAAGGTCACACACTTATGCAATATGGCTAATCATGTACGTGACAGTTTTGCGGGAGGAGGAAGCCGGAGTACCCGGAGATAACCACGGAGTAAAAAGGAGCAGCTGCCAGCTCCCCAACATCGTAACTCCGCACTGGAGCACAGACAGGCTTAGATTGGTTGAAGACATGCGTCGCATCGACGTGCAGTACGCCTTAGTACACGGCGTCATCGTGCCCCCATGTGGACAATCTGTGCCCAAGGACACAACGCGGGAGTCCGAATTGATTGCACAGACAGTTACCCATCCAATGGCTAACCGGGCTCGACGTTGCTTAACTTCGGTGATCTGACGAGAACCACCTCCTTTATACTAATTCCCAATGGGATTGTACTGACCGGAACCTAAAGGAAAATACAGTTTTGCGGTTGAGTGATGAGGGCACCTCCACCCCACCCCGCGCGCACACACACGCATACACACAACATCTTGATCCTCTGATGTTATGGGGAAATGCATTGGTAAAGATAATCTCCCTGTTGAAAGGGATATTTTAAAATTATTTTACACGTCGTAGTGTTTTACTATTCCAGGTGTGGTGACCAAACCAATAGCCGACGAAAGTTAAAATTGACTGGTCCCATTCGTGGATAGTACATAAATGTATGGTATCCATGATCATCAGCGACAAACCTTGGTTATTTCATCATTATGAGCTCGGTAACGTCCCGCAGATCCATCTCGGTCAAATTCATTGGAATTAATACACCATTACCATTTTACCTATAAATCACGCATAAATTGAAGAAACAATAACAATAAAAGTAAAATGGCCTGATTCCCTTTCAGGGAGTTCCTAAAATGGTGACTTAAATTAAATCCAGATCAACTAGTAAACACTGACTCCGCTTGCCAGTCAACGTTTCGCTATTTTCATGGACAAAAAAGGTGTGCATTCAAGCTCGACCATACGTTATCATCTGAATGGCGGAGTAAAACACACGACACTGTGTTAGTGAAGACTATTCATTTACTGAGAATGTTATAAACTGACATAATGTGGCATATTACGGAAGCCCGTTGGGGGGGGGGGGGGGGGGCAACATTTGTAGTGGAAGCATTGCGAATATTCGCATTCACATTGCAAATATTCGCATTCAGCATTGCGAATATTCGCATTCAACCCATTGGGGCCAACATGTGCAGTGGGAGCATTGCGAATATTCGCATTCTACTTTGCGAATATTCGTATTCATTTGAGAATTTTCGCAATGCATTGCGAATATTCGCAATGCATTTCGAATGTTCGCATTCAACATTGCGAATAATCGCAATGCATTGCGAATATTCGCATTCAACATTGCGAATAATCACAATGCATTGTGAATATTCGCAATGCACTGCGAATATTTCCAAAACATTGCGAATATTCGCATTCAGCATTGCGAATATTCACATTCATCATTGCGAATATTCGCACTCAACCCATTGGGGCCAACATGCGTAGTGGGAGCATTGCGAATATTCGCATTCAACATTGCGAATAATCGCAATGCATTGCGAATATTCGCAATTGAATGCGAAGATTCGCATTGTTGAATGCGAATATTCGCAAAGTTGAATGCGAATATTCGTATTGCAGAATGCGAATATTCGCAATGTTAAATGCGAAAATTCGCAATGTTAAATGCGAAAATTCGCAGTGTAAATTTCCAATGCATTGCGAATATTCGCAATGCTGAATACTAATAATCGCAATGCAATGCAAATATTTGCAATGCATTGCAGATATTCTCAATGCATATCGAATATTCGCAATGCTCGATCGCCCGCTACATATGTCGGCCTCAATGGGCTCCGTAGCATATAGACAATACTGACATAGCATCGTTCATTTCAAATCTATTAATGGAGACCAATGAGTGATTGTGGCACATTGCTGTTTTTTTATTATTATTATTTGTTTTGATTGATTCTAATTCTTCGCTATAACGATGGCGAATAGATTGAAATAACGTAAACGTTCTTCATAAATCCTCTCATATCTGTGAATGCAACGAAAAACAAATATTTAGCATTCACATTCCGTTTAGACTTTGAAATCGTCCTTTCCGTTGGCTCACTGTAGCAATACACACTCGTTGTACAGTTTGGCAAAGACATGATATGTTATAAATATATCGTACATGTGGAGAAAGCTCTCCCCAAATACGGAATTTACAGACATCGTTTATATACTACTCAAAGTTTGCTAAGCACCGAGTAATCCATCTACCCGTTTTACGCATAGTTGAAATATTGTTATGAAAAGTGTATGTATTTTATATTTAATTATATCTTTAATGATTTAAGTACAGAAATTAAGATTTTATTTGTGTTTGCCATTATCTTTTAGCTTTTCTGGGCGCATTGTCAATTTTGCCTGCTTTCCTGCGCTTTGAACTGAAAACAAACCAACTGGCTACATTTTTATACACTGAACTGGTAACTTCGATGAAATTGCATCACTTACCCCCCTTGCATTAGATTACCACATTTAATATACTGCCAGTGTTGGTACATTGAATTAATATGGCGTCACTGTTCACGGTTATTATCGGTATATCCATCAGTGCTCGCTCACCAGTTATGGTTGTTCGTCAATCTATCCGGCTGGTGCAACAATATTTCATATTTCGTCTGCAGATCAATATCAGCATCGAGGCGAGGAGTGAAATATCATTTGTAATATTAATTGGAAAGGAAAGTGCTGTCAATATTTAACGTAGGTGTTGTTGAAAAGTATGGCCCTACGAAGCTTCGAGATTCGATTCGATTTCGAGGGAGCGCGGTGGCTCATTGATTACGAAATTGGACTCCAAACAGAAAGGTTCACGGTTCGATCCCCGCCTGGGTTAACTGCGTTGTGTCCTTGGGAAAGGCACTTAATCCCGATTACCCACGTGTGGGCTCGGTGGCGCTGTGTACTAAGACGTACTGCACGTTGGCGGTGCACATGTCTTCAACCATTGCTAAACCTCCCTGTGTGGAGTTAGTACGCTGAGGAGTCTGACAGCTGCTTACAGTTGCTCGGTTGTTCTCTCCTTGTACTCCGGCTTCCTCCGCTCACAAAACTGTCAGACACGAGATGACCCTGGCTGTCGAAAGTGTCGTTAAACCCCAATAAATAAATAAATTATTCGTTTTCGAATATTAGATTATTCGATTCGATTCGAAACAGGCTGTCCGATTCGTTTCACAGGAATATAGCTAGATATCAGTTATTTACGTCGCCTCACAGACGTATTGTTCAGATGGAAATTGTACATAAGTTATGCCGAAAATAAAAGCATCTGCTCCCTTGCCACCACTCAAGGTAATTCCAGTCTCACTAGGCACTACCACAATTGAAAGCAAATTTAAATTTCAAAACAATATCAACGATGAGCTGTTGCTAGCAGCTAGCCTAGTACCGATAATTTTCGCACCAGTTTCTGTTTTGAACAATAATCCTAACTGGGTAATATTCCAACTACATCATCAAGGTATTCCTTCGACGAAGGCATGCCTTTGTCATGTTGTTGGAAAATCTTATCTGTCGGGATTTGAGCCGTCACAGTAGGAACAAATCATGTTTACGAACCTCACCCCCACCCCTACCCCCCCCCCCCCAACTTCGATTCGAGGTTCGATTATATTTCGAAAAATAGAAACGATGCGTTTCGAGATTCCATTCAAATCGAAAATGTGTGATGTGCAGGGCCTTATTGAAAAAGTTGTAAATTGAGTAAAGGTCAATGATACATAATTCTGTTTTATTTTTAGACACTACCGCTGTAACGAAAACAGACCAAACTACGGACTCCGAAACTTCAGAGCCCCTCACAGGTAATCTGTCTATATGGAAATTCTTCACCTGAAATGTTTGCAAATAAAACCACCACACGCCATGCGTGCATAGTGTTACAGGTTTAGTGTCGGCTGCAATGATTTAAATAATGAACTTTGAGACAAGTATACTTCAACCAATGCTAACCCTGCTTGTGCGAAGTTGGTATGTTGGGGAGCTGACAGTTGCTCGCCGTTGCTCGGTAGTTCTCTCCGGATACTCCGGCTTCCTCAACCCGTAAAACTTTCACGGTCATGGTTAGCCATTGTGCAGAAATATGTGACCTTAAACACCACTAAATATGAGACAAGTATATTTTAAGGCATTTATTTCATATCATTTGATCTTTATTACTATGGTGAGTATTTTGAAATATACATCTATGAATTTGGGGAAACTGATTCAGTTGGATGTGCGAGATCCACCCGTAAATGCATGCCTGATAAACATTCGTTCGGTTGTTAATAAAGTATGGAACCTGAATGGTGTTCTCGAAGAGAACGACACGACTCTTTGTATTTTGACTGAAACATGGCTAACTCAAAATGACGATGTCACAATCAGTGATCTCAAACAAAAGGATAAATCTTTCATTCATCACCCACGATCAGATCGTACCGGTGGAGGAGTAGGGGTGCTGTTTGATTACTCTCTCAAGATAAAACCAGAGTACCCAAACAGTTTAAATCCTTTGAGCTTATGCCAGAGACACTTGCTAGCCGATCTCAAATAAACCGTATAACCGTTATTTATAGGCCGCCATTTGGTGCTAAAAACAAAGCTTCGGAAAATCCTTTTCTTCCAGAATTTTCCTCCTTCCTTGGTGACCTGGTTGTGACGAATAGCCCGTTCATCATCGTAGGAGATTTTAACTTCCACGTGGACAACACAAATGACAATAATGCCACTAATTTCCGCAATACTCTGAAATCCATGGAACTGTATCAGCATGTTCTGATGTCGACACACAAGTGTGGCCATACCCTCGACCTTGTCATTACCTGGGAGTGTGACAAAAGCTTGGTAAGTGACATCGAAGTTGCAGATGTTGGCCTATCGCATCACTATCTTGTTAATTTCAAAATCAGTCTTCCTCGGTGCTTCCCGCCCCATGTTAAACTGAACTACAGGGAGCTCCGGAACTTTGTTCCGGAGGAATTCTCTCAAGCTGTGAGTCCTGTTTCCACTTTGTTACCGGGAGTAACCACAAACGTCGATTGGACTGTTGACGACAAATTTAAAGTAATGTGCAATGAACTGATTGATGAATTTGCTCACGTCAAAAGTAGATTGATCAGGGTGCGAGAAACATCTCCATGGTGTACTGTCGAGATCAGGTCAGCCAAACAACTCCGCCGATCATTCGAGAAACAGTGGCGTAAATCCCAGCTCGAAATTCATCGTGAACGTTATGTCCACCAGCGAAACCGAGTAAATGTTGTCATTCATGATGCCAAGAGACGATGTCCCGATACCAACCGCAATACCTTGCAGTGATTGATCAATGCCTCGTTGATTTTATTTTATGTCGCCGGGCACGTGAATATGTCTACTGTCAACGATTCTTATGTCCACTGTCAAGGAAAGCGTCTCGTTGCCATGACCAACGGTTCGTCGCAATGTCATTTTTTCACTTGAAATCAACTGAGACAAATACATTTAACTGAAGTAAAAAAGAGTGTCCCGGAAAAGAACTGGCGGACACTTTTGGGAAATTCTTCGTTAACAAAACTGAGACGATCCGATCTTCTCTTGCTTTTGTTGTCACACAAGCATCAATCACATCACATGTTAACCCTAAGACAGGCCATCACCTCTTTCGAAAACTGAATATCTGACATTAAATCATGGATGATGACAAACTATCTAAAACTGAAAGCCTAAAAAACTGAAGTAATTGACATCGGACTACCGAATCAACTCTCAAATGTGTCAAATAGCAAACCATATTTCAATGGTCACGTGATCCCCCCCCCCCCCCCCCCCCCCCCGGCTGTTATGCTGAACCTGGGATATTTTATGGATGGGAATCCAGTTGGTGGCAATCATGTTACGCAGGTATGCCGCAGTTCATACTCCTATCTGCGGAATATCAGCAGGGTCCGTTCCGTGGTCGACGAGGGGACTGCAAAACAATTGGCTCATGCGTTTGTAGACTAGTCTATTGTAACTCTCTGCTATTTGTATGTAAACAGTCAAACATTAAGAAGCTGCAACTTGTTCATAACCGTGCAGCAACAGTTATCATCAGGCAACGGAAATCATGTCTCATAACTCCCCTCCTCTCTCATCTACACTGGTTGCCAGTTGAAGAAAGGATCGAGTATACGTTGCTCCTACTGACATTTAAAGCCCTGAATGGCCTGGCTCCTGATAATCTGGGCAGTTTGGTGCAACGATATGTATCATCTCGACTTCTCCGTTCAACAGCTTCGAACTCCCTGATATCCAAATCAGGCATCCTTGCAACGGCAGACGATCGGGCGTTTTCCGTGGCTGGCTCCACCCTTTGGAATAGGCTACCCGATCACCTAAATACACCTCAGATGCTTGGAAGCTTCAAAAGGCACTGAAAACTCACCTTTTCGCGGGCGCTTTCGGTATTCATTAACTTTGTATCAACTTTATTATGTATGTACATGGAAGCAGAAGAGCACTGTAAAGCCTGAGAGCGCAATTTTTGTGGATTCATGGCTCTAAACTGTATTTATTGTTTATTATTATTATTATTTATTTCTAACCATTTGCATTAATTACATGTAGTTTGCTTGTAACGCCGGGACGACAGTTGAATGGTTGACTGGATAAGGTTGCAAGTTCGAATCTGGTAGAGGCAATTAAATTTGTCTTGTGTTGCTCAGCAAGACATACTCTCACCATCGTTCTGTGGATAGTTTAGTGGTTCAGCATGCTACTGCGCACAGGATGCTGGTCAGGTATTTGGAAATACTTTCAAATCTCTCACCGTGCGGTTCAATACACGGCAAAGTGTATTAGGTCAAACATTACAAACACTCGACCAAAAACAGAATACCGTGAATTGTAAATAACACTGTTTACACTTCTGAAAATAACAAATGATGTCATTTGAAAAACCTTTCTCAAATAAACTAAGAATGCAACAATAGGTAAACTGGCATTGCACAAGGTGACACTTTAAGGAAGGCAGTAAGTTACATGTAATGTAGTATGCACACATCTCTATGAAAATGGATGGCTGGAAGGTCAGGGAAAAAGGTCGCTTCCACGCCACCCCCGAAGAATACAGCATGTGGGAAACTTTGCTATTTGTGGCAAATGAGAGTTCCGGCAATCCATAACTTGCAGCCTCACCCTTCAATTTTGGACTGAAATGTAACTGCTCATTTGAAGCATGACTCTACCAAATACAAACAAATAGTCATGTAGCATACAGTACAGGCTCCGTGCGCTGGTCACTTTCCACGGGTGAGAAATATTTCTATAGACGCAATAATATTAGATTCCAAACACTAATTATAGGAATAATCATCACAACCCGGTGTTTCGTTAATTAAAATTTTGCTGCTGGTGATTTGTATTACCTGGTAAATGCATGCGTGGACACCACTTTCCTGCCAATCCACGGCAACTGCACTGTACTTTCACTCAAAACTTCAGAACATTTTTGACGAGTTAGTGACATACGAATGTGACTCGTGACGGATAGATAATTTCGACCTGATCGCGACTGGGTAGCGGTCCGGTCAAACTTAATTTTCTCCTTGTCTTCCTTCACTTTTGCTGAATTTGACACGTGGAAAAAGAAAGTCAAAACATTGAAGCTGAGATCCTATTTTCGTTTGTTTTCTTATTTTCGCATTATTTTGTTTATGAAACAAAGAGTGATCGCTTGACTGGTCTTGTTACGTGATCTAATTCATGAGAGGTGAGGGACGTTGTACAAACACGAGTGCGCGAATGCAATATAGTCCCTCGCCTCGATTGAATTATTTCACGTAGCCAGTCCAGTCAAGCGATTACTCTGTTTATTACATTTCATTATTAACGATAATTGTATTATTTAGCCCCTCACCTAATGTAACGGCCAAAACCGGCCAGCGTTATTCTCAAAAATCGTAAATTAATTTTCATTATTTTTTCATTTTTTTTCTCTAAAACATAGGTTATGACTCCTCATTGGAACGAGCTCGTCGAGCTCGTTCCCATAAGGGGTCATAACCTATGTTTATTTTTGCAAGTGTCGTCTGCTTTTCATGTTAGGTAAAGGGTTAAAAAAACAAAGACAAAAAACATTGAAGTCCCCAATACATCCACGGCAAAGTGTCTTCGTGTGCGCGCACGGATACATGACACAATTGTTGATTGCATAATTAACTTGTGATGTTATCGTTTACAATCAAACCCGGAAATCCCAGTAAATCACACTTTGGAAAGTAATAAATCTCTATCCGCTGGTGTGTATGTGTGTTGCAGTCCGATTGCTATCTGATGGAGAATGGTATCACCATTATGACCAAAGTTCTACACATTTAAGTTGTGGGCATGCCGCGTGAAGATCTCATGACATATTTTAGGATGTGCTGAGTGTGATTTGTTTAGTGTCACTCGCCAAGTCCGAGTCCAGTTTGTCAGTTCGTCCTGAACTGCCAGACGTCTTGTTCTCCTGAACCCTCAACCATTTCCAAAAAGACCATGGGCAGATTGCAAACCTTTTTGTGAAGGTTGTGGAAACTTTCTCAACTTTCGTTCATCTGTAAAACACAGACTTCTGTTAACTGGAAGAGTGCTAAATTATGTTTTAAAGGTGATTTGTAACAGAAGTATTTTTTTCAAAGATAGCATTTTACCAGCAAAGGGACCTAAGTTTAACAATACATTGTTCATAAATATAATTATATTACCATTTATTGGTGATTGTCCTTTGGCACTCTTCAATGAATTGTAACAAAACTATTTTATAATTTTGTATACAGCTGAGCAAACAAGAAGCTAATGCATGCAACGCTAAATTGGCATTCACCACTTTTCAGTAGATCCATAATTGGGTTTTGTTGCACTCAACTTGTTTCATCACAATAAAAAGAAAAGAATTGCTGAATCTTATGACACAAACCGTACCTGATTTTGTTATACCAATAGCTAACAAAAAATTCAAATTCCCCAGCCAATTGTGTTCAACAATCGGCAAAAACACTACTAATAACACTACTTATAAATACCAACTATTCAAAGTTTGCTAAGCACCAAGAATATCCAGCTACATATTTTACGTTTTAGTTGAAATGTTGTGATGAAAAGTGTATATATTTTTTACTTAATTATATCTTTACTGATTTAAGTACAGAAATTAAGATTTTATTTGTGTTTAGCATTATTTTTTAGCTTTTGAATACGATAACCATGGAAAATGGATATTATTGGTAAAAGAGGAAATGTTCCAATTTGCCAAAAAGTTGACGGAGCGAACTGGTATGGGTTCAGTGTCGAGTTTGAGACCCATTACTGTTAATTACAGCTTGAGAACGCTCAGCCCCCCCCCCCCCCCCCCCCACCCACTCTGTCGGTACTCCCGCACAACATGGGCAACATGAGGACGGGCATTATCATCCATCAGAATGAATCTATCCCCCACTGTACCTGATACAATCTGACATGGACATCCAGGATCTCATCAATATACCGCTGTGCAGTCAATGTATCACGTTCAAGGACACAGAGCTCTGTACGTCCATCCCTGCTGATGCCGCCCCAGACCATGATTGAGCCTCCACCATAGCGGTCATTCTCAGCAAAGTTGGCTGCATGGAATCGCTCTCCTGGTCTTCTCCATACCTTAGAACGCCTATCTGTGTGGTCTAGGCAGTACCTTGACTCATCTGTAAAAAGCACAGGTCGCCAACCTTCTCTGGTCCATCCAACGTTGTCCATGGCCCATTCATATCGTGCCTGGCTGTGGTCCTGGGACAGCGGAATGCGAATACATGGTCTTCTCGATCGGAAACCACCTTCGTGCAACCTTGTCTGGATAGTCTGCGTCGAAACATTTACCCCGGATGCATTCTGAAGGTCACTGCGAAACTGGGTTGCTGTGGCAAAGCGGTTGCTATGGGGGAGAATATGAATACACGGGAGTGAATTTATGTGCTACAGGTAGAAGCATAGACAGAAACCCCACACACAAACCCAAGGCTAAAGGGAAAAGTATACTCAATCAGTTAAACCTGCTTGGTAAAAATAGCTTTAACAAGGTGTTCGTTGAAAAACCCATTTCTGAGAGGGTAGGATTACTAACATATTGAACGGATATGATTCCTCTAAATAAAACAAAAGCGAGGAATTTGGACATTCTACAAAATGATGCGTGTCGGTGGATAACCGGATCAAGGGGCGATCAGATGGGAATTAGGTTGGATGCCGGTTAAAGATAGAATATACTGAGTCTAAAAAGAAAGTATAATAAACTTTGAGGGGCATTGTTTTTAGTATTATCGACCATAATCCCAAAACAAATTATATAAATTTATATTTCGAGTCTAGCTGTATGAATTTGCATAATTTCATGTTCTTACTGTTACCAGCGTCACGTCAGGACGTCGCAATTCAGACACGGGGTGAAATGAAAAGTTCACACGCTCTTGCCCTACCACCAGCGCGCCATAGACAAAATCGTGATTCGTCACTAAAAAGAACCGTGCTCCAACGCTGCTGAGTCCAGCGAACACGCTGACGTACCCATTCCATTCTGACGGTACGATGACGTTGGATTGGCCCGTGGTATGGACGTCTACGTCGGATGCCGTGTTCAGCGAGTCTGTTGCGGACAGTTTGTGTACTGATTCCATTGTTAGTTCTACCAGGAGTAATTGCTGCTGTCCTCGTCTCCGTAGGGAAGTGACCTAGCAAGTGAGACGTCCTGATGTGTCGGTCTTGTGCAGGGGTCGTAACTCTTGGTCGACCTGAATGCGGTCGGGCGGCAGTAGATCCAGTGGTTCTATACCTTCCAATGAGGCCGTAAATAGTGGCCACATTGACTCCTAACTCAGCAGCGAGTTCATCTGGAGGTATCCCAGCCTCATGCATACCAATGACACGCAAACTCTGATGTTCGGTTAACCTTGGCATTTTTTAAATGTCGAACGACAAAAACTAGCGTGTTTTCTCAATAGCCCAGGCTCTCTGGCACAAAATAACACAAAGAAAATCGTCGGTCAACAATTCAATTTGACATTCTCGGGTAGCACGTACTATTTTGAAATCCGTAGGAAAATTTATACGGTTAGGTGGACAACAACACCATGTCATTAAACTCTTTACACGACTTCTTGTCCACATCCATGCAACATTAGAACTATTATATTTCACCCTTTATGCTATTTTTCACATTTGTTTCTATTATACTTTCTTTTTTGACCCAGTTTTTATGGAAAAATTATGCTTCCTGGATTATCTGGTAAACCTCCCAAACATCAGTTGGTGTAAAACAACGTTTACCCTTGTATGGAACTCTAGCATCCCGCCAGGGCGGTTAAGGCAAGCGAGGGAGCTAACGGAGACTTTCTCTATAGAGATTGAAGAGCCAGAAGTGGGGGTGAAGCAGGAGAGTGCAAAACACATGCCGATGCACTGCACTGATTACTTTGTTCGAAACAGTTTGGTTCCTTACTCAGCCACTCTCAGTACCAGAGAATACTAATAATGGATATCCTTAATTACTGTTTATTTTAAAACACTTTCATTAACCCTCGGTACACCGATGTCAAAATACTGAAACTTAAAGTAGCGATTTATTTATTTATTTATTGGTGTTTAAGGTCACACACTTATGCACGATGGCTAATCGTGACCGTGAAAGTTTTACGGGTGGAGGAAGCCGGAGTACCCGGAGAGAACCACCGCGCATCGACGAGCAAGTATCAGCTCCTCAACATACTAACTCTGTTCAATCTCCGCTCAAGTAGGGTTACAGCGGTTGAAGACATGTGCACCATCGACGTGCAGGACGTCTTAGTACACGGCGTCATCGTGCCCCCATGTAGGCAACCGATATAAAGTGCCTTGCCCAAGGACACGACGTGGGTCGTCCCGGACGAGGATCGGACACGGGACCTCTAGCACAGAAGTCCAACAGTCTACCACTGAGCCACCGCGCTCCCCACTGAATTGGTTAATTCACCAGCTGCATTATGGGTAGAATATTCAGCTTGACATGTGGATATTTCGACATTAACGTCAGATACGTTTTAGCCTGAACCCCCCACATTTAAAAAGGATATCCACGCTTAATTTGAAAAGGGGTGTCTGAAGAAGTATTTTCCTCGTAGCTAATTGGCTATTGGTGATTGTGTTCAATTCCTATAGGCTATAGGGTGATCTAAAATTTTCAGCAACTCTCTAAATGGTGAGTGAAATCCTTAAACTGACTTTAGAGCAATTAAAATCATTTAGATAAATTACGTAAACAAATGTACTTGTACAAGCATGATTTATTTTTATAGGTTGGAAGATTACGACGACGGGATTCGATATAAGAGGAATGTTGATCGACAAAAAAACAACAAATCGGAACTACAGAAAGTACCACACCGCTGTAGATTCAAGACCATCGTGTAAGGCTATTGGGATTGGGCTAATTCTTCCCATAGTTCTTATATACTTCTGTATATTAGTGGTGGATTTTCCTCGCTTGGTGGAAGATTTCTTCGGAAAAGGGTGGAGAACGATGAAAAAATAGAAATAACTCTGTTAAATAAAAACTAGACTTTCTTCTCAGAGAACTGTTCTGTGTATCAACAACAGTATAAGCGTGTTGCTGAACCGTTAACAAAGTGACTGGGGATTTCATGACATTAGTTTATTTATTCACTATAAAACAACTCAATACTGATTTTGTGCTGCAAACAAAAAGCTTATAATATGTTTAAAAAACTGTTTGATATTATTCGTCTATTAATTATTTTAGCCCCTCAGAAATATTGCTATCGGAAGACAACAACCCTTTGAATCCTGGTGGTATATTCCATGTCACTTCAATGACAACATTAGAAAAGTCCATTTTCATTATTTGGGGTAAACCAATCAATATTTTCAACGTGCAGCCTCGGACCCCGCACATTTACTGAACAGCCATCCTATTTAATGAGGTTACGACGTATCATGTTCATGGTCGGAAAAACGGTCGCTCGGGTGCAAAGGGTTAAGATTATTTCGATATTCGAAAAACAAAACGTTCAAGCTGTCATGCCAGGACTGAACAATCGAAATTAGTGTCGAAGAAAATGTAACTTCTGAAACACTATTTTAGGAAAATTTGGAGCTAAAAGAAATTTAAAATATTTACCGAATGAAATAATTTTCAAACTGTAACCACGTCAATGATTGAATACTAAATGCAACCTAGCAACCCTTTACCTAACGTAACGGCCAAAAACGGCCAGCGCTATTCTCAAAAATCGCCAATTAATTTTCATTTTTTTCTTCATTTTTTATCTCAAAAACATAGGTTATGACCCCTCGTTGGAACGAGCTCGTCGACCTCGTTCCAACGAGGGGTCATAACCTATGTTTTTGAGACAAAAAATGAAAAAAATTAGTTATTCAAGAATTATTTTTGCAAGTGTCGTCTGCTTTTCAGGTTAGGTAAAGGGTTAAAGTTCATGCGATCTGTCGTGTTGAGACTCGCGAAGCTTCGAAATTCGTATTCATCTCTAGTCGCACTCATTCGGAGATTTTCAAATTTTCGAGACATTCTGAAAATTCACCAGGTGTCTCCTCGTGAACTCGTCATCTGGCACCAGGTATCTTGTACGTGAGACCTCATGATAGAAACAGGGTTCCAGGAGAATTCGCTCCAAAACAACTTTGTTTCAGCCTTGCACTATCACACTACCAGTAACATACGATTCGATTGGATGCAAATGTTGATTGAAGATTTGGAATTTGAAGGGTCCTATTCTCTTAAAATGCTTGTGCTGAATTATTCAGTCACTGGTTATCAGAAACTGGCAAGTCTACTCCAAGGCATCGAAAGGCGTCACATAGCCTCTCTTAAACTTTTATTTTACAGACAGAGGCGCAGAAAGCATATTAAACTGGGGGGGGGGGGGGGGGGGGTGGGGGGGAAGGAGGATCGATACACTCTCAGATCATTTGGGTTAAAAAATCCAAATCACCCGGGGTAAGTGAATATGAACCCAAATGGGTTCATATTCACACAGCCCAATTAATTTGGAATGGATTTTAACCCAATATATTTAGAGTGCACAAGGGCACACACACACTGATATATATGAGTGGTGCACGTGGACTCACGCACCTCTACATTAACAAAAATGCATCTTCCAGGCTCCACATTTTACAAATTTCCCAGTCGGACCGAAGCCGAAGCGGTGTTTCGGCTCAATTGGGAAATGTGTTATATATAAAGACAAAGTTGCCAAGTTTCTCGGTTTTAACGGCCGTAGTCTTTAAAGGCCATCACATCTTTAGAGTAAATAATTTATGTATCATCTACTGCTAATTTCCAATAAGATTACAATGGCGGATTGGTAAAGAATACATTGGCCTTTATGTAGCTGACGAAAGGAAAGTGAACCATGTAACCATGAGAACATCGTCTAGTAATCTGGATTCCAGCCATAATTTTTGACGGCGTTCAATGGTTCATCGATTTAGGTGTTGTAGCCTTGATTGCCAAGCGGGATTGCTAACGTTTCGATTCCCGGTTGGGGATCAGAACTCAACATTTCAAGTTCTTTGAAAATATTGTTTTATCCTTCAACATACAAACACAGGCCCGTGTAAGCTTTCGTCTGAGACCAACCACAGTACCTTCGTCGTACTGCAGACAGCGCGTTCCACACTTTCCTGTTACCGGCGATACCAACATGTACAGAAAAGAAGAAAATAAGACACCATATTGGCCAGACATTATCATATTCCACGTCTCTCGAAGTTCCAAGATCAGAGCCTCCCCTCTTCCCGTACCAGGGAGGAGCAAAGCTAACAAACAGTGAAGAGAGTCAGAGAAAAATAATCGCCTTCTTTTATTGTTTATTTTCGATTTGTTCGAACGCATGTTGTAAAGTTTTAACTGCAAGTGTAAAAAAAAAAACGCTTGCTTGATATTCTGTGTGAGGTGATCTCATCAGCAGTAACAAAAGCCAAGGAAACTGTGACACCTTATTTCCATCTATATGTATAGATCATTTTATATTACGTAGACCTTTTTCGGCATATTTGTACTTGAATTGCAAAGAGATCGTATCAGACTTTTTGAGAAAAACGGGGTCCAAAATTACAATACAGTACAGTCGCCGTGAAACGGCCAAAATACTCGCGTGAGTAGTGTTCCCACAGGAGCTTTTCTCAATCAATGCTCAGTAGTTTTCAGCAAATATTCAATGAAAGGAGCATCAGATGGTACCCGGTGCTTATTTTATTGATAATTTGATGGCGATTCAATTGTTTTATGCCCGAGATTATCTGTTAACACATGCGTTGAATTATTGCCCACGCGTGGATTTTGCCCTTTCCACGACAACCGTTCTGTAGATCTTCCTAAATGCCAAAGAGGAATTCCAGTAGAGGAATACATATATTATTGGTAAAGGAGGAAATTTTTCAATTTGCCAAAAAGTTGACGGAGCGAACTGGTATGGCTTCAGTATCGAGTATGAGACCCATTACTGTTAATTACAGCTTGACAACGCCTTCTCATACTCCCAATTAGGTTCCTGGCGGTCCTTTCTGGGATGTTGTTCCATTCTTGGACCAGCATGGCACAAGCTCCTGGACACTTCTAGGCTGGACTTGACGGGCTGAAATTGTAAGCTGCAACTCATTCCAGACATGTTCGATTGGATTGAGGTCAGGAGATCTTGCTGGCCAGTCCATACGCTCAATCCCCTCCCTCTGTCGGTACTCCCCGACAGCATGGGCAACATGAGAACGGGCATTATCGTCCATCAGAATGAATCTATCACCCACTGCACCTGCATACAATCTGACGTGGACACCCCAGGCTCTCATCAATACCACTGTGCAGTCAATGTATCACGTTCAAGGACACAGAGCTCTGTACGTCCATCCCTGCTGATGCCGCCCAGACCATGATTGACCCTCCACCATAGCGTTCATGCTCAGCAATGCAATGTTGGCTGCATGGAATCGCTCTCCTGGTCTTCTCCATACCCCAGAACGCCTATCTGTATGGTCAAAGCAGTACCTTGACTCATCTGTAAAAAGGACAGGTCGCCAATCTTCTCTGGTCCGTCCAACGTGGTCCATGACCCATTCATATCGTGCCTGGCTGTTGTTCTGGGACAGCGGAATGCGAGTACATGGTCTTCTCGATCGGAGACCACATCCGTGCAAGCTTGCCTGGATAGTCTGCGTCGAAACATTTACCCCGGATGCATTCTGAAGGTCACTGCGAAGCTGGTTTGCTGTGGCAAAGCTGTTCCTGCGGGCCGGAATGATCTTCAGCTGCAGATGTTGGCCTGTCTCTACCACCACCATGCCGTCTTACTGGTGGGCCACACTGCTGAAATCTTGCCCAGGCTCTGGTGATCGCCGTATTGTTCACCCCAAGGGCTGCACCAATCTGATGATGGGTAGCCCCTTGCTCCACCATCCCTACAGCCCGCCACATTTCTGCTTCAGACAAATGTTTTCTTACATTTGCATTTGCCATATTCAATCATTAAATCACAAGGGTTTGTGTGGAAATGAAGATTGAATATCCTACACATGTCATGTACATGTAGACAGTACACGAAAACATCATGAAAATCAAGGGGTACATGGTTTCCATGGCTGTCACGAAAAGTCTGCCTGTCAAGAGAGCTAATGTAAACATTGGGGACCATCTCAATACATTCCTCAATCATATCCACCAAAAATATTGCAAATATGTCACAAGCAAATTTCACAATGATGTGTCAAATATTTGGTGCTTAGCAAACTTTGAGTAGTTTATTTTATCGCAGAATGAAATTCAGTTTTCCTGTGTGACATTTCCTAGTCTTGTGGGGATCTCAAATAATCCTTTCTGACTCTCATTTGGGTGTTCAATCCGTCCAGCAAAATCTAGTAGTCGAAATGAATATCTCCCTGTGAAAGTGAATTGTCATTTTCGTGTGTCACACTTTGAACTACCGGTGGAGTAGAGTGGGATCTGGGTATGTTTCGACGATTGCCTTTTTTATACAGGTGTGCAATTCCGTCAATTTGTCAGCTTTCATCCATGTTCTTCTGTCTGACAGAAAGACTTTCTATTTTATTATGTATCGCATGTCATATTTAGCGGCCCGATACTTTCTGATCACCGCTTTCGCGATTTTTTTGGCTTCGCTTGATCTTGTTTGAAAGCTCCTCTATTGAAACAAATTATAATCTCCTCTGTGGGTCGGAGTAGGAGGTGCAGGAAAGTATGCTAAAATTTGCGTTGGACCATTTTTGGAACCCATCATCCCCATTATATGCGTTTTTTTTACTCTCAAATTTTCGAAAATGCTCTCCCCCTTAGAACTCTAAAACTTGTGTCCGGCGAAAATAAAGTTCCAAATGCTCCTGAAGGATGAGGATTGTATATCATGATCAATATAGATTACAAAATAAAGGGGATTAGTTTTATATTTCGGCTCATATTTCCAAACTATCAACTTTTCCACCTATTGATTGCGAACAAAATGGATGGGTTTTCTACATTACACCAGACCAAGTACCAGCAAACTGACTGAATTATCAGATTTAAACCCCAGCAAAAGGCTACGCTGGGATCCTTGCTAATGAGTAGTGATGGAATTACCAGTCTCCTACAGCACTGAATTGTCTTTGGGGCAATTCCTAAAACAATGTACACTGACGTTAATGCTTGATTCAGCTGTTTTATGTTTGTGATTAAATTTTATAATAGCTGGAAAGGCTGTTGAAGTTTTATTAGTTGTTTCGTTGTTTTCTCTTTTCAGAATGCTCCAGACATACATATCTTCGCCTGAGTTCCAATGTGTTCTATGTGCCAGGAGGCACATAGAACACATTGGAACTCTGGGGACGTTATGTCTTTTAAAAAGCCCGAGAGAAGACTATTTTAACATTGTCAGGCAAATGAAAGTTGCTGGGTTATTCGAAGCTTGAAGATTAATACTTACAAACATTCTTGTCACTTCTTTGACATACCTCTATATTGGATAGGTTCAGGCAAAGAGTACAGCAAACAACCAGAGGTAGTGTGTTGAACTGATTATCTTAACACATCCAATAAACTTCGTCACAATCTGATGGAATGATATATACCACCACGATATTTATTTATTTATTTAGTGGTGTTTAAGGTCACATACTTATGCACAATGGCTAATCATGATCGTGGCAGTTTTAAGGGTGAAGGAAGCCGGAGCACCCCGAGAGAACCACCGAGCAACGACGAGCAGCTGCCAGCTCCCCAACATCGTGCCTCCGCACTGCAGCACAGGCAGAGTTAGATTGGTTGAAGCCATGCGCACCATCGACGTGCAGTTAACCTTAGTACACGGCGTCATCGTGCCCACATGTGGACAATCGGGGTTAAGTGCCTTGCCCAAGGACACAACGCGGGAGTCCGAATCGATCGCTCAGATGGTCACCCATCCGAGGACTAACCGGGCTCGAAGTTGCTTAGCTTCGGTGATCTGACGAGAACCAGTTACCACAATGCCACCGCGCCCCACCACCACAATAGACTCTAACTTTCTCAAACTGTTGGTAAATGGATCTCTATGCTTCGGAACGAGACATCAGCCTGACAGTAAGTATGGATGTCCTGATTTGAAAATCAAACCAGAAGGCGTTAGTTATATTTTGCTATTTCAAGCTGGAAAGTCTACTGGAAATCTACTGTTACTGTTATGTTCAGTAATTCAAAGCTAGACAGGTTTTTTTCAAGTTATATTAATTTGAGTTTCTATACGGTTCAACTTGATTCCTCCTAGGTTTTCACAGGTTTTACAGGTTCTCTTCTCAGTAGGTCTGATTATTTACCCCCATCAAACAGGAGCTATGAACAATAAGGTGTGACAAAATACTGCCAACTAATGGTCTGTGTTGACCTATAATATGTTTTAATTAACATAAAATACTGAATTGTATCTTTAAAAGTGAATTTTAGGGTGAAAGTAAAAAATTACAAAAGGGTGTAAAACAATTGCATCCAGCCTTCTCTGATATCCTCCCTGACATACCTTCCTGCATGTTTTCACTTCCACCCACCCTTGATCTCCCTGTCCGCCATGCGTTAACGCGAGCAGCAAAGTTCATGTTTAACCGGTGCAAATGTGCTCCGAGGACGAGCTGGTTCTCCAAAATGAAGTTTGGGAATATGTCGTGAACTCTTGCCTTCTAAAAATTAAATTGCGCATCCATGGTTCCTAGTTATCAGCATCTTAAAGCTGGTCATTACCTTTTTTTCTGATGAATTCTTTCCGACTCTTTTGGTCTCTCAAAACATTGGCTGAAGATCTAGGCCTTTTGATAGCAGATGCAGGCATCCTCTATTTAACAGCTTAAGAGTATGAGCATGCCACGACAATGGAAAATCTTTTCTATACTTAAAGGAGACGCGCTGCATGTGTTTGTATTAAAACTGCATTTCTGATTCATTAAAGTGAGCTTGGAAATCACTTGCATGTATGCTTGCATGCCGGATGACTCCACCAAACCATAAACGTGGAACTGGTGGAGAAAACGTGGTTTCGCGCAGGGACGGTGCGGGATAACCCCCTTTCGAAACCTCGCTTACGGTTGAATAAAGTTTCTCGCAACATGTCTGGGCGCGTCAAAGGTGGAGAAGGGAGGGTACTCAGCAGATGTCCGGGATCTTGTTATTCTTAGTTGTTTTGTGACGTTCTTTGATATTCTTTGATGATATCCATCGGATGAGGATCAGTGCGAGAGGGGGGGTGGGGGACTTTCGACAAATGCGCTACCTCTTCCCGAGAGTGAAGTGCCGATATTTTCAGGCAAGTATCATCTGCAACTTACAAAGTACTCTTTTTGTGGTGGACATCCTTGGCAAGTATAGGCTGCTTCAGGCAATCGGTGGAAGTTGAGCTGGCGTCTGTGTGTAGACTTCTATTACAGGAGTGGAACGAATCGAGTAGAAAAACAACGGCTCCTTTCGGGGGTAGGGCTGAATGTTAACCTATCTGTCCATGGCCTGAGTGCACACTAGTGGCGTTTACAAAAGGGGCCGAAGGTGGGAAACGTGACCAACGCTCGACGGAGCGGATAACAACTTCGGGGGATGGAGTGAAGGATGATCAAAATCCCTGACGGTTATTGAATGTCCATAGCGGTTAAAATTGTATAGTAGCAGTTATTGGGGAAAGAAGAAATAAAAGAATATAAAAGAAAGAGAATAAAAAGAAAAATTCTGTGGGCACCAACTTGAATAGAAGAAAATTGAATTAGTAAGATGTATACAAAGAAATGGATATGTCACTGAATTAGAAAGTTGTAAATGAATAAATATGACCTGGAGATGGTGAAGGCAGTCTACGTGTTCACATAGTCTCACCGAAATGTTTCACTGCCCGTTTTCACCGTAGAACCCTTATGATTGGTGGAGGCAGTCCATGATTTCACATGGTCTCACCTAAATGAATCACTGCTTGTTTCCACCATAGAACCCTCGTAGGAAATTTGTTGGATTTTAGTTTTTTTTCAAATTGAATGGTAGAGGAGGGTGTTATGAGAGGAGAGCAATCTACAATACTTATATGTCACGCCCGAGGGTGTTTGCTGTTCGTTTTCTTTGCGGGCTTACCCCTAGTTGTATTTCAAGCGGTTAGGGGTCTTTTTGATTAAGTATAGACTTCGGGACCGTCCCGATCGTGAGTAGGTCCGGACCGGCCGGGCCAAGAGGGTCTGACTCCACGTTGGATCAGGTTTCCGTGCCCGCTAAAAAGCCCCACCCCCACCCCTCCGATAGAGCTGACCTCTGGGTAGTTGTGATCAGTCGGGGTGATTATTTTGTGGCGTTTTTAATTTTTTTGCAGGCTGGCACAGATGTGTAGTTCCGATATACGTTTGGTGACCTTCGGACGATCGCAGTTTTTGGTGGCAAGGGAAGTTAGTCGTTCTTCTCTAGTCGGAATACCAGCCCGTTCGTGGAGTAGTTTGATTGGGGTGGCCAACAGGGCTGTAAATCTGGGCCTTTTTTATAAAATGCACAGGCATCCTCCATATAAGAGCCTGAGAGTATGAAAATGCTGCGCAATTGAAAATCCCCCATGTTCAATAGAGAGTAATCGCTTGACTGGAGTGGTTACGTGAAATAATTCATGAGAGGTGAGGGACGTTGTACAAACGGGAATGCACACGAGTGTTTTACAATATAGTGCCTCGCCTCGAAGGAATTATTTCACGTAACCATTCCAGTCAAGCGATTACTCTGTTTATTACTTTTCATTATTAACGATGATTATATTATTTAACCCTTTACCTAACGTAACGGCCAAAAACGGCCAACGCTGTTTTCAAAACTCGCCAATTAATTTTTATTATTTTTTTCATTTTTTGTCCCTAAAACATAGGTTATGACCCCTCATTGGAACGAGCTCGTCGAACTCATTTTTGAGACAAAAAATGAAAATAATAGTTATTCAATAATTTTTTTTTTGCAAGTGTCGTCTGCTTTTCATGTTAGATAAAGGGTTAAAAAAAACAATGAAGTCCCCTTTACACCCACGGCAAAGCGTCTTCGTTTGCGCGAACGGATACATGACCCAATTGTTGATTGCATAATTCACTTGTGAAGTTATCGTTTATAATCAAACCCGGAAATCCCAGTAAATCACACTTTGGAAAGTAATAAAACATCTTAACAAATTTATACTTTAAATCTATACTTTTTGGAGTCGCGCTGCACGTGCTGGCTTTAAAACTGCAGTTCTGATTCATTAAAGTGAGCTAGAAAATCACTTGCATGTATGCTCGAATGCCGGGTCACTCCACCAAACTATGACCGTGGAACCGGTGAAAATACGAAAGCGCTTTTATACTTGTGACACATTTAAGAACTATTCACTTGGTCCAGGATACATGTGTAAGCGTATTTACATTCCTAACACATTTAATAACAGTTCATTGGAATTCGGCATACACATCTCGAGGTAATGGTTACCAAACGCGCTGGAGGTATTTTAGTTAACCTAAGCAACCTGTACCGAACGTTGATTGGGATCAAGCCGTGAAGCTGAACCTTATAGCACGGGCATGTTATTCAAATTCATAAACTACCAACAACGAGACTGGAAACTGACTTTGATCCTGTCCAATCAACAATTTGCACGGACCCAGGCATACCCAGTGGGCAAGGGGTATTCAAGAGACGCCACTAAAAATAAAATAAATACATACATAAATAAACAAATAAATAACAAAATACATAAATAACCAGATATCCCGGTCCAGGGGTGTTGTGTTATCGGTTTATGGTGCCTTACGGCTGATAAATATGAATGTAATGGTCATAAAAAAGTTCACATCTTGTGATAAAAAAAATCAACTACTTTTTGCTCGTGCACGTTGGACAGAAAGTAATATCAAAAATTTACACCATGCCTAACCTTTTGAGACTTGAATTATACTGACGTTCAAACGTCACTGGGAATTCAGTTTCTTGAACGTTTTCCAACGTCGGAAAGTGCAAATGAGAAGATATTTTTCACATTAGTGATTAACTGGTCGAAGACAACATGTAGATTATTTGTGTTTGGCGGAATATGAAACGGCCAAACAGGACATGTCGCCTCCCGAAAATGCTAATAACTATCTGTATCCTATTGTATTCATTATACTTGTAAACAACTGCATTCTTCGAATAAAATTCTGTCCTGTTCTGTTCTAAGCAAGGACAGTGTTGGCTTTTGCTCTGGTCTCCTCATTTTTGTGAAAGCCCTGGTAGTGGCGTCTAGCACTCAACCAGTTAAGAAGTCTTAACAGCAGGATTATATTAGCATTTTAAGCTGCGATATCATTTTGCTCAACGGTTGTAATTGAGCACTATTTGGGAGATAGGAATTGAGGTTAAATCTTCAAAATAATAACAAAACAAATGACCACAAAGTATCAACGCGCTGTTTGAGTCCGTTCGTTATAAGACGTACAAAAGTATGAAAGGGTTAAATCAATGACAACTGGTAATATCATTCGCATTATGAAAAGCAATATCACAAGGGGAAATCAGCAATGGCGAATATCATCTTGAACACGGGATTTGTAGCGATTAGGCAACATTTTTATGCTCATTGAAATGTGTATGTTTTAAACTCAACCATTTTACAAACACAAATTAATAATTTTTATGCGTTTGTGTTGACCAAATTCGAAAATTTATTTTTGTTTACATTCAAGTACCATATTCATTTTTAAACATCATTAAATTATAAAATAAATTGTCAGAACAGTCAGTCAATCTGTTGTTGTCGAATTCGGTCTCGTTGACAAGGGCAGATCAACCAGATCAAACACGACGCCTGTGATGACATCTTTGATCTGGCTTATCTCACCTAACTCGAAAGGGAAACGACACTTGAAAACACAATTCATGAGTAACTATTTTTTTTTAATTTTTACAACAAACATACAGGCTAAGGCCCTTCAGTGGAACGAGCCCAACGGGCTCGTTCCAATGATGGGTCATAAGCTATGTTTTTGAAACAAAAAGTGAAAAAAATAATGAAAACTGAACAGTGATTTTTGCGAATAGCACTGGGTAAGAGAGTGGTAGCCCAGTGCGCTGGTCTCTCATGCCAGAGGTCCGGGATCGATCCTCGGTCGGAGAAAGGTCTCGAGTTGTCCGAACACTCTCTGTCAGCATCAATTGTGGGGTTGATGCTGCCACAGCGTACCGTCCTATTGGACGGGGACGTAAAAATGGCTGTCGTCTGTATGGAGAAAGACACACTCCGGGCAGGCTGAAGATCTCTTCGTAGTATTCAGGAACAGCGAGGCCACGAAGGTCATTCCACACACCCGCGCACTGGGCCAAGGAGAGGTGTTAATAAAAGTTGCATAACTTGTTCGCCAATCTTTGTAAAACAAATAAGATTAAAACTCTGGGTAAAGGGTAAAATGAATGCACAAATCAAGGTGGAGAGTGAAACAAGATTATATTATTTTATCTTTCGATGATTTTCCTTCTCTGTGTTTATTTTGATGTTACCCCAATTTATTGCAGTGTTTGGCAACACATTCCTTTTCTTGTTTAAAACAAAGTTTTGTTGCCCATGGACCTTTGTGTTTATTCCACAGCTGACACTGCATCCTCGTGTACCGGCAGTTATTGTGGCATTTCCGGAGTGGTGTCTCTGAGTGAACCAAAGCACACAAAAGAAGTATCAGCAGTATGCATCCAGTCATCTGAAAAGAAAAAAAAACATTTAAGTATTGTTTTAACTTGTTATCTCCATTTTCTATTACAGCTTGATTGCAGGAAATTCCCTTGGCCATAAAAGAGAAAAGTACCCCAGATTTTTTCCATTTTAAAGTGGATGGGGTGGTGTTGGGGGGGAGGGGGCGGGGGGACATGTGTTCCGGTTAGCAGGCAATGACCAACAAAACATTGTTTTTCTCGCAAAAGTATACTTTTTTCTAAAGACTCGCAATCGGCGAATATTTTTTAAAGAATATAGTTTGATGTCTGTAAAAATCCATTATATTTGTGATGTTCACATCTCTCGCGGCAATGGAAACCGAATATTCACAAAATAAACTGGGGGCACAAGTTTGAATATTGGCATTTGCAACCTAACATTTTATACTGGGAACTCATAATAACGAAAATCAAATAACAAACTGAAGGATCAGTCATTACGCCATTCAGTTGAATTGTTGACATCATCAAGCATAATGTATAGAGTCCATTGAAGCATGACTTATGAGATGCAGTTCAGTGAAACAATTTTCAAAATTTAAGGCCAGTTTAGTGTGGCATATGATTGTTGGTCTACAATATTGTGTCAACATGGTTTGGTTAACAGAAGGGCAAAGATGGGAGCTCGTGAGTCTTGGGATAAGATGTGGATGGAAGCAAAAAGATCTTTCCAGTGAATTCCATGTCATCGTCTCCAAGAAGACAGTTCGTAGACGAGTCTGTGCAGTAAATTGTTGCTTCCATCCGCCTCTTATCCCAAGACTCACAAGCTCCCATTTTCATCCCTTTGTTAACCCAACCATGTTGACACAATATTGTAGATTATTATGCCAGCTAATGAAATTCGCCAATCACAGCCCCCGAATAGTGGGACGGTACTGAGCCGTATTGGGTCACCTGCAGCCCGAGGTGACCTAATACGAAACTCGTATTAGGTCAGTACCGCCATTTTGTTTCGACGTGGAATTTCCTCACCTCGCGGTGCTTTTATATCCATATTGAAGAAATTGCAGTACAATCAAACGTTCCTCCGTGTCTATATGTCTCATTTTCTCTCTTTTTATAATAAATTTATTGTGAAATTTATTTTCGAAATGTAAATTTAATTATTTGAAGTGAGAAATACTACTGTATTCGATCTACCGATAACGGATAAGTCGGCTGGCCCTAACTTGACATAGGGTCTAAGCTTATTGAGGCTAACACACAACAGTTTGGGTGCGGTGTTCGCCTCGATATTTTAAAAGCTTTAGAAAAAATATATAACCCATAAATGCGTTGTTAGAAAGTTGAAAAATATATATAGTGTGAATAAATAAACCGAGAAAAAAATTGTCTTATCCCGGGAATAGATTAATTTCATTTTATCTCGTTGGGCTCATTCTGTAGTCTCTGTTGTGGTAAATGGATAACGTCGCTTCGAAAATGGATTTAATTTCATTGAATAATTATAAGATTGCACAATGATGACATTGTAGGAAAATGAATGAAAGTCAATGGGAAAAGATGCGAGATACATTGATTTTGTTCGAATTCTATAAAATCGGACGTTTCGGACATTTTCTGCACACTCAAGACAAAGTGACAGTTCGAAGAAAAGCGTCTATCGCTGTTGTCTGTGTTGTCAAGGAAATTATACACAAACAGGGAGACAACTGTGCACGTTTGTTACAACTTACATAGCGTTTTGCACCAGTTTTGAAAATGTGCCGGCGTTCAAATTTGATTGTTATTTTGTTTTCGCTGGCATAATAAATACGTTACAGGACGTTCAGGTGGCGGATACGGTATCATATGAGGCTCGGCAAAAACAATATTGGACTTGGCGTACCGCCTCGTCCAATATTGTTTTCACATCGCCTCATATGATACCGTATCCGCCACCTGAACGTCCTGTAACTTATACTACCAGGCATATGCCACACAAAGCGTGTATTTGTCAATTTTTTCAGTGACCCACCTCTCACAAGTCATGCTTCAATGAACTCTACAAACTATGTTTGATGATGTCAACAATTCAAATGGATGGAGTAATGACTGATCCTTCAGTTTGTTATTTGATATATAAAACGTTGGGTTGCAAATGCCAATATTCCAAACTTTTGTCTCCAGTTTAGTTTACTCAGGGCCCTCATATTGGAAATGATAGTAGTGTTACTAGTGTTATTACCAGTACATGATCCTGTAAACAACACGTCATTTGATAATACCAGTAATTACATCAAATATATATGACACACGGAGTGGAATAGAGCAACAAATAACAAGCTCAATCGCTTCCGAACAAATGTCAATGATAAATATGCGTCTGGTAACCTTTTGTAGAAAAAAGACATGTAATATTAACAGGGTGTCATATTGCACTGAAATGACTAGCACTTTCCTTTTTTATTAACCCTTCACCCAATGTAACGGAAAAACCGCCCAGCACTATTCTCAAAAATCGCCAATTAATTTTCATTATTTTTTTTTTCATGTTTTGTCTCAAAACCATAGGTTATGACCCTCTTTGGAACGAGCTCGTTCCAATGAGGGGGTCATAACCTATGTTTTTGAGACAAAAAATGAAAAAAAATGTTTATTCAAGAATCTTTTTTTGCAAGTGTCGTCTGCTTTTCATCTTAGGTCAAGGGTTAAAAGGTAATATGCTACTAGAATGTGTTTCCCATCAATATCCTTTGACAGTCAAGTGCATTCTGTTAGATTGTACTATTTTTAATGACATCGGGCGGAGATATTGTAAGTTCGGCACGTATTAATGACGTATTTCAAAACAGGTTCACTTGCACTCTCATGCTCAGAAGAAAGGGATATGTAGAACCAAAATTGTCCTTTACCTAACTGACCAAAACCTCTTAAGAACACAATATGATGGTACCACAGGACAAGTGATACTGTTCAGTTTCTCGTGGTTTACAGAATACCAACCGCAGACTGGTCACTTTCCACGGATGGGCAATATTTAATATCTAATAATATTAGATTTCAAACACTAATTATAGGTATAATCATCCAAAAAAATTAATTAATGAATCACTAGGTGCAACCCGGCGCGTCATTAATAAAAACAATTGCTGCTGATGATTTTATTATCTGGTAAACGCATGCGTAGACATCACTGCTTTCGCATAGATTACGACAGTCCACGGCGATTGTACTGCATCAGATGAAAGAAAAACGAAATTCCAAAACATTCAAAACAATGACTATTTTAAATAACTTTGTGGCCAGTTCTTGGAGAGAAAAAAGACTTCTCAACGCCAAATCTTCGTAAGCAACGACTGAATACGCTAAGGACGCAGTAATGACAAATTTCAATACAGCTTTACTTGCACTCTCAGGCGGGAAGAAAATATATGAGCTTTGTCAAACAAGGTATATTTAATTAAATATCAAACGGCATCGTGGGAAATATTTGCTGCTGAAAACTTTGCCGTCAGTGCGCAAGGTTAATATACTATTTAAAAATACGTAGGGGTTATTTGATAAAAGTGAGGTATATGAAGAAATATACTACTCAAAGTTTGCTAAGCACCAAGTATATCCAACTACCTGTTTTACGTTTTAGTTGAATATTGTTATGAAAAGTGTATATATTCTATATTTAATTATATCTTTAATGATTTAAGCACAGAAATTGATATTTTGTTTGTGTTTGACATTATTTTTTAGCTTTTGAATACGACAACCCTGGAAAATGGATATTATTGGTAAAAGAGGAAATATATCAAATTTGCCAAAAAGTTGACGGAGCGAACTGATATGGATTCAGTATCGAGTATGAGACCAATTATTGTTAATTACAGCTTCGCAATGCCTTCTCATGCCCCCAATCAGGTTCCAGATGGTCCTTTGTGGGATGTTGTTCCATTCTTGGAACAGTATGACATCAAGCTCCTAGACACCTCTTGGGTGGACTGGACGGACTGAAATTGCAAGCTGCAACTCATTCCTGACATGTTCGATTGGATTGAGGTCAGGGGATCTTGCTGGCCAGTTAATACGCTAAATCACCTCCCTCTGTCGGTACTTCCGGACAGCATGGGCAACATGAGGACGGGCGTTATCGTCCATCAGAATGAATCTGTCACCCACTGCACCTGCATACAATCTGACGTGGGCATCCGGGTTCTGATCAATATACAGTTGTGCACCAAATGTACCACGGTCAAGGATACAGAGCTCTCTACGTCCATCCCAGTTGATGCCGCCACAGACCATTATTAACCCTCCACCATAGCGGTCATGCTCAGCAATGTTGGCTGCATAGCATCGCTCTCCTGGTCTTCTCCATGCCCTAGAACGCCTATCTGTGTTGTCTAGGCAGTACCTTGACACAACTGTAAAAAAGACAGGTCGTCAATCTTCTCTGTTCCATCCAACGTGATCCGTGGCCCATTCATATCGTGCCTGGCGGTGGTTCTCGGACAGCTGAATGCGAATACATGCTCTTCTCGACCAGAGAACACCTTCGTGCAACCTTGCCCGGATAGTCTGCGTCGAAACATTTACCCCGGGTGCATTCTGGAGGTCACTGCGAAGCTAGGTTACTGTTTTAAAGCGGTTCCTACGGGCCTGAATGACCAAAACACGGTCTTCAGCTGCAGATGTTGCCCTGTCTCTGCCACCACCATGTCGTCTTGCTGTTGTGGTATACCGCTGAAATCTTGCAACGGCTCTGGTGATCACCGTATGGTGCACACCGAGGATTCACCAACCTAACGATGGGTAGCCCCTTGTTCCACCATCCCTACAGCCCACCACGTTTCTGCTTCAGACAAATGTCTTCTTACATTTGCATTCGCCAAATTCAATCATTAAATGACAAAGGTTTGTGTTGAAATGAAGACTGAATACCCTACACATCTCATGTACGTGTAGACGGTATACGAAAACATCATGAAAATCAAGAGGTACATGCTTCCCATGACTGTCACGAAAAGTCTGCCTGTCAAGAGAGCTAATGTAAACACTGGGGACCATCTCAATACATTTCTCAATCATATCCACTAAAAATATCTCAATTGTGTCACAAGAAAATTTCACAATGATGTGTCAAATATGTGGTGCTTAGCAAACTTTGAGTAGTATATATTTATATTTTCGTCACAAAGACAGTTAAGGCATTGTACTGTGACATCTGGTGAATGATTTCAGAGAGAGATGGGTGTCTGACAAGCACCCAATCCACGCACTGAGCTGTAGAAGACATGGACGGTTAGTCAGAGAATTTACCGCATTCAGTCCAAGACCTTAATACCTTGTAAATCCTCCTTGGTTCGCGAGACAAGCGCGGATCCGGCGTGGAATACTCCTCACCAATCGTGCAATATCAGCTTGACTTATTCCGGTCTTCCAGTAGTGCAGCGGCGAGTTCCTGAACATTGGTAGGGACTGTTGACGCTGTCGTAGGCGCCTGCCAAGCATATCCCAAACGTGGTCGATTGGCGAAAGGTCTGGACTTGCTCCGGGGGAACTCTGTAACGTCACGGGCCCTGTGTGCTCTTGCATGGTCATCTTGGAAAATGAATCGACGGCCGTGATGTCGCGCAAATGGTACCGCATGAGCTGCTAACAGGTTGTCACGGTAGTACTGCCCTGTGACATGCCCTTGAATGGCATGTACTGCCGTTCTCCTTGTCATAGTCATGCCGATCTACCACCAAAACGATCGTGTTGCCTAACGGTTAGGTCATGGTATCGTTCGTTCCGCCACTGCCACACTCTGTTTCGCCTGTCATGGAAATCGAGAGGGAACTTCCATTCATTTGAAAACATGACGTTGCTCCACCGACGATTGTCCCAGCGCTGTCGTGCTCCACACCAATTACTCGTTGCTGCGATGTGACGTTCAGTCAAACGTGGAATTATTTGAGGTCGTCGAGCGTACAAATTCCAGCTTTTTGGCGATTTCTGAAAGTCTGACCACTGCCTCGCACAATGCAGCTGCTGTCCAAATTCTGAGGCACTTTGGTGGTGGTTACGTAATGTTGTGATTCGGATGAAACGATCCTGGTTACCAGTTGTCATCCGTGGACGACCTGACCGATATCCGTCATCAACAGTGCCTGTCTGACGGTAGCGTGCCCACAACGGTTCCCTTTTCCGACCACTTGAAATATTCCAGACTATTGATAACAAAACATATAATAAACATGCATTTTCTTCAGCACTAGAAATGACTTTAATCGAGACCTTTCAGTTCTTCTCTTCAGGAGACCCTATTATAAAAAAGAGTTCAAGCGGAGACACTTGGTAGGAAGTTGAGAACATCTCGTCGATTCGTAGCAACGTCCATGGGTGGTATGTAGATTCCCCCAATTGTCGCTTCAGATAGTATTGGCGTCATATTCTGTACTCTCTGAGATGCGTTCAAATGTTCTTTCAAGAAATGCATGAATTTTGTTAACTTATTCAGCTATTATTCTCAATGTAACGATCTTAGATATAGAACTAAATGTACATTGTATATTCCTAGTTTTTCTTCCACCACACACTATATCTATGAATAATTTTACAACCATTAAGCTGTGATAATCCTGACAGTGTTATTTTTTAATAGATGGATACTGAAAGCCGACAATAAATCAGTCACCAAACGTTATCAACACTGCTGGAAGGATTACCGATCGGCATGGTTAAGTCTTCACGCTGGACTTCCCGAAACAGAAATGGTTATTGCGGTGTCCGAGTCTTCCACTTTACTTCAATGACTTGCCATGGCGGTCATGAGTGAGTGCATTCAGGGGGTAATACTATAAACTTTTACAATTGTTTTTCTCAGAATTGTATTTTCTACCTGTGGATATATATGACCTAAATAAATAATTACATATAGTATTACAGTACGTGGAGAGTGGATTGTAACTAAATCGCCCGCGGAGTGAAGTTATCACCCGAGCTATAACTTTCAAATTCTGTACATATTGACAAAAAACCCAATCAATGTTTCAGCCAATGGACCTCCGGGCTTAACCCGGAGGTCCATTGGCTGAAACTTTGCTTGGGCTGGTGATGCTTCACAACAAATCTGCAATTATTGCTTGGGTGGAATCTCCACTCTGTGGGTGATTTAGTGATAATACACTCTCCACGCACTGTATATCTACTTGACAGTTGCCTACCAGTAAACTGATATGTCTTTTACAATGCCAATGATTTACCTAAACAGTTTATTGTCAAAGCCAGAAGACGCAATTCTTAAAAATGCAGGTGTAAAAAATAGATATGGAATGTCCCAAGGGCCAATACTATATACCTTTTACAGTTGTATTTTCGAGAATTCTATTTTATAGTGATGACTTTAAATGGATTGAAATGAACCATTAGCATTTTCAAAGATGTGGTAATTTGGCAAATTACCATATCTCCTAAAATGCTAATGATTCATTTTAGTCAGTTGTATTAATAAGTAGAAAATACAATTGTAGACAATATAATTGTAAACGTTTTTATACTATTGACTCCTGGTCGAAATTGTCTGTCTACATTTCTCCCCGAAATACTGCAGAATGTAGGGTCATTCGAATCTCAGGTTTCGGTTCGAATCCAATCAGCCAGTCAGGTTGAAGTCAAATCTCGAATCGAATCCCATGACTTTTCAGGTTGTACCTATTGCGCTTCTTACAACTGTAAATATTGCCGGTCGACACTCAAGTATTGCGTTTAACAGCGACTCGACTGTTTTAGTAAATCAGCGAAAAAGCGGAATATTCCAGACCGGACTTAAAGTAATTTGAGTAACCTCCTTCAACCGTTCTTCCGTTTTTAGGTCTTCTCTACAGGAAATCTTATTAGAAAAGAAGAATTCAAGGGGAGATAGGATTTTGAGAAAATCTCGACGATTAAGAAATTTCCGTGTCAGCGCGACCCGTATCGAATCGAATCTATTCACGGAGAGATTTCATTAGGGCCCTGCGTAGATTTGAAACTCGATTCAAATAGAATCGAGTTTCAAATCTACGCAGGGCCCTAATGGAATTCCACCTCTCGAAAAACAAATGGGGACATTTTATTACACATCCATTAAACTTTAAACCCTTGTTTTTAACGGAATCGCCGCTATGACTTAAATGTTTCTGTATATAACTGGTGATATTTACAAGCGGGAAATTTCTTCTGCCGCACCATTTAGACTAGTCATTAGTTACGTTTCGAAAAGTTTCCAAATTGTTGTTTACAATTATCGATCGTCAGTCGCCAAAAAGGTTTCTCCCATCTATTTTTACAAATCCTCCCAAATTTGTACTTATATTTGTAATATCAGTACTAGCCACCAAATGACTAGGCGTGAATGAACACAGATCGAAGAGGAAGAGAGATACGAATTTCAACATCACGTCCAATAGAAAATGTAACGAATGTAATTTAGATTGGTTCTCTAAAATTTGTTTTGATTTTTTATCGCTCCATTTAATCAGTACCGCTACAGTAAAAAACAACTGACTCTTCGCCTTTGAGTTTAAACATCGGAATTAAAATTTGTTTATTTAAACGAGTTTTGAAGGCGATATGTGTTTGACTCGTTGGAATGGCGTAGTCACAATTTGCTCGAGCCTACGGCTCTCGCAAAATATGACTACGCCATTCCTACTCGTTACGTAAAACACTCATCGATTCTTTCTAACCATCTCATAGCTCACTTTTGTCTGTTTTCGTTCATACATTCCTGATTTGTCGATATTTTTTAAACGAAATAACGATCTGCACACGTGAATATATCGCAACCAGATCACGTTTCTATCGCTGTCTGTTCGCGAAGATACATACTCAAAATCAAAATACTGTATTAATAGTTTTAAATACACTAACCTTCTTCATAATTAATTCTTTGCCTGTCTATCTCTTCACACAATGGTTTTCGGGTTTGGTGTAAACTTTCTATGGTGACGTGACGTTTTTATAAGTAATGCAGTTAGATGGCGTATCTGTCGCAGCAATTAGTTGAATCAGAATTTTTCGTCAAACCAGGACATAAATTGTTTGCAGAACAACAATCATATAAATTAACATTTTTGGATGTATGATTCATGTCAACTGGGCATCAGAAGCTATGTTTCTGATGAGCGGGGTGCAATAGTTGGTTTCCGATAAACCACTCAATGAGTAGGGCACTCTCTCCCAGGAAATTACTCTCAACTTACATTAAGATGAATAAGTGGAGGAGGAAAAAGGGTACTGGAAAGTCTCGTGGAAGTCGGAGAAGATTCAAAGATCCGTTGGCTGAAACGTTGCTTGCTCATATAATGTTTTTTGGAAGAATTAGAGTTATAATCCTTGCCAAAACTTCACTTCGTGGGTGGTTTGAATGTAATCTGCTAGCTACGTGTTGCAATCCAAATGCCCTAACTGTATTCGGAAGCCCATGACAATCGTTCGCTAATATTGAATAATTAATAACCGATGCAAAACGATTTCTCTTAAGACAGAACCCAACGAGGGTGGGGACGGAGGACAGACTCGCCGACCCGAGTTGTAGTTTGTAGTGTATTTCAGCAGCGCCGAAGGTTTACATTCTTCCATGTCACTGTTTGGTGTAGAAACATTTCATTCACGTCATAACGCCAATTATATGCACAACGACCAATCAAGATGCGTCCTTACATGACGTTACTACACACAGGTCGAATTCCTGGCGCGGTGAATCTACAACATGTTTCAATGTCTGTATTACATCGGGTAACTCTGAATACGTACAACAATCGTGGAATAAAATTAATTACCGCAGTAATGCAGTTTCTTTCTAATCAGTGTATGTTTTACGTATTCATCAATATTTGTTTCTTTGGAATTATTAACCCTTTTATATAAAACAAATAGATTGACTCATGCATACACATATTCTTGAATAACTAAACAGTTTCGTTTTATCTCAGAAATGTGACTTATTATTCCCCAATTGGGACGAGCTCAAAGAACACGCTCAATTAGAGTGGACGTCAGGTATTTTTGGTGGCAAAATTAAAAAAAAATACAAATACAGTTCGAATGAAAAAAAATGTAATGGGACTAGCCGGTTATACCCGTTAGGTTAGGCGAAGGATTAATAAATATAGCGGCACATGAATAACTATATTGCCGTAGAAGCGCTCGCAGGGTGGGATTCAGACTGATGGCGGGTCAGATTGTGTGTTCAGCATAAGAATGTAAGTCAGAGATCACTGCGGCGCATTCGAGACGTTAACATTGCATTATTTTTATTATTATAAAAGTTGGGAATAATGGGCCACCAGAATCCTTGTATAAATTTTGTCTTCGGTTGTTTTGCTTGTGTATGGCGATTGAGATATATCGATTGTATGAAAGTGTTACTGTGAGGTGCTTTCACAATTCGATGCGACCCCAGCTGTTGAAAGGGTCTTTAAACCTCAATAAATAAATTAATGATTGAATAAATAAATCAATAAATTGATAAATATATAAATAGAGGATATCTAGTGTTTTTGAGTGGATACCGAAAATTATCTCATGAGTGACCGATACAAATGTTTATTTTTCGCGCTCATAACCATTTATCTCGGTCACAAGTGAGATAATGTTAGGCATCCAATCAGAAAACGCTAGATTTTCTGTTTACTATAAGCTTTTTGATAAGAATCTGATAATTCCACTAGTTTCAAACATGAATTGATGCTTGAAAGTAAACAGCGCATTGAATCATTGATACGCGGAAGTGATTTGGTCGATACTCGGAACACATAGCGTCTTGTGATCTGATTCGGTTGGCGGGTTTCTAGTCCAAACATGGCCTGAAAGTCCGTAATTTAAGTTTTTCGTTTGGTACGTCCTTTGAAAGGACGTACCAAACCAAAACTTATATTACGGGCTTTCAGGCCATGTTTGGACTAGCGGGTTCCATGCATCAATTCAAGGTGAATTCGTGTTGAATTATTGCTCGAAATGATTGGTATCCACTCAAAAAACATTAGATTTTCTTTTCATTATACGTTTCTAGAACAAATTGACCATTCCCAGTGATAATTTGATTCATATTAGCCTTGAAGTGGTGCTTTGAAAGCCGCCATTTTGATTGGTACGGTGAACGTGAAAATTTCTATATCTTCACAGTGGGGGATACGATTTCTGTCTTTCCGCAATTTCTTCGATAATCTATCGTTTAACGTATAATAAAACATCTTTTGCATGTTTCTCCATTGTTATCTCACATCGTTTGTTTTTCACACGAGGCGATAGAGGCGGCTGAACACGTGGTGTTACAATACTGTCACGTTCCAATGGAACTTGTCTTACTTATTACCACTGCGAGAAATCTAATTGTGTCGATTTGAGGAGGAGATGCGGGAACATACAGCGCCCGTCAAAATTAGCATCCTCCACCAAACTCTTTTGGTCCTGGGAATTATTGGTGTCGTTCACTTTTCGGGGTACAAGAAAGTGACAAGAGGTAGATCAAACTAACCCTTTGAACTCGAGAGGCCACTTGTTCGGCCCAGGGATATGATACTTCATTCTTTCATTAAGTAGGATGGCTGCTAAGTGAATGTGTGGGGTACATCAATCAATATATGATACTTCATTCTTTCATTAAGTAGGATTGCTGCTAAGTGAATGTGTGGGGTACATCAATCAATATTTTCAACGTGCATGCTGCACGTTGAAAATATTAATTGGTCTACTCCTAAATAATGTATATGGACTCTTCGATTTACTGCCATTGAGCTGATATGGACGACAATAGCTATGTTCACAAGGCTACTACACCTAAAAAGAGGCAGACATTTAGATTAAACATATTTTAGTTGTTTATAATCAACAAAAAGGATTGGATAACAAGTGCCCAGGACTTAGATTATATCCTTTCCTTGAAATACGTTTACAATTACAAATTATGACATGTTTGCAAGTAGTTACATGAATTTATATGTAATGGCGAAACAAAACGTATGTATATATTGAAACAGTTTTGTGTATGTACAAAGTTAGAGAAGAAAGCTGATGGGTACTAAACTTTGCAAGAGACAGAACAAAGAAGTGAGGTGGGGGGGGGGGGAACACTACAACACTGCTGGCGTGGGTCAACAAGCCTTATGGACCACATTTCGGCACTACCGCGACTCCGAGTCCACACCACTATTATTGCCAAGACAGACAGGACAAGCAAGCGAATCGAAGTGACCCATGTGTGAGGTAAACAGAGATGACCACTGACTTTAAAGATCAACAGAATAGGAAAAGGATGCTTTTAGACCCCTGTGCTCATCTAGCGGTCTAGTCTTAAAACTTTAAAAAAGTGATTTTAAGCCTCATATTAGTATTTACACCAAATCTATGTGGCAGGCGGATTGGGATGGGGCAACTAATAACAAGCTCCATTGCTTCCGACCAACTATTTCTGATCACTACCCATCCAGTAACCTTTGTAGGAAAGATAATGTTATTGTGACACGATGTCATATTGGCCATACAAGACTAACAAATTCCATTCTGTTAGAGGGTAATTTGCGACCAGAGTGTGTTCCATGTCAGCAGGTGTTGTCAGTGGAACACATTCTTTTACATTGCACTGATTTTAATCTTGTTAGAGTGCAGTACTTCACAGCTGGATCCCTTAGAGATCTATTTTATAATACGAGCCCTCACAAAATTTGGTCATTCCTGAAAGTAATCAACCTTTTTACAGAATTTTAAAATTGTTTTTATTCTTTTAATCTCGAATCATCAAGTCTCAATTCCTCATTGATTTATAATGTATTTTCTTATCTCATTACTCATTGCTTTCCTAATCATTTTTGTCTTTGACATGTCTTTTGTGGTTATTTTTATTTTTATTCAATTTTTACTTCATTCTTGATAATGACTTTTTATATACCTCTGTTTTCTCGCCGCGATATAGCCCTAGCTGCTGATGTGGCGTTAAGCACCAATAGATAAATAAATAAATAATAGTCTTAAAGCCGCTTATTGGCTTTTATGAAATTTTACACACTGCGAAAAAGGTGAATATTGACGGAATCCGGTAAGTTTGGAATACCATAAAGAAGATCATTGGTCGTTCTTATTGGCAGATGCACAAGATTTCTCTGTAGGACAAGTCTTTCGTCTGAGTAGTTACTGCAGTTGAAGAAGTAATGGTTCGCATCTTCGGTCTCATAACCACATGAACAGTTAGGTGTATTTTGAATATAGTTAGAGTATTTATCAAAATTTAGGTCCCTACAGGAATTTCGCAGCTTGCAGTGTATTATATTAACCGCACTATCGCCATTGTTGAAGTACTTAGGTGGTCTACACACGCCTGTATTGAAATATTTAACAAAGTTATTCAGTGAATCAGACTGTCTAACTTCTAGAGGTAGTGCATTCCATTCGGAAATGCAAGACGGAATAAATGACCGCTTAAATACTTCCGTGTGTATAAGTGGTAGTTGGAAATTGGAATGGAACCGGTGTTATACGGGGAAATGTCCTCAAACGTTCGGGGTAATAAGTCCGATAGGTATCTGAGGGCCTGGTTATTTACAATTTTGGAAAAAAAGTTATCATTTTGTGGAGATGGCGTCTGTGTCTAAGGGTTTCCCAGTCAAGTTCTGCAAGCAGAGTAGATACTGGGGCAGACCGGATAGTATTCTCGCTGCATCGGTGTGGATTCTATCCAATTTTGAAAGTAGGTAATCCGCTGCCCCAGCCCATACCACATCCGCGTATTCTAAAATAGGGAGTATAAAACATTTATATAGAATTTCAAGGCTTTTTCTACGAAGGATATACTTAAGTTTTCTTAGCTGGGATAGCCTGGCGTTGGCCTTTTTACATAGTCTATTAATTTGGTTATGCCAGTTTAGGTCCCCCTGTAAGGTCAGGCCGAGGTGGGTGTGTGACATTGCGAGTTCAAGTGGCGTCTCACCAAACATTGCAGCATTACTTAGGTTAACCTGTTTCTTGGAGAATAGAACAATTTCGGTTTTTGAAGGGTTAAACGGAACTAACCATGTATTTGCCCATTCCGAAATGGCTTTGATGTTTTCATTGGACTTTGTAGTAATGCCATAAGGTTCGTGCTTGTATCATCCGCAAATAATCGACACACGTCCGGTGAATCTAGATTTTCAGAAATGTCATTGATATATATAAAAAAAAAAGACTCAAGACAGAACCCTGTGGAACACCACAATTAACCGGTAAGTAGTCGGTGGAAATTTAGTTACAAGTTACCCTTTGTTTACGATCAGACAAATAGCTGCCGGTCCACTCGATGAGTGGCCTAGATATACCGTTTTGTCTCAGTTTCTAAATTAGTCCTTTGTGCCAAACTCTACCAAATGCTTTTGATATACCACAGAATGCTCCAAGAGAAAACTGGTTCCTATCAAAGGCCAAACAGAGATTATGATATATTTCGATGAGTTGGTAAACGGTGCTATGCTGGGGCAGGAAACCGGACTGATATTTAAAAAATAAATTTTTAGCACAACAATGTTCGTACATTTGGTTAAAACACAACTAAGAAGAGAGACTGGTCTGTAGTTATTAGGATCATGTGCATCTCCCTTTTTAAAAATCTGCCCGACTGTTGCCAGCTTCCATTCTGCTGGGTAGACACGTAAGGAGAATGAGAGCCTAAATAATTGAACCAATGGCTTGTATATTGTGGTTTTTGGTTTCTTTTAGCATACGGTTGCTAATACCGTCATGTCCAGTTGTTTTTTTGGTATCTAGATTGCTAAGAATCCGGATGACTTCGTCTTCGAAAAAGTCAATTTCAGACAGGCTCTCAGAACATTTTGGTCTGAAATCAGGTAAGCTATGTCCATCATCATTTATTTTACTATTTGATAGAAATGTTTTATTGAACAGATTGGCTTTGTCCTTGTTATCTGTTATCATAACTGTGCTGCCTCCATCATCTTTGTGGTTTAGAAAGGGGACGGAAGGCTTACACACAAAATTATTCAGTAACTGTTTGACAGTGTGCCAAAAGACTTTAGGATTTCTACTCACTGCAAGTGAAGATTTGAAAAATAAGTAGATTAACCTTCTTTTTCACATTATTTACTTTGTTACCGCATGTTTATATTTTTCAATTATTAATGGGTTTCGGTCTTTCAAAGCTCGTTTCCGAAGACGGTCTGTCTGACATTCACCTGCCATTCCCATTTCCAGACAATTGTGTTCAGTGAAGTTCTCACATGACAAACACTATGTACCATTGCGTACGATACGAAAACGTAATACTTAGTGGATTTTCCCCCAAGTGGATTTTTTTTGTCTTACAAAGTAAAAGCCAACTGAATCAAGTTCACTTTGCAGTTATTGCATAAAATATATGCAAGAATCGGAATTGATTCTCGTAAATTATTCTCACATGATCTACAGAAACTAAAAACAACTTGCCTGGCTGCAACTCCATGAACGCCTTTTCTCTCATTCCAGTGATTTAAATTTATCTTTGTCAAATTCCAGTGAGATATGCAGAATATATGATGATATGGTTTTAGACGAAATTTCAAGGACCATAAGTTTTGAACATTATTATACCGCGACCTGTTTTTTATGCACATATCTCAATCTCAGTGCTAATGTGTACTCTATTCGATCAAATTCCATCAAAATCTTTTGGATAAAGTTCTGAGTAGGTCAATATACAGAACGGTTCTGATGTATTTCCCACAACCCCTACCCCTCCCTCCCCCGATTTTCGATTGTGGGGTTATGGAGGACAACGTTAATAATAGTGTCCCGCATTACATGGCGCAGGCTAAGATAATGATCGGCAGAAATATTCGCATTTCCATAAATATTCACAACCCATGTGACACAAAATTTGTTATTATAGTTAGTGGTATGAACATACCCGGGATTGGTTGAGTATTTATTATGGACATAAACAATTGGCGTGCCGACTGCGAGCAGTCGCTCGGGTTTCCACAAACCTTATCGGACGCTTACTCAACTGTCAGTTATCTTGGGAAAGTATTCCGTGTGCAGCTAATCATTTTGCAAAACTAGCAAATATGAAAGATATTTATTATTATAGTGAAAGCGTGCTTGAATTTGCAATAAACCAAATTAAATATGCAATGGAAACCCCGAAAATTTTGGTTACATGCAAATATGCATATCTTTTGTGTTACTTTCTCTGATTTACACGGATCTCTTATTACCACTGGTCCTGTCAGCAATGTTTCCACTAATCCCCGAGATCGGCGTACCTGCTGGTTCCATTCCATTCTGTCTATTCATTAATAATTCGTACCGTGAATCGGTTAGAAAATGGACTGAGTAAAGGTATAGGCCCTCTCGATAAACAGATTATCTCCACTTTATTTCACGAACTCCTCTACGCTGTGGGAACTAATATAAATTACTTCCGGTTGGTATGCCAAATTATTTCTTTCAGAGCGTGGGTTGGTTTAGCTACTGAATAGTATTATCAAAACACTGACCATACTAATGGCAAAGTCTACCGCCGCATGCGTAATTGTCTGTCATAATTACACCGAAAAAGTTGTCAACGGCCATGTCACCGCTTTGTATGATGTGCAGTGTACAAGCCAAGGCTGATTGTCCTGTCACATTGATTTTTCCGGGGGGGGGGGGGGGGGGCATCCGGGTATCCCTCTCCAGCAACCCGGTCGGGCAAGTCCAAGAACGACAACTCACTTTCCGATAGACGCTTGGTACCACAACATCAGGGGGCGGGAGTGCCTTAAACATGGAAGAAAATAATATCATGGCCTCTGGTATCTTATGGCCACTAATTTTTGCATGACTTATCTCCTACGTAAGCCTTATTATCTCCTAGGCAGGACTGAGTATTTACCACGTAGGTCTCAGTGTGTCATACGTAGGACTAAAAATCTCCTACTCAGGACTTATCATTCCTTAACGCAGGATTTTATTATCTCTTGTGTAAGATTCACCGCTATTTCATACGTAATCAGCATTAACTCCTACGTAGGAGTTCTATTTCATACGTAGGACTTAGGATCTCCAAAGCGGAACTTAGTATTTCTTATGTAGGACTTACTATCTCATACATATGACATATCATCTCTTACGTATGATATGTAATTTCCAACGTAGAACCTAGTATGTCCTACGTAGTATTGAGTATCAGTGTCAAGTGATTTTGGGGCCATTTTGAGTGATCTCAACAAGATAACTCGTAAGAGACATCTTATCACGGTGCATGTTAGGTGTTCCTTTGATTGTCAATATAACGCGTGTAAGAAGTCATGTTACTTGGTTTTATTTGTTACGTATGACATATAATCTCCAACGTAGTACTTAGTATATCCTACGTAGTATTGAGTATCAGTGTCAAATGATTTTGGGGCCAAAATGAGTGATCTCAACGAGATAACTCGTAAGATAATCTTATCACGGTGCGTATTAGGTGTTCGTTTGATTGTCAATATAACTCATGTAAGATATCATGTTCTTGTTCTTGGTTGTTACTGTTGTGATGTGTGGGCTTGGTACGCAGGTGCAAAAACTACCGACTGTGTTACATATTTACGTCGCACTTTTGGAATAATCAAGGGTTTATAAGATGATTCTTGGTTGGTATCGTGAGCGCGAGTGCTATAGACATAACCATGGGACCTATTAGCGTGAATGATTCAATAAAGTGCTCTAGAAGATCTAAAAATGCACGTCTCTACTTGATACCCGAATCTGGCAACTCCTGTTATGTTTATTAACGCGAATTGTTTGGGATGGGTTTGTATAACAGATCGCGCATAGAAATAACATCTCACGGGGTTAAAGTTAAATGTGAACGGAAATGTTGTTCATATTTTCGGACTTTTATTGAGTCGCTTTTTATCGAATTTTATACCTTCGTTTTAAATTATGTCTGAATATTTTCTGCAGTGGACAGAATACGGTACACAAGCAGAGAATTCGGTAAAAATCGAGTCAATAAAAATCGTGTCAATGTAAAACGAAGAATATTATTATTCCTGATGGGTGAGTTGGGGAAATCTCATGACAAGATATTTGGTCCAAACACTCGGCAAGCCTCGTGTCTGGCCCAAATATCTTCTCCATCTCACACCCCACCCCATCCGGGATAATCCCACCCCCACCAAAACACACTGACGTCATCAAAAGTAATTCAGGGTCACGTGCAGCTATGTGGAACAATTTTGTTGTCCATTTCTGACAAAAACAGACTTGCTTATCGAAAGGCGCACGCAAAGGTTCTGTATATACCGTAGGTAAATACCATAAACTTAAATCCCAAAGCCAGCAAGACAGGGGTTAAAGATTTGTAGCGAAATGAGCATTGACACATTCCGATGACGTCAGTCGGGCACGTACATCAATCGATCCATGGAAATTCTGCACAGTCATTTGACATTATTTGTTTTCCATATTTCTGTTTCTTCAAATATCTATCATGCGATGATTAAATAGTCCGAGCGCTTATTAAATAGGTTAATAAGCTGGTCACAGGGGACATATGAGATAGATATCTATCTCACATGGCCTTCTCACGAGACACGCATATCTTGCATATGTAGCGGGGGAGGAGACATATATATATATCTTACCTCCTACAAGTATCTGGGAATTTCGTTGGTTCAAAGACGTCACATGCAGACTGCATATTAAACCATATACTGCTTGTCAACATCAATATACGCTGACAGCTATGGGTAATCTCCCCTTTGTTCACTGATTATTCAAAATGGCGGCAGCCGATAAACGCTTCAAGATGAAGGATTGAGTGTTGGATGTCCATATTTGGTCTGAAGTGCAGGTTAGGCAACTTAAAAGGCTTCATATTCTGTGGATGTGTGTCATGTTGCTTCGAAATGAAACTGTTTGGTATGTATGAATTTGCCTTGTTACAATTTACGGGAGTGCCTGTAGGCACTCTACCAAAAATTGTAACAAGGCAAAGACACGTAAACACATTGTGAGAATTCTCTCATTTAATTTTGATCGCTGTTGTTATTAGTTCTGTGCATCGATGCAGCAGTCGGTAAGATATATTCGCTACACAGTTTGTTGGTGGCCTAATATGGTATATATGGTGTTAGTTAATTTCATATTGGACGAGAGCGAAGCACAGAACTGATAACAACAGCGATCAAAATTAAATGAGAGCTTCGCTCTCGTCCAATATGAAATTAACTGACACCATATATACCATATTAGGCCACCAACAAACTGTGTAACTAATAATATCCATTCACAATTGACGGCACTTCCCGCCCAGTAATTACTTTTATCATGTTACAATGCGAGATCTGTTACGCGACACATTTCCCAACGATTTGCGGAAAGAAACAGGAAGGAATAAACGGAATATGCTAAGGGAACAAACGAGATAACTAAGCATAAGCGGATGGATGGCATTGAGCCCCACCCTTCGTCCCGAGATTACCTGAAGCCCGTCAGAAGCATTGAAAATAACATGTATGATTTTTTGCATAACTGCGTACAACCATGAGCCAATACTAAAAAGCCTTCACAATTGCATTTTCGAGAATTGTATTTACTATCTATCGCTATAAATGATTTGAATAAATCATTAGCGTTTTCGAAGACGTGGCAATTCACCGGTACGTAAATTGCCACGTCATTTAAAACACACCTGATTATTATCAGTGGTTAATATTCACAGGTGAAAAATATAATTTTGAAAAATACGGTTAAATGTTTATAGTATTGGTCCACGCAAGTCATACTTTCCCTTGTATATTTCTCGTGCTTTACGATATTGCAACTTCGTCTCGCTTTCTCCACAATGACACTCATCCGTGACATTTGCTTCATTTGTAAAATACTTTACTCATGTAACAGGATTTGTATACAAGTAGTTGCGCTCAGTATACCTTCCAAAAACACGCCCACTATTTGCCAGCTAATATCCACATCCCCAGTGTAATACCGCAAGTAATGGAAACATGTTATGTGTCGTATGTGTGCCAAATATTTGTGTAATGACGACTCTTTTTGGTTCCACTACATCCCACCGAAGACTGTTGTAAACAATGGTACGCATTTATTATCGTTGCCTATTAGACAAAACATAAAACAAAATAAAACAAACAAAAAAAAAAAAACAAACCAAAAAAAACGGAAAAAAGAAATGGCAATGATGAAGAAATAAAGCGTTTTATATTTCGACTTTCTTATTGAAGATAAAAAGTTAAAATTAACTCGCCGCCCCAAAAAGCAATGTGACGGAACTTTTTGTAACCCATGGTTTATAAATCAAGTGGCGTGGATACATAAATAGGCACGCTCAAACCCCTCCCGTTTGTTTTGTCATAAAATAAGCAGTGAGATAAACTAGACTACGATTCTTTAGTATTCATAATGCACATCAATGAAATTTAATGTGCTTCTGTGTAAAACAAAAACATGCACCCAATGCAAGGTTTTTAGATAGGCCGTTGTTTGGGTAAAAATATAGGAGTGGCAAACTTCTGGAAACTGCTTTGGCTGCAGATCAACTTCTTCGTTACATGCTCGTCGATTTTAAATTATCTTATAAAAAAACGAAATTATGAAATACCCACTTTATAGAAAATATTTCATGAAATATAAATTTGTTTTCTCAACCTCTTTATAAAATTGTAAATCGCCTTTTTCCCCTATTCCGACAACACGTTTGAATCAGTTCTTCATCTATAACTAATATTTTTTATGTAGTTGGAAAAAAAACCTGTTAAATTTAAGACAACAGAATTTCTCAATTTTTCGATATTTCACAAAAATGATTTAAATAAACTGAAACGTCTGATAATTTGAAATGCTCATGGTCGGAACGTGTGCTGTTATTCAGAATAAAATATCTTGATGCACATGTACATGCCTCCACCAAAGCGAAGAAGATTGTAAGGGAAAAGGGACCATTCTTTTAGTATAATATACTACTCAAAGTTTAAATCAGCCAAGTTGTACACTTGCCATATATAATATAGCGTATACTTTCGCGTTTATTTTAGAAACCACTCAACGTTTGCTAAGCACGAACTATTTGACACATCATTGTGAAATTTGCTTGTGACATATTTGAGATATTTTTGGTGGATGTGATTGAGGAATGTATTGAGATGGTCCGCAGTGTTTACATTAGCTCTCTTGATATTCAGATTTTTCGTGACAGTCATGGAAAGCATGTACCCCTTGATTTTCACGATGTTTTCGTGTACTGTTTACATGCACATTACAAGAGTGGGGTATTCAATCTTCATTTCAACACAAACCCTTGCTATTTAATGAATGAAAATGGCAAATGCAAAGGTAAGAAGACATTTTTCTGAAGCAGAAATGTGGCAGGCTGTAGGTATGGTGGAGCAAGGGGCTACCCATCGTCAGGTTGGTGAAGCCCTTGGTGTGCACCATACGGTGGTCACCAGAGCCAGGGCAAGATTTCAAAAGTATGGCACACCAGTCAGGCGACATTGTGGTGGTATGGGCAAGGCAACATCTGCAGCTGAAGACCAGGTTCTTATCAATCAGGCCCGTAGGAACCGCTTTGCCACAGCAACCCAGCTTCGCAGTGACCTTTAGAATGCAGACTATCCGGGCAAGGTTGAACGAAGATGGTCTCCGATCGAGAAGACCATGTATTTGCTGTTCCAGAACCACCGTCAGGCAAGATATGAATGAGCCATGGACCACGTTTGATGGACCAGAGAAGATTGGCGACCTGTCCTTTTTACAGATGAGTCAAGGTACTGCCTAGACCACACAGATAGGCGTTCTATGGGATGGGGAAGACCAGGAGAGATACAAAAAATGAAAAATAAGCAAAATTGAATGGTTATTTTTGTGATTAGTACTCGCCGGTTTTGTCGTTACGTTGAGTAAAGGGTTACGAGAGTATCGAAGGGCGTCGCGAACCTGGTTCCATATTATCAAAGCTTTCATCATATGTTTTTTTTTTACATTACGTCTCCCGAGTTCCAATGTGTTCTATGTGCCTACTGGCACATAGAACACATTGGAACTCAGGGGACGATTAGATACACTTTCTGATTTCCGATATCTTCTAGATTTTGAACTTTAAAAGGAATTGTAATTATGTAAAGGTTGAACAACGACGCTTTGTTGAACATGACAATAGAAGTCCATTATACTCTTATCAACATTTAACCTTCAATCAAAAATTTGAAAACAACATAACTGTCCATGATACTGTTTTTGTATGATATTTGTTTTATGTTTCCACCCTTTATTCATCAATGACTAATGAGAACAATCACGATTTAATTTATCATCAAATAAATATCCTACAGACGTTTCTCTTTTTATGAATATTTTGTAACAGAAATCGCTGGTGACAGAGTTGGTGTCGGCTTTCAGTTTCCAACTGTTGACATTAATGCTGACAGAAGCAAACAACTCAAATTGTTACAAGAAAACGTTTGTGCAAGCACAAGCGCGCGAGAAAATGCCAATGCAACACTCTTATTTTGTGCATGCATCATGCAGTCCCTCCATATTAAAACAAGAAACATTCTGTTAACAAAGTCTAATCTCTTTCACTGAAAGGAGATGACTACCACATCTCAAAGCATTGTGACTGGTGATTCACAAGGAAGGAATTAGTTTCAAATAAGTTCAAGTATATTGGACAGGATTCCAGGCTATGGTGGTTAATATTTTCTTTCGAAAACACACGAAAAGGCATCCCTCCCCCTCCACACACACCCAAAAAGATTAGCTTCTTTGGACGGATCGTTAGGCACGAAACTCGACTTTGAACAAAACGCAGGTGATTTTGATAGGAACTGCCCCGGCCCATCTCCAAGTATTGTCAGTGGGGTGGTCTCGAAAGTTTTTTTTTAAAGAATTTCAACCTTATTGGACAAGGGCGGTGGTGGTTACACTTCGGAGGTTAATATCTCCATTCAAAAGAACTTGAGAAAACGTACCCCAGCCCCACACACAAGATCCCCACCACACAAGATTAACAAAGCAGAATACTTAAATGTAGGCTACAGACATTTCGCGACTTGCGGGGAAAATATTCACACAGACATCCAATATAATCGAGTGGATGTATCAAAACAAAAACCCTTTACCCAACGTTAACGCAGACGATATCAAAATTTATTATTTTAAATATCATTTTTTCAAATTTTTCAAAAAAATTCAACAAAACCATATCATGTGACCCTCGTTGGAACGAGCTCGACGAGCTCGTTCCAACGAGGGGTCACATGATATGGTTTTGTTGAAATATTTTGAAAAATAATATTTTTTCAACTGCTGAATTTGCATATTATGGGGACGATTCGTTGGGTGGCGATGGGGAAGACTCGTTGGGTAAAGGGTTAAAACGTACTGCTAAGTTTGGAGGTGACATAACACAATACGAATATTGCTGATATTGCAAACGGTGAATCTCAGTTTACCCTTTACCTAACACAATATCATCCCCCCCCCAAAAAAAAAAAAATAAATAATTTTCACATTTACCGAAAAAAAATTCTCAGTTTTTCAATAAAACCATACAAATATGGAAACCATTAGAACCAGCTCTAAGAGAACGATGATATCCATATTTCTATGGTTTTACTGAAAAACTTTCGAGATATTTTAGGCTGTCGTAGGCTTATTCTGGTTAATTTTTCTGCCGGTTTCGGTCGCTATGTTAGGTAAAGGGTTAAGTAACGAATTCTACATATTAGTGGATCCAGTATATCTACGGTTCCATTTTTCATTGTTTTCCAAGTCAATTGAATCGACCTGGGAATTCAGTTCCACGTGATTTGGAGCAATAAATCCAGACAATCCGAGTAACGCAATGAAAAAGAAAGGAAATGCGCTATGAAAGCCTAAAGAGGCTGAAACAAAAAGTAGCGAAATGCACTGTAAAGCCCACCTTGAAGAGTCCGAGAAATGAAAAACAATTGCGAAACGCGCTACTGCCCCCCCCCCCCCCCCCCCCCCAAAGAAATACCCTCTAAATCAGCCAAGTTTTACACTTGCCATATAATATATAATATAGCGTATTATTTAATGCTCAGGCATCAATTCACGCTGAAAAATTAAGTCATATTCCCCTGTCGGTCGGCAAAACGAAATATCAAAATGATATTTAGAAATCGATATTTCATCGTAGGTTCGGATGACGAATCACATGTACTTTAAACGAGTCAGCACATCAGTAATGAATTCCAGAGTCCCAAATACAAACGAATTCGAATAATTGATAGTGACAGTGACTAAATCAATTCATTAAATCAGCGGTTTCAAAGTTTGACTTTCTCATTCACCTTCCAGCGAAAAGCCGAAATCACTTTCAAATTTCTTCAGTTCAACTCCACACGTCTTCAGTGCATTGAGTTCAAAAAAAATAAAATGACGTGTCTTGTTATTGAAAATAAGAAAGTGGTGTTTTTTGTTATTGTTCTATTTCTTCGAAACACATTGCGATTATTTCAATTCGCCAGCCTTGGTAAAACGTAAAGTTAGGGGAGAAATAAGACGGGACTACTTTTTGTGCGGATATTCACACATTCCAATGGTTGGAGTTTGGTTGTTGTAATTTTTGTATGGACGCCGGTTCGGCACATAAATTTTGCGCCTTAATGGCAAATAAAGGCCACAAATTGGAGAGTTTGTAGTCGTAGAGCATTAAATAAAAAGAAAATTCACGAAAATTTGATGAATACCGAAAATATCTCGTGAGTGGCTACAAAGAAATATGAGGATCGCGAGTGAAGATCCTCATATTTCTTTGTAGCCACTCACGAGATATTTTCGGTATTCATCAAATTTTCGTGAATATCCTCTATTACTTTCGCGTTTACTTTATATACCACTCAACGTTTGCTAAGCACGAACTATTTGACACATCATTGTGAAATTTGCTTGTGACATATTTGCGATATTTTTGGTGGATATGATTGAGTAATATATTGAGATGGTCCCTAGTGTTTACATTAGCTCTCTTGACAGGCAGACTTTTCGTGACAGTCATGGAAAGCATGTACCCCTTGATTTCCATGATATTTTCGTGTACTTTCTGCATGTACATGACGTGTGTAGGGTATTCAGTCTTCATTTCTACACAACCCCTTGTGATTTAATGACTGAATATGGCAAATGCAAATGTAAGAAGACATTTGTCTGAAGCAGAAATGTGGCGGGCTGTAGGGATGGTGGTGCAAGGGGCTACCCATCGTCAGGATGGTGAAGCTCTTGGTGTGAACCATACGGTGATAACCAGAGCCTGAGCAAGATTTCAGCAGTATGGCACACCAGTAAGACGGCATGGTGGTAGCAGAGACAGGGCAACATCTGCAGCTGAAGACCGGTTTTTGATCATTCATGCCCGTAGGAACCGCTTTGCCATAGCAACCCAGCTTCGCAGTGACCTTCAGAATGCATCCGGGGTAAATGTTTCGACGCAGACTATCCGGGCAATCCAATTGAACATGTGTGGAATGAGTTGCAGCTTGCTATTTTAGCCCGTCGGGTCCATCCAAGAAGTGTCCAGGAGATTGGTGCCATGCTGGTCCATGAATGGAACAACACCCCACAAGGAACCACCAGGAACCTGATTGGGGGCACATGAAGGCGTTGTCAAGCTCTAATTAACAGTAATGGGTCTCATACTCGATATTGAAGTCATACCAGTTCGCTCCGTCAACTTTTTGGCCTATTGAAAAATTTCCTTATTTACCAATAATATCCATTTTTCATGGTTATTGCATTCAAAAGCTAAAAAATAATGTCAAACACAAATAAAATCTTAATTTCTATACTTAAAACATTAAAGATATAATTAAATAAAAATATATACACTTTTCATTACAATATCTCAACTAAAACGTAAAACAGGTAGTTGGATGTACTTGGTGCTTAGCAAACTTTGAGTAGTATAGTTCTGAAAAATATGCTCTCAATGACCTTCGTTGCCCGCATTGCGGTGGACCACATTTTGAACCTCCAGAGGTTTTACCTCATTCGGCGTAGGTTCGATGTCTATAGGTCATTCCAAACCTGAAGTATAAGCGTATCCCACCTTAAAAATATTGGATCCACCAATCCCGGATCTGACATGTTTATAGATGACAGCAAATATTCATATTACCAAGAAAAGGTTAAGGTACATAATACCTCTGGATAATATATTGCGAGTAAAAGAATTCAGTAGTGTTGGAATATAGAGGTACACGGCCCCTAAGAACCCATGCGTGTTTAAAGGCATCATTGTGAGAACAGAAAGTGTTATCATTATTCCTACATTGCAAAAGTAAATGTTTGGGGACCCATATAAAGATATTGACAGGGTTAAAATAATCCATTTAAATACTCCATTTTAACCCTTTAAAAGGAGCTCATTCCAATGAGAGCTCATCAGCAATGTTTTTCAAGCAAGAACGAAATGAAAATTGAATAGAAATCTCGGTGAATAATGCTGGCTGGTTTTCGCCATTATGTTGTGGAAAGGGTTAAGAATGCCTTACTCTGGAAGGTAAACCTGGAAAGGTGTCGCATTCCGAACAGAATTAAGTGTTCCAGAAAGGAAAGCGTAAAAACATTCGATCAAGGGAATGCATTAATGTGTGTTTTCCAGCAATTCTAAAGAGTGCACTCAATGGCCCCAAGGTGACCTCAGCGGCCTTGATCCATACCCCCCCCCCCCCCACACTGAGGGTCGACTCATTTGTTGTTTGACCGAGGTCCATTCATCATACCATGCTTGAGATGAGTGTGTTCACTTTCAAAATTTTTGGCCACGCCCACTTTTTTCATGTAAAAATGCATGTATGGGTTTTGGGAATGCATTTGGGGGTTCAAAATGTGGCTTCCAGCAATTCTGAGAAATGAAATCAATGACCCCTGAGTGACCTCGGTGACCTTGACCCATATGTTGAATCACCATCAAGTGTTGACTCAATTGGTGTTGGTCCCAGATCCATACGTCATACCATGCTTGAGATATAAGCGTGACCCACTTTCAAAATTTTTGGCCACACCCACTTTTTTTCGTGTAAAAATGCATGTACGAACTTCGGGAAAGCATTTTGGAGACAAAAAATGTGATTTCCTGCAATTCTGAGAAATGCACTCAATGATCTCTAGGTGAACTCCGTGACCTTGACCCATATTTTGAAGTTCCGTCGAGTGTCGACTCATTTGGTGTTGGTCCCAGGGCCATACGTCATACGACGCCTGAGATATGGGTGTGACCCACTTTCAAAACACCCCTACGGACACCACTAATGTCCCAGGAATCTGTAAAACATAGGTGGCCGAGAACTTGTGACTGTCTACCAGCATGCCAAAAATCTTTGATATGATAAACCGTTAATTGTGTCAAGAATCGTCCCAGATATAACGCACACACGCGCGCAAAATAAAATTACTCATAGATATAGCTAAATGTCTGTGAGATAATCTCTATGAACACAGTTTTACCGATGAAGCAGTAGCAGAACAATTTTACACGGAAGACCGAGTTTGGTGCCATTTGAGCACTCGGGAATAACATCAATTCTGTGTTCGAATTATTTTTGCAGTTGTCATGTATCATATGAGCAATCGCTATCTTCATTTGAAGAAACTCTTAAGGGCATCATGGCTGAAAATGCACCACCGAAGTGAAAAATTATAACTCATAGGGAAAAAGTGGAGCGGTTTACAGAAAATGATAGAGTTACTAAACAACAGCGTTTGTTGTATGCCTCGTATGTTTCACCTCATGGTTGCCGGACCCCGGTGCCGGACCTCGGAAGTGACGTCGCGTCACGTGACCGAATGTCGCGACGGTGGTTGTCATGATAACCCGCGTGAGCGGCCATACTGTGACGTCATCCCCATAGTGATACGTGGTGTTAGTGTGCATGTCCAGCGCTTGTTGTTAGGGTGATATGTGTTTCCGTCTACCGAAATTGATTTTATTTAGTACGGATTTCCCCCAGAATACTTTGTAGTAGAGCAGCACACAGTAGTTTTTTTCTGGTCCGGATTCCCCCCAGAATCACTTTTTAGGACCGCCATACCACAGATTTTAATAGTAGCACGTAGTGCTATAAGGTATTACGTGTACTACTGAGGGACCCCTTTCGATTATAGCCAACTGACAGACAACCTCCGTGGAAACCTGTATCATTCCTAAAGCTAAGAATGAATCGAGTAGTTACTGATAAGTCATTGCTCGAACGACTCGAATCCCATCGAGCAAATAAGCCAGAGTATTTACTCGAACGAGTGACTCGCACATACGACTCTTAGCCTCATCTCGGTATTTAACAGCCATATCCCCTGGCATCCCAATTTCGGCACCTCTTTTTGGAAAACGTCTGGCCTTCGGCACCCCTCTTTAGTCGTATGAGGCCATGAGGGCTTTGAGAAAAGACGTCAATGAGGTCTAATTTACTGTCCGTCTTAACCTCATTTCGTTTGCGGTCATGAGAGTCATGAAAAAATCCCTCAATGAGGTCTAATTTACTGTCCCTCTTAGCCTCCTCTCGGTATTTAACAGCCATATCCCCAGATACCCCAATTTCGGCACCCCTTTTTGGAAAACGTCTGACCTTCGGCACCCCTTTTTAGTCGTATGAGATCATGAGGGTGTTGAGAAAAACCTTCAATGAGGTCTAATTTACTATCCCTCTTAGCCTCATTTCGGTATTTAATGATACACGAGCTCACGTGACTTGATGTCACCTCCGGGGTCCGGCACCGGGGTCCGACAATTATGAGGTGAAACACACGAGACATACTACAACCGTTGCAGACTTGAGCGTCTTTACAATAAAACGAAGCTTGAGGTTCACAGGCAGATGTTCTGTCACCAAAGAAATACAACTAATAAGATCATCAAACAGGCGGAGAGGGGGTACTACAATTCTCTGATAGAGGGGTCATCTAATACAAGGGTGCTGTTCTCGATAACCAACAGTCTCCTTGGTAAAGAACAAATAGTTATTCTCCCAGACCATCTAAATACTAAAGAAATTCTGGAAAAATTCAGCGATCATTTCATAACTAAAATACAAGTAATTCTGGATAGTATGCCATCATGTGAACCACCAGAGTTTGATCATCTTGACATAAAAAGAGATTTTTCTAATTTTCACTCTGTCTCAGAAGACGATATTCGAAAAATGATTTGACCATCATCCAATAAATCCAATGATCTAGATCAAATTCCAACATTCCTTTTGAAAGAGACAATTGATTATCTTCTGCCAGACATAACATCTATTATATCTGCATCTGAACATGAGGGGGTTGTTCCAAGCCCATTGAAAAAAAGCACTTGTTACTCCATTCATCAAGAAACCATCTCTGGATCCTGACAACCTGGATTATCGACCAATATCGACCCTCTCTTTCCTGTCTAAATTGTTGGAAAGGGTTGTTGCTTTACCACTCAAAAATCATCTACTCGAAAATGATCTTTTAGAGCCTTTCCACTCTTCAAACAAAGCCAACCACAGTACAGAGACAACCTTACCGCGAGTCAACAAAGACAATACTCGTAAGGCTGTACTGCTTGTTCTCTTGGATTTGTCAGCAGGATTCGACAAAGTTGGCCATGATATTCTCATGCAGACATTGACACAGCATGGTATATGTGGAACTGTCTTATCGTGGTTTGCAACATATCTAGAGTGTCGCAGTTAACAAATATATATCAATAAGATCGGTTCAGAAACCAGGATGTTAAAGTGTGGTGTACCTCGGGGCTGAGATCTTGTGTCACACTTGTTTACTCTGTACATTTCTTCTCTAGGTCGCCATAGTAAAAAGTATGGCATATTATATCATCTGTTCGCAGACGACACACAACTGTACATCACATTCAACACATCTGTTCCAAGTGACTCATTCGCCGCAGTCAGTAGCATGGACACTTGCATACATCTGGTGTGGGAATGGATGATAGATTTTAAACGGAAAATGAATGACTCTATAACTGAATTCTTAGTGATATCCGGGGTTCCCATGCCTACACCCTCTGTTACATCGATTCTGGTTGGAAACAACATCAATATAAAAAGTGAATCAGCCAGGAATATTTGACTGATTATGGACTCAACTAGACATCCATATCAATAAAATATGTCAAAAATGCTACTGGCAGCTTTGTAATGTTAGAGTGCTGCGACCTTGTCTTAACCAAATAGCACTTGAAAAAAATGTGCACTCCTTCATCACCTCACAACGAGACTATTGTAATTCAGTATTAGCGGGCCTGTCCCAGTACCTGATTCAGAAGCTTCAATAATTACTAGAATAATTACTGGTACTAAACGCTCTGAACACATAACGCCTGTTTTAAGACAACTACACTTGCTTCCAGTTAAAGAGAGAATTGGTTTCAAAATATTGATCATAGTATTCAAATGTATCCACAAACTGGCTCCAGTTTACCTGCAAGAACTCCTCACTGTATATACACCATCACGCAGTCTCAGATCTAAAAAACAACTAGTTATACCTTTTAGCGGATCTAATCTGGCTAATGACTGTGTGTTCTCAATCGTGGGTACCAGATTGTGGAATTCCCTGCCTATTACTGTCAGAAATTCAGAAACGCTCGATATCTTTAAAAGAAATCTTAAAACTTTCATATTTACTGAAGCATTCTCTTGGACCTCCCAAAGAGGCAACCGAGACAGATGTGCCTCTTTTTTTCAGAAAAGTGTGTTTATTCCTGTCAAGCGTTTTAGAGCACTATTTGTGGTTTTACGCTCTGGAAAATCAATTATTATTATTATTGTTATTATTATTATTATTATTATATCCAAAATCCATTTGGGAAACATTTCTATAGGCCACTGAAACTACCACCAACATAAAGAGCTGCACAGTTTCACAGTTTGAGAATTCACCACCAGATTGTTGTATGGAAGATACAGAACAGTGACGCTCTGAACCCAGTATTATGGGGTTGGAAACTCGATGGCAGACAGCTGACCCCAAGTATGACAGGCACTGAAGCAGCTCCCGATATGGGAGTGGTGGCCAAGTGCGCTGATCTTCGGTCGGGGAAAATTTTCCTCGCGTCCGAACACTTTCTCTCTGCATCAATTGTGGGGTTGATGCTGTCACAGCGTACCGTCCTATCGGGTGGGGACGTAAAGTGGCTGTCCTCTGAGCGGAGAGAGACACACTCAGTGCAGGCTAAAGACCCCTTCGTTGAATTCGAGAAGAGAGACGCCACGAAGTTGCCGCTAGGAAGGTCACTCAACACGCCTGCGCCATTCGGCAAGGTGAGGCGTTAAAATAAGTTGCATTACATGTTCGCCCATCCTTATAAAACAAATAAGATTAAAAAAAGCCCCCGATAAATGTTTGAAGTTCAAACATTACAAATGTAAGTTTCCGGTAGCAACCCATGCGGAACAAATCTATGCTCTTGTCGACAGAGTGGTCTGAAATGTGTGAGCATCTGCGAGTACTGCAGGGGCGAAGGTTGCAACAATGCTGAATCTATCACCTTTGAGAATGAAGTTGCAGAAAATGAATAAACATATAATCATTTGGAATTTTATAATTATTTTTGAGAATGCAGGTCTGCACTGAGGAGTTTAGTTTTGCTTTCATTCATTTCAAAACGTATTTGAATTGTGGGCGTCAATTTTTTTAACTAATATGTCAGTGTGTCGCACATTTCCAATATCAGGAGCCATTCAAAACGTAATCACAGTATGTGTATAAACTATGTATATTGCGTTCTCCAATTTCAAGGTTTGCCTCAGGACTGCAATGAAAACGAATAAGGGTTCGGTATCATCTTTCACATATACCGATGCGTTAGATTTGTGGGCACTTTAGTGTATTTTTACAGTGATTTTGGTGCCATCTTGACAGCCATTTTAGTGTTTCGGCTCATGTCCACACAACAGAATGATTTGCAGACTCTAAAGGTAGTTTGTCAGGGACTGGGCGGGCCTTTTTCGCTGGAGGGAATGCAAGAGGCGGAAGTGGCGTCATAGTCACTTACCAAGTGGTACCACTTTTGGTTTTCATAGTAGCTCGTGCGAGTGGCCATGTTGCGCCGCAGTTATCATAGTGATACGTGGTATAAGAGCGAATGAGAAGTTGGTTGGGTGTCACGTGTTTCTGTTGTCTATTTTGAATACTGGAGGCTGCCATCTTGGTTTCTATGGTAGCACATGTTTGCTATCAGCCAGAGCGGCTTCTCAAAGAAAGTGGGTATGTTCGATGGATGTGTTCGATACAATGGGAGTAAATCTAATTACCCAAATAGACCCGAAAATTTCCACAAATCACCAAAAACTGTCTAAAATCACCGACACGAATTCGGCGAAGCCCCATTTTGGGATTATAAGAATAGCTCGTAGTGTTGTAAGACGCTTTCCTTTGTACAAGAGTCAATCTAATTACCCAAATAGATCCGACGATCGGAGTTTCACAAAATCCTCGGTTTCTACCTATTATTCGGATTCTTTCAGAATCCTCTGCATCTACATATGTACTTATACGCTTTGCTATAGTTCTGTTTATTCAACCTTATTCGTTTGTTTTGGAGTACAGGTTCGAATTTGTCCATTTTTCAGCCTCCGGTCTATTCCATAGCTTATTCTCGCCATTCCTCGACAAGTTCTGTCCATGTTATGACTTTCCGGCCTCCCTATAAACTATTCTGACTTTCTTACATGTGTTTGTGTGCTAGTGCACAATGTGTACACATCACATGTAGAACATACGCATATCACATAGGCACATATAGTACAGGTGTTGAACAAAGTAAAGTGTTCGTACCCGGATAAAAAATTGGGACAAGCTGACTTTTGTGTCATTTTGAAGAGGAATGTCTCCCGAAGAACATATCCAAAATCCGCAAAAATCCGCTTGGGGGAATTTATTTTATAGCATTTATCCTCAGATAAGTATCCTATAAAAGGTACCGTCGAAAGGTATCCTCAAATAATACAATACCAGGCCATAGGTATCCTCAAATACCGAAATGAGGCTAAAAGTCGTATGTGCGAGCCGCTCGAACGAGCAATTGCTCGATAATTTATTTGCTCGATGGGATTCGAGTAGTTCCAGCAATGACTTATCAGTAACTACTCGATAGATTCGAGGGTTTAGTAATGATAGAAACTTTTGTTATTCACAAGGGAGACAACTGTGTATGGATACGTATAAATTACGGTAAATGAAGCAATATCATTGGTTAATCAGCTTCCGTAAAGTGAACTGATTGGATGATCTGGATAAATGAAACAAGAACAAGTGTACTTGGAATGAAGTATGAACTACTGACATTACGTACCACCTTATCAGTAATAGGACGATACAAAGTATTCGGTGGGATAATAATATCAACGGTTGAGAATTAGTAGTATCAAGGGCTAACAAGAGAGCTACATGGGTATATACAGCCTATGCTATTCTACCCTTCTAAACTACCAAGTATTACCCCCATCCCTACAATTCCACGTGACCTACCAAGCGTACTACCTATACCAGCCATATAATAAAACAAAGCAATCGGTTGGTTAACAGTACCAAGCACTAACACGGGGCCTGCAGGCGTATGAACCGTCCATTCTATACTACCGTTCTAAACTACACGGCATTACCCCTACCCACAATACCGCTTGGCCTAGCATTACATTCTACCTATACCAGTCATAGGATAACAAGAAGTATTAGGTGGATTAATAGTACTAACGGCTAACATGGGATCTGTAGGGATACAAAGCGTACATCCTATACTACTACACTAGGCGACCATGCATTACCCCCACCCACCCCACAATAACGTCTGTCCCCGCATTACATATTATCTATACCAGTCATGAGATGGCGCAAAGCATTAAGTCGATTAGTAATGCCAATGGTTTTCGAGGGGGGAGGGGGGGGGGGTGCACGAGGTATATATCGCCCATACTATATTGCCGTTCTATACTACCAGGCATTACCCCCAACGCCAACCCACAATACCACTTGACCTGCCATAACGAACTACCAATACCAGTCATAATAACACAAAGCAATCGGTTGGTTGTAATACCGAGCACTAACAGGGGACTTACAGGGGTATATACAGTGCATCCAATGCCCCCGTTCTAAACAAACGATTATAATACTGCCTGCCCTAGCATTACGAAGTACCAATACCCGCCATAACATAATACAAAGGATTCGGAAGGTTAATAGTACTAAGGGGGGTAACAGTCCAACAGACCATTCATCGTATACTGCCAGTCTAAACCACCAAGGACTATCTCGCAATACCGCACTGGGCGACCATGCATGACCCCCATATACCACTACTATCAGATCATCCTCCCCTCCCCAAACTTACGAGAAACCCGCCATATCCTGACCCGAACAAGGTTATGTCAGATTGTACAGTGTACAACAACAGCGGGTAACGTCTCTATAACGTCGCGTGCGCACCATGACGTCACGACGTCAATAGTAACGTCAACTGTTTCAAGAAAACTTTCACGAAAATCCCCTTTCGCCATCAATTTTCATCACATACCTATACAGTATACCAAGACCCCTGAATTTAGCATTTATCACTATATATATCATAGCATGCTATATGTGCAGTACGTACACCATTTGTCGTATCTTGATGAATGGGGCCGAAGTTTTACACAGGACAATGTTGCTCCGGCAAAAGTCCTGTGGAAATTTAATACTAAAGCAAAAGTCCGTGTAATAGGGGACGAAAACTCCTTATATACTACTGACCTTCCCTCAACGCACTCCACCATCGTTCTGTTAAAATTATTAATACACACAAGTCGTAACGAAAATAAAGTAAAAATCTCGCTTACAATAAAAGAATATAGTTTTCATAATAAACAATCCAGTTACATCTCGTTTCTCTCCCTCTCACACTCAAATCATTGCGTCCCAAATTGTCGTAGTAATAACAAAACCGATACACGTGAAGCGGAAAAAAAGCATTGAAAGGATACGCCACGGGTCATTGTGTCCGATATTTATCGTGACAACACTATGGTTTTGCAATTCACTGAAAGGTGTGAAGCGGGAAAATCGAAGGAAATAATTTTTTACACTTCGATAAACACTCAAAAACAAAAGAAACAAAAGATGATCCAAACGATAATCACAGTTCCAATTGTGTTTTTTTGCCAATTTCTTCTCCAATTCAAAAAAATTAACAAAACTCAAAAATATTCCGCTTGCACACCAGAAAACTTTGGAACACACTGACGAGAAAAAATAACTACTAAATGTTTTTCGAGTATGTAGTATTCCGCACTGGAAAAATCGCATATTATTTTCAATTCAAAACGGAACATTTTAGACACTGACTTTTATGTGAATGACAAAATAGCAATGGGACTTCCCATAGTAACGGCGTACGCCGTTCGCGGTCGGTGCAAAAAGTTTTCAAGTTTACACTAAAAATCCAGTGGACTTTAACTTGGCGAGTTGGAAATGTAAAATGCAACTTAACATGGAATTTTCCATGGGGAAATACAATTTGAGGAACATATAGCTTCGAACAACAATCGTGGGAAAAAATATATTTATTGTGAATTAGAAAAGTTCCACAGTTTCAACATAGAAAATAACATAGAGAGTTTCAACTTCACAGTCTAAAAGCAAGTTGGACTGAAGTGGACCTCCAATACATATATGAAGTGAAGTGTTCATTTCAAGCCCCCTGGTAAGTAAATATTTAACTGAATATATATTGAAAACTGTTGAATACGACGAGTGCTATTTTGATCAGAAATTTGGAAATGTTGTACGAAGCCGCTGTAAGAAAAGTCCTGTCGCAACTCGCAAGTTACTCGTGGTGTACGCGTTGAGTTGTACAGTTTCTAAGATGCAGTTTGGAACATTTATATTTACACGTGTACCAACTATAGGCTAATTGTAACTGCCCATAAGAGACATGAATACACACAGAACGACACACGTGTGTGAATGGGTTAATCGATATGGCACGAGTGCCAACGTGGAAGGATAAAATGAGAGGCCGCAGGCCTGGAGTTTTATCCTTCCGTGATGGCACAAGTGCTATATCGATAAGCCCATTCACACGCATATGGCGTTCTTTGTATATTACACGCCTCCAAGTCTATAAAAAACAATTATTAGAAGGACACTCAGCAATTCATTTGACAACTATCAACAAGATGAACAGATTTTATAGCCAACCAAATTTGCGAGGGGAATTCGCGTTATTGTTTCGTCCGATGAGTTTCAATGTGTTCTATGTCACCACTGGCACATAGAACACATTGGAACTCTGGGGACTATTTTCAGCTATCGATAGCGATTCAAATTGTAATTGCATTGCACAATTTGCAGAAAATTGCAGTGGAATTGCGCTTCTATTTAAAAGTAGTACGTCAACGATTTCCGTTCCGCACATATGTGCGGAACAGATTTTCATTTTCCGCACGGTTTAGTGTTGCTGGAGATGATCATTACATAGAACAGGTGTGTAATAAAATGTTTTCTTTAGAACGCTCTCACAACGCCAACTTTCCAATATTCACAATAATTATATTGGCTGTGTACATCTTAAACGAGAAAACTTTGTAAAATGTTGTTTTTTTATGTATTGTAAGATTGAAAAATTGCACCGCGAATTTAAAATTAATATTAAAGTCAGTCACTGGACAGAGTATTTTCGTTTCTAACCGCAGTTCTGAAACAAATTAAAACCGATAACCATTGCCTTTCTGTAAACTCTAAATAGTTCTAAATAGCTCCAACTTGCTTTCATTTTGAGGTTATAGCCGGGCAGGAATTTCAGTTTTACCGAGCGTTACAATAAGCTTATTTTACTTAAAGATTATTTCAGGTGGTACTGTAAAAGCTCGTTCGGATCAGGCTGAATGAGGACCGCGACAGAGTTGCGGCCGGCTAAAGTGTTATTATTATTCCACCAGGAATGCACGACCATACTTAAAAAGTAATGCACACTTATTGTTATCGGCATTGTTTCTTTCGGATAACATGGGAGGTGAAACAGAGATCATTTTCGGTAGTGGTTTTAAGTATACCGAATGTTTTACAAGCGATAGAACTAACATTGGAATCGAGTGGTAGAAGTTCTTGGGTGGGAAAGTGTTACAATAAAAATAAAATTTGTAACATGTCTGTATATCGTATTGGTGAATTCGGATCCAGTAACCAATGTCAGTTACGGAAGATCGTCAAAATTGGTTCCTTTGGTTTATACGATAAGCAGGAATTGACTGCGAACTGGTGTCACGAAGATGATACAGTCACCGATGCTGAAACTGACCTGAGATGCCCATATAATCGATAAAGAAATTCTACGAATCTGATAATGTGGCGGTACACCAGGCAGTGTTAACTTTGCGAGGTTTCTGAGTTCATATTGGCATTAGACTATAATACGCAATGAGCAGTGTATCTTGCAGTAACTAATACATTTCTGCTTGAACCATCGTCTTGTCGAGCCTTCGAAACTCGTCCAAGCAATACATATTATTGAATTCGGAATGATATCCTAACATCTCTTCCCAAGCTCTCAGACCACCAGTCTAATTATGAATGATAGTCCACGCTGTTATGATCAGGAACTCGGCTGGCCCTCAAATAGGCCATCATCACCTGTATGTTAAGAACCAATCGTGTCGTAATGACCAGGAACTCGCCTAGCCCTTAAATAAGCCATCATTACCTGTGTGTTTAGAACCAATTAGGAAGCGCGGTGGCTCAGTAGGTAGAGGTGCAGGCTGCAAGCCGAGAGGTCCTCGGTTCGAATCCCACCTGCGGCAACCGCGTTGTGTCCTTGGGCAAGACACTTCATCCCCATTGTCCGCATGGGGGCACATGACGCCGTGTACTAAGGCGTACTGCACGTCGATGGTACGCATGTCTTCAACCAATCTAACCCTGTCTGTGCTGCAGTGCGGAGTTACGATGTTGGGGAGCTGGCAGCTGCTCGTCGTTGCTCGGTGGTTCTCTCCGGGTACTCCGGCTTCCTCCACCCGTAAAACTGTCACGGTCATGATTAGCCATTGTGCAAAAATATGTGACCTTAAACATCAATAAATAAATAAATATCAATAAATAAATAAATAAATATTAGAACCAATTGTGCGGAATGTGTCAGTTGGTTGGAAAAGCCAATATTCGGTTCGCTTTTCCGACTAACTGATATATTCCGGACAACCGAATCTAAAACATTTTGTAAAGATTAATTTTCTGTGAATCATATCTGGAAATGTTGTACTATGGCGACTTGAGTTTACTGACATTTTGATGACATTACAATCAGAAATTACGATTCACCACAGATGTAGTTTCACAAATTACGTTAATATCTCGATGTTTTCAATGGGAATTAAATACTTATTGATTCGAATATCTATATCAACCACAGTAAGGGATACATGTGCATCCTTGTAAGTGCGGGCACATCAGATTGCCTCAATCATTGTCTGCGCGCAAATTTCTACAAAACGTGGGTAAACAAACAAGCCATAACAGTGTCAAATTTCGAACAGAATCAGACAAGTTGCCTGAAAGCTTGATCCGTCGTGTAATGGCTTCATATGTGGGAAATAATGAGGAATCATTTCGTAGGACAAAATTACCTTAACCGTATATCTTTGTGAGTAAAGACACGGGAAATTACACCAAATGTAGACTGTGGGCAAATTTGTACAAAAACCCGGTGTTTCATTAATTTCAATTTTGCTGATGGTAGTTTTTATTACCTGTTAACTTCTTGCATGCTGCTGGCTAATATTCCTGCCCAGGGCAAGGAATAGTTGCCAGTGAAATAAGTATAATTTGAGTACTATCCAAATTATCCCTTGTATATTGTATATTATCTGTTTGACCAATGATTTCTTGCGTTAAATTTATATGCATTTATCAACAAATCTAGTCATGGCTGCTGCAAAGCAGCCATGATTGGATTTGATGAAAAATATTTACAAAATACTCAGCGGGTTGAGTTGAACACACTCGTGGACACGTACCACTGCTCATGCGTGAATTACGACCGTCCACGGCGACTGTACTGTGTGGGGAATATTGAGAAATAATTTTTGTATGACAAAATGTTCTTATTGTGATTGATCCTTGACCGATATCACTCGATCATTGATGCAAAAATGGCGCGGAGAACTAATCTCAAAATATGGATCTCTTAGTGAAAAACCTTTTCACAGAAATTATTCCGAGGATAATACAACCATTAAGATTGGCGTTGACTTTGAATCTGTAGAATTATCCATTACCCCGAAAAGGACTTGAGACCATCATGACCACCGTGGCAACCCACAAAGAGGAAATTGAGACCCTCTAGTATAGGTGCTGGACGTATCTGACGACAGTGGCAAATGTAATAGATCTTGATGAGATTAAGAACAACAGTAATTTCGAAACGGGTCGTCACATGATGAATCTAATTCGTTTAACGTGGACTTGATAAGCTTGAATGCCATTGTAACACTTCTGACGATTTCATGAGAACCGTATCTAACAACGCCATTTCATTGCGTTCTTTGTAATATAAACTGTCGTAGTCAGAACACGGATTGGGGGAAACTCCTGGACGTCTCTCAACATTCAACCAAGCTTCAACACTCATACACTTGAACATACACGTTCATGTTTAGCCGACGTTGTGGGGACTCGTTACTTTTTCTTTTTGTTCTCGATGACAAACAAAGACACACAAGTCCCCACGAAATCGAAAAGATAGACTCTAACCTATTGTTTTCTCTGTGAGGACCTGGAGAAAAGAAAGGACATTCTTATGGGGCCTCAAACACTTTTCTCGGAACTGTAACAAAGTCGGCAAAACAGGTCCGTACATATCTCCACACGCATATTATTTATTTATTTAATGGTGTTTAAGGTCACATATTTCTGCACAATGGCTAACCATGACCGTGACAGTTTTACGGGTGGAGGAAGCCGGAGTACCCGGAGAGAACCACCGAGTAACAGCGGGCAACTGTCAGCTCCCCAACATACCAAATCCACACAAGCAGGGTTAGCATTGGTTGAAGACAGGTGCGCCATCGGCGTGCAGTACGCCTTAGTACACAACGTCACCGTGCCCCCTCGTGGGCAATGGGGGTGAAGTGTCTTGCCCAAGGACACAACGCGGTTGCCGCAGGTGGGATTCGAACCGAGGACCTCTCGGCTCTCCACACGCATATCTTAACACAGTCGCAAAGGTACTCCGACGCACGCACGGACATCCGGCCATCCCCACACTTAAGTAACTTTCTCAATGCTGTCTCCAAAGAAATATGTTGACTGACTTATATAATTTTTGATAAAAATATTTGTTTAAAATTTTAATGTTAGTTTTTAAATGGAATTGTAATTCGAGCCCTTAACCCTTTACCCACTGCAGACGATATCAATATTGATTATTTCAAATACCATTTGTTTTCATTTTTCAAAAAATTTCAACAAAACCGTATCATGTGACCCCTCATTGGAACGAGCTCAATGAGGGGTCACATGATATGGTTTTGTTGAAATATTTTGAAAAATTAAATTTTTTCAACTGCTCAATTTGCATATTACGCGGGCGGATGCGGGCGATTCGTTAGGTAAAGGGTTAACCCATTAACCCATTGTCAACAAATTTTGTTATTTGTATTTCATTACCATTTTCTAATCTCCGTATATATCGAGCGCATCAAGCCCATAAACAAGATTTATATTTGTTCGCAAGAAATAACGCGTCTTTATATAGAATGTCTTAAAGAAAATGTACACACAGATTTTGTTTGCGTACAATGAAACTAGGAGGGAGATCGTTCAAATACCGGCATAGATTAAACACAGTTCGTGGTTAACCATCTGCACTCACTGTTAGCAGCACTGTGAGATCTGTCAAACAAGATATAATTGTTTAAATTCATCGTGTAACAAGAGAAAAACAGATTGATTGGAGAAAACTCTTTTGCACTACCTGGTAACCAGAGTGCTATGGATGAAAGAGATACTTTTGGTTTGTGTTATTGTGTGCGTGTGTTATTCACTGTGTAGTTGGCGTATTTGTGATTTAATTTGTTTCCCTTTTCAGTTGATTTCTATATATGAATTGGTGGAATATGTTAGTACGGAACAGTCGCCGTGGTCTGGTCGTAATCCACGCATAGGCAGCGATGTCCACTCACGCGTTCACCAGGTAATAAAAATCATCATCAGGAAAATTTTATCTAATGAAGCACCTATTATTGGTGTTTTGAATCTAAAATACTACTCAAAGTTTGCTAAGCACCAAGTATATCCAACTACCTGTTGTACGCTTTTGTTGAAATATTGTTATGAAAAGTGTATATATATTTTATTTAGTTATATCTTTAATGATTTAAGTACAGACATTAAGATTTTGTTTGCGTTTGACATTATTTGTTAGCTTTTGAATACGATAACCATGGAAAATGGATATTATGGGTATAAGAGGAATTTTTTCAAATTTGCCAAAAAGCTGACGGAGCGAACTGGTATGGGTTCAACATCGAGCATGAGACCCATTACTGTTAATTACAGCTTGACAACGCCTTCTCGTGCTCCCAATCAGGTTCCTGATGGTCCTTTGTGGGATGTTGTTCCATTCTTGGACCATCATGGCACCAAGCTCCTGGATACGTCTTGACTGTCGGGCTGAAATTGCAAGCTGTAACTCATTCCAGGCATGTTCCCTCGGATTGAGGTCAGAGGATCTTGCTGACCAGTCCATACGCTCAATTACCTCCCCATGTCGGTACTCCCGGACAGCATAGGCAACATGAGGACGGGCATTATCGTCCATCAGAATGAATCTATCACCCATTGCACCTGCATACAATCTGACGTGGGCATCCAGGATCTCATCAATATACCGCTGTGCAGTCAATGTACCACGGTCAAGGACACAGAGCTCTGTACGTCCATACCAGATGATGCCGCCCAGACCACTATTGACCCTCCACCATGCGGCCATGTCCAGCAATGTTGGCTGCATGGAATCGCTCTCCTGGACTTTTCCATACCCTAGAACGCCTATATGTGTAGTCGATGCAGTACCTTGACTCATCTGTAAAAAGGATAGGTCGCCAATCTGCTCTGGTACATCCAACATAGTCCATGGCCCATTCATATCGTGTCTGGCGGTGGTTCTGAGACAGCGGAATGCGAATACATGGTCTTCTCGATCGGAGCCCACCTTCGTGCGACCTTGCCCAGATAGTCCGCATCGAAACATTTACCCCGGATGCATTCTGGAGGTCACTGCGAAGCTGGGTTGCTGTTGCAAAGCGGTTCCTACGGGTCTGAATGATCAAAAACCGGTCTTCAGCTGCATATGTTGCCCTGTATCTCCCACAACCATGCCGTCTTGCTGGTGTGCCATACTGCTGAAATCTTGTTAAGGCTCTGGTGATCAGAGTATGGTGCACACCAAGGGCTACACCAACCTGACGATGCGCAGCCCCTTGCTTCACCATCCCAACAGCCCGCCACATGTCTGCTTCAGAAAAATGTCTTCTTACATTTGCATTCGCCACATTCAATCATTAAATCAGAAGGGTTTGTGTTGAAATGAAGACTGAATACCCTACACATGCCATGTACATGTAGACAGTACACGAAAACATCATGAAAATCAAAGGGTACATGCTTACCACGACTGTCACGAAATGTCTGCCTTTCAAGAGAGCTAATGTAAACATTTGGGACCATCTCAATACATTCCTCAATCATATTCCCTAAAAATATCGCAAATATATCACAAGAAAATTTCACAATGATGTGTCAAATATGTGGTGCTTAGCAAACTTTGAGTCGAATATTATTGTGTCCATGGAAATATTGCCCACCCGTGGAAAGTGACCAATCCACGGCGGCTGTACTATAAACACGTCACCAGCCACTTAACACTGCATGAAATAAATATTATGGTTTCCAATATTGTTTATGTCAAACACCTTAATCCGCGTGGGAGGGGCGATATGGGGTTGTTTAGCCTAGCCATTAAAAATGCTGGGAGACAAGCCAACAAGGAGGGTCGGTATCCACACAGGACCCAAACTCGGCTCGCAGAGCTGAGTTGGGACCGTACTATGATTTTTCCCTGCCCAATGAACTCGAAATAAGGGTTTCTATTGTACACTCTGCATGTGCCCCCTGACTGACTCCACGGGCCCATCCAATGATTTCACCGGCCGATTTATCTCCGTGGCTTGAGCTTGGGCTTGGGTGACGGCCCCCGATGCCCGTTTGGGCGCGTTCCACTCCGACCATGTCTTATTGGGTTCTGAACACACCTCAGGTATGTCCCCAAGTACCAGGTCATAGATGGGTGCCTCAATACACATTGCCTCTACTTCATCGCTATAGAATGGGGTATCCACTCTCACCCTCTCAATTGCAAGGGGGGACCTCCTAACCGTGCCAGCTATTAACACGCACTCGTGGTCGTGCCCCGTCAGTTGTCCGTCGGCAACGAGTTCACTCTTTACTGCTATGCTACTGCACCCAGTGACACGTAGCATACGGGCTGCTCGGTCACCCACACAGCGCTTGGCCAGTTTAGCAAGTCTTCGTCACACACCTTATGCATGTGTCCGTTGATAGAACTCTCCACGAATGTTCCTGTCCTTTTTAAATTCACAGAGTTCATGGCAGATCTCACGAATTCAATGTGCGCTTTCAAGCTTGCGCGATTTGTCACTGGTCGACTTTGAATCGATATTGACAACACGCTGATACTAAAACAGGCTACTACGCGATCAGCATCTGCGTTCTTAAGGGTTAATACCACCATACAATAGCCCACCCTTTTAGACAGGTGCGAGTCTACCTCGCTAATTACAACTAAACTAAGCCCTCACTTTGGTTCGTTATATATTCTATGAATTCGGGCCTGTTGCCCTCATACGTCCACCTAATCTGAGGATAGCGGAGTACGACCGAGCTCCGTGGATTGCCCAGGACGAGACCCTATTATAGCGTCTCCTAAAAACGGCCGAAACCCAAGTCTCTCTCCTAAACGGCCGGAACCCAAGCCTCACTGAACTAGCTTATTCTCCACACTTATACCTTGTATTGGGATGTCTAAATGTGGCAGCGACATTTCTGAAGATTAAATCACCGCTCGCCAATGCATATGCTATAAGGCGTACCCCGAGAAATAATATAGTTGATATACATGTCGACTGGATTGAATCATCATTCACACTTGGACTCCGAGGTGTAAACATCTGAACAATGGCGCTTCCAGGTGATATCAAGAGATACTGCTCAGGGTGAAGGCTACTCTCGTCACAACCTGGAGTATCCAGGTGCGCAGGGTAATATTCACCTGGAGGTGGACCTTGAGAAAGAAGCCGAACCGACGTCCTTGGAGAGGTGTAGCACCTTTCGTGGGTTGACCCCCCCCCCCCCCCCCCCGCACTGGTCATCCTCCAAATGTCTCAGACTTGCTGGAAAAGATTAAACAGCCGGAATCCAACAGCCACAGAAGAAGAAAATAAAGAGAAGGAAGGGTGCAGCAGCGAGACTCCGTGATTCTCGAAGACTGGCTGAATTTATGGAAAAGAAGAAATCGGAGAAGAAAGAGAAGGAGGAAGAGAAGGCTATCAGAAGGGCCACACCTAGCACCCCTGAACAGTCCATGTGCACCCGACACACTCCTCGCAAGGGGAGCAGTCGGAGGACGCCGGATCGCCATGGGCCAGGTCAATCTCCAGCCCAACTCACATTTCCTTTGATGCCCCTCAGACACCTCCAACTCCAACTGAACCATTTTCTTCCGAGGAGACAGCCGAAGAGAGACTGGAAAGACTTTACAGGGAACACGGCAGCTCATGGCAGGACTCAAAGAAACAAAAAGACTATCTGATGAATCAGACACATACATGTAAGTAGCGGAACTGCTTGAATACATTGACAAACAGCAAACGACTGACGATTCAGCATGGACCCGACCATACCAACCGGACAGGTGCTACAGCAGTCCTACAACTCCAACTACTGCTACCATCTCTCCATCACAGCCAGGTCCTCCTAAAAAGAACTGCAAGATACACAGACGTCGCTAATTAACTTCCTTCCCCTTTTCTTCTTTAACACGCTCAGCCATGGTGCAAAAAGCTATAGTAACATTTATTATACAGGAAGAGAGGGTCTTAAGGAGCTTGCCCCACACAGTTCCAGCGAGCCTTCGGCGCGCAAGAAACACTGGATGGCAATTGGAATCCTTAAGTGCGAGTCACTGCTAGGTTAACTGACTGACGATAAGATGGAGACATTTTATTCTGACTAGTAATATGCCAAAGATGTATCCCACTGTGAATCGCCTAAGGCTAACTATCTGATTAAAACACGTGCTTACAACACAGAAAGAAGAAATATATACATATATCTGAACTTGAAAATTGTGGGCCTCCTCCCTTTCAGACTGGCTTGGCCCTGACAGTGTCCAGTCTGAAATATTGGCCTTATCTGGCTGGAAAAGAATGTCATGAACTGCAACAACTTACAATAATAATAAATTGTCTAAAGCAATTCCAATTCACCAGCGAAGTGTTTTTTGTCGACAGTTTCTCAATAATATAAAGATATCCACGTTAAATATTTAAGAACTATTTTTCTCAATTGTAGACCTGCATTGTTCAAAATAATCAATTAAGACAACTCATAAACACCCATGTGTTAACCCACTCTACTATCTACGAAAGTGTCAACACAATATGTTTCGGAGTATCGGGCCTTCGGAGTTTGGACCCCTCGGAATATCGGTCCATCGAAGTATTGTTCGAAGTAATGAGTCTTCGGAAAAAGGGCCGACGTCCGAAAAACGTGATAAGGTTTAACAAACAATGAGGCTCTAATGCATTCTGTTTTTCATCCCATCTTCGGCAATACTCCCAGTATTTTTATTACGAATTGGATTTTGCTTCTACTGCTGAAATGAAGTACCTAGAACAATGCATTGTTCAAGAACGTAGTTGACTGTACGCCAGAAAGCATAATCCATACAGTGCAGCTTTGACTTTTATATTTTGTCTTATACATAGAATGTTAAGGCCTTTGAGTTCTTACAAGATTCGATAACAAGAAATGTCTTTTCTTTTTACCTGATGACGATGCTTTCCCCCGAGGTTCAGTAAAGGATACATTTCCAGTTGTAGATATCTATAGCGTTTTTATACCCACAAGTACGTTCGGACGCAATGCTTCCTTGGTGAGAAAAACAACAAGTTAAGTTTTAGTCGTAAATATTGATTATTTTGACAAAATAGACACTAAATAAATGGATCGCGTGCCAAATATACTTTTATTCCACGCATAGCAATAATCAGCCAATGTTCGTGGGATAAACCAGACAGACACCTGACATGGGAAAAAACCCGTCATTTTGACTGGTTAAAAATTCGTCTATATTTGTATTTAGTTGATATTAAGGTCAATGAGCGCTGTTAAACAAGATTGTATTACTTAAATTCCAAATTGCAATATAGGAATACTTTACAGCTTGAAATTTTGATTGATTTATTTATTTATGGGGATTAGCGACATTTTTGATGGTGTCACCTCTTGTCGGACAGTTTTATTGTGGGGGAAGGCGGGTTTGCCGGAGAGAACAACCGAGCAACGACGGGCAAGTATCACACTCCTGAACTCACTAACTCGGAGAACACAAGTGCACCATCGGCGTGCAGCACACATTGCTACCACAGCGCCAACCTGTATCTACGCGGGCTATAGGAAATTAAGTGCCCAGCCCAAGTACACAACGCAGTCAGGATCGAACTGTTGACCATTTGGCTTGAAGTCCAATGCTCCAGCTACTAAGTCAAAGCGCTCACTGACATTTTGCTGTTTTGACATCAGTGTGCAGATGGTTAAAATTGTCTTGCTGACCTCGACCGCAAACTGGACCTAACACACTGAACCAAGATGCAAGCAAACATTGTCTTCTTAATAAGTAAATTCGACAATAACTGACGTATATAATTTTAATTTGTTTTGTTAAACAAAGACAAAGACAAACTAACAGAGTTAATACCAATATAATGTGGCATATGAATCAATTCATTGATGAAAATTGTTGGATCAGTAATTATAAATGATGAGCGTACCTTATTTAATTGCAGGTACTTTCTTTGTTTGACGACAAGACAGAAGATAACGCACACAGAGTCAAAGTTTCAGAGTAATAAGAACAATCTTTATGACATGATTAGATGCCATAACAGCTGGTGTCAAGCTTTCAGATAACTTGTCTAATTATGTGAGGGGTCCGGCCGAGTTATGGCCTGGGACCAGTCCAGCCCTACATCGCCTATGTTTAGATTCGCTCCACTGGAATATTTCATTTGGTCAGCAAAGCGAACCTAACGCTCGCTTTTCTGACCAGATGATACATTCTAGACGGTTGAATCTAAAACATTTTATTCATTTTCTTTTAAACAAGAAATGTTGCTCACCCAGACTTATTTGACCGAGTCGTTGGTATTGTACCGCTATAATAATAACACTTTGGTCGGATGCTGATTTATCATTGTTCTCAGCTGAGGAGGCCTTGACTAACCCTGTGCTCCCAAATGCCCCCCTCTACCAACGCCTTTCCTTCCAACACCTGGAGACAAACTGATGACATCCCGTACCCCATTTTCCAAATCTCTCCGATGAACATACTGACCCTCTCATTTGTGTCACCAAATACCCGCATATCCTTCAATCTCCCATCGCGCTTCCCCGCTATTTTCACAGTAAACATTATTCTGAAAAACTCATATTTTGGACATTCTGAAAGAAAATGCTACATGGACTCCACTACTCCTACATTAGACATTTGGAACTCCCTTTCACCGCCTTTCTCACCCCCCCCCCCCCCCCTCCCCCAGATCCAACGACAGTGACCTGAGCTTAAACAGAAATGACCCCTACCCCCAAGTTCAATCAAAGCAGTCTTCAAACCTAGCTCCTCTTTATATTTATCGCACAGGTCACCAGGAGACGTTTTGCTTTGACCCTATCTCGCCAATTTGGGTTATAATCCTCTATGACTCACTTCTCTGACATGTTTTAACCAGGGTTGCCCCCATTTCTCAGTAAGTGATCTCCATTGAGGAGTTCTCTATCAACTCCCTCACTTGCACGATCCTCCATGTCTTTGTATTTGAATTCTAAATATTCCGGAACATTAGTTTACACCATCGGCAGTCCAGATCGCTAAGATAGCAAAGTTTCAATAAATCTATCTGTCCTTGATCTTCATCCACCCAAACTCAGCTCTGATTGCTTCTAGTGCAGCGGGATTACTAGACCTGTTAACACCATGCCAACATCATTCTGCAACGTTTCCAACCTCTTTATTATCGTTTGGTTTAGAGGTATCAATTCCACACTATATGTTTTTTTTCCACGAAAACCTTATTGAAGCCGTTTCTGCCTTAAAGTTTCATTTGATAAAGAATTCGCTTCCCATTCACATTTAGTTTATTGGTGTGGTATAGGCAGGTGCCTCTTCTTGTGACGTTTATATTTACCCCAAAATAATCGTAGTCATCTCTCTCCCCCACACCATGAGGTTTGTTGCGACCTCCCATTATACGGAACTCCCCCACTGTCCACCGTGAGTAGGTTCCACTGTACGACCCACGGGTATCACCCTATTTTTGTTTTCATTGAGGTCGAGCCTCTATTTATTCCCATACCTTCTGAGAATTGCGTGCATTTTTATCTAGCCCCTCCTCACTTTCTGATACTAGTACCATATCACCTGCGAAAAATGGCGATGGAATCCTATTTATTTTACTCAGCACAGATCCACAAATTGTGCTAATATATACTGTATTAACCGCCATCTGTGCGCAAACACCACCAATAGTGAGTGAAATAACAGCCAATGACAGCGTCGAATTTTGAATAGAATTAGAGTGGCTTGGTCTAGTATGAAACAGCCTTTAAAGTTCATACAGCTATCTAGATCTTCTGGGAACACGGGGTCCTGGCCTGCAGCCATTTGGGGCTTAATGATACTTTCAACAGCCAGTGCGATATCATGTCGGACAGCTTTACCGAAGGATGGGATGAAACCGGAATACCCATAGAGAAGTACCAAGCAGCGGCGAGTATCTGTTAAACTCGCAAAATTGCAAAAGAAGGTTGGCATTTCACATGGCCTTAGTTCCCAAACCAGCAGGGAGTATTTTCGATTCAGTTGTTAAAAGTTAGCTCAAGTATCTATTTTTTTATTCCAGGTGTTACTGTAGATATATATATATATTGTTTTAGTGCTGTATAGATGCGATTTTTAATAGAAGATAGTTATATTAGTGTTTTGTTTAGTTTCTTTATCGAATATCAGTGTCGTGTTCCCTATCTTCGCGCGGGTCATTTTCGGTGTTTTGTTTTTTGTTTTGTTTACGATTTCGACCGGTTCTTCAAAATTCAAGCTTGTCATTCTAATTTTGGCTATGGTTGCTATGGATGGTAAGTGTTTCATGACGCGAGAGGTTCAGACCAGCAGGGTAGAGACGGTTAGTATAGGTGTACAGGAGGGGGTAGTGGTTGAGACCAGCACATGGAGTGCTAGTGAGTTACCAACGGACGGCCAGCGGTCGGATTCGTGTCGGCACTGTGATATGGTGTATGTGGATGGGCGTGAGCTGGGGGAGTTGGGGATTTGTGCCATCTGCGAAGAGTTAATGCAGCTGCTAGAGGCATATGTAAAGTTGGAGGAAGAGGTGCAGGTGGTGAGGGGGAAACTGGGGAAGGCTGGAAAGTCTGGTGTTACCCCAGTTAGGGTGGCATTCGATGGGGGATGGAAGGTGGTGGGTAGTAGGAAGCGGTCTTTTGACATGGACAGTGGGTCTTTTGGGAATAGGAAGGTGCGCCGGGTTGAGGGTAGGGGAGAAGTAGGGGCTAGAGTGTCAAATTCCCAGGCTAATAGTGTGAGTCAGGGGGCGAAAAGGCATATTCGTTTAGAATCGGATAGTGAGGGAGATAGCGATGACCACGTGGAGTCTCTCAGGGCAGGAGTCAGGGGGAAGGTTAGGAAGGTGGGAAACGAGGACAAGGTGGCCTGTAGTGGGAGTGGGCAGAAGGTGGAGTGCAGTGTCCAAAATTTCGAGAATTCTGAGGAGCAGGTTGGGTCTGAAGAGGTGGAGGTGGAGGTAGGCATGGAGGTTAGTGTGGCGGAGTGAAAGATTGCGAGCCAGTCTAGTGGGAACAGAGGTGGTAACAGGGGTAGTTGGACAGGAAAGAGGACAGGAAAGAGGCAGTTGGTGGTTGCAGGGAGTAGTATAGTGCGGGGGTTAGATAGGGTGGTGTGTGGGCCCGACAGTGTCAACAGGACCAATTTGTGCTTTCCGGGGGCTAGGGTGGAAGACCTAAGGGACAGAGTGGGTGGATTAGTAAAGGGGTCAGGCCCAGACCCAGTGGTTGTTGTACATGTGGGGACCAACAACATCAGGGAGAGAAAATCAGTTCAGCTTATTGAGACTGACAAGGACTTAATAACTCAACTGAATGCCAAGAATGCACAGGTAGTGGTTTCGGGGCTTCTCCCAGTACTAGGTGGTGGGGGCGAGCGTAATTCGCGGATCATTGGAACCAACGAGGAATTGGGGGAGTATTGTAAGGAACTTGGGATACCCTTTGTAGACAATTGGGGATCGTTTTGGAGCAGAAAGGACCTATATGGAAGGCATGGTCTCCATCTTAGCCCGAGGGGTACAGAGGTTTTAGGAAGAAATATGTTGCAGGTGGTGGAGCCTTTTTGGTATAGGGAGGGGAGAGGAGATCAGCGAAGGGGGGAATGAGCACAGGAAATGTGTCACAAACCATAGGTGTAAAAAATGGGACAAGTGGGATAAGGAAAAGGGACCAAAAATCCAAATCAATAGGAATAGCTTCCCAAGGAAAGCACAGGTACACAAAGTAGGATATACAAACATACAGAGACTAGATAATAATGGGACCAGTAGGCGGAAGTCAATGAACCTTGATACCCTGAAAGTGGGTTATAGCAACATCCAGGGTCTCCACCGGAGAGTAAGCGAAATTGCTACATTGATCGAAGCAGAGGAGTTTGACGTCATGGGCTTAAGCGAAACGTGGGTAAGACAAGAGGAATGGGCAGACCAAGTAAGGGGGTACGTATGGGTAGGTGTAGGGCGAACAGAAGGCCAGAAAAAGGGGGAGAGGTAGGCATGTATATAAAAGAGGATTTAAAACCGTCGCTGATCACAGACCTGGAAAACATCAGCACACCGGCTGAGGTATCAAAAGAAATTGGATGGGTAAGGATCAGTCTGAAAAACAAAAGTATTGCCATTGGGGTTGTTTATTGTGCGGTGGAGGGAAGCAAAGCCGAATGGAATGATTCGATATACTCAACACTAAGGTCCAATATCACCGAACTACAAAACAAGGGGCTCGGTATAATTCTGATGGGTGACTTTAATGGCCACATAGGTAATGATGAATAAGGCATAGAGGGTGGGGACAATAAAGTCAACAGGAGCGGAAGGAAGCTGTTGAACTTCATAAACGAGCTCGGTGTGAAGATTCTGAACTGGGACGCGAGGTGTAAGGGGAAATGGACCTGGGAGAGGAACGACAGAAAATCAATAATCGACTACATCCTCACAGATATTAATTTATGGAGGGAGGTGATTGGGGTAGAAGTGGATGATGAGGGTAAAATGGAGGTGGATAGTGATCACAACTTGATTACAGTGACGATCAGGGCCAAAACTCTAGTAAAAAGCAAAGGAAGCTCTAAGGAGATTTGGGAACTCAAAAAAGATGCTGACTGGGCGAAGTTCAATGAAAAACTGAAACCAAAGCTTGCAACCGTACCCAAGAGGGGCAGTGTCCAGAAGATGGCCGACGTCATAGTTGCGAGCCTGGTGGAGGCAGGAAAGGAAAGTGTAGGAAAGGTCAGGGTGCCAACACGGGTACAGGGTGAATGAAGAACTGAAAAGGGCCAGAAAGGAAAGAAAAGCTAAATGTGCTGCATACAGGAGAAGTAGAAAACTTAAGGGGGCGGAAAGCAACGAGGCCACAGTAGCAAAGGAAGAATACCACCAAGCACGAAATAAAGTAAATAAGATTAAAGACGATAATCGGACAGTACGAAATAGCAGTCTTATTAGGTCGAGTTCGAACGTATTTTGGAAATGGGTGAATAAACGTAATAAAAGAAGTAACCCACAGAGTATTAAAGTAGATGGCAGAGTTACAGACGAGCAAGATCAAGTCGCATCAGAACTAGTCAAGCACCGGGAAAAGGTAAACGATAAGCGATGGGGTATGGGGAGCCCACTTGAGAGTCCGAATCAGGTCGAGGAAAACCTATCGAACTTCGTGTGCAGCGAAATTAAAACGGAGGAGGTGCGAAAGGTGATATCAAAATTAAGGAATGGAAAAGCGGGAGGAGTGGATGAAATTCCTAACGAGTTTATCAAAAATGGGGGAGAGGAACTCGTGGAAAGTCTAACTGCCCTATTCAATCTAGCCATAGAAAATCAAGAGGTCCCAAAAGAGTGGAGAGAAAGCAAAGTGACATTTATTCACAAAGGGGGGGGGGGGGGGGGTGAGACGTTTTGGATAAGTATCGAGGGATCTCTGTCAGTAGCAACATTGGAAAGGTTTTCTGTAAAGTCCTTTATGGGAGACTAGAGGAGGTGATTGAAGAGAAGGGTTTTTTGGGAGAAATCCTTCAGGAAGGGAAGGAGAGTAACTGACCTTCTTTTCACGCTATTCCAAATGATAGAATCCGCGAAAGCAAAAAAGAAAAAAAGATGTTTATGGCCTTTTTGGATGTCAAAAAGGCATACGATAGAGTATGGAGGGAGGGTATGTGGCGCAAGCTAGAGGCTCTGGGCTTAGGAGGCGAGTTTGTTGGAATTATGAAAGCATTATATAAAGATGTACAGAGTGACCTAAGCCTGGGAAACATTACAACAAAACGTGTGCCTATGGAGATAGGCCTAAAACAGGGGTGTATCCTTTCGCCAATCCTGTTTGCATTGTACATCAAAGGTTTAGGAGATGAACTCCTGCGTAGCGACGAGGGGGTAGTTGGGGACTTGAATTTTTTGCAGACGATATGGCTCTAGTGTCAGAAAGCGAAGTGGGGCTTACGAAAATACTGGAAATTGTTGGGAAATATGGGAGCAAATGGAGACTCGAACTTAATGAAAGCAAGAGCAACGTTATACCTGTGGGCCACAAAGTGGACCCCACTCGAAGGTGGAGACTGGGTGAGTTCTGCATTCCGGAAGGTAACAGCAAACTTCTCAGTGTAGGAGAGACAGTGATTACGAGTATTTGGGGGTAAATATAAGCATTACCAGAAGAGGCATCTACCGAAACCATACAAATAAACTGATTCTGAAGGGGAAGCGAATCCTTAACCAAATGAAACGTATAGGGAGAAACAGTTTCAATAAGGTTTTCGTGGGGAAAACCATTTCGGAAATGGTGGGGCTGCCAAGTATAACATATGGTACGGAAGTGGTACCTCTAAATCAGACGGCCGTAAAGAGCTTGGAAATCTTGCAGAACGATGCATGGATAACGGGGTCGAGTAATGCCGCCGCGCTAGAAGCAGTCAGGGCTGAGCTTGGGTGGATGGGGATCAAGGACAGGATAGACCTGTTGAAACTCGGTTATCTTAATTATTTTGTAAATCTCCCCGACAGCCGATGGTGTAAAGTAATGTCCCTGAGAATTTTCAACTCAAATATCGAAACGGGGTGGACGGTCCAAGTGAGGGAGCTAGTAGAGAACTACTCATTGGAGATCTCGGACCTGGACGTTGGGGCAACCAGGGTAAAAAAATCGTCAGAGAAAGGGTCATGGAGGATTGTAACCGTAATTGGCGAGAGGGGGGTCAAATCAAAAAGGTCTTTGGGTAGCCTGCGTGATAAAGAGAGGCCAGGTTTTGAAGAGTACCTTGATAGCACCTTTGGGGTCACTGTTGTTCAAGCTGAGGTCGCGATCCCTGGAGCTGAGGGAAAAAAATGGGAAAGACGGGGAAAGGGAGTGCCAGATGTGTAACTTGGGCATGGTAGAGACCCTGGAACACTTTCTTCTAGAATGCCCAAAGTATCAGTCTAAAAGAATGAGATTCACTGGGAGTATATTTAGGAAGTGGGATGGGAGAATGAAGGACATATGGTTAGGGGGAGACTCAAAGGAGAGGGTTAATATGCTAATCGGAGAGATTGGGAAGAATGGGGCAAGGGATGTCATCAAGCAGTTCGTCTCCGAGTGTTGGGAGGAGAGGAAAAGCGTGGGAATAGGGAGACATTTGGGAGTGCAGGGGTAACCATGGCCTTCTCGTCCGAGAACCGCGATAAATCAGCGGCTGGCCAAAGTGTTATTATATTATTATCGGTTGAAATCAATTGTTCCATCGACGTGCAATACACCCCAACTGTGCTCCAATTAAGCAATTTGGCGCGCGAGTCATACCCAAAGCCATTATGCAGTTTATTACACGCCTGTTCTATGAAATCCCCATCTACAACTACACAAAACCGTGCGAAAAATGAAAATCGTTGACGGATTATTTTTAAATAGAAGCGAAATTTCACTGGAATTTTCTACAAATCGTGCAACGCAATTACAGTTTGAATCGTTAGCGATAACTGAAAATCATCCCCTGAGTTCCACGTGTTCTATGTGCCAGTAGGCAAATAGAACACATTGGAACTCAGGGGACGAAATAGTTACACGGGTTCCCCTCACAAAAGCTGGCGAGAAAATGTGTTGTTTTTGTTGGTAGTTGTCAAATGATTTGCTGAGTGTCCTTCTAATAATTCTTTTTATAGACGTGAAGGTTGTGTAATAAGCACAGACCGACACGCGTGTGTGGATGTGTTAATCGGTATGGCACTTGTGCTATCGCGGCCTCTCGTTCTATCCTACCGCGCTGGCACTCGTGCCATATTGATTAACCCATTTACACACGCGTGTCGTCCTGTGTATTGAGGGATTTAGGAATAATACATCTTTGACGGTTGAGTAGATGGGGATAAAATGGAGACAAATATCCTCCTTCCCGACTAGCAAGTCATTGCTACTAGTTTTAGTACGAGCAGTGTTATTTCTGTTACTACCTAGCAATAGTATACACGGCAGTACTATTACAATTCGTAGTGGTAACTAAAGAAAACACAACAACAGAGGTACGTGTGAACTGTCGTGCTCAATCCAATGGGTGAGCAGGTCACAAGTTTTGTTCTGTGAACATGTTTAGTACTACAGAATATTATGTTATGGAACTGTCGGCTGCTAGGCAAATAAAGTGCCTGGTTATCAGTGGACCACACTCACAAATTAAAAATAGATTTGCCTGTATTGTATAGTCTGTTGTGTGCGAAAGATACATTGAAGAACAGAGTACCGAAGGGGTTAATGCAAATCGCTTTGTCAATTAAATCACCCCACCCAGAAGGTCGAACAAGACGTGTTGCGGATTATAAAAACAGAACCGTTCAGCATTGCCTTTTATCCTTGAGGTAAGGGTAGAAAAGCACTTTCTTCCGAGAGAATTATGACATCGATGTTTTGGAGCTCAAGTGATATATACTATTCAAAAAAAGTAGGGGATATTTGATAAAAGTGAGATGTGCGAAGAAATATATTTATATTTTCATCAAAAAGGAAGTTGGGGCATTGCACTGTGACATCTGGTGAATGATTTCAGCGATAGTAGGGTGTCTGGCAAGCACACATTCCACACACTGATCTGTAGAAGACATGGACGGTCAGTCAGAGAATTTACCACATTCAGTCTAAGACCTCAATACCTTGTAAATCCTCCTTGGTTTGCGAGACAAGCGCGAATCCGACGTGACACACTCCTCACCAAACGTCCAATATCAGCTTGACTGATGTTATTCCATTCTTCCTGCAGTGCAGCGGCGAGTTCCTGGACATTGGTAGGGGGTTGTTGGCGTTGTCGTAGGCGCCTGCCAAGCATAGCCCACACGTGCTCGATTGGTGAAAGGTCTGGACTTAGGGCTGGCCAAGGCAGTGTAGTGATGTTCTACTCCTGGAGGAACTCTGTAGCGACACGGGCCTTGTGTGCTCTTGCATTGTAATCTGGGAAAATGAATCGACGGACGAGACATGAAACTTTCAAACAGTACCCCACAGACATTAACGCATCGCTCGTTCGAAAACCCTGCACACAGTTTTCGTGGGTCTCTGACATTCATGGTGCACACTAAACTTGGTAACATATTGATGTGTCCAATCAGGCGTATCCAATACCATTTTCCAAAAATAACAACTTCAGTTTGAATATCCCCTACTTTTTTTAGCAGTATAGAAGGAAAAGCACATATTTGGGGGGTTGAAGCATTGATCTCTATACAACTGGATTGCTGGAACGCTCATTTGTTGCCTATAGAACTCTGCCTCAACCGCCGGCATATTAGTGTGAGTGGGGGCGGGGGGGGGGGGGGGCGGGGTGTGTGGAAGTTGCTATAAATAACTAATGCTCAATAAAAACGAATCTCGAAAGTTTTCAGCTTCCCCACGCGTCGTAATCACAGGTTGCTTCTAGACGAAAATACTTTGTCTGTAAATACACAGAACAAGACGCGCGTGTGAATGAGTTAACCGATTTGGCACGAGTTCCAGCGCTGAAGGATAATGCAACTTTTATTCTTCCGCGATGGCACACGTGCCATATCAATTAACCTATTCACACACGCGTGTAATTCTGTGTTTATTACACGCCTCCACGTCTATAAAAAAAACATTACTAGAAGGACACTCAACAATTCATTTGACAACTATCAACAACTCTAACACATTTTATCGCCAACCAAATTTATGAGGGGAACCCGTGTTACTATTTCATCCCCTGAGTTCCAATGTGTTCTATGTGCCTACTGGCACATAGAACACATTGGAACTCAGGGGACGATTTTCAGCTATCCCTAGCGATTCAAATTGTAATTGCCTTGCACGATTTGTAGAAAATTCCAGTGAAATTTCGCTTCTATTTAATAATAGTCCGTCGACGATTTCCGTTTTCATTTTCTGTACGGTTTAGTGTTGCTGTAAATGGGGATTACATAGAACAGTCGTGTAATAAAAATGAATATGTGATGATGTGCACGTTTTTCGCGGCAATACCAACTGAATACTTACAATATATTTTAATTTTTATTGACGAAACAATCACAGAGATTGGAAAGTTGAGACCTTGTAACTATTTTTCGTGCATGGTAAACCACAAGACATTTGACAGTCACAGCCTAATAGCTTTCCCGTCTTCAAACATAATGGATTGGGATGAGTTATCGCATTGATTCACCAGGAGCCATCATTGGGGTGGGTTTGAGACTGAGTGATGACGACTGTCACTGACGTTGCATTCATCCAGTCGTATAGAGATCGGCGGGTTTAAGTTACCTACATCGTTTTTTTACAGACTGCTTGAATGACACCTTGCCACATGTCGGGAAGATGTCACGTTCTCATAACTTTGAGTGGAATAACGAAATATGCCAACTTTTTACCGTCTTGACAGAAAACAATAGCAATGGAATGCATTTTAAAACGTTGGAAATGTTTGAAGTGGCCAATGGATTTGACACTAAAATTTTCCTGCTGTGCATTGTTTTCACAGGCAATTATCGTTCTGACACGAACTGTAAAATACAACGAGGTACAACATCGTTTCCAATGGTGTCAAATCATACAACAATGTAACAATTCAAACTGCGTCAACATTGATCGTTTTTATTTTTCTGAACTAAAAACTCAAAGCGCGTAAACACACAGTGTGTCTCTACTGTGCAGTGATGACGAGTCTTGACATGGGGGTGCTATATGCAGTTCACCTATATGTTACATGGATTGTAGGCAATGGAATGGCAGGTGCGTATCTATTTTTATATTCCCTGAAAAAATGGGAGAGCATATAGCCGCTGCTTCGTCCGTCTATCCGTCCGTCTGTTTGTCCGTCCGAAACAAATGGTTTCCGGATGATAACTCTAGTTTGCTTGGTTGTATGACCTTCTCATTTTGGAACACTACTACCCACCATGAATTGCAGATTAATTTCGATTTTCATCATTATTACCACTTACAGGGCATTCTCTAGTGCATTAACGTGGTTTAGTAAGGCGATCAAATTATACAACTCACAGCAAGTCACGTAACGTATCGGTCCGCAGGCGGATAAAGAAATGATTTCTATTATCCGCCCGCGGCCCGGAACGTCCCGTGATCTCGCATCGATTTAATTTCAGTCGACGTATTGTCTACGTTGTTTGTTTTTCATCCGACGCGAAACGAGTGCACCCTCGTAACGGAAAACAAAGTGCGTGTTTTAGTTCTGAAATGTTTATTAGAAGTAAAAAAATATATGATGACAACTGTGATTAACACAAGAATGTATGACACAGAGTAAGGCAGTATGCCTATATATTTTCTGCCTTATTACCAGCATTGCTTGTCTGGGCTACCTAACGCCAATGTTGGATTTTTTGCTTCAGTTATTTCGTACTTGGTTTTCAGAAAATATTAGAATATTCAAAGTTCAAACTCTTAACGTATTAGTACTATACTCTAGTACACTATAAGTTAACAATTTTAACTTAATTGTTCATTTTCTATTCACAGTGAAATGTCAGAATATTTCTTGACTAAAGGACAAGTTTGTTGCATAATTCTCGGATTTAATTAAACTATTGACTTGTAGTTATTTTGAGGTTGCTTGAATGTCCTTCAATATTAGTGGTAATAATAGTAATAACATGGCTTTCGTGGGCATTACGGTTCTATTAGCGGCCTACCAGAAATGATTAACAGCCCTCTGTCTTATTAGCGGCTCTCGACTTCGTCTTCGGTAACTTATAACATCTTGGGCAGTTAATTATTTCTGTTGGGCCGCCAATGAACCGCAATGCCCTTGAAAATCATGTCATTGTTATATTATGGCATTTACCGTTCCAGATGTTATTCCCCCTCAAACGTCGTAAAATGGTAAAATCAATGGTTTCTAAATGTTTATTAAAAGTCAAATATATGATTAAGGACCAATAGTGAAATGCAAGTCAAGTTTGATTTTCATCGTTACGGCATTTACCGTTTTAGAGATATATGGCCCTTGAAAGTCGCAAAATTGTACAATCAATGGTTTCCGGATGATAAGTCTAATGCGCTTTGAAGTACGACCTTATAGTTTTGCAGCGTTACTACCTACCGTAAAATGCAGGTCAAGATCGATTTTCACCGTTATGCCATCTGTCGTTTTAGAGTTATGCCATTTGAAAAGTACCAAAATGGTAAAATCAATGGTTGCCGGAAGATAACTCTAGTTTTCTTTCATTAATGTACGACCTTATAATTTTACAACATTACTTCCTACCCAGCAATGTAGGTAAAATTTAATTTTTACCGTTATGACATTCACCGTTCCAGAGTTGTGCCTCTTGAAATGTAGTAAAATGGTAAAATCAATGGTTTCTAGGTGATAACGCCAGTTCACTTTGATGTACGACCTTATAATTTTGCAATATTACCATGTACTATAAGACGCAGGTCAGGTTCGATTGCCATTGTTATGGCACTTACCGTTCCATAGTTATGTCCCTTGAAAAGTTGCAAAATGGTAAAATCAATAGTTTCCGACTGATAAATCTAGTAAGGTTTGATGTACGACCTTATAATTTTGGAACATTACTACCTACCGTAAAATATTGGTCAAGTTCGAGAAGGAGGGGATGCATGCGACGGAGAGGGAAAGAGGCAGGCAAAACAATAACATTAGCAGCATTAAACATGCTTCTAAGATTATACCCGAGAAGGTACTTAACTGGTTGAGTGCTGGAAGCTGATATTTTCTCGCTATTTTGAAGGGCAGGTGTAGCAGCTTGGAAGCTTCATATTTTGTGGATATGCTTCATATTATATTTGAAGTGGACTAATTTAGTCTTTATGGATTTTTGTCACCATTTGTAATATAACAAGACCAAGATATGTGAACAAATTGTAATAACCAAAAGTAACTAAGCAGTCTACCATATAAAAGTGTTGAAAAGTATGCTATTTGAAATGATATTTTGAGAGATAAATATCGAATAAAAAAACTGTTAAAAGAAACAAACCTTGAATGCCGCCGCCCAATGACAGGAAATAGAAGAGAATTTTCGCATTTCATCAACTTGAGAATGAAGAAAAGTTAATACTTCTCCCCATGATATTACAGAATGGGGTCATCGTTGAACTGTATTGGTAGAATTATATTTGCATTAGGACTGTGGATTGAAAATATTTATTGGCACAACTTACAGATATATTACCGCGTAACTCTCTGGGCGATTTTTGTTTAAAATGTTTTAATGGAAGCCTGTTATAGCCTCTGTAAAGCACCAATGAGTGAGTTGGGTGATATCTTCAATATCCCGGAAGTCACGAAATCTGTGAAACATTATAAAATTCACAGTAACATCTGCAGTGAACGATTTCTGATTACACATTTTGAAAATTACAAGAGAGTTGCTGTCTAGATGAAGACACGGTACTGACACGGTAGCGTCATAATTAACCAGACAGTAGTCGTCACTTTTCAGTCTGAAATACTACATGTCCCTGGCATCTTGTTCAGCGATTATAGAGTTAATACCATAAGTTCAACATACATCGCAGATAAGAGTCTTGCTAAGACAACACAGACATGGTAGTGTTTTGATCCATACGTAACTAGAATTTTAGCCATTTCAAACCGTTATGTATAAATGTTTGCGTAAAACAATCATCAGTGGAAGAGCAAGTAATAAATAGGTATTGAATGTCAGTAAGAATTTTATCCTGAAGCTATACTGAGGATTAAATTGTCACCAACTTCCCTATGAACGTAAAATGACTTTATTTCGCTTGAGACAACATTTTATCTTAAAAGAACTATGTACAGGGCCGTAATTACCCAAAATGCAGCGTGTATAAGGCGCCCCTGATATAAACTCTGTGTCTTGGAACTTCATAATAAAACCGCGGGCATGGTTACGAATTCTTTACGTTACTCTTTATAGAAACTTACAAGATTTCGAATCGCGTTTGTGGGGGACCTTGCACGTTCATAATACGAACAGAGAGAATCCCTGGACGTCTTCATTCTGGAACAGCACGCCGTTATACTTCTCAGGTGCACAGTCTTTTTTGAATGTTGAACATGTACGCGCTCAATAAGTTTATCGGAGATAACAAACGTTCAGGGCAGGCGCATGTAGTTTCAACCGAAACAGAATATTTAAGAGTCTGAAAATGAAATCTGAAATTAAATACTAGCCTAGTTGCTCCTTTACTCAACGCACGCGATATCACAATTTAGTATTTTAAATCTGGTTTGTATAAAATATTCGGAAACACACACATTAGAACGAGCTCGTTGCGCTCGTTCCAATGAGGGTCACATGATATGGTTTGGTTGCAATTTATAGAAAAATAATGTTTTTTCAACTGCTCAATTCGTAAATGACGTGGGGGATGCTGTGGCGAAGCCCTCCACGTTGTGATTGATTTTTGGCCTCGATCAGTCTAGATCATCTAGGCTCCACCACACTCCACTTTCAACTATAACTGGAATAAGTCTGGAAAATGATCCAAGTTCCTTGGAGTCTGAATTCTGTGGTACATAGGCCAAACACTCAATACAAGACAAGACTGTCTATACAGTGGGATGTATAAGCTAACCTGAAACACTTTTATTAACTTACAACTTTCAATATAAGTACAGTGTCCTACACTGGAGTCCCTCTGAAATGTGTTAACAACTCAAGTATGAACAGAATAATTTCTATCTGAGAAAAACATTTCTGAAAGTCCGTCCTGGAAATAATAACCCACTGTAGGTTTTTAGATGTGATCAGCATGAGTTTTCAGAGGAGACTGCTGACAAAATGGCCGACTGGGGATTATATATTATTAATCACGTGGTTTATTTTCCTGTTAAAATCAGGAAAAGTTTCCTTAGGAATTCTGACGCCATCTTTGTTGACGTTCAACTTCAGTATCAGGGAGTTAAACTTTCATGTACTTTCATACCAAGTATTAGGGGTACAATCTCACTTGGCAGAAAAGTATCAAATGTTGCACTCTCCTGACCAGAGATGGAGTTCCTTGTTAAGTGCTTAACTCCGATATATTCTAGCTTATAATTGGCTTTTGATAGGTTTTATATCCTTATTACATTTAATATCACGTACCCATACCTCTGGTAAGTGGGAAGCAATTTATTGTGATTGGTTTTAGACATGTCTTATACCTTTAATTTCAATATTGTCACAAACCTCTCTAAAACAGTCAGATTAGAATTGTTTTATGACATTAATCTCCAATACTTCTCGAGAGTAATGAGATAATTAGTTATACCTTCTCTTAAACAATGGCTTTTGGAAATGTTTTTACCTTTCTAATCTTTCACCTTCGTGGGAAACCACTTTTACCTACACACCTGGACATTGAGATCATGATAGTATTATTTCACTAACCTAATTGTTCGAATAACTTTCCACTGTTCTCTTAAAGGGATTCTGGTGTAATGTAAATACTTGTGGCTGCTAACACTTTGTGACAATAACTTTCTACTGCTCTCTTAAAGGGGCTCTGGTGTAATGCAAGTGCTTATGGCTGCTAACATTCTGTGGCTCTATCCACAGTGTGAGCGTCTTCTAAGAGCTACAAGCTCATTAAGCAAGGGGGGTTCTCACGGGGCTAGGGTGCATTTCGTCACATTCCTCCCTTATCCAAGAGCAAGGCCCGTAAAACGGGGCTTGATCGTAGAGGCAAGTAGCATGGCTCAGAAATGCACTTGAAGTGATACCAGAGAGGCACTATTATTCCAGGTACGGCGAATAAAACAACCCGAATATATAAATAGATACTAAAATGCATTCAACCACCATAATATTTTATTAACTATATATATTGACCGAGTAATATTCATATAGCATCTGGCATCAGTGTTGGAGCTGAGTATAATCAAAGCTATGTTTATCCAGGGTGGTACCCCAGACCAAAGGTTGACGACAATAGGGACAATTATGTTTCCGCATCATCCATTTCAACCCACAATGTATGTGCACACACTTTGCACAATGAGGGCATTGATACACTTTGCGGGGCCCTATTGGCACATTCTCTAACATACTATACAATGTTGACTATTTCCATCAACCAGGTTAATTAACATTTGTTGATGTCGTCGATGTTGATGATAGGATAGAACTTGTTGTAATCGTGTAAACTGAGGCTGCATTTTCTCCCATTCATATGTTGCCCTAGGGTTCACAAAGAGTCCTTCCCCTCCAATGATAATAGAACGTGATGCATCCTCAGTGGCAGGTTCAGACAAAACAAACTCACCCTCTCGGAATGGTCGAACCAACCCATCATTAGGTTCGAGATTCTCGGGCATGGGAGATAAAACATCAGGGATACGATGATCATAATATCGTCCATCCCAGCGGCTATCATTCCAGTATCGGATGACATCATGGAAACCTGCAAAATAATATTCATCCCCTTGGGGTTTTCGAGGAGGATTTTTAATGGTAGTTAGATGGGGAAGAGCAATTTGTGTCCCCTCTTCACTTTGCCTAAGGCAATATTGGTAATACACCTCGTATAACACAGGTTCCATATCATCAGTTTCTGCATTAGCATCTGCTGTTTCCCAATATCTAATCCGTCGACGGAAGGTAGTCAAATCATCGGGCTGGGGAAGATGGGAAGTTGTCATAGTCATCCCCCTGGCCATCCAGACCTCTGCTTGATCGTCAGGGAACTCCATATAATCAGCAGTAGATACTGATGCCAACATATTGGCCATCCAGTAACCTGCTCGTTCTTCTGCAAACTGAGTGAATCCAGGATTTGACACTGATGCCATTATTTCTCTAAATATATTTATATAATAAAAAAAAAAAAAAAATCAACAATTCTCCTTTTCCGTTCAACAATAAACAAATTACAGGAATTATGGCTCAGTAATAAGAAAACTAATATTTAATTATTAAATATGATAAACTATTTTATAGTTGCCGCCGTGTAAACACTTCTAGTTTGTTTCCTAAAGAGTTTTCTCGCTAGCTTAGAGGTTGTCACCTGCACACCTTCAGGGATACTTATCTAAATCCGTCTAAAGGGGCAGTATCAGTATAGAATTTGCGTATTTTAATAGGCAATAGATCACTAATAGAGACAACCATGAATGACGGCGGAGGTCGTTATCGAGGTTTGGAAAACAAATTGGGGTCAATTTCACGCTTCTCTCGTCCCCACTCAACATTTGTCCGACAATGGGGGCATGTTCGAGAAGTATTCATCCACATTTGACCACACACAACATGTACTCGTTGGTCACAAACATGGCACCAGTAAGTGGTTTCAGGCTGTTGTTCTACTGTACCGTAACAAATACTACATTTTTCACCGGTTCTGTGTGTCATTCCACAGCAAAGGTATCTTTGTCTCCGAGCCTCATGGCGACGGAGAGTGTCTATTAAAAGAATATACATGGGCTGCTCTCTCTCCCATGCATACGTCTTTTAGACATCATTATGTTGTGGAACAAGGGCAAAAGAGGGAGCCTTCGGAATATGCCATATTTCTAAACTAAAGTGATATGGTGGAATAACAAAAGAAGGCTCCATCGGGGAATGCCATAACTCAATACTGCCGAATGGTCGAATTAATCCTGGATTGGGGCTAATTGCATACTGTGAAGTGGGTAAATCAACCCCATGGTCGAAGAAGCGGCCATTCCATTGTTCGCTATTCCAATAACTAAGAATTGCGTCAGGTTGCCCGGCATCTAAATTATTCCAAGAAGGGGCCTCTCTGGGTTGTGCCACCAGTTCCAGTAATCTTGGAAATAATAATTTTGTCTTTTGTATGTTAACATGATACATATAAAAGACCTTATGTAGAATTAATTCAGTTTTATTTGTTTTGGGGTTAAAATGTTGTACTACCCAATGTCGAACATATCTGATCACACTCTTCCAACCCAAATCCTTAGCTTCCCTAGTGTAACACTGAGGAGAAACACTCCTCATATTCCTTAAATTTTCATGATATTTCAATTGTTCATCCTGTAAATTCAGTAAATTCCGGAATTATTGCTGAAGCCTCGATTCACTTTCTCGCTGTCTATTCACTTAATTACCTGTACTTAAATAATTCAATATGCTCTGTAACTATTCGATACCTAATAAGTTACCAATACACAATACTCAATATATAAGATATATATGATGATTATTTATTCACACTTTATATAAACCCGTACAACTGTACTCACTCCCCTAGGTTCGTATGTACCTGGTGTATCTGGTTAGTATCCTTTTTCCACCAGCTTTCCTCTTAGATGTCTTGTCAGTTGGAGTGTTGTGTGCAACTTATCTAATACACTCCAGACACTCCAACCTTTTCGCTTTTCAAATTTGACTTGATCAGTTCAGTATTAATTAGCCGAATCACAGTTTTGGACAAGACAAACACATACGACCTAAAATTTTCATGGAAACTCTCCCGCCGTCTCATTTATCAACAACGGACGAGGGGTCAGTATCCATCCAAAATTCTTCGTCATGGCTTTTATTTGTTTCATCATTAGTTTCATGATTCTCTTTCTCTATTACGACCTGGTAGGTTATAGCGTCGATACACAGTATTGGGACCGGTCCTGTAATCGAAGGTGTAACCATGATAATCAGGGTGTGACTGTCGGTATAAGACATACACTTGATAACTCCTGGGACGTCCGTCTCGATGGAACAAGGCATGTAACCTTCTTGTCCAATCACGGAAGTGAGGGAAAGGTCTTACGCTCTCTACATGTCTTCTCGACTGGAACCTTGACCTTGTTGACCTATGGACTGCTATGTTATGATTATAAAAATGGTAATTATTCTGTAATAATGTAGGGGGTCGGGTCAAATCTGGACAGTTGTATATAGCCAGGTATCTCATCCTTTCTTCAAACGTCAAATGTGTTTGAAGGGCAGACTCATGATAATAGACAAGTTCTCTTTCCAATTCAACATAAACATTATAATTGATAACGTCATAATAAACACATCCAAATGTCTCTGCTGTAATTTCTCCTTGATACATTCGAAAGAATCTGTATTCATAAGTGTTGGGTCGAATGATTGGCCTTTCTGGGGCATGACAAGGGGCTGTTAAGAGTGGTTCAGCATACAGCCTCGCTACTGCCCAATCCCAAGGACCTGGGACAGGTTCAGATATATGATAGGGGTGATTTCTGGGAATTTGTGTTTGGATGAGATGAGCTCCTTGTTGTATATTCTCATCTAGTTCAGGGTCATGAAATAGGTCACCTGGCTGGATTGGGGCAGAATAAGTTTCCATCGGTTCTCCCAGTTCATTCAGAAATGCATCAACTTCAGGAGTTTCAGATGTATCGGAATATTCTGGAGTAGAATCGCTATCACTAGGTGTACCAGGTGCTGTTGCCATAGTTACTGGAACAAAAATCACACAATCACTGAGCAAAAGACCCACTTTTGGGCTTTGCTTCATCGATATCCCTATCCACAATGTTAACAGTTTCAGTACCAGGGAATACAAGGATATTCTTGCCTTTGATTCAGTTTTGGTGAATTTGCGGCATTTTGAATAGTTTGTTTCATCAAATCTACTATACTTTTCGGAGGCTGGGGTGCAGAGGGTCGTTTCTGGGGTCTCATGTCGGCATATACCTCATCATCAGCAAATGCAAAATTAGACATTCCACACTCATCACCAGCAGAACAGGTCGGTTTACCCTTAAATCTAAGATTTCTGATCTAATGGTATACCTTAATGTGCCCGTCTTTACTACAGCAGCGCACAAGAAGATATACCACAAATATAATTATTAGGCTCGCGACAAAGTAAGCCCATTTTGGTACGTCAAAGACTTCAATCTTTGATAAATTCAATGAATCCAATTCATGGACGAGGTCATCCATGGGCAAGTTATCTAAGTGTTGCAATTCTTTCGGTACCTTGAATTCACTAATATTCACTTGGGTCCATATCGGTTTCCATATCTGTCGTTGCGTAAACAAGAAATTTGGCAACACTGTTTTTGTTACTAATTCATATGTCACATTATCCCTCTGATGAAAATAACTTGTTAATGTCAACTGGCCACTAGTGGCCATACACAGGGGTCGTAATTCCACAAACCCTATAGGAGGTTGAATTCATCGAGGTTTCGAATTCCTTCGTTTTGGACATGTGATCGAGAAACGTAACAGCACATCTGTCGTTACATACCATATGCCCTCCTCAATGCGTGTAGCAAAAGGTATCTTATCTCTGTCGTACAGAGCTTCTTTATCTCGTTTCATATTAAGGAATATGGCCAATAAACAACTCGTAGTGGTATGTATGGTTCGCACCGCTCCGACTAATGGACAAAATAATTTATTGTTGTCCACACATTGATCATGGCCAATCTCCGGTACATATTTAGTTCTCTGTTTATCCACTATTAACGTATCAGCTTCTAAGCGATAGATAGCAACAAGTTCATTCGCCTCTTTTGACGCATTTTTACTAATGTTCACTAACGGCACAGGTAATGCTTGAACCTTAAAGACTTCAAATTGAAAATTTGAATTGCTTAAGGGGATCTTCATTAAGATCACTAATTTATCATTGGCAAATACCATTGTCATGGTCAATAAGTGATAATACTGCCATAGTTCTTTATGCAAGTCCAGTGGCAGTAATGTGCGATTGTCAAGCCTATCTCTTACTCCTTCGAGTACCGAAGTGAGCAGAGAGGGGCTCACAATTTTTGGTGATAATTTCTCATCGGCCAAAATATCCATTTGATCGTGCAGATCCCTCATATAGGCCTCTGCAGTGAGCAACATTAACTCTAATTGATTCAGTACCATTTCGACTTGATGATACGCATGGGTAAAATGTTCAAGTATGACTACTCGCTTCTCATGGTCTTGTATGGTGCATGTAACATCTTCAGCGAAGATAGCTATGGATCATGACAAATTTGTCATATACTCGCGATTTTCTTGAATTGCCTCATGATTCAATTTTATCATTGTTAGACTAACTTTAACACCATGTTGTATTATTCCTTGATTTGCACTTAATCGATCAATATTTTCTTCCATTCCCCTAAGATCGGATTCAGTTACAGTGCCAAAGAGGAAACTCAAACCTTCACCTATAAAATTGAACACTCCTCGCCTCTCTCGTGACGAGGGAGTATGCCCATTTAGTGTGCGGTAATCGGTTAGATCATTTTTGACTTGTTTACAGCGGTTTTGTACAAATTTTGTCTATTGGTTCACATCCATTATCATTGATTTAAATGCAGTTTGAAGGGTGAGGTTCTCAGTACCAATGGCCCCAATAACTTCACTAAAATCATGTTCTATGTCACGATAAAAGTTAGTTGCAAATTTCACGCCTTGTTCGACTCTTTCAACATATTGGATAAATGGTTTCAAGTCAAACACGTACATTGTTGTCCAGTCACTCATGACCATATTAACTTCTTTAACTTTCTTGAAAATCACATTGTTTCTTATTATAGTATTTCCTTCCACTATTGTCACTAAACTTATTAGAACAACCAAGATTGCCTTGTATAACATCATGCTCCTACAACGAGAAAGGAGACATGGGTTAGTGTCGACGGGTGATTCTCGGGTCAAAATTTACATTCTATACCATTTCACTTCCGGATTGTGAGATGGCAGAAAGAACAATCAAATAGGGAGTAACCACTATGTCGGTTCGCGAGACCTACCATGGTCACTTCACTATTTCCCTCTCTTGACAAACTATAAATCAATATAATTTTGTCACCCACAGTCACCTTCCCTATCCCTATTCTGAAGTATAGCATTGCATCTGCATATTCTGATGTCTAATCTATATTACTCCAGGTAGTTGGTTGAACTATTGTTTCTCTATTATTTTTTTTAACTTCTTCATGTTTACTTAAAACTTTTTGAATATTATTAATCATCTCACTTATTTTTACCTCTGACGGTTTATTTCTCACTAAATTAGCCACTTCGGGATTATCAATTTTTACATGGTTTGCATCCATGGGTTGATCATACACTACTGCATTGTGTGGAAGTTGTGTATGACTAGTACTAGCCACTGTCGGCTCTTTGTCTGACAGCAACTTCTTCATTTGTTCTTGGGCTTCCCGAGAACGTTTCAGACGTTTTCTTACCTCTTCCATGGGAACCATCTCTTCTTCAGAAGACGAATGTTCCCTTATTTGTCTCTTTGAGTTGATCAATTTTGCCAATGGCTTATCATACTCACTTCCATCACTACTGTCACCAGTATCAGTAGAAGATTCAGCTGGTGGGGCTACATAACGTTGTATACATTTTGCTTGGTTCGGTTCAGGTACCTCCCACTCCTGGGGTGCTAAACTAAGGCATTCCCCATGACATTTAATTATTCTACGAGTTAATTGGTCTTCAATTTTGTAACTCACAGGTCCTGTCTTCTCGATAACCCTAAACGGATATTCCCATTTAGCTTCTAATTTACCTTTAGGTTTCCCATCAGAGTACATGACTGAATCACCAACCTTAAAGTCAATATTCTTTGATTTTTCATTATATAATCTTTGCTGTTTGATTACACGTTTCTTTTGCGTGGCTTGTTGCCTTGAAAATGCTTTATGTTGTTCCTGTATGGCTATTTCATGGGATTCTTCACCCATATATTTTTCTCTGGGCTTGAGTATATTATCTAATGGTAAAACTATGTCACGGCCATACACTAAGTAGAATGGAGAGAAACCTGATGATTCACTCCCATTGAACCTAATGGCTGCCAAAGCCTGATTGAGAAATAGGTCCCAAGTTTCAAGTTCTTTTCGAGCCAACTTAGCAATTGTATCATTTAAGGTTCTGTGAAACCTCTCTACTTTCCCGTTTGATTGTGGATGGTAGTAGGAAGTTGTCACATGATGTACCCTAAAGTATTCTGATCAGTTAACAAATTAGCTATGGTCTCTGCACGTTTATCTGAGACAGGAAATGCTTCAGGCCAGCCAGAATATACATCTATAAATGTAACTATACATTTATTTCCTGACAGTGTTGTCAGGAATGGAACACTCATATCCAAAGCAATTTTAGCGAATGGATATGGAGGTCGGCCAGCTTCTTGTAAGGGCAGTTTATGTTTCCAGGTATTTCTTGCTCTACATGTAAGACATTTTTCAACATAATGATAAATTTGTTTATATAAATTCCACCAATAATATCTCCTACTGATGTTATAGTATACTTTATCAATCCCTAGATGTCCTAGGTCATCATGGTATTGTCTTAATACATCCTCGGTCAAGTGTACAGGAATACACAATCTTATGCATGGTTCATTATCCACTGCACTGATATAATATAACATTCCCTCAATCATCAAATATTTACTACTAATATTTGATGGGGTGTTATTACTTAAGTATTTCTTCACAATTTCCACAATCTTTTGGTCTTTTTCTTGTTCTATTTTCATGTTTAGGTTCTTGTAACTAATACTCTGGGGTTCCACAGGAGTGACTCGTTTATCTACTTTGACATGGGCATATTTCCTAGGGTCAATTTTATTGCTATTAATAACTCCTACTTGTAATGCCTTTTCAGTTTCCACATTATCCATTTCATAATCTGGGTCAGTATTTGCAATCCCTTCAGGTAATCTAGAAAGTAGGTCAGCACAGGTATTTTGTCGACCAGGTAAATATTCGATCTTACAGTTATAGCTGACTATTTTTAATGCCCATCGTCGGACTTTAGCATTGTTCTGTTGCCTTTTCAACAAATATTGCAAAGGGGCATGATTTGTCTTAATGACAAACTGTGCTCCCTGCAGATAATTGTTGAATTTGTCTAATGCATAAGATATTGCAAATGCCTCCTTTTCAAAAGTAGACCACTTTTGCTGAGTTTCACCCAATTTGTGTGAAAGGAATACGATGGGTTTTTCATCTGGTACTCCTGGCAATTGACCTTGTTCATTCTCACAAGGTTGGGCTAAAACCACTCCTAGACAGGTGCCAGAAGCATCTGTGTAAAGTATGTATGGTTTCTGAGGATTTGGGTATGACAAATGTGCTACCTGGGTTAATCTCTCCTTCAGCTCTTCAAATGACTTTTGTTGAGCCTCCTTCCAGTGGAACCTTGAATGTTTCTTAGTCAAGGCTATTAATGGCTGAGCTATGTCACTAAAGCATGGAATGAACCTTCGATAATAACTGACCATCCCCATGAAGCTTCTCACTTCAGTCACAGTTTTTGGTGGGATTAATTTTCTTATAATTTCAACTTTAGATAATTCTGGCTTGATTCCATCTTGGCTTATTATGAATCCAAGATAAGACGTTTCTGTCTGAAAAAATGAGCACTTTTTAGCTTTTAATTTTAATTTATGCTGTCATAACCGTTGGAATACCTGTTTAATATGCTCAATGTTCGACTTAACATCACAACTAAAAATTAAAATATCATCAAGATAAACCAAAGAAAATTCTTCTAGGCCTGAATACCTGTTTAATATGCTCAATGTTCGACTTAACATCACAACTAAAAATTAAAATATTATCAAGATAAACCAAAGAAAATTCTTCTAGGCCTTCCAGGACTATAGTCATGAGCTCCTGATAGGCACTAGGGGCATTAACAAGCCCAAAACCATTACATTGAATTCATAAAGGCCTTTGTGACACGTAAAAGCTGTTTTGGGTCTATCTTCTTCATCCATCTTGACTTGCCAATAACCTGACTTTATGTCAAGAGTTGTAAAATACTGACAACTATTCAGTAAGGTGAAAATGTCATCAATCAAAGGTAACGGCCAGCTCGTCACTTTCGTGACTCGATTTAATTCTCTAAAATCGACACAAAATCACTTCGAGCCATCTTTCTTGTCCACTAGCAAACAAGGAAAACTCCAAGCACTATTAGAGCGTCGAATTATACCAGCATCTAACATTTCCTTCAATGCTTCATCCATAATCTTTCTTTTTAATAAAGGTACCCTGTATGCCTTTTTCTAATAGGCACTGTGTCTCCAGTATCAATTTTCATTTTTATTGTATCTGTTTGAGTTAATTCTTTGTCTGTTCTCGCAAATAGATCTTGATTTTCATTAATTACTTTCATTAACAGGTTTCGTTTATTTAGTGGCACCTGGATTTCTGATTCAGTTATTTTATTTTCCCCCTTATCTAGTCCTACCCTTTGTTCTGTCAATAACTGTTTAACTTCCAATAATTTTTCTCCTTCATTTACAGGTTCAAGTTTCCCTATTATACATCCCCGCTTCAATGTGTAATGTTTATTAGTGCTATTAACTATCATCACTGGTATATTTCCATTCTCATTTGCTACTATGCTGTTACTAACAAGTAAGCCTGGTTGCTCGGCTACATAGCCTGTCTTTAATCCATAATGTTCTAAAAAATTTGAAGAAAAAGTTGACCTTGCACCAACTGCCTTAGCTGTAGAAAGACAGGTGGTTTGTGGTGCTAGTTCTACTTGATTAACCAAACATGTAAGACAACTGACATGTAAATCTTTAACCAGAGGTATATATTGGTCTTGCAATCTCAATTTTCTCATTCCCCAATAAGTGGTAATTTCTTTTGCAAGAATCCAATCCAATCCCAGTAGCATACTTTGATTCAATTCATCCAATACCAAGAAATTATGTCTTTGATAAATACCTTGTATATGAAACTCTAACTCAATGATTCCCTGAGGGCAAACATCATTTCCTGTAATGCCAGAAATTTGCAGTAGTTGGTTCTTATCCCCCCTCAACTTTGGCCTATTGTGCAAATTTTTCCAGAATTTTGTACTAATACATGATGTTTGTGCCCCTGAATCAAGGAGGGCTCGAATCTTTTGCTTACCAATATGTATTTGAACGCTATCTAAAGAGGCATTTCCAATATTTATATTAATTGTCTGTATTTTAGCAGACTTTTGTTGTTGTACTTTTCTTGGGTAATTAACATTGTTTATTACATTATTTGTTCTTGGGTTTTTCAAATTATCTCCCTTATTGCTATTTTGTTTACATGGAGTCTTCTTATTTGTTCGAGCTTGACTTCCTATTTTCTTATTTCCTGGTTCAATTTTTGATTCTTCAGAATGTTCTGACACATATACCTTAGTATTTGTCGGAATCTTCTGAGTTTCATTTCCTTTTATGTGCATGTAAGCATTTTTCACAAGTGCTACCATTTCAGGATTTAAATCCACTATGTGTATTTCCTTAAGATTGCTATTATTTTTATTAGCAGCAGAATGGTCTTGAATGGCCTCAACATAAATTTCTGCACACTTATTCTTGGGTAACCCGTATATGCCACTACTAATAGCAGGCATGGCTACTATCTGGAATTTTCTTTCCTCACTCACCTGTAAAATTGTCCTTATGGTTTTATACAACTCATAAAAACATTTATTTTTATCAGTGTAATCGTTCCTTCGAGGACCAACAGCATGGATAACCTTGAGGCATGGTAGATAACCACATGTGGTTACTACATTATCACTTACATGTAGATTTCCATGATGTTGTATGTGTTGTTGGCATTCTTTCGTAAGAGCAGGCCCAGCACTACGAGCGATTGCCTTGGCAATGCCTCCGCCATGTGACAGGTGACTATTGGCAGCATTCACTATGGCATCGGCATTTAGCTGAGTTATATCAGCTGGGTATACCTCCACCTTCAATCCAGTATTGGTCTGGAAGACAAAAGTATCTTGTTTTTCTATTAATCTTTTACAGTTCTTAGTAAAATGCCCGCCAATTGTGCAATGATCACATTGTTTGGCTCCTTTACAAAGTTTTGTTTTATGCTTCATACTACCACAATTTTTACATATTTCCCCAGATGTATAAGGGTTAATTTTACCTTTTGTTTTGTTCTGGTCCTCCTCATAGTCACTTGTCTGTCTGTCAAAGGGCTGGGTTTATGTTTTAGCAAACACTCTTTCCAATGATGCCCCAGATTTGTACACTTTTTGCATTGATTAGTATTGCCTATTACTGGAGAGCTATTTTTAATTTCCCCACATTTATTCTTTCTTATTTTTGGTTTACCATTACTGAGAACACTATTCTTGTCCCCAGGAGGTTTATTGGTAGTGTGAGGGTTTGTTTTCATAGGAGAACCATCCTTGGGCCTCGTTAACTCATGCTTAACTGTCACCCTGGGAGAATTATTTTTGATTCTTGTAAAATATTTATTTTGCTTCTGGTGATCCTGAGTCACATATTTCTTAGTTGGGTTATACACAAAATTATGTCTATTCTCATTAACCCTTAAATTCCTCACTTCTCCCATCTGTTTAATACTATTTTTCCTATTTTCAGTTTCTCAGTTTTGGGAGCTTGTGATTGTTGTAACTTAACCCCGCCTACTGCCCCGTGTAGACAGAGTTCTGCTCGTTTAAATTAACCCTGCAATTCCGGGTGTAATGTCCTAATTTCCCACACTGAAAGCAGGTAAAACCAGGTCCCCCTGGTCCCTCATTGGGTTGCTGTACGTCTAACACCCGTACCTGTTTTATTATATTTACCCTACAATCTTTTTTCACATGGCCTGGCCGGCCACAGCAGTGGCAGATAGGCCGATTAACCCTCATTGTTCACTGGAACCTATTTGTATTATTTGTGGGATACCGATTATTATTCATATTTCTGGTGGGCATAACCTTAGTATTTTGACGTGGAACATGTTGATGTAAATTACCTGTTTGTGGTCAGTTATATGTACTTTTGGTCAACATATTTACACTGTGACCTCGCCTATTTGTGTCCACTTCCATTGATTCGATGTTCCTATCATCCTCATTTTCTCTGCCAATACGATCACATATGTTTGGCTCTCGCATTTCCCTGGTTATATTTTTACACCATGTGGGCATTCGTACTCCCTGACCTTGAGAGTCTGAACGGGCTCGGAATTTAATTTGTACTGTGGACTCAAACATAGCCTTACTTAAAGCCTGGTCAAAATTCACGGGGGCTGCCCTAATAAGCTTGTATTTCATATCTCCATCATACAATCCATCGCAGAAGTAGTCAGCGATTAATTGTTGGATTATTGGTTCATCGATTTGTTCACCATAGGCCTCTTTTGCGAGGTCTAATAATCGTTCCCCATAGCCTACTACAGTCTCATTTTTCTCCTGTTTCATATAGCAGAGAAACTTTCCAGCGATCGCCGTATCCATCACTTCAGAATAGCACAAGCATAATTCCTTATATAAGTCAGCCCATTTCACTTTGGGTCTTTTCGCATAGACCGCAGCACAAAATCAGACACCACATGGTGACTGGTTTGTGCAGCGATCATTTTGCGATCATCTATCGGTATTCTGTTTGTATCACAATAAAGCTCTATTGATTTTATCCACTCACGGAAGTTGCAAGGATTGCCATCAAAGCGTTTAATTTGGGAGGCAAGATTTTGAGATCGAGTTGCGGCAGCTGTTGTCGCATTATGTTCATTGCCTTCCTTTAGAGATTTATGCAAATCTATGATGGCTTGAGCTGCAGCATCATTTCCCCCAGCAGTTACTGTGGAAGTTTGGGGTCCAACATTACCCATTTTGAACTCATCCCTCAACCTACTGGTCACTGTATCAATGTCCAGTTGGTGTTGGGTGTCCAAAATAGTTTTTTGTCTATTTAATTCTACTATATGGTCTCCCCTTTCCTTTTCTATTATCGCCTGTAATGCCTGATTGGTTTGCTGGTGGGCACTCTTTTCATTAACAAGTGCAGCCTCTGCTAAGTCACCGCACTCTGTAGCCTTTTCTAATTGTTGTTCCCCAGCAATCAATCGCATTTGGAACTCCAATTCGGCTTGTTCCAGTCGCTTTTGGGCCAATCTTTCTGCGCGTTGCTGTATTTCATGTTCCATTTCTGCACTTGGCACTGACATTTTTGTGGGTTTAATTTAATTAATTTATCTAGCAAATTATTCAGAACTTCCAAATGTTAAAATGAAGCAATTTGTGTGGATGAAAGTGCTATTATTACACTCAACAATACAGTTCTGCTGGCAACAAATGAAAATGTACTAAATTTGCACTTACCTTGTTTATGTAAACACTTGACGAGTTCTTTCCAGTAGGCGTTCAAAGTCAGTATCATTCTGTTTCTGTCCTTGAGTCACGGTTCTCTGTTGATGTGTCTCTAAATACTTTAGAAATGTCAGTAACAAAGCCCTGTGTGCTCTGTCTAAGTTCACTTGCAAATGAAAAGTTTGTTCTTTAACCACTGGTGTTGCTGATGCTTCCGACATTCACTTCTTCTTAAGGTATCATTAAGGGAATACTTTCTGTTACTTTCTCAGAAAATACAGTGTCTATTTGTTGAGCTAACTGCTAATAGTCACTTTGAATAGTTTTGATTAAGTTTTTCTTCACTTGGCCATAGAAAAATAGCATGGAAATGTCAAATTTCACACTTAAATTTTTGGCACAGCTCCCATGCAAGCAGTATATGTTCAGCTTCCTGGCCTGACTGTTCATAAATGGATGTAGTGTCCCACAGTGGCAGGTATTCTTCCCCTGAATTGGAAAATTCTGGAGATTCTGGTGTTTTTCCCACTTACACACACACATTTTATCAAAGTCCAAGATCCTGGTCACGGCACCGAAGTAAAAGGGTTAATGTGGCAAAGCCCTCCACATTGTGATTGATTTTTGGCCTCGATCAGTCTAGATCATCTAGGCTCCACCACACTCCACTTTCAACTATAACTGGAATAAGTCTGGAAAATTATCCAAGTTCCTTGGAGTCTGAATTCTGTGGTACATGGGTCAAACACTCAATACAAGACAAGACTGTCTATACAGTGGGATGTATAAGCTAACCTTATACACTTTTATTAACTTACAACTTTCAATATAAGTACAGTGTCCTACACTGGAGTCCCTCTGAAATGTGTTAACAACTCAAGTATGAACAGAATAATTTCTATCTGAGAAAAACATTTCTGAAAGTCCGTCCTGGAAATAATAACCCACTGTAGGTTTTTAGATGTGATCAGCATGAGTTTTCAGAGGAGACTGCTGACAAAATGGCCGACTGGGGATTATATATTATTAATCACGTGGTTTATTTTCGTGTTAAAATCAGGAAAACTTTCCTTAGGAATTCTGACGCCATCTTTGTTGACGTTCAACTTCAGTATCAGGGAGTTAAACTTTCATGTACTTTCATACCAAGTATTAGGGGTACAATCTCACTTGGCAGAAAAGTACCAAATGTTGCATTCTCCTGACCAGAGATGGAGTTCCTTGTTAAGTGCTTAACTCCAATATATTCTAGCTTATAATTGGCTTTTGATAGGTTTTATATCCTTATTACATTTAATATCACGTACCCATACCTCTGGTAAGTGGGAAGCAATTTATTGTGATTGGTTTTAGATATGTCTTATACCTTTAATTTCAATATTGTCACAAACCTCTCTAAAACAGTCAGATTAGAATTGTTTTATGACATTAATCTCCAATACTTCTCGAGAGTAATGAGATAATTAGTTTTACCTTCTCTTAAACAATGGCTTTTGGAAATGTTTTTACCTTTCTAATCTTTCAACTTCGTGGGAAACCACTTTTACCTACACACCTGGCCATTGAGATCATGATTGTATTATTTCACTAACCTAATTGTTCGAATAACTTTCCACTGTTCTCTTAAAGTGATTCTGGTGTAATGTAAATACTTGTGGCTGCTAACACTTTGTGACAATAACTTTCTACTGCTCTCTCAAAGGGGCTCTGGTGTAATGCAAGTGCTTATGGCTGCTAACATTCTGTGGCTCTATCCACAGTGTGAGCATTTTCTAAGAGCTACAAGCTCATTAAGCAAGGGGGGGTTCACACGGGGCTAGGGTGCATTTTGTCACAATGCAGCCAGTTCGTTAGGTAAAGTGTTAAGTTATTTCAGTTCAGAATTGTAAAATAAATTTATCTTGACCATTATGTTTATATATACTATTTAGAAAAGTAGGGGGCATTTTATAAAAGTGAGATATATGAAGAAATATATTTATATTTTCATCAATATGACAGTTGAGGTATTGCACTGTGACATCTGGTGAATGATTTCAGCGATAGTTGGGTGTCTGACAAGCACACACTCCACGCACTGACCTGTAGAAGACACGGACGGTCAGTCAGAGAATTTACCACATTCAGTCCAAGACCTCAATACCTTGTAAATCATCCTCGGTTCTTGAGGCAAGCACAGATCCGACGTGGCATACTCCTCACCATCCGTCCAGTATCAGCTTGACGGATGTTATTCCATTCTTCCTGCAGTGCAGCGGTGAGTTCCTGGACATTGGTAGGGGGCTGTTGGCGTTGTCGTAGGTGTCTGCCAAGCATATCCCAGACGTGGTAAAAGGACTGGACATAGTGCTGTCCAAGGCAGTGTAGTGATGTTCTGCTCCTGGAGGAACTCTGTAGCGACACGGACCCTGTGTGCTCTTGCATTGTCATCTTGGAAAATGACTCGACAGCCGTGACGTCGCGCAAATGGCACCACATGAGGTGCTAACATGTTGTCATGGTAGTACTGCCCTGTGACAAGCCCTTGGATGACATGTAATGCTGTTCTGCTTGTCATGGTTATGCCTCCCCATACCATAACCGATTCACCACCAAAACGACCGTGCTGCCTAACGGTTACGTCATGGTATCGTTCGTTCCTCCGCCACCACACTCTGTTGCGCCTGTCGTGGAAGTCGAGAGTGAACCTCGATTCATCGGAAAACATTGCTCCAACGACGATTGTCCCAGATCTGTCGTGCTCCCCACCAATTAGGCCTTGCTGTGATGTGACGTTCAGTCAAACGTGGAATTATTCGAGGTCGTCGAGCGTACAAATTCCAGCTGTGTAGGCGATTTCGAATAGTCTGACCACTGACTCGCACATCTGGTGCTCGGCGAAGCTGCTGACCAATTTCTGAGGCACTTTGATGGCGGTTACATAATGCTGTGGTTCGGATGGAACGGTCCTGGTTAGCTGTTGTCGCTCTTGGACGCCCTGGCTGACGTCTGACCTCAACATTTCCTGTCGGACGGTAGCGTGATCACAACCTGCTAATCACCGATTAAGTAACGTTAGAATTTGAGCCACTACAGTCTGTCTGCTGCCAGCTTTCAACATGCCAACGTCCCGTAAACGTTCGTCATGTGTCAGTCTTCGCATACCTCATATTTATTTATTTATTTATTGGTGCTTTACGCCACATCAGCAGCTAAGGCTATATCGTGGCGATGAAAGGTATGCATTTTAAAATAGATCACCATTTGCCATGAGGCAGTTAAAAATCAATCAACGAAATATGAAGTATGAGGAATAAAACTAATCAATGAACACAGTAAGGTGAAAATGAAATCAAGTGTTCAGAAAATGCTGCGTAAATCAACCCTGAATGAATGAGAATGTGAAATAATAAAAACAAACAATTTAAAATTTATTAAAAAGGATGATTTCCGTCAGGAACAAGAACACTTTATGTGAATTTGTATTATAAAATAGGTCTCGAAAAGACACAACATTAAAATACTGTTGTCTAGCAAGATCAAAATCAGTACAATGTAAAAGAATGTGCTCCACTGACAACACCTGCTGGCAGGGAACACACTCTGGTCGCATATTACCCTCTAACAAAAAGGAATGTGTAAGTCGTGTGTGACCAATATGAGATTGAGTCAGAATAACATGATCTTTTCTACAAAGGTTACTGGATGGGTAGTGATCAAATATGTTTGGTCGGAAGCGATGGAGCTTGTTATTTGTCGCTCCATCCCACTCCGCCTGCCACAGAGATTTGATGTAGTCACTAATATGTGGATTGAAATCACTGAAAGGGATGTTAAAATCAGTGAGAGGCTTGGTTAAAGCCTGTTTTGCTGCACTGTCCACTTTGGTGTTACCAGCGATACCTACATGTCCGGGTAACCAGCAAAACACGATATCATATTGGTCAGACATGAGAGTTGTTAACTTCTCACGAAGTTCCAAAATGAGAGGGTTCTTCAACTTGGGGTTGAGTAAAGCAAGTAAAGAGGATCTAAAATAACCGTTGTTTTTTAAGATGCCAGGGAGGAGTCTGTGGTACACGGTTTTCTTTAATGGCATCTGGTTCAATTTTGGCAGATTCCATATGGGGCTTAATTCTAATTCCCAATGGAGGAATATGTTTCTGGTGGCCGTTAACAAATTCGATATTTCGAGGTTCTGCAACACAGGTATAAGCAGGATTTGTTGGATTAGAAAGAAGTTTAGAGACATACTGAAGGGAGAGTTTAATTCTGCGCTTCTCAAGAGAAGGCTCCTCCGCCTCAACAAGCATTGATTCTATTGGTGAAGTTCTAAATGCACCCAAGCTAATTCGAATACCACTATTATGAATAGTATCAAGTGGTTTCAGGTATGATTTTCTTGCAAAACCATAAATCACGCAGCCATAATCTAATTTAGATCTGACAAGTGATCTATACAGATGGATCAATGTTTTTTGGTCAGCACCCCAATCAGTGCTACCAACTACCTTCAAGACGTTCAGTACCCTTCTACATTTTACCTTTAGTTGTTTTATGTGAGAGGTGAAATTCAGTTTGTTGAAAAACAACAGACCCAAGAATTACACTTCCTTAACAACATTAATACTACTCCCACCTATTTTCAATTCCGGATCAAGGTGGTGCTTCCGGAGCTTACAGACATGAACACAATTAGTTTTCGTCTTAGAGAATTTGAAGCCGTCGTCGGTAGCCCATTTCTGGATTCTATTCAAAAACAGCTGAAGTTTGCGCTCTATAGCATTCATTTTCTTTGCTGCTATAGCAGATTAAAAATCATCTACATACAATGACGAGTCAACCATATTCTCAATTGCATCAATAATACTATTGATGTTCACTGAGAAAAGGGTAACAGATAAAATACTACCCTGAGGAACCCCCAATTCCTGCTCGTGAGGATCAGATAACGTTGACCCAACACAAACCTGAAATTGGCGGTCCTTTAAAAAGTGTTCAATAAAAAGGGGCATACGCCCTCTTAACCCTATGTTAAAAAGATCTTTTAAAATCCCATACGTCCACGTTGTATCGTATGCCTTCTCCAGATCAAAGAAGATGGCGACCACATGTTCTTTTCTGGCGAAGGCATTTCTAATAAACGTTTCAAGTCTGACCAAATGATCCACAATACTTCTATGGCCTCTGAAACCACACTGAACATCCGCAAGCAGATTGTTCGATTCCAGAAACCAGACAAGTCGGTCATTGATCATCCTCTCTATGGTTTTGCACAGACAACTGGTTAAGGCAATAGGTCTGTAATTGCGTGGGATGCTGTGATCTTTATCAGGCTTGGGAATAGGAATTATTGTTGCTTTTCGCCAGGAAGGTGGAAACTGGCCAGTCACCCATATGTCATTACAAATATATAATAATAGTGCAAGTGAAGTTTGAGGCAGATGATTTAAAAGTTGATAGTGTATTTCATCAGGTATAGTAGTGGCAGAATCCTTTGCTCTATGCAAAGAGTTACTTAACTCTTCCATAGAGAAAGGTTCATTGTAGTCCTCTAAGTTATTGGATGTAAATTTAATCTTTTGTTTTTCTTGTTGTTTTTTAAGTTTGAGGAATTCTGGGTTACTATTTTCAGACGACGAATGTTTAGAAAATGTAGAGGCCAACTTGTTTGAAATTTCTTGTTGTTATCTTGTAGGTGTTGTACAGCTGATTTTGTTTCTTTTCCTTTAATTTTTTTAATCATTTTCCAAATTTTAGTGATGGGGGTGTTTTGATTTAGTTCCGAAACGTAAGTTTCCCATGAACTTTTCTTTTTATGTTTTAAATGTCGTCTTGTTTTTGCCCGATTTATATGTAATCTCTCCAAATTTTGTGTAGTTGGTGACTTATTAAATTCCCTCTCAAATTTCTTGCGATCTTTTATAGCCTGTTTGCACTCAGCATCAAACCATGGTTTAGTGAAACATTTTGGATTTGCCGATGTTTTAGGAATGACTTGGCTTGCAATGTCAATCAACTCTGTGGTGAAGTGTTCAATCTGGACAGTACTGTCCTGAAATTTCTCCCGTGTGAGGCGTTCAGAACAAAGCGATGAGAAAGTGTCCCAGTCAGCCTTTTTAAAATTCCCTCTCATCATCCGCCGGAACTACACTCTCCAACACAATCGGAAAGTGGTCACTCCCGCACAAGTCATCTTCTGCCTTCCATGAAAAATCAAGGAAGACAGAAGGGCATGCAATTGTTAAATCAATTGAAGTGTAAGAAGCAGATGCGGGGTGCAGGTAAGTATCTGACCCATCATTGAACAAGCACAAGTCATATTTTGTAATGAACTCTTCTACAGTTTTACTTTTGCATCTTCTTGACTGCAGGAATTACCCCAAAGGGGGCTATATGCGTTAAAATCACCCAGCAAAATGTATGGAGTTTAGAGTTGTCGGCCCGGCAGCTCAAGGTCATTCAGTTGTAAGGCTTTACTTGGTGAAACGTTAATAGAACAAAGTGTAACTGTTTTGTCTAACGTTAGGCGTACCGCCACAGCCTGTAAATGTGTCTGTAATGGTACAGAACTGTGAACGATGTCGTTCCTAACCAAGACAGTCGTTCCACGAATATGAAGATTATTATCATCTGCCCTCACATACTTCAAACGTCACGTTTCGACCAGAAGCTATTAATGAACGAGTTTATACCAAGAAAAGAGCGATGAGACCTCCGAAATAGCCAGTCCAGTACAAATGAAAATTTCAAAACGTACCCCACAGACATTAACGCGGCGCTCGTGAGAAAAACCTGTACGAAGTTTATGTGGGCCGGTGACATTCATGATCCCCTCTAAACTTGGTAACATATTGATGTGTCCAATCACGCATATCCGATATCATTTTCCGAAAATATCAACATCAGTTTGGATATTCCTACTTTTTTATAATGGTATACAACAGGTTGTATCTTAGTCTCGCTCTTGTTTCGAAGGCAAAATCTCGCCTCGTCTTCGCCTTATCGAGACATGGCCTTAGAAACAAGAGTTTGACTCTGTTACAACATTCTGAACCTAAATATAATTGTGATAATAATAATATACCAGATTTATTTATTTATTTATTTATTATTTATTATGGTTTAACGACATCCGGGATCACCTCGTGTCGGAATGTACCAGATAATATCGTTCGGGTCACAAGGGTTGAAAGGATTAAGACTATTTGTGACCCTAGTATTTTACTAGGTAGCAAAACAAAGTAGTTTAATATTTGAAGGTGAGCGCGCTGTATGAATTAATTACTTCTAATTCCCGAACATTATCAAAGGAGATGCTTTCTTTTGTGGTGGATAGAAAAGTGTAGAGCAACACCACTCTTTTAGTCACAACTAATTTTAAGATGCATATTATATGCAAATGTTCAAATGTATCTCTTTGAAATCAACACAATTGATCAAATATTTGTCTCTGACTTCTTCTAGTAAACAAAAAAGTGTTTGATGTTGTTTATGCATGTTCATCTGCCCGTAGTCGTTGTAAACATAAGTGTTCTATCTTCGTTCTGTCGGCCAAAAGTCGTTTAGAGTTTACATTTTTCATTAATACTTTATTTCAGAGAATGACTACGTAACAGTGCAGCTCCTATCACCGCCTTACAACGGTGCAGTGTGGTTCAAGGGTTGTCCGTCCCTTTTCACTTATGATTTGAAAAGTTTAAATCCGGTAAGTATCTCCAATTTGTTTCCAGTTCTGTGTGACCTATACGTATATGTACACGTGCGTGTATGTGTTCGGACACACAAATGGATGATGCAAAATTGGTACGCTGGCCTGGATTGACAAATGTTATGTAGAGCTAGTATTTCAACCACGAATGCCCGTTGTGTTTGTGAATTTGAAAATCTCAAATTACAATCGCGGTCGACCGCACCAGAAGAAAGTAGTACTTTACCGCAGTAAGCGTACAGTGTTCTACATTTCACTGGGGTCTCACTGGCATCGCATCATCTAAGGAGTATACAGTTAGTTTGTGGAGAGTGAATTATATATATAGTACATCGTGGGTGTGGGGGGGGGGGAGGGGTCAACACTTTAAAATCAGTTGTGCGAAAAATCAACCCAAAATCAACTGGGTTGTGTGAATATGGGTTCATATTCACTCAACCCAGTTGATTTGGGCCATTTTGTAACCTAACTAATTTTAGAGAGAAGCAGTAACTCATACAGTACTGTGATAGAAAAAGCTGACTGGGAATTATCGCCGTATCCCAACTCAGCCTTTCCTTCCCGCAAGACTACTATTAGTCCAGGCACATTAGACATAAAAATGAGAAAGTAAGGAAAAAAATCGGAGAAAGCTGATTTTTTTATATGTTTCCGGGACACACATTGCGGATAAAGTGTGAAAAGTCCCCGCGAATCCGAGTTGAGCTTTTTTAGTTATAGCGTTTTTTTTCTGAAAAAAAAAAATTAAAAAAAAATTCGAACCAGCTCCATATTTCTCATTCTTATTCGCCTTAGTAGGGTGAGAATCATAAATATCGTGCTGAATTATATTGAGAATACATATCCCCAACAGAAAATGCCAACTTTGTACCAATCCTCACACTCAATGGTGAAATATTCACGAAAATGTACAAAATTACGAAAAAAAATTTATTGTTTTCATACACACAACGGTACACAACGTCCATTAAATCAAATCTACGACTACTTTGGGAGTTAAATTATATATCAAAAATTGCAGAAAAGCAGTGGCTTTATAATGATATATAACAATAGTCATTTATTCCATAATGAACTGGTGAAACGTGTGAAATATTAACCATACCCCCTAAACTCAAATTCAAACGGCATCGACTTTTCTCATTCAAATACCGTATTATAGCATCATTGTTTCAATTTCCATGTTCGATTAAATCACATAATGTGGTGTTCGCCTACACTCAAGATGCATTGGCATGTAATGTGTGCACGCCCTTGATGTGTACTCATATCAAAGCAGTGGAGATTGTGTCTTCGTCAGATAAGTTGACAAAAGTTTTCGTTAGACTCGGCGGCTTCCATATGATTATGTCATATTTAGGGGCAATTGGTTCGATCATGGCTGGTAGCGGCTTGGATGAACTTTGGGGGACTGTTTATGCTGGTGGGTCAATCCATCATTTGATCAGTGGTCATGCATATTCAAGAGCAGTTCGTGCCCATTTGCTAACACAAATTGCCATTACAAAAATTGTGTTTGAAGAAAAGCGAACACTAGATAACATAGACTGCACAGAAGTCAATGAAATATTCTGTGGACTTGCCAGAGGTGACTGTACAACAGCTGAAGCTGTCAATCAAGAAAGTGTCAACCATCTACTGTCAAAATTACACGAACTGCTCCAGAATGCGTCCGTAGGACGCACAGGAAAGCTTTGGGTACAATACTACGAGCAAATAGGTCTTCTCCAGTTGTTCTTGAGAGCAGAGCGCACAGGCGACTGGGAACTCCACACATATTGTGTTCGCAATATGATTCCAGTATTTCACGCAGGTGGTCATTTTGCATACGCAAAAAGTTCTCATCTCTATTTGCAGCAGATGAATGAGCTAACAGAAATAATGCAACAGGATGATTTGAAGTTGTTCACTGAGAAAGGTTACTTTACCACAAGGAGCTCAGATAAATTCTGGGACGGGATATATTCTGATCAGACCATAGAGCAGTGTTTAATGAGAATGTTCAAGCTCCCTGGTGGTCTCACACATGGCAGGGGAATAACCGATAGCACTGTTGCGAAATGGGTACATGGACTACCTCTTTGCCTTCCGATATGTAATGCTCTCGAAAATTTTGTTCATGTTCACACTGGTCATGGCGAACAACATCGGGATCTCCGTCAAAGTTCACAATTGACTGATGCCAATGATATCACCAAATTATTGAACTGGCTCAGAGTGCATTCCCCCTTTCAGAATAGAGATCCACTACAATTAGTCTCTATAGCGACCGGGCTTGTGGCCGACGAAACTGTGAACTGTGACCAAGTTCGCAAAATTGGTGAATGTTGCGTATCGAATGCTGTAAGCAAAACGTTCAACAGCATCAAACTACGACGTGTTGACACTGTGAAGTCTTTCGCATCGATGGCAAATAGCATCAAAGTCCGTGGAAGTAAGGTAGTGATTGACACCACAATTCTGTTCAACCGCATCACATGTGTTATTCAGTCACAAGCAGAGATGGAAGAGTATCTCAAATATGAACTCGCTCCGAAACCACCAGCACTGTTTGATTCTGCTGGAATGAGGAAGACACAGAAAAGCACGCTCGGTAAGATCCTCAAAACATACTAAAATCACAGAACATTCTCTGTTTGTTGTAGATGGTGGATTTTTATTGAGGGCAGTTGTATGGCCTAAACAGTCGTCATATAAGGACATATGTACATCATATTCCAATTATCTAGTGAGACATTTTGGGGCGAACGTCGTGGTTGTTTTTGATGGTTATGCTTGTACAATGTCGACAAAGGGCATGGAACAAGCCCGTAGATCTAAAGACAGGTATTCCATTGATATCAATATCTCACCCGAGTTACCAGCCACCACACCCCAATCCGATTTCCTTGCAAATGCCAAGAACAAAACCCAACTGATCGATCTTCTAATGCAGGAGCTATCTGCTATCAATATTCAGTCCAAGCAGGCCGAGGCTGATGCTGATGTACTGATAGCCGAAACTGCACTTGACATCGCTCAAGATGACAACAATGTTGTCGTTGTGGGAACAGACACAGACTTGTTAGTCATTCTTACCTCTCGAGTTCAACCGGGCTGTAATATTCACATGATGTATTCCATTACCCCAAACTTACTAGTTTCAGTTAGTGAAATAGCAACCAAAATGGGTGACCATAGAAGCAACCTCCTTGTAGCACATTCTATAAGTGGTTGTGGCACTACTTCTGCACTCTTTCGAGTTGGTAAGAAGAAAGTATTAAGTACAATTGTCTCCGATGTTACTAGCGACTCACAACAGTATGTCAACACAATTTTGGCGGATGACAGTACACCAAGTGCAGTAGCCGCTGCCGGGGAACAACTTCTCCTGATCTTATACGGGAGTAAAACTGTTTCCTCTCTCGACCAATATAGATATGTCACTTACAAGCGTTATGGAGCAAAATCTAAACTGAATAAACCCATCGACCTAGCCTCACTCCCACCAAGCAGCGATGCTGCACAACAACATGTCTACAGATGTTATCTCCAGGTCCAACAATGGCTGGGCACTTCGCTTCCTCCGACGGATTGGGGGTGGTCGCTAGACAATGGACTTCTTGTACCGACAGCAGCCACAAAGCCATGTGCCCCCGATAACCTACTGAATCTGATCAGTTGTGGTTGCAAGAGTGCTTGTGCAAAAAGGTGTGGGTGTAAGAAGGCAGGACTCTCTTGCGCAGGTTTGTGTAATTGCAGTTCGGATTCTTGTAACAACCACAGAAACACTGTCCTGTCGGAAATTTCTGAGTTCGATGAATAATATGTATATAGGTCATGTCATTTCTGTATATAGCGTTGATAATAGTCAATGTAACTTAATCCATGTTGATTGATTTGTACATTCTGAAAATATTATTTATTGATTTTTGTACATTCTGTAAATATTATTTATTGATCTAATGCTGCCAGACACAGACGTGTCTGTTCGGTCCCAAACCCGAAAATAGTTGAGTTCTCATGCTGACGAATTTTATGCCAAAAGGGGAACTCGGCCAGATGCAGAAGGGGGTCTTCCATAATGTCTATTTTGTAAGCAATGATAAAAGTCTTCAAATGGTGGTGGATTTTTTATCGTCTGTCCAACTAACATCCCGTTCTGTACTACGACCCTTTGGGCAAATCCGTTAGGAAAATCGTCATTTTTTGCGTAAATCCGATACTTTTTTGTGAATTTTCAATAATTTTTCGCAGAAATTGTCACAGAATGCACATTTTCCTCTAGGTAAATGTATATTAGACATTATGTAGCTCGAAATACGCGTAAACAAAAAATACAGTTGGATCAATTCGAGGTTACAAAGTTCGTGCGATTTTTTTTTATTTTTTTCAAAAGCGTTTTCGAAAAAAGGCTGTAGAAAAAAAAGCTCAACTGGGATTTTAGGGGACTTTTGTCTAATTGTTCAGTGACATGTACTCGACATTCCCTGAAAAAATCAGCTTTCTCCGATTTTTTCCCCTAGTGAAACCTAATGTTCTTGGGCTATATAGTATCTCGCCTGTAGAAAAAGAAATGCAAAAACATTAAATCTTGCATGGCATTCTCCTTTTCTTTTCTTGATGTGGTGTTGATTTTATAATATTTTGTTCACTAAATCTCGACTCACCGGGGTATTTGTATCGCGATCGGTTGCGATTGGATCGGAAAGTAGTTTGATTTTGTGAGCTTAGTAATCACAGTACTGTACTTTGCGAAAGAGGGTAAGATGCAAAAGCAAATTTTCAGCGATTAAACCTCGAGATTGAGCCCAGAATTATTTTAGCTTGAGCAGTGTTTGTGCTTTTCCTGCCTTTTTCACAAGTTAGTTTCTACGTGCAGTACAAGTCTGAAGAACATCTGCAATTTCTGGGAAAGGCTGCATCTTTGGCAAGCATTGGAGTGTGTCTTTGGGTTGAATAAGAGTCTGTTTCAATTATTAAGTCATCCAACGAAGTGGGAATGACGCATAGCGATCATCAGCCTTTTTTCCATTTTCTTTCCTTCCTTCTTTCTTTCTCTTTCTTTCTTTCTTTTTCTTCCTTCTTTCTTTCTTTCTTTTTCGTTAGACCAAACTTTTTAAATTTCGGATACACCCCTTTATTCCACACCCACGAATTCACCACACCAATCGGAAATATGAAAATCCATTCCGGACAACCATGTGTTTCCAGAAATTCTGTCCTTGGTGAGAGCGATGCGGATTTTAAATGTTTTGAAATTTTCAAATATTTTTTTGTCAATATCAACGCCTGTATCAAGCCCCCCCCCCCCCTACCCCCCCCCCCCCCCCAGCTCTTTCAAACGTTGCATACCCCATCTCCAATAAAAACATATATACAAATGTTTTCACTCATGGAAAATCCTTAATCCCTCAGATGACGTCCTAGGTGTTGTAAGCTGCAAAAATCCGATTTTAATGTAATGTAAGTATCCTATAGAGCTCTACAAATTAAGAGACCAATGTGTTTTTAGAAATTCCACCATTTGTGTCGTTTTCACCTCACTTAAAATTTGAGCATTTTCTTGTTAGAAATGATGATTTTGTGACGCACACAGCTCCAAGGTTCACAAAGATATCAGTTTGAAACTTCGCATATCTATTTCTGATTGATTGATTGATTCTTTATTTCACAGTAAAATATATACACAATAATAAACAAGAATAATGATAAAAATATTACATGAAAACACATATGTTTACTGTGGGGAATAGCATAGACAGATTGGCTGTGTTCCTGTTATCCCCAATTTAAATTCTATAGCAACATTGTACTGGACATTATGAAATTCTAAACAGAGTACAAGTACTGCTGAATATTGCTTGGACCACTTTGAAATATGCAAATAGTATAGGGCTAATATGGGACTTGATGGCTGCTGTGAAATTCAGACTTCCCACCGCACTCCCGCCTCCGCCATTGACCAGGGCAACAAAAATCTATCTATCCGGAATACTATTTGGCTGGGCTTCGTAGGGAGAATGCTGTGACGAGCTTGAAAGACAATTGGGTATTATACAAAATATTTTATTTATTATTTTCGTCATGGGTTTTTAAGATCACCTTTATCATCATTGTTAAGTACATGTCGTCAATTATGTTTTCAACATAGGTGTAAGTCAGCTTTAGTGAATCGCATAAATGCCCATTATTATAAAAAGACTCCCACGTAATACACTAGCTATCTGCTCTAATCTTGGTAATAAAAGAGATTTATTTGATTGTATTTTTGTTTCTTTTATTTATTTGTTTATTAATTTATTTATTTTTCTTTTTCATTGCACACCAAGAAGTGCTCTCAATACTACAGGCTACAATCCTGACAATCGGGATTATCACCGTGAACATCCTTCATGTACGCACCCATTGATTTGTTTGAAATTTGTCTCTTGAAGGCGGTTCTATTGCAGATTGTACGCAGTTCATAATCTAATTTGTTCCATAGTTTTGGATAGGCAATTATTGGAAATAGGTCTAGAGACTTCGTTCTAGTGCGTTTTATTTCTAATGGATAGGATTGTCTTGTGATTCTACGTCTTATATTTGTCTTCGAGGAAAACTTATTAAATGAGACGGGGAGAGTACTGTTATGCCAATCATAAACAAATAACAGAGATTGCACTTTATATACGTCCTCTACCTTTAGAATATGATTCTCTGAAGAACAGAGGGTCACGATGAGCATTATACCATTCGTTGTTTATAACGTGAATGCTTCGCTTTTGTTGAAGGGAGAGCTTCCTAACAGATTTTGAGTTACCCCATATGTGTATACCATAGGCTGTATAACTATGAATAAGTGTATATTATAAGGTTACCATTGCCTCGTGTGGTAGTATTTTCTTCGCTTTATTTAATGCATATTTTACTCGGGCTATTTTTGTACATATTTCGTCAATGTGATACTTGTAAGATAGATGATCATCCATCAAAATTCCCAAAAATTTCAAAGAAGTTTCAGTTTCATTCTGCCCCACCCTGTTTATTTTATGTCCGTTGGTTCCTGAGAGTAGCCTTTTATGTTGGATTTATAAAAATATATTTCGTTTTCTTTGCAGTTAACATGAGTTCATTAATGGAGCACCATTCAAAGATTTTGGCTAGTTCCTTATTTACGTAATTAGTCAAATGATAAATATCTTTACCCGAGGAAAATACGGTGGGGTCATCGGCAAAGGGCAGGAGGGGTAGTAGAGTGGAATGGGGCAGATCATTAACATATATTAAAAATAACATTGGGCCCAGGATAGCCCCCCTGTGGCACCCCATAGCATAGTTCGGCTTTGTTGCCGGATTCGTCTCCCCTATAATTAACATGTTGAGTTCTATTCAAGAAATATCTCCGAAACCAATCATTACTGACACTCTAATGCCATATTTGTCAAATTTACTAAGTAAAATACCATGGTTTATGGTATCAAATGTTTGGACAAGTCGAGAAAAATAGCTAGGGCGACATCTTTATTCTTTTTATTGTTCTCCATGGCCACATGTTTAATAAGATGCACGTCAGGGTGTATAGTGGAGTGTTTCTTCCTGAAGCCAAATTCATAGGGATTTAAAATGTTGTTTCTATCCAGGAAACTAATAAGTCTTTTATACATAATTTTTTTTTTCAAAATTTTTGAGAAAACAGGGAGTATACTAACTGGTCTATAATTACTAAAGTCTCGGTTATCATCGGATTTAATAATGGGATTACTTTGGCTATTTTCAATTGTGTGGGTACTCTTCCCTCAAGGAACGGGTTATTTATAATGTGTGTTTTTGGCTATACTAATAGGTCGATAGTGTTTTTGAGGAGGCTTGTTGTTATGCAATTACAATCCTTACTAAACTTGGTTTCCATATCTTTTACAGTAGAAGGAACTTCGGCATTGGTAGTTGGCGTAATATAAAAACTATCAAGAATACCATTGTTCATATAATCAGAAAATGATTTATTCGACTCCTGAATTGACTTCCTTGTCCGTTTACCTATATTGTTGAAGAAGTTATTGGATTCCTGAGCAATGTTACGTAGACTGTCAATTTTATTATCTCCGTGATTAAAATAGGATGCCTGTTTCACTTCTGTCTTGGCCTACTTATTGTGATATTTAGGATTTTCCATGTATCACGCTTTTATTTTTATTCATCGCTAGTGCATCCTTGTAGTACATTCCTTTACTTTGTTTCTTAATTTTATTAAATACTTGAAAATATCGTTTGCAATTTTGAATATTATAATCAGAAGGTTTTTTTTTAATTTTTAACTATAAAATCTATTTTTAGTGATTGATAGTCTGATAAGTTGGCGTTTGATAAGTTTCTTTTATTTGGGCGAACTTGCTGTGAGGAAATTCATGTTCAAAAGCATTCAAATAAATATTTAGAAATGTATCATATGCTTGGTCTGGGCAGTTGAGTCCCATTACATCAGAAAAGTCGATATCGGAGAAAGAAGTCCAAAAGCGAGCAACACTGTCTTCATTTATCTTACGTGACTTTATAGGCTCTGAGTCATCAATGTTTTGTATTTTCGTTCCATGGTAGAAAATGCCGAAGTGATCAGATACATCTGTTATTATTATATCTGATGTGAATGGGGATGTAATGTTTCTGCTTAAAATGTGATCAATTAATGTGGCCGAGTGTTCAGTAACTCTAGTTGTTGTGTGCGGTAAGAAACCCTGACTGAACACCAAATCAATGTAATTACTAGTTTTGTGCGAGTTTCAAATTTTAAGAGATCTATGTTGAAGTCACCTACAATATCGGTCAGTTTGTTTTCCTGATTCACAGCATCAGTTATTTTATTAAGTATCTGGAGAAAAATGTCAATATCTGCTTTATGGGGTTTATTTGGCCTGTAAATAACGCCTGTTGTTTTCGATGGCCCGTGTATTCTAATCTCAACGAGAAATGACTCGATGATGTGGGGGATAAAAAATGAGAGGTCGTCTCGAATTTTATAATCAATTCCTTCCTTGATAAATAAGCTCACTCCACCACGACCGTCGTCATTAGTAAGACGCGATCTCTTTAATAATTGATGATATCCTTCCAAATTAAAGCAAACATTATATGGAATATTAAATACTTCTGTTTGCCCAATCACATCAAACATTTCATTATCAGTTCCTAGTATGTTAAATACTAGTTCTGTTGGTGCGTCCCAATGAGCACTAAGGCTCTGGCAATTAATATGAAATAATGAAAGGGACTTGTGGGTCTTTTGGGATATGCAATCGTATTTACCTGGCTCAATATAATCGCAAGCACATAGTTCATTTTTAAAGGACGATTCAATCTAGTCATCGATACCTATTTTCACAATATATAAATGTTTAAAATCGAAGTCTGTTTTTGTCCTGAGCTCGTGCAAACATATACTACTTATTATTTAATATGGAGCAGACATCAAGCCATTCTATTATCTTGAGATTGAGCGTTGATGAGCCAAATAAAGACAGACGTCCATCTTTCCTTAAAATGCGGATAGAAAAATTCCTGTATTTGGTATAAACAACTGAATGAAAATGTATTAAATAAAATAAGACAAGAACAATATGTGCAAGTAAAAGAAATCTGAGCAAATCATTTTCCCATAACAAAACAAACCTATATACAAAAAGAAATGGGAACTGTGGAAATCTTCCATGACTACTGGGTTGGTAATAACTCTCACCTTTAGTGAGGCAGTGGGGCGAAACGAGAATATCACAACCAATGAATGAAAGCTTCACTAAAAGTCTTCTTAGGAACTTTAACAATTGTGAACAATGAGGATAAGGAGTTACACGACTTTGATGTCAGGGCAGGATATCATGTTTGGGAATGGCAGAAAGACAGCCTCTCCGGCTATGCCATTTCCATGCAGTATACACCTTTTTGATTGTTACCTTATTTTAATTTATGTAAACTGTATCCCAGTATGCTGCTAAATAAAATGTCAAGTTCAAATTCAAATACTGGAGGTGCCAGACAGCTGAAAAATACTAAAAGGGGGCCTATCACCAGTCGCCAACCCCAGAGTAGTGGACACGCCAAATAACCCACAGAGCAGAGATTCCACCCAACCAAAAATTACAAATTCGGTGAAAAGCATAAGAATTACAAAGCATCTGAAACTTTTTAAGTTTTCCACCCTTGATTGGAAGGAGCCAGATTTGAGACCTTTTTAAACATTTGAATTTCCAGCTCGTTTTTATAGGGCTACTTTTATGAAAATTTGGTACAAAATCTCCAATAAAAACAATATCAAAAACTGTTATGCAGTCCTATAAAAGTCCTAACCGTTATGGCCGAACTCGGATGTGGCAACTAGGGAGGGGGGGGGGGGAGGGGCATAATGTCAAAAAAATAAAATGGGTCGGAATCTTTTTAAATTTGAGTATGTTGCAGAGCTAAACAAATTAAGTGATAGTTGTTTGTTGTTTTTTTTTGTTGTTGTTGTTGTTTTTCTATTTGGCATCATTTCGACATATTGCGTTACTTCAAACTTTAGCTTATTTTAGACATATTTCTTTAAAACCATTACTTTGTGATTCTCGTAGCGAAGTTTTTATAAATGACAGAACTCATCAACTTCAGAGACTGCTTTATTGTACGCCTGTTCTATGAAATCCCCATCTACAGCAACACTGAACCATGCGGAAATCGATGACTGGATATTTTTTAAATAAATTTCACTGGCATTTTCTACAAATCGTGCACCGCAGTTACAATTTAAATCGCCAGCGATAGTTAAAAATAATAACACGGGTTCCCCTCACAAATTTGATTGGTGATAAAATGTGTTATTTTTGTTGATAGTTCGTCCCCTGACTTCAAATGTGTTATATGTGTCTACTGGCACTTAGAACACGGTGGAACTCGGGGAACGAGTTGTCAAATGAATTGCTGAGTGTCATTCTAATAACTGCGGCCTCTCGTTTTATCCTTCCGCATTGGCACTCGTGCCATATCGAAAAACCTATTCACACGTGTGTGTCGTTCTGTGTATTTCTGGTTATTTGAAATTGTTCATTATTTTGGCATTTCAAATCTACGCACCATGTCAGTGATGCTGATTTTCCGTTTTTTTTTTTTACTTTCAACCTCATTTTCAACCTCAGCTTTCCGAATTTTTGGGAATATAATCTACGCAAAAACATATCGAAAGATAAGCTGCTGTACTAATAAATTATCAACCTTTATGGCCGAAATCTGGGGTGACGTCATAGTTTCAAATATTAAAATGCGTCGGATGTTTTTAAAAATGTTTGAATGATGTTGAGCTCAATGAATTAATAGACGGAGGGCGTGTTTTTTATTTTGGTTTTTCGGTTTGGCAACAGTTTTACTTTTTTACGTAACTACAAAGTTTAGCTATTTTGGACAGTTATCATCCAAACACCTAGTTTAGTGACACGCGCCTTCCATACTCACTGAGAGCTTTCTAGTATGATGTAAGATTCTGGGCTTATCAGTACAGAAGCAGCAGTTTTAAAAAAAGGCGTTTTAAAAAAATGGGATTTGATGGGATATGCCTGTTAAATACCGAGATGTGGCTAAGAGGGATAGTAAATGAGGCCTCATTGAGGGATTTTTTCATAGCCCTCATGGCCTCAAAAGAAAAGGAGGTCAAGAGGGATAGTAAAAGAGGCCTCATTGAGAGATTTCTCATGGCTTCCATGGCCAAATGAAGTGATTGGGTGATCTAGATAAATGAAACAACAAGAGTACTCGGAATAGGGTCAGAATTAACAAAAACAGACCAGAAAAAACTAAAAATAGTAATAATAAGCAAAACTGTTCCAGTTGATAGGCTATTCTACTCTACTGGAGTATACTCCAGGACAGAGGAACATGTTTACGGAATCTCAACTACGGAATGTCTTATATGGCCCGTTTATATGTATACAGGAGGAATGTGATTGAACATTTTGAAGGTCTGAGCGAAGGTATAGCTAGGAAGTAGTGATACAAGTCAATATTAATGGATGATAGTTTAGTCAATAGTACAAGTGCATAGATAGATAGAAGCAGAGAATTCTGAAAGAATTCGAAATAGTGAAACTTGTCCTGTTCATTTGGGTAATTCTACGAATCGGGAAATTACTCCTGTACAAAGGAACATACCCTCCGAACATAATCTGTCCTATTATAAGCCTTTGGGGTCACATAGCAACCACGTGCTACCATAGAAACAAAGATGGCTGCCTCCAGTATACAAAATGGAGGACGGCACACGTATCACCCTCACAACACGCGCTGCGCATGCGCACTAACACGCATCACTATGGAGATGACGTCACAAGATTACCACTCATGCGGGTTACCATGACAACACAACATGGCGCCACTTGGTCACGTGACATGACGTCACATATGAGATCCGGCATGAGATCCGGCCAATAAGGGTCGATCCATACATGCTATACTACTGACGACAATTAACTGCAACGTAACTATTAATGGCGATCAACTCTTTACCAGCTACTTTATTAAAGCTATCGTTGCACAGCAGCAATTTATAAACTAATGCAAAATACTATGCACAAGTGATGTCGAAATGGCAGTAGTCTACGGGAGAGCACCAGCAGTGTTATATAATAATATCTGTAATATATCTGTCCCACAACACTGGCAACATAGCTGAGTTCCACTCTGTCGGTAGAAATAAAGGAAATCAGGTAAGATATTTTTCAGCTGGCAAGCGAACCAATCTACTGCTTTAAAATATTTATCACACTCTATTACTTCCCCTCCAGTTCCATATTTACAAATCCGTATGGAACACGTGTTACATGCGGATTTCCGTTGGCGAACTATTTTTCTACCTGACGTCATGGATCCCTCAAAAGAACAAAACTCCGCCCACTTTCGCAATCGGCCAATCGAAACGTCGCATTCTGACCTAGATCAATTCAGCAGCGACTGTGGCAGCTGATATATCGAATACCAGTTGGAAAATGTTTTTGTTCAAATCCACCAAAATTTACGAAATTAAATTTATTCCATGGGGAGTGATTTTATTGCGTCCAGGTTTTGACATTGTAGCGAATATCTCTCTGATAACGAGAGCTAATGTATTAAAAATTCGAATAAATAACCTATGTACAATTTTCATTTATATTTCTCTGTTTACTTATCAATCTGTCACACGTGTTTGCCAATAACACCTAAGCTTTGTTTTTGTTTTTATTTCAAGCAGACGATCAATAAATAATTAAAAGTTTTAAAGTTCGAAATTTTCTGTGTGATGTTTGAATTTTGACTAAAAAACGAAAAAATACTATAAAATGGGAAAAAGTCTGAAGTCCCAATATACTCTGCGATGCCAGCCTTCGATAGTTGGGTTGCATCTTGTCGAAGATATTCCACAGACTGGACGGCACTGGAGATGGGTCTCTCCCTGTTAATGGTGCAACTTGATATAACCTGGAGAGTTGTAAGTGAGAAAGACTGTCAAATATAACATTATGAGAACCAGCAATATGTTCTGCTTTTAAACATAATATTAAGTATTAAACAATTCAATGTGAATACTCCTACTAGCTGCATGCCACCATTAGATTTAGGTGAAAAAGAGTTCCGTATATGTGAGACTACCAAACTGTGGCAGCGGAATAAAACATTTTTGTTACCTAGGAAGTTTTCCCAAATGACAACAGCGAATAAGATTTTAAAAAAATCTAGCAGTGTGATATTTGTGGTTAAAACCATTAAATGCCACCTGGTCGCCTAGACATCACGTACCCATCTGCCCTGGAAATATGCCCCCAAACCATACCCTGACCAGCTGCACTATCTGTAAAAGAGTTGTAGGTCTCCATGTTGTTCTCAAAATTTATTGGAAAAAGATGAAATGCCATTAAAATGTGTGAGGAAATTTACACCACATGTGGAGATGCTCGCGCATCCCGGATGCGATGCGCAAGTGGTGCCGATATTTCGAGAGGGCCTGGGTGAATAATCAACCTTCGACAGAAGGGGCGGCCTCCTGCGACAACTTTATATACAAAAGCCAAGCTACCAAGCAGTTATTTCATTTGCTTTAGACTGGTTTTAGATTTTTATAAAATATCATGGATTTTACAAATTACCTCCGCGACCTTTGCGATTGGGATCCGAATGATCGCCCTGCATCTCCAACCTAAAAGGCTTAGGTTGGTTGACGAACTCTCAGTCCCTCTTCTCGTCAGCAGCAGGGATACCTAAAATCTAGCATTCAGAAAAGAAATTCTTCATAAAATTTCCACACACGGATGTGTCTACCCGCCCCCCCCCCCCAAACAAAAGAAAGTCGTCCAATAAACTATTGTTAGACCCTCTCAACTGACGAAGACGCCATTCTGAAAGGGAAGAAAACAATTGAAAAATGGCACAGGAAATAGAAGAACCGATGAGTAAACAACTATCGAAGTAATAAGACCCCTCGAAGCAAAAACCCAGTTGATCAAACTCTCCTGGTCTAACAGAAAACCATCTGAAAGCCGACTTAATGTCAGCCTTATCTAACAAAGTGTTTGCACCCAGCATTTGAATCATTTGTACAGCCTCAATAAAATTAGGGTAAGCAACGGGAGAAGCATCCTCGCCAAAGCAAACTTTCACAGAAACACCAAATGGGTGCGATAACTGATGTATTGGACGAAATTCGTCTAAAGTTTTCTTAGGTATCGAACAATATCAGGATTTCTAGAAACAGAAAGTACATTCTGTGCTTCTGTGGGTTGCATTGGGCCCTCACACTGTACATAAAACCGGATGTAAAACCATCTAACAAGAAAACACCTGTTTCTGAATGTGTGTAGTCTCGATGACTATTACTTAAAAACGTGATGAAGATTGAGGACGTTGCCAGTTTGAATCTTTCGAGGTCTATATGTTTCTTTGAGGGCACTGGTGGTGGAACCTGGTTAAGCTGATAAATATCCCCCCATCCTAATGCAAACATACACGTGTAAAGCAACATTGTTTCTAAGTGCCACCCCTTTATTGTAGGCAAAATAAATGCCCTGTTTTGTGGAAGTGAGTTTCATACTCTGGAACTATGTGTTGTGGGCATCGATGGACATGGTGAAATGGTGATCATCAACTGTAATCACAAATTTGGATGAATCGTTACTACGACTGAACAGAAATGGACTGGCGCATGAGAAACTTTTTATCATACGTTTGGCAGCAGAATTCGGTGAATCGAGATGGGCATCATGAATAATTTGCATGTATTTGAAAGGCTCCACAGTTTGGGATGGATGACACTGGATTAAATGCAAATGAAGATCACAAAAGCATCTGTCCACTTTTCAACACTTTGAAGTGTTTCCCTAGAACATTTAGCTTTCACCTCATCATCAAATCGCTCTGTAACAATCTATGTGTTACTTGCAGCAAGCTCAACAAGGTCGCTACTTCCCGTCAACAGTAGGGCCAAATTTATCAACTCATTAGCTCAAATCTTTTGTTTAACTGTATCAGGAACGTGTGCTGACACATCATCATCAGCGATCCTGATGAATCTCGGTATATCAGGACCCAACATTTCCCCTGGCATAAAACGTGAGAAAGCCAAACCCGTGGGAACAATATTTGGTGATGTCGGAGTGATATTTTCAAAATCAGTTGGAGATTGTGCTATGTTAACATCGTTGCCAATTTCTCAGACGTCAAATATGTTTACACCATCGCGACACTCTGCAGTGTAACTTGATTGAGTATTCCCTGAAACAGAGGGCACGGACGAGGTTTATGTGACTGTCACTGAAGTGCCCGTCTAAGTTGAGTTTGGTTCCATGCCACTGCATCCACAGTCTGTCTCTATTGCAGGCGTTCAGAGTGGGTCACAGTGGTATGTTTTGATTTGGTCACCCGGCCATTTCTTGGTTTTTGTTGTATTGATGAGGTGGATGTAATTGCTGGCGCTACCTTTTTGCGGGAGACATTCTTTCTCTGCGCGTTGTGGTGACTATAACAAAATAAAGTGCTCACACTTATAAGATCTTGCATCAACAGAATATTGATATGTTGGTACAATATTCGATAAAAATGCGATATAAAACACTTGTTACTTTACTGCCGCGCAAAAGCGCACTGCTGTGGAATCTGCAGGAACAAGATTGATATTCAATGACATGACAATGCACCAATAACAAACAATGGGATAGAACTCTTAAATGAATTCACAAAAACTCCTGATGTAACCAGATGTATTCCGAAAGAATAAATCTTATTATTCGTGTGTTTATAAGTTATCTGATTTTGTAACTATGAGCACATTCACCGCATCATCACATTTAGTCCAAACTTGCACCAAAGGCCGCAATATAATTTTTGGTGTTCTGCGTCCCATTTCCGTTGTGACACGTGGTTCTACGGCAATAATGAATTTGGTAGGAGGGGGGTTATATCCTGGGATGTGTTCGATTGTATGAGACTACTTCACGTAATCGGAACTCCCCAGAATCCTCGTCTTATACATACCACTATCTCTTTTCAATCACATTTATACGTGCAATTTGTCTATTGTACAGTTCTGTTGAAAGTGCTGTGTTCTTTTGTGGGATCTGCTGCGCTGTTTTATACACATGTGCGCTCGCCTTTTCCAAGAGTATTTGGCTTTATTGAATCAATTCAAATCTTTATTTTGCAATATAAGTCAAAAACAACTTTTATAAATTCGAGCAAGTATGTCAGAAATATTCTATAATGAGATGGCGTAGCCGAAAGTGATGTCTGCCTGCCATTCCCTAAAAGGGAGGCAATAAACAATGAAGGCAACTTAAATATCTTGCACGGTATTGCATGGAACTTATATTAGAGACGACCTATCCTAAAGCCGTTCTAATCTAGTAAACCTTTTCTTTCAACCACAAACATTATACTGTACCGCCCAAGGGCTGTGGTGGCATGGCATGATAGCCTGAAGTTGTGTTCTATAGCCCTAACGTGCACTACAAAAACCGCTGAAAAGCCGTCAACTTGAATATTTTGTTACCTTTTTCCATTTTTCAAGTTTTGGGTCGAAAGTGGCGTTTCCGCTTTTTCCCAACCCATTGTGTGCTGAACCGGTCTTTTCCCACCTGTTCTGGGCTTTCGTTCGGCTACCTCGACCTATCACTCTGTCTATACTGGTTATTTTATCTACTTCTGACTAGCACTGTCGATGTTTTCTTCTGTTTGAGTTTCACGACACTTTTGACAGACTGGGTGACCTTGTGTCGGACAGTTTTTCGGGTGGAAGAAGCCAGGGTATCCAGGGACAACCACCGAGCAGCGGCGAACAAATGCCAGACCCCGAAATACTTATTCCAAGCAGGGTTAACAGTGGTTGAAGACCAGTGCACCCTTAGTACACAGCGTCACCATACACCACGTGGACAACTAGTAGTAAGTGCCTTGCGCAAGGACACAACACATTTAATCTGGTGGGGATCGAACCGTACACCTTTCGGCTTGAGGTCCAATACGTATCCCCTAATGCATCACGAACCCCTATCTATGTTGGTTCGTCCATCGACTCAATTAATCCATCTGTCATATATTTTCTTTATGCTAAAACAGTAATTCATATTGCACTTTTCACCGCTCACTGTAAGTCCATACAGATGTATCGCCAATGTCTAACTCTTGACCACTTGTGATTTCAATCTTATCGGAGAAGCCAAAGAGTCGTTGGAGCAATCGCCGGTGGGGGCAGTTGCTCGGGCGACTCTTCCACTCATGAGGATATTCCGAGAAACATTCAACATTTTCATGAACTATCAAGAAAGCACTGCCGGAGAATCTCAGCTAAACGAGTCTGCGATGATCGTCGCGGTATTAAAATGGAGAAAAAAAAACAAAGGGTCGCCCCTGAAGTACTGTGGCCGTGCGATAGCTTGATTTGACGACTTGTCTGAAACAAATTAGCAGCATCATGGGAGAGAGTAGCTAATTGGTCACTTCACCGACTTTTGCACCTTGTGAGTGTTTCTGTGGTAAATGTTGTTCGTGCGTGAATGTTCTTTGGCCCTACAGGAACTTCCAAACTACAGTTTAGTAAATTTCCGTCGCGGGCGTGGGGGTGTTGGGCGATGGGCGGAGGCATCGTAAAAAACATCTGTTATATTCGCATGGGAATATACGGTACTTGAAAATTAATAACTCATAGACGTATCGTGTACACGAAAGAACTAGTGGTGAGTTCAGGGTTACTGCTGATATGGCAATAGTTGTTTTCCACTCCACACTGAATGAAGATTTTCAAGCATGAGAACTCCTTTTTGCTTTTTGTACTTGCGTGTTGTCATAATGTGTCGATTGACCTCTGTAGTGACATGTTTGAGCCTGTAAACCCTGTAAAGGTCATCTTGTGAAGCAAAACATTATTACAAAAACGAAAAAAACACAATGGAAAAGGAGAACTTTTATTGACATACTTTTAGGTACTTGGTCGAACTCTTTGTGACCGTCAAGTTTTCTGTAACAGGAACATTTATTATTATCAATTCATTGTCCGTTACCTTCAAGTTAATACTACTTCGCACAGCTTTTAAGGGAGCATAATAGATTTGAATAAAAGACCGTAAAACGTAGCAAGTCGCTAATGGCTATTTTTAGTATATGATGTTCGAAGGATAAATGTGTTCATCTATGTGGACATCAAGAAATGTTCCTGTTTTTTATTACAATGGTCGACAATAAGTTCCATTTGCGAATCGCCTAATTTTAACGCCCTATTACCAATTTTACACAAGTCGTTGGGAGGGTGGAGCATCATAAATTTAGTTTTGGGTGCGTTGATAGCTAATGTATTGGCAGCCCACCATTCTTGAATTTTTTTGAGCTCGAAATTCGTACTATTAAAAAGTGTATCTAGGTTATTGTCGGATTTAAATGCTGCTGTATCATCAGCAAATTATAAAATACCAAGGGTTGTGCAGTCTGGTAAGTCGTTGATGTAGATAACGAATAAAAGAGGCCCATGGATGGACCCTTGGGGGACGCCAGTCGAAATTGATTCCGACTCTGGAAGATATCTTGAAATTGTACAGATTGACTTCTTTCAGAGAGAAAGTCCTTAAACCAGGAGTTTGCTAAGCCCCTGATTCCATAATGATTTAATTTACTTACTAATATCGCGTGATCTATTGTATCAAAGGCTTTCGAAAAGTCGAAAAATAAAATCAGTGTTCGGCCTCGGGTCGTTTGGTCGTTCATTTTAGTTACATTATTGAGAGGGTGAAGAATCGGATGAAAAGTTGAGTGACATTTTCTGAATCCGAATTGAAACTTGTACAAGATCTTATGGGTGTTAAGGTAACTTGAAAGTCGAATATACATTATTATCTTTTCTAGGATTTTTGAAAAAGCGGGTAGAATACTGACTGGTCTGTAGTTATTGCAAGTATGTTTATCGCCAGTTTTATAAATAGGTATGATTTTAGCTATCTTCATTTTATTAGGAACAATGCCTGTCGAAAAAGATTGATAATATGGGCTATTGGATCAGCTACTTGATATTTTAAGTCTTTTAATATTCGTGGAGTAACATTATGACAATCTTTACTTGTTTTCGGTGGAAATAAACTAACGGTTAGGATTACTTCTTGTTTGTCTGTGGGTGAAATGAAGAAATAGTCATTGTTGTTGGTTTCTTTCAAATATTCCGAGTGCTGCCAACAAGTTGGATGCACTTTGTTAATTAAGTTTTTTTCCGATATCAACAAAAAAAAAGAATTATATTTGTTGGCAAGGGCATTTGCATCATCAACATGAATATCGTTATCCACGAAACATTTTGGCAATGTACGGTCGTGTTGAGACTTATTTATAGACCTTCGTAGTATATCCCAAGACTTCTTGATGTTGTTCTTATTATGGGCTAGAATCCCTTCGTAGTAGCTGGCCTTTAATTGGTTATAAAGTTTACAATATATTGTGTATTGTTCTATGTTCGCTGTTGTTGGAGGATTTCAGTTTTTTGACATATAGACGCCCTTTATTGATAGAGGGTTGGATTAGTCCCGAGGTCATCCAAGGCTCTCGTTTGACATATCTTTTGGGAATCACGGTCAGTTCCAATGGAAATGCTCTGTTAAAACAACTGTCGAAGTGATAAAGAAATGCATCGTATGCAGTGTTTGGACAGTTGCAACCGAAGACTCTCCAAAGTCACAGTCCTGTAAAAGTTTCTTGAAATAGTCTACATGTTCCGTTTTAAATGAACGTTTAAGGCTTTGGACGTTTTGTTTTTTCCAGTTTGGGTGAATTTTCAATGTAAAAAGAGGCAAAGTGATCACTTTCGTCCGTGATTAAAATACCAGCAGAAAAACCGTTAGCATTGTTACGGAAGATATGATCTATTAATGTTGCGGAGGTTTCTGTCATTCTTGTCGGCCTAGTAATAACGGGCATAAAACCGGAACTAAACATAAGGTCTACATATTGGTTAGTTTTGTTATGGCTTCCAAAGTTTAAAGGGTTGATGTTGAAGTCTCCCATAACATATACGCTTTTATTTTCCTGGCTAAGTTTTTCAACTAGATTTAACAGAGTGGGTAAAAACAAGTCAAAATCTGCTTTGTGTGCAGTGTTAGGGCGATAAATAATCCCAATTATATTTTTGGTTTTGGAGATTGTTTCTATAAACAAGAATTCAAATACATGTGGGACAAAAACTGACAAGTCTTTCTAAATTTGGAAGTGGACGTTATTTTTAACAAATAAGCCGACTCCACCCTTACAATTGCCATCAGCGGGACGGCAACGAGCCATAAAAGGATGATAACCGTCGAGCTCATAAGCGATACTGTTATGAACAGACAACATTTCCGTTAGACCAGTAAAATCAAAAAAAGGTTATCAGTGTCCTGTAAATCACAGAGCAAGCTTTGTAGCTTTCCCAGTTGGCATTTATGCTTCTACAATGTAGATTCAACAAGGCTAGCTTATTGTTCTTTAATGGCATGCGTACCATGAAACTTTCTGTGGAGTAATAATTACAATCTGGTTTTCAATCAGGAAGGGTGAGTTTGACAAATCATCGTTATTGTTACTGATAGTTTCGTTGTAAGTTGCAATAAAATCATACATATCTTCACCCTGAACTTCATCAAGACTAACTGAATTAGCCATGGTCTAATAGGTTAACTTTATCTGTTTTGAGTTCTGCTGGATCCATGGACAAAATTTGGTAGTTATTTTATGTTTAACCCTTTACCTAACATGAAAAGCAGACGACACTTGCAAAAAAAATTCTTGAACAACTATTTTTTTTCATTTTTTGTCTCAAAAACATAAGTTATGACCCCCCTCATTGGAACGAGCTCGACGAGCTCGTTCCAATGAGGTGTCATAACCTATGTTTTTGAGACAAAACAATGGAAAAATAATGAAGATTAACTGACGATTTTTGAGAATAGCGCTGGCCGGTTTTGGCCGTTACGTTGGGTAAAGGGTTAATTATCGGAAGAAGTTGGTTAGTGTTGAGGCCTATATAAATAAAAAGAGGTCTGCTGTCGAGAATGGCTAAAAGTTAGATGATAGAAATCATTGACAGAAAAAGATAGTGATAAGAAATAATTTTCCTTCTGAAGTTTTTCTTAATTATTAAAAGATAATGGTCCATGGCATTCCACAAAGACCGTAAATCGGACACGGATCAGTATTGGTTCGGAGAAGTGTTCAGTTGTATTCTGCCCACGCACGCTTAGTGAAGCTTATCAATTGATATCGTGGCTGATTCTTATAATTATTGTACATATTGGGCACGTGTTACCAAACTATTCTATGTGGTATTTGGGGCACGCAGAGTGGAGAATATTGTGTGCGCAAGTTCACAAATCGGTGTAGCCAAACAGCAATGAAAAAGAAAACAGCCTCGGATTACTGGCAAGTGGAATTCACGCATGGATCGTTTTTTTTTTTTATCTTCACCATGGATCTGTATGTTTGCATTTTACCAAAATCAGGTCAGTGCAGTAAGTTCGACTCGATGTTCTCGGATCTGTTAATCAGGGCATGAAAATCAACCAACAATACTCAATTCACCTGAACACAGTTTTGTGTTTAGGCGTGTGCTGTAGTGATATTTATCCTGAGTAATGTGTGAAATCAGTCAATGATATTCCAACGAGCACGATTAGTTCAACAGTTAGGGCATCAGTGACCGAATTCTTTGATTACGCAAACTGCTGACAAATTATACAATTCCAATATGTAAATCATGGTTGTCTAATTCTTTGGGCTTTCCGTGTATTTATTTAGGGTCAAATTCGTTTGAACGCGGAGCCAATCAGAAGCTAAAGTTGGAAGCCCCTTTGAAGTCTTAGACTGCGTGTGCGTATCGGTGGAGTGGTAAAGCTGGTCGGTTCGGTTTTTCGTTTCCAATCGCAAGTTGAAAGGTTAACCGAGAGAATATAATGAAGCAAAAAGTATACAGTATAGTGGAACGCTCGATTACATTATTAAAAAAGTTAGTCAACGCCTAATGTCAGCCGATGACACATTGTAAGATGGGCAGAGTGAGCCCAACTCCCCTGTTGCCAGTGCCATACTCTTGTCATTACCCGAGATAATGCCTAATCAAACAGTTCTTAAAATGGCATGCATGACAGAATATTTCTTTGGATGTAAACTGGAATAGGTGTTTCTTTGTGTTCATGACACCATGAGCCGAATTCCTTCACCACACAACCTCTGAATATTTATATTATCGACAGGGTTGTGCTGGCAATCATGTAATACCAGAAATTCAAGTAACAAACTGGACTCTCCGAGATCAAACCTCAGTACACGGCGAGTTCAAATTCCTTTATTGCCCATGCTAATAACAGCCCTGGAATTTGAAAGGTCATAGGTCGCGGACGGTAGAATATTTATTCAAGGTTCATGATTACCTCATAGTATATGAGTGTTTTCTCTGAGTTAGCAGTCTTGTAGTGTCAGAAAGCAGCCAGTGGTGGCCTGGAAGTTGGGCTCTATGAGATCAACATTCAGGACACCAGAAGCTGAAGTCTTTTATGACCCAAGATAATATCAACCCTAAAACTCCAAAGGTCAAGTGCATGGTAGAATATCTCTTTGGGCTTCTTGATTACATGTACTTACTTCTACTTGGGTGTTTTCTTTGTGTTAGAATCCGTGTACTACAAACAGTCTACCATCGATGGCATGAAGGTTTGGTTCCATGAGGTCAACATTCAGGACGTGACGAGCTGAATTCTCCCTAAAATACTTATATTAAACTCACGAATAGGGATTTTCTTTATTGTGACATTCTCGTCGTGCCAGAATACAGCCAATGGTAGCCTGAGAGTTGGACTCAATGAGATCAACGATCAGGACACCGTGAGCTGAATTCTCCCCTTGCCTTTCCTCCAAATACTCATAGGACGGGATAGGCGATTAATCTTCTTTAAGGTGTAGGCTACATTGTAATTACATAACCGGACACCCATAGGATTGTGTAGGAAGGATTACCTTCTTGGAAATCGTATTAAGACGTACATATAGATGTACATGCAGGCCACCTTGCAATTACAGAGCTGGGTGTCCAGTTCTGCAATCACAAGACCGTCCACCCTTTTAAGGGGTAGACAACCTTGCGATTACCGGACCGGATTGCCATGACAAAGTGTGTGGGGGGGGGGGGGGTGAGGGTGTGGGCAAGCTCCTTCAATAATATTGGCTACCTTGTAATCGGAGTTGGACTGCCATGAAAAGGTGTAGGAGGGGTGGGGATGTGGGGGCAGGCTTCTTCTGAGTATTCTACTTAATTTACAAAACTTGGGTGTCTTGTTAAGACTATACTGATAGTCGAGCTCTGTGACAACAAGTCAGCCCACCTCCCAATAAGATGTAGGCCACCTTGCAATCAAAGAGCCGGACTACCATACTACCATGAAAATGTGTGTATATGTCGGGCGGGGTGGTGGGCGTCTTCTTAGAAATTGTATTGGGATGTAGGCCACCCTGCAATTACATCTTTAAGATGTATGCTGCATTGTGATTACATAACTAGACATCCGTAAGAATGTGTTGAAAGGGCAAGAATCTTCTTTATTCTCAAGTTTATTATGGAATCTATGGTCTTTATTACCTCTAACAACGTGTATGTGCTGGGATGGGGGGAGGGGGGTGGCAGGCTTCTTCTTATAAATTGTACTAAGTTGTAGGCTACCCTGCAATTACAGAGCCGACCGTCCAACTCCGCAATTACAAAGCAGCCCATCCTTCAATAAGAGGTGGCCAGACTACCATGAGAAAGGGTGGAGGGGTGGAGGCCTCTTCTTATAAATCGTCTTAAGACGTAACCTACCTTGCAATGACGTAGGTGGCAGTCCAGCCGTGCAATCACAAGGCAACCCACCTCCTAATAAGAGGTAGGATACCTTGTAACTGCAGAGCTGGTCTGCCATGAAAAGGAGGGGGGGGGGGGGGGCTTCTTCAGTAATGTGGGCTACCTTGCAATTACAGAGCTGGACTGCCAGTGTAGGAGGATGTCTTCTTCTGTGTACACTAGTTGATTAACAAAAGCTGGGAGCCTTGTTAAGATGTAGGCTATATTGGCCTTAATGGAATGGACAGTAGTTATATGTGTGTGAGGGGGAGGCAGCAGGGGGTATTTGTATCCTCAAAGTTTTTATGTTATCTAGGGTCTTGGGTACCTTATTAAAGTGTAGGCGACTGTTTTGTGATTACAGAGCTGTACAATGATGAATAAGTGGATAGGAGGGGGTATGAGCGTGTTATGTGAGTGCAGGGGGGAGGGGGGGGGGGATCAACAGGGGTATTTATAGAAATCTTCTGATTCCTCAAGTGTATTATGAGGTGTAAGATCTTGGGAAGGGAAGCTTAAGTGTAATTACCAATGGGGGTTCGGACGTTTTTATTAAGATGTGGCCTATAATGTAATTACAGAACTGGGCCAAATATAAGAATGTGTAGAGTATGTGGGGTGGGGGTAATAGCCTTCTGTGTCTTCTAGATTAATTATGAAATCAGAGACCAAGGGGTGTTGAAACCTTTTTTTTTTTGGGGGGGGGGGGGTGTAGGCTACAAGTTTATTGTGGGATCAGGGCTCCTGGGACCCCTGTTAAGATTTAGACTACTTTATAATTATAAAACTGTGCAATTTTAAACTAAAACTCTTCTGTGTCCTCTAGATTTTATTGGGATGTCAGCTATATTGTAACTATAAAATTGTTATCCGAGGCCGCGTCCATGTATAGGGCAATCGTGCAGCCTCTGAGAATAACGTTTGTTGGGACTGACCCTGAGTAGCTTAGAAATAGAGAAATAGGGAGATAACATTCAGGTAATTCTTCAAGTACAGGGCTTAATACACTCTGGTAGTCCAGCTCTATACAACTATTATAAACATTACTTTACAAACATTACTCAGTATATTCTTTCTAGGCTGCTGATGCTGTTGTTTTCACTTCAATAATGACTCTTATGCCGAATACCTTGTGATTCTTGTTTTATAGCCTTTATCTCTTCTTAACTTGAAGGCGACACTATAAAGCTTCCCCCTCTCCGTTTTTAAGATAGGTGGGAGATCAGTCCTAACTGTTTGTCCTGTACCCATTACATTAGTCGATGCTTTAAGTATTGACTGTTTATCCCTATCCGTGCCCAATCTAGCAATTATGGCATTGGGCGGAGGAGGAAGGATACTATTCAGTTGTCTCGCTGCTGGTAGCCTATGGATATTAACTGCTCTGCTCACAATTCTAGATGCCTCAGAATTGTCCATTTTGAGCTCACGACTTAGGAGACCCTCTACTGCACAATAGATGTCTTCTCCCTGGCTCTCCGGTGTACCACAAAAAAACGATTATATTTGCGATCGTGTATCTTATTCAACAACCTCTTCTCTTCAAATTCTGAACATCTGGCCTCAAGCTTCTCCTCAAGATTGGGGATTGCTACATGCTCCAATTCCTCTAGCCTCTATGCGTTGTATTCAGCGCTATGTATCAGGTCGGATTCTTCCTTTTTGATCTCATTTATTGATTCCTTAACTGACGAAATTTCATCGGTAAGTAAACGAATCTCCTTTCGAAAATCTTCAAAGTTTTTTTGTAAACTTTGCATCTAAATCGTTTATAAGCTTCTTCAACTAACCGAAGGCAGGAGTGTCCAACGAATTTCTCCCCGACCTCGAACCTGTGGACATCGTGTTTTCAAGACGGCATCAGTAAGGTGATTGTTTACCTCAAAAAAAGGCAACCATATTTTCCTAAAACAAAAGGCCGCTTAATAACCACAATATGTTGTTTCCATTTACTCACAAACAAATTATAAGCATCAAGCTACATGCCACAATGTAGTCCAAAGACAAAATGCATCAATAACCACTGCAATCGCTAAGACCAGAAGGAAAATTACCGGAGCAAACACTTAAGCTAGCTCACCAACCGTCATTTTTGTCTTGCAAACACTCAAGCAAGCTCACCAACCGCCATTATTTGTCTTTGTATAATGGAATGATTATCAGTCAAGTTTCATATAAGGAATAGTGCAACAGCGGATAGTATTAAATTCCATAGGTATGAATACAAAATCAGCCAAGTGAAAAAGAAGAAGTGTTCATTGTTCAAGCATATTGTAGCTGTTCTAAAATACACCCGTTTATTCTGAGGAAGCTACATTTAGACACGGCAGTTTGATACATTTACCATAAAGAAATAAAGAAAGGGAAATTTTAGATAGATAGTAATGAAGATGGTGTAAACAAATACTATGTTGATGTGCGAACAGGTTTTTTTGTTTGGAAGTATTATGGGTCAATTCAGTCAGCATTATGACAGAACTTTTACACATTTCAGTATATCTCATTTATGGTATAAAGTGCATGTGTACTAAGAGCTGGGCGGTTTTTCGGTTTTCCGGTTTTCCGGTTCGGTTCCGGTTTTTGCGACAAACCGGAATCCGAACCGCAAGATCCAGCAAAATTCGGCCAAACGGTTGTACTGTTTTGTGGTGCATGAACTGATCAAACGATCTTATTGGGGGAGAACTAGACTAGCTGCCCGTTTGGACTCCCGTCACTTTGTCTATCCGGCAAAGGGGAGAATACTTCGTATTATCATTTTCACATTTTCTCTCTTATTGACGCGCCCAACGGACGAGTCAATAACGGGAGAAAAGGTGGCAATGGAAACACAACATCGGTTGTTATCACCCAGCAAATGTAAGATTTATTTCAAAGGCAATGACATTATTTTCTTGTGAACTGTGAACTGTTTGTTACTTTACTATAAAACCCCGAACATCGAGATTTTATTGAATTTGGTGATATCGATCAGACTTGCAAAGGAGGTGTTGGCAGAACGGTACCTTTCAACAAGAATAGGAAAAAACATAGAAACGAATTATAGATGAGTTATAGGGTGGAAAAAAGAATGATTTTCTTCGCTCCTTTTTTTCCTAAACATTCATTTTAAAAAATGTGCTACCAAAGCCAAGTTTGTGCATCCTTATCGTGTCTCACGGTAGGTCTTGGTCGAATTTGATTGAAATGATCAGTCTCGATATCGTAGCACCTTCACAGTGGTATGAAGGCAAATAAACAATATATTCCACACCCAGTACTATAATTTTTTGTGCTGTCTTTATGTTTATACTATTAATGTTTATGAATGTAAATTTGAAAATATGTCAATTATTGCGTCCAATCCATTCAGATCAAAGTAATAGCTAGGCTTTGCCAAATCCAGTTTGGAAAAAAACTCTTGTTATTCTACTTTTTCAAAACTTTTTCTTCTCTATTTTTTTTTAAAAATATTTTTATTGTTTTTTTTCCTCCCTCAATTTTGTCAGTTGCACAGCTCAAGAACAAGCTGTACGATTTCAACAAAATTTGACATACTTATATAATGTCATGAAATCTAGTTCAGTGAGGTATCGCCATATTTGTGAAAACGCGTATTTTCAAAATATTCTGCAAAACCTTCAAAATTTCACCATTTTTCAACATAGCTCAAAAACAAGCTGTACGATTTCAACCAGATTTGGTAACATTATTTATTGTCACAATATCTAGTGAAATGAGGTATCGTCATATTCGTGAAAACGCTTATTTTCAAACTTTTCTGCCAAAACTATCAAAATTTTACCTTTTTTCAAAAGTCTCGAAATTGTTTACAGTTATCTGGCACAAAGTTTATGTTACACCAAAATCACCACACAAATATTAACCCCTATGGGCCAAAAATGAATGAATATAGTAGTTTTGTCTTCAAAATTGACCAATTTCAAGGGCAAATTTCTCTATTTGCAAGCTTGTTGTAACAATTATTTTGGTATGGATAGATGCAACAGTGATTGCAGAAGAAAGTTACTGTTTTCTTTCTAAACTCAGATTTAACCCCCAATCACAATGAGAGCGAGAATAAGAGTGTTTTTTGAAAATACCAAAATTAGTCAACTTTGGTTGATTTTTCTATCATTTTGGGAAGGGCTAATTTCAAACACTTTACATGTCCGTATTCACAATTGACTACCGAGCATATTTGCTGTTGTACGGTTGGTTTTAAAGTTTAACACTATGCCCATTCTGGTTGAATAAAAGTAGGTACAGTGCAAAAAAAATCCCATTTTTTCACAATTTGATAAGTTTAAGTGACAATTTACTCCATTTCTAATTGATGGAGCTCGGAATGTTTCCTATGAGTGGATACAGCAGTCAAAGTATGACATATTTTGTTTTATATGTTACAATTAAAAGTTTAACCCTTTGCAGATTTGAGGCTTCCCATAAGGGTACTGTCGAATAATTGTTATTTTCGTCAAATTTTACATGCGATTTCTCAGCATTGAAGTCATATTTTCTCAAAACGTTTCCCATGAAAAGATATGGCATTCATCCAAGAACAATTTTGCTGTTATATGTTTTATTCAAAGTTTTAACCCTCTCCCACTTGTCAGGCCTTGAATTGGAGTACCTCCAACTTGTACATGTTCATTTAAATACCAAGATTCAAGATTCCTCCATGTCTCTTACCAGACATTCAGTCTGTAATTGATGTCCACATATTTAGAGCATAATATGACGCACGAAAATCACCACACAGATATTTCAAAATTAAGCCCTATCGGTCAAAAAGGATATGAATATAGCATTTTATATTCAAGATTGTCTAACTTCAAGGGAACATTTTTCTAAATGTAAGGCTGTTCTAACAATTATTTTGGTATGTGTAGATACAACAGTGATTGCAGAAGACAGTTACTGTTTACTTTTTAATGTCAGCTTTAACCCTCAAGCACAATGAGGTCGAGCATAAGAATAAGAGTACCGTTTGAAAATACCAAAATTAGTTAAATTCGGTTGCTTTTTTCTATGATTTTGGAAAGGGTTAATTTCAAACACTTTGTTTTGCTATATGTAGAGATGCTTAATGAATAAATACGCCGTTGTAAGTTATGATCTGGGGTTTAACCCAACATATGATTTGGTCACTTAAAGAATACTACAAATTGATTTTCAGTGAATGTTGCAAATTTCTGTGCTCATTTATCCTGAAACAAGAAAGAAATAGCTCATTGTGCTTTCCACAACTGCATCAAAATCAATGGCGAACACGTTTTGTGTTATTATAAGTTATCTCCGTCAACATGTATGGTACATGGCGATTTAATACCTGGATATCGGTTTTTAAACACCGAGCCGCAGGCCGGGTGTTTAAATGAAACATCCAGGTATTAAATCTCCATATACATGTACCATACATGTTGACGGAGATAACGTTTTTGTCCCGACTGAAACACAATAGAAACATAGTGGAAATAAATTTGCGGACGCCTTTCTCGAGCTTCGCAATTGCTTTGTTTTTACAAACGCAGAAGTCAACAGATAGAGTTACATCCCTTGGGTCGTTAAGGAAACTAGTTAACAGTAGTTTGTTGACATATCGTCCGCTGAGTTCCAATGTGTTCTATGTGCCTACGCATAGAACACACTGGTACTCAGGGGACAAATTATTTGCTCTTTTATTTTTCTCAAGTTGTTTCATTTTAATTATTCGACTATTTAATTTATAACGACAAAATGTGATCGAATTGTTGGAAATCTGATGATATTTGTGACTATTTTCAGGGTTTTTTTATTCGATTTTTATACCGAGGCGAGTGAATGCGAAAAGCTTTCACTCAAACCATATACCCCCGATGTTTCGCGTGCCCATATACACTAGATGTTGCACGCTTTCATATACCTTGGATGTTGGGTGCACCCTTTGCCATGGCTCTTTGTCCAAGGCATTCTGGCCAATCAAAAGACAGAATTTATCGGGATGTAGGGACAAATGTTTTTGTGTCCCGCTTTATTCAATACCAGTTTTGCTATACAAACATGAGTACCGTCAGACAAAATGTATTTTCTGATTAATTTTGTACCTTTATGTACCCAGTTTTCCTGGGTGGGATTGGAATAGTCTATTTTCCTTTACGTATATGTATTGTGTGTTAGAGGGATATAAATTTTCTGTGATAAGTTTTGGTGTCACACATAATCCAACACATGTTCTGACAACATTATCTAGAAAAAAAAACGTTTCATTGTCCTTAATTTTACTGCATTCAACATGTATACTAACGTTTCCAAACACACACAACTTTATTTCCGCTGAAATGACTATTAAAGTAACTGACTGTTTACCTAAACTTGTTTTGCACCTGCAGAGGAATATCTCTGTTCATGTTTTAGTCTCACATTTAACCATCCAGGACACCGATTGCAATAAAAAGCGTATCATTTGAAAAGGACAAAACTGGCCAACTTTGGGAGTTTTAGTTCTATCATTTTTGAAAGGGTTAATTTCAAACACTTTGCTTTGCAACATGCAGTCTGCCTTTTCACATAAAAAGTGGGGAAAGCCCGTAATTTGTCCAAGAAGTTACACTTCTCTAGTTCAATGCTTATTTTTGAAATATATTGCCACCAATGTGCTCTCGCTCTCTTGATGAATTTGTTTTTGATAATTTGTTTATTTTGTTTAATCGGGGGTGCAAGGTTGGGGCGAATACATTGTAAATGTGTTGAATAAGAATACGAATACTTTGAAATTTAATGAATACAAAATCGAATACGAATACAAATTCCAAATGTATTTGAATACGACTATGAATACACTGGAGACTACTTAATTGGATAACTCTTTACTGAATGACCCTGTTAATTGAATATAATTTCCCAACACAAAACCATTTACCATACATCCAGTACAAATTTGACCTGTTAATTGAATATAGGTTATAGAGTAAACTCCTGTTAATTGAATAAAAAACTCTTGCAACCTGTCGAGAAATTACTGACTCTCCCCAGTTTTTCTTTGTTTGTAGACCTATTTGGCCTCAGTGCATCCAATACAGGCATGTAATCTATTATATCTTGTTTGACAGAGCTCATGGAGCTCTGTCAAACAAGATATAATAGAATAAATGCTAAATTTATCTCTAGAATACAGGAAATTGATACAATCCCTGTTAATTGAATACTCCTGTTAATTGAATATTTTTATTAGCAACTTGGCTATTCAATTAACAGGAATCCACTGTACTTTACAATGTATTCATGAATACAAATATGAATACTTGAATACTTTTCAATTATTTCTTCTAAATGGATGATAGTTTGGTAATTCCAATGAATTAACAGGTTAGGGGATTATGGATAAAGAATAAGTTCTTTTGAGGGTGGATCTGTTAATTAATCTTAATCCAATCAACAGACATAAGTTGGTATTAATGACAAACAATGAGAAATATAAATTTTCATATCAAGTTATTTTAAGAAACACTGAACAAAATTTACAGCTCACTATTACACATAATGATCATTACATTCATTTAATGTTTTGTTGTTAAGTGCAGCCCTACTACAGTAAACATGCTTTTTTAACCCTTTACCCAACGTAACACCAAAACCGGTCAGCACTATTCACAAAAATCGGCAATTAATTTTCATTAATTTTCTCATTTTTTATCTCAAAAACATAGATTATGACCCTTCTTTGGAACGAGTTCGTTCCAATGAGGTGTCACAACCTATGTTTTGAGACAAAAAAAAATTAAAAAAAATATTTATTCAAGAATTTTGTTTGCAAGTGTCGTCTGCTTTTCAGGTTAGGTAAAGTGTTAAATGTTTTCAACAACAAAAGAATTTTCTTCCACAAAATATTGTGTATTATTACCACTTCAGTGGGAGTTTTTCGAGGCCATTATCGTTACTCTGTTGGGTATTAAAAACGCGATACATGCTCAAGTCATCGCGTGACGTGCCAGGCGGGACCGGGGCGCTAATGATATCTCCTTTCCATTAGCTTCCAGCTGCCCGACACGCCACGTGACCGAATTACGACCCATTCTGAATCTTCTGTTTCCGCTTTGTAAGTTCGGATACAAACCTCACAGCTGCTATCTCGACGATAACGCCAATTAAAATGGTTTAAACTGCTCTACTGAGACACGTGCAGCCAAATAATGATTAAAGTCAGAATTCTATAGATATGTATCATTCTGTTTCTTGAAGCTGCCAAACTCTGAAGCTGGGTTTTTTGCTTCAGTTATTTTGTACTTGGTTTTTGAAAAACGTTAGTTTAAAAAGTAACTGCCTCTGGTAAATATTCAATATTCTAATTATTAACTTAATTGTTCATTTTCTGTTCTCAATAAAAAGGTCAGTATATTCTTGATTAAAGGACAAGTATGTTGAGTAATTCTCGAATTTGATTAAACTTTGAGGTTACTTGAATGAAATCCCTATTTGTGGTAATAATTGTAATAACATCATTTTTTCTTCGGCATTATAGTTCTATTAGCGGACGGCTCGAAATTGTTAACAGTCCTCTTTGTTATTAGCAGCCCTCGACTTTGTCTTGGGCCTGTCATAAAAATCTGTCGTTTGAAAAATCCTCTTGAAGGTGATTCATATATTGAATTGCGCTGTTCGTACAGGCGGAACAGTGGAAATCCCGTGTTTCACATTAACAGGTGTGTGATAAATACCCTTTGTCCTAAGAATAATCATTTATGTTGGGCGGCTGATGAACCGCAATGGCCTTGGAAATCATGTTATTGTTTTATTACCTTTCTCTTATAAAAAAAATAATTTAATTATTTCTCAAATATTATTTAACATATATCCATAAAACCATATGTTCTGAACACTGTATTGGGTAAAATAAGGGGTAGCGGAGTTTACATTGAATTATGCAATTACTGTACTGCTGGAATTAAGTTGTAATTTAGCCACAATAATATTTCAGCTCTATCAATCTGCACGTTATTTCTACTAGTGCTGTAGAAAAATATGAGATTAGTATTAATTGGATATTGGAGTTGTTTAAGGATTAAAAATCTACACAGTGACCAGACTGATATATATACAGAACCGCACATACGTTTGAATGAGTTAAGAATTATCGCACGAGATTGCTTTGGCCCACGATATCTCGAGAGCCGAGGGCTCGAGTGATATCCTGGGCCAAAACAATCGAGTGCGATAATTCTTAACCCATTCAGACATATGTGCGTATCAGTATTAATCACACACCTCCCATGTGACAACCAATCTACATGGAAATTAACTAAAAGCACTTTTTAAGTGGATAATTGCCGAGTTTTCTTCGTTGCGAACAAGACATCACTGTTAGTTGGCGGGGTACCAACCCAAATTTGCCTTCTAATTTTTACGACATTTAATCGGTCAAAAACAATTGACACAGATCAGTGTCACGGTCACGATGGTGGAACTTCAAATATTGTCTAAACCGCGGAGAATAACACAACAAAAAGTTTTTAAATAGCTGATAAGTTTAGCACACTCTATCATTGTATGACCATGTGTGGAAAGTATTTGTCAAGGAACAAGCAGTCAGAATGTTATTTTTATTTTGTAAATTTTTGACTCCAATCTGATTGTTAAAATGTTCCGAGTAAAAAAATCTAAATGAGGAACTTGGAATTTCCAAGCGATCTCGACTCCGGTGCATTCGACCAATGAGTGACGTGATTTATTTAGGCGGGTTCCTTCTCTGTTTACCTTGGAAACGAACTCGAACCTGTTTTGTATCACCACATGTCTGATACAATTTTATTTTTATCGTTCAGACGGAACAGTGGAATTTCCGTGTTTTGCATTAACAGGCGTGTGATAAATATCCTTTGTCCTAAGAACAATCTGTACAATTATAATACTCAATTTACAATAAAATAATATTTGAACAATGAAGACTTTGCTGTCATTAAGTAATAAATAATTGAAATTATCTTCAAATGTGGTAAGAAATTTTGTTACACATCCATTAAACTTTAAACCCTTATATTTAACGGAATTGCCGCTATTACATAAATGTTTCTGTATTCAGTTGGTCATGTACAAGCCAGGACGTTTTTCCCAGCACCGTTTATTATATTTCCTTTCCCGTCGAGTCATTAGTTACATTTTGAAAAGTTTCCAAACTTCGTTATACATGTAACATGAGGAGAGATAAGTGCGGGAGCTGGGGTTCGGCCGTCGACCTCTAGCACACAAAGCGACCGTTTGACCACGAGACTAACAGATCCGGACCCTACAGGCTGGTTGGTAAATGACCTTTATACCTCGACCGCTCATACATATATCGATCGTCTGTCGCGTAGTGCGAAAATGAAAACGTCCTTAGCAAAACAAAGTCGGTTCACAAAAAAATTAGTTAAAATGAGATAATATTAAAATAAACAACAATCATTTCCAACCATAACATCAACCCAGTCCCGGTCTCGTCTATGGATCCCGTTATATCTAAATTGGTCACCTTCATTTCGGTAAATCTTCGGACATCTTGATATGCTTCGAACTTCTTTTCAAAAGGTTTCTCCAAGTTGCTTTGCAAAACTGCCCAAATTTGTACTTATATTTTTACCCACAGTAATAGCCACCAAATGGTTAGGCGTGAGTGAACACCACCCGAAGAGAAACAGCGATACGAATTTCAACAAACACTCTCAACAGAAAAGAAAACGAATGTAATTTAGACTGGTTCCCAAAAAGGTTGTTTTGATTTTTTTATCGATCCATTTGACAGTACAGCTTCAAACAAAACAAATGGACTCTTCAGCTTTGGGTTTAATTTATGTAAATGAATTTTAATGCATGGGGTGTGTAATAAACACAGAACGCGATGTGTGTTTGAACCAGTGGGTACGGCTCTCGCGAAATATGACTACGCCATTCCAAACTCTTTATATAAAACGCCCACCGATTCAAACACACATGCCTATCTGTCTGTCTATTGATGTGCTATTAGATGGAACTGATACGTATGTTGTACAGTAGTTACATTCCACTTGTATAGTACCAGATGAATTATCTGGCATTTTGTAAAGGCTTAAAACTAGTGATTTGCTTCAAGATGACGTCTTAGACAATCGAATATTGTAACAAGTATACAAAATAAATATATTCTACAGTACAGTCGCCGTGGGCAGTCACTTTTCCACATGTCCACAGTGGTTGTGGAAAACCGTGGGCAAATTACCTTTCAACTGCCCACATAAATTTCTGTGGACAGGGATTTTTCTAGACCGTGGGCATGCTACCTACTTGCCCACAGAATTAATAACTAACACGGCAATTCCCGTGGAGTCCACATGATCTGACTTTTTATTACACTACTACAATATTTATGTTACGTAATTTTTCTACACGATGGCTAAGAAAAAAAATCTGTTTACATCCGAAGGAGGTCAAAATACCAGACTAGTTTCTGTTCTCACCTGTCACGACAAATTCCCGGGATAATCCAACTGACGAAAATGCAGAAACTAAAAAGCTCGGATGGAATGGTTTCGCGCGCCGAAGTCGCGCAGGGACGGTTTGGGGCAAGCCCCTTTCGACCCTCATTGACTGTTCGTTTTTTGTTGAATGTCAAGGCGTGGTAGAGGAGGAAAAGGAAGGAGGGGAGGCTTACCCCCGCATGGGCTTCTTCGGCTCTTTTTCTTTGGAGGTGGTTGAGATGATAATGTAGAAGTCGATGATGTTGAGTCTAGTGATTGGATTGCGTCTAATGCCTTTTTGGAGTTTGCCTGGGATTTTTCCCTGAACTCGCGGGTTTCGGAGATGGCTTGTTGTCCTATCTCAATTGCTCGTTCTATTGCTCTCTTCATGTCTTCGGTGGTGGCTGCAGACTGAGGTGGCTGTTTTGCTGTGATCGACACACCCGGGCTATCCGGTAGAGAAGGAAGTGGGGAGTGAGGGTGGGAGGTGGTGAAAACGCAACCTCCAGTTCCTCCTCAGTCTCCACCAGACGTCCCTCATCCAACAGTACCGGCTCAGGAGCTGGCAGTTGGTTGGGTGTACTAGTGGGACTAGGAGGGGAACTGGCGACTGCCTCCAGAACATCCATCCTCTCGCTCACCTCTTTCTTCCCCTTCCGGGAGGCCTCCAAGAGCTGGGCGTCCCCGCGCTTGGTCGATGGACTCTTCTTCCTGTTCTTCCTCTTTCTCTCTTCAATGCCTCCGTGCCCCTTCGGGTGAGGACCAGTGGGAGAGGGAATCCTCTCGCCAAAGGTACTACCTCTCACCGAAGGGGGGGGGGTGTCTTGGTTGTCTCTATTTCAAATTCCAGGCTCAGGTGGACTCTCTTACCTGTCTCACGGACAGTCCAGGTGACAGGGCAAGAGGTGCCCAGAGCTGAGATGGTTCTGACGAGTCTTTCTGGTAATTCCAGTGTATCCATGATTGATTAATCAGGTGCTCACACTCTGAAGTCAGAGGTGCGAATGATGTGAATATTATGATGTGATATTTATCTACTCATCTATTTGTCATTTGTTAACCCTTTACCTAACGCTAGGAGTAGACGACACTCGTGAAAAATTTGTTACTGTAACTAAAAATTTTCATTTTTTGCTCCCAAAACATAGGTTATGACCCCTCATTAGAACGAACGTGACGCGCTCGTTCGAATGAGGGTCATAACCTATGTTTTTGGAACAAAAAGTCAAAACATAAAATAGATTGAATGGCGATTTTTGTGTATTGCGCTGACCGGTTTTGGCCGTTACGTTAGGTAAAGGGTTAAATAAAAAGGAGGGATATTTCCACCAATTATGAATTTATCGTCACCAAATAAGGCCTCTCCAGTCCTCCCTCACGGCGTCATTTTTATCTTCCGCTTCCGCAAAGTTCCGGTTTGTTTTCGCGACAGCTACCGGCTGTCTTCGAAATTCGAATCAAGAGTTGAGAGTATAATTTCAGAAAAACAACTTCTACCCCAAGCATTGGTTACTGGGTCATAATCCACCAGTAAAGCAGGGTTTGGTTACCACAATGAACAAGCACTGCTTCACTTCCCGGGATCCCCACGGGGGTCGGTCCATTACAGGTGGGGGATGCACCTCTCGAGTATTCGCTTACCAATACCTGATGTTGGTTTTTAACCCTACCCCGTCGATATTAATTAAAGTTAGCCCCAGTGGTCTGCGTCAGACAAGATAGATCCATTAGTCTCGTGAACACAAGTCGTTTGAAGTTTTTAATTCTTTCAAACGCTGCTGTATATAGTATACACATGCCACTAACTTCTGTAAAACTACTTCAGAAGGATTATAGCAGGTCATAAATCATAAACACAAGAGCACCATTAATTGCCGATTAACATAAGTCAATCAAGTTAATTAATTTAATCATTGATGAATAACAAACAATCTTGCAGAAAAATGATAACAACCAAGAGAATAAAAATGTTTGGTTTATATTTTTTCATTCTTTCTCTTTAACAATTAAAAATATACATGTACATTGTAATTTATCGATAGGGCCAGGTTAAAAAAAAACGAAATTAATTTGACGATGCATTTTTATCGTAAGCTGAACAATCAGAATTACTCCGAAATTATCCACTAAAAAGTGCGACATTCATATTGCACTTTTTAGTGAATAATTCCAAAGTAATTTATCCAATGGGCCAGGTTAAAAAAACGAAATTAATTTGACGATGCATTTTTATCGTACGCTGAACAATCAGAATTACCCCGAAATTATCCACTAAAAAGGGCGACTTTCATATTGCACTTTTTAGTGAACAATTCCGAAGTAATTTATCGATAGGGTCAGGTTAAAAAAATTAAATTAATTCGACAATGCAATTTTATTGTGTGCTGAACTATCAGATAATATATCCCAAATGAAAACAGAAGAATTTAAAAAAATCTAAGTTAAAATTACAGCATGACGGTACCCTCCATTAAACAATTTCGCGACGGAAGGACTGACGGACTGACGGGGGTATAAAAAACGAAATTAATTTGACGATGCATTTGTATTGTACGCTGAACAATCAGAACTACGAAAGGTTCAAGGCCAGGGGGTGCTGTCATGATTATGATTAGCCTCTAAATAAATAAATAAATAAATAATAAATAAAATAAATAAATAAATAAATAAATAAATAAATAAATAAATAAATAAATAAATAAATAAATAAATGGGCCTGAGTACTCGGCGCTAATTTCACCGCGCGGATGTTCCTTTGTCAAAATATTTCCAGGCCGAAAATTCTAGAAGCCGAATGTTCCCCCTCCCGCCCGAGCTTAGAGTTGTCAACGAAAGCGAACGAATTGTTCAATAGTCGATCGAAAATCAGATTCTGTTTAACAGAAAGATCATATAATACATAATTGCATATCAGCGATATTCGCAGTTGCACTCTTTTATTCTCAACTATTTTTTGCGTTTTGTACACATTTTTTTCAGAGCACTCGTTCGCAATCGACATGGGTTTGTCACTGTATGTCTTGTTTTCACAGTGTGGGTTGTGCTATTCACTTTTCAGATTGAGAAAATGTGACGTAATTTTAACAAGTTATCAATTTTTTCCTTTTTGTAAATACACAAATGACCATATACCTGTGCTTGCAAATTGAAATGATGAAGATATAAATATTTTTAATCAGAGTCATATTCTCTCAAGACGTGTTAAAAATTACTTCCAGTTACATTTCTGTGGGCAGACGTGTTTCGGATTAATTATGTGCACACTGCCGTCCGGCATTATCATCGTTCAGTAATCTTTTCCACAGAAGTCCACAGGCTTTTGCCCACAGAACTACAAGCCCACAGAGTCCACAGAAATTGGTATCAAACGGATTTCTGTGGAAAATCAGTGGGCGCCCATTGTGGACATGTGGAAAAGTGACTGCCCTCGGCGACTGTACTGTATTATTAAATATTTTAATTTAATATTGTCACATTTTATTTTAATATATTGAAAAGACAGGCACATCAAATGTACTAGTTTAATTCTTGACTATGCTCTGATATTGATAATCACAATTTTTTTTACAAAATATTCTATATGTTAAAAATAAAAAAGGTATTCAAAAAGTATTCAAAACGTATTCATTAATACACCACAAATTCGACTGTATTCGAATACGAATACGAATACCTTAAAATTGCATGAATACTGAATACATCAGACTATTTGCAAAAAGTGTATTGAATACCGAATACGAATATCTCAACCTTGCGGGGATGGGGACATACAGCTAGCTCCCGTTTACAATTCTGACACGGATTGGCGAGCAAGTTCCACAGCTTATATTCATGTCTGTCCATGGCCCAATGGCGTCTTGTGTTGTGTATATGAGCTGAGGCCTGACAATTTGCTATATTTGCTGTACAGAAATAAAGACGAGACGTTTTAGGTAGATGTTAATGTAGATGGTATAAACAAATACAATGAATGAATGAATGAATGAATGTTTATTTACAATATATGTAACGCTTACATGTACAAATTAATCATAATACAAGATTAAATACAATTAAATGAATGTAGATGTATGAAAATAATTACTCAATTGGTTACATATATTGCGTTGAGATGGCATAGCCTAGTTGGCAGTCCTCCTGCCAAATCCACCAGACAGGCTATAACATTTATCGCAGACTGCAGATTGTATTGGTTGGTGACGTATAGAAGACCTTCGATCCAGGTTGCTGTTAAGGTAGACTTACTCGCTCCTTGTATTGTATTCAAGTCTTGTGAGTGATTCGCGCAAGAAAGATCTCGAGGATCGTTATTAGCATCCACAAGATGTTGAATGTGGAGTCAATGGTTAGTGGATAAATGTCAGTTTCACTGTCGCAACTTCAATTTGGTTATGAGACAAAATTGAATTTTAACACATTTTTTTAATATGATATCCACCAATGAACTGTATTCTACAGTTCATTGATAGGTATCATAACACAAAATATGTCACTTTGTGTTACTCAAGAACAATACATGACACACAAACATTATCCAAAATTCTTCAATTTTTAAGAATCTACATAGTAATATTGAATTATAACGCCATCAGTTCATGTTAATTCTTTCGTGAAGCGAACAAGTTGTCAAGTCAAACGAGAGTCCGACAAGCGAGAATCGGCTAATTGACCCTTAACATAGTATGTGACGTAATGGTGGTGGGAAATAAACTAGTTGTTACGTGCAGGTTAATGAACCTCCCCCTCTCTAAGGACTCACAATACCATCTCTAAGTGCTGCATTGAAATAAATACTATATCCGCCACACATCCCTGTCCCAGCCTATGTTCCACTGGGACCCAGCACCCTATAAGACACGGGCAACGATTTGTGACAATCCCACTTTCGCGCGCGCTATATTGTTCAATAGCCTTCCACAAATCAATTACATTCTTTGCAATAGGGATTGTTGTAACACACTGGTGGTAAATATGTACTAACGAATTTTTCAACCAGTGTTTTCCGAAACAGTGATCTACTGTATATATTGCGAATATCAGAGTCCAAATCGTTCCATAGTTTTGGAAATCGATTAGATGGGAATGCATCCAGAGATTTGTTTCTAGTTTTCCCTATCTTTAATAGCCCCGCCTGCCTAGTTGTTACGCCATCGTTTCGTACGTTACAAGAAAAGTAATTCTGAAAAGATGATGGTAGTCTATTGAAGTACCAATCATGAACAAATAATAGTTCATGTAACTGGTACAGATCGGGCAGTTTAAGAGTTCTGTCTTTCAAAAAGTGTGGCCCAGTGTGACAATTATATTTTCCGTTGTTTATAATTCTAATAGCTCGTTTTTGCATTAGAAATAAACTATTCATGTTTTTAGAGTGACCACAAATTTGTAACCCATAAATGAGATGACTGTGGATAAGAGAATAATACACGCAAAGTAAAACGCGGCGTGGTAAGAATTATTTGACCCTATTCACTGCATAATTGGCTCTGGCGATTTTTGAGCAAAGCATCGATACGTGGTGTTTGTAAGATAGCCTTTCATCAATATTTATTCCAAGGAACTTGACTGAACTGCAGGTCTCAGAGTCGGTTACGCGGCTAATTCGAGTGTGATTGATAAGTATATGTCTGTTTGGAACATCATCGCGTTTTGGGAGGTTAATTAATACATACTTAGTTTTGTTGGCGTTTAGTAGGAGGTGGTTACGTACTTTTCTTTTGGGGCTATTTACAACAAGGTTAACAAATCTGTTGTTTGAACAATCCTCTTGAAGGCGATTTATCTATTGAATTGCGCTGTTCTGTAGATCCTATTGTAATTTGTAATTTTTGCACTTCAGGTCCAAGGCAACTTAGTGATTGCGAACCAGTATCAGGCTTGCCCACATCAGTCTATCAACTCACATAAAATGAATGGATCGATTGTTATACTTCAGCGAGGGGGTTGCAACTTTGATGATAAGGTGAGTATTCGCCAGAAATTATTGACTTCTACAAATGTAAAACATTGCTTCAGCGTGATGAATACTCAGTTTCCACAACCGTATTTCAACCATATTGTATACCCCGTTAATTGTTTAATCTGTGTGTGGTGTGACTGCTCCTATCTACATAATTGTGTTAAATGTTGAACAAACGGGAAAAAACTACTGCCCAAGTGCGGGATCTGGCTAATAATTGTCCAAGACACTTATTAATTGAATATAGGTTTATTTTTTGAATAACAACAAATTATGTATCCTTCCTGCATGATTCACAGATGCACGATATATTTTGTTTCTATATTAGAGTAGTAGAAAAACAAAATACTCAAATACAGTTATTATTCGTTCGAACCTGCAAAGAGATTACGAAATATTTCTCACTTGCGGGTTTTACTCGTATCCCTTTCAAAGTGTGCTTATCAGTCACATTTCAAAATAGCCTATAGCAAATTCTCTTTGAGATGGACGAGGAGTACAACAGTCTCAATATCCGAAAGTGTTTATGCACACTAAATATATATTTGATACTAAATGACACCGAAGAGCTCTTGCAGAAAATGAGAAACAGAAAGAAAACAAAAACGTGTGTGCATTTTCACAGCTTCATTCTGACCAAAACGTGCTCTGCCAATCAGTCTGGATAATATCGTTTCACATTAAAAGACCGCCACTCAAACAAATTCGTACACAACATTCGAGTGCTTAGTTCAATACAATATGGCACATTGATTCAATAATGCGAAGGTAGTACTTATGATATCGCTGCATAAGTGACAATTCAAGGAACATTCTCCAGTTTGGGGCAATATGCAAGAGAAAGAACGAATGAAAGCGAATCATTTTTTTTATAGTTTATCTTCACGACAAGTGGCATGGGCAGTATATATTACTCGTTGTGTGCAAGAACTTTATTTAAAAAAATCAGAATATTACAATGGCTGTCTCTATCAGTTCGGCTGTCTCTGTCAGCTCGGCTAAATACCATCTCATACCTCTGGTTTAAAATGATTCTTCATCTCTGTAAAGTAAATAAATGTCTCCTCATAAATATTCTGGTTTCGCTGGATTCTTTCTCTGTACGTAAAATATAAATGTGGCATCCGAAAATATTCCAGTTTGAAAAGAGTCTTACTTGCCCTTGTGATATAGTAAAATGCCACCTCCTAAATATTTAGTTTGGAAGGACCCCAACTCTCATTTGTAAAGTAATTTAATGTCACTTCATCAATATTCTGGATGGAAAGTATTCTTACTCTCATTTGTAAACTATAGCAATGTCAAATCACAAATATTTTGATTTGAAAGGATTTTTATTCTCTGCTGTAAAATTGATAAATGTCACATCACGAATATACTGATTTAACACTTTACCTAACGAATCGGACGCATCCGCCCACGTAGTTCACAAACTGAGCAGTTGAAAACATATTCTTTTTCAAGAGAATCCAACAAAACCATATCATGCGAAACATCACTGGAACAAGCTCGTCGAGCTCGTCCCAATGAGGGATTACATGAAATGGTTTTGTTGGGCTTTTAAAAAAAAAATAAAAAACAAGAATTTAAATATTAAATTTGATATCCTGTGTGCTGTGTAAAGGGTTAGAACGAAATCTAGCCTCATTTGAAAAATAAATCAAAATCACCACGCTCTGTGTCCTTGAACGTGGTACATTGACTGTACAACGGTATATTGATGAGATCCTGGATGGCCACGTCAGATTGTATGCAGGTGCAGTGGGTGATAGAATCATTCTGATGGACGATAATGCCCGTCCTAATGTTGCCCATGCTGTCGGGGAGTACCGACAGAGGGAGGAGATTGAGCGTATGGACTGGCCAGCAAGATCCCCTGACCCCCGTCCAATCGAACATGTCTGGAATGAGTTGCAGCTTGCAATTTCAGCCCATCCAGTCCAGCCAAGAAGTGTCCAGGAGCTTAGTGGCATGCTGGTCCAAGAATGGAACAACATCCCACAAAGGACCACCAGGAACCCGGTTGGATGCATGAGAAGGTGTTGTCAAGCTGTAATTAACAGTAATGGGTCTCATACTCGATATTGAACCCATACCAGTTCGCTCCGTCAACTTTTTGGCATACTGAAAAATTTCCTCTTTTACCATTAATATCCATTTTCCATGGTTATCGTATTCAAAAGCTAAAAAATAATGTCAAACACAAATAAAATCTTAATTTCTGTACTTAAATCATTAAAGATATGATTAAATAAAAATATATACACTTTTCATTACAATATTTCAACTAAAACGTAAAACAGGTATATATAGTCGGATACACTTGGTGCTTAGCAAACTTTGAGTAGTATACATAAATATCACCTCGCATTTATTCTGCTATTAAATACTTCTTGCTCTATTTTGTCAAACACTAATCTCACAAATATTCTTGTTTGAAAGAAAGGATTCTTAACCCTGTGATAATTTTGTACGCCTTATGACGTACGAAATCAAACAGCGCGTTGATACTTTTGTACGCCTCATGACGTACGAAATCAAATAGCGCGTTGATACTTTGTGGTCATTTGTTTTGTTATTATGGTTCGATTTTTTAAAGTTTTAACCTCAATTCCTATTTTCTCTCGAATAGTGCTCAGTGACAACCGTTGAACCAAATGTTATCGCAGCTTAAAATACTAATATCATCCTGCTGCCAAGACTTCTTGAGTGGTTGAGTGCTAGAAGCCACTATCAGGGCTTTCAAAAAATGAGGATACCAGAGCAAATGCCAACACTTTCCTTGCTTATATTTCACATTCAGTAAAACACAAATAATATTTTGTTTGTATAAATTTGCTTTATTACAAATTATTGGATAGTGCCTGTGGGCAATCTCAGATAATATGTAACAAAACAAGTTTTGAAAAACAAATTCAGCCCACCAAAAAGAATCTAGCCCTCAACCAGATAATTACTAATGTGAAAAAATATCTTGTTATTTATTCTTTCAGACGTTTGACATCGCATTTTGAAAAACGTTGAAGAAACAGAATTCCAAGTGACGCTTGAAAGTCACGATAATTAACGTCTCAAAGGGTTAATTTAATTTTTAAAATAAATAAATATCTCCGAGGACCTATACTGATTTTAAATATTTTTTTCTGTTTTCGGTAAAATAAGTAAATGTCGCCTCACAAATATTCTGTTTTGAAAGGATCTTTACTCTCATTTGAACTATTAATTATACAATAATAAGTTTTTCGAGGGCGTTGGGCTCCATCATCGGAGTGATATCAGTGAGTAGCAGCCCAGTGGTCATTAGCGGCCATCGCCGCTAATGACCGCTGGGCGGCTAATCACTGATAGCGGTCCGATAATGGAGCCAAAAAGCCCAAGAAAATCTTGTTATTATTATTATCAATACCGCTCTGCGGTACTTTGCATTCAGACACAGTTGTATCAATAGGATTGCTGGGGTTACCTGTTAAATATTCACAATTGTGACATGACTTTTATTACTTATTACTTATTATTACTTACACTGACGTTTGTTGTCTGCAAACTGTAAACATAAACAACGCTTCCGGAAGTAGGTCATGACGTCATATTTGACTCCGGTCCCTTATCGACCAGCATGTCTATTTATAAGTCTGTTGGATTTTCTTACCGTCTATGTAAGTTACTGTTAATGTGTTGGTAAAGCACAAAGAATTGATAATAATACATGTTACCGTACATAAAAATTAGATTGAAACGATTCTTACTCTTCGCTGTGATATGATAGAAGTTATCTCCCAAATATTCTTGTCGAAAAGGATTTTCCACTCTCCTTCGCAGAATTAATACATGATACTTTAAAAATCTACCAAGACATAATCTGTCACGGAATATGCCTTTCGAAACTATTAGCACACTCCTTGTATGTCATATCAATGTTAATTTCATCTGTCATTGGTACAATATGAAAATTTTGGAGGATATCGAGCATGCACTGACATTTGCTTTCACAACTGAAATGACTCAAATCTGGGTTTTTCAATCAATGCATTGTCAATGATTCTGTTGATACAAGTCGATCATGTGTGAATTTCCTATCTGTATTTACAAAAAGGTCGCACCTGTTTGATCAGAGGTATATTTTATGATTCCATTCCAGTGCATTGAGGTTTACGACGGCCTGACTACTTAATGTATTTATCTATAACGTTGAGAGCACGTGGTGATTCACTATTACCTTTAGTTCGTCTAATTCATCAAGTCCTTGTGCCTTTAAGTTAGGGCCCGGAGAACATTCCAAATTCGAATCGGTTTCAAATTTGACTCTAATTCGATTCGATTCGAAACCGTCTCGATTATTCGAAACAAATCGAATCCTGGAGAGTTTGTATGTTTTACATTTTTTATTGTCGACTTTCTGAAGATAACAACTGAACGAGATTGATCGTGTCTCGTCTATCCAAACAGTACACATTCAGACAGAAAGATCAATGTCAGTTAAAGCGATAAAGGAGATCTGCAATGATTTAGCACTCAAATGGAAGATATATGGCCTTTTCCTCGAGCACCGCTACCGAACTGATATCCTACTGATTTTCTAAAAGTCTAGTGCGCATATCGATATTGGGTTCACGATGAAAAAAACAACACTGCACTAATACGACAGTCACGGTATCGTAACAATTGGAAAGTGGGAGCGATTCGAAGTTCGATTCTTTTTCGAACCTTTTGGCCTGATTCGATTCGAGATTCGACACCAGAGACTATTCGTTAGATTATTATTTGATATTCTGGATAGTTTGCAATTTAATAAGATTCCATTTCTCATTGAGTTGGTTCAAACAAAATTCGGTCACCACCGAGAAAAAGAGTGTTGGCTGAGTTTCGGAGGAGAATTCAAAACCTACAGTCATTATTGAGGTTTAACGACACTTTTGAAAGTCAGGATTACCTCTCGTCGGACAGTTTTCCGGGTGGAGGAAGTTAGAGTTGAGTGCCCGTGGAGAACCACCGAGCAACGACGAGGAACTGCAAGACTCCCCAGCATACTAACTCCGCGCAAGCAGGGTTAGAATTGGTTGAGGACTACAGGACCATCGACGTGCAGCACGCCTAAGTACACAGCGCCACCATGCCCCCAGGTGGGCAATAAGGATGAAGTGCCTCGCTCAAGGACACAACGGGGTTACACCTGGCGGGGATAGAACCATGGACCGGTTTGACGTTCCATGCCGTAACCACTGAGCCAGCACGCTCCTAATCTGGTATGAGAAGGAAAAGACGCAGTTGATAAGGAAATATTTGTACACCATTTCATATGAATGTTTAATTCTTATTCCCAACAGAGGGATATGTTTCTGGTGCCTGCTAACAAATTCTACATTTTGTGAGCCTGAGATACAATTCTAAAGAGGAATCGATGGGTTGACAAATAGTTTAGAAGCATATTGCAGGAACGGCCAAGGGAAGCACCCTCTACCCACCCCCCCCCCCCCCTCCACACACACACAAACCATTCCTGCTTCAACGCAATTTAATCTGTTGGCGAGGTTCTTAGCACAGGCTAATTCTTATACCACTATTATGAATAGCTTCAAGTCGTTTGAGGTATGACTTTCTTGCAGAACCGTAAACAACACAACCATTATCTAACTTTGATCTAACAAGGAACCAAAACGTTCTTTCGTCAGCACACAAATCAATGCTACCAATTATTTTCGGAAGGGTAATTGCCCCTTTAAACCCAAATCTTAGTTGCTGTGTATGAGAAGTGAAATTCAGTTTATTATCGAACAATAAACCCAAGAAATTCGTTTCTTTAACAACTTTAATGGTACACCCACCTATTGTCAACTCCTGATCAAGGTGGTGCTTCCGGATCTTACAGAAATGAACATTAGTTTTGGTCTTCGAAAACTTGAAGCCATTTTCTGTAGCCCCTTTTCCGAATTCTATTTAAACACAGCTGACGTTTGCGCTGGATGGCACTCCACTCTTTACTGGTAAACCAACTAAAAAGCCATCGATATGCAAAGATGAGCCGCCCGTATTCGCAGTTGCATATATTATGCCTTTGATTTTAACAGGAAATGCGGTAGCAGATAGAGGACTTCTCCGATGAAGCACAATTATTTGCTCATGTGGATCAGAAAATGTAACGTAGATCCAACAAGAACTTGAAACTTACCGTCCTTTAAATTTTGTTTGATGTCACCTTTACATCCGAAAATTCCAACTCGGTTTCAAATCGGCAAAAATTCCAGCTGTTACTATTTACAACTACAGTGTACGCAATATTGAGCTTCGTAAGTATGCATGATGTTAATCGGTACGAGATTTCTATAGTGCGTTTACTTATCGCAATAAAAGACAATCCTCAAAATTCACTTCAAGAAAATAGCATCATGTAATATCGTTATCCTGAGTTAATTCCATCATTCACAGTTACAAAATAACGGAACATCGAAAATTGATCATTCCTGCATAAGATCTGATTTAATGTTAGGAGAGCCTGAATTGCTCAAAGTTCTCAGTTTGAGCATTTGTTTAGCACATATTCAATTCCTAGAATAATACCAAATAATAATAACCTTTTAATTCTATCATAAATGTGCTGGCATTTCAGTTACTAGAATCAATTTTATGTCCCCTTTCATGGCTTCATTTTCAAAATTGTACTCGGTAGTGAATTTCCAACTAGGGGGAGGGACCGGGAGGAGTTTCCCCTCCCGGTCCCTCCCCTAGTTGGAAATTCACCACCCTACACCCCCCAATCGTAAACCTTTAGCCACGTCCCTGGAAACAAATGGTGTGCTACTACGTTTACATGATAGCCTGTAGTCTGATGTTGTTAGGTACTATTGTAAGATGAGGAGAAAAGGATGACGGTTCAGCCATAGTACTTCGCAGGTCAACTCATTCACACCTCGTTATACGTTGCCATAAAACGTCCACCATTCGCGTTAAACCGAAAATTCAGTTACTCCTGGGCAGAGAAGTAAATCATATAATAGTACTGGGTATTGGGTAAGTGAAAAGATGGAATGGTCATTCCTTAATTCCACAAATCCGTTAAAACGATACAAGAAAAAAACAAGATTACAAGATATTTTAAGAATAAAAATACCGCATCATTTGTAGTCATTCCTGATCACTACAGCAACACCAAATGAATGTAAGTCATTGGAAAATAATTGAAATATACAAATCTAAAGGGAAAAACAACTATATGTGTTGGAGACCATAAAATGTGTACACATCGCTAGGTCTTGCGTGTATTCAGAATGCAATATCGCGAAAATAATGGGAAATACAAAATTCTGGATTGCAGAGAAGCATGCATGCCTTTCCTGCGCAAAGATGGATTGACATTGCTGCCTTGTCCCACAACACATCAGTCAACCGTTCGAATTAATTACTTTTGGTTTGGACATATGGAACATAACATCCTGACATGCTGTTAAATACAAATAACAAACGGCGTACCCATTAGCCACACCAGTACTCTGGATCAACATACTAATAGCCAAAAGTTACAAAATATGCTACGAGTGCTGCATTAACTTACTGAGGAGCTTTAGACAAACTGATCTGACCGCTATTGTTTTCTTCCCCTTGCTTTTCCGTTCTCTTCCCTGTTATTTACGCATTTTAAATAATTTATGTGAAAAGTCAAATAATTTTGAGTTTATAGAAACATATTTTTACGGCAAGAACATCACTACTCTGCCCTAATGATTCTCAATTTTGAATTCAATTAGGTGTTCGTACCAATCGTACTTCACCTGCTAAGCCTGTGTGTGCGATCGCTGAATGATTCCAATTGCACAAACACGCGAATGCTATTCAAATCTTATTCAAGTTTCCTTGTGTGATAATAAAAGGTGCATATAAATAGGTTGTTCATATTGTTCAAATATACTGTTTGAAAGATTAAAAAACTTTGCATTTGGAAATGGCAACTAACACAATTTTGAATAGTACATAGGATTTGTCCATGTGCGTAGATGTTTGCAGACCGCCCACATAACTACGATTGGAAAAGCGTCTCTTTCTCAAGCAGATCGCGATATATTCGCGACGCAGTTACACTAGAGGATCGAGACATAAATTAAGACAGAACAAAAAAAGGAAGGGGTGCGGTGGACTGGAATCAATGACCGAATTGGTGTTTTTTCCTGCATTTCACGTGTGCCAAAGGCGCTCGCGTAGAAAAGGAAACACTGCAACAAAGGTCGTTGATTCCTGGACGCTGTACTCTACTTGAGTTGTGTTTTATATTAATACCACGATTCAACTTGAATTGAGTAAATGAGGCTGGCATTTTTAGACGAAAAACATCACCTTCGGCGGTCTGTTTACATTCTTGCTTCACGCTGTTTTGTGTCGAAGCATTTCAATTACGTCATAACGTTACTTAGATGCGTAACGACCAATCAGATGCGTTATTACATGTAGGCCGGCTTCCACGCGTGATATGCCCAACACATTTTTTTCAAAATCTGTATAGTATCGGGTAACGGTCAACACACACAACAATCGCGTTTCTACTGAAATTCCACAGGGGTTTGTGCAGGAACGAGGAGAGAAAAGTCCAACACGGTCGCATTGAGGGCGAAAGTTTGTCTTCTTTTTTATTAATGGCAGTACTATAGTACAGTACTATAGTACAAAAATGTTTGACACTGCCAGCTTTCTAAACAAACTTATGTCTTTAGTTTAAAGTATGAACTTTGATTTCAGGCAGTTAATATTAGAGACAGTGGAGCAATCGGTGGCATCATAATAGGTAAGATTACATAATAATCATTTTGATTTACTACAGTTTGCCATACGTCTCATCATATGATCTAACTATTATGGTTCTGGTGAGTGTTCCATGCTTCACATCATCAACTGACTGAAGTTACCTCTCACTCATTCCCAGTTTTTACCAGCTAACCGAACCCAATATGAGCCCATTTGAACTTTCAGTCTTTGAGAATAATTATTGATAAATGTTTAACCACCATTTATCAGAGTGTAAACATATGAGACCTATGTAACCGCGAACTGAATTGATTTGTAAAAAGGTATTCAAGTATGTGCACCAGCTGTTTGTGAATATATGTGTTGTATTCGTCAGTTCACACTTGACTCATTAATCACGCCCAAGAGTGTTTATAATCCATATGTATAAGTAATCAAGATAATGAGACAAGGGAGGGGGTGGTGGCTCTGTAGTTACGGCATTGAACTTCAAACTGCGATGTGTTCTTTGGCAGGACACTTTATCCCGATTGCCCACGTGTGGCGCACGTCGATGGTGCATGTGTCTTCAACCAATGCTTACCCTGATTGTACAATGGGGAGTTTGACAGTTGTTCGCCGTTGCTCGGTGGTTCTCTCCGGGTTATCCAGCTTCCTCAACAGTAAAACTGTCCGACACGAGGATACTCTGGCTGTCGAAAGTGTCGTTAAACTCCAATAATTCGTCATAATTTATTACGTTATACGATATTAATCGAGTACGCATGCGTGGATGGCACTTCCTTCGCACGTGTTTTTGATGAAAGGCGGATGTTTTAATTTTCTCTGCAAGAAATGTTTTTAAAAAATAGCGCCTATTTTATATATTCAATATGTCGAAAAGAAACGAATTTTCAACCAGAAAATCACCGAACATCAGTAATCCTGTTATTGACGGCATATGCAAATAACCGCGATGAAGGCGGATATCGACCCAAAGTGGGTCAGAGCAGATGTCTCGAATGCTTCTACTTCGACAACGCCTTCCACTGTTTCAGAGCCGAAAGGCAAGGGAAAGTGCAAAAGGCAAGCTAAAATATCTGATGCAACTGGCAGTACTTGTCGGAAAGATTCTGCGGATTGAATAAATCTGAGACTGAATTATCAAAAACGACTTTGGGATTTTTCATGCAATTGAAGACGATTCAGACTACCAACACCCAAGACGCTGATGATTATGAGCAAATTAACATTGGTGACGGCGATGACAATGTTTGAGCAGCTCGCCATTCGTTTTTAACCCCAGTTATTGCAAACCTCAAAAAAAATATGTTAATTAAATTGAAAATGTTGGCCAAGCCATAGATTGTAGGCTAGCGTGACTTGACGAATAGTATGTTAAAAGACACTAAAGATACAAACAAGAGTAATATTACGCGTGAAGGGAATTGTGAAAAGCTGGATGTTGTTCGAGCGAATCCGGAAGTGTTCTGAGTGGTGTCACGCGATGCGACCACAACAGACGTTGTGTTCCAACGAGTACAAAAATATCTTACCAAAGGTCTTACAGGCATGGTCCACCTGCTGACTGATTCTGCAGGAACGTAGGCGTGGCGGAGTGTCCTGTCCCCACAGGACATGGAACGCCTTTCAGATGTGATTGGGTTGATCGCGGATGCTTCTCATGATCTGAACTTGAGACGACGTTTTGCGTTCAAGCCAGAATCAAAAACAGAATATAAATCTTTGTGCAGTGATTCACAATCAGCGGGATTATATTTCTTCAATGAAGACTTTGTAAAACAGATTAAGTATCTTTCCGAAACTAACCGTATGGTTGGTAAAGTTGTGAAAAGTAATAGAAAGTTTTCACTCAGGAGCTAGGTTTTATCCATACAGCTCAGGATCAAGCAAAGGAACGAGAGGCCCATCGCTTCGGTCAAAAAACTCAAACCAGCATCCACCGTCTGGGAAGACCAACAACAACTGGAAGGGAAAGAGTTTTTGTTACAAAAGGACGTACAAGTAAGTTCCAAGTCTCACCTGTGTAGGGCAGGTAATATGTCCAAGTTGTATTGACAACTGGACCAAATTGGTTGGGTGATGCATTTATTTTACAAATGGTTGAAGGCTGTGTGATTGATTTTATTACAACTCCTTTTCAAAATTATGAACAGAAAGAATTGAGATTCTCTGAAAAAGAAAGGTTGATTTTAGAACAGCAACTTGTGTTGGCCCTAAGTAAAGGTATTATTGCGGAATGTCGCCGAGAAGACGGTGATGTATGAGCTGTCGATGCTTTTTCTTTTCCCTGGCAAAATATCGTCGCCTGAGTGCTAGAATGTTCTATGTCCCTTATGGGACATAGAACATTCTAGCACTCAGCCAACGATATGAATATTTATGTTTTTCCTCCTTTCAGTTTCATTCTGAGAGTGTTGAACTGGATCCAGGAGGATCAGGCCAATGCAGTCTTAGTTATACCGGCATGGTGGAGCCAGGCCTGGTTTCCAGTGTTATGCTCCATTTTGATCGATCGACCAGTTCTATTAACCCTTTGAAACCTGGTGGTATCTTCCATATTAGTTCAATGAAAGCAACTGGAAGAGTCCATGTTCATTATTTAGGAGTAGACCAATTAATATTTTCAATGTGCAGCCTTGGGGCTGCACGTTGAGAATATTGATTGGTCTACCACACCCATGCACTTCGCATCCATCCTATTTAATGAAACTATGACGTATCATGTTCCTGGCCGGAAAAACAAACTGCCGCTAGGGTTCAAAGGGTTAATTGGGAATAAGGCTAATTCATTTACCATCCAGTTCAGAGGCAGATTATCCAGTGAACTCGAAACTCCTTGTACTGGCATGTCGTTTGTAAGGGGAAATCTCAGACGCAACGGAATTTCATCATTAAAGAAATTATCATTGGATCATGGCGAACTGCAACATAAAAGCAATACACAGTATATTTTGATAAGTGGCTTAGATTCACCTGAAGATTGTCGTTGGATCCATATAGAGTTTTATGTTTCAGACGTAATAAAATTTTTCACAGAACCCTTCATTCAAGATTGGATTGTATTATAGTGTGATTAATTCGGTACGGTCAGCTCTTTCTGCAGGGGTAGAACTGATAGAGTCCCAACAATCAGTTGGAGATAATCATCATTCTGATATGATTATCTCCAACTGATTTGTTGGGAATGTGCCAGTTCTGCCACTGCAGAAAGAGCTGACCGTACCGAATTAATCACACTATAATGCAACTCAATCTTAAAGAGTTCTGCAAAAAATTCTAAAAGATTTATGAGAGGAGTTTTGGACCAAAGACCAACTTTCTCCGCGATATAAGGAAATCTGGAATATAGATATTCTTCTTTTTTGTGGCGGTGAGCGCCAGCAAAATATTTAAATTTACAACTGTTAACTTTAAAAAACATTAGCATTGTGTATGCTTGTTTCTGGACAGAGATACCAGTCTGTACATCTTGTGAATTTGAGATCTATTCATATATTTGTCATTTGTGTGACCAAGTGAAGTAGTCGAAACCGGGAAAAAATCAACCAGTGCTCAAGTTTGAGGCTTATCCAGCACGTAAGCGTTTATGTATATATTGATATATTAGCGCATATTTGAATCGTACTGAACAATTTAGATTTCTACATCAGTTATTGTACAGTTAAAACTAGAAGTCCTGTCATGAAATGAGCACAAATAGCACGTTGATATACGCGTTAATGTGTGCGTTATGGCCCAAGTAAAGCTATCAAATTCTGAAGGACACTGAAGGACACCCCAACTAAGTAGAAAAAAAACACATGGTCCCTTGTTCAAAATATCAAAATTTAAAATTTAAAGAAACATTTTCGGGTAACCCGGAGGTCCATTGGCAGAAACATTGCGTGTGTTTGCTATGAGTAACCAAGAGAACCGGCCGTGCTTTGGATGCCATTCGATATGGCAATTGCGCGCAATTCCAACGCGCAATTAATCCTATATAAGCGCACTATTCGTGACAGGACTTCTAGTTTTAACTGTAGACATATAACGAGAGACTAAAACTACTCTTTTCCGGTGGTTTAAACTGGTGATGGCACCAGCTGGAATTAACACAGCACCATTTAAACCACGTAGTTTCAGAGCAGCATCATCTTCTGCAGCTTTTCGCAAATCAGTGGTCTCACAAGCAACGGCAGGGTGGAGCCAAGATTCGACATTTGCCAAATATACACCTGGAACTTAATTAGGCACCCCCTGAAATGTTTCATGACAATGAAGTTGCTGTTACTGATTATTATGTTATTGCTATGTCTTGCAGTACATTTCATCTCGTGAAACATGTTTCTGGTTGAAAGCTGCCTCAAACACATCCCCACGTCCACGTGAAGCATGCTACCCATGAATGTTACAAAAACACTATCACCCACATGCAATATCTGGGTTATAAAAGAAGAAAATTTGTCACTTCTTTTATCAGTAAATGTTGACATGGTAAGGAGAAGACTGCCAGAGGCACTAATATGGCAAATCGATGGCAGGCATGCAACAGGCATGTCATTGAAAGCTATTGGAATACAACTTGGCTATAGTCATTCTGTCATCAGCAGACTTGTCCGAAAAAATCAACAAACCAACGATGTTCAGGACAGACCAAGGCCTGGTCAACCCCGAAAGACCTTTCCGTGGGAAGATCGGAGTCTGGCACGCCTCGTTTGGCGTGAACCCTTTGCTTCAAGTGGAGGTTTGAAGCGCCTTTGGCTCCCCAACAGGCGTTTGTGCAACAGAACTGTCCGAAACCGTCTCAAAGCACTGGGTATGTGGTCCAGAAGGGCCATCAAGCGTCCATCGCAGTCCGATCATCAGCAAAGACGACGTTTGGAGTGGTGTATGGCACGACAACATTTGAATCTCATGAAATGGCGGAGAGTCCATTGGTCAGACGAGAATAGGTTCCTGCTTCACGTCACAGATTGTCGCATGAGAGTATGGAGGCATAGAAATGCTGCTTATGTGCCCAGGATCATCATGCCTACTGTTCCTTATGGTGGGGGATCAGTAATGATCTGGATATGCCTCTCTCATAATTGTAAACTTATATGGTGACTGTGCGTGGAAATTTCAATGGTCATCAGTACATCCGCGACATTCTAAATCCGGTTGTCATGCCTTATTTTCACAACCATCTGTTGGCTACTCGCCCTGTATTCATGGACGACAATGCAAGGCCACATCGTTCCCATCCTGTGAGAACATTCCTTCATAACATACCAACGCTATTACAACACTACTTTGGCCTGTAATGAGCCCCGATTTGAATCCTTTGGAACACATCTGGGACTTTCTTCAACGTCTCGTGCAAGCAAGGCATCCGCCTGTACAGAATTCGGCTGATTTGGAAGCTGTATTGCATGAGGAGTGGCAGCAGTTGCCTCTGGACCGTATCAGAAGGCTCTCGGTAGCATTAGGAGGAGTTCATGCTGTCATCCGGGCACGTGGTGGATACACTCGCTACTGACGCCAGGCACTGCTATTGTGTTCAGGAGATCACAAGTTATTTTTTTTGTTAGTAATTTCCAGCATTGTTTCATCATGGACAGTTCCAGCACCATACTTGTCGAGAGAACATTTTTCCATCTAAAACATTTGTGATAGATATGTGTATTTTTAATATTTTCATCATTGTGTTGTCTTTCATTTGTCAATAGACCATTCTTTCCGCAAACAATCACTTTTGGCTATCTTAAAGATGACATGAAAGTAATGACAGTTTCTCTTAACAACACTGCGAAAAAACACAGGGGGTGCTTAATTAAGTTCCAGGTGGATGCTAAAAACACACACAGAAGAAGAAATGCTATGCTACAGCAGTATTGTCGAGAGACAGAGGTATGTCGCTCATGAATATTTTTTCCCGATTTTTCTCCAGCTGCTATTGCCTTCTGAGTGTAGCCCTGCAGGCTTCAAAGACTCGCTTAATATCGTATTACGTAATGAGTTAGGAAGAATTGGAAAATTAAACTAACCTTGGATGGAATTTGATTCTAATTCTTCTTAACTTATGGGTGAAATAGAGATTAAGCCCCCCAGACCCTGTTGCTGGATTCCGCATTTATCCTCCCTAGGTTCCTGCTCATTACATGTATGTTTTTGTTCTACAAGGTTACAAACCTTCAAAATAGGAGATGCCGTTCACGCATGCGTACTCGATTAGTCTCTCTTTCCTCCATGAATTAAGTAGAATTAGAATCAAACTTCACACAAGATTTGTTTAATTTTCCAAATAAATAAATAATAAATAAATGAGATAACGAGGCTATGTGTCAACTATTATAGAACTTTGACCAAGGGCGAATAAGAAAATATCCTTTATGATTACTACGCGACACCCGGTGCTGAACTGTGGGTCAAAATGACATTTTTATTCACGATACTGCAAGTTTATTTTAATAAACTAGTTATCATTCTCTTCAGTGTTATAATTATTCAAATATCACACTTTCAGATCAGATAGTTAAAAAGAGTACGTGATACTGAAATGCCAGCTAGGATCACTGTGACTAGAATAAAATAGACACAACAGCACCAGTCGCCTTACGAACGCACAGATGACCCAAATGCAACCACAACCTTTGTTGATTTTTCCCCACAAAGAACCGTGGGTTCTACGAATATCCAAACTTAAACTTGCAGCGATGAGAGAGATTCACCGTCTCGACCAGTCAACTTTCCTAACGTTCACTTATAATCATAATGGTGTCAATCATTGTAACCCATTGTGGACGCAAACGAACGTCAGCCCGTATTGTCCTTTTAATACCAACACAAAAACAAGAAACATCTTAAAAGGTCAAGGCGAAGCCCTTATGTTCATGCTTTCCCTTCTCCGTTTTCTTGTATTCTGTCTAAGTAAGCGTCTTAATTTACCAGCGTCACCGGTTCATTGTAGTCTGAAGATGGCCGAAAAGCGGGTAAAGCGTCGCCTTTTGACTCATTCTTATTCCTCCTTCTCCTCCTAATCAACCTTCCTTGTTTCTGGTTCTCCAAATTCTGTTGCCCATGTTTGCTCTCCAGGAACTTCTCACCCAATTGACGCTTTCTCTATCCCTTCCTCCTCTTCACATATGATCTAACCATGCATACATTTTGATAATAAAGCTAGGTCTACGTCACCGAATGGGCAATAAGTAGTTACTGATCAAACAGGCAGAAAAAGAAGGGTTGCTTGTCATTCTATCCGTTTGGTTATACAAACGAAGCAATGAGACAATACGGTAATACCAAACATTATTATAAAATAGACTTATCCATCTCCAGGGTGTTTAAAAAAAATCTTCAATTTTATATCTTAATGGACGCAATAATGTTAGATTCCAAACACTAATTGCAGGAGTAATCATAAAAAAAATCATTAACATCCCGGTGCTTCCTTAATTAAAATTTTGCTGATGATGATATTTATTACCTGGTACACGCATGTATGGGAATCACTCCACATGCCTGGATTAAGACCAGTTCACGCGACTCTAATGAATCTTGTCAAGGATAAAAAACGCATGTCATTATCAAATGGCTTCACGACATTTGGGATACCAGTTGTTTCTTCTTATGCAATGTCAGAGGTCAGTGACTATCACATAAAATCTATAACTGAAGGACACCCCAACTAAGTAGAAAAAAAAAACACGGTCCCTTGTTCAAAATATCAAAATTTAAAATTTAAAGAAACATTTTCGGAACATTAAAATCTCATGTTGACTGCCTGTATACGAATACTGACACCGTAACAAATGGCAATCTGCAAAAAAATGCATTTGAAATATATCTTGATGCAAAACGCCCTGCCTTGACCTCATCATATATTTTGTCTGTCTTCCTACAGATTGGATTGGGATAGACAAACTATATAAAACATGATTTAATTGAGCATGTTAGAGGACTTTTGATCAGTTGAAGTCAAGAATTACTATGTTACTGCCCAGGTGTCGACAGCACTTTGTCATAAGCCCTTTATTAAGCAAAAATAACATTTTACAGACAAATTAACAGATATGACTACGAATATTTCTAACCCCCGTACAGCGTGTGGAGTAAGGGACAATATGAAGGAAAGCTCACACCCGTGCTGTTCCCCTACTCCAACGCGAAAGAGAAATGCTAGAAGATCCAGGCAAAGCACTTTTTCTTTCCCTTTCTCTCATCCTGCCTACAATCATAGTGGGTGATTCAATTAGCAAAATTATCCACTTCACGTTGCAACTAAAGAATCCCACAATGCATATAAAGTTCTTTTTCCTCATCTTATTAACCTACCTTAACTTCGGACGTAAACGGATGGTCGAATGGGTATCAGGTCGGGGGTCATTGGGAAGTCATTAAATCACGTTTCTACTATTGCCAATGTATACTGACTTTAAAGGAGTTTCGAACTTTTGAGCGTGCTTCTTTTATTGCACTGCCTAGGATTAGTTGCGCATGGCAATTTGCATTACACTAGTTTCGCAAAATGAATGACCGACTTCTGAAGACCTCGCACTACCAACACTCGAGGGGTCTCTCGGTCAAGGGTATGACTGTGCATCACCCTGATCGAGTATGATGCTTATGTACTTCTGGTTCCGTTCGCTGGTTATCCTCAACATTAACCCATGGATTGGTTTCAAGAGAAGGGAAGGTGACATGGACATAATAATTAAATTTATAACAAACTATGGAATTTAAATCAACTCAATTAAAAGACTGTGTGCATTTGCAACTGACTCTGTTTCAGACACTGCAGATAAAAAGCAAATTATTGAAAACAATTGACCCTGATTTCTGGCAATTACACCCAAAGATGACAATAAACCAGCAGCAAAAAATAATCCTAAACTATCGAGGGAATCACAGGTACTGTAAAATCAGTTAAAAAATTAAGATCTGGAACCTTGCTGATTGATTATTCATAAAAAATACTATCTGAAAATCTGATGAATATGTAACAAATAACAGATATCGAAGCCATCCTGTAACTCCACACAACTCTCAACAGAAGCAGAGGTTTTGTCAGAACCCGAGAATTGGTTGATGTTGATGAACGTGCAATTGTCGAAGAATTAAAACCACGGGTAGTAATTGGGGGTAAGAGGGTTGAAATAAAGAAAGGCGGGAATAATATTAGAATAGATATTTATATATATAATTTTAATGGCCCATCGCCGCTAAAAGCAATTAAAGTTGGATACATGAACATTGGAGAGGATTTATGTACACCTAATCCACATGTTTCAAGTGCCAAAAAATACATGTGATGTATTGAAATGTATATATTGTCAGAGCAACCATATGTCATCTTCAAAAGATTGCCCTCTCTGGAAAAAAAGAAAAAGCTATCTAAAAATAATTAAATATGACGCCACTTACATGGCTCAACCGCACACTTCCAAATCTATTTTCTCCTTTTACAATAGTAAACACCGATGCAACTGAACTAATATTAACTCAGACCGAGAAGCTGTTCCCAAATCAACATACAAACAAAATTACTCCAGTGGGCAAAAATGAAAAGACTCAACCACAACAGAGAAATGAACAGGGTAAATCGAAACCGATAAACAACAAAACCAGTTCAATAAAATCTGAACCAGAGTCAGAAGAACAACCAGAAAGAAAAACAAAAATTAGAAACAAATGGAACATCTAAATTGTATAAGAATGTTGTTACCGGCAACATGTTTGACGGGCTTGAGTACATTTCAGTTGAAGAATGTATCGATGACATGTTCGATACTCAACTACTCCTGAGCTCTTCACAGGCTAGATTCCCACATAAAAGTTCACCAAGGAGAAATACGGGAGCAGTGTCTCCCATACAGATAAAACTAGACGCCCTGTCATGAAATGCGCACAGATAACACGTCGATCTGCGTGTTAATCTACGCGTTATGACCATAGTAAGGCTATCAAATTCTGTACAAATGACCTGTGCACAAGCAGTGTTTCAGCCAATGGACCTCTGGGTAACCCAGAGGTCCATTGGCAGAAACATTGCCTGTGTTTGCTATGAGTAACCAGGAGAATTTGCCATGCTTTGGATGCCATTCGATATGACAATTGTGCGCAATTCATACGCGCAATTAAGCCTAGATAAGCGCACAGTTCGTGGCAGGTCTTCTAGTTTTAACTTTACGTCCATCATCTAAATTATCACTCAAACATGGATCACATCACTAACAATATAAGCCAGTGGAATTATCGAGGTTTTAGAGCGAATGTTACCGAATTGAGCCTTTTATGCCAAGCATATAAATCTGCTGATTTTTGTTTATAGGGCACCCCCTTGAAGAAACCTGACACTCAAGATCGTTCAGCGTTTAAGCATTATATTTCGTATGATTTCCTGGGGTGACAAAAACAACCTTCATGTTCGTGGAATGACTGTCGTAGTCAGAAACGACATTAGTCACAGTCATGTTTCGTCTTTACAAATTTGCATGCTGAAATCAAATTCCTAACTTTAGACAAGACCTTGAGCAACTAGTTCATCAACTTCCAACTCCATACATTTTGTTAGGAGATTTAATGCACACAGCCTCCTGCAGCAAAACGACTTCAAACATTAGATGAGTTTATTTCAAAATAGTTGTGCCTGTTCAATGATGGTTCAGACACTTATTTGCCGCAGCATCTAATTCGTACACATTATTTATTATTTATTGGTGTTTAAGGTCACATATTTCTGCACAATGGCTAACCATGACCGTGACAGTTTTACGGGTGGAGGAAGCCGGAGTACCCGGAGAGAACCACCGAGCAACGTCGATCAACTGTCAGCTCCTCAACATACCAACTCCACACAAGCAGGGTTAGCATTGGTTGAAGACAGGTGCACCATCGACGTGCAGTACGCCTTAGTACACAGCGTCACCGTGCCCCCACATGGGCAATGGGGGTGAAGTGTCTTGCCCAAGGACACAACACGGTTGCCGCAGGTGGGATTCGAACCGAGGACCTCTCGGCTTGCAGCCTGCACCTCTACCAACTGAGCCACCGCGCCCCCATTCGTACACATTTGTTTATCTTATAATTGCATGTCTTTCAATCGTCACTGTTTTTTTTCCTGGAAGGTTGGAGATGACTTTGGCGGGTGTGACCACTTTCCGGTTGTAATGGAAAGTGTGGTTCCGGCAGATGATGAGCGTGTGCTCCAATGGAACTTTTAAAAAGGCCAACTGGGACACTTTCTCGTCGCTGCGTTCTGAACGAGTCACAAGGAAAACAATTGTAGACAGGGCTGATCTAGTAGAACAATTTACTAAAGAGTTGTTTGACACTGCAAGCACTACCATTCCAAAAAGCTCAGCTAACTCTAAACATTTCACATACCATGGTTCGATAAAGTTTGTAAGCAGGCTACAAAGGAATGCAAGAGAAATGAACGGGAATTTAATAAGTCACCAGCAATATTTAATTTAGGCAAACTACGTATCAAGTGGGCAAAGACCAGACGACTTATAAAACAAAAAAAAAGAAAACTTCTTGGGAAATGTATTTTCTAAACTTGACCAACACATTCCCATCAATAAAATTTGGAAAATGCTTAAAAAAAAATAAAGGTAAGGAAACAAAATCAAATGTACAACATCTGGAAGATAACAACACACTAATTAATCAAAAAAGAGAAATATCAAACAAATTGGCTTCAGCATTTTCTAAATATTTTTCGTCTGAAAATTGTAATCCAGCATTCATAAAAAATAAAAAAAACAAAAGGAAAAACAAAAGATAAAATTTACCTCTGACAATTTAGAGGATTATATTAAATCGTTCTCTATGGAAGAGTAAAATAATTATTTGCATAAAGCAAAAGATACTGCCTTTGCACCAATAAAATACAGTGCCGAAAAACAAAAAATTATTCCTATTCCAAAGACTGATAAGGTCCACTGCAACACAAGTGATTGCAGACCTATTTCATTGACAAGTTGTCTGTCCAAAACCATGGCAAAAATGATTATTGATCGACTTGTCTGGTTTCTGAAATTGAACAATCTACTTGCGAATGTTCAATACGGTTTCAGAAGCCAGAGAAGCACTGTGGAGCATATGGTTGGACCGCAAACGTTCATTCAAAATGCCTTTGCGAGAAAATAACATGTGATCGCCATCTTCTTTGATTTGGAGAAGACATATCTTGCAACGTGGAAGTATTGGATTGAAACATATCTCTTTAACACTGGGTTGAGTGGGCGTAAGCCTCTTTTATTGATATTTTTTAAAGGGTCGACAACTTCAGGTTCGTGTTTGGTCTACATTTTTTGATCTACACGAGCAAGAATTGGGTGTTCTTCAGGGTTGTATTCTATCTGTTACCCTGTTTTTCTGTGAAAATCAATGGCGCCATAGACGCAAATGAGAATGCGGTAGAGTCTTCATTGTATGTCGATTCCTATTTGATTTGCTATTGCTATAAAAACATGAATGCTATTGAGCGGAAACTCCAGTTGTGTATAAACAGAGTTCAGAAATGGGCTACATAATTCGGTTTTAAACTTTCGAAGACGAAAACGATTTGTTTTCATTTCTGCAAGATCCGGAAACACACCTTGATCCACAATTGAATATAGATGGCAGTACCTTTAACGTTGTTAAAGAATTGAAATGTTTGGGTTTATTTTTTGACAATAAACTGAATTTCACTTCTCATATCAAACAACTAAGAGTGAGATGTAAAACGGAATTTAACATCCTAAAGGTTGTTGGTGTCACTGATGTTGGGGTGCTGACCAGAAAACATTACTCCATCTGTAAAGATCACTTGTTAGAGCAAAATTAGAGTACGGTTGTGTGGTTTGCGGTTCTGCGAGAAAGTCGTACCTCGAACCACTCGGTGCAATTCTTTATAGTGGTATTAGAATTAGCCTGGGTGCTTTTAGAACATTACCAGTAGATTTTGATGATCATTGAAGCGGGGAACATTCTCTTGGGAAGCGTAGAATTAACTATCACTCCAATATGTTTCTAAACTATTGGCTAATCCATGAAAACATGCTTATAATTGTGTCTCAGACAACCAATCTGTTAAATTTTTTAACAGAACCAGAAATTATTTCAAATTAGTCTCTCACTAATTTTAAAATCCCTTTCATTGATTTTAAGGCACATATCAATAAGTACATCAACTCTGTCTGGCAGGCGGAATGGGACTGAGTAACAAATAACATTGTCCGTCGCTTCCGCACTACTATCACTGATAAGTATCCATCTAGTAACCTTTTTTAGAAAAGATCGCGTCATTCGGACACGATATGATATTAGTCATACAAGACTTACACATGTATTGTGAACTATTTTACACGATCATTTCTCACCAGATTATCTGGTTTCTCACAGAAATCAACCTTTTTAATAAATTGTAGTTGTTTTTATTTTTTTACTGCAATCGCATGTGCAAAAAGTATATTATCACCTGGTTGATTTACACAATATTCATTCAAACCTTGATAACGTTCTTCATTACTATTTTCGCAATTTATTTCACTGTCATGCAAATGTTCACTTTTCGTATTTTTTAAATATATATTTCTCTTTCTGATGAAATATTGTTTACCCTACCTAAACTTTTATCGCCACGATGTAGCCTGAGCTTAGGTACTGCTGCTCCCTCCACCCGTAAAACTGTCCTGCTCGGGGTGATTCTGGCTGTCGAAAGTGTCTTTAAACCCAATAAATAAATAAATAAATAAATAAATAAATAAATAAATTAATAAATAGCCTCAGCTGCTGATGTGACGTTAAGCACCAATAAATAAATTAATAATTCCCCTTCCTCATCCTACTTGTCAGTCTTTTCGTGTTTCCCATTTTTGTATCTGCTTCTTCTTCATCATCTTTATTCATCTGACCAGGGGCACTTACTATAGAACTTTTACAATTGGATTTTCTAGAATCGTATTTCCTAGCTGTTAATATAACTGACTAAAATTAATCATTAGCATTTTAAAAGATATGGCAATTTGCCAACTGGCAATTGCCACATCTTTGAAAATGTTAATGATTCGTTTCAACCCATTTAAAGTCACAATTAAAAAATATATTTCCAGAAAATACAATTATTAAAGTTTTATAGTAGAGGCCCCTGGTTTATATCGCCGCCGCAGTATGTTTTCGGCTACAGACATAAAAAAGTAGGTCAATCCTTAAAAAATGCATTGTTTTTAAAAGTGTCGTGATGCAAAATAAACAGGAGCATCTACATGCATTGGCACCCAGATTAAAATATATGTCTTCAAATTCAGTGGGGAAACTATTTACCAAAAAAATGAGTTGTCTAATGGCTAAGGGTTACATCCCAAATTGTGCGTGCATATTTATAATAGAGTGGATAGAAAGTGCCTCGTATATCGTCAATATATGACATCTTTTTTTGTTTTGGAGCAATCAGTGTGAAGCATCGCGTCAGTCAGATATCAAATTGTTTTTTTTAAACTAATTGAATCACATTACTTGTTATATTTGAATTAAATCACAGCTCTTTCATTTCCATACTCAAGTCGCTGGGTAAATTATAATATGGCGTACTGGCGACCTGAGATCGAGAAGGCAATCTATACGCTCTTCGCGAAGTCTGAAAACACTTTCATATGTCATACAAGCATTCGGTCTTGTGCTGTTTCGAACTGCAGCAAGTTTCGCTGTAGATTGTGTGCATTTATGCCTGGTGAAAACGCTATCTCTATGTTTTAAACAGCAATGTTTTCAAGGACAGTTTAACAACAGTGATGGTCAAGGGACCGATTAAACGTCCAAGCAAAAGACGGTAGCGATGAAGGTTTTCATTCTTGGAAACCAAAGTACATATACAAGTTCCAGACCTGTAGTGCATTGCACTACCAACCTCCCGCTGAATGACGACTGGACTGAGCTTTTATTTATTTATATTATGCGAGGCCGAATAATGAGATAAAGGCACACACTCTATGTGCAATTGTTGAATTGCGTCGGTCCTTTTTTATCAATTCATCTCATTTCAGATAAAAATCCTGGAACTACCATTAATGACAGTTTCCGCACGATGGCCGGAGACGGGTACGTGGATATACCGTTGGTGTTCTTATATAGCATCGAAGGATCAGTGTTACTAGATGCATACGCCGAAAATGCCAATGTTGAAGTTGTTCTTACGTATAGACCTATATCAATAGGTAATTGTTCATTTACGTCATGAAATGACATTGTCCTTTAAGTACAGTACGTGGAAAGCACTAAATCACCCACATAGTGGCGATTCCACCCACGCAATAATTGCAAATTTGTTGCGAAGTATAGCAACCACAAGCAAAGTTCCAGCCTATGTGGCTGAAACATCGCTCCTGAAACATTGGCTGAAACATTGCTTCTGTTTTTTGTCTATATGCACAGATTTTGAAAGTGATACTTTGGGTGATAACTCCACCCCACGGGTGATTTAGTTACAATCCACTCTCCATGTACTGTAGACCATGAGTGCAAATATTGAACATTTAATTTAGTGAGAATCTTTTTTTACATGTACCAAGGGCATGTCACCAAATACCACCAAATGCCTCCAAAACACCGAATACTCCATATCAACTTTAGATAAAATCGGTCAGATCCGTTCCAAAAGGTAAAAGGTATTGTGCTGTGAATTCTACCACTCCAGGAAAAAAAAAATAATGCAGGAGAAACTTTCTTTGAACAAACTTGAATCTGCACATTCAAGTACACCGCTTACCATACATATGTATCAAATCAATGTAGACGGAAGTTCCTTGGGAAATAATTGTTTGTTTTTCCCATTTACCAACAATATTAAAGCGGAAGTCCTCATTCATGTTTGATGCCCAATCAGGCATCCAGAAGAAGTTAGTTTCGCAAGTTACTGTACAAAAGCTGCACTTCAGATCACATAATAAATATATTGGTTTCTTTCTATTTATAGCTCTCGGAGCTTCCACGGAGACGCAGAAATGTCACATACATTTATTGACTATATGTCATTTAATAATACTTGATTCCAATCGGCAGACCGGTTCAAAATACTGTAAATTCTATCATTATCATTATGCTAACGGCTCACCGAAAAGACAAAAGTGATACAAGTTAAAGCCAATACAGACAAATAGATAATTTTACCCATATTTTAAGATTCACTCATTTAGACACCTGTAATGCAGGTATAACACATTTTGCGACAATGGCGAGAGAAGGGAGGATGAATGTACAACAATGATGTGCCCTTTCCTGTCCTTTATTCGAACTTCGTAGATCATAAAGTAGCTGTAGACCCTCTCCCAAATCTCTCCACTTCTCTATAATATACCACCTGTTGGATCCAAGCTTAGTGAATGAAGGCGTAGGGTATACTCATACAAAATGATGGGGGTAGCTGTTTAACGGCAGGCCGATAGCTATCTTGTGGTCAGAGAACTGTATACCAGCACTATAAGCAGCATTGTTCGTGCCCAACCCAGGAAGGATGAGGGCCGGGTCTTCTGTCTGTCGCAAGTGGGGAGTGGTAGATTACTCTACGGCGTCTTTGTTTTTGATGTGGCGAGCATCCAATGTCTCAGAAACTCATCAATTCTGAGAGTGGGATCGCTACCGCTCTATTGCAGCTAAAAAGAGTCTCGTCCCCAATTTAGAGAGAGATCTGTTATACCGAAGATTATAATTATTCTCTTGTGGTGTAGAGATGGGATGGGCGGGGAAATCTCATCCGAGAGATAGATATTTAACCCAGACAAGTGTAGTCTGAGAAAAAATCATCATCCTTTAGTTATGTGGCGGTGCGATGGGTAGCTCTGTTAACTGAAGCGAAACTGGACACCACATTTGTTTATAAAATGCAGCCGGTAATGGAATAATCCGTCGATTATTAAATATTCAAAACGCTGGGGTGGAGGGATAAATCTCTCTCACGCAGGTATGCCACCCAATACACGCATATGTCAAAAGGTAGGTGGTGGGAGAAATTGGAACTAGCACAACAGCCGCGTCTCCTTAGAGGACTGACCGGAGTTCATTTCCATATTCTAGGAACTATGCAAGATCGCCTTCTCAGTGCAAGAGAAGAGGCTCACCCGATGGCCAATAAAGAGTTCAGCGGAATCACTCTTTTAGAGATAGATCCGGCTTGCCTGCCTTTTGATCTGGACAAGGCGGTCCAGCCGACAGGAGCCTCGGGAGGCTTACGTCCCAATTGGTACCAAATGCCTCGAAACACGGAAATAATACAGAAGGAGCTTTTCTTGGCTTAAGATTATTCTCCATTCATATCAATCATAGGATAATAAAAAGCATAAGGTCAGTAGAAGTACCTATGGCTAAAAAGAACCAACGCGATATAGATAATCCATGATATAAATGGTTCTAAACAACCACAATTATAAATTTGAATAAACAATTTTCTAATTTGTTAATTCAAATTATTAACTAAACACCGTCTGACACTTCCAAGCTATCGAAATTTATTGTGTTTGTTTTTCAAATCGTGTTATTCAGAAGGCTGAGCAAGGAATTTTCTCGTTTCCAAATAAACAAATTTATTGTCAATAAACTTCAACGACCTCTCAGCCAACCTGCCCTGCCACCCCCACTACAGTTGGAGAGCACCGTTAATCATGCCCCGTTTTCGATAGATTGACGGGGGGGGGGGGGGGGGCAGTCAAATGGTGAAATATACATTCATCAAGTAATGCAAACTCATCTTGACCAATTATTTGCAAGCAAACTGAATACTCTTTGAATTAAATTATAGACAAATAAATGCAACTTCTTAATTCAGTTATAGGATGTTTATTTATTGTCATTGAAGGTGCAGATGATATAAGATTATTTCTTGATTGTTTCTTAAAACATCAACATTAATGGAGCAAAGAACGTCGATTCTTCCTGTGACTAGACAGACTGTTTATTGGTTTAAGAGTGACACCAAATAACTGGCTTGATACACGAGGACTGATGTTAAGTAAACGTGAATGCAGCGATGTAATTCTCACTGATGTATCTGATGGCAACGTCCTGTCTTTCTCCTTTGACGAGGAAAAAAAGGGAAAACTCGCCTGGAAGCAAAATCAGAAAAACGTCACCCATTGCTTATTAATTGTAAATAATTGTGCCGTGGCTTGGTTTCGCAACTGTGTATTTCTTATGTTTGGTATATGTGTGGAAATGAATTTATTTATTTATTTATTATTTACTGTTTTGTTGTTTTTGGTTGCACGACACTTTCAACGGCCGTGGTCTTGTCGTGTCGTACTGTTGTACAGGTGAAAGAAGTCGGAAAGCTTTGGGAGAACCTCCGAGTAGCTGCGAGCAACCGTCGGGCTCTTTAACATACGAAGTAGGCCTTAGTATATTACCTCACCGTGCACACATTGAAGACTGCGTTGAATTACACACTACAAGTTTTATTGCATTTACAGAGATCCCATCTACAAAATACAAATGTCAACATAATATATACCAACATACTTTTTTTTTTTGTACAACAAATTGCTTGGGCATTCAAGTGGTGAAACTAATTTATTTTGTTCTTCTAACTTTTACAGGTATGGATATTGACAGTACCACTGATAGTCCTACGACAGACGGAATGATGTCTTACACAAATGATAGCACACAAAGCTCTACCGATCTTTCATCAGCAGGTAATTATCAAAAAGTCATTGTTCTGTAGATTATTTTGATTTTTCAAGTAAGAAGCAGCACCCAAATGATGCAACAGAAACAATGGATGCACTGCGATACGACTCGCGAATATGAATCCAGCAACAACCCTATTGATTGTTTTGTCTCTCGCTATCAAACATCGTGTTATTAATTTTAAAACATACGCTTTTTGTGTAGTATCCCAACATACATATCCTCCAATTCAACATCACATCCTGATGAGTATAATTTAATAAGTTCCGTACAAGTAAGGCTTGTTTATTCTCTTGGCTCTTCCCCGTTTTTAAGCTGTAGTGGAAACCAACCACAGAACTGATGGTGACGGTATACTTGTTGGTTAGAGATGGTAAGATTGGTGGTAGCAGCCTGTAGTTTTACCAAAGATAAAGATATGGCTAGCGCATATACTAAATATTTATGCTAGCAACATTTGTAAAATCTTCGGCTTTAGGTATGGGAATAGCTCGCACTCAGTAGTGACAGTCGATAAAAGAGGCTCAGAACAGTACAGGAGGCTAGTGAAGGGTTTTGTAGCTAACAGCATAGTAGCCCAGTTGGCAATGTTGGCAATGTTGGCAATGATCTTCAGACAGTGATAACAGTCCTCCAAACAATTTCCCATATTCCTACGCGCAAATACGTTTTGTCCAATAGCACATTACTATTTTATGCGTAACCTACAATTCTCATATGCACGAGTCTGCTATATGTTTTTGATGCACATTTGTACACCCGCACGAAATCATCCATCGGTTTTTAAGCATGCTCCCCGTGTTGGCTTTGTTGTGCCTGTGAAGTACACGGGGTATTGCAGCTAGATTGCAGTTACTGCGTCCAAAAGAGACATATTGTGTCCTATTTTTGTGATAACTATTGAACCAACTTATGGCGTTACCGATGATACCATGATATTTAAGTTTTTCTTTTAGTAAGATTGTGTGGCTTATTGTATCAAAAGCGTTAGAGATGTCTCGAAAAGGTGCTGAAGTGGTATCTTTACTATCTTTGTAAATATTTTTGGCCGCATGTTTAACCGCTGCATGACTGGATGTCATGTAGAACGATCCTTCCTAAAACCCGTACTGGGGTTGATAAAGAATAATCAAATTTATTCAGGAAATTTGTAAATAATCTTAGAAACATGTTTTTTTTTCTAGAATCTTAGAGAAAACAAGCAAAATACTAATCGGTCTATAATTTGTTAAATTTTACTCAACGTCTGATTTAGAAACATTTATTTTTTATAACCTATAAACATAAAGCTAGAAGTCAAGAGCAACGAATGACCTGTACTTATAAATGTGTTGTAAAGCTTCCACATCCATTTAATTACTCTGTGAAAAGATGAGGGAATATCTGCCCAGAGAGCTAAGTGTAGCGTGTAAACCTAACTGTTAGTATTCAAGGTATTGTATGGATCATTCAGTGTTCCGAACAAACAGGCAAAAAGGCAAGATAAAAACATCAAACGAACTGTGCCTAACAACATTTCTTGGAAAGGAATTCACAGTGTTTAAATGGTGATCTCACACGATATTGAATGGAACATAAATAGACAGAACGCGATGTGTGTTTGAATCGGTGGGTGTTTTACATAACGAGTTGGAATGGCGTAGTCATATTTCGCGAGAGCCGTAGGCTCGAGCGAAATATGATTACGCCATTCCAACGAGCTATGTAAAACACCCACCGATTCAAACACACATCGCGTTCTGTGTTTATTACACAACCCATGCATTAAATTGCATTTAAATAAACAAATTTTAATTTCCATAATTAAACCCAAAGGTGAAGAGTTTGTTTTGATTGAGGCTGTACTGATCATATGGATCGATAAAAAATCAAAACAACCTTTTCGGAACCAGTGTTTGTTGAAATTCCTATGGCTGTTTACTAACAGTAATAGCCACCAAGTGGTTAGACGCGAATGGGCTGGTGCCCATTCACGCCTAACCATTCGGTGGCTATTACTGTTAGTAAACATATAAGTACAAATATGTGCAGGTTTGCAAAACAGCTGGGAGAAACGTTTTTAAAAGAAGTTCGAAGCATGTCAAGGTGTACGAAGATTTACCGAAATAAAGTTGACCGATTTAGATATAATGGGATCCACAAAACGACACGGCGACGGGACTGGGTTAATGTTCTGGCTGGAAATGATTGGGTTTTTTAATACATATTATCTCATTTTTGGCTAATTTTTTGCGAACCGACTTTATTTTACTTTGGGCGTTTTAATTTTCACACTATGCGACAGACGGTCGATGATTGTATAACGAAATTTGGAAACTTTTCGAAGCGTAACTAAACGGTGCGGTAAAAAAGCTCCGGCTTGTATATCACCCGTTGAATACAGAATCATTTATATCATAGCGGCGATTCCGTTGAATACAAGGGTTTAAAGTTTAATTGATGTGTAATAAAAAGGATTAATAATACATTGGATACCGATTTTGTGAGAAGCGCCAGTGAAATATTCTCGTTAGGCCTGTCTCAAAACAGTCCAGTTTTAATATTTAAAAGAGAAAGTGAGGGAGGATAAACAAACGGGGTGCCTATGCGGTATTTTATTGGATATGTTTCATTCAGTCGTGGCGTACTTGCAACGAACTTTCAACTGATAATCTGTGACAAAAAGTGACAGGCATATAACCCACACCTCCCCCTCTCCCACAAACACTTGCATAAAAGGTATAATCATCGTGATTCCAGTTTGTAGCAGAAACTTCGATAGTGCTCAACGCAATATACTGTACAGCCATAATATAATATCTATAATAGTTCATATTATTAAACGTGCCAGAACTGGTGTCCTACGACGTACAGATACAGATAAAACGTTGGAAAAGCTCACGTCTGTACACTTACAGAAACGTTGGAAGACCGCACAGCGATACGCGTGGTTTTATCGTCCAAAAGTATATACCGAGTACACAATTACACGAATACATCGTGTAGCAGAGGGCCCTGATACATATTTTATAGCCTGCAACAGCGGCATACGAGTGCGCGTTTAGTTACCTAAGTGTTTACAGGACATTATAAACTTATTATAACATTATGAAGACAAATTGCTTGTAGATTTCTATATCTGAATCATTGGACGCATTTAAGGTGAAACTGCACGTAGTTACAGAGCATGATCTTTCCGGATTGATGAACATTCGCGATCATTAGGTCTGTTCGAGTAAAGCAAAAGTTAAAGGCACCTGCAACTTGTTTCGACCATAACAATTAGGGTTTTAAGAGTTCGAATATGTAATCTGAATTTAAAATGCCACTCATTCACATTATTGGCAATGAGATAATAATTGTAAGACAAATTTATCATCACCATTGTGTTAATATTCAGAATGTTGTATCAGAGCCACTCTCTTGTTTCTAAGGCAACCACGTTTCGACCCGTCTTCACTAGTTGCGATATGGCCTTAAAAACAAAAGCTCGAATTTGATTAAAATTTTACATCAACATACTGCATTTGTATGTGTCGTTTTGCATATTCATTATCCGATATCTTTGCCAGTCTACAAGGGTTCGACTGAAGGTATCACGTTAGGAGCCAATACTATAACATTTTTACAATTGTATTTTCTAGAATTGCATTTTCTACCTATTAATATAACTTTAAAATGCATCATTAGCATTTTAAAAAAAAGTGCTAATGGTTCATTTCAACCCATTTAATGTCATAACTAGAAATACAATTCTAGAAAATACAATTGTAAAAGGTTTATAGTATTGGCCCAGGTCAAAGTTACAGCACAAAAAACGGTGTTATCACTTCATCGTAATGGACGCAACTCTCGTAATGTTTTCAGTGTTATGACTTAAGAATCAGAGAAAAAAGGTAATTTTTTCGAAAAAGGTCATTTTTTCAAACTGATGGGTTTTTTCTTCAATATTTTCACGAGTTTGGGGTTTTTTTTCGAATTGAGGAATCTTGCTATCCTTATGTAAATGTTTTTATCGTAGTATATTTTATCTTCTGAAGAATTTGGGTTCATATTACCTAGCATAGGAGTTCAGTGTCTCGGCCAAATTACTTTAAATCTAATACCAAGTGACGTAATTGAAAATCAGCTTTCAAGATGAATGGTGTTGAAAAATGAGCTAAACTACTTAGGGTATTGAATTTGGTGTATGGAGGGAGGTGAGAGTGTGCTGAGTTTTCAGTGGCATTTAATACCTTTGGTTTCAATGTCGCTTATTTTAGTAAACAATCAATCTATTGAGACAAGGGGTGGAATAACATCTGTAACTTACGTAGTATGGCATATAACTCGACAACAAGCACCTTCTCTCCGAAGCGTTTTGCTCTTTAGAAATGGCTTGGATACGAAATCTTCAAAGCATTAGTCAGCTGTCTCTAATACATTTCACGCAATGATTGGATGGTGAATTGCTGTTAACTGGTTGTTCATCAAATTTTGTTTTATTAAAAGTTAATGAAGAGTGTCCATGGACACTCTTCATTAATTTGTGATAAAACCAACTGATATAAACAAAATATTATTTGCGTATGCCTTTATGTGAAACCTGAGCAAGGAAAATGGTGGCCTTTGCTGTGGTGCCCTTATTTGTTTAAAGCCCAGATATTGGCTTCTAGCACTCAACCAGTTAAAGCGTTTCTTTGCATCTATTTTAATCATGAAGTTCTCCTCAAAATATTATGAACACAAGAATTCTTATTTGGAAAAAATGACGGCAGATTTCTGCTACCTGCAACAAAAATGGTGTAACAGGCAAGCCATAACGATGATGTTTGTCCATGTTCAAAAGCACATCATTTGACATCTTTGGGAATGTGATTTGGTACTAAAATCCTTACAGAAGGTAGAAGGAAAAGGAGCAGAAAATCAAGGTGTTCTATACGTTCATTCAATTGGCAGAGAGCCGCATTTTCATATATATTTTTAGAGTAAACGTAAATTAAGCATACGTTTATATTTTTTTAATTCTAAATCGAGATATTTGTTTTAGCAGCAGGGCAATCACTGCATATGTTTTTACATCACGTTATCGGGACGTTTTCTTGAAAGACGATATGTATTGACAACTTAAGATATAACAGGAGGTATAGTATCAATGTAAGTCTTATCAGCTTCGATGTAAATGGTTTAGAGAGACAGTGTGTTGCCTTTGAACACTAACCTCTTTCCAGAAAATCCCTATTTAATCCAGGAAAAAAATATACAGGACTCATAAAAAAGTTCGCTATTGGAACATAAGATCTGAACAGTTTTCTGCTCAATAATGAACATCTGTACCAGAACAGACAATGGTTTGGTCAGATATTAACTTGCACCGCATGCCCTCTTTATCGTCCATATGTGGCATCTGAAATATTAAGTCGAACCATGTCCTTTTGTACTTCCGTGCCCATGTGCAGAACCTGACGCCAATAGATTTTAGCCTAGCGTTGACCAACTTGTGCCCCTCTTGCAGCTAAGAATGGGGCGTATCAAATAGAAATCTGCTTACTGTCGCTACTAGGATCCTGTTTTATTTGCATTTTAGAGAATCCATTCAGTATGTTTGGTATCTCCTGGAGTTAGTAATATAGACAGTACAACTGATGTAGTTACAGCTGTAACATCCGATATTGGCAGTAGCACTCGGGCAAACCAATATGCACCTACAAATTCCTCTGTGAATGGCAAGTATTTTGTTCCGCTCCACTAATGTTGCCATTTTGGAATAGAAGTTCCAGGACGAGATTCAACATTTTCAATTAGGGCATCCAAGTGCTACGCTAACCCTCTGCGGATCATAAGGAAGTCCTATGTGTTAATGAACTAACAATTGAAGAAAGATCTCATTTGGACATGCCATATTATAATTATGCGAGACGTCTTCAAAACACGTATTGGAAGCATAATCTACCATCAAAGTATTAACTATCAATGCCGTTTAACTTAACATAACTGTAGAGATAGCTACCTCACACTGGTATTTGGTTTCTATCTTGGTCCAGATATCTAATATATAAGCCGTCCCCAATTGTTTGTAACAGGCAAAGGACCGTCTATTGATTGGACGGATCCAGAATGCATATAATCCTTAGGATATGTGTTCTGTCTTTTATTTCACGCATGGCGATCAAGGTCATCCAATCGTCTGTTTTTGTATTTTTGCCAAAATATTTTCGTGCTTTTATTGCCTGTTGCCACCATTATACAGCTGATTAGAACACACTGATCTCTATTTAATTGGTTTGCCGGGAAGCTCAATGGTCACAATAAAAAAGTGACCCAGCTCAAACCGTTTTTTATTCTTTCATTTGAATGGAGGCTGCATCCGTTTCTATACACATATCGTTCGTTTCGCTGACACTAAACTATATTTTAAAAAACGCAATTGGCGGTTGCGATGCGTCAGTATCTCGAACACTAACGGAATTATAGTTTTTGTTGATCTCCGTCTTTTTACAGGGAATAATCCCCCCCCCCCCCCCCCCCCACACACACACACCATAAAAACGACGGAATCAAGACCACTTTCTGTTTATGGCCAGGTAGCTTTACAATAATTCATTTGTAAAGATCAGTAGATGTACGGAACATGACCAAGAGGTCACCTGCGATTAATGTTTGTCAGTTACTTACCGTCAATCTTATTATCGCCGCACATAGAACATAACCGAATTAAAAAATAAATCTGTTTTCAAAGATATCACTGGTATCCAAATTGCTACGAGTTCTCTGTAAGAAATACCCACTATGTAAGAAAAGACAGTGTTGTCTCAATCGACAACCTATTCTTGCATCTTAAAATCTGTTATTCTGTTGTAATAACATTACCTGTAAAAGTGGAAGTTGAATCATGACCCTTTTATCAGAAAATCAGACATCGAAAGTATGCATTTTCTCAGTAGTTTAACCCTTTACCCAACATAATGGTCAAAACCGACCAGCGTTATTCTCAAAATACGCCAATTAATTTTCATTATATTTTAATTTTTTGTCTCGAAAACATGGCTATGACCACTCCCCTCTAGGAACGAGCTCGTCGAGCTCGTTCCCATGACGGGTCATAACCTATGTTTTTAGACAACGAATGAAAACAATTAGTTATTCAATTATTTTTTTTGCAAGTGTCGTCTGCTTTTCATGTTAGGTAAAGGGTTAACATCCTCAAGCAAAACTACAAAAAAGAATGTTGAATAGTAAAACAAAACTATTTGGACATTCCCATTAAAGAGGCATTATTTTTGACAACTAAAAAATAATATTGCTACCCTACATTTGAACGATGTAGTGATTCTAAAGCAGTACATGTATTTTTAGCGCGGGTCAGCTCAATATTGTCAGGTGAAGCATTCAAAATGAAAACTATGCCCGCGGGAAATGTATATTTAGAAGATCTGATTTGTAGAACTCGTTGGCATAATTAGTATTTTTCCACTGCAAGTGTGGCACATCTTCCAGATGCTCTCGAACACATCGGGATTTGAACCACGTTTCTCAGACAAGTGAAGAACTGTTAGGTCGAGAAAAGTACACATTGTCGAATAATTTGTCCCCACTGACCGATTGTAGAATCCTAACCGGAAGAACAAATATCTCCTGGAGACCGGAAACTAACCTGACTGACATGGATAGTTGACTGAAGAAGAACAATAAACTTGATTGACGCAGTCTGAGCACGCGCGTTCTGGGGAACAAATATTTTATCTCAAGGTGAATCTTGAGGTGTCGCTGCGAGAAAAAAAGAACATGAAGTAGTATTGATAGTTTTTATTTAAAAATATAAAAGACGATGAACAATTTGTAATTTGACGTGTGTTCTTGGGAAATTATTTCCCCTGATATTCAATTCTATTTTCGATCGAATTGACAATGTTTCCAGTTTTGGACATCTATTCTTGTTTTCTAAAAACATGTCCTATCAGACGCAAATGCAAATGAAAATATTTCTAGAAAAATTATTTTTCATTTTAAATCAATAATTTAAGATTTTTTTAAAAAGGTTTACACATTATTTTTGTTAATTTTGCAGTTATTGTTTTCCAACACTGTTGTTTTTGTACAATCTAACTATGATGACTACAGATGATGTTGCCCTTTCAATGAGGCGTGATGTTCATGGTCTCTTGCTCAGAATCAATTGTTGTGATTTTAAAATGTTCGTAGCTCTCCCAGGTATAGATTACTCGGGAGCAAAATAAATGACAATTAAAAGAGAAGCCTTTGGCAATTGTACACCTGGAAATGTAAAGTAAGTCACAGGTGCCAAGGTTACAATGGATCAACTTAATTTGATAGATGTTCTACCCCATAAGCCCGGGGTGCGATTCCCCACTCAACTTGTTTACAATGCCACCTGGTGTTCAAGCAAGACACCAATGGAAGCAATAAGCTCTAAACTCCCAAGTCGACAATCCCCTGGGATGACAGGAGTCAGTGATCCCTCGATAACATCAAATGCCATTTAAAAATGTTCAAAACTGTCAACCCTGAAATTCCCTTGCGACAGGTAGACGTCAAGGTGATTTTGAAAGGTTGTGTTTATGCTCTAATGATTATACATACAAGTAGCGATTATTTCGGTTAAAGTCTTAGAACATTTTGATAAATATAAGTTATTACTACAATGCGGGTTTACAAAATGGCGTATTGAAGACCTCGTCCCTTGGTATATATATCGACAAGTCCGTTAGGTAATAACGAATTTATACTACAATATTCCTCCGTTTCTTGACTTGTTCCCATATATTTTGACAATAATTCGGCGTTCATAAATTTATGTTTTTATGAATGAAGATGATGACGCATTGCGTTCTTGCGCTGTACATGACGTAATCCCCATTCCTTGTTCTTCTTGTACGATGACCGCTGAAGTCTGTGTTGTATTCTTCATGTTTAACGCAAGGCAAGCCTATATAAAAATATCATATTGGCAAAAGAAAGATTTAATCTAATTAATTTCGTTGAGGTGGTTATTTATTTATCATTTAATTACTGTTATCGAAAACGATGACCTCGACATGTGTAATCAGTTTTCGATGAGCGCACCTAAAAAACGTTCTCTTTCTGAATCTAGTGACCACATGTGTGGTTACTACCCTCAATACAGATTTTGTATTTGGTCTACTTGCATTGGAGAAATACTTTATACGTGCGATAAACAACCAGATGTGGATAAAGCGATTAAGGTGAGATCCATAGGATGTGTCCTGGAAGCGATTCCTGGAAAAGTGTAGGCCTGCTTATAATCAAATAAGAAGACCAAAATACATGAGGACAGTATATATGCCTCCCATCAATTCAACAATGGTATAGGAGCTAGATTTTATGAGGAAGCACGAAACTCGGTTTGGCCTAGTTAAGGGAATTTTGTACTTGAGAGATTAAAAAGATCCCTATTGACTTCGCATGTGTTAACTCAGTGGACGGATGAACAATAATTTCCATAACTAGATGGTTTTGAAATCGCAAAACGAATTTCCTGAAGACACCCAACGAAGCACGGCTAACGAGGAAGCGTCGAACAATGAGGGAAATGTACCTGTCGTTTCTTTACGTACCAAACCGCTCAATAAAGCGAACTACGTCGTTTGTTTTTAATGAGAAATGTCAAAAATATGCAAAACTTTGAAGTGACGTACAAACGTCAAGATGACAGCAAATCGAAAACAAACCTGCTGTTCCTTAAAACATACTCATGATACTTAAATTGCAGAAAAATCTGACGCATTTTAATTTTGGACCATATGCTCCACTATGACGTCACCTCAGCGTTAGCTTTTTGACGAATGAGGATTTCCTTGGACGGCAGAACATTTATTAGGTATTGTTTCTTGTGGAGTTTATATTCCTGAAAATTCGAAAGGCTAAGGCTCAAAATGAGGTTGAAAATAAAAGGAAGAGAAAAACGTAAAATTGGCATCACTGGCATCGGTTGTGTCAAATTGAAATAAACAAAGTAGGGTTAACCCTTTACCTAACATGAAAAGCAGACGACATTTGCAAAAAAAATTCTTGAATAACTAATTTTTTTCATTTTGAAAAAAATGAAAAAATCATGAAAATTAATTGGGGATTTTTGAGAAGAGCGCTGGCCGGTTTTGGCCATTACGTTGGGTAAAGGGTTAACAACTTAATATCATCATAATAAGGTGTGGTAAGATTCTCAAGTGTGTACTGTATTAAATGGACGCAGGTGGACTCAAGGACGTAAGGTTTTTAATAAAGAATAGAGAAAATAGGTTAAAACGTCAAAGTTTCAAAATGGCCCCAAATCGAAAAAGTGAAGACAGCTATTTCTACAACATACTAAAATTTCAGAAAAGTTCGACGGATTTTCATTTTTGAGCATATGGCCCTCTATGACATCACCTTAGCGTTCGAGTAAAATGGTTGAGAATTTCATAGGACGGCAAAATTGTTCCCCAATAATAAAGCAATCATCTGCAACCAAAGCAAATAACCTTGAATTAAATTATAGACAAATCAATGCAACTTCTTAATTTAGTTGCAAGTTGATTATTTATTCTCATTTAAGGCGCAGATGGTATACGATTAACTGTTGATTGTTCTTGGGGCAAAGAATGTCGATTCTGTTTGTTACAGGACAGACTGTACATCAGTTTAAGAGTGACCCCATACAATTGACTTTACACACTTGGAATGATGTTAAGTAAACGTGAATGCAGCGAGGGAATGGACGGAGTCGACTAGTTCCTGTGTATCTCTTCTGTCGGAAAAAAAGTTAAAACTCGTTTAAAAGCAAAATGAGAAAAAAACGTCACCCATTGCTTATTAGTTGGAAATAATTGCACTATGGTATGGTTTCGTAACTTTGTATTTCTGATGTTCGGTATATATATTTATAAACGACGTTATTTGTCTATTTATTTAGTTAGTTACTTTTGTTCTATTGTATTTTTGGTTTCACGACATTTTCAAAGGCTATGGTCTCATCGCGTCGTACAGTTGCACAGGCAGAAGAACCTGGACCGCATGGGGAGAAACTCCGAGCAGCAGCGAGTAACCGTCGGGCTCTTTAACATACTAACCGCCAAAGACATCGCACCCTCTGTTTACAGCGTGTTCACCAGTACGCCTTAGTACGTTGTGTCATCGTGGCCCCACTGAACACGACGTTGAATTACACACTACCTGTTTTATTACGTTTAATAAGATCCCATCTTCAAAATGCAAACGTCAAGGTAATATATGCCAGCAGAATCTTTCGAAACACAATTGTACAAGAGATTGATTGGGCGTTCAACTGGTGAAGCTAATTTATTTTCACTTTTTACAGAGCTGGATATTGACAGTACCACTGATAATCCCACGACGGACAAAAATGACAGCATACAAACCTCTACTGATCTTTCACCAACAGGTAATTATTACAAAATCGTTATTCTGTACATGTCATTTTATTGTTCAAGTAAGAAGCAGCACCTAAGTGGTTAAATAGAAACAATGGATGCAGTGCAATACGACTCGTGAATATGAACTCCATTGCTTGTCTTATCTCTCGCAATCAAAAAATATGAAACGCACCGGCTTTTTGTGTGGTACCCTCCCATACATATCCTCCAATTATCTTCCAATACATATCATCCAATACAACATGACGTTGTGATAAGTATAATCCAATAAGTGCCATACGAGTAAGTTTGGTTTATATTCTTGGCTCTTCCCAGTTTTTAAGCTGTAATGGAAACCAATCCCAGAACTGATAGTGTCAGTAACTTGTTGGCTAGAGATGGTAAGACTGGTAGTTCCAGCTAGTTGTTTTATCAAAGATAAAGATGTGGCTAGAGCCACTCTATAGGTATTGGTTCACAACATTTGTAGAATCTTCGACTCTAGTTATGGGAGCAGCTGGTAGTAGTGACAGACAATATTAAAGGTACGGAACAGTATTAGAGACAGTAGAGGAGCCAGTAAAGGTTTTTGTATGTAACACCATGCTATCCCACTTAGCAATGATAGCAATGACCTTCCAAAAATATCCCCCAGATACCTACGCTCAGATAAGTTTTGTCCAATGGCACATCGCTATGTCATACGCAGTCTACAATAACCGCATGTGCTATATGTTTGTGGGCACATTGTACACAGTACAAATCACCCCTCTGTTTTAAAAGTATATATCCTGTGTTGTCTATGTTGTGCTTCAAAAGTGCATGCTGATATAATCAGCAGACAGTCCCCTGTAGCATGCGCTAGATTAAGGGCCTCAAAAGACTGACTCGGTCTGAGATGAATCTAGTGATTGTGTTGGACCTTTTGAGACGTGGTTATGAGAAGAGGTCGCGATATAGTCTTAGTGAGGTAGGAGAAGCTGAAATTAGATAGGGTGAGGGTCTAGAGAAGCCAGAACAGGCAATACGACTGAAAATAATAACACACAGCTAAAATTGCTCCACGTTTATGTCTCTTCTGTGCTAACGGTGTGCCCTCCCATTGAATCGAACGACACAATCCCAGTATGTTAGACCCATTAACACTACGTGCCGTGCATACCAATCGAGTGCAATTCACGGTGGCGGGCTCATCCGGACTCTTTCGGCATTTTTGTGATATTTTCCGGTGTTCTTCCATCGGGTCCAATAAACCGTAGAACATATTCCCACTATAGAAGAGACATTCCACTTCCAGGCTCATGACAACCACTATTGGTGGTGGCTTTCAGTAAACAAAATATATGATGGAAACAAGTATCGTCCTAACAACAGGCGCTGCGCATGCGCACCCATACCACGTATCACCATGCCGATAACATCACAACAACCCGCTTATGTTGCTACATGATAACCCTCGTGAGACCCACAAAGTCCTGACAGTACACCTCTGTATGACGTCACATGAGAACATCCACAAGATAATCCAAAACTGGTATGAAAACCATATTCACTACTACTTCTGTCCTGGCAATCAAAATGACAATTTGTGTCTAAACTGGAAGTTATGCTTCAATGGCGTTTCGAAAGGTTTAAGCAAAAAGCTAAAATTTGTTGTTACACTCATAACACTGTGGAGGCCATGCGCATGATGCGATAAAGTAATAAAACTTGTTCTCAGTTCAGAAATTCGACAGAGTCTGAAATATTATTTTCAGCCTTACGGTGGAAGAAACGATAATGTTTACTAAAATGAAAGATGCATGCCAATTAAGACCTTGAATTATTCTACATATCTAGAGTGTAACGAACTGTTCCATAGGGTTGATAAAAAACAAGGTATATATATATATTACAAATAATTTCAGACTTAGTTTTCCAAAATAATTTAACACATCTCTATCCTGGAAGGGAAAGGCATAACCAGACTGGCACTCTCCCTGCCCTTCCATATGAGGGATAGAAGGACGAAAATGAGGGAGTGAAGAAGGAAGAAAATATGAAGAAATCTGGATGAAATTCGAAGAGAAGGAAAATGACTAGGGCAACATCGTGAATTCCAGTTTATTCTTCCAATGAGGTTTCAATTTGGCCCGAGCCCAAAGTGTCTCTGGTCTTCAGCATCTGGTACAGAGTCGCCTTCTCAATTCGGCCATCGTCATTCCTTCTGTGAATACTGAGTTCAACAACAATAACAGATTTTAGTTCTGACAGGTAAGAACCTGATCAGAAGCAAGGACGAGATTATCAGACACGTTCCAACGAACACAAGTATGCTTATTGGTAAACCATTATCAAATTATATTTTGAATAAAGGGAGACTACTCAGATGATTTGATCAGGCCCCATGACTGACCCGATAATACAATATTGACAATAGGGATTAGAACAGGAAATGTATTCCGTATATGAAAAGAAAAAAACATTGCGGTTAGCCTTTTTTAAAAAAAAAAAATTTTCTGGTCGTCATTATCGGATGTCCATTTCTAACTCATTCCATATTTTAGGGAGTGTAAAGACAGGAAAATTCTCAAGGGTTCTGATCCTGGGTGTGTGCGTACTAGGTCGGTCTGGTGTGTATTCAAATTGGTTTGATATTTACAATTGCGAAGAAGTTAGCAAAAAAATGGTGAAGGTTCCCATTGTACAAATCATAGAGAAGTGAGTCTTCTAATTTGTATATATTGTATCTTCAATATACTATCTTTGATAAATATTGGATCAGAGTGGTCGTTTGTGCCAATTTGGAACATAAGTGCCTTGTAAGTAAAGTTTTCAACAATCGTTATACCAAGAGTATTAAGGATTTATCATCGTTCATCTCACCATCGATTTATTGATAAATCGATTGTTTATGCAGACATCCTGATGAGTGAGCTTCCTTACTCTGTGACTTGGATCAAGTAAGATGTATTTTATTTTCTTTGTGTTCAGAACCAAGCATTTGGTGATGCAACAATCTGATATTTTTTTCAAAGAGCTCATCGAAATCTGAGACTACGGGGTTTAACCCCGCTTCATACCTGTATACTGTGATATCATCTGCAAATGATGGGAGATTTAATGTCGTTGAATTAATTTAGTGATATATATGACGAGAAATCAAATGGGCTTGAAATAGAGCCTCGTGGAACTCCATGTGTTATTTCGGCTAGATTGTATTTACTATCGCTAAAAGGGACATATTGAGTCCTATGTTTGTTGGTACTCTTGAAGCAATTTATGGCGTTACCTTTAATACCAAGTTATTTGAGTAAGATTTCGTGGCTTATTGTATCAAACGCGTTAGAAAGGTCTTGAAATGGGATAAAGTGGTCTCTTTCTAGAATTTTAGAGAAGACAGCAAAATACTAATATTATACTCAACGTCAGTAGTAGGAGAGGGATGGACCGTGCCTCGTTGGGTGGATGGAAAGGAAAGGGGGAAGTGATGTAATTGTCACGTAACCCAGTTACGTCATGTTTGTGAGCGGTAATATTGTGGCGTTATTCACATATTGATACGTGGTGACAGAGCACAAGCGCAGCGCGTGTTGTTAGGGTGACACCTGTTTCTGTCGTCCATTTTTTATTGGATGCCGGCATCTTGGTTTCTGTTTATTATTTATTTATTTATTTATTTATTGGTGTTTAGGGTCACATACTTATGCTCAATGGCTAATCGTGACCGTGACAGTTTTACGGGTGGAGGAAGCCGGAGTACCCATAGAGAACCACCAAGCATCGACAAGCAACTTTCAGTTCCTCAACATTCTAACTTTGTTCAAGCTCCGCTCAAGCAGGGTTACAGCGGTTGAAGACATGTGCACCATCGACGCGCAGTACGCCTTAGTACACGGCGTCATCGTGCCCCCATGTAGGCAAAAGTGCCTTGCCCAAGGACACAATGCAGGTGATCCCGGACGAGGATCGAACTCGGGACCTCGAGCATAGAAGTCCAACAGTCTACCACTGAACCACCGCGCCCACCCTTGGTTTCTATGGTATCACGTGGTTGCTATTTAACCTGCAGACCTGTAGTATGACGGGCATATGTTAGGAGGATGCGTTCGATTGAAAAGGAGTGAATTTAATTACCCCGAAACATCGGATACTTCGTAGAATTACCCAAACAGACCCCACAATCGCTCCAGTCATAAACAACACCAAAACTACTGAAACAGACTTGTCGAAGGCACCATCTAGGGCTTATAATATTAGCACGTCGTGTTATAATGCACGTTCCTTTGTATAAGAATACATATAATTACCACAAACAACCCAATAATGCCCCCAAATCCCCCCAAAATCACCTAAACGGACTCCCCAGAATCCTCTTTTTTCCAATAATAGGCGCGTTCGGACTTTGTCTAGCCCCTCTTGTTCTCATCCAAGGACCAATGGAGGGACCACTTCCCCTAAATGACGACCATGAAGCCTTTTTTCGTATCCCGACTTTCATGCCTTGTGTATGGTAAAGGAAAATAATGACACATTCTAATTTCTTTCATTTAGATAACAATGAAGTAGTTTCTTCTTGGTACATTCTTCTTTGTGGAAACACTTTTTTATGGTATGCAGATTGTCAGATATTCATGAACAGTGTTTCTGCAGATTGGACATCTTCTCAGTCGTTTGCAAAAGTCTTTGCACAGCCACAAATGATTACAATGGTTACGTTGCGACAATGGCTTCAGCGAATAAGCAGACACATTTCATCCTCTGCGAATCTTCCATTTCTCTCAATGAGAGGGGCTCACGATTTAACCAGTTCCAAATTAAAAACCCAGCAAATAATCACGAAAAGCAGTATGAAACAACGGCTTTATGTTTCAATTTAAAGGGGGTACTATTGTTTACATTCTGGATTCTACCAGAAATGCGGAGCAAAACAAAAACTTAATCCAGTTTGGAAGTGACTTAATATTAAAGTCAGTATATCTCATCTTTCTTCCTTGCGTCTAAATTAATTAACAAGAGAGAAACGGTTAACCGTGACAGAATTAATATATGCAAGGAGAGAATTTTGCCCCCAAGGGTAGAACGACACACCGCATTTTCCAATTCGGGGATCTTCGGTTCCCGTTTATAGTCCGTGCAGAAACCCTATGTTGGGTCAATTATGATTCAGAGTGATTATAAGTTGCACTTGTTTCATGGATAAAGTGTTAGAATTACTAATTCAGAATCAAAATCAATAGATAAATTAGTTTGCATGTCCCAACTGCAAAATTGCTCCACCTCAATAGACAGCCAGGAAACGAAAAGCAAGGCTGTCTGATTCAGGTATGACTCCAACCTGAGCTTTATTTTGTGTTATTAATTCGCCGACGGAGCTGCTGCCTTGGAAAAAAATAGATAATGATGGACTGTCATGGAAATATTTTTTTACCCCTTTCTGCAACCTTGCCATTGTTCTAACTTTTAACTCATTGTTTATGTGAAAACTACACTCACACAAACATTTGGCGTTTCAAAACCTGTCGTGCTTTCATCCATCCTGTGCATAAATATAAGAAGGGTGGATGTCAGATTCAGAGATGGTAAACCTAAAAGATGCCGAAAGGCTGGGGGTGAGGCTTTCCTCTTTGCCTCCTCTTGAGACATTAGAATGAAGACTGACCGCCAGTTAAACGGGCTGTTTTCGTAGAAATAATAAGTTCCAGATGGGATATTCCTCCCAGGCGTCAGTATTTCCACCTGGTTTGACAATAAAGGGAAATGGGGCTCCCGACCTACAGGAGCCGTGTCCAGGGCACAGGGCAAGGTAGACACTAAATCTCTTCGGAGAAACGTTATCCCCTCTTGAATCCTTCCATTTCGCGGGCGTTATCGGGGTGGGGGGGGGGGGGTGTGTTCCGCGGGACCTCATGATAAGCATTCCGGTAAAGAGGGAGAACAAACCTGAGGTGATTCATCCTGTCAGTGTCTTCCTGCAGCTGCCCTAAAACGTAAAGCAGATGCCGATACAATGTGTATTAGAGCGCATTTGAGGAAACCAACTCAAGCCAGCCAGCAGTCCCCTCCAAAATAGATACTGGCTGTTGTGGAGAGGGTTACAAAACCACCGGTTTTGTCCCCAGAGGAGAGCTAACTGAAAGTGAGCGAGGAAATGAGAGATTCCCGTTACCCGAGTCCGATATCTCTGAGGACAAAATGCGGACGTTGGAGATTTTAAAAGGGTACACTCCCTTTCTCTCCTCACTCAGGTGTACTGCAATGCATGGCCCCCATGCAGGCCTTACGCATTGGGGTCTAGTTATGTGGCTGATGAATACAATTTAAGTTCGATAGTCTTCTGGCTCTTCTCCCTCTGCTGCTACATCAATATCTCCAACTTCAGGTTCCCTGCACAAGCGACTGGCGGTGACTCATCCTTGGGGACAAGTAGAGGACGTTTTTCCATGCGACTAGACCTCATATCTACCCATGTCCTGAGCAGGGAGGTGTCGTGGTTTATTGTGATCCTCCCACGTACCCTTCTCTGAACCAGGTGGGTGTTGATCCTGCGGTCAAAGAGGGTTTCACCCTCGCCCTTTATGGGGATACTTCCCCATTAGAGTTGGGCGATGTGGTGCTAACACAATATCTCTGATGCTTCTATTCATAGCTGCTTGAGGGGAGTTATGGCTCGACCGCACGAACATGTGACCTGGTGGTGGCAACAGGAAGCATTATTAGTAAGGTTGTGTTCGTTGGCTGAGATTCATAACCTCCCACTCCTTCACCTAAGAGGGTCCGTGGGAGATTCAGTGGGCAGTGATGTCCACTGTTGGGCCCCTAATTTTACTGCACGGTTGTGTGATCTGGACTAGCTGCCGACGCCAGCAATTCATTTGCACTGATTTGTGAAAATGGGGAGTTGATGAAATATTGGCTGGACAGATTCTCCAAATGACATATTTGTGTTCCTCTAGAGTTTACCATACCAATGAGAAGCGATCAGAGCAACCCCTTTAAAAAGACTAATGGTGGAGTCAGATTCCCAGTATTTTGACAGGGGTTAAGTCTTCATCTTCATGCTAGTACTCTCTTTTATCTGGCGGGAAGTTGTCAATGCCATAGCCCAAAATATGCCCCCACACCGGGACGGTTCTGTTGCATTCTATCTGCAAATACGGGGCGGTTCTGTGGGTTCCCTCCTCTTTAAATATCCAAGGGACTGTTTTTACAAATAAAGAGTTTCTCCCTCATAAGGTCCCCATTATCTTGGAAATTTAATTTGGGGAAACCTTTAAAAGGTTTAAAGTTCCGTGGTTAGTGAGGGTCCTGTCCCAGGGTCTAAGTTAAAATTTGTTAGCTGTAATTTCTCTCGGGTTTTGGATTTTCTGCAAGTGTCATGCCAAAGTCCTACGTCATTTGACTGTTAGTGTAGTTATTCCGGTTGTCCGGCCAAGGTTTGTGTTGTGAAATATAAGGGTTTGTTGTGGTCAGAAAAAAACTGTTAGCTGGTATTCCAACAGGGAGAGGAGACATCTCCGTCCCTGGTGCATGGTTTTAAATTATTATAGTCATAATATAGATTTCTGTTTCAGGTTCAGATTGGCTAAGGGGAAATTTTCTGCCTATAACATACTCCCTTATATACAAGAGGATTTTGAACATGGAGAGGTGTATTTTGTCTATACACTCCGATTGTAGAAGCGAACACCTCCCACCCGATAAATAATTATCTTCAAGTAGCCGAAAACTGACCTGATTAAGGCAGTTAGCTGACTGAAGAAGAATAACAAACTTGAATGAGAAACTGAGAATCCATCAGCTGCGCAACTTGGGATACAAATTGTCTTTCAAAAGTTAAATAAGTCCAATACAGATAAGATATTCTATAATATATCTGACATATTAGACTAAAACGCGTAGTCATTAAAGACATCAAACTTCTTTCCCTCAATGACATTTCTCTTTATTGTGCTGCTTGCTCTACCCGGCTCTTATAATGCTTAGTAATGCTAAAAGCAAGAGGCCATCTTTATCTTCTAACATTTTACAACAATAGAAACGATCAGACATTCCATCTTACTAAACTCATACACGCGGGTTTAGCATCGGTTGAACACAGGTATTCCATCGGCGAGCAGTACACAACAGTACACCTCCGTGGACTGATCGCTTTCCACGAGTGGGCAATATTTCCACGAAAGCAATAATATTAGATTCCAAACACTAATTATAATCCATAAAGAATAAACATCAAGAAGTCAATTAATAATGCACCGGATGCAACCATGTGCATCATTAATAAAAAACGTGTTACTGATAATTTTTATTACCTGGTAAATGCATGCGTGGACATCACTGCCCACGCGTGGATTACGGCCAGTTCACGGCAACTGTATTGTAAGCACACTGCGCCACCGTGCTCCCACTCGGGCTATTGGGATTAAGTGTCTTGCACAAAGATATCAAGCAGATGACGCGGACCAGGATCGAACTTACGACGTTTCTCTCTGAAGCCCCTTCTCTATCCAATAAGCCACCGTTCCCCCAGGGGTTGAATATGCTGATCGCAACATGCAAAGTAGGGCGAATGATAGCAAGATAAAATCTCGAGCACATGAGTGTCACTTGAGTGGAACAAGCTGTCATCTGCAATTCTAAAGCATTTGCAGATGACACTTCTTTTCCACTCAAGGGACGATGTGCACCATTACAGAAGAAAATTACAACCAACAGATGGCGCCGTTAGAAAAGAAGACCGATTTATTCTACCTATTATCAACACCAAACAATCGTTGTAGTCTGGTTCAAAAATCGTTCACCGTTCTTGATTGCTTGATTTAACTGCAAACAAATCAAAGGCAGATAAACAGATCTGAAACATGCACTAAAGTAAGTTCAGTTATTTAACCCTAAAATACAAACCCGGAGATAGTTTTGACCTTTTTCCATTTACAGTGTCCATTCAATCTAATTACAGATTCCAAGAATCGATTGGGGTCATTTTTGTTCACCTGTTGCAGGCAAATCGTTGTGTGTTTATTGTGAAAAACGCCACGTCCAATAGGGAAAGCTATATCGTGTCTCGTGTCAGACAGTTTTACGGGTTGATATCGGCGGAGTATCAGAAGGGCACCAACGAGCAACGGCTAGTAACGGTAGGACTCTCCAAACCACTACTCCGGTATAGGCAGGGTTATCATCTGTTTAAAGCGTTTATACCATCCATATGCAGTATTCACTGCACCGCCCATGCTCCCACTGAATTCGACGTTGAATTATTTATAACCTGTTTTAATGCGTTTATGCAGATCTTGGCTTCAAGTGCATATGATACGCCAATCGTAATGTCTTCAACAAAAATCGTATCCCAGATGGTTTGGGCGTTCGGCTGATGAAGCTAATTTATTTAGTTCTTCTGACTTTTTACAGCGCTGAATATTGTCAGTACCACAGATCCTTCAACGACAAACGGAATGATGTCTTACACGAATAATGACATGCAAACCTCTACCGCCCTATCACCAACAGGTAATTGTTACAATATCATTACTCTGAGCAATATTTTTATTTTCGAGTGAGTGGAAGCACCTACAAAAGGCAAGGGAAACAACGGATACTGTACGGCATGGATTGTGGATATGAATCCAGCAACATTCACATTGCCTGCCTTAGTTCTCGCCATCAAACATGCGTTAATTCGGACATTATTCTCAGGTATATATTCTCCAATACCGACTCACCATATCTTTATAATCCCCCAATACCCAGATGATTATACGGAAGGCTTCATGTTAGACCTATATACCCATAGCCCACATACCCCCATTCTACAAAACTGGAAGAACCACAGGTGTCTAGGGGCATTTTCATCCGAACAATCTTCCAAAAATTGCACACCACCATGTCATAAGAATCCTTCAGTCTAACAGAGTAGCTTGTCTTGTTTATATAAAAAACGGTGCCGCGCAACTTAAAGCTTTACCTAACGAACCGGCTGCACCCGCCCGCGTAATTTACAAATTAAGTATTTCAAAAAATACATTTTTCAAAAAAACTATATCATGTGACCCCCTCATCGTCAACTCATTCCGACGAGGAGTCACATGATATAGTTTTTGTTAAAAGTTTCAAAAAGTGTAAAAAACAATAACTTAAATTATAATTTAAAATCGTGTGCTTTAGATAAAGGGTTAACGCATGTTTGATGGAACAATTGAAAACGTGCTTCTCGAGTTGCTTCGTCGGCATTTTAAAACTTTAACTTAGCGCATCTTTATATTTTACAATTTATACAATGTTCATGGGCCATGACAGCACAGTTAATGAAACAAATGAAGAACCAAAACATGTGTATGTTTGGTTTCATGTAACCAAATTTGGTTCCCCTGCCAGAACAAATTAAAAAAAAACAGTTTTGGTTCTTGGAGGAACCAAAATGTTTCTGTGTGCGCGCAGGTGACGCGCAACATGGGCGAGCCGTGGACTCTTCAACCTCAGTCTATTGCGCTCAGAAATAAACCACCGCTCTACCTGACAACGTACAATACTTTGATACTTCAAGTTTTATTACATGCCTGTTCTATGAAATCTCCATCTACAGCAACACTAAACCATGCGGAAAATGAAAATCCGTACCGCACGCATGCGCCGAACGGAAATCGGTGAGCAGACGACGATTGATCACTGGAAACTGAATCAATTGTGAAATAACTAAACAAATGTTTGAAATTGAAGGATATGGCGATTTTAATGTGTACGAAAATAGCGAAGAAATAAAGTCGATATATGAAGGGGATAAGGAAGAAGAATAAGAGTTTGATCACGAGCATTTGGTTGGCGACAAAATGCGTTCTTTTTGTAAATGTTTTTTATTGACTTGAAGGCGTGTAATAAACACCGAACGAAACGAGCGTGTGATTGGGTTAATCGATATGGCACTTGCTCAATCGCGGAAGGATAAAACTCGAGGCCTGCGGCCTCTCGTTTTATCCTTCCACGCTGGCACGAGTGCCATATCGATTAACACATTAATAGTACAGGCGTTGAACCAAGTAAAGTGGTCGTACCCGGAAAAAAATATGGGACATGTGTCATTTTGAACAGGAATATCTCCCGAAGAACATATCCAAAATCCGCAAAAATCCGCTTTGGGGAAAATTTGTTATAGCATTTATACTGATGGTGGTGAAAGAGCGAATTTCGATCAATTTTCCGAAACCAGCATTCCAACGTTTGCGAACGTGAGGACATAGATTTGTGTGAATCCAGTTTTTTTCAACTCACTAACACACAGGGTAAACAGAGTGTAAACAGAGTGTATCATCACAGTCCACAACACCGGTGCACATCCCGAATAAAGAGCGTTGTTTTATAGAAATTTGAAAAATAATTGAATTCTCACTGCCAAACTCTGTTTCTGCCTGTTTATCTGACATATCACGAGATATCTGCGATCACTCGGCACACAAAGCTATTCGCTAAATGGCCACATGCTCCGGAATTATTATTTTTGATATGCTTGTCATTTTTTCTTTGTCTCCTGTTGAAACCTAGCGGTGTTAGCACACACGCGAGACAATCGTCAGTCACATTTACTTGTTGGTTTGCTTGTTTTCTATTTCTCTGTCCTTTGTATTTCTTTTCAGTTCGGTATATATGCCCTGTGATTCAATCTTTTTTGTTCTCATATAATTCGTTTGGTTTTTGTTACTGACCTTATATATTATGAAGTATATATTTCCTTGTCTACATAACCTAACCCATGTTGTGATTTGAAATGGCTTCTTCTGGGCATTCCATTGGTGTTGGAGTTTATTGTTTCCGAGAGGACTCCTGTGTTATATGCTAGATTGGTTTTGATGAAGTTAGACCAGTGAAAGTCTCCAAAAAGGGTACCCACACGCTGCTCAAATTCTTCAATATGAGGGCGAGGTCAGACCTGGAGACATACCTTACGGACAAGCTACAACAGGGGCCTGTGGGGGTAGTTTTGGTTCATGCAGATTGTCGCAGAGATTTCACTGACGCAAAACGACCCGCTGTTACAAGCACTCCCGAAACTGAGCCTCCGTCGGCCAAGATCTAGTTTGACGGCATTTCAACAGTGACTGCCTCTTCTGTGGCCAATCTACGCCACCCTGACAGGACTAAAGTTGTCAGAACTGTCGAAACACCCCCTATGCGGCATAAACTCCTTGAGCATTGCGAACTGATAGGGGAGAGTTTATCATCAGCAGTTAGGGCTCGTTTTTTTGAATTGCATTGATCTGGTGGCCGCCGAAGCTGTCTATCATGCTCGCTGCCATTCAAGATTTCTTGACAATAGGGAGTTGGCACCTAAGAACATACCAGCAGGGCGGGAAACTGATCATGACATGGAGTAGTGGTTTGAGTGCATGTGCGACCTACTAGAATCGGAATCTGATGCAGAATTGTACACTTTGTCTAAGTTGCATTCTAGAATGGAAGAAATCGCCGGTGAATCAGGCGCATACACCAGAAAGAGGCTGAAGCAGAAACCAGAAGAGCGGTATGGAAATGTTATCTTCTTCGCTAGAGTACAGGGTTGCGACAATGTCGTATGTTTCCGCAACATGGCGGAAAATATGATCAATGACAAATGGTACGCCGATAAAAAAGAGAGTATGAGCGACGAAGCCGAACGAATCATTGTAACTGCGGCAAAGTTGATCAAAGAGCAGTTGAGAGAGATGGAGTTTAATACAGAATCGTACCCCACACCCGACGATATCAAGGACATTCCGCGTGGCAGAGCCTGGATCCCCGCTTACCTATAGACATTTCTCCAATGTTTGATTCCATCTGATGTCAAACGGAACAGCATAGGCCATTCTATAGTCCAGTCGGCAAGGCCAAGATCAGTCATAACGCCTGCCCTATTCGGGATTGGGATAGAGATGGATCATACATTCAGGTCAAGATGGCTTGTGGATGAACTCTCAAGGCTTGGATTTTCTGTCACTTTCGACGAAGTCAAACGTTATAAGCAAGGTATTATGGAGCTAGCTTCGGTCGACAGCTACACCTCTAATTATTTTCACGGTGAATTCACACAATGTGTTGCAGATAACGTCGACCATAACGTTGCCACGATCGATGGAAAGGCTGACTACATGGTATGGGTATAATTGCAGTATCCACTCCAAAGCACGACCGAATGACCCCTATATCGTTCTTTGCGATAAAACGGAGAGCTCGAGTCGGTGTTGAGAAAATGTTGGAGAATAAAGGGATACCGTTAGGTGATTACTTGGAGTCACGGAGGAAAGGCCTCAGTGGTTTGAGATACAAACCATTAGTCCAACTGCAATCCCCCAATATCCTCCAACCGAGCTTGAATACTGACATTCTATGGCATTGTGGGTGGCTTTCAAAAGCAGAAGATAACACTGTACCCAATTGGTCCGGCTCCATGCAACTTGCTCATTCAATGGAGGGTTCACGGAACCCAACGAAATCAGAGGTACTCTTCCTCCCTATAATTGATCTTACTCCATCAGATAGCATTTTCTCTACATTGAACTTCATATCGAACCAAGCTGCAGGCATGAACATCCCTTCTCCGTGTGTCACATTTGACCATCCGTTATGGCTGAAGGCCACTGAGATAACTGCTCAATCGATGAACATCGTTTGTCGATTAGGTGGTTTCCGCACAATCACGAGTTTTCTCTGGAGTATCGGGGTCAATGATGGCTGGATCTGGCCTAGAAGAGGTCTTACAGGAAGTCTATGGTCCCCTCGCAGTGGGTGCGATGTTAACCGGCAAAACAGTGTCAACGGCAATGCGGGGACATTTGCTGGTCGAAGCTGCGCTAACGAACAAGCTGTTAAATGCCCTTACTAGATCAGAAATGGCTGAACCTGATGCCGCTCCGAAGAGTTCATGTAGCGTCGGGAGAGAACAGAAATCTATAAACAGGGAAGATTTAGATAGTGTCAAGGAGTTGTATGATAATGTGCTGGACAGCGCGATACCTCGTTCCGATGTTGCAGACTCAGCAGCTCTCGTAAGGGCAAACACTTGCCTCGACGAGTACAAAGCTAAACTGGCTGAACAATCGCGCACTGCTAAGCTGTGGATACAATATCTAGAATATGTCCAGACACTAAAAATGTTCATCAGAGGTGAACGCCTTGGCGATTGGAATCTCCACCTTATTGCTGTCAGTAATATGTTGAACCTTTTCGCTGCCACGGGACATGTACACAACGCTAAGAGTTGCAGGTTGTATCTGCAAATGATGCTTGAGCTCCGCGGAAAACATCCGTGGTTGTATGATAGGTTCTTCTTTGATGGTGTCCGTGCTATACGCCGGAGTTCCAGGGTTTGAGCAGGCCTTTCAAGTGACCTTGTGATTGAACAAGTCCTCATGCGCTCAATTAAAAGTCGAGGTGGACTAACGCGAGGTCGTGGGGTGGCCGAATCAGTGCGTCAGGAGTGGATTTACGCCATGCATAAATGCGCTGAAATACACGAAGCTATGACAACGCTGACTGACATGAAACTCAGTACCAGTGAACAACATGTAGACATGGGCACTTCTCGTCGTAAAGGAGACAACACCGACATGATGAAAATACTAGAGTGGTTTGACTTGTACGATCCTTTCGGTGAGAATGAAAGATTGCGCTCCCTGTCCTCCGGATTGTAAGATTCCTTGGTGATGGCATTATCTGCGACAATACCGAGTCAGAAGGGGCAGAGATACACTCTAAACTAGACAATGTCGTTGTTTCTGAATCCTCCATCAAAAGGAGTGATCAAATTCGCACTCGAGACCATTTGAACCCCGAGGTGAAGTTGGATAACCAGAGGGTATCAGAAGACCCATCAGCTCTGTTCACTCGATTGATAGCTATTGCTCAGAGGGAGCGCGACGTGGCACAGTTCGAGTACGAACTGACTGTGATGCCAACAGCCCTCTTCAAAGGCTTCTTTCTCAGGAAAGCAAACAAGACTGATCTAGCAGCTGCAATGACAGATCGAGAAGCACTTTCGAAGCCGCCATCTGATTCCGTGTGCGTGCTTGGCGGAGGGGGCTCTCCTCCACAGAGTCAATTGGAAGGCGAAGTTTACCTACTCGGAAGTAGCCAATCAGAATGTTAGTATGTTGGGTATGTGGCCAACAAATATGGGCAGAATTGCTGTGTCGTCTTCGATGGTTATGGACAGCGACCAAACACGAACAGTCATGAGCATAGAAGGAGAGCTGTCAACGTGTGTGCCGATATCAGTTTGACAGACACCATGACTGCACACAAGAACCAGGAACGGTTCTTGTCGAACGAGAATAACAAAACGCAGTTCATGAGATTGCTGTCCACATTACTGAGAGCGTGTGGACATACTGTTAACTGCAGTTCGGTCGATGCTGATACCCTGATTGTTGGAAAGTGTCATCAAACTTCCAGCAAGACAGGAATCGAACCTCAGAAACTACCTCCAGCTGAACGCGTGGCATACTTTTACAGCCTGCGAGTCCACCTACAAACGGTGGAATGGAAGCAGTTGGATATTGATATCCCAGCTCCTCAGAAATGGGGCTGGGAAATTCTCGAAAATGAGTTGATACCCCTGATGACTGACCTGGATGCAGCGCCTGAAGCTCTCCTGAAATTTATACGTTGCAAATGCAAAATGACCCCCAAACACCCCTGCGGAACGAATATATGCTCTTGTAGAAAGAACACAATCAAATGTGTCTCTGTTTGTGGAGACTGTTGAGGGGAGAATTGTCTGAACTCCGAGCCGGTTGAGATTGGAGACGAAACTGGCGACAACAGAGTGCCTTGAGGAACACCGGCATGATTTCGGTCAGATCTCATCTCCGGATTTAATTATTGCGAAGAAAGTTGATCGATATCATTCTTCGCCATCTCGGGAGTTATGAAAAAAAATCGGCAGCAGAATTATAGCTCGTTTTTTCTGTTCTATTCAGACCCAACTTCGTATGGGTGTGAAAATTGAAGAAAATGGTATTTTGGGGCCATTTCCCTAACAATTGTGAATTTTCTCATTTATTTTTCCGCTTTACAGGATTGGCATTCGTGTTTAAAGTACGAATGGCGCACAAAACTTCTCCAGATCTCACACAAAATATCAAGACTATTGAGAAATCGATGCCACTAAAGATTTTGTTTTCTAAGAAACCCCTCCTTGCGGCCATATTGCATGAAAAATTTTCCCCAAAGCGGATTTTGAATATGTTGTTCCCAGACAAATTCCGCGTCGAATGACACTAAAATCAGCTTGTCCCCAATTTTTTCCGGGTCAAACCATATTGCGCCTGGACTATAACACGCGCGTGTCGCGCTGTGCATTGATCGCGACACACTTATATCAGCGGGTGGATATTTCCTAAATAAAAAAATACTGCAAAATCACGACCGACTCAATGTAAACAAACGTAAACAGCATATCAGAATCAATGTCCTTGCATTTATATTTTGACAGCTGCGATTGTACAGGGTTATGAGCTGGAAAGAGGACATAGATTTTCGACGGGATCGTGACCCAGCCGCGTTTCGGTCGAAATTCTCAGTTCGATTGTTGGTTCTCATTACTGTTGTAACGTTTCACTCCCGTTTATTGATGTTTTTGATTGGATAGTTACCCGGCATTACATCTGTGGACTGTGATTTGTGTAAGACCCGGTATCAGCAGATATTTCAGTGATGTTAACCTCACGTTCTGATTCTCTGAGGCGTAACTAAGGGTGTGTAGGAAGAGTGATTGCCCATTCAAAAATGGAGTCTTAGATACCAATTCATCCTTTCCAGTAAACGTGAACTTTACTTGGAGACTAGAGTTGATACTTGCTCTTATGTCACACAGAACGCATACCATAACCAACCAACATATGCTACACTCAGAAAAAAAAAACAACGTTAGACTACATATCTCAAACGAGAAATCGCAATAGTAAGGGTCCGAAATCGCCCTCCGTCATCTGTTGCTTGATATAATTTCAAAGATATGAAATGCAGGTAAACAGATATACAACATATATACATATATTTGACCAGTTATAATTGCAGTTGATTAATTGGATGAAATATCTTAACCTGCTTCTAATTACAATGGTTCATCCAATCTGCACTCTAAAATCAGTTGGATTAAAAATTAACCAAGCTGCGTGAATATGAACCCAAGTGTGTTCATATTCACTCAACCAAGTTGATTTGGGTTGATTTGTAACCTAACTTATTTTAGAGTGCAGATAATGAACGATTTTAAGGATCGGCTCTGTATGCATTTCTTTTCACGCGTAGGTGTTTGGGTCATTCTGTGGATACATTATGAGCTGCAACATTGGTACGAAGTCACGTTTAGCCAATCGTTGATACCAATGTTGCCCACCGTAACGGACTTCCACCCCAGACGTTGGTTTCTGGTCCTATTTTACCAGTAAAACGACACTTTTGTACTGCAACCAGTAAACAAGCACTGCACAACTTCCCGGGGTTTGTGTATGAGATGCAAACAATACAGTGCTGTGATCAAAAAAGCTCGTCCCCTGAGTTCCAATGTGTTCTATGTGCCTACTGGCACATAGCACACATTGGAACTCAGGGGATGAGCTGTATCTTTCGCTATCAGATCGCTACACAGTTACAACAGTGGATCATTTGTTTTCAAAAGCTAAATTAAGACCGCATCAAAAAAGCATAAAAAACTGAATGCAGCATCTCGGATTCAGTATTCTCAGATTTTTATTTCGACAGGTTAGATTGCACGGTGTTGCGGGGATGAAAGCTGAAAAAGAATTTCGACGGTTTCGCGACTGAATCGCGATCCGTTCGTAATTCTTTGTCACCTTCGTGATTGCAGTACAACATACCATGAGTCGAGATTTCCTAAATAAAATATGCGAAATCAAGTTTGCATCAAGGAACGAAAATAGCATCACGGATTGAATGTTTTCGAATTTCTATTGTGATGGACGACACTATACAGTGTTACGAATCCGAAACTGATAAGAAACTTTCGACGGGATCGCGAATCAATTGCGATCCGATCTAATTTGTTTGTTTGCGTTTGGGACCACATTGCTGTAGTCGTGCCTTACTTCCGACAGTTGATTTCTCTGGATGGAGCCAATACTATAAACTTTTACAATTGTGTTTTCTAGAATTGTATTTTTTACCTATTAATATAACTGATTAAAATGAATCATTAGCATTTTAAAAGATATGGCAATTTGCCAACTGACATATTGCCACATCTTGGAAAATGCCACTGGTTCATTTCAACCCATTTAAAGTCATAACTAGAAAATATAATTCTCGAAAATACAACTGTAAATGTATTGGACCCAGGCTGGTAACACAATAGTTGACTGACATCTGTACCAAGCCTAGCAGGCCGAAGGATCTGATGTTAGATTCTCATTCTGATCTCCAAGGCCTAACTGACGGGTGCCAAAAGTATGATTCCACCCCCGCCTCCTAACTTTTTTTTTCAGTCGGGATATTTTGCTTCGGATGAGTATCTTAGATATCAATTCGCTCTTCTTAGTAAATATGCTCTTCCTTGAGAGATTTGATTTGATACTTGGACTATTGCCACACAAAGTTGGTCAAACAAATGGATGTCTGTGATACCCTATTTAAGAGACCCAGCGTGGCCAACTTGATTACGGTGCGTGATAATTAAATAAGAAGTTGGTAAGTCCATGGGACTTGACCACTACCTGTATTTATCCACAAATACAATTCCAAACACGCTCAATTTTCTGAACTATAATCACGGCGTACTAATAATCCATCAGCACCATCATGATGATGTTCTTTGAATATTTTTCAGTCAGGCCTTTGCTACCACAGTCGGGACAGATTAGGTTTACACCCCATTACTCATCGGTCATCTTCGTGACGCCTCTGCGGATTCCTCAACATTTCAATTCACAGTAAGATGTGGGTCGAATTTGGTGAACAATAGAGGATGCTAAATAGTTTGACCAGCTCGTCGTTACTCGGTAGTTTTCTCCGGGTCATCCGGCTTCCTCCACCCGTAAAACTGTCACTGTCATGATATGACCTTCGCTGTTAAAGTAACGTTAAACCGTAATAAATAAATAGATAAATAAATAAATAAATAAAGAGTTTGCTGTATCCCTAAAACGTTTCAAACAACTTTGGTTAGGAGAGTTTACTTCTCCTGCGGGTTACCTATTTGGACCCAGTTGGTATATTCCGTGTAATTTCAGACACATCAACTGGTAGAGTTTATATTCGTTGGGGACGACCAATCGATATTGTCAACGTACACCCTTAACTGCATGTTGAAAATCTTGATTGGTCTACCACACAAATTCGCTGAGGAACTATCTACTTCATGAATTCAGGTCAAGCAACGATTCTAGATCAGAAAATCGACATTTTGATTCAAAGGGTTAATAAAATATTGTTGTTGAGCACTTGTGTATTAGTCTTCCTACATGGAAATTGTCGGATAGCAATTTTATTTTCATGTGCGTTTAGCCAGTAACTGCGTACACTGGTCTTTATACTTTATTGCTAATATTTATTTTTTTGCACTTTTACTAATAATATCTGGGTCTAATTTGGAAAATATGTAACCATAACATCTTACTTGCTCGGGAAATTAATTCTGGTACCGCTGAACTAACGTAAAACTGTAATGTGTTAGTTTCATTGGAAAATGGAAATTATGATCGAACAGGGCGGAAAACCCATCTCTTGAAAGTTTCCTTCTGATTCAATTTTTTTTTATTATAAATCCGTATTTGTGTGCACAGGTTTTTTTTTATTATAAATCCGTATTTGTGTGCACAGGTTTTTGTTATTCACGCACCGTTATTCACGCTCCATTTATTTCTTTCGTCGGCAAGTCACTTACTAGAATTTCATGTGAGTTAGTTGTGAGAAATTTAATGAGTGTAATGGAGACTTTTGCCGATTTCACCGACTACTGCACCGAAGAGTTAAATAGCGGCATCAACGAAGACAACAACGTGCTATTTTATATATGGCTTTGAGCGTTTACCTCCTCTATGGGTTGATCCTTTGGACCATGGTGGTATAATTCACGCTAGTTCAGAGTCATCAAGTGGTAGGGTTTACATTCATTACTCGGGGCTGTGCATTGACAATTTTGATTGGTCTACTAAACAAATTCGCTGAGGAACTGTCTATTTCATGAATTCAGATCACATCACAGGTTCAAAAGGTTAATATATTATATATATATATCAATTTGTATTCCAGACGAAACGGATGTACGTGAAAGGCTGCCATCGTTTGGTTCTGGTATTGGAATCGGAATTGCAAGTTGTGTGGTAACAACTGTCGTATGTACAAGTTTGTTTACATATATATATATATGACCGCAAAATAATATTTTTCTATTTGAGATGCGGGATACAATGTACACATCCTCTGGTTCATGCAATATGCAATGCAGCTATTAATGACAATGGTCATCAATCACCAGTTATCTTTTTGTTTATGCTTTAGAAGTTAGTCCTGTAAAATGGCGCTGTAAACTAAATAAAGGTTAAACACTTTTACTGATGTCATCCATTTTTATTCATTGTTGTATAGCTGACAATTGGATATTTTACATCTCTTGAACTATCAAACGACAAAAAGTTTTTAGTAGGATAATAACTCTTGATGTTGGATAGGCGAGCGAAAGCACCAACGGCCCTCTACTGGAGAGTTTTCTCTCATTTTTCCAACATCAACTCAGTATCTATCATGTACATAAATAAAGAGTTAATATTGGACGGACGGACAGGCTTAAAAATGGGGGTTATGGGCTTAAACAATTATGAAAAAATTGATCAGTTTAATTCTTTCGGACAATGGTTAAAACCTTTTTTTTAAAAAAATCGGGGGGGGGGGGGGGGTGTATAGACATGGTTACATTCCCCAACTTAATACTTGATAGAAACTAATGCTAACCCCAACCCTAAACTGACCCTAACCCTTAACATAAACCCCGAAAATTGTCCAAAAACCTCATAAGTCTCATATCTTAGTAATTAAGCTCGTAATATATCCAATAAGCTCATAATATTTCGGTAAGCTCATAATGCCTGTCCGGACCAAAAAAAAAACTAGTAACTCCTGTATTATGGCACGGTTGGACGGACTAAATTGCAACTAAATTAACAAATTCACTGCCTCCATCACTTTGCTAATGATGTTATTAATGTTTTTCTTGTTATTTATTTCTACAGCAACAGTTTGCTCATCAGCACCACGCTTCTCACTACTTTCAGTTTCAACACTATCATCTTTAAGTATCACCTGACATACGGGTCCTAGGTTTTCATATACATCATCGCTCTCACCGGAACTCACTTCCGTTTCTACATTTGTCTCACAATCATACCCAGATGTGTCACATAATCGTTTTCTCATCTCCATAAGGGGTATATCATCTTCTGATGATGAGTCACCACGTTGGTGTCTGTGTCTATACCGAAGTGCTAACATCATCAAGGGTATGTCCTCTGATTCAGAAGATTCTAATGATTCCAATGGTTTTTTGGGTACTACATACCTCTGTTGCCTAACATTGTTATCACCTTTCTTAGGAATTTCCCACTCAAGATTAGCTTTTTGTATATTTTCTGCATGGCATTGTGTTATTTTACTGGTTAACTATATACCGGTTGTTCTATAATTTGATAAGAAGGCTTCCACTTTGTTTCCAATTTATTTTTCCTTTGACAATACTTATAATAAACAGCATCTCCTACGTTATACTCTACATCTTTACTATTTTTATCTGCATATTTCCTCTGACTCGTTTTCGCTTTTTGCAAATTTTACTGCACCACTCAAAATGCTTTATGCTGTTCCTGCAATGCTACTTTATGGAATTCCTCACACAAATACCTTCTGTGGGGTTTTAACAAGTTATCCAACAGTAAAGTTACATCTCGGTTGTACAACAAATAATATGGTGAGTACTGCATAGACTCACCACCATGGAATCAAATGGCAGCTAATGGTTGATTTAAATGCAGATCCCAAGTTTGAAACTGGTTTTCTGATAACTTTGGAGAGTACATCATGTAATGTACGATGGAATCTTTCAAATTTAGCATTGGACTGTGGGTGGGAAAAGGATGTTGTAACACGTGAGACATTCTGTTTTGCCAATACTTCCGCCATGATGTAATTAACATTTTCTGACCCATTATCCATTAGCAATTGTAATGTGCCCCAAAGTGATGAACTATTTCTTGCAGTAACAATTTGGCTATGGTATCTGCTTCTTATCAGGTGTAGCAAAACTTTCTGGCCAACCACTATACAGATCAATGAAAAGTACTATGTATTTATTTCTGTTTAAGGTAAGGGGATAAGGTCCATTTACATCCATAGCTGTATTTGCAAAGGGATAGGGTGCAGCATCTGTTTCTTGTATTGCCAGTGTAATTTTACTCAGAGTTCTAGTTCAACAGACAATTCATTTATCACAGTAATTATACACTTGTTTATGGAGATTTTTCCAATAATACTTTTGACTAATTGCTTTGAAGACCTTGTTTATTCCCAAATGACTCAATTCACCATGATATTAGTTCAGCACCATCTACTGTGGGTGTTCTGGAATATACAATCTCAGTATAGGATCGTATTCAACATTTCAAATATAACAGAAAATTGCATTTATAATTATGTGTCTACTCCTAATGGATGGATGAGGGTTACTGCTTTCATACAGTTTGATAATTTCTACCAACTGTTCATCTTTCTGTTGTTCAACTTTTAAATCCTAACATGATAATTCTACCACTTCAGGTTCATTCTCCTCCTGATTTTCCCATTTACATTCTACAAACTCCTTAGGGTTACAATGATTGGTATTTATCACTCCCACTTCATATGTTTTATCACCTATATCAACTTAAATTTCCTCATCACTATTTTTACCTATTCCATCAGGTAACTTTGACAACAAATCAGTACATGTATTTTCTGTCCCGTTTGTGCACTCAATGGTACAGTTGTAACTGGCTATATAGTCAATGCGCACAATTGTATTTTTCTATTGTTCACAGGGGAATTCCTGGATCAGCGTCTGGTGGGTCTGTGCGTGAGAGAGAGAGAGAGAGAGAGAGAGAGAGAGAGAGAGAGAGAGACTCAAATATTCCAAAGGTTGGTGATCTGTTTTAATTACAAAACTTACCCCACGTAAATAGTGGTTCAGCTTCTGTAAGCTGTAGAAGATTGCATAACACTCTTTCTCTATTGTAGACCACTTATGTTGGGTGGCTCTTAATTTATGGGACAGGACATATATAGACTTTTCATTATTCACTCCATGTAACTCTGATTGCTCTCTCTTATCACAAGGTTGAATTAGAGAAGCACTATACAGGTGCCACTAGCATATATATAGATAAGGTGTAAGATTTATTTATGTCTGGGTAACCTAAAGCTGGTATTAGGGTTAAACTGTTAATTATTGAAATGCTTTTTCACACTCTTCAGTCCATTTAAACTTAGGCTATTTTCTTGTCAAATCAATCATTTGTTTTGCAATTTCACTAAAATTCGATATAAACCTACGGTAATATGATACCATTTCCATGAAGCTTTAAACTTCTTTTACAGTTCTTTTACAATTTGTTTTGAAATTTCACTAAAATTCGATATAAACCTACGGTAATAAGATACCATTCCCATGAAGCTTCAAACTTCTTTTACAGTGGTGGGTGGACTTATATTTTTTATTGCCTCGACCTTTTTCATATCAGGCTTAATTCCTTTTTCACTTATCACAAATTCCAAATAGGTAGTTTTGTCTTGAAAGAAAAAGCACTTCTTTAATTTGAGCCTTAGATTGTATTTCCTTATTTTCTGAAAGACCTCCTTAATATGTTTTATGTGTTCTTATTCATTTTTCGAGAAAATTAAAATATCACCCAAATAAGCCAAAGCAAAGTCCTTACAATCCTGCAGAACTACTGACATTAATTCCCATAAAGTTGAGGGTGCATTTTGAAGTCTAAAGGCCATAACATTATGCTTGAAGATACCCCGATGGCAGGTAAAATCAGTTTTCTCCCTATCCTCGGGTGCCATGGCTACTTGCCAATAAACTGATTTCAAGTCTAAGGCAGTAAAGTATTTTGAATCTTTCAGTAAACACAACATATCATCTATTACCAGAAGGGCCATGAGATTGGTTTAGTAAACTGATTCAACTGCCTAAAATTGACACAAAACCTTTTTCTCCACTAAAAGACACAGGAAACTCCAGGGTGACCTAGATTTCCTAATAATTCCTGCCAATAACATATCCTCTGTTGCCTTATCCGTGATTTTCATTTTATTTAACGGTACACTGTATGGCTTCATCTTGATGGGCTCATGACCTTGAATGTCTATTCTCGTTTTGATTACATCTATACATCCCAACTGACCATCGTAGGCAGCAAACTTGTCTTTATTATCTACTATGAGTTTATTGATGATGTCTCATTTACTTTTAGGCACATTTACCTTCCTTAGATTGACACATTCTGTGTTTGGGATATTTCCATTATTGATTTCATTAATTGTTTTCACTTTGTCTTCAATAGCAACTGACACTTGAGCTACTACGCAACCTCATCTCAAATTAAAATGTTTATTTGCACTGTTACAAATCATAACATGTATTCTCCGACTGTTATTTTCTACTACAACATTGCTTACCATTAGACCTAATTCATCATTTACAAAGCTCTTTCCTTTGGGATTTACTTCTAATGACTCTGAATCCTAAAATCTTTTTCCATGTACTATTTTTTACACTACATATTACACATGTCTGAGGTTTAACTTTAACTCTTTATTGCAGTCTTACTAATGAGGATATATGTATATCAGGTACTAATGGTATTAGTTCATTCTTTAACCAAAAACACTTTAGATCATAATAGAGTTTTACTCTTTTTTCATTTAACCAATCCACACCTAATATCAAGTTGCAATTCATTCCTTCCACAACATAAAATTGATGGTCCATCAGGTTGTATTTAATTTGAAAGTTCAGTCGAATGTGACCTTTAATGCTTAAAGAGTCACCTCCAACTCCCTTTAAAGGGAAGGATTGCTTTTCAATCCTTGGTTTATCCTTCAGATATTTATAACACTGATAGCTGATTAAACTAACTTGTGCTCCCATATCTATTAATCCTATAACTTTTTGTTTCCCAATATTTAATAACACAGATGTAGGAATCGTTATTCCAGTAGCATTTACTGTTACTTTGTTAATTGTAGCTCAATTTTCCTTACTTTCTTAATTCAGATTATCTCTTTTTCTATTATTCTCCACTGTAGATTGTTGTTTTTTTCACTTTAATTGATTATTTTTATTTATTATAATTTTCCTACCTTTATTTACAATTTCCTTTTTGCTTTTAACGCGTTTTTGTTTATAATTCCAAGGTGCAGGTTTCATCACAGAACTTTTTAGTTTTCCTGATTGTTTTTCTTTTCTACAGCTTTATTTTTACAAAATCTCGCCACATGCCCCTTATGGTGTCAGTTATAACATTCTACCTTTTGCATTGACGGTTGTCCTACTATATTTACTTTTTGCGGGGATGGCGGCCTTCAATCCTGGTCAGAACTGGTTTATTTTGTGAAAGTAACCCTGTCCTTTATGAAAAGGTCTACCATTTGCTCTTCCAAAAGTTTGACACCTGGAGTGATCCACCTCCATATTACAATGCTCTTGACTGTGATACATGGGTGCCTCATATGCATTTCCGCACCTAGCAATTAAAACGTAGGTTAAGATTTTCCTCTTTCATTGCTTGGGACGCTGCATCTTCTAAGGTTTTGGGTTCAATTCTCAACAATCGCATTCTAATTTTGGGCTCTTTCAGACCATCCATGAAAAAGTTCCCTAACTGTTTTTGTACTGGTGCTGTGTGTAAGTCTGCCTCAAAAGTATCTTCTGCTAAATCCAATAATTTCGCATGGAACACTTGCATATTGTCTTTGTTTTCTTGTTTGTAATTGTGGGGCATGGCTAATGCATATTGTGGTTCTGTAATGTCGCTAAACCTAACTTTTAGTTCTTTTTTCAGATTGGGCCAGGTAATGTTCGGGCTTTGTTCTATTCGTCTCTGAATAAAATCTGAATCACTCCACCAGATCTACTGAGGGCCATAAATTTTAATTTGGGTTCCATTGCTCCCATTGACCTAGCAAAACGCTCTGTTTGTTTAATCCAGTCCTTGTATTTTTTGCTTCATCCTCAAACTTATTCACACCATTTGCCAAAGTTTGGGCACTTACCGCAGCAACCTGTTTCCATATGGAAGCAGATTGTTGGTTCATGCTGTCTGATAAAACCATTAATTGCTGGTGCATTGCTTCAACTGAGGGTGGTGGTTGTGGTGGTGGTGTTGATGAAAGAGGAACTTGTTGATATCCGCCCTGTTCTTGTGAAACTTGCTGTTGTGCTTGTTGGACTTGTGCTTGGGCCAACATTTCTGCCTGTGTAATCTCGTTTTCTAATCTATCCATGCCTACTTTTAACTGCTTCTCACATGTCCTCTTTGGGTACCTCTCCAGCTACAAATGGGAACCATACTGTATGTTCAGTATGTCCTAACTCTACAATTGCATGCAAATTCCTATTGAAATTTTATTTCGAAACTCAATTGCCAAATATGTCCCAGAACTACTAATTTTTCTTTCTTTATGAACATGCACTAAATCTTTGTCATATTCATTAAATCGATCACCTACAAAGCCACACAATTTTTCATATGTGAATGTTAACCTGTCAGGAAAATGAGATGTACTTGCCAAAGGTGTGCTCATTTGTGGGTACCTCAGAAGTGACCACAGAACGCAGTGAAACAACTAAAAAGAAACAACACTTACTGTTTTGGAGAGTCCATTTTCCTGTTACTAAGCCTCGTTGCACTAAGCCGAGTCCTGAGTCCTCTGAGCCGTGGCAACACATGGGCAAAATCCTGGTCAAAGGCACCAAATCAACACGCACGTTGTTAAGTAGCCCGGTTAGAATAGCTTCTGACAAAGGGTGTCTCCTTATCCTCTGCTGTATACTCCCCGATACAGACACTGCGACCTTTGTGACACCGCAGCTCCAGGGTTGAAACCGACCATGACGCGAAATTAATGATCTGCTGAAAAAAATCGGTTTAAATTTTATTTTATTTCTGGGACCCTTGAGCTACTGACTTTCTAGCACGCATTCTAACTTAAATACTAGATATATTTTTTTTAAAACTCTGCATGTATTAAAAATTAGGGAAACGTACCAACTGCTTTAGCATGTCCAACAATATTTTAAATCCTCTGATGAAGGTTAGAACAGTTCCATGTTGATACGAAGCTGTGAATGATTCAATCATAAAAGCTAGCAGTGATTTCCAACACCATGCAGTTGTCTTTATGTTTGTCTCTAGAGTAAAAAATCTCCTGCATTGTTTCAAAAAACATACTTTTTTCCAAGTGATTATGAAGGTCTCAATTGTATTTGTCAGAAGAATATCCAATATGGCGTGCTGTTTTTAATGTTCGGTGGCTTATTCTATTTATTTGTCCAGCACACATTGCAACGCTTGTCAATTTTTTTTTTGGCGATAAGAAGTTTTGTGAAACTAATCTTCCAAACATATGTCATTTACTTCAGAAGCGAACAATGTGCTATTATTTTTATGGAGCTATATACCCATAGTGGACCACTAGTATCATGTTACTTTCTGGCCAGTATAATATTGCTCGGTACGACTCTGGACGCTTTTTTCCGCCCACCTGAAACGGTTAGATAAGTTCATAAATATAACACCCAATTATCATCTGTGTTTGTTTTTAAAACTGGGGTGGGGAGATTTTTTTATTATTTATTTTCATGAACTCCATGAGCAAGAAAAGACCGTTCATGTTTGAGTATGTGTATATGCATTAACTGGTAGGATGCTAAATTATTACTGGTTGTCAGAATTTGTTCACATGTGTGTCTTGTTACAATTTATGGGAGAGTGCCTACAGACACTTTCCCATAACTTGTAAGAAGGCAAACCAATAAAGAGTGGGCATTAATTTACGTCAAAGTTAATAGGAAGTGCATCCCTAGAATATAGGGAGCGTGGTGGCTCAGTTCGATCCCCGCCAGAGGTAACTGCGTTGTGTCCTTGAGAAAGACACTTAATCCACGTGGGGGACGGTGGAGCTGTGTACTAAGGCGTAATACACGTTGATGGCGCACCCATCTTCAACCAAGGCTAAACCGGCTTGTGTGGAGTGAGTATGTCGGGGAGTCTGACAGTTGCTTGCCGTTGCTCAGTGGTTCTCTCCGTCTTCCGCCACCCCTAAAAATGTCCCACACGAGGTGACCATGGCTGTTGAAAGTATCGTTAAACTCCAATAAATAAATAAATCCATAGAATAGAAATCCTTTAAGTTGTGTTAATCGTACCCCGGATAAAGGCAAAGATGAGCTCCAATACGCAATCAGTTAAACTAATTTCATGCGCCGATTAAGTAATGGCACTAATGAATTAATGATACTATTATCGTCAATATAGCTTCTCCGAAATATAAATATACACCTGGAACTTAATTAACCAACCCCCCAAATGTTTCATTACAGTGAAGTTGCTGTTACTGATCATAATGTTTTAGTGATTGCTATGTCTTGCAATACATTCCATCTGGTTGATAGCGTTCCCCAAACATATCCCCTCTTTCACGTGAAGCATGCTTCCCACGAATGGCACAAAAATCACAAGCAATATCCGGGCATACAATAAGTAAATCTGTCACTTCTTTTATCAATATATGTTGACATGGTAAGGAGGAGACTGTCAGAGGCACTAAGATGGCACATCGTTGGCATGCATGCAACAGGAATGTCATTCGAAGCTCTTGGAAGGCAACTTGGCTATATTCATTCTGTCATCAGTGGACTTGTCCGAAAACATCAACAAACCAACGATGTTTAGGACTGACCTAAGCCTGGACAACACCAAAACGACCTCTCCTTGGGAAGATCGGAGTCTGGCACGCCTCATTAGACACGAACCTTTGCTTCAAGTGGGGTTTTGAAATGCCTTTGGCTCCCCAACAGGCGTTTGTGCAACAGAACTGTGCGAAACCGTCTAACAGCACTGGAAATGAGGTCCTGGAGGGTTCAGGAGGGCCATCAAGCGTCCAGCTCTGTCAAACGGCATCAAAGACGTCGTTTGTGGTCGTGTATGGCACGACAACCTTGGAATCTCAAGTCGTGGACGAAATTGCGCCCGTCAGACGAGAGTAGGGTCCTGTTTCACGTTACAGATCGTCGCATGAGAGTGTGGAGGAATAGAAATACTACTTACGTGCCCAGGGACATCATACATACTATTCCTTATGGTGGAGGGTCAGTAATGATCCCGGGATATTGTAAACTTGATATGGTGACTGTACGTGGGAATTCCAATGGTCATGAGTACATCCGGGACATTTTGAATCCGGTTTTCGTGCCTCATTTTGACAACCACCCGTTGGCTACTCACCCTGTATTCATGGACGACAATGCAAGGCAACACCGTTCCCATGCTGTGAGAGCATTCCATCAGAACAACGCTGTTACAACACTACCTTGGCCAGTAGTTAGCCCCGATTTGACTCCCTTAGAACACATCTGGAACTTTCTTGGACGTAGAGTGCAAGCAAGGGATCCGCCTGTACATAATTTGACCGATCTGGAAGCTGCATTGCATGAGGAGTGGCAGCAGTTGCCTCTGGGCAGTATCAGTTGGCTCACTGGCTGTTAGGGGGAGGGTTCATGCTGTCTACCAGACACGTGGTGGATGCACTCGTAACTGACACTAGGTACTGCTACTGTATTCAGGAGATTACAAGTTACATTTTTGTCAGTAATTACCGGCATTGTTTCATCATGGGCCGTTCCAGCACGATACTTGTCGAGAGAACATTTTTCCTTCAAAAACATTAGTGACATATATGTGTAATTAGCGCCATTAAATTACTGCATAGTTTCGTCATTGTCTTGTCTTTCGCTTGTCAATAGGCCATTATTTCCGCAAACAATCACTTTGGGCCATCTGAAAGATAGCATGAAAGTAATGAGAGTTTCTATGAACACTACTGTGAAAAAGGGGTGCTTAATTTAGTTCCAGGTGTGTTATATATAGATGATGGTAAACTTATATCCAAAAACGCAGGGGATATTCGATAAAAGTGAGATATATGAAGAAATATATTTATATTTTCATCAAAAAACAGGTGAGGCATTGCACTGTGACTTCTGGTGAATGATTTCAGCGATAGTTGGGTATCTGACCAGCACCCATTCCACGCACTGAGCTGTAGAAGATATGGACGGTCAGTCAGAGAATTTACAACATTCAGACCAAGACCTCAATACCTTGTAAATCCTTTTCGGTTCGCGAGACAAGCGCGGATCCGACGTGGCATACTCCTCACCTAACGTCAAATATCAGCTTGACTGATGTTATTCATTTTTTCTGCAGCACAGCGTTGAGTTCCTGGATATTGGTAGGGGGCGTTGGCGTTGACGTTGTCGTAGGCGCCTGCCAAGCATATTCCAGACGTGATCGATTGGTGAAAGGTCTGGACTAAGTGTAGTGATGTACTGCTCTTGGAGGAACTCTATAGCGACACGGACCCTGTGTGCTATTGCATTGTCATCTTGGAAAATGAATCGACGGCCGTGACGTCGCGAAAATGGCACCACACGAGCTGCTAACATGTTGTCACGGTAGTACTGCCCTGTGACACGCCCTTGGATGAAACGTAATGCTGTTCTGCTTGTCATGGTTATGCCTCCCCACGCCATAACCGATCCTCCTCCAAAACACTCGTGCTGCCTAACGGTTACGTCATGGTATCGTTCGTTCCGCCGCCGCCGCCGCCGCCGCCACACTCTGTTTCGCTTGTCGTGGAAGTCGAGAGTGAACCTCAATTTATCGAAAAACATGACGTTGCTCCAACGACGTTTGTCCCAGCGCTGTCGTGCTCCAAACCAATTACGTCATACTGCGATGTGACGTTCAGTCAAACGTGGAATTATTCGAGGTCGTCGAGAGTACATATTCCAGCTGTGTAGTCGATTTCGGATAGTCTGACCACTGACTCGAACATCTGTCGCTCGGTGCAGCTGCTGTCCAATTTCTGAGGCACTTACGTAATGCTGTGGTTCGGATGAAATGATCCTGGTTCGCAGTTGTCGCCCTTGGACGACATGATCGACGTCTGTCATCAACATTGCCTGTCTGACAGTAGCGTGACCACAACCTGCTAATCATCGATTGAGAAACGTTGAGAATTTGAGCCACAGCAATCTGTCTGTTGCCAGCTTCCAACATGCCAACGGCAAGTAAACGCTCGTCACGTGTCACTCTTCGCATGCCTCAAAAGTTACGTTTCGACCAGAAACTATTGATGAACGAGTTTATATCAAAAAAAGGACGATGAGTCCTCCGAAAAATCCCGTCCAGTACAAATGAAAATTTCAAAACGTACCCCATAGACATTAACGCGGCGTTCGAGCGAAAGACCTGCACGAAGTTTTCGTGGACCGGTGACATTCATGATCCACACTAAACTTGGGAACATATTGATGTGTCCAATCACGCGTATCCAATACCATTTTCCGAAAATATCAACATCAGTTTGGATATCCCGTACTTTTTTGAATAGTATGAAATAGATTCGCCACGTACCTTCTTATGTGTTTAACAACTCCTTCAGCAACATCGTGTCGGACTGTTTCATCATTGACAGAAGTATCCGGAGAAAGCAGCTAAATAGCGCAAATGGTAACTTTCAGATATTCTGAAATTTAAGCTGATCACCAGTGGGACATTGACTGAAGCCATGTGCACCACCAAAAAGACATGTGCCATAGTACGATGGACGCGGTGTACTGATTATAAAGTGTCTGTGACGAACGTCTTGGTGTGGTGTCATTCATGTGGTTACTTCTCTGTTAAGATATCCAGGTGACTAAATAATTCACTGAGAGTATTTTACCTAATAAATGTCGATTTCTGAAGTTTGTTCAGATAAAAGAATCTAATAATTATGTCAAACGAAAGCTAGAAATTTTCGATTCCAATTAAGCATGATATCTACAAAATCATCACGATCACGGGGCACGATTGGCTATTACGCAGAAACATGTGACCTTAACCCTTTACCCATCGTAGATGATATCAAAATATATGATTTTATATAATAGTTTAATAAAATCGCTCAACCGGTTCCAACGTTTCGGCCCCATGGCCTTCATCAGGGTGAAAATAACAAGAGATTTACATATCACACATTCACAATAATTAACTGTAGATAAATAATTGAGAGAGACGTTGGAATATACACTGATGACGCTGCGCTATACGTATGCGGCGAGCGTCACAGGGAAACATCCTACGGCATGCAATACACTGGAAGTCCAATAAAGGATGAATGAAATCATCCGTACCCGAATCCCCGCTAAAAGTTTAGACGACAGGGCGAGTATAATGAGGATAGTATACAAATTTATATGAGAGATAATAATCAGTGGTATCCATATACACACATCGAAGGCGCTATTAAATGGAACGAGGCGCTATTAAATTTGTATACTATAAGGATAGTATACAAATTTATTATAAAGATAATGATCACTGCAGTATCCGAAGTAATGAGCCAAGCCCCCCCCCCCCCCCCATATTTCCGCCGGCATATAGACCCCTATATACAATTCTACATTAATAAAACCTTAAAAAATACCGATGCCATTAACACCGACCCTTCCATCCGAATCCAACGGCATCGACACCCATATGTTATCACCGGGACATAAAGGCACCTAGGGCTCCAGAAGATAAATCGAGAGAAACAACAGTATTCATATGGTCGCCACGCCAGGAAAAAGGTAAACTAACCATACACAGGTATGCAGATATAGACGGAGAATTACGTGAGGAGTGCCCTACTTACGTTCGCGCCCCTCCACCTTCACCCCCTCTTTCAGTACAACGTGTACGCAAGGATAATATATAAAATAGCGGAATGGCCCCTCATAACCCCGCACATGTCCCCACATGATAATAAAGGATACATATGAAATAGTAAGCCACTGTAAATAGTGATAGGTTGGAGGTAGAGGAGGGCGCGGTATATGAATGAAAGAAAACCATTTACTACCCCTCCCCCCCCCCCCACGCACAGAAAGAAGGGGGGGGGATCATTACAGGAGACAGGAGCTATAAATAATCACAGCCCACCTTCCGAACAATTGTTTCTCGCTTGCTCTAATGAGGGGTAAGGTCTACGTATAATTCAATAGAACATAATAATCGAATATGGTTATAATTACTATACCCAACAAAACAGAGATTTAACAAACTTACATATATAGGAAGATTATTATAGACATAACTAACTAGAAAGAACCATGCAACCACGGACATCACTGGGACCGCCTCTGTCAGCCGGTTCCAATGATATCCATAATGGCATGGTTATATGAGGACATACGCAAATTATACGAGGTCACCCCACTAAAGTACAAGTCAAATCTCTGGTTGTGTTATGCCGGTAAAATAAGTAATAGTGATTACTAATGCCAATAGGGTTAAGTACCACCCGGAAGGATAAAAGATAGAAGTTAAACATGCGCCACCATTCGCACGCATAGTCAATCCACGGGTACAATAAGTTAAATATAGTGGTGGATGAGAATAATGGCCAAGAAAAGGATATGGAACCGACATTAAAAATGAGAAGAGCACTATCTGAAGGAGACTTTCTTCAGTTAAGTGAGGGGTCAGCGCCATACGGCAGATAAAAGGAAGCCAGTACCTCTTGCGTACATCCTTAAAGAGAATATAACTTACAGAATAATTAATACCGATTTAAATAGAAAAAATATTTTAAATCTAGCCCACAATAGGCTATCTTATCCTATTACACCTTCCAACACTAACTCCAACAGGGCCTGGGCCCCCCTAACCGAACGAGTGCGATGCGCTCGCTCGGATAAGGGGCCCCAACCCCCGCCAAAGTCAATGCTGAAAGGTGCAACAATGGCGCCTGCCGTTAGGGTTATAACAGAAAAATAAGTAAATGTCACCCAGGCGCAACTGGGCGAACATAGGGACGGCGCATGAGACGACTGGCTAAATTGGTAAACTATTTCTATTCCACTTAGTATTAAACCCAACGGAGTCTCTTGTACAAAGTCTCCTAATCCACACGTCCTCCCGGATAAGTCGTTTGTGTTTATCATTTCCTACTATCTCTGCTACGCAAACACTTAGGTCACACAAATTGTGTCCATGGGAGTTGAAATGTACATGACTGGGTTTATCCTTGTGCAACCGTATATCGCGTATATGTTCACTAATTCTCTCCGCCAGGGTTCTTTCTGTTTCTCCTACGTAAACGGCACATTCACACTTGTTACAGCACAGAATATACACCACATTGCGTGTTTTACAATTGACATCTTGTCTTACAGTAAATTGGGATGACTTACATGTATTGTTCACTTTATCGAATGATATCTTCCCACAAGTGACACAGTTCTTTTTGCAGAGTTGGGGAGGTGGTGTGATGGTCTGTGCTGTTTTCTTATGAACAAGTATATCTGCAAGGTTTCTATTCCTCCTATGAGAGATTAATGGAGGAGATGGGAAAATTTTCTTCATTTTTTCTGAATCGTGTAATATATGCATATATTTTTTAGTAATATTACTAATGTCAGGTAAATGTTTTGAGTACGTAGTAACCAGTGGCACACGAACATTTCGCTTTTTGTCTTGACTTTTTCTATATTTCAAAAGAGTGTCTCGATCCAATGCGTCGACCTTCCGGAGCTGCCTTTCAATAAGCGTCCCACTGTAACCCCTTCTTCTTAACTGAATTTTGAGGTCTTTTCGGTGTCGGACATAATCGTCGTATTTTTCACATATTATCTTTATTCTTATGCCTAAACTGTATATAATAGATCTTTTAGTGTAAGTTGGGTGGTCGGATTTGTAATTGAGATAAAGCCTTTTATCCGTTGGCTTGATATACAAATCCGTGCAGACATGTCCATCCTCTAATTTAACGTATGTGTCTAAAAACTCAATTTTCTGTTTGCTGTATCTCAGTTCTACCTTGATGTTGGGATGTATGCTGTTAGCGAAGTTTGAAAAAGTCCTCAGTTCTTCTATGCCATGAGTCCAAATTCCAAATCCGTCGTCAATGTATCTTTTATAGAACATAGGTTTTAGGTGGAAATTTAATAGCGCCTCGTCCCATTTTCTCATATAAGTACATGCAAAGTTCTTCCCTAGTCTTGATCCAATAGCTACTCCATCCTTTTGTATATAATGTTTATTGCCAAAGTCGAAGTTGTTGTTGTCTAGCACAATTTTGATCATATCCAATACATATTTAGTGGGGATTAATGCCGACGTCCGTTTTTCAAGAGCTTCATGACACGCTCCAAGGCCTTCTTTACGCGGGATGGAGGGATACAGTTTACACACATCGAAGCAGAAGAGGTATGCATCCTCCGGTATTTCTTCATCTATGCCTGATACTTTGTTGATAAAATCTGTTGTATCCTTAATGAAGCTAGGGGTGTTTGCCACGTATTCTTGGAGTTCATATTCTGCTACCTCAGAAACACGCTCCATCGGAGTACCAATGCCACTAACTATCGTTCTGTGTGGCAGTTCGGGTTTGTGTAGTTTTGGGTTCCCTTTCAGTTTACCCGCAGTGGGATATCTTGGATTCAAGTACTGTTTCAGATCTCCACCGATTGCCCCTTCTTTCTCCATTTTATTGAGTAGTGTTCTAACATGTTTGGTAGATCGAGTAGTCAAATCTTCCTCGGTCTCAAGATAGGAGGGACTCACTTCCATTTCAGATTGCAGTTTTTCAATATAATTTACTGTGTTTTCTACTACTACCCCAGAGCCTTTATCTGCTGGTCGTATTATAATGTCCTTATTATCCAGGAGTTCTTTCATTCCTGCCCGTTCTTCGTTAGTGATGTTGTGTGGAATTTTATGTTTAATACTTGCCATAATGTCATTTTTAACAATATCAATATACGTGTCAAGTGCAGCGTTTCTGCCGCTCATGGGTGTAAACGAACTCTCCTTCTTATTGGTGAATTTTTTTACTTCAAAATCGTTATTGTTTTCGTGTCCCTTGCTGTAGATGAATTCGCGTAACCGCATACGCCGTTCCCACTCGATAAGATCCGCCGCCAATTTACTAGTATCCATCTTTTCTTGTGTGGGGATGAATTTGAGGCCCTTAGATAGTAAAGATGTTTGCGTATCCGTTAATTCCAATTTTGAAATATTGGTGACCAGATCATTCCCTTGTAGCTGTCCATTCTGGTGCTTTTCCGCCCCATGCTTGTTATGGTTAAGTTCAAAAGAACTAGATTTCCTCAATTCTCCATTAAAGATGCCGGCCGCTTCAGGTATATTGACATCTTCCGCAGATAAGGTATTCCCGCATCCATCTGACATAGTGAACCAGTCAAAGTAGGGGCCATTCGTGCCAGCTTGTTCATTTGTCTCTGCCATATGACTAGCTATAGAACTGGATCGCGAACATGCGAGTGCTCGTAGTTTGTGTTTCTTAATAGTAGCTGATCTCTCTTGTTCCACTTTTTTCCAATTTTCAGTAGCGCTCGAGTCATGTATATTGTTTTTATATCTGATATTCAGAATATCGTTCTCGAGGTCTTTAAGTTTTTCTTTGCATGCTCGCGATATGATATTCATGAGTCTCAAGGATGTGTCAATTTTAATTTTTTCGCACTGATTTATGTACCTCTCGTCAACATCCAGGTCAGGATTCCAGTGTATTTGAAACCCTATCGGGATCAAACATTTCCTAATTACCGTGTCTAGAAAGTCATTATGTGATATATACCTCTCCCTTTTCTCTACAGCTCTTCGAAGCTCCATGCGAATCATCATATCTCTCGTTCCCATCTTCCGGATCAGGAGCGCAATAACAGTAATTGAATAGTAAAATAATAGTCCATAAACAAGGGACTCCATGTCAATGTAATAGTTTAATAAAATCGCTCAACCGGTTCCAACGTTTCGGCCCCATGGCCTTCATCAGGGTGAAAATAACAAGAGATTTACATATCACACATTCACAATAATTAACTGTAGATAAATAATATTTATTTATATATTATTATTTATATAATATTTATTTATTTATCTACAGTTAATTATTGTGAATGTGTGATATGTAAATCTCTTGTTATTTTCACCCTGATGAAGGCCATGGGGCCGAAACGTTGGAACCGGTTGAGCGATTTTATTAAACTATTACATTGACATGGAGTCCCTTGTTTATGGACTATTATTTTACTATTCAATTACTGTTATTGCGCTCCTGACCCGGAAGATGGGAACGAGAGATATGATGATTCACATGGAGCTTCGAAGAGCTGTAGAGAAAAGGGAGAGGTATATATCACATAATGACTTTCTAGACACGGCAATTAGGAAATGTTTGATCCCGATAGGGTTTCAAATACACTGGAATCCTGACCTGGATGTTGACGAGAGGTACATAAATCAGTGCGAAAAAATTAAGATTGACACATCCTTGAGACTCATGAATATCATATCGCGAGCATGCAAAGAAAAACTTAAAGACCTCGAGAACGATATTCTGAATATCAGATATAAAAACAATATACATGACTCGAGCGCTACTGAAAATTGGAAAAAAGTGGAACAAGAGAGATCAGCTACTATTAAGAAACACAAACTACGAGCACTCGCATGTTCGCGATCCAGTTCTATAGCTAGTCATATGGCAGAGACAAATGAACAAGCTGGCACGAATGGCCCCTACTTTGACTGGTTCACTATGTCAGATGGATGCGGGAATACCTTATCTGCGGAAGATGTCAATATACCTGAAGCGGCCGGCATCTTTAATGGAGAATTGAGGAAATCTGGTTCTTTTTAACTTAAACATAACAAGCATGGGGCGGAAAAGCACCAGAATGGACAGCTACAAGGGAATGATCTGGTCACCAATATTTCAAAATTGGAATTAACGGATACGCAAACATCTTTACTATCTAAGGGCCTCAAATTCATCCCCACACAAGAAAAGATGGATACTTGTAAATTGGCGGCGGATCTTATCGAGTGGGAACGGCGTATGCGGTTACGCGAATTCGTCTACAGCAAGGGACACGAAAACAATAACGATTTTGAAGTAAAAAAATTCACCAATAAGAAGGAGAGTTCGTTTACACCCATGAGCGGCAGAAACGCTGCACTTGACACGTATATTGATATTGTTAAAAATGACATTATGGCAAGTATTAAACATAAAATTCCACACAACATCACTAACGAAGAACGGGCAGGAATGAAAGAACTCCTGGATAATAAGGACATTATAATACGACCAGCAGATAAAGGCTCTGGGGTAGTAGTAGAAAACACAGTAAATTATATTCAAAAACTGCAATCTGAAATGGAAGCCAGTCCCTCCTATCTTGAGACCGAGGAAGATTTGACTACTCGATCTACCAAACATGTTAGAACACTACTCAATAAAATGGAGAAAGAAGGGGCAATCGCTAGAGATCTGAAACAGTACTTGAATCCAAGATATCCCACTGCGGGTAAACTGATAGGGAACCCAAAACTACACAAACCCGAACTGCCATACAGAACGATAGTTAGTGGCATTGGTACTCCGACGGAGCGTGTTGCTGAGGTAGCGGAATATGAACTCCAAGAATACGTGGCAAACACCCCTAGCTTCATTAAGGATACAACAGATTTTATCAACAAAGTATCAGGCATAGATGAAGAAATACCGGAAGATGCATACCTCTTCTGCTTCGATGTGTGTAAACTGTATCCCTCCATCCCGCGTAAAGAAGGCCTTGAAGCGTGTCATGAAGCTCTTGAAAAACGGACGTCGGCATTAATCCCCTCTAAATATGTATTGGATATGATCAAAATTGTGCTAGACAACAACAACTTCGACTTTGGCAATAAACATTATATACAAAAGGATGGAGTAGCTATTGGATCAAGACTAGGGAAGAACTTTGCATGTACTTATATGAGAAAATGGGACGAGGCGCTATTAAATTTCCACCTAAAACCTATGTTCTATAAAAGATACATTGACGACGGATTTGGAATTTGGACTCATGGCATAGAAGAACTGAGGACTTTTTCAAACTTCGCTAACAGCATACATCCCAACATCAAGGTAGAACTGAGATACAGCAAACAGAAAATTGAGTTTTTAGACACATACGTTAAATTAGAGAATGGACATGTCTGCACGGATTTGTATATCAAGCCAACGGATAAAAGGCTTTATCTCAATTACAAATCCGACCACCCAACTCACACTAAAAGATCTATTATATACAGTTTAGGCATAAGAATAAAGAGAATATGTGAAAAATACGACGATTATGTCCGACAACGAAAAGACCTCAAAATTCAGTTAAGAAGAAGGGGTTACAGTGGGACGCTTATTGAAAGGCAGCTCCGGAAGGTCGACGCATTGGATCGAGACACTCTTTTGAAATATAGAAAAAGTCAAGACAAAAAGCGAAATGTTCGTGTGCCACTGGTTACTACGTACTCAAAACATTTACCTGACATTAGTAATATTACTAAAAAATATATGCATATATTACACGATTCAGAAAAAATGAAGAAAATTTTCCCATCTCCTCCATTAATCTCTCAAAGGAGGAATAGAAACCTTGCAGATATACTTGTTCATAAGAAAACAGCTAAGACCATCACACCACCTCCCCAACTCTGCAAAAAGAACTGTGTCACTTGTGGGAAGATATCATTCGATAAAGTGAACAGTACATGTAAGTCATCCCAATTTACTGTAAGACAAGATGTCAATTGTAAAACACGCAATGTGGTGTATATTCTGTGCTGTAACAAGTGTGAATGTGCCGTTTACGTAGGAGAAACAGAAAGAACCCTAGCGGAGAGAATTAGTGAACATATACGCGATATACGGTTGCACAAGGATAAACCCAGTCATGTACATTTCAACTCCCATGGACACAATTTGTGTGACCTAAGTGTTTGCGTAGCAGAGAGAGTAGGAAATGATAAACACAAACGACTTATCCGGGAGGACGTGTGGATTAGGAGACTTTGTACAAGAGACTCCGTTGGGTTTAATACTAAGTGGAATAGAAATAGTTTACCAATTTAGCCAGTCGTCTCATGCGCGTCCCTATGTACGCCCAGTTGCGCCTGGGTGACATTTACTTATTTTTCTGTTATAACCCTAACGGCAGGCGCCATTGTTGCACCTTTCAGCATTGACTTTGGCGGGGGTTGGGGCCCCTTATCCGAGCGAGCGCATCGCACTCGTTCGGTTAGGGGGGCCCAGGCCCTGTTGGAGTTAGTGTTGGAAGGTGTAATAGGATAAGATAGCCTATTGTGGGCTAGATTTAAAATATTTTTTTCTATTTAAATCGGTATTAATTATTCTGTAAGTTATATTCTCTTTAAGGATGTACGCAAGAGGTACTGGCTTCCTTTTATCTGCCGTATGGCGCTGACCCCTCACTTAACTGAAGAAAGTCTCCTTCAGATAGTGCTCTTCTCATTTTTAATGTCGGTTCCATTTCCTTTTCTTGGCCATTATTCTCATCCACCACTATATTTAACTTATTGTACCCGTGGATTGACTATGCGTGCGAATGGTGGCGCATGTTTAACTTCTATCTTTTATCCTTCCGGGTGGTACTTAACCCTATTGGCATTAGTAATCACTATTACTTATTTTACCGGCATAACACAACCAGGGATTTGACTTGTACTTTAGTGGGGTGACCTCGTATAATTTGCGTATGTCCTCATATAACCATGCCATTATGGATATCATTGGAACCGGCTGACAGAGGCGGTCCCAGTGATGTCCGTGGTTGCATGGTTCTTTCTAGTTAGTTATGTCTATAATAATCTTCCTATATATGTAAGTTTGTTAAATCCCTGTTTTGTTGGGTATAGTAATTATAACCATATTCGATTATTATGTTCTATTGAATTATACGTAGACCTTACCCCTCATTAGAGCAAGCGAGAAACAATTGTTCGGAAGGTGGGCTGTGATTATTTATAGCTCCTGTCTCCTGTAATGACCCCCCCCCCCCTTCTTTCTGTGTGTGTGGGGGGGGGGGCAGTAAATGGTTTTCTTTCATTCATATACCGCGCCCTCCTCTACCTCCAACCTATCACTATTTACAGTGGCTTACTATTTCATATGTATCCTTTATTATCATGTGGGGACATGTGCGGGGTTATGAGGGGCCATTCCGCTATTTTATATATTATCCTTGCGTACACGTTGTACTGAAAGAGGGCGTGAAGGTGGAGGGGCCTTGTGGGTGAAGCAAAATACATTTAGTTTTCCTGGCGTGGCGACCATATGCATACTGTTGTTTCTCTCGATTTATCTTCTGGAGCCCTAGGTGACTTTATGTCCCGGTGATAACATATGGGTGTCGATGCCGTTGGATTCGGATGGAAGGGTCGGTGTTAATGGCATCGGTATTTTTTAAGGTTTTATTAATGTAGAATTGTATATAGGGGTCTATATGCCGGCGGAAATATGGGGGGATGGGGGATGGGGGGGGGGGGGCTTGGCTCATTACTTCGGATGCTGCAGTGATCATTATCTTTATAATAAATTTGTATACTATCCTTATAGTATACACATTTAATAGCGCCTCGTTCCATTTAATAGCGCCTTCGATGTGTGTATATGGATACCACTGATTATTATCTCTCATATAAATGTGTATACTATCCTCATTATACTCGCCCTGTCGTCTAAACTTTTAGCGGGGATTGGGGTACGGATGATTTCATTCATCCTTTATTGGACTTCCAGTGTATTGCATGCCGTAGGATGTTTCCCTGTGACGCTCGCCGCATACGTATAGCGCAGCGTCATCAGTGTATATTCCAACGTCTCTCTCAATTATTTATCTACAGTTAATTATTGTGAATGTGTGATATGTAAATCTCTTGTTATTTTCACCCTGATGAAGGCCATGGGGCCGAAACGTTGGAACCGGTTGAGCGATTTTATTAAACTATTACATTGACATGGAGTCCCTTGTTTATGGACTATTATTTTACTATATGATTTTATATATTATTTTTCACATTTTTCAAACAATTTCAACAAAACCATATCCTGTAACTCCTCATTGGAACGAGCTTGATGAGCTGGATCCAATGAGGAGTCACATGATATGGTTTTCTTGAAATGTTTTAATTTTTTTCTATTGCCCAATTCGTACATCACGCTAGAGGATTCGGTCGATTCGTTAGGTAAAGGGATAAACACCAATAAACAGCAAATAAAACAATAATGTCGTTTGCGAAGATTCCACATCTGTTTCAGAATTACCATGGGTAAAATAAATATTGACAAACCGCTCATCAGCTTATGGTCGTTTTCTGTGTACAAACTGGGTTCCTTTTGCATGCCGCCTAACCTTTTTGGGGTCATGGTCACATCTTTAATTTAAAATATTGTACATATTAAAATAGTCAACAGTTAACAAAATGGACGATGGAAATACTTATCACCTTAACAACACGCGCTGCGCATGCGCACTGAGGCCACGTATCATTATGGTAATGACTTCACAACATGGCTACTCACGCGAATTTCCATGGCAACCCAACATAGCGCCACTGTGTCACGTGACATGACGTCACTTCCGAAGTCCCACAACCTCGGCATGATTACATACTACTCCCGACTACTGTGCAACAAAAGTCTTGCTGTAAACCTGAATTATTCCAAAATATAAAATATGAGTTTGATTGAAAGTGGTTATGCAGGACCGATACACAGGACACAGATCTAACCCTTGAAGCCTGAGATTACTTTCACGCCAATTACTGCTGCAGCTCCCTGACAACATCAATAGCACATTGTTCATTTTTCCAAAATAAATGACACCTGTTTGGTTAAGATTATTTTCACAAAAAAAATATGATGCATTAAAATATTTGGACATACTTCTTGTGCAATAAGAGGAGTCAATGATAAACAGAGACGATATAACAAAACGGCTCGACAGATTGAGAATTTCTACTCGTAAGTATGATTACTTCATAATTATGCAGCAAAAGTATGTATTTTAAACAACACTAGTGAAGTCTGACGTCAAGAAACAAACGTGAACACAATGCATGTCCTGGAAATCACTGCCTATTAAGTCATCCAACAAAGTTTGTCACTTATAGCGAGCGTTAGCCTCTGTCTTTTTTGTTTTTTTTTAATCAGATATGGGTTATCTTCGCCGTACATGAAGATGCACTCGTGACATTTGGCAAACATGTTTAAAGTTGAAACCTCGAGCGATCGTGAGTCTTACTTTTTTGATTTTCGACCCGTATCTCAAACAATTCTCAATTAACATCTTTTCCTCCAACTTTTAATATCAACACTTGTATCTAGTCCCCCTATTTTATGCTTTGCATATGTGACATCTCCAATAAAAAAGGTCTCTAAAAATTGCATACCAAACTCTGGTATCATCAGAACTCTGGTCGAGCTCTGCGGATAAAGCGATAATTTCAGTGTCTAAAAAAATAAAATACCTCGGATTTTTATGAAAATTTAGTATGTTGAATACACCCCAAAAATAAAAAAAAGACCTGAAACTAAATGACATAACACTCTAATAATTTTACTGGCGATAAAAGGACTACTGTTGGGCGACACTTCTGCAGTTGTTTTAACATTGTAGGAAACAGAGTTAACGCAATGACGTTAATTGCGAATGGGGTCGGGAAACGTCAAATTGAAATTTCAATGCATAAAGTTGAAATAGAGGTAATTTATAGTACTCATCGTCCCGAATAGCAAGCTGAAAAAAATTGAAAACACAACTTTAAATATCGGATATATGACGTCATTTCCGACAACAGTTACCCCTCTCTTCTGTTGACAGTCTTACCCCCGAAACTAAATAATATAGCACTATAATAATATCACAGTCGGCAAACGAAATAGTTCGGGGTAACTTCCGACATTTTTCAACATCCACACAATATCCTCAATGTTTTTATGTTAATGCCGATCGATGTAGGAAAACGTCAAATTTAAATTTCGCTGCATAAAGATGAAATCAAGGTAACTTATAGTACTCACCATTCGGAATAACAAGTCTGAAAATGAGTCTTCAAATACTGGGGATATGATGCCAATTCTAAAATAAGTTACCCCCTCCCCCTTCTGGTGACAACCCTACCAGCCAAACTGAATAACGGAGTATTATAATCATATCACAGGCGGCAAAAGGAATAAGTGATAGAGTTACTTCCGGCATTTTTTCAACATTATTGCAAAATACTTAACCATTTACTCAACGTAACGTCCCAAACCGGCCAGCGCTATTTACAAAAATCGCCATTCAAGCTCGTTCCATTGAGGTCTCATAAGCTATGTTTTTGAGACAAAAAATGAAAATATTTTGTTATTCAAGAATTTTTTTGTTTGCAGGTGTCGTCTGCTTGTCATGTTAGGTAAAGGGTTAACGCTATGCCGATCATGGTCGGATAACGTCAAATTTGAAATGTCACTGTATGAAGTAGAAACCTAGATAAATTAGAGTACGCATCGCCCCGAATAACAAATGGAGAAAAAAGTGAAAATCCGACTTAAAGTACCATATATATGACGTCAATACCGACAGGTGTTACCCCATCGCTTTTGATGACAGCTCTCTTCCCAAACCCTATCACATTACAGTATAATAAAATCCCCACCGGCGAGAGGAATGGCTGAGGCAAAGTTGTGTACATTTGCATCCAAGTTGTCGGAAATTTGTTAACGCTATGAGGTTATTTGAAATCGAAGTCGAATGTGACGTCATAGAGGTGCATACAGTCCAACATTGAAATGCGTCAGAATTTTGGAAATTTTAGTATGTTCTACAGCTCAAAATATTAGAGATAGTGTTTTTTTATTAGATATATCGTAATTTTCCAACATTTCAAGTAGGGTTAATAAGAATTTTGTTGCATTAACCTAAAAACAAAATTTCATCTTGGCAGGGCCCACTCTGCGATGGACGTTGTTTCGTTGGATGGCATCTGGAAATTAGTTTGCGATTTCAAAATAAACTACCTTCTATACCAGAATCATTTACAGCTTCACATCAAAATGTAACTGCTCAACCTTTCACCAGAGAATTTAAAATAATATTTAACTGATGGAAACAGTTGCAGCATTTTTTTAATTTTTAGTTTCGAGCTTAAAAAATATGTATGATAGGAATAATGTTTGGATGCTAGATAGTCAATAGCTCACAGATTCCGAAAAAAAACAAAAACGATTTTTCCAAGCCGAAGACCAAACATTTTTCATCATGTGCGTTTCCAGTGAGTGTCTTTGTACTCCAGTCTGACGCAATGTGCAAAAACACAGTAAATGGACGAACGACACAATATGTCGTGGTGCATTGTTTGGAACAATTAGAAGAGGTGAATATTTCGTGATTTGAGGCTGGAATTGAGAAGAAAAAGATCATAAAGGATTTCAAAATCTGTCTGGAAGACAATCGTCGCAGACAAGAAGAGCCACCCTCTGTAATTCTAACGGTACGGAATAGAGCACCCTTAAACTCAAATAGCCATCCAGTTTAACGCTTTTTCCAAAAGCACAAGATATCAAAATTTATTATTATTTTTTTTTAAATTTTTCAAAGCAAAACACGATCGTTCCACGAGGGATCACATGACATGGTTTTGTAATTTTTTTTTTTTTTTTTTTTTTTTTGTGGGGGGGTGGGGGGGGGGGGTATATGTTTTCAACTGCATTCGAAATAAACATTTGAATAACTGGTGTCTAATATATGTGTATCCGCACCTCTGTTGAAAAGGAAATGTGTAACTAAAATATTGTTGGCTTTTACTCCTTATTTTTTATCAAAATAAAATGTGTCATTTTTGGGGGAAAAAACAATGAGTTATTAACTTTGTCGTGGAGCTGTATATGAACACATCCTACTGGTAGAGTTATTAAAGCCCCTGTCACATCTTTGCGATTGTTTTGTACGAATGTCCTAGAATAGCTACGAATTCACATTTCCACGATTGGCAACGATTTTTTTTTAAAATGCCCCAAATCGGCTTCTCTCGCGACCTTACGCGACCTTCATACGACCTTCATACGACTGTGTACGGTTTATCACGACCGTAGTAAGAATCTACTAAGATTTTTCAAAGCGATTCAGTACGAATCGATACGACCATGTACGGTACCGTGTGTCACTGGTACGAACTAGTAAGATGATGCAAGACCTAGCAATAATTACATCACGATCTCATAGCATAACATATCTTACTAGTTCTTTGTAATTCCTGACGAAATCGCACGGCCAAGTGCGCACGAATACTAACGAATACTAACGAATACTCTCGAACACCAAAGAACATCCATGAATACCCCGTGCGGATCAGTACGGTCTGGTACGACAGCAGTAAGAGGCAGTACGGGATTGAAAAGTCGCACGATAGAGTATGAAAGTTTTAAAGAGTATAAAACTTTACTACAGTATACCGATCAACCAAGAATACTGAACAATGATTACGAAGCAGACCGGATGTCAGAACGGACATCCACAATTGCCCAAGTTTTTCATGTCGCAGTAGATCGAATCAAAAAATCAGGAAGATGTGACAGGGGCTAAAGGAAGAATACACTGGGGTGAACTTTTTTCAAAGCAATATAAAACTGCTAGTTTGTGGCTGTATGGGGATTTAAGAGTTAATAAATAATAAAAACGCGGTTTCCATTTTTAAATTTATAATGTCGTTCTCAGAGTATAATGGCTTTCTTTTCTTTTTTTTCGTCTTCCAGTGTACTATTTTGTTTTCCTTCTTCTCAAGTGTATATTGTGCTGATATAGCGGTTCACTGATCATAGTTGCAAGATTAATACGTTTCAGACTGCGAGTTTGTCTACAACATGGTAGTTTCAAATTACGTCTACTTTTCCTGAAAGAATAATTTGAAGATTGCAGGTTGTGATCCTACTAGTCAAAGGCTTTCAAGTCCTCAAAAGAGGAGGGCAAATCGTAGCTTCAAAAGTAACACCCAGATCTACGAAAGTGACGGATTTGGAAAAAGGCAGACATCGAATGCCAAAAAATCAGAAGCGCAAGCAGCGTAATAGCAATAAAGGAGGGGGTGACAGTGATGAGAACCAGAGTGATGATGATCGGAAATCAATAGGCTCCATATGTTCAAATCCTAATGGATCAGAAATTATTAAAGTGATACAGATGGGCATATATGTCAACTACGTCACTGTGCCGTTTACCAGCCAGGACAGAGAAAACATCAAGAGACATTCTGAGTGCCTTAAAAAACTTAAACCTGTACGCGTCAAGCGTTCTGTGCCAGTGAATGTAATGTAATTGCCGGAACTGTTACTTCATTGGGCGTTTTATTTGTCTGGTACCGACGAGCCCTCTCATTCACCGGATAGACCATTGAACACTATGAACTATATAGATAAAAGTTTGTAAAATAAACCAATTCGCATTGTCTGCAATACGTGTTTGCTTTTAAATTAGCTTTAAGAAAAATGTGCTGGTGGACACTGCGTTCATCGAGTGCACTTATTATGCAGATGCAGTTTCTATATTTCGCCTTTATTCTGCAACATTTTTGTAGAAATCTGTAGAATTCAACCGGACCAAACAACGCCAAGTTTGATTTTTGTTTGTGTTTTATCGTACAGTACGTGGAGAGTGGATTGCAACTAAATCACCCATGGAGTGGAGTTACCAACCAAAGTATCACTTTCAAGTTTTGTACATATAGATAAAAACACAAAGCAATGATTCAGCCAATGGGCCCCCGGGTTTAACGCGAAGGTTCATTGTTTGAACTTTGCTCGTTCTCGTTATGCTTTACAACAAATTTGCAATTATTGCTTGGGTGTAATATTCACTCAGCGGGCGATTTAGTGATAATACACTATCCACGTTCTGTATTTGTTTATCAATTTATTATTACTTAGCGCCGCAGCGTCAACAAGTGACTGTATTCAAACGACAAAATGGTATTTGACCTAAAAGTGAAATAAAAATTGCTAAAAATGGAATTATCAAAAATACCCCCTGTTGTCATCACTGTATTTCAATTTTTCGGTTTCCAACGTTTTTTATTCCATTTTACATCAAGCACCGCTTCTATCGCCCTGACATGACCATCCGTTGCAGATGTGACGCCAAGCAACAACAAAGATATAAACTGGATCCTATTCAGGCCGATGGCATCAACTTATTGATCCTTAATTGGGAATAAAAAATATGATAGGTATAATTGTGTCAATATTTTAGTAAACTAACATAATGTGCTAGAGGGTCTAGATGGTTATATTTTCGGGGCCTGTTACTACACCAAATTGTTTAAATATGTATTACAAATAATAGCAGAGAGCAATATCCTGGAATTTTAATCTAAATAACATATCGTCCAGTCCAGTCAAACGCTATGATTGCAATAACGCCACATTTTGGAGCATAATAATATAAAACACATTGTCGGTTTCCCCAGTGTCTGCCCTTTCAACTTATTAGATCCGATGGACCGGTTTACCCACCTATTTGCATGCTTTGGTGAACAGTATCATACCCAATGGCATTGTGGAAGATTTTTCCAAAAAACAATTAAACTACTGTCACAGGTCTCAGATAGGACTGTTTAAATGTTCTTCCCTGTAAAGTCACAAGAAAGTCTCGTCATGTGCCAGACAGGAAACGAATAACATAAAGATCATTACTGTCTCAGATTTGTTTTTACTCCTAGGGGGCTTGACCACCCCCTACTAGGTGGGTCCTCAGGTGGCGGGTAGAGGACGGCCTGCTCAGTTGGGCAGGTTTGCTGTTGTTTTTAATTAGCAGCTTTGCTCAATTGAGCTGGTTTGCCGCGGAATATACGGATACGCAGCCCCGGACCAAAATGGTCAACCCTGCTAATAGCATCTTGCATGCACATTGTTCTCCCGTGAGGTGCGTTCCGAAGGCCCCAGAGGAAGGAATCCTGGCAGTTGCGAACAGACTGGGTCCCGGTTAAGACAAATCTTCAGGATGGAGATCAGTTCGTCAACACTGCTTTGGCCCTGGTCTCCATCATGGAGGTACCTGTTCAATACACTGCTTTGGCCCCAACTTCGGGAGTAGACGGATGGTCGGATGGCCCGTTCTGGCCAATCGGGAGCCCCTAACCTAAAAAAATACCAAGTGTCACGTTGGGGGGGGGGGGGGGGGGTGGGTTGTCATTCAATCAGTCATTTCTTTCAATTCGGTTTTAGCAATTTTTCGGAATTCTGATTTTTTATGAGGTTCAAACTTTTTAAAGATCTATAGTTTTTATTGCACTGTCTGCGTCAGTTGTACTTTGCGATTGTTTTTCTGATACTTTTCACCAAATGATTGGTTGAATGGCTGCCACGACCTGGCACTTCCCAAACACTCTACGGGTCAATCTTCCAGCGGTATGCGTTTGCATCAACGGTGGAGGAGTATACTCTTCATGTACTCCTGGTATTGTTACCATCTCTTGTTAGGCAGGAACATACCCCCTAAGTTGGGCTCGACGAATGGGTGGGAGGCATGAAGTGAAGAATTTTAACATTATAATACCATGGCTAAACCTCCACAAAAAATAAAACGACGGCATGAATTAGCAAACATTGACAGTACTTCTGACTCTGACTCTGAAAATTTAAATTTTATTGACACAAACAATACATCTTGGCCGATATTTATCACTGTTTACTCAACAAATGAAAATACTCCAGTCACTAAATTAAATCCTTTCTTACTACAAAAAGCTATTCAAGGTATTGCAGGTACAGTTAAAGATGTGAACAAATTAAGAACTGGTGGTCTTCTTGTGGAATGTGCTCGTGAAATTCAGTCGGTGGCATTGTTAAAAATTAAAAAAATACATGATATAGAAGTGCATGCTAGTGCTCACAAGACCCTCAATAACAGCAGAGGTATCATAAGAACTCGTGAGCTTGCAGATATGGGAGAACGATATATTGAAGAAGAAATGAAATCTCAGGGAGTTATAGGGGTAAAAGGAAATTAGGAAAGATGGAAGACAAATCAAAACAAATACATATATATTTACGTTCAACGCCCCTCAACCACCGAAGTCAGTTAAAATTGGCTACCTGAACGTCCGAGTGGGTCTGTTCATCCCGAATCCACTTAGATGTTTCAGGTGTCAAAAGTTTGGCCATAATAAAGATGCTTGTCCAGATCAGGGAATTTGTCATCGATGCGGCCAACAACAAGACGAGCCATGCACCAGCGAAACTTTCAAGTGCATCAACTGCCAGGGCATTCATATGTCATCATCTAAAGATTGCCCTGTCTGGAAAAAAGGAAAACTAATTCACAAAATAAAGTGTGAAAAACAAATAAGTTTTATCCATGCCTGGCATGAATAACACAACATAATCATATGCCAATACATTAAAGAACAAAGTATCCACAAAATCAGTAGAGTGCCAGACACCTTGGACAGGGCTCGAGAGCACAATTCCATCACTATTACAAGCCTTTACAACAGAACATTCCGACCAAATTTCACTAAAGTCAACGCTGACTACGTCAATTACTGCAACAATAACTGAGACAAAACCAAAACAGAAACAGGAACAGATACAACAATCTATTACAACTCAAGACATTCAAAAAGCACAATGCAAATACCAGCAAGAACAACAAAAATCTAAACCAGAGGAGACAAAAAAATGAAAACAATAATTCAGTCCAGCAATACAAGAAAGACAACACAAGACCTAAGCCAGAACAAACACAAAAATCGCAACAGCTAAATCTCAGTCAGAGTCAGAGACGAAAGCAAGAAAAATTAGGAAAAAAGAAAACAGAGAAAGAAGATAACAAACAATTGTCAAACAGAACTCCCAAAATCCTTCAAGATCCTATTACCCGAAACAGATTTGAGGGCTTTGAGCTGATGGATGTCGGTGATGGCATCGATGAAATGTTCGAACAACTACGCTCACCATCTCAGAATATGTCCCCAAGAAAAGCATCACCTAAGAAAAACACTGGGGCAATTTCGCCCATACTTCCACCATCCAAATCACCACTCAAATGGAGAATACCCCCAAGCAAAATATTATACAGTGGAATTGTCGAGGTTTTAGAGCAAATTTTAATGAACTAGGTCTGCTAACCCCAAAATATAAACCTGCAGCCTTTTGCCTGCAGGAAACTCTTTTAAAGAAACCCGATGCTCAAGATCATTCAGCTTTTAAGCATTATACTTCGTATAATGCCTGGGCAGATGAAACTGATCTTCATATTCGTGGAACGTCCGTCTTAATTAGAAATGGCATTATTCACAGTTCTGTATCTTTGCAATCAAATTTACAGGCTGTAGCGGTAAGCCTAATTTTAGGCAAGACAATTACATGATGTTCTTTTTACGTTTCACCAAGTAAAACCCTACAACTGAATGATCTTGAGCTGCTGGTCCAACAGCTCCCAACCCCATACATTTGGGTGATGTTAACGCACTTACCCCCTTTGGGGTAATTCCTGCAGTCAAGAGGATGCAAAATGTACAACTGTAGAATAGTTCATTACAAAATATGACACTGTATTTGTTCAATGATGGTTCAGACACTTATCTGAATCCCGCATCTGGTTCGTATACATCAGTTGATCTTTCAGTTGCATGCCCTTCTATCTTCCTCGATTTTTCTTGGAAGGTAGAAGATGACTTGTGCGGGACTGACCACTTTTCAATTGTGTTGGAGAGTGTAGTTCCGGCGACGAGAGAGTGCCCCAGTGGAACTTTAAAAATGCTGACCGGGACACTTTTCCATCGCTTTGTTCTGAACGCCTAACACGGGAGAAATTTCAAGATAGTGCTGACCAAATAGAACATTTTACAAACGAGCTGCTTGACATTGCAAACACAATCATCCCTAAAACCTCGGCAAATTCAAAGCGTTCCACCAAACCATGGTTTGATAATGAATGCAAAAAGGCTATAAAGGATCGTAAGAAAGCTGAAAGGGAATTTAACAAGTCACCAACTACATATAATTTAGACAAACATTGTATAAATCGGGCAAAAACAAGACGACATATAAAACAAAAAAGAAAAGTTCTCGGGAGTCTTACATTTCTAAGATTAACCAAAGCACCCCCATCACTAAAATTTGGAAAATGTTTAAAAAGATTAAAGGAAAAGAAACAAAATCAACTGAACAACACCTGAAGGAAAACAACACCTTAATTACGTCTAAAACAGAAATTTCACACACTTTGGCCTCCACATTTTCGTCATCTAAAAATTGTAATCCAGGATTTATCAAAATTAAAAAAAACAGCAAGAAAAACAAAAGATCAAATTTACCTCCAACAATCTAGAGGATTACAATGAACCTGTCTCTATGGAAGAGATACGTAACTCTCTGCATAGAGCAAAGGTTACCGCCCCTGGACCCGATGCAATTCACTACCAAATTTTCAAGCATCTGCCTCAATCTTCTCTTGAACTTTTATTATCAATTTGTAATGGCTTTTGGGTGACTGGCCAGTTTCCACCATCCTGGCGTGAAGCAACAATAATTCCTATTCCTAGGACTGATAAAGATCACAGCAACCCAAGCAATTACAGGCCTATTGCCGTAACAGGTTGTCTGTGCAAAACCATGGAGAGGATGATCAATGATCGACTTGTCTGGTTTCTGGAATCGAACAATCTGCTTGCGGATGTTCAGTGTGATTTCAGAGGCCAGAGAAGTACTGTAGATCATTTGGTCAGACTTGAAACGTTTATTAGAAATGCCCTCGCCAGAAAAGAACTTATGGTTGCCATCTTCTTTGATCCGGAGAAGGCATATGATACAACGTGGACGTATGGGATTTTAAAAGATCTTTTTAACATGGGGTTGAGAGGGCGTATGCCCCCTTTTATTGAACACTTTTTAAAGGACCGCCAATTTCAGGTTCGTGTTGGGTCAACGTTATCTGCTCCCCACGAGCAGGAATTGGGGGTCCCTCAGGGTAGTATTTTGTCCGTTACCCTGTTTTCGATAAAAATCAATAGTATCATCGACGCAATTGAGAATATGATAGATTCTTCATTGTATGTTGATGATTTTTTAATCTGCTATAGCAGCAAAAATGAATGCTATAGAGTGCAAACTTCAACTGTGTTTAAACAGAATCCAGAAATGGGCTACAGAAAACGGTTTTAAGTTTTCAAAGACCAAAACTAATTGTGTTCATTTCTGTAAGCTCCGGAAGCATCATCTTGATCCAGAGTTGAAAATGGATGGAAATACCATTAAAGTTGTAAAGGAAGTGAAATTCTTAGGTTTGTTGTTTGACGGCAAACTGTATTTCACATCTCACATAAAACAACTGAAAGTTAAATGTAAGAGAGCATTAAACCTCCTGAAGATTGATGGTAGCACTGATTGGGGTGCTGACCAAAAAACATTACCTCATCTGTATAGATCAATTGTTAGATCTAAATTAGATTACGGTTGTGTGGTTTACGGATCTGCAAGGAAGTCGTATCTCAAGCCACTTGATGCGATTCATAATAGTGGAATTAGAATTAGTTTAGGTGTATTTCGAACATCACCAATAGGTTCATTACTTGTTGCAGCTGAGGAGCCTTCACTTGAGAAGCGTCAAATTAAACTATCTCTCGAATATGTAACGAAACTTTTAGCTAATAAATCAAATCCTGCTTTTAATTGTGTTTCAGAACCTCAAATGTTAATTTTGTTAATCGACACCAGAAACATATTCCTCCATTGGGAATTAGAATTAAACCCCACATGGAGTCTGCCAAAATTGATTCTGATTCTATAAAAGAAAACCGCAAAACTCATATTCCTCCTTGGCATCTTAGAAAACCTACAGTTATTTTTGGACTTTGCTTTTTCCAAAAAATCTGATACCAATTCCTTGTAGTTTAAACAAAAATATGCCGAAATAAAGTCCAGGTATAGTGAATATACAAGGCTCTATACAGATGGATCTAAAGATGGTGACAAAGTATCATCAGCTGCTGTTACTGGTGATCATATCACCTCAATCAGAATACCGAATCAGAGTTCTGTTTTCACAGCTGAAGTTAAAGCTATACCACTCGCACTTGAACACATCGAGAATGTACAGGAAAAGAAGTCAATTATTTTTTCCGGCTCTCTTTCCACTTTACTTGCTTTACTCAACCGCAAGTTGAAGAACCCTCTCATTTTGGAACTTCGTGAGAAGTTATCAACTCTCATGTCTGACCAATATGATTTGCTGGTTACCCGGACATGTAGGTATCGCTGGTAACACCAGGGCAGAGAGTGCAGCAAAACAGGCTTTATCCAAGCCTCTCACTGATTTTAAGATTCCGTTCAGTGATTTCAAGCCTCATATCAGTAGTTACTTCAGATCTCTGTGGCAGGCGGAATGGGATGGAGCGACAAATAACAAGCTTCATCGCTTCCGACCAACTATTTCAGATCACTACCAGTCTAGTAACCTTTGCAGAAAGGATCTTGCAGTTTTGACGCGATGTCATATTGGCCATACACGACTTACATATTCCTTTTTGTTAGAGGGTAATTTGCGACCAGAGTGTGTTCCCTGCCAGCAGGGGCTGTCAGTGGAACACATTCTTTTGAATTGTACTGATTTTAATCATGTTAGAGGGCAATATTTTACAGTCAGATCTTTGAGAGATTTATTTTATTTTACGAGCCCGCAAAAAGTCATCTCATTCTTGAAAATAATCAACTTTTTTAATAAATTTTAAATTGTTTTTACCTTTTTAAATTTCATCTATCCATATTTATTTCACAGGTTGATTTACACAGCATTTTTTGTACAACTGGTCTCACTTTCTCATTATGTTTCACACTCATCATGTTTAAACCTCTTTTTCCTTTCATTTCATATTTCAATCAATGTTTTTTTTTTAAATACATACTTTCATCGTCACGGTATAGCCTAAGCTGCTGATGTGGCGTAAAGCACCAATAAATAATAATTTGTTTTTTCTGAGATGTTTTTGTTGTTACTGAGAACCTCTCACCCTCGACAGATGTGACTATGGGGTGGTGGAATTACATATTAGGAGGAAGCTATTTGATCCCGTCAATTGTTCCAGCTGCCGCAGCATACGATAACCGAAATTACTGTATCAGAGCAGTACGTAAAATCATAATACACAAAATCTCACGTGGCTTTCCCTTCCTCTGATTGGTTGATAGATAATATACCATTTCCGATAATTTTAATTATTGAGGTTCTAAAACTAATCGTACACTATTCCAAGGCGCTGTCCTTCTTCCAAAAATAGCCGTGAACTCTTCTGGGACGTTCGAATGACGGAACACATTGCGCCGTCTTATGAGATCATTTTTCGGAAAAATACTTCGTTATTTCAAAGTTCAAGTAGCAAAATTACGGAAGCCTATTAGCTTCACGTCGTTTTTAGTTATTAAATTGTAGCTACAATTTAATAAATTGTACCTACAATTTAGCTTAGCTCAATTGTACTTACAATTTAATAAATTGTAACTACAGTTTAGCTAAATTGTAGTTACGATTTATTTAATTGTAGGTACAATTTAATAACTAAAAACGACGGGAAGCTAATAGGCTTCCGTACAAAACACCTGTCTTAAAATTTTTAATTTTTTGCGTCAAAAACATAGCTTATGACCACTCGTTGGAACGAGCGCAGCGATCTCGTTCCAACGAGATGTCATAATCTAGGATTTTGAGACAAAAAAGAAGAAATAATGAAAATTCATCGGCGATTTTTGTGAATAGCGTTGGCTGTATTTGGTCGTTACTGTGGGTAAAGGGATATAATCATCGTTTGTCGCTTGTTGTACATTAGGTATCGGAATACCACAATGTTAGAACACAAAATATTTTTTTTCTATCCATTTACAAAAACGTTTCTCTGATCTGAATGTGTGACCATTCCATTTCTGTGCCGTTAGGTATTTCAGTACCTGACACATCAGCCCCATACGGCAGCGTATTAGGGTCAGGACCTTTTCATTTAATAAGCTGTTTATACAGATTAATAAACTGTTTTTACAGATTAATAAACTGTTTTACAGATTAATAAACTGTTTTTACAGATTAATAAACTGTATTTACAGATTAGTAAACTGTATTTATAGATCATTACGAGACTGTTTTTACAGATTATTTCGAGACTGTTTTTACAGATTAATAAATTGTTTTTACAGATTAGTAAACTGTATTAACAGATTATTAGGAGACTGTTTTTACAGATTATTAGAAGACTGTTTTTACAGATTGTAACGAGACTGTTTTACCGATTAATAAACTGTTTTTACAGATTAGTAAACTGTATTTACAGATTATTAGGAGACTGTTTTTACAGATTATTAGAAGACTATTTTTACAAATTAATTAGCCATTCGACAGTTGGTTAGTAGTATAGCATGTACCCGATCGTGCGCTATTACCCGGAATTTTGTGGAAGCTGCTAGTGTTAAATGCACATAGGAACCGAGCTTTGTAGCAATTTTTTTCTGTGCGAAACTGGCTAGATCCGGCAAGTGGTATACATACTGCATTTTAGTATGCTATTATACGTATTGTGATATATGTACCCGCAGGGCTATGAGTACATGGTATGGGCATGTGGTGGAAAATTGAAGATGAAGGTGGGGTTTCTCGAAACAAAAAAATCCCGCGAAACGGTTGACGTTCCTGTGGACGTCGTGACGTCATGATGCGCCCGTGAGGTTAGAGAAACGTTGACCGCTGTTGTTGTACACTTTACAGTCCGGCATGACGTTATTCGCGCCGGGATGTGTCGGGGTTCTCGTACTGGACTGATATCGTGGTATATACCCCTGTAGGTATACGATTATTCCTTGGCCCTAGTACTACTAATCGACCTTCATATTTTCCTACGACTGATATAGGTAGTACGTAATGCTAGGCAAACTAGTATTGTGGGGTGGGGTAATGCATGGTCGTCGTCTAGGGCGGCATTGAGAATTAGCCCATGGTGGTTTGGATTTGCAGTAGACTATGGACGTTATATATCAATATAGATCCCATCTTAATCCTTGATGTATCAGCCTGTCGATTGCTTTGTACTATCCCCTGACTGGTATAGGTAGTATGTAATTTTGGGACAGGCAGTATTTTAAGGTGGGTGGGGTAATTCATGGTCGTCTAGTATGGAAGTTTGGAATGTACGCTCTACACCCTTACAGGTTCCATGTTAGCCCTTCGCACTATTAATCCACCTAATGCTTCAAATTATCCTTTGACTGGAAAAGATAGTACGTATTGCTAGGACAAGTGGTATTGTGGGTAGGGGTAAGGCCTGGTAGTTTAAAACGGCAGTAGTACCATTATCCACTTAGGGCGGTGTGCTCGCCCACAGATGGTATAGGTATTACGTAATGCTAGGCCAAGCAGTATTGTTGGGTAGAGGTAATTCATGGTTGTCTAGTCAGGTAGTATAGGATGTGCTGTTTGTACCCCTGCTGGCTCAATCTCTTCCTTTGGTGCTAGTAATCGACCTAATGCTACATATTATCCTATGACTGGTATAGGTAGAACGTAATGCTAGGCCAAACGCTATTGTGGGCATGGGTAATGCCTTCTTGTGTAGTGCAGTAGATTAGTATGGACTGCATATACACATTTTAGTTCCCATCTTAACCCTTGGAAGCACAATCCACCAGGGACGGTGTACTATCCCACTTATGGTATAGGTAGTATGTAATGTAGTGTTGTGTGGTGTATGCTTCCTTTCCAGTCGCCTAGCAGGGTACGGATGGTCCTTTGACAGTCTAAGACGACTTGGCCTAAAGGTCGTGATATGTCACAGTTAGCAAGCCTACAATAGTGCTTCAAGTCAGTAGTAATGGCACAACGGTAGAAGAAGATTATAGTATAGGGGACTACAGTACAGGCTAGTCATAGGACAGAAAGCTGAAACCGATGGTAAGATCACCTGTATAGAAGCTATATAAGGCCTTGGAATCCCACTTATGGAGTCCCACTTATAGAATCTCTTTAATGGAATCATTATGGAATCCATTTTTGAAAACGTCTGGCCTTCGGCTCCACTTTTTTCAAGATGAGGATTAGAGTCGTCTGAGGAGCCACTCATTCGACCAGTTTCTCTATGGCTTATTTGCTCGATGGGATTCTAGTCTGCCTCGGTTCGACGGTGTTATTTGCCATAGTCTTATCAGAGGTATGTCCTATTATAGACTTGATATTTTTCGCAAATGTGTTTGTTTTTAGGCGATAACTATTAGGCGAAATTGTGTCATTTTTGTTGTGCAAGTGAGTAGTATAGCATGTACCCGATCGACCCTGATTACCGGGACTTTTGCCGGAGCAGATAATGTTAAATTCCCCTAGGAACCGGACTTTTGCCGGAGCATTTTTCTCCGAGGAAAACGTTGGTCCCATCCAGCTAGATCCGGCAAATGGTGTACCTACTGCATATGTAGTATACTATGGCGTGCATAGTGATATACGTACACATGGGGCTATGGGTATATAGTATAGTTAAGTGGTAGACAGATAATGGGGAAGTTGGGTTTTCTTGAAAGTTCTTTTCCGCGAAACGGTTGACGTTGCTATTGACATCATGACGTCATGATACGCACGCGACGTCATAGAGATGTTGACCGCTGTTCTTGTCCACTATACAATCGGACATAATGTTATTCGAGTCGGAGGGTGTCAGGTTTCTCGTATGGGGAGGTGATATGGTACGTACACATGGAGCTATGGGTATATATTATGGGTAAGTGGTAGAAAGATGATGGGAAAGTTGGGTTTTCTTGAAAGTTCTTTTCCGGGAAACGGTTGACGTTGCTATTGACATCATGACGTCAAGATATGCACGCGACGTCATAGAGATGTTGACCGCTGTTCTTGTCCACTATACAATCTGACATAATGTTATTCGAGTCGGAGGGTGTCGGGTTTCTCGTATGGGGAGGTGATATGGTAGTGGCGGTATATATCCTTGTTGGTATACTATTACCCCGTGGGCCTTCATATTATTATTATTATCATAGAACGGCAATATAGTATGGGCGATATATACCTCTGTGTCTCACCCCCTCCCGAAAGCCAATGGTACTACTAATCGACTTAATGCTTTGTGTCATCCCATGACTGGGTTAGGTAGTATGTAATGCGGGGACAGACGTTATTGTGGAGTGGGTGGGTGTAATGCATGGTCGCAGAGTGTGGTAGTATAGGATGTACGCGCTGTACCCCTACGTGGCCAATGTTAGCCCTTAGTACTATTAATCCACCTAATGTTTGGTTTATCCTATGGCTGGCATAGGTAGTATGTAATGATAGGCCAAGCGGTATTGAGGGTAGGGGTTAATGCCTGGTAGTTTAGAACGGTAGTATAGAATGGACGGTATATACCCCTGTAGGCTCCCTGTTAGTGCTTGGTACTATCAACCAACCAATTGGTTTATTTTATTATATGGCTCGTATAGATAGTACGTTATGGTAGGTCAAGTGGTATTATGGGGTGGGGATATTGCTTGGTAGTTTAGAACGGTAGTATATCATAGGCTGTATATACCCCTGTAGGTCTCTTGTTAGTCCTTGGTACTACTAATTCACCAGATGCATCATATTATCAAGCGGTATTGTGGGATGAGGTTAATGCCTGGTAGTACAGAACGGCAGCAGAGTATGGTTGGAATATGCTCCTGTAGGTCCCATTTTAACCGTTGATATTATTAACCTACCGAATATTTGGTATTATTCTATTACTGGTAAGGTGGTACGTAATCCCAATTTTTCCTACCCTATTCCAAGTACACTTGTTCTTGTTTCATTTTTCCAGATCATCCAATCAGTTCACTTTATGGAAGCTGATTAACCAACCATATTGCTTCATTTCCCGTAACTTATACATATTCATACAAAGTTGTCTCCCGTGTGTATAACAGAGGCATATATCATTCCCAAAGCCAATAAGCTATCGGCCGAGTGACTTGCACATACTGCTCGAACGACTCGAATCTCATCGAGCAAATGCGCCATATAATAAAACAAACCAATCGGTGGGTTAATAGTACCAAGCACTAACAGGGGACTTACAGGGGTATATATGTCAAGGTGATAGCTTGAATTTTCGATTTTGTTGTTTAAAAGCGTATATATTTTCGATAATCTTTCTCACTGGGCTAAATATAAAGCATAAGGATAGGGACATGGCGGATCCCGAAAACCGATTTTTCACTTAAACAGACCCGCAATAATTCAAGCGCTGGCAATGAAGCATGAAATTTAATGTCCATTATGACGCATTTATTGAACGCCACATGGGAGGTCTGGATAAAACATTAAAGGTAGTAAAAGCCAGTGTCCTCCTGCAGTCATTATCCGTGTAATTATGACCAGTTAATATTAAGTTAAGTAGTGTAAATACAGTGCATCGCACATGTTCTGGACACACACCCATATTACGCATCTGGTCTGTCACGAATGTCAGGATATACCGAAATGCAAGACTTTCAAAGGAACTTAAAAGCGAATATTAAATTAAGATAGATCTAACTGGTCATGTTCAAGAGAAGCAATCAAACTGAGAATTATTGGCTATCGAAATAAAAATCGGGGATTTCTCAAGAAATTCATTCCTGTCTGAAGGAGTGTAAGGCTGTGGGTCGTTGCGAGTAGATGGGTATGTTCCATGCTATAGGTTAGAGGAGGTGCCGCATAGGTGCGAAAGTATAGACGCGTTGTGGTGCAGGAGAGCCACAAAGCTCATATTTAGAATAGGAGCATTCGCGGCCAAGTCGGTAGCCATATCTGAATGCAGGATCAGAAATAGGAAGTACGAGCACAGGGAGCTATTAGTATTTAGGAAGACGGCATACCTGTTGTAGAAGGCAAGACGTACGTAGGCAGAGTAGGCTTGCCTGTATGAACATTATTCTGAGATAAACATAGGGTAGAGTTTAATCTCATTGGTGGCGACTGCTTGAGTGAAAAGCGTCCAGTGAGGTGACAATAAGCTAGTGGTCGTGCGACGGCAGTGTAAGAGTGACATTCCGTCACTTGTTAGAGGGAAGGCGACATACTAAAGTGACAATACTTTAGCGGTCGTGCGACGGCAGTCGTTGAGTGACATTCCGTCACATGTTGAGTAAAAAAGTCCGGTAAAGTGACAATAAGTTAGTGGCCGTGCGACGGCAGTGAAAGAGTGAAGTGAAGAGGCGACCAAAGAACAAGCACCAGCGAGAAGGAAGGAAAACCAGCGAGAACTGAGAATGCGGCCCCGCTAGTGACTCAAAAACTGTGTGGGTAGGGGGTGATTAATGTTTATTCGTTGGATTCCACGTAAGTCACAAATTACCACATTTATTTATATGTATATACCCCTGTTGATTCATGCTTTTTGACAAAACGTCAAAGACCCTTTCAGGATAAGAACCACCCCATCAAAAGTGAAACGGGCGGGTTTGTCACGGTGAGATATACGTTCACGCACGGATTCAGGCGACACTCCTTGAGTTTTGGCTGAAACACGGCTGAATCTATTTCTTCCAGGGGTGACAAAGCCCGGGTTTCCGACAATATACCGTCCATTCTATACTACCGTTCTAAACTACCAGGCATTACCCCTACCCACAATACAGCTTGCCTAGCAATACATACTATCTATACCAGTCAGAGGATAATTTGAAGCATTAGGTGGATTAATAGTACGAAGGGCTAACATGGGACCCCGGGGGGGGGGGGGGCGTACATCCCATACTGCAAAACTATGCGACCATGCATTACCACCACCGACCCTACAATACCGCCTGGCCCAGCATTACATACTCCCTATATTAGTCACATAGGATAGTACAAAGCAATCGGCAGGTTGATGAAACAAGGATTAAAAATGGGATCTACAAGGGCGTATAACGCACATACTAAACTGCAAATCCAAACCACCAAGGACTATTTCGCAATACCGGACGAGACGAGGACCATGCATTACCCCCATCCCACCATACTGGTTAACCTAGCATTACCTGCTACCTATATCAGTCACAGGATAGTACAAAGCAATCGACAGGCTGATACAACAAGGATTAAGATGGGATCTAAAGTGATATATAACGCCCATACTATACTGCAAATCCAAACCACCAAGGCCTATTTCGCAATACCGCACGAGACGATGACCATGCATTACCACACCCCACAATACTGGTTAATCTAGCATTACGTTCTACCTATACCAGTCGTGGGATAATATGAAGGTTGATTAGTAGTACCAAGGCCAAGAGCTAATAGTATACCAAAAGGGGTATATACCACCCATACTATACTACGATATCATTCCAGTACGAGAACCCCGACACACCCCGACCCGAAAGACGTCATACCACAAGTGTACAACAACAGCGGCCAACGTTTATCTGACGTCACGGTGCGCATAATGACGACACGACATCCATAGCAACATCAACCGTTTCGCGGGATTTCTTTTTTCGAGAAACCCCACCTTCACCATTAATTTCTATCACATCCCCACACTGTATATCCATAGCCCTGTGTGTACATATATCACTGTACATATCATAGCATACTATGTATGCAGTACGTACATCACATGTAGGATCTGGTCAGATTGCAACCCAAAATGTCCGGTTCCTATGTAAATTTAACACTAGCAGATTCCTCCCGGGTAATAGCGAACGGTAGGGTACATGCTATACTGCTAACTAGTAATCGAATGGCCAATTAATCTGTAAAATCAGCCTCGTAAAAATCTGTAAATACAGATTACTAATCTGTAAAAACAATTTATTAATCTGTAAAAACAGTCTCGTAATAATCTGTAAAAACAGTCTCCTAATAATCTGTAAATATAGTTTACTCATCTATAAAAGCAGTTTATTAATCTGTAAAAACAGTCTCGTAATAATCTGTAAAAACAGTCTTCTAATAATCTGTAAAAACAGTCTCGTAATAATCTGTAAATACAGTTTACTTATCTATAAATACAGTTTATTAATCTGTAAAAACAGTCTCGTAATAATCTGTAAAAACAGTCTCGTTATTATCTGTAAATACAGTTTACTAATCTGTAAATACAATTTATTAATCTGTAAAAACAGTTTATTAATCTGTATAAACAGATTATTAAATGAAAAGGTCCTGACCCTAATACGCTGCCGTAGCTCCACGTCTCTGATGTTTTTGATACAAAAAGTATAAAATATTATTTACAGTAGAATCATTCAGACAGCAAAATCAGATATACCTCTCCACATATTAACCCCAGCATCGTCAACAGTCTGCTCTGTTGCCAACTCTGACCCATTTAGACATTGCGTCTAACAGTGAAGGAACAAAAGTGTGAGAATCGCTGGAACTGAATATGCACCACTCCTGCCTTCATATCAATACCTCGCATACGGTAAGTGTTCCGCTGAACGAAAATTTGGTATCATTCGGCGAATCTTCCCATTGCAACTGAGTACGTTCTCATTTCAGTGGACGTTTTTTCTGGGTTATCTGTAGTTGCGAAGCGGATTAGTTACGTGAATGTTTCTTTGGCGTTTCTTCGAATATTGGGTGAGTCCATATCATTTTAGAGTACTGCTTACACATATCTTGAATTCATTCATGATGCAGGTCTTGTTAATTCCGAAAAAAGTAGACCTTCGAAACGGCTTTTTTCCTAAAAATCTATTTTCATACACGGATATCGGTAATGATGTCACAGAAAGACATCCGCTCATTTCTGCATTCTCTATCTAGCTGACTTGGTGTTGAAATATAGGTTCTTGGAATTCGGTACACGTGTGACCTTTTTTAACCCTAGAAATGTGATGTACTGGAATCGCCTGCCTGCATGCCTTTCTGACGGCAATGTATTAATATCCTCTGAAATATCCGTTTTGCGGGTAAAATTTGTCCTCAGACCTTTGAAGTGACATCGTATAGACACCACAGTCATTTCCAGAAATATCACATGGTATAGTTTGTAGCATTCAGTATGTTATTGACGGGCATGGGATGAAATTATCCCTTCCAGTTTCATCGTTCCCTATTGCCCGCCATTTCAGTATAGAAATTACACAATTCCACCGCCCTACAATGCAAAGTGACTTACTTATTATTTTCATCCAGTTGCGTCTTTCACTTTCGTATTTGTGAAATTTACGTAGGCCTTATACATGCACTAATCACATTAACCTTTTTCGTCGGTCCACGTGAAATCATTGCCAGTGACGCCGCTAGGTTCGTGTTCCACTTCAACGAATCCGCATGTGAATGAGCACTATTAAATTGACATGCATAGTTGCCATTCCCAGAGCCAAGTAGTTGTTGGTGTGAGGAATTTGAAATGATCCGACTTGAGGCATATGAAATCATTAGATTATTCACAGTTGTTAATCTTGACTAGATCAGTTTTTTTAAATAATTCATGAGTTCTATCATTACAATGCTGAAATCAGACTTTTCCGAAATAACATCGAAGTACTGCCATCTTCATCATGTAACTACGAACTTCTTAATCATTCTTTTTTTCAATCGGGTGCGGTTTCTGATTATTTTCACATATTGTCACGGACTCGCGCACCAGCGCATACAACAACTTATGCCGCATTTTAAGAATGAAAACCATACGTATTTCTTCTCTTACTGAGTAGCTCCTCGACGAAATTTCAGTTAGGTAAGTCACCATTCGTTTAATGGGTTGTGGAGTGCCACTTTCTGTTATGGAGCACCTTTGTCCGTCGATACATGTTACATATGCAAACACACGACGGCTCTTGTTGTGTGTCGCAGATCACGGTGTCATTGATAAACTCGACTAGTCGATGTAACTTTTAAAATCAAATTTATGTAAGGAAAATACCGCTGTGATTCACGTATGATGAGTACTTCGTACTGTAGCTTATCGAAGATTGCTTGTGGAGTGTAGTATATTCCGCTGACATTCGGTACATGACGTCATCAATGTATGTGAATCTACGGCGACCGAGATGCATTCCAGTTTTCTTCGTACATTTGCGGCAGGCAAACTATTTGCTATATAATCAATATCTGAAATGAAGCGGAAGTGAGTCTTGTGCTGGGAAATATCCATCGTATTGAAATACCGTCTGGTGGATCTAGGGTACAACCTTGGCTACCACTTTATCATTCTTGTAAACCAGCTCGAAAACCCAGCTGTTCACTTCAAATATTTTCTCCATGTCCGACTGGTTCAGTTTTACGCATTGTCGTGTACTTTGGTGCATAGCATCCTTCGTTTTATTCAAATTATATCGGCCGCTTCCACACCACACTGCTAGACGTGTGACTAAACATAGGATGTTATCGTAGATGACATTGCTGTGCTCATCTTCAGCTGAGGTGCATTATTCTACCAGTCCACTAAAAGAATGATTATTTATCTTGCTGATGAAGACGGTGATCTTTTTTTCTGGTCCATCCATTCAAGTATATCTACAGTTAAAACTAGAAGTTCTGTCACGAGCTGTGCGCTTATCTAGGCTTAATTGTGCGTAGGAATTGCGCGCTATTGCCATATCGTATGGTATCCAAAGCACGGCAGATTCTCTTGTTTACTCATAGCAAACACAGGAAATGTTTCTGCCAATGGACCTCCGGATTACCCGGAGGTCCATTGGCTGAAAGATTGCTTGTGCACAGGCCATATGTACAGAATTTGATAGCCTTACTATGGTCATAATGCGTAGATTAACGTGCAGATCGACGTGCAAGGACTTCTAGTTTTAACTGTATTTCCTGTTTGGCTTCCAGAAAATCATTTCATTACGTATCAAGTGAGGTAAACCCAACAACTGGCCATTGTTCTTCCAGGCGTGGCAATATCAGTATTCTCTGGTTCCATTTTTACCCCAAAATGGACGAGCAACTCAAGTTTGTCTTGAAACGTACTCTTTGTGACAGGAATATACAATTGGCAAGTTCACTTGTCATGACTGGTAGAGATAAGTTCACTTGTCATGGTTGGTAGATGTGTTGTCTGATATAAACAGACTTATAACAGTTATAAGTTATAAACATCTTGCACTTCCGTATTCATTGTTTGGTTGATTCTTATACCATTCCAGTATTAATGGCATGGAACATTTACCTTTCGTCTTCGCAGTTTCTCCTGCTAAGTTTTCTACAAATTCGGCTGGATCCCCACCAAAACTAGTTATATGCTACGGAATGTTTACCTTTTTCTTCGTTACCTAATTTTAACATTTCCTCGTGGATGGAACTGACCGGTGCGCCACACGCTTATGCCGGTTGAAATGGAGTATGCTGTTGAATAATTGATCTGTTCCCATGTAGGTATACATCTTATGGCAAATCTAGTATTCGGGTGATATTACCACATTTCCTTCAATTTATAACTCTTGTGGAAGTTGATACAGTCGAACATCTCCTACCTTTTCGCATGCGTGTTACGCACTTGGCGGTTCCGGTTGCGGCAGTCCGTTAACCTATTCTGACACTCGCCACATGCGAAATCTGCTAGTTCCTTTTTCGTAAAGGTTTGGAAAACAAATTCTACAGGATATTCCCAAGCGATTTGTACTTCACGAAGGTTAGGAATGACGCAACGTTATAACACGTCGTAATTATATAGACGTGACGGATGTTTCTGACGACATCAGGACGTTGCACTTTTTGGGGCGACTTTTAAGTTATTGATCGGAGTTTGCGTTCATCTCCCATTGGATTATATGCTAAAACCGGACTAACCTGGAAGTAAGATAGAAACATATGGAAAAGAAACACAATGTGTTTTTCCACTGTAAATTCAAAAATAGGATTGGCCAGTTTTCCTTCTATTTGATGTGTCAGCTCGGTAGCATTCTTGATTCTCAACTAGGTGATCAGTCATGAATGTGCTGATCAAGAACACGACTAAAAAACCAATCAACTGCATGGCCGACTTCAAGGTCAGCGATGGCAATCTTGGAAGAGACCATCTCCCCACACATGCCACCCTCACCTACGACAACGGTCCAGCTAAGTACGAGCCCATCCAAAAGCGGAACAAACAAATAATAAAGATCAAACTCAAGTAAATAACAGAAAAAACTCGAAGCGCTCTGCACAAACCCAGGTGAGAGCATTAATATCAGGCGTTCGACGAACTCGGCTGCCCTGAGAAAACATTCTCCCCACCGCAAAAAATACATCTCAGCTGATACGATGGAAGTAATAAAACAAAATTGAAAAACCTTTTACAACCAACAATAGCGAACGCGAAGCAAATTCAAAACCGAAGTCAAAACTATCTATAATCGCCTTCACGGCGAAATCAAACATACAGTTGAAAACGAAAACCGCGAAGATCTAATAGCACCTTCCTCGATCCGACCGACGGAAGAAAAGCTCTTGACAAGGCAAATGCAGACATGTTTGCCGAATTACTCAAGGAAACTCACAAGACGGGGATGTTAAATATGTAAAACACACAACAAACATATTTTAGAGCCGACCTTTAACACTACACAGGAACCTGAAGACTATGGTGGCCTCGAGACTACTATCCCCGCCACCAACGTCATGGGCATTATGCGTAAGTGAAAAAAAACTCCTCTTCACCGGGCGAAAACGAAATAACATATAAACTCATTAAACACATCCCTTCTCATTTATCTATAGACTCACTGAAATCTTAAACATTTGTCTCTCGGTTGGCTACCTCTTAAAATGCTGGAAAGTAGCTGTAGGGGTGGTGATCCCCAAAACTGATGGTATCCCTACTGCCCATCAAGCTACAGATCCGTTGGACTACTCAGCTGTTTTGGTAAAGTATTTGAACGTGCCATCGCCAACTTCAGAACTCACCCGAAAAGATTTTTTTTCAACAAATGGCAGAGAGCCTATCTTAACCACAGGGTGGTCATAGAGCATGTGTATCTGCTGACTTGCTCGTCGTTGCTCGGTGGTTCTCTCCGGGTACTCTGGCTTCCTCCACCAGTAAAACTGTCACAGACATGATTAGTCGTTGTGCATAAGTATGTGACCTTAAACACCAATAAATGAAATAAATGAAATCTGCTGAATAACTTTCTGCTGATCTCACTGCTCAAAAGGAAATTGGGCAGCGGTCCTACTTGACACCGAAAAAGCGATCGACTCAGTTTGCCATAACAGTATGAGACAAGAATTGGCCAAAATGATGTTAACTGAACACATTCATATCCAAAAGCGTAACTCCACCAAACAAACTGATAAATTTACTAAAACAATAAGAAGTAAGAAATGGGATGCAAACAAAAACTCTACTGAAACTCTGAAAATCATTCATCAGACCATCAATCATCTCGAATACGGGGCTGTTGTCATAAAACATCTCAGTAAAACAAACCTTACTAAACTCCAAGGTGTCTAAAACCACGCCATACGCGTAGCCCTTTAAGCACAATCATTCAAGAATCCCAATCACAACCCTGCACGAATGGAATAGAAACACGGTTTAAAACAACGTTGGTGAAACAAATAAGAGGCATAAAGAAAGCGAACTAAGTTCCAAACTAAATGAGTACCGATACAGACAAAAACAACTCAAAGGTAAAACCCATAACAACCGACTTAACTAACAAGCAACTGTCCGTCCATAATATTACTAACCACTTCCGTGTTCACGTTTATAACACTGACCTCTCTACAGTCAATGTATGCCGCAAACTGCAACTCACTCATTCCTTCAATCTGACTTAAAAATGTATTGTTCTAAAAGTCCGGGTTAGAGGGTAATATGAAAGGAGCATGTGTTTCTTGCCAGTATGTGTTGACAATGGATCACTGTGCTGATTTTAATTATGTTAAATGGTAATATTTCCATACATACGTATATCTTGGAGATTTGTTTCCAAACCAGTTTGCAAACGATTTTGTCATTACTCAAAGAAATCATCCTCTTTAATTTTCAAATTGTTTTCATTCTTTTAAACCAGATATCATCTTCATATTTCTTCCAACCAACAGGTTGATTTAATTAACATTCACAAAATAAATTATGCCATTCCTAATTATTTGTCTTCGTTGCGTGTTTCGCTACCATTTTGATATATATCTTTCATGATTTTAATAAATTACAAAATATTAACTATTTTATGTAGTACAGATAGTGATTTACTTTACCATAGATAAGTAAATAAATAAATAAATAACAAAACAAATAAATAAATAAATAAATAAATTATTGAAGGTCGGGCGTTTACGGAAGTTGACTCGCTGTATCAATGCCTTTTAGTAATACGACGTTTTTTTTTTGAATTTTACTATTGTCCATAAAGTAGTGCTATTCTCTTTTCTTAACAACTATCGAAACAACCGGAAACCTGGTGAAATAAAACAAAAACAAACGAAATGTTAGAGAGGAAGTTTGTGTCGGGGTGAGGGGTATGTGGGGGAGGGGGGGGGGCGGCTTTTGAAAACTAGCATAGGGTAGGCAAATGCTCACCCAATGAAAAGCTTAGAACCCAGTGAATAGTAGCGGTGTTGTGGGGTCAAGGGTTTTTCCAATAATAGATCGAAAATGTTGATGGGGATGGAATAATCAAGTTTGGAAGTTTCCACAAGTAAATCGAATTAAGGAATTTCTACAACTTCAGTGCTACAGTACCAACTGGAGTTAAAAAATATAGATCTGAAGGTCGGGGTTAGAGGCTAATATGCGTCCAGAATACGTTCCTTGGCAGCATGTGTTGACAGTTGAGAACATTCCATTAGACTGTACAGATTTTAGACATCTCGCATGGCGGTATTCCTATATAGGATTTCTTCGAGATTGATTTTACTTTACCACTCTGCACAGAATTTTGCAATTTCTAAGAAAAATCAAACATTGTAACAAATTTGTAATTGCCTTTCTGGTTTTAAATCAGATCTCATCTTCATATTCTCCAACCAATATGTTGATTTAATTTGCATTCACAAAAGAACACACATGATTCCTAATTATTGCCCTCGGTGTGTATTTCTGTCATTTTAATGTACATATTTCACGATTTTAATCAATTATTATATATTATATACTATGTTATATTTTATTTTTATTATAATGATCTATTTTGCCACAAAGATCGTTTTATCGCCCTAAGATGTTGCTACTTACAGCAACCAATTACCTGGGGAAATAATTTGTAACCTGGTGAAATAACACAAAAACAAACTAAAAATCAGGTCGGAGCTTAACTATGTGTCTGTGTGTGTATGGGGGGGGGGGGGGGGGGGGGTATAAGTTAGCATACGGGGAAGTGGTGTATTCTCAATCAAGGGCTCAGTGAATCGAACATACATCCTAACGCACCCTTTTCATGTTATATGCTGCTGAGCCACGTAGTAAATATATTATCCCTTGCTAAAAAAGTAATAAAGTTAAAGTTTTCTGGTCTTGGGAGAGAAAGAGAGAGAGAGAGAGAGAGAGAGAGAGAGAGAGAGAGAGATGAAATAAGGCCAGCATATCTGTACAGCATAATACCACCACCAGATATCAGTGAGTGAGGTCCCCACGACTCCAATGCAGACACCTAAAACTTGTATTTCTCTTTAAGTTTCCCGTATTTGGAATTGGCATAAAGGTAGTGCACAAACCATGTTGTCTTAAGATAAGACCAAAGGGTACCTAGCATGGTTTTTCTCTTCTTCGACTTTTGAAGTTGAAAAAACCTGCGCATTGTTGGCTCCATATTTCGTGTTGGTTCCATGGATTAATCTGTTGAGCACGGAGCGAAAAAAGAACTATTTTTTCCGAAAGGTACAGCTGCGTCGTTCCGGAATATAGCTCCGTATTTCTACGATGTCGTTAAAGCAGCTGATATATAAGTTTATGGATGTCCTTCATCGTTCGTGTCCGTGCCCTCTCAGGCTCGCAAAGCTTCCTTCGTCAATACAGTGAAGTCCACCCTCAATTTTCACGATGTCGGATGCCAATTTAGTCAATTGCACTAAATATTTTGATTTCGCATCAACAATTCTTCGTTGGCTAAAGGTTTGGCTCCAAAACAGTTTCTGTCAGTTGTGAAAAATGACATTGCGGCAGTGAAGAGAGCGATCGATGTCGGGACAAACAAAAAATATGTTATTACTTATTTTGTCAATAAGGTGATGGAAATAGTTTTGGACAAACTTTCAATGTTAATTGTCAGCTCTGTCTTTTTCAATAAAACATTGTAGGTTATCAACTTAACAAATGGCTGCATTTAATTAGGTATATACTTTATATCGTCGCGAGGGTCTCGCGACGGTATGAGGATTTTATTTAATTAAATGCTACCTTTTCTAAAGACTTTTTCCCCGTTGAGCCCAGTGCATTAACTTTTTATTTAATTAATTGCTACCTTTTCTAAAGACTTGTTCCCCGTTGAGCCCAATGCATTAACTCTTAACCTGCAGAGTATTTTCTAGATATTTTTCATCAAATCTAGTCATGGCTGCTATAAAGCAGCCATGACTAGATTTGATGAAAAATTAATCTAAATGTAACACAAGAAATTATAGGTGAAAACATGCATTCAGTTTATAGGTACAGGGTGGGGGGGATACGATTAAATGTGCCCAGCGTATACTTATTTCAGTAACAAGAGAAACCCTATGCTGGGCAGGAATATTCGCCAGCAGCATGCCAAGAGTTAACAGTAATTACTGGATTAGTCTATTATCGTCTAAGTGCAACAGCATGTATATGTACCTACATCACTCGGACCATCAATTGAATCAGTGACAGAGATATAACTTAGCTGACCGCCATTTTGGCCTACCGGGGATTTCGTTAGAACTTTCGTGCTCTGTTGGATTTTTTTTTCCCTTGATCAATAGTCCGTTCACTCTCGAAATAATTGCCAGTTAATTTTTCAAAAGTCGATGAATTTATTTGGATCAGACAAGGACGTACATCCCCATTTGCATTTGGGCACCGAAACAATTTATTAGGCACAAAAAATACCCAGAATGTCTAAATATGTGTCACCAGACTGTTCTGCTCCAGCGTGGACACTGTCCGCGATAGATAATATCATGTTGTCTTTGCACACGTTTCTTAGCATCAACTCATTATCCTGCCGTAACAATGCAGTGTTTGTCGTCAACATCGATTTTAGTACACATAAAACGAACGCGATCAGATCAGATGAACCACAACATCCTTGACAGTGAAGCAAAACGAGTATGAAAAGAAGTTTGAAGTATTGCGTTATTTTCTGTGTTTTTTCTGGGTTGGCAGTTGTACAAGCTGGTATGTATATTATAGTTCTCCCATGAATGTTTTAAATATATTCACTACACAAAAAATAAAATTTACTTTTCGAGTACATCACATGAATAATACCAAGTTTATGATGTTCCGGGTAAATTTATATTGAGGTTAACTTTATTATTTAACATTGCATTTACTTGATGTGCATTGCCAACGAATTCCAAGTTTACGAAAACAAATAAATTGTTTGAAAATATCGCGTTATGCATTTCTCTGGCATCCTGCGCGGTGTCCTCGAGAACTTAGTACCAAGGAGCGTACGAAAACGAATGTTGCCTTTGACAACTCAACAACTTTGGTTTGTATTCGCCTTTGAAACTAGTTTCTACAAATACTGTTCACAAGGTCCGACCGTTTTATTTCTTAAATTCTCTGTTAGAACAGTGTCGGACAACCATAACTTGCCACCCAGGACCATCCTTTGGTGTCACCCTATTCCCATACGTCGAGAGAAATTATACGGCGGTCGGTTTCGTAAAAACATCTGGATTCATTGACATATTTTGCAAGCGATGCGTGCCCAGTAATATAGAACCTTTACAATTGTATTTCAAGAACTGTATTTTCTATTTATGACTTTGAATGGGTTTAAATGAACCATTAGCATTTTAAAAGATGTGGCAATTTGCCAGTTGGCAAATTGCCATATCTTTTAAATTCAAATGATTCATTTTAGAGTTATATTAATAGGTAGAAAATACAATCCTAGAAAATACGATTATAAAAGTTTTATAGTATTATCTCCAGGTCGGGGCTCCCCTTTCCATTGACCGACACTGTGTAAGAAGGGTCGCTATATCCGTTTATTATTCAAAATGGATGCACAAATACGTATGAAATAAAAAATGGATGCACAAATACGTATGAAATAAAAAATATTTTTACACCATTTTCAAACGATCTGTCATATTTATTTATTCATTTATTGGGGTTCAACGACACTTTCGACAGGCGGGGTCACGTCGTTTCGGAGTCATATTTAAAAGTATATAGAACTCCTGTGACTATAAAATAATGTAATGATGTGTAGAAAGTATAAAAATATTATTGAAAGGTGTATTTATCAAGTATTTATCAAATTTGTTATCGTTATTAAAGTTGCCTTGTTTATTTAAGTTCATTGAAATTGCCTTGTTCATTTCACGATGGGAGTTTTTGGATATGGGTAGGGCCTTATTGGAACATAATGTGGTGAATTGACGGTCTGGGGGTTGCGGCTCGTTGGCGTGTGTTCAACTGAGACGCGAACCTCAGACCATGCTACCGTCAATTCATCACAATAACTTATTCTGTTCCACTAAGACTAAAATCCTCGCCTTCTGATTGGACAAGAGATCTTTTTTTTTCTATGTTTACGGTTCCGGCGGCATATGACACCGACCTTTATCAAAGATATTGATTTTACGTATTCATGTGCACGACAGTATGTCGTGTGCACGAAAAGGTATATTTGGCGCATGACTTAGTATGCCAATCATAGAGCCTTTTTGTGCACAAACGTAGCAGCAAGCAACATCAACATAACTAATGGTAACATTGATTTAAAAAATGAAATAAGAGTTAATGATAAGTTTGTTTATTAGGATTTAACGCCACTTTGAACAGCCAGTTTCATTTCGATTCATGTAGCTGTACGGGTCACGAAAACTCTGGGACCCGTGGAGAACCATTTAGCAGCAGAGAGTAGCTGTCAGACTCCCCAACTTACTAACCCGACACAAGTAGGGTTAGCAGTAATCGAAGGCAAGTACGTTATTGGCGTGCCATACGTCTTAGTGCACACCACACCTGTGCTCCTCTGCCCAGGTAGGCGGGCTTAAGTATTGTTCCAAATGGCAAAATGCAGATCAACGTTAAACTGCCAGCCTATCGGTTTGAAATCCAACGTGCTACCCATTGAGTTGACATGCTCCCAATGGATAATTCCTATCCAACATTGAATGTAGTGTTAGGCTTTACAGGTGATTGGACACTTTTAACCTGAGCACCGATTAATGCTCATCGCCAGAGAATGTTTTTTTTTAATTTCCGAAATAGATTATTTCTATTTTTAATGTACAGATTTGTTTCATTACCAAAATTTTTATTTTCAGTACATATTTTATTTTGCGTGTTTGTTTGTTTGTATCCCAAAATAGATTATTTCTATTCTAGTAGATATTTTTGTGACTCCCAAAATACATTATTTCTGTTTTTAGTACACATTTTATTGTTCTTTTTAATTATTCACAAAATAAATTAAGAGCACATTTTTTTTCCAGAATAGATTATTTCTACTTATAGTGAACATTATTCTTTTTTGTGTTTTTTATTATTTTTCGACTATCTACAAATAGATACCATCTTATTTTATTTCGTTTTAACGAAATATTATTTCGAAATAACGAAATAACATTTTATTTTAAACAAATAATATCTCGAAATAATAATTATTTCGTTAACACCAAATAAGTGTCTGCAGAGGTTAAAACCAAATAAGTGTCTGTAAAGGAAAGCAGGACCAGATTACACCGCATCTCTTCTTTTTGATTGCAAATTATGCTTACTTACCTTACCTTACCTAAGTAAGTTACTTAAAGTAACACGGTTACGTATTCTAACAAAATATTAATTTTACTAATTAAAATGAATGAAATCACTTTATTGTGGAATAAATTTGGTCGTATGCACTTGAAACACTCGCCAGTCAATTAACGTTATAATCTTTCTTATTCGCAACATATGTATAAAGGAATATTCCCAGTGTTTTTTTTTTCGTGCAGTTCCGTATATCACAGCTTGGTTTATCGGTACAGAAAAAAAATGAAGTGGCGGAATGTCCAGAGGCAGGCAAATCAATCCTACATGATTTGTCACCCATCACCCTTCCCCTCCTAGCCATTCTGTTTTCAGGCCCGATACCGATAGACTATAACTTGTCGGTAAAAGTAGTAATGGATAGCAGAGAACGACATTATAAGATGCTTAGGCGTACGGGCCATGGCGGCTTGGAGGGCTGCGAAGTCGGGGGAAATCCATTTTTCAGGCAGTTTTCGTAATTTCGGGGGGCCAGCTTGACGTGGTGAGCTACAATTGTACTCAGTTAAAATGAAATAATCATTTCATTAAAACGAAATAAATAAGTTAGTGCATGGGGTAATGGAGGATGCAAACATGTCAGAAAATGCTGTTTTCCGTCGAATTTCCCCCATGAATAACTGTTCACTTCCATTATTCGAGATAGAAAAATGATTGTGAACGATCAGACTCAGGAAAATTACGCCTTTTAAACAACCGTTTTGAATTTTGTTTCCAAACGAGGCGCATAGGCAATTTGTTTTTGAAGGGGTGGAAGATTTTGCCCGAAATGTGATGTTGTGGGCATCATGGAGGCACGTGGAAGGAGGTGGGTGAGCGTGGGCTGACGGCCCTCTACCGCTGGCCCGAAGCCAGCCGTATTTAAAAATCCAACATAGGGGATGGGGTGGGAGCGGGGGGATTTTTGTGTGCCGAACATGTCCAACACCTAGGTGGGGGAGTGTCCGGTAGGAGGTGTCACCCTCCCGTTGGTAGGGATTGGGAGCCTTCCCAGAGAAACAGTTTTAAATCTGAGGCTCTGAGAACAATTCTGGGGGATCCGGGTGCCTCCGTTGTGACTTGTCCAGCTGTTGATTTTAGTCAATAACGTTATCAATATAATGTTTGATATTTCAAAATCTGAAGCTATTTGCTTTCCATTCATTCAAATTCAGCGATTACTTCCGACAGAAATGTTTATAGGAGCCGGTTCCCCACTCCCCCACCCCCTGCACCCAAGACAGCATGGGGGCATTGTCTCCCGGGAAATGTTCTTAGATAAACTGTTAGGCCTGTGTATCCAAAGTCATCAGACGTATTTCACCCTGATAAGACTGTAGTGTCCAAAGTCCGTAATATAATTTCGTCACACATTGGAACTCAGGTGAGAATTTGTGGGTGTGGCACGTCCTGTGAGACGTACCACGCCAAAAAATTATATTACGGACTTTGGTTCTAAGTGTCGTCTTATAGGTCGGTATCCCTTATTTGAAGACAATAGACTGGATGTTTGGCACTACAGGAAGGTCAATAAAGTTTGATTAAAAAAATTATGAAAACTGCTATTAAAAATTATTTTCCCCGACTTCGCAGCCACCCGGGCCTCCAGGGCCGTACGCCTATGCATCTTATAATGCTGTTCTCTGCTTTCCATTTCTATTTTTGTCGGCCATTTATAGTCTATCGGTATCGGGCCTGAAATCAGAATGTTTTTTTAGGAGGAGGAGGGGCGACAAGCCATGTAGGGGTCACCCCTGAGTATTCCGCCACTTCAAGCGTGTCGCTTCCCGGACTCAATACAATATATCGATTTTTACCGCAGATTTTTATTAATTTATTTTTTTTTTTATTCTGAAAATAGATTATTTGTAATTTTGTTTTGCAAAGATCAACGAATGGATAGAAAAGACAGTAACAGACATTTGCGAAAGTAATATGCTTTGCGTTATTGCGTAATACTTTTGAGAATACTCACAAGAACTTGGCGAATATACGCAAAACGTTTGAAATTATAACTTTCAAATTATAAACCGCACACTTCATGATGTCGCCAAACTTAACTCATCGGGGGGGGGGGGGGGGGGGGTTAGTGGGAGGGTAGTAGTAGTGTAGCTGGGCACTATGGATGGCTATGGAAATTCCTATAGTAACTTCTACAGAAACAAAATCCTATAGTAATTTCCAATTGCCCAAGGGGGGAGGGCGAGGGGGTGACACTCTTTCCCTTTGGAAATTTACTATGGAAAGGCACTCCGGGCGACAAAAAGGTAGGCAGTATAGACGATTGTTGATCAACTTATGGCGTAAAGTTTTTAATACTGATTTTCTAATTAACCGGCTAATTGAGAAATTCAGTGTTAAACAAATTTCCCAATACGTTTCCCCCAAACTTTACGCCTTAAGTTGATTAAGGCACGTCCTGAGTGTCTACGTTTTTGTTCCTAAACGGGACGCAATGTGCCACCCCCAACGCCCCCTATTGATAAATGGGAAATTACTATAGGAGTTATTTTTCTATGGGAATGACCACAGGAATCCCCATAGCCGCCCATAGTGCAACCCATTTAGGAGACTTCTTATAGTAAATTCTCAAACGGCACCAGAGTGCCATCCGTTTAAGGGGCTTCATATAGTACTTTTCCATACATCGCCAGAGTGCCACCCCCCCCCCCCGCCCTATTGATCACTAACACTTTTTTCAACCCTCATGTCTTCATCTTAATGAGGAGAAAGACGTAGGATGTAACAAGTGTTTTCTAGGAAATTTATCTTCATTTATTTATGTTTTGGTGTTTAAGGTCACATATTTCTGCACAATGGCTAATCATGACCATGACAGTTTTAAGGGTAGAGGATACCGGACTACCCGGAGAGAACAGCCGTGCAACGGTGAGCAGCCGTCAGCTCCCCAACATACTAACTCCACACAAGCAGAGTTAGCATTGGTTGAAGACAGGTACACCATCGACGTGCAGTACGCGTTAGTACACAACGTCACAGTTCCCCCACGTGGGCAATGGGGTGAAGTGTCTTGCCCAAAGACACAACGCGTTTGCCGCAGGTGAGATTCGAATCGAGGACCTCTAGGCTTGCAGCCTGTACCTGCAGCTATTAAGCCACTGCGCCCTCCAAATCTCTCTTTTAAAATTGTGTGGGTCTTGAAAAAGACCGGGACGAACCGATTCGAGTGATGCTTCAAACTTCCAAAAGGTCAATATAACGATTTAGTAGCTTTACCCGATATTCAGTGTTTGTAACAACAACTCTCCTTCCAATGAACTCTCCCAGGGCTGCTTTCCGTTCCAACTCTTCTATCAGCGGTCCTCCATCGTGGCTCATAGGACGGATCTTCGGGGAGATTTTGGATCACCGCTTCATAGATTGACTCCTCTCTCTTCTTCTTTCTCGAGAACAATCTCCTGAAGAAATTCTTGATGGAGGCATGATAGAAGAGTAAGATTGGGAAGGCTCACATGTTTTCCTTTTTATAGAATGTCGCGGACGTCAAGGAACCAAACCGAAAAAAGTTATTTTCTACCCTGGATTTGTTGTTGGTGTGAAATTTTTTTTTTCAGATGGAAGTTTGATGTCAGCAATAGAGATGAAAAGAGACCCATTTAAAAAAGTGTCTATGTCGGCCATTCATGCAACTGTTCAGAAAACTTTTTGCACGAATGAATTCCCCAAGTGCATTTGTGAATAAGCATAGGGGGGAATCCTATCAGTACTTTTTAGGTGAACTTCTGTGACAACCTCTCGTATGCATTTTGTTTTTACATGCTTGCCATTCAATGTATGTATCGAAGAGTGAGTGGTATAGGACTCTTAAATGCAAATGTTGATCAGCGAGCATATTGTGTGTGACCTGTCGTATAGTTAAAGAGTCCGTATCGAAGACTCTTTTACCAACGGGGTGGGACGCTGTACGGGGAAAAGGGGAAAGATGTTGGGACATTCCTATACATTTACAAAAAAGGTGTCATTGACATTTTTATAGAGAACATTAGCTGATATTCCAGTCCGATCATTTATTTTTTAAGAGATCGATGAAAACATATGTACACCTGCTCTGATGGAAAAGGCGATTATTTACATCGATATAAAATACTTAAGCACAATGGGAGAATTTGAAGCAACCATCAAGTAAAACCGCTAAAGCGTCGATTTATATTTCCTTTGTTTACTTTGTCGTGGTAATATTTTTTGCGCGTTATACCACCAAAGTTACGCTTCAGATCAAATATCTGTGATGTCTAATTAGCACGCCGAGTGAAAATATGAGCAAGACAAGGAGTTTTATGATGTTTGACTTGACTGGTTGCTCCCATCACGAAACATGACTCCCTAACAGAGGATACTCCCAATAAATACCCTGGTGCATATCTGGAAGTTCAAGAAGAGAACCAAAAGCATGCTATTAAAAGAAGATGGAACGTTCTGCAGTAACTCATCAACAACCAACTTGAAATGCAAGAACATTCTATCAACCTCACGTGAGAACTTAGTGAAATCCTAGAGTGAAAATTTATAATGTCAGAATGTTCTATCTACAATATTGCTCATAAAAGTTTTTTATTCACTTGATCTGTATCTTTACAAGCTTGGGGGGCTAATAGTATTCAGGGAAAGACTTGAGTGGGACCATTTCATGATAAAGAGGAAATATAATAATTTTTACCTCATATTATTGACGAGACTCCAGCCTTTCCAATTTCGCCTGTTGCCATTTGCTAAACTGCAGTCACCTGACGCCGATTCCCAATCCTATTGGATAGTTAGATAGAACCTTCTTGCTCTACCAAAAAGGCCGTTTGCAGATAGAACCGATTTGCATAGAGTTTTGTTTGAAAACTCGAATCCGAGGTCACGTGATAATGCGTTTTATGGACAGATTAGAAGCTGGGAAATTCAACGGTACCAATAACTCATTTTCGCGCCAAAATGCAGATAGAACCTTCTGGTTCTCACGCGACGAAATGTAGGTTGCAAGTTTTTACAAGTACTGTGTGATTGTGGACTGACAAAAATGTTAAAAGTAATTTTTCAAGTTGGTACAAGAGTGGTGTCAAGACACACTCAGTGCATGGGGGAATGGTATAAAAGGGCCTCGAATATCCCCTTAGATCACCTGCTTGTTTTTTCCCAGAGAAGCCAGACTTATATTCCGATTGCTGAAGAAAAACACATAGCGAGATGAGTTACTAATGAAATCCAAGATCGACAAAAGCACATGATCCAAACAGTATATATTATAAACTGAGAGACAGAGAGATATCGAGAAAAAAATAGAGAAAACAAGTGATCCAAACAGTATTCATGACAACGGAAGGGGAACTTTTAAGTACATGGTATGAAGCAAAATGTATTATCAATCAACTTTACGAGTTTACCACTGTTATATTTGTAAAGAGAGTGGACATCTGACTGAAACATGCCCAGATAAAGGAGCATGATATTATTGCAAACAGAAAGGACATTGTATTAATGAATGTGCATTGAAAAGATTATCTAATCAACCAAAGTGGGGGACACCAGCTGTTCCAACACATACTACAGGCTTTGGCATTCATCTAGAGCATCTTGAACGAATGATTTCATCCATGGATATCACAACACTTGATACTTCACCAAACCAGACTGTTGATAATGTGTTACCTGATTTTGATGAGATTATTTTAATGTGTGACAAACCAAGTGCAGCAAAAACAGATGATGAATTAGAAACATTATTTCCAGGGAAAGAGGCGCCACCAATGAAAGTTGTAAGAAAACGTAAAACTAAAGACAGTAAACCACAATTTTCGAAACTGGCTATGAAACCATTAATGAACATTTTAAAAGCGACATTCAGAAAGTGAAACATAACTGAGCTGTATTACAGAATATTCATGGAGTAAAATTCAGAAAAAAAGATGATGCTGTTCATTTTATCTCTTGAATGAAAAAAAGTTTTTTTGTGGAGCATCTAACTTATTTTATTCTGAAAAACACTATTCGTGCGATTAAATATAATTTCATGTTACAAAAAATAAATTTGATGCAGAGCAAAAACTTGTTTTGTGTTACACATAATTGTTTTTTTGTTTTCAGAATTTGTGCATAGCCCAAATTCTGAACTGAAAACAAAAATCTTATGTGCGACACCAAAAGTTTTTACAGTACTTCAACCTTATTTTCTTTCGAAAAAATATTTTGTGCAAGTAAAATATAATTTCATATTAGAAAAAAATGAATTGGTGTATAATGCAAAACGTTTCCGTTTTACACAAGTTTTGTTTTCAGAATTTGCGCAATGCAGAATTATGCGCGACACAATGCTATACATCAAAATTATTTTTTTTAACATGAAATTATTTTTTTACTTGCACAAACTACTTTCATGTTAGAAAAAATAATTTGGTGTACAATGCAAAACGTATTTGTGTTACACATAATTTTTTTATTTTCCAGAATGTGTACATTGCACAAATTCTGAAAAACCAAAACTTATGTGTTTCACGAATACGTTTTGCATCACACCATTTGAATTGCATTACTTGGTGGATAAAAGCCACATTAGTTTGAGATATTTACACCGTGATTACAGCGGATACGTCTAAGTTTTTCTCTGTCCATGTTCTTCAATATGAAAAAACTCAGCTCGGAACCCCAAACCAAGTTGTAGATAGATTCCCTCCAGCTACAATTAACTTCTGTATCCATAAAGTATTTTATTTTGCCAAAACCTGTGGGAAACTGTGAGGTTTACACCTCTTTGAATTGAACGAGGTGTTTACGCCAAGACTTGAGTGTGAATGAGCAAGCTTTCTTTTTACTTGTTAACCCTTTACCCAACGCAGACGACATCAAAATTTATTATTTTAAAAATTATTTTTTTAAATTTTTCAAAAAATTTCAACAAAACCATATCATGTGACCCCTCGTTGGAACGAGCTCGTCGAGCTCGTTCCAACGAGGGGTCAATGATATGGTTTTGTTGAAATTTTTGGAAAAATAATATTTTTTCAACTGCTGAATTTGCATATTACGCGGGCGGATGCGGGCGATTCGTTAGGTAAAGGGTTAAGTCTTGTTCCCAAGCCTTATAATTCAAAAATGAACAACCAATAAAATCTCAAAATCTTGGCCACAAGATATAACATTCGACCGTCTCTCTGCAAATTGCCGTTAACTGTGTGTGTGGGAAAAGGTAGCTCTTTTAAAACAGTGGACCGGAAAAGAGCCCCGTTCTGTAAAATTTTCTTTCCAGAAGTATTTTATCATCACTGTATATTAATCGCCTGCTAACTTCCCTTCTGTTTTTTTTTTTCTGTATTTCCCGCTGATTTCTTCTGTGTTTTGTCTTGTATTCACCGCTGAATTCCATCTTCACCATTATTTTCTTATCCACTCTCATCTGTGTAAAGGTAGGTTTTCGCTTTCAGGATTCGGGGTGCCGGAAGCCCACGGTTTTAATCCGTGATTGTCACAGGGGAGATCATTTGTATTTATCTAACGTTTAAAGTTCAGAATTTATATTGGATGACTTTATTCCGTTTAAATATTTGTACACAAACTGGAGGCTAGTACTGTCTGCAGTATTGCGCGTCAATCATATGGCTTAAGGGCCCATTCTCTATCGCCAATGCCACTATTGGGTTAAAACAGAAGTATGAGATATGTGTTAACGATACATTCGTTTATTGGGGTTAACGACACTCCAACACCAGGTTTTAATTCGCGTCACGCAATTTTACGGGTGGCAGAAGTCCGAGGCCCATTTGAATCCATCGAGCAGCAGCAAATAGCTGTGGGGCTCTCCAACATACTTACCCGCCACAAGTGGGGTTAGCAGTGATTGACAGCAAGTCCGTTATTGGCGTGTTGTACCACTTATTGTACAACGCAACCGTGTACTTCCACACATGCTGGTGGGACGGGATTGGGTTTCCTGTCCAGTGACATAATGTAGATGGCAGAGGTCATCGTCAAACTGTCAGCCTTTCGAGTTGAAGTATAATATGCTAACCCATGAGTTCACGAGCTCCTGATGAAACATTCCTAACTAACACCGAATGTCGTATTAGACTGTACATTTGCTAAGAATATATATTATAAGGAAATGAACCCTACCCACCCTAGTTACGTCTAGGTGGTTATGCTTTTTGTCACAGTTGTTTGATAACCTTCTCGTCATTGGGTTGTGATTCAGTGCGTACGAATGTTTATGTTTCTGACGTCATTTACTTTTGGATGTATAGATCGTTCTTTGTTAACTGTGCTGTTGGCGGGCTCGTTATAGCATGTTCCTGAAGTCAGATGGATGTTTGAATACTTGGTTGGGGTGTTCTGATTATTTTCTGGAATATGTTAGTAGCGTCCTCGGGTGCGGATGGATATAATTTGAAAAATGAGGAGGGAGCATAATCCACTTAATGCGTAGCATCGTCTGAGTCGGGGAACTGCATGGGTGGGGTCTTCCGTCTTGGCTGTGACGAGCTTTGGATAATTGGATTTCCAAGATTGTAACTTGGGAATTGAACACTTTGTTCCCAAATCGGAATGTTGGGAAAGACGCTTAAACCAACAGGGATTGGATGGGGCACGGTGGTGCTGTTTACAAAGGCACACGGCAAGTCGATGGTGCACTTGCTTTCAATCGTTGCTAACTTTACTTGTGCTGAGTTAGTATGTTGGGGAGTCTGACAATAACTGGCTGCTGCTTTGTGAGCCTCTTCGAATACCCAGACACTATGTGACTCTGGCTGTCGAAAGTGTCACTGAACTCCAACCAGTAAAGAGAAATAGTTGGTACCCATGGCTCCACGAGGTATTTCTGTGCTTAGTCCTTAACCCTTTACCCAACGTAACGGAAAAATCCGGCCAGCGCTATTCTCAAAAATCGCCAATTAATTTTCATTATTTTTTTAATTTTTGTCTCAAAAGCATAGGTTATGACACCTCGTTGGAACGAGCTCGTTCCAACGAGGGGTCATAACCTATGTTTTTGAGACAAAAAATGAAAAAAAAATAGTTATTCTAGATTTTTTTTTTTTTTGCAAGTGTCGTCTCTTTTCATGTTAGGTAAAAGGGTCAAGTGACAAATGAGTACCGTACTTATGAGTAATAACTTTAAAGGCACGGGGCAAGTCTTGATTAGTTAATAATAGCGCTGCGTGGGACGTCCCAAGACTTTTAATATCGAGTGCATTCCCTATCACCATGAAGTTATAATATTCTGCGTTCAAAGTATGCTTCAGGTGGTTGAGAATGCAACAATGTTTTTTTTTTATATTATTCAGTATTACGGTTTGAGGGGGTTTACAGTTCTTTTTATGATTAGCATTTGCTTTTAGTGAGGATTACAGCAAACCGGTGGTCATCCGCAGTTCACGTCTGATGAGTTTGGAAGAAGCGACTATCTTTTAAGGGGAATGCCAGGAGACGTTTGCCGTTAAGATCTCCCTTCCTTGGAACCTATGGCATTATATATCCCTGTGAAGTCACAAATAGACTGAACGGAATGAAAGCTAGTAGTGTTCTTTTCCGATTATCACCATTTTTAGCATTCCTGTGCTTTTATAACTGCTATTACATGATATCTCATCAACGTAAAATGTTGCGAAGTGATCACTCACGTCTGTGATTTTCTGTAGTCTTCGGTTTTAGTGCAGAAGATAAAGTCGATTAGCGTCGCAGAATGATCGGTAACTCTTGTTGATCGTGTGAAGGCGCAAAGGCTCCACCGCACATCAAATTAATAAATAGATTTTTCATTGTGGCTACCAAAACTTAGATCTATATTGAAGTCTCCCATCAAATATACTTTTATTTCCTTTGTTTATCTCAATGGCCAACTGGGTCAGCGTCACCAAGAACAAATAAAGGTATGCTTTCGGGACTCTGTTGGGTCTATAAATTATACCCACGATACATATTTGGGGACAACAGGTTTCTATGAACTGAGCCTCAACAAAACATGCGGGATAAAAACTGAGAGATCATTACAACTTTTGTACCGTATATGTACGCTCACGAAATTGCAACTTCTTCCTGGCCATCGCCATGGCCAGAGCGCATGCGTGTTTTCAACGGTTGGTAACAACCAACTATGTAATTGATACCCATCACGTTAACGATTCTGTCATTCCAACAACGTCTGGCGAATTGAATGGTTGTTGTAAATCACAGATTCGGTTGTGGGTGTTGTCCGAGTTGCCGTTTAGACTTCGACAATTGATGTTTAGCAACGAGAATGTTCTGTTTTTCTATGGAGTTTGGACTGTGGTACTTGCCGCAATTTCCGTAGATCTCGAATACTGGATTTGGCTGATCAGTGGGCTTAGAGATGGCATTGGAACATACTGATACAATTAAAAGAACCGTTGCTCTGGTTCTCGTCAATTGTTATATTCTTAGCGATGAGCGTTAGTAAGGGGGTGGGGGAAGGGGCGAAGGTAAGTACCGGGGTCAGTTATCAGGATGTGAGAGTTTTAGGACACAATTACTGTCAAGAATAAATAAATTAAAAGATAATGACAAGGTTTGAATAACACACTAGTCTTTGGTTCTTAGGTTCCTTTTCCGTTGTTTCTGATAGTCAGGGTCAATACGTTAAGAAACTGCCGAGTGACACTATGTCACCGTTGAACATTTTTATATTTTAACACTCGATGCTTTAATGGTGTTGTCATGACTTTTCATCTAATGTTTAAAATCGCCTTCAAATGTTTAAATACGTATCCATTGTTTCATTCTACTGTCTTTATTTAAGTTTTCTTTAACTGATGCGAAGCATACATGTGAATGTGGTCTAATGGTATTCTTTTCATACCGGATAAAGGCTCTCCTTAAGGCTAGACACAATGCTCAAAATATTATAAAGTGTGTTTTATCGACTCATATAAAACTAACGATGCGCCAACTAATGCATCTCATTGATGCCTGTATAGAAACTAACTGTACTGGGAAGAGCTTTTAAAACATAAACAACACGACGTAGTACAAAACTAAAAAATTCTAACATCATTAAAGAAAAAGTTTTTGATATACGCAGATGATGTGAACACCCCCCCCCCCCCCCTCCCTGGTGCTGTACAAATATGAAACCTCTCTGTGTGTTCGTTTGCACCATTTCCTACATAATAAATGACCCTACTACGAACTTCATTTCTTGAGAAAAATGACAAGTCTCGTCAGTTAGCTTCATGAGTTCGATCTCTGGGGGTCACACAGTTCGGAAGAAAACAAATTAATAGGGCCAACGGATTAAGCTGAATATTTTGAATCCACATATATGTAAGATTGGAAAAAATATATAGTGAAGGTGGAATATGTGGCTGAGGATGGCATGTTTCTCTGGGGCGAGGTTTAGTAAACTTTACTTGTGTGCGCTTGTGAGGATGCATTTGGCGACTGTGATGTGGGATGAATGGTATATTGTGAGAGTATGCGCGCGCGGGCGTGTGGGTGTCTTAGTGGTGGGGGGGGGGGGGGTGTTTTCGGGATTCTGTGAGAACCTAGACAATTGTGTGTAGGTTTCCACAAATATTTATTTGTTCTCTTCACGTCCTCGCAAAGAAAACAATAGTTTAGAGTTTGTATTTCCGATTTTGTAGGGACTTGTTTTTCGCAGAGAACAAAAGATAAACTAAAATGTTCAACGAAAACGCTATTATACAAGACTATAGAAGTGTGTGCGCGTGTGTATTTAAAGTACCCGAAAAAAACACGCTGAAACAGGTATTTCTTACTGAAACGTTTTTGTCTTGTAATATGCCGCCAAAATAATGTTTTTGTGAAAATATATATTTATTTAACCACGATATGTTTCGAAGCATGAAAATTGTTTGATATAAACTAATAATGCCAACTTTTTCTGTTCAACCTCAAAAGTGCGTCCAAAGTTTTTTCTATGCTATGCTATGCTGCAATCGGTGTTTGGAGGGATGGAACAATTTCTGATTGGAAAAAAAACTTCCAAGGAACAGGAGAGCTATGTGTTTGGTGGCAGAAGATTTTCTCAGTACATTTTTCGAGAAAAACAACTTTGAATGCCTGGAATATCTGTCCTTTTTATTGGAAGATTTAAGTGATGAAAGTCGGACAACGAAAATGGGGGTGGACGCTCGTGATATTGTATATTCATGCTGAACGGGAAAATAATAGGCCCCTTCAACTTCATGTTGTGCGAAGTATGTTTCCATACTCTTTCGCATCGGGCCATACGCGAGACAGGGCCTGTACTGCATCGCCCAAAGGGGGAATCTTGAGTCTAATATTTTGGTTCGTGTCATGAAAGGTGATCATGTCATCAGACACATTCCGGGTTTTTGGAACGGGTTGTAGGGCGACATGTTCATAATGAGATATGGCCACGGTAAAGCGGGTGTTACTATCAAATCAGAAACTCTTAAAGCATGAGCTCCAAGTTTGCATGCCTGTGGATCCTTATCCCGTAGCATATCAGAGATATATGAGGACAAGGAAACAGAATGATCCCAAATTTTCCACAAAGAGCGAATTGCGTCCGATAGCGTTGACCGAAAAGGCCTCGTCTCCAAACTTGAGATATGTATAGATCCTATGGATATGTCACAGCACCAATGACATAAATGGCAATATCGTAACCGGAAAGGCAAGACCTTGGTCTATGAACGTGGACATGGTCCTAAAATTAGGTTCAGCACTGACCATCTAGTTCGAAAAGAACCTAACTGGGGGATTCTACGACCCTGTTTCGATGACGGTGCAAGCCATGACTGTGTCAAGATGATCTGCCAATGTTGGTGAAGTTAAAGCCCATGATACGAACCTCTTATACTCCACTGTAATGGGACTCCTATGAAGCTCTCGCAACTTCTATGGTAGGCGGTGGTCGTACGTCAAGCTTCCGCGAGAACTTTTTTGTCATTGTTTTTCACCGAGAACAAAAAAAAAAGAAAAAATCCCCACAGCGATGGCTAAACAAGACCGTGCGTGCGTGCGTGCGTGCGTGCGTGCGTGCGTGCGTGCGTGCGTGCGTGCGTGCGTGCGTGCGTGCGTGCGTGCGTGCGTGCGTGCGTGCGTGCGTGCGTGCGTGCGTGCGTGCGTGCGTGCGTGCGTGCGTGCGTGCGTGCGTGCGTGCGTGCGTGCGTGCGTGCGTGCGTGCGTGCGTGCGTGCGTGCGTGCGTGCGTGCGTGCGTGCGTGCGTGCGTGCGTGCGTGCGTGCGTGCGTGCGTGCGTGCGTGCGCAATCATATTTTGGAGGAATTTAGAATGTTGGTTTCTGATCCCCTGCCTGGAATCCACTCGCCTTGCAATCTGGAGCCCAAGACCTAAACCACTAGCCAATTGCACATCGTCAAAAACGTTGGCTGGAATCACTTTAGATAAACTTCTGATGATTAATTGGTTCACCTTCCCTTCCGCGGCAGTATAAAAGTGTGGAACGTGCTGGGAAAGTGTTGTTGTTGGCCTTAGACGAAGACTGGCACGGGTCTGTGCGCTGGAAGGACACAATCGTGTTTTAGAGGAATTTAGAATGTTGGGTTCTGATCCCCTATCAGCAGTTGAAGCCCTCGGCAGTCACGCCTGGCAATTAGGAGTACAACACCTAAACCACTAGACCATCACACATCGTCAAAAACGATTGCTGGAATCTCGCTTTGTAAATAAAGGTCTTACGTTTACTTACCTTCATTTCGGCAGCAGCATGGAAGTGTAGAACGCGCTGGTTAAAGTATGACGAACGTGTTGTGGTCAGCCTCTGACGAAGACTGGCACGGGCCCGTTTGCGTTTTGTTAGGAGGTTAATAGTCATCCAATGTCTGATTTCTACATCAGCACATCAATTGTTGAGTGCATTATTTTTTATTGTGTCACCCAGATGTAGGACATGTATGATATTAAAATTGGCCCCAGGGCAGACCCTTGAGGAGCACCGTACAAAAAGGGAAGTGTTTTCGGATCGCTTGCCATCAATTACAATACACACAGTACGACCTTGTAAACACGATCATAACCAGTGAAGGGCAGTGCGGTTGATGTCAATTCTATTTCCCTGACGACTGCTGAGGGAAGGTTGATCAGTGAAGGCAGCACTGAGATCCAGAAGCACGAAATATTGTAGCACCTGTTTGCCAACAGCCAGCAGTAAATCATTCTACGCTCTCAAAAGAGCAGCCTCGGTGCTACAACATGGTTTGTAAGTCAACTGGAATGCTGGTGGATTCTAGTGATATCATCCTATAGATACGTAACATATTAACTCTGAACTAACAGAATACAAAGAAAACGAAACTTGAAACAGCATTTCAAGGTTGGGCTAAAAATCTGATTTTGGCTGCTAGACCGTTACCAAAATAACAATTTTCAACAATGGAAAACATAACTCTAGGTTTGCATAGTACTAAAAGTTTGTTTATAAATGTAATTGCATTATATAATGTGTTACATATTGTCTGGTGCTCATTCCAGGAGAGAAGGAAATTAGATCCACGTTTAATTTTAGAAACGACACGGCCCAGATTATACCATAATCTCCCTTGCAGCGAATATCTTGGTTCAAAATTATATTACATATTAGTAGAGAACGTGAAATGGTGCTCTTCAATAGTTTTAAGTGAAGCAAATCATTGCATCAGTTTTGTGAATGAGTTTTCTTTCATGCAGAAACAGATAGTCTGGATTTCAATTATATTTTATTAATAACGTTATTTTCTTGTAATTTAGAGTAATAAACTCTACAATAAAGTAAATCAGTGGGTCAAACACATAATTTGTTCTCTGTGATCATTAACTGTGGACTTCGGTGATAGTAGGTATAAATTGAGAGTACACGATCACTTGTACATGTACCTGTACAAAATACGCACACGATGCGTTCACCAACGTGGAATTCGGTGTTAAATCACACGCTTGTTCACAAAAACTGTACATGATTTTGAACTCTCATATGTACAGTCAGTGACTCCTAGATCGCGGTTTTAGCGTTCAAATACTCGTGGTGAACGCATCGTGTGCGTGTGTTGTACATCTTCGGTTGTATCGTGCACGTGATTTTTAGTCTACGTTCGCATCGCAGATCAGACCCACCGATCCATCGTCGGCGAACGCGAGCGAAGGCAAAAGATTCTGGCTCATCATCAAAAAACAGTTTTGGGGTTTCTAAATCAGTGATTCAGAACTCTCAATTGGGTTGGTACTTGATTTAGAAATCTCCCTCGTTGCTTTTGAGGCGGTGGTTTTTTTTTGTTCAAAAAGAGTCGATTGTGAATATATAGTCTGTATTATAGACATTGATGTTTTCTGTGGCTGGGATGGATAAAAATTGAGTTTTGGGTTTTTTTTTGAGAATTCCTCCACTATGAGAAAATTCTCAAAAAAAAAAACACTCAGCTGATCGAGCGATCGAATCGCTCGATTCTCGTAATAAAAACTCGATCTGAACGAAGAGTGTCTGTGTGTTTGGAAATTTGCAAACCCAGTCACGTCTTCCTGAAGTAAGCAACTAACACACGTTATCGTAATTGAGGTGTTTTGTTCAAACAGAGTCGATTGTGAATATATAGCCTGTATTATAGACATTGATGTTTTCTGTTGATGGGATGGATAAAAATTGAGTTTTGGGTTTTTTTTTTGAGAATTCCTCCACTATGAGAAAATTCTCAAAAAAAAACACTTAGCTGATCGAGCGATCGAATCGCTCGATTCTCGTAATAAAAAGTCGATCTGAACGAAGAGTGTCTGTGTGTTTGGAAATTTGCAAACCCAGTCACGTCTTCCTGAAGTAAGCAACTAACACACGTTATCGTAATTGAGATGTTTTGTTCAAACAGAGTCGATTGTGAATATATAATAATAATAACTCTTTGGCCAGCCGCTGATTCGTCGCGGTCCTCATAAGAGAAGGCCATCATTCCCCCTGCACCCCACCCCCTCTTCCCCTCCTCTCCTCCCAGCATTCAGATATAAACTGCTTAATAGTGTCCCTCACTTCCTCTTTTTCAATTTCTTCAATAAGCATTCCTACCCTCTCCCTCGTGTCCCCCTTCAGCCATCTATCCTTTGTTTCTTCACCCCACTTCTGCATTATTCTTCCAGTAAATTTTATTCTATGAGGTATATACTGTGGGCATTCCAAGAGAAAATGTTCCAGGGTCTCCACTACTCCAGAGTGGCACATTTGGCATCCCTTTTCCCCATCTCTCCCAATTTTTCCCCGAAGCTCCAGTGATCTTGATCTCAGTTTGAACAGCAGTGACCCTCCAAAGGTGCCATCTAGGTACTTCTCAAAAGCTGGCTTTTCTTTATATTGTAACCCCTGCAGTGATCTTTTCACGCTAACCCCTGCTCGCCAGTTTCGATTGCAGTCTTCCATGACTCTCTCTTTGACAAACCTTTTGCCTTCTTTCATTCCTACTTCTATGTTTGTGACCTCTATAGAGTAATTGTCCATTAGTTCCCTCACATGTTTTGACCACCCCGTTTCTATATTAGAATTCCAAATGGTATCGAGCATCAATTTACACCACCGGTTGTCAGGCAGGTTTCTCAAGTAGTTAAAGTAACACAGTTTTCCCAAATCTACCCTGTCCTTGATTTTCATCCACCCAAGCTCCCCCCTTACTGCTTCCAAAGCTGCAGCATTACTCGACCCTGTTATCCATCTGCCGGCATCATTCTGAGTACTTTCCAACTTCTTAATAACGGTTTGGTTTAATGGAATCACGTCCGTGCCATACGTTATACTTGGTAAACCCACCCTCTCCCACAGTGTTTTCCCCACAAAGACCTTATTGAAACTATTTTTCCCTAAAAGTTTTAGTTGGTTCAGAATTCTTTTCCCCTTCAGAATCAGTTTGGCTGAGTAATTTCTGTACACCCCTCTTCCCGTTATATTTATGCTTACCCCTAGATACTCATACTCTCCCGTTTCTCCTACAGTGATTTGTTTGCTTTCCCCTTCGGGGATTGAGAACTCCCCCACTCTCCATCTCTTCGTCATATCTACCTTGCGTCCAACGGGTATTACCTTGCTTTTATTTTCATTTAGTTCGAGCCGCCAAGTGTTCCCATATCTACCAACAATTTCCAGCAGTTTCTCTAGCCCCTGTTCAGTTCTAGACATTAACACCATGTCGTCCGCAAAGAATAAGCCTGGTATCTTTATGTCTCCAACATTTACCCCCTCCGCACTCTGAAATAGTTCGTCCCCTAAATCTTTAACATACAATGCAAACAAAATCGGTGAAAAGATACACCCCTGCTTGAGGCCTATATCCATAGGGACTCGTTTTGTAGTGATACTCCCTAGACTGAGTTGGCTTTGCACATCTGTATACAGTGCTTTCATGATTCCCACAAAGTCACCCCCCAGTCCGATGCCCTCGAGCTTTCGCCACATACCTTCCCTCCACACTCAGTCGTACGCTTTTTTCACATCTAGAAATGCCAGAAACATCTTTTTTCTTTTCAGCCTTTGTTGATTCTATCAGTTGGGTGAGTGTAAATAGGTGATCAGTGACTCTTCGTCCTTTCCTGAAACCATTTTGAATTTCTCCTAAAAAACCTTTCTCTTCTATAACTTCCTCTAGTCTACCGTATATGACCTTACAGAATACTTTTCCGATGTTACTACTAACTGATATCCCCCTATAGTTATCTAGAACTTCCTTATCCCCCTTTTTGTGTATGAACGACACCTTACTTTCCCTCCACTCTCTGGGGACCTCTTGCTTTCGCAGAGCCAGGTTGAAAAGGTTTGTCAGGACTTCAATAAGTGCCTCCCCTCCATTTTTGAGGAATTCGTTTCGGAATTTCATCAGTCCCTCCCGCTTTACCATTTTTTAATTTCGAGACCACGTTCCGCACTTCTTCTGCCGTTATTTCGCTACATACACGATTGGATAGGTTCTCCTCCACCAGTGTATTTCTTTTTGGTGGGGACCCACTGCCCCATCGCCTATCGTTTATCTTTTCCCAGTGCTTGACTAATTCTGAAGCGATACGGCCTTTGCCTTCTGTACTTTCCCCATCCACTTTGATACTCTGCACACTACTTTTCCCCCGTTTATTTACCCAGTTCCAAAATACGTTTGAGCTCGAACCCCCCGTTTTCTTTATTGTTCTGGCAAGACTGCAATTGCGCTCCTTCCTATTATTATCCTTTATCTCATTCACCCTTTTCCGTGCCAGTTCATATTCTCCTTTCATTAGTCTCGTGTCATTGTTATCCACCCCTTTAAGCTTCCTACTTCTTCTGTAAGCAGCGCATTTTACCTTCCTTTCTTTCATAGCCTTTTTCAGTCCCTCGTTAACCCTGTATCCAAGCTCTCTCGTTGGGACCCTCACCCTTCCTATACACTCCTATATAGCCTGTATTATAGACATTGATGTTTTCTGTTGATGGGATGGATAAAAATTGAGTTTTGGTTTTTTTTTTTGAGAATTCCACCACTATGAGAAAATTCTCAAAAAAAACCACTCAGCTGATCGAGCGATCGAATCGCTCGATTCTCGTAATAAAAACTCGATCTGAACGAACAGTGTCTGTGTGTTGGAAATTTGCAAACCCTGTTAAGCGTTCGTTGAATAAAGTCAAGAAACACTTATCGGAATGTTTAAAACGCATTTTCCGCTCAGTTAGGTTTCGAGTGGTAAAATTTTTAATATATTCACGATAGCAATCTGAGAGAGAGATCTGTTAAAATCAGTTTTCCATTGTGTGTTGAAACTGTCTAACAGTCATCAAAAAAGGATTTTCTCTTAATTCAACACTCGATGAATTGATGTGTGAATGAATGAATGTCTTTTGACAAAATGTAAACACCGATGTCAAAAAATGCGTTAAATCAGAAACCGGTTTGTCATGTACTGTTTAGACGTTTTTTTTAAACACCAATTAACACAGTCAGTTTGAGATGTGAATATTTTTTTCAGATATTATATTAAGACGGAAAGAGATTTTAATACTTAAAACATAAAATATAAAAAATATAATTAAACATTTAATTTTGAAAAATAAATAAAAACAATTAAAACGAAAGATGTTTTTCCAGATGGATCCTAGACGCCGAGATCGAATTTTAGCCAGGTATTTAAGTGCTAAGAAGGCGATTCAGGCAGCTGATAGGAGCAGACGTCTCGGTGAGATGGAACTCACACGCGGAGCCACAAAAATATTTAAACCCGTGACGGAGGGTCAAGAGCGAAGTAGGAAGGAGATAGTCGAAGAACTGTGACCCATAAAGGAGAGTTCTTTCAGAATGGGTTCGTTGCCTCCTAGTTTTGGAAATTAGTACTCCGTTCAATCTACACCGGATTACGTTCCCACGGGAATTCAAACAGATATGAGCGAGTCTGATGATACGGCTTCGACTATCACCACTGATAGCATCGCATCGTCCGATGATGATGGTGGCGGTAAGAGAGATCTGTTGTATGGAATTCGCGAGGATCCGAGCGGTAGGAAATTCGTGGGCGACACTGAAGTGGAAATGGACGATGATGAATTGATCGTGGGTTCGAATAAATATAAAGTGACCGATGGTCTGCAGAGATTGCTCCTTTTCGATAAGCCTGGAGATTACGCGGAACAGGATTTCCACAATTACGGCGACATTCTAGTCCAGACCCACGCCATGAATAGAAATAACGATGCCAGAGAGACGAGACCCAAAGCCAACAGAGGTTACAAGGGGACGAAAATAGTGAAGCCCATATGGAATGCGAACAAGAAGTTCGTCGAATCGATGACTGGCAAAGGGGTGAAAACCACCACTTTTCTTCCGAGCGATCCCGACGCTCTGTCTCAGAGATTGAGTTTGTTGATGGGGAGCAGACGGGCTGGTAACACGGGATTAGATAATCAGATAGTTGCCATATCTGACGAATTGTTGAGACAGAAGGTTTTGAATAAAAACCAGTATAAAAGGCTGATGAACGAATTGAAGGATTGATGTGAATATAATAATAATAGGTAGAGAGAAACAAACAAACAAACAAACAAACAAACAAACAAACAAACAAATAAAACAGTAAATTCTTACACTAGAATAATAAAAGTATTTAAAAACGACAAAACGATTTACCAGTGAAAAAAAAAAAAAAACACAAAATATATCATAAAAAATAAAATATGTTGGTGATAAAGAACAGGGGATACGTCAGAACTTACGTTCAAGGCGGTTCTGGCATCGGCGATTCTATAATGCGAGCGTTCACGAGCAATGCGGGTAGAAAACTCGCATCGACCGCGTTTGAGGTCGGTAAGAAGACGGCTTTGGATGCTGGTAAGAAAGCCGCTTCCGAAGCCAGTGGTAGGATAGCTTCTGTGGCTGGCAAGAGGGCAGCCGACGCGTTGATCGACAAGTTGATCAGTCCGCTGTCGAAGCGAGCTGCGTTAGAGCGAACGTCGAAAAGTTGGAAAGATTTTAGGGATGCCGTGGTGCCCATACAAGATTTAACCAAAATGACGAGTGGATCCGGATTGAAGAGAACTCGCGACGGTGCGATATAAACAAAATAATAATAATAATAACAACATTAAAAACAGAGTTTGAAAAAACATAAAAATTTTGTGTTTGAAAAGAATCTAAAATAACAGACAAAAAAAAAGTAAAATAAAACAAAAGATGAACATTAAAGATATGTCTTGGAACGACGCCGCGACCAAGAGGTCGAATAACGAGTACTTTCCCAGGAGCATAAGAGGTTTGATAGTGGGAAAATCGAATTGTGGAAAGACCAATCTGTTGATGAATCTGTTGTCCCGACCCGACTGGTTGGATTACGACAGATTGTTCGTGTTTGGCAAGAGCTTGTTTCAACCCGAAAACAGATTGCTTCGAGAGTGCATGGATCGCAGATTGCCCAAGGACGTCATAGCCAGAATCTTTGACAGCAGGGAGGAATTAGACAAGTGCGGAGCTCCGCTCTCGACCATTTTGGATGGCGCGGCGACGGAGCTGACGAAGAGAAATGCATCTTCGAACGTCGAGTGTCGATTTTACGAGAACGCTAGCGACGTTCCGGATCCTAGGGAACTGAAATCAGAAGATAAGAATCTCATGATTTTCGACGATCTGCTTTTGGAGAGACAGAACCGATGCGAATCGTATTACGTTAGGGGTCGACACAGCAACGTGGACTGTTTCTACCTGTCGCAGAATTATTTTCGATTGCCCAGACAGACGATAAGGGAGAACGCTAATTTTCTGTGTCTCTTTCGCTAAGATCTCAAGAATCTCAATCACATCTACGGCGATCATGTCGCAAACGACATGAGCGCTGTCGAATTCAGGAGATTCTGCAAGAGGGTTTGGGATGGTGGACTTTACAATTTCGTCGTGATCGATTTGACGAGCGAATTTAATCGTGGAAAATATCGGTGCGGATTCGACAAGTTTTATGTTCCCGATGGTGATGATAATAATAAGATAGAGCGTGAAAATAAAAAAAAAATAGAAAAATAATAAATCTTCAAATAATTAGTTTTGAATAAAAAAAAAAAATAAAATAAAATTAAGATACAATGTTCCAACATGGAGAATTGTTAGAATGGATAGCCGAGAATACGGCTGCGAAACAATCCATTCAAATCGTGGTGAGTGGCGATTCGACTCGATTCGCTACGAAATCCGAACCTTCCATCGAAATGAACAGAGAGAAAAGTTATGAGATGGCGTTGGTGAATCTGGAGACTTATTATTCCTTTCCCAACGTCACCGAAAAGAATAACTCGTTCAAGTATTCCGACGGAGTGGATTGGTTGGAGATTCGAATTCCCAAAGGGAGTTACGACATAGACGATTTGAACCATTACATTCAGACGCGAATGAAGACGGATGGAAAGGGAAGCAACAAGATCAGACTCGCTCCCAATCCTAATACCTTACAGACGATGTTGGATTTGGAAGATAATTTTCGTGTGGATTTCAACACGGACGATTCTATAGGCAAGATGTTGGGATTCGATCGAAAGATGTATCAAGGCCACGCGGCATCTGGAAATACGGTCGACATTCTCGCTGTCAATAGCATTCTGGTGAACGTGGACGTGATTGCCGGAAGCTACGTGAATGGTAGCGCTCAGCCGACGATCTATTCCTTCTTTCCAAACGTGTCGCCGGGTTATAAGATCGTGGAGCGACCTCGAAATTTAGTTTATCTACCGTTGATTTTAGACACGTTGTATAGTCTCAAAACCACGTTGACGGATCAAAATGGTGAACTGTTAGATCTTTGCTGAGTGAGAGTGACCATACGATTTCACATAAGAGAAATATAAAAAGCAAAAAAAAAAATATTATATATATATATATAGATAACAAAAATAAAATAAACGGTAATATTAATTTTTACAAAATTATTTTAATATAATTATTAAACAAGAAACAATTGAAGTAAATATATTTAAAAAAACAAAAAACAAACAGAATTATGACACAATACGTGGTTAAAAACGTGAACATATCCGCAGGACAGAGGAAGAAACTTAAGAGAGCTTTAACAACTCGAGGCGAGGCGGTGAGATTCAAATTCACTCACGAAGATCTGACGAGAGGCGGACAGGATTCGATCGCCTGGACCAGAAGTCAAATCAAAAGGATGGAGAAAGCGATTCGCGATGGAAGAGGGTTGGCGGTGAGATTGAGTCCCGCTCAATTGAGATACAATTTGAGAATGAAAGGCGGTTTCCTACCGCTATTGGCAGGAATCGCCGCAAAAGCATTACGCTTCGCCACAAAGGTGCTACCCTTTCTCGGAAAGACTCTCGGCGGGAGCTCTCACAGGACTCGCTAGTTCGGGAGTTGAGAAATTAATGGGTGGCGACGGACTGTTTTTGAAGAAGGGAGGAGCCGTGTGTCGCGTTCACGTGGACGACAGCGGTAAAGGATTGTATCTAGAACCCGTTAGAGGTGGCAACTCTCTGAGAGGAAACGGTCTCTTTCTGAAGAGTGGACGGAACGTTGAGCGATACGGCAAGGGTTTGTTGCTCGGTGAGAATTCGCCATTTAAGAACATACCAATTTTTAATATGTTATTATAAATATAAAATTATATAAAATATATAAAATCATAGAAAGTACAAAATAATATATTTAAAATGGGTGAAAAGGTGGAGAAACAAATTTATCACCTGGATGAAAAGGTGGAGAAACAATTTGACGATAATGACGAACATCGCGAGCCAGAGAGCGAAGAAATAAAAAAAATGGTTAGATGCTAATGATGGATATCTGAGGAAAGAGATAGATAAAGCGCGGGATATATGGTTGGGAATGAGACGATGTTTTCCATGGTCACCCCTACCTTCTGAAGAGAGTGTTACCAAGAGATGCACAACATTCGTTCATAATTATGATTCGGATAAACAAAAATGTTACCATGAACGTATCACATCACAAAGAAAAAGAAAAAAAGGAAAAGAAGAAGAATCGATGCTGAAATTTGAGAGAAAGGGAAACGTTATTATAATATATCATGATGATAGTGAAGAAGAAGGAAAACAAAAAAAAAAAAAAGAAAAAGTAAATGAGATAAGATGATCTCATTACTTTTTTTTTTTTTTTCATGTTTTTCTTCGCTAAAAATCAATCACTCTATTGTTTATATTTCCAAGTCCGTTATTAGCATGTTGACGCTCGTGTCTACTCCTTTTTCGAAAACGTGTTGAATGTTTATCTTTACTCTTTTGAGTCTTTTTACATCGGTCAACTCGCTCTCACCACCCAATTTCTTCACGAGTTCGAATGAGATGTTTGGAAATATGTAATTTCCATAGGGCAACGACAAATCGTCCTTGTCGAATTCTCTATCTTCGGCGATGACGATGTTCTGCAGATCGCTTTGATACTCGTAAATGAAATCGAGCGCGGCTTCGTTCAATTTCAGAGGCATCTTATATTTCTCGTATTTGTGCTCTAATCCCTTCGTCTCGACATCGTTCAATTCGATGGGATCGTGTCGTTGTAATCTATAGATTTTATGACCAAATTTCTTATATGTTTCGACTCGTTTCAATTTCAATTCGCATCTTTTAGGTGTTGTTGTCTTCATGCTTTTAGGTGTTGTTGTCTTCATGATCGATTATTTGTTTTTTTTGTTTTTTACGAATTCTTGCAATAATGTATATTTTAAATTTTGTATTTAAATAATAATTTGTTAAAAAAAAAAAGTTTGTTATTTTTTTTTGCTCTTTATATATATAAAAAAGTTGTCTTTTTAATTTTTAATTTTCTTTAATGTAAAATTTTTTTAGTAAAAGTTTTTTTTTCTCTTTATATATATAAAAAGTTAATTTTTTTTAATTTCAATCTCTCTATTGTTTATATTTCCAAGTCCGTTATTAGCAAGTTGACATTCGTCACTTTTCCACATACGAAAATGGTGTGAATGTTCATCTTTACTCTTTTGAGTTTTTTTTCATAGGCGAATGCGCTCTCGCCACCTGATTTCTTCACGAGTTCGGGTGAGATTATTGGATATATGTAACCTCCATAGGACAACAATAAATCACCCCTGTCGAATTCTCTGTCTTTGGCGATGATGATATTAATCAACAGTTCGCTTTCGTACTCGTAAAACAAATCGAGTGTGGCTTCATTCACTTTCAAACACATTCGATATTTGTGGTAGTAGCGCTCCACCATCTCGACCTCATTCAATTCGATGGGATCGTGTGGTTGTAATGTATAGATATTAAAACTGGATTTCTCATACTTTTCGTCTCGTTTCAATTTCAATCCGCATCTTTTAGGTGTTGTTGTCATGATCGATTATTTCGTTTTTTATGAATTCTTACAAATAATGTTTATTTTAAATTTTGTATTAAAAAAAATTGAATTTTAAAATTTAACTTTTTTTTTTTTTCTATTATATATATAGAGTAAAAAAGGAAAACTTTTTTAACATATTATTTAATACAAAATTCAAAAAAAAAAATATATTCTTACAAATGAAGCAAAGAGATAAAACAATGGTAAATTTAAATGAGAAAACCATACCTCAGTTAAACGAGATTTGTAATCTATTACAAATTTCAGATTTCAGAAAGCATAGAACTAAATCAAAAAAAATTGAAGTCATACAAGAATATTTGCAAAACGCTAGAAAGGCAAACGAAATGTCGATAGCAACGACGTCAAAAGATGCACCGGTTGTGAAAAATAAGAAGACGACTAAACGAAAAGCCATTGAAAAACATCAAGTTTCCAAAGAAAAGAAAAGAAAAACGAAAACGAAAACGAGTGATGCACTTCAGATTCAAGACAAATGAGATAAATCGAGCGAAATTCAACGAGCAATCGACGAAGAGAAAGGAGAAGAATATGTAAGATGACTCGTTGCGGAACTATTCCAATCGAAACCCGTAGAACAGGAGAGGGCGATCAAAGACATTTTTAAAACTTTCGACGTGTTTCCCTCGTCGAAGAAAGTCGATCCGAAATTGTTCATGGAACGGGTGAAGAAAAAAGTATTGGATTTGTTTCACGAATACACGAACATGGGATTAAAAATTAAATTAAGATGATGCTCCATTGCATAATGAATAAAATCGACGTGAAGTCCGGCGAGAGCATCGTAAAAAATGCATATTTCAGATCTAACGTCGAACCCGTATTTCGAGGTTAAGATCTATCGGACATTTTCGAAAAGATGAAAGACAAGATGTTGACGTCTCTCGCGAATTATCAAAATGAAGGTAGTAATTGGACGTTCGACGAGGTGTTGAAACTCGAAATTCACATGAATAAAAACGAACTGTTGAAAGGATCTTCCTACTTGGAATTACCGTATTTCTTAGCTAAGAAACACGCCGTGGTCAATGTGAGAAATAAACATGATCAGTGTTTTAAATGGGCAGTCACCTCCGCTTTATACCCTGTCGAAATAAACACCGATAGAGTTTCTCGTTACGAGGAAACTTCTAAAAATCTCGATTGGACCGGAGTGACTTTTCCAACAAAGTTAAAACACATCGAACGTTTCGAGGTTCAAAATCCCATCATAGCGGTGAACGTCCTGGGATACGACGACGAAAATCAAAAGATCTATCCTCTCAGACGGACTTCATATCGCGGAAGAGAAAAGACGATTATTTTATTATCAATTTCGAATGGTGACAATCGTCATTATTGTTGGGTTAAACACCCGAGCCAATTACTGTCGACACAAAATAATAATCATAACGGAAAGATATCTTTATGTTGCAACTGCATGAACGTGTTTCACAGCAAAGACTCGTTGGCGAAACATCAGGAATATTGCAACGAAAATCAAGGTGTCGCCGTCGAAATGCCCAAACCCAACACCATCGTGAAGTTTGAAAATCACAACAGAAGGTTAAAAGTACCATTCGTCGTGTATGCCGATTTCGAATGTTTCACCGCGAAAATGAGTTCCTGTCAACCCAACGCTCTTCAAAGTTACATCGAAAGATATCAAAAACACATACCTTCGGGCTATTGCATTTGCGTGAAATGCGCTTTTGACTCGCAACACGACATGGGTCCCTTCACCTACACGAAACAGCGCGAAGACGACGACGTGGCTCAAAGGTTCGTGGAAGAGTTAGAATCGAAAATTCAAATGTTATACGACAAATTCAAAACTCCGGCGAAAATGATCATCACGCGAGAGGACGAAAATAACAGAGCCACCGAATGTCATATATGAAAACCATGAGAGATTATCATGATCTCTATCTGAAGACTGACGTTCTGCTCTTGGCAGACGTGTTCGAAAATTTTCGAGACGTCTGTCATCGAAATTATGATCTGGATCCCGCTTGGTATTTCACCGCACCCGGTCTGGCGTGGGACGCTCTGTTGAAGACCACCAAAGTCCAATTGGAATTATTATCCGACGTGGACATGTTGCTCATGTTCGAAAGGGCTGCGAGAGGTGGCGTCTCGATGATCTCTCACAGACATTCTGAGGCTAACAATCCCTACATGAAAGAAGGTTTCGATTCGAAACGGTCGACTAAATACATACAGTATTGGGATGCCAATAATCTGTACGGTTGGGCTATGAGTCATCCTTTACCGATTGGAAATTTCGAATGGGTGAAGGAACCGGAAGAGATGCAAAAATGGAGAGACTATCCTTGCATTTTAGAAGTCGATTTGAACTATCTGAAAGAATTACACGATCCGCACAATGATTATCCGCTGGCTCCCGAATGAATGGAACTGAACGAAGGAGACGAGGAAAAACTCATTCCCAATTTATTTAACAAATGTAACTACGTCGTCTACAGCGAGAATTTGAAACAGTACGTCGATTACGGGATGAAATTAGTCGACATACATCGCATCATTCGATTCGACGAAGAGCCTTGGATGAAAAAATACATCGATCTCAACACGAATCTCAGAACTCGAGCCGAGAACAATTTCAAAAAAGATTTCTTCAAACTCATGAACATCTGCGTGTACGGCAAATCGATGGAAAACATCAGAAAGAGAACCGACGTTCGACTCGTCACGTCTGAGAAAAAAGCTAAAAAATTAGTGGCGAAACCCAATTACAAACACCGAACCATATTCGGCGAAAATCTAGTGGCCGTTCACATGCAAAAGATGCACCTGAAGTTCGACAAACCGTGTTATCTCGGACCGATCATCTTAGATGTCAGCAAGCGATTGATGTCAGGTCCACTACGATTATGTCAAACGAAAATTTGGCGACAAAGCCAAACTACTGTTCACCGACATGGACAGTTTAGTTTACGAGATAGAGGTGAAAGACATCTACTGAGACATATCTCCGGACGTGGCTGATTGGTTCATCACGAGCAATTATCCCGTTGATCACCCATCCAACATTCAATCGAACAACAACAAGAAGGTGTTGGGTAAATTTAAGGACGAGAGCGGTGGTAAACAGATCATCGAATTCGTGGGCTTGAGACCCAAACTCTATGCTTATCGTCTAGAAGATGATGAAGAGATCAAGAAGTGCAAAGGAGTTAAAGCGTGCGTGGTGAAGAAAAACATCTCTTTCCAAGAGTATAAAGATTGTCTGTTAGGAAGTGGTCCGGTGTATAAGACTATGAAATCGATTCGAAGCGAAAATCACGACTTGTATACCGAAATAGTCAACAAGATTTCGCTGACGGCCGACGACGACAAGAGATTCGTGTTAGACGATAAAATAAGCACTTTGGCACTCGGACATTGGACTGTGGATCTAATTAGAGACGATATGAATGGAGATGATTGGATTCTAGATGCGCTTGTGGATGATAAGATTCCAGATACGATTGTGGATGATAGGATTCCAGAAAATCAAGAGGAATTAGATGAACACAAAATTATGGAAATCGATAGTGACATCGAGAAAGTTAGTAGGATTCCAGAAAATCAAGAAGAATTAGATGAATCCAAGATTATAGAAGTCAAGGAATTCGACGGATTCAAGATTATGGAAGTCGATAGAGTTAGTTTAAAAAGAAAAAGAAAAAAAATAGAAAAAAAATAACGTCACTTTTAGTGAATTATAATAAAATAAATAAAAAAAAATATATATATACGCATCTATGAATATGAAAATAAAGATATCCATAGAAGGTGTCGTCTTACCCAACGAACCCCTATCCAACATCGATCTGTTGAATGCAGCAAAAGATTTGAAAATCGAAGATTTTCTAGGTGTGTTTTCCAGAGATGCCTTGCCGAAGAGAAGACCTCGACAATCGGAATGCGGAATTTTAAATCTAGATGATTCATCAGGTGAAGGCACTCACTGGGTGGCGTGGTTCAAGAACGGGAAGAAGAAGAATTATTATTTCGACAGCTACGGAATCTCGCCGCCGAAAGAAATAAAGAAATATTTCAACAAATCGATGGTTCTTTACAACACGGATCAAGTGCAATCACCAGATCAAGTGTTTTGTGGTCACCTGTGTCTCTACGTTCTCAAGAGACGGTCTGAAGGAGATGAATTTCAAGACATTCTCAATGACCTACATTAAAGAGAGATTTTTTTTTTTTATAGTATATATATATAAAGATAAAAAATTATTTTAAAAAAATTTTAATCGAATAAAAAACGAAAAATAAAATAACATAGTTCATTTTTTAATAAACTGCATTTTGAACACATTTTTTCTAAACAACAAAAAAAATCCCACAACAAGATGACAGTCGATAAATTTGGTAGAAGTGACGACGAAAAAGTCAACCCGAGAAAGAAGAGGAAGACGTTCGAAGTCGACGACGGTTATGACATTGCCAACTTGGACGAGCATTACGTTCGTAGATACGAACCTCGACAAGAACCTTTGAACATGAACGATAAGAAGCTCTACAATCTTCCCGAGCCGATAGATCTCGCAGATGCCACGACTAAAAAATACGTCGACGGGGGAACGCCGATTTCGAACGAATCCTGCTGGATAATTACGTGGATAAAACCATGACCGACGATCTTGATCTGAAATCCAAACGTTTGGTGAACGTCGTGAATCCTGTAGATCCCACCGATGCCGCCATCAAGAAATACGCGGACAACTCTCACGCGAGATTCAGCAAACACCTGAGAAATAGATATGTCACGAAAACGATGCACTCAGAATTGAACGCCAATTCTTACAAGATAACGAACGTGGCTGCTCCCATGAATCCCAAGGACGTGGCGACCAAACACTACGTAGATCTGGAACAGAGAAAGTCCAACGGACGAGAAATGAAATCGGATCTGAATGCGGGATTCCACAAGATATTGAATCTGTCGAAGATCGACAACACGGATGCGGACTCAACGATGGTCAACAAGGGCTACGTGGATTCTTCCGTGTTACAATCGCAAGAATACATTACATCGCAAGTGAACGATCTCTACCTGAACAAAGAATCTGGCAGAACAATGGAGGGTGGCATCAACATGAACGGTCACAATTTATTTGGTCTCGATCACGATCCCGAATTCGATTCCAGTGCGGTAAGCAGGAAGTACGTGGACGACAACTCAGTCTGGATAAAGGGCGACATCATGGAAGGTAAACTAGACATGGGTGGACACGCGTTCACGAATCTACCGGAACCCGTGCACATGACGGATGCCTGCACCCTGATTTCGGTGGTGGAGAAACTCAAATATGCCAGACAATTGATCACCATATGGGCTGAAGAGTCTGACGCCTTAGAGGAGGGAAAAGCCGAGTGGTCTTTCGGAAACGGAGGTAGAGGATCGAAACACGGTCAGGTGGGATATCCCATGCCGCTGGGAGGTGAAATCCTTCGAATGAGTCTGGCTTCCTCAGATTTGAATAACAGAGCGGTCGTCAATCTCATGGTGAATGGTGTGGAGAGCGATAAGAGATACAGCATCGAAAAGACTGAGAATCAACACGTGAATGTTAGTACGTTCGGCACGCCTCTCAAAGTGAACGCCGGTGACAGGATTAATTTCGTCACGAAAACCAATAATCCCGAAGCTGCCACTTCCGTGGTGAGTCTACTGATCAAACTGGATCCTTTGAACAAACAGTGAATGCGTGGAAAATAATGAATTAAAAAAAAAAAATAATATGTGATTATTAAAAATCAAAAAAAAAAATAATGTGTGATTATTAAAAACCAAAAAAAAAAAAACTAATGAGATATAGAGAGATGTTCTCTATATCTCATTAGCTTTTTTTTTTTTTTAATTTTCTATCCATTTATGATTACAATTTATACACTTTGTGAATACGGTTGTTGGTTCATCACCAGATCTAGTTTGTTGAGATTCGATTTTTATTTGACGTTTCTTACATTTGCGACATTTTAAAATCGTATTTTTTTATAATTTCTTCGTTAGATCTTATGAGATCAAACTCTTCTTTTTCTTTTAAACGATATTCGTCAAAATCACAACTATTCCATCCTTTTTTTGTGTTACGTTCTTCATATTCAATTTGAATCCATTTTTCCAAGTATTTCATTTTAACGTCGTAGTAACCTGAAGTGAACAGATGATTTGTTGTTTTCGTGTCAGAAACATTCATTTTGTTTTCGAGATTTTAGTTTTTTTTAATTAATCTTACATCCCACATTTTTAACGTTTATTAATTTTTTTTTCACACACTTGTCTCTCATCGAATGATCGACATCTTATTTCCGTCCGATTCAAATTGTAATTCTCTGTCCGACACGACCAGGGCGAAGGCTTCGGTTTTTCTCAGCATGTTCCTATCGAATTGCATCTTGATCTGAATGTCTAACACGCTACTCTTGAGTCGTTCACTCTGTTTACTGATGTCGAACACGAACATGGGATACATCGACTTGTATTCGCTGGGAGATATGTTGGGGTTGCTCATCAATTCGTCTAGACCGTGATACTTCTTTCTAAAATCAGCGGCGTCACCGTACAGTCTGCAGAAATCGTTCTTGTCGAACGAGGCGTTGTAATCGATTGCCGGATATCTCGTGGCGTTCAGAAACACTTGCATGTTTCTCAAATGGCAGTGATCGAACAGCGACGCATTCTTTTCCTGAGACCCATCCCTATCGGTCTGAAACGCGACCACGATGAAACGTGGTCTCTTGGAAGCGGATTTCACCATCAATCTCCAATCGAAGTGATTCGTGGAGGGAGGAATGCTAGCCGTGTCACACTGTCTCATTCTAAATCCCACGGGTAATCTACTCTTGGATTCTATGATCTTGTAGAGATGCATTTTCTCATTCATCGAAGGCTCCACGTGCGGAACGAACCACGATATCTTGTGTAGAGTTATCTTACCCGCATCGGTCGCGGCGAGTCTCACTATTGCGTCGTCGTTTCCTTTTCGATTCAACGTCAGATTGTGTTTGAATCCGTACATGACCTTGTTGTAATCGTCCGCGAATCCGAAGATGTGTTTCAAAGGTATCCTGAACGAAAACGTTCCTTTAGGTCTGGACGTCTTGACGACGTAGTCGAATATCGCGGCGGCGCCTGCGCTAGCAGGACCTATGGTGTCTTTCACCCACAACTGATTAAGTCCTCTGGATTTCGAAAAATCATCAGGATACGTCAAGAGTCCGAACATCGTGGTGGCCTGACCGGGATGAAAAATAGATTCTATCTCTTGTCCGGATAGCATGTATTTTATGTTACTGAATAGATGCATGATGCCATTATTGGCTAGAGTGACCGTGTCGTCGTCGGCGTAGTCGCTCCCATCTACCTTGGTGAGACGTCCCTGCATCACTATGTAACTCTCGCTAGGATGTATGAATAGATCTTGAGTTTCGACGTTGATTCTTATCTCTCCCACATTGTTCAAACTCGTTCCGGTTACCGGTTCGTATTCGTGAACCTCATATTTTTGAATACTTTCATCTTTCACTATGCTTTGTGCTATATCTAGTATATTTGTCATTTTAAAGGATTTTCAGTTTTTTTTGTTTATTAATTCACTTGCTTTTCTTTATCTAAAAAAATAGTTTTTAATTATTTTTTATTATTATTTATTTTTTTTTCTCTCTTATATATATATATATATGTGTGTGTAAACAAGAAAATGTCAAAGAGAGTAAATAAAAAAAAAATTTTTTTTTGTGTTCTTCATCAAAACTTCGTCTTCTGTAATTGTTGTTCGTAAAACTTTCCAATGATCTCTTCTCCATCCAAAGCTTCGATTTCGTAAGTCACCAGATCGGTGTGAAATATTTTGATGATCACGAAAATTTCTGAGGTCCATCGAGGAGTATAACCCTTTTCGAAGTGCTTCTTATAAGCGTAGATTCTCACTCGATCGCCGACCGCAAATTTCGGCGTTCTAGACTTCTTCTTCCCGATCTTAGATCTCTCGGGATATAGATTCGCGTAGACCCGTTTTTCGTTTCGAGGATCGCTAGCTTCGGTGGGAGTCATCTTGATCGATCTGTGTCGCGTGTTGTTGTAATCTTTCACCAGACCGTTCAGAGAGTATATGTATTTCTTGGTCGAATTCGCTGTGAAGTATCTGTGCATCTTCTCCTTCATCGTTCGATTCCAACGTTCCACCACGCTGGCTTTCTCTTCGTTTTCGATCGAGTAGAGGTCTACCAATCGACGAACGTCCTTGTTGTAGAATTCCTTTCCCTTGTCCACCCACAGTTTACACGGTTTTCGAGAAGACGAGTCGACCACGCTCCTCAGAGCCTCGGCGACGCAAAGTCCCGATTTATTCTTCAAAGCTCTGATCCAACCGTATTTGGAAAACACGTCGATGACCGTCAATAGATATTTGACGCCCTCGTTCCACCTCGAAAACGATCTCATGTCGACCAAGTCGGCAGACCAAATGTCGTCCAGACCCTTCACGAACACCCTTCTCTTTCGAAATTTACGCACTATGGGTTTGTGTAACTCCTCGGCCAATTCGCTCATCAATAATCGTTTCTTCTTCTTCTCTTTTTCAGATGCACTTTTTTTTTGGAACGCCCCATCCGAATCGACGTTTCGCACCGATCAGATTGCCGACCAGCGAACGTTCCGTCTTCTCTCTCCTGGTCAGATTCGATATACCTCTCAATCTCGCCAACATGTTTTTGTCGCAGACGTCGTTGCGAGTCTTGGTGTCGGGATGTCCGGCGTAGCACAGATCGTGATCGTACGCGGCCGCGTCCACCCTATTCACGGGTTTGCTCCAAGATTTGGGTGTCAGATCGGCGTTGAGTCTCTTGTTCAATTTCGTTCCGGGTCCCGTGAAACTGTGACCGGGCAGATGCATTTCGAAAGGTAGATTGTTGATCATTTTATTCACGATGCCTTTGCCTTTGCTCACGTTCTTTTGTTGTTTGACGAATCTCGTCTTTATAGAACCACACACGTCGCAAATTCCGCGAAGCATTCGTCTGTCGTTTTTAGTTCGCACTTCTCTAGAATTACTCGTCTCGGTAACTCTCTTACACTTTACGCAATACATTTTATTTTTTGAAGAGTTATTTAAATTAATTTCTTTTTTTTTTTTTTATTTTATATATAAATTTAATATTTTTTTTTTTTAAATTCTGTTCTTATTATATATATATATATATATATATATATATATATATTTTCAATCGCTGCTCTTGAGTTCTATCATCTTACTGAATTCCTCCCTGGCCTCTCTCCTCCCCTTTTCCACGAGAGAATCCTTCATCTCTTCCTTGATGATCTTACGAGTCTTGATTCTCACGACTTCTTTCATGGTATAGTATTTCGTTTTCTCGCTCAATATCGCGAAGTATTCTCCGTCCGATATCCTACCGTCTTTCAACGCCATAGAGATCATTTCGGATATCGTGTCGATCTTGGAGTCGGCCAAGACGCGAATCTTGTCGTGTTTCCTAGCCTTCAGATATAATTTCCTACTCAAAAAGTTTCCGAGCGTGCTGAACAATCCGGCGGCGAGAGCCACTCCTTCCACGGTCAGCACGATCGGAATGCCGACCGCGGTCGACAACAATCCGATGCCGGCCGCGTGTAAACCCATGGAAATCGTGATGAGTGACGTGTCGATCGCGTTGACGAATTTCACGAAACGCGAATACTTCTTCTTGAGGGAACGACGAGAATCTCTCTCTCGAGTCAGATACAATTGGATTCTACTGATTTGATCGATGCGATACCTCTCTCCTCTTTCTCTTTCTTCTAGCGACGGCGCCGTCGGCAAAACGCTGTTCGGCTTCTCGTCCTCGTCGTCGTCTAACGTCGGATACAATTTATTTCTGGTTCTCATTTTGTGTTTTTTTTTGTTTTTTTTCTTTTCTAATATTAGATAAAACAATTTATGTGTGTATTTATTTTTTTTATTTTCTACTCTCCCTTATTTTTATATCAACGAAAAAAAACTTAGACGTATGCTTCGTTCAGCAATAATTTCTTGATGCATCCCTTGTCTTCTAAAGTCAGACTTCTACACGCCAATTTCAGTTCTTCCGAATCTGTGGGCCTGTCTCGATTCTTACAGAAGACTAATCTCTTCCAAAACGTGATCACATCGTTGAATTTAACGCGTTCGAACGCCGGTTCGAAATACATGACGACCATATCTTCCCTTTCCATCGTCAGACACGAATGATCCTCGTGATCGAAGTCTAGATGATCCCGACATCCGACGCATCGTTCTAACAAGATGGGACGTAGTTCTTCGTTCACGCATACTGCGTATGCTCTCATCAGCATGTTTAAAAGAAACCTCGCTCTAATAGTCTGAGAATCGCTCATGATTTACGTATTTTTTTTTTATTCTCTATTCGATTTGATATATTTAATTTTCTAAATAACTTTATTTATATTTTTTTTCTCCCCTATATTTATATCAATCAAAAACGTGACCGCCTCAAAAACAACGAGGGAGATTTCTAAATCATGTACCAACGCAATTGAGAGTTCTGAATCACTGATTTAGAAACCCCAAAACTGTTTTTTGATGATGAGCCAGAATCTTTTGCCTTCGCTCGCGTTCGCCGACGATGGATCGGTGGGTCTGATCTGCGATGCGAACGTAGACCAAAAATCACGTACACGATACAACCGAAGATGTACAACACACGCACACGATGCGTTCACCACGAGTATTTGAACGCTAAAACCGCGATCTAGGAGTCACTGACTGTACATATGAGAGTTCAAAATCATGTACAGTTTTTGTGAACAAGCGTGTGATTTAACACCGAATTCCACGTTGGTGAACGCATCGTGTGCGTATTTTGTACACGTACATGTACAAGTGATCGTGTACTCTCAATTTATACCTACTGGTGATGAAAGAGAGAAGGACGGCTTTGTAGAGAGCAGATAAGGAGTGACTTGACGGCTTGATATCAGATTTCGTAGTTCTCAGTTACTGTCTGTATCAACTACGTAATTTAATGGAAGTGTATTGATAAGATATCCCGTTGTCTCAAATCAAACGTATTATCTCTTGACGCTTGTCATTCTGTGTACTCATTATTATAGTGTCAATGGATTACCTACCCGTTAAGCCTACAGAAGTTCTTCAGATCATACAAAGAGAAACGTGCATGATCCGTTACCACAGTTTCCAGGTCAAGGACAACGGGTCCCTTGATTGCCACTAAAGGATGGCTCTTTCCTACAGAGAGTGTAAGTGCTAAGACGTTAATCAGTGGAAATCGTTCATACAAAGGGAAACATATTTGATAGGACACCACAGTATTAAGTCCTTAGGCAAGACTCAAAATGCCCGAATGGAAGCACAGGAGCGAGTTGAACAAACGCACTATGCATGTTGATAGTTCAACCGATACTACACTTTTGTCGGGCAGTTAGTTATTCGATAGTTCGATAGTTATTCCAATGCGTAAAATTCGGGGTGGGTTGGATGAACTGGAACAGAAATGTGCTTATCTGAGACAATGGATGGTTAAGAGCGTCCAAAATATTGTAAAACAAAATTCATTTCAGATATTTTGAAAAATATATGCTAGGCTACCAATCAAAAACAAATTATTTTTGGCCAACCCAATTTAAAATGTGCATAACTATTGTGGTGTGCATACAAATTGCCAAAACTGGCTTTTTCAACTGTTAATTCCTCTGAGAGCTGAAGAGAATGATACATGTATAACAAACAAACCAATGGGATTCTTTCAGTCAGTCGACTTGTCCAGATCTATCTCACGTGACAAATAAAAATATTAAAACCCCAGAATGTTCTCGAGTTTGTTTTGTTTGTTATGATTGGTTATATTCCCAAACTATGTGATGTCTGTTAATGTCGAACAGGATATAGCTAAAAACGATCAAAGCGGTTCATTTTATTAGTCCCCCACGGTTTCACGGTGAAGTGACATATGGACTGCTCTCCGTCCGTCCGTCCGTCCGTCCGGGCCAACGAAACCTGTTTAGGAGGTATTATTTTTAGGGGATACCTCCAAATTAGGGTAGTATCAGGGTTAGGAGAGGAGTGGGGTTAGGGGTAGGGGTAGCCCCAGAGCAGGGCTTAAGGTTGCAGGGGGTTAGGACCCAGTGGGGTGCGGGTTGGGGTCAGGGTGGGGTTTTAGTTTTCGTAGCCCCTAAGCCAAAAAATAACCCCTAATCCTTTTGGTCTGGCTAGGGTGTGGTTAGGGTCAGAGGTGGGGTTGGGTTAGGGTTAGGGGTAGCCCCAGAGTAGATCTTAATGTTGGGGAGGGTTAGGTCCCAGGGGGTGGGGGTTAGGGTCAGGGGTGGGAATTTAGGGTCAGGGTAGGGTAGGGTTAGGGTTAGGGTGTGGTTTTTGAGTGGATGGGTGGGGTTAGGGTTAAATATAAGTTCTAGGGTGAAGGGGTGGGGTTCCGGCTAAAATAAGGTTATGGACATATAGAATGTTTTTTTCGTAGCCCTTAAACCCAAATAGTAAGAATGTTCGTCCGTCTGTCAGTCTGTCAGCCTGACAGTCTGTCTTTCAATCTGTCTGTCCCCCTTACATGTTACTACTTATATCTACGAGATGGTTGAATGTTGGCGTTTCACATTTTCAACATTAATCAGACATTATGCAAAGATGAAGAACATCAATCTTGTTTGAAAAAAAACTTCAAGATGGCCGACTGGCGGCCATTTTTGTTGGAAATTGCGTGGAGGTGTAGTAACAGACGATATATAATATATCATACAGGTTTGTTTTTTCTCGCGCATAAATTATGCAAATTATACGAACGTGAGCTATTTTCAGCCATTTTTGTGTATATAATGTTGGTATGTCGTGTTACCACCTGTATCTCAGAGATGCTTTGACGCTTTTGTTTCAAATTTTCTGCAATGATCAGACATCATGTAAAACTAAGGCGTGTAATTTTTTTTTTTTTTTTTGGGGGGGGGGGGGTGGGGGGAAGGAATTCAAAATGGCCGATTGGAGGCTATTTTTGTTGGAAATTGCGTGTACTTATTTTTTCTGTCTAGAACATTATGCAAAGATGAAGAACATCAATCTTGTTTGAAAAAAAAAACTTCACGATGGCCGACTTGCCGCCATTTTTGGTGGAAATTGCGTGGAGGTGTAAAACTGAGGCGCGTAATGTTTTTGGGGAAAAAAAAATCAAAATGGCCGACTGGGGGCTATTAATTGGTGGTAATTGCGTGTACGTATTTTTTCTCCCTAGAACTTCTAAATGACATTCTCGAGTTCCATAATGTTTGGTATGGAGGTGTAACAGCATAAGATAAATAACATATCATACTGGGTTTTTGTCTCTTGCGTAGGTTATGCAGATTAGACGAACTTACCACCTGTAAGTTACCACCTGTATCTCAGAGACGCTTTGACGCTTTTGTTTCAAATTTTCAGCATTGATCAGACATAATGTAAAATTGTTGCGCGTATTTTTCTTAAATTACAAGATGGCGCACTGGAGGTCATTTTTGCTGGAAATTGTGTGTACTTAGTTTCTGCCTAGAACTTCGAAAGGACATTCAAGATGTGTAGAAGCTTAAGATAAATAACATATTATACGGGGTATTTTCACGGGCATAAGTTATACAAATTAGATAAACTAAACTTTTTTTCAGCCATGTTTGTATATATAATGCCGGTGTGTCCTGTTACCACCCGTATCTCAGAGAAGCTTTGGCGGATTTTCTGTCAAATTTGTTTTCAACATCGATTAGACCTTATGTGCGATGTACGTCAATTTTTGAAAAAAATTCAAGATAGCAACCATTTTTGTAGGAAATTGTGTGTAATTAGTTTTAATTCTAGAGCTTCTAAACGACATTTCCGATTTCAATATTGTTTGGAATGGTGGGGTAGCAGCATATATATCAAAGAAAAAACATAGCATTAAAAGGTTTTTTTTCGGTCATATTTATGCATATTATTTTTGTGTGTTCTGTTACCGCATTATTTCGGAGACACTTCAATATGTTCTTTCTAATATTTACCAGTGATCAGACATTATACGAAGTTGATGCTTATTTTTTAGATTTTGATAAAAATGATTCTAAGCAATATGGGATTTACTTAGGGAAATGTAAAGTAAACCTATTGCAAAAGTTTGGCTGAAGTTAGGCGTATTACTTCGTATTTATTAGCCTCTAAATTTGTCTGCAAGAGATTGATGTTTCCGTGTATGACAAACGCCCCACGAACATGAAGATCATTTTGGCTGCGCCAGGATTATACAAAGTATAATGCTTTACAGCAGAATGATCTTGGGGATCAGGTTACTATCGGTGTGTTTTCTGTAAGCGGACAGCAACATCTTTTTTATATTTTTGACTTTGAAGGCGCACTTTATTGAAATTTGCCCTGACACCTCGACAGTTTTACTTGCGTAAGTGACATCAGAATGTGTCTTAGATGAATCTATCGATGTCATTTAATCAATTATTTCGAACCTGATACGTATGACAACTTTGTGCGTTCTGTATGATACCATTGTTTGTGGGGGTGGGGGTGGGGGTGGGGGGTGTCTCTGTTTCTTCTTTCTCTGACTCGACTCGGGTTCGGTTGTTCTGATTGTTCTATCTGTTCTTGGTTTCGATTTCGTTGTTGTTGCTCATTTTCTGCTCTAGTTTATATGTTTATTCTTCCATTTCATTCGTTTCACCTTGTTACATTGTTCTAGAGACTGTTGTATGTGTCGCGCGGGCTTTTGTTCACTTTATTGGTGTACGAAGAGTGTTCATGCGCCATGTAACTACCGTCAGACATACAACTGATTTTGCAGGTATTTTCAGTTTGTAAAGTTATTACATACGACAGAAGTAATGTATTCGTGCCAGACGTTGGCGAAACAATTGCTCTGAGTTATTTAAATCTTGCATGTTTTCACACCTAACTATCTGCTTGGTTTTCGTCATTTGTCCAGACAGGGCAATCTTTGAATGATGACCCATGATTATCATGGTAGTTTGGAACATTCCACACATCCTGGTCGTGCACATACTTTTCACATCTAGAGTGGCGAAGTGGTTTTGCTGCATGTATATCCACTTTCATCTTAATATTTTCCAGCATGGTTGTTTTAATGGTTATGGTATGTCAAAATGCGTTATACATATGTTGGTATTCACTTCAGTGCCTTTCGTGGTTGGCTAGGTTCTTTAACTGCTATAAATCCCTGTTTATGAACTTCCATTTTAATGTCAATCTCTACCAGCTCACGCGTGCTCGCACGGCATGATCCTAGCGCACGAATATGTTAGGACCCCAATAAACAACGAGATTGTTTTTAAATGGCGAACTTCTGGAAGTCATCCAACGAAGCATGGCCAACGTCACGTTGCGGCAATCGCCGTTTTGCCAGCCAATTCCGATGCGTATTGTGATTATATTTCCAAACCTTCGAAATCGAAATGTTAAAAATGAGGTTGAAAAGAGAAGGTAAATAAACGTAACTTTGGCATCGCTGGCATCGGAAAGGGCAATTTATACCACGCTCGCCTATGTTACTACCTGTAAAAAGTTTGCATGTTAACTTTTAGCTTTTAACCCCACTACTGGTGTAAAGCTTCTTCGGCGGTTAAAAAAAACTTACACATACCGTCGGAAGTTCATCCAACTTGCCCCTTGGCAGGACGCAATTTACCCACTTCGATACATTCACACATCGCAATGCTTCAATTAAATATACGACATTTCGCGGCACTATCTACGTGCAATGACTTATTACGTTTGAAATATCTACAATTAAGTATTTAAAATAAAATTTAAGAATTGTTAATAATAATTTGACTGAAAAATCAAGGTAAATTCAATCAACTTTGACGATGTGTCTAGCTGTCAATCAAGCATTCACGTGCAGCCAGTAGGACTGCCCACCGGCGCTGATGGAAACAAAACAAACTCGCGTGTTTGCGATAGAAAGTGTCGTTATTTTCTCCATTTTAAGTGACAAAGTCGATTATTTATTAAGTTCACGGTATATATAAAACAAATAAGTACTAGGTCCGGTAATCAGATTTACACCACTCGTAGAATAAGGGTTTTAATCACTCGGCAAGCCTAGTGGTAAAAACCCTTATCCTACTCGTGGTTTAATTCTGATTACCGGCCCTAGTACTATTTATTCTTTATATTTTCATTCTAAAATTGACCTTAACCCTTTACCTAACATGAAAAGCAGACGACCCTTGCCAAAAAAAATCTTGAATAACTAATTTTTTTCATTTTTTGTCTCAAAAACGTAGGTTATGACCCCTCGTTGGAACGAGCTCAACGAGCTCGTTCCAACGAGGGGTCATAACCTATGTTTTTGAGACAAAAAATGAAAAAAATAATGAAAATTAATTGGAGATTTTTGAGAATAGCGCTGGCCGGTTTTGGCCGTTACGTTGGGTAAAGGGTTAACTATTTCGAATGACTACAAAACGACATGTGAAGTTTTATAATTGGTATAAGCGGTCTACTGGAATTACTAAGGTGGAAGTTTTAATGAGATCTGACCAAAATAGCATAAACGTTGAAGGGATATAAAAACGCCAAACTGGCGATACGCCGAAAACCAAAAAAGACGGCTATCTCCCATTTTTTGAGTTCTACAACCTACGAAAACCTCAAAACTCTCCGATGCATTTCATTGTTTGAACCCATGACTCTCTATGCCATCACCTCCGTGTAAGAGTATAACGGTTGGAAATTTCCAGGACGGCACCACATTTTCAGTTATGTGTTTCTGTGGAGATTATATTTCCACAATTTCGGAAGATTGAGGCCTAAAATTAGGTTGAAATAAAAACTTCAAAATCCCCACACAATTAGCATCGCTGGCATCGGCGGTCAATATTTTAATTCCAAAAAGGAAGATGGACAATTTCAGAAGGCTAGGAAATGGTGTATGGAGTTTCATGGCTGTGTAATTCATATGTATATATATAAAAAAGAAAAAATAGGTCTATATTCTGATAAAACATGTGCGCTAGATATGAGACTAAAGCGAAAGAAATTCGTCTAAATAAAGCTCAAACAGCATAGGAAAAAATAATTTCCACCTAGCTTACGGCCTGACGAAGACCTTCTTCAGGGTACAAACACAATTACGTGTATTTTTCAAGGCATGACTTATTATGATATCGATATCATGCCTTTGGTTGATGTAGTTGTTGCGGTTATGAGTATCGGCATTTCGCAAATTTAATGAATACGGCACATTAAACCTTAACCCTTTGAACTTTATAATAATCCTGACGTGTTACGTCACTGAGAATTCAGTTTCTTCAACGTTTTTCAAAATGAAATGCGACGTCAAACGTCAGAAAGTTCAAATAATACGATATTTTTCACATTAGTGATTAACTGGTTGAGGACTAGATTGTTTTTGGTGGTCTGAATTTGTTAATCAAAACTTGTTTTATTACAAATTATTGGAGAGTGCGCACATGCACTCTACAATAATTTGTAATAAAACAAATTTATTTAAACAAAACATTATTTGTGTTTGGCTGAATATGAAACATAAGCAAGGAAAGTGTTGGCTTTAGCTCTGGTATCCTCTTTTTTGAAAGCCCTGATAGTGGCTTCTATCACTCAACCAGTAAAGAAGTCTTGACAGCAGGATTATATTAGTATTTTAAGCTGCGATAACATTTGGCTCAACGGTTGTCACTGAGCACAACTCGGGAGAAAATAGGAATTGAGGTTTTGTGCCCGGTACTTGATAGTTAGATCTAAACAAGAGGTTGGGAAGCCCTGTGTCTCGACAGTTACATGTATTTATCAAGGCATGACTTCAGAATGCCTTCTGAGAAAGCATGCCTTGATGATGTAGTTGGAATAATATTCTGTCAGTCGGGACTCGAGTTATGGAAGTTTGGACAAATTTGGTTCCCCCCCCCCCCCCCGCCTCCCCCACCCCTCCAACTCCGCCTGATCGGGATCTTCGCATCGCCCCCGAAGAGCTAAAATACATTTGGGAAATTTAGTGGAGATAATTTATTTTATTTCCCGATGTAGGCATATGATGTGAAGGCGCGAGCTTGGCTGCTCGTGCAAATGCTCTGACAAATAAACGGACGTAAATGTATATACACAGCCTGGCTCGATGTTGGTAATATAGGATTATTCATAAAATCAAACAACAGAATATGTCTGAAACCATTAAATTAGATTGTGACAATGGTGAACATATGCGAGAGGAATTCAAGTTATAATTTCATCAGTGCTCACACTAGGACATATGAAATTTTCAGAAGTGCATATGATTGTGAACAAATTGTTTGTGATGGTATTCTTTCAAATTCGAAGACAATCTTGGGATCGTTGAAAGGTAAGTGCACGGCCAGTTATGTAGGGAAAGGTAGGCTGTTGAAATAGAAAGTGCGCCCACCCCCCACCCCCCCCCCCCCCCCCCCGATACACGAATTTGTCACTTTACCACATCTACCAAACTATGACATCCATAGTTGATATTTCAGCAGGCGCGTACTCTCGAATCTGTGTTAGTGGGAGCACATGGATCCAATGAGGAGTCCAAACATTTTTACGCTTTGGACATATCACGAAGATCGAAGTTTTACGCTTGGGAATGGCGTCAATGTGTTTTCCGTATCGAGTTCGTCGGGTAAGGAAGAGGGTATACGTCACTGTATTCCAGGTCTCCGTCGGACTGTATCGGTTTCTGCCTCCGTGTCAGAATGGAGACGGCAACGAGCGCGTATTTTTGTTAATACAAAATTTCAATGGAAATCTAAAATGGATTTCAACGCCAAAACAATGCAGCGTAAAGTTGGATATTTTCCTAAATGTATTCCAAATTACTACATCTCATTTGCATTGCTGTTCTATCCGCAGGGACTATTTATGTAAATAATATGAACATAAAAAGAAAAGTTCAATGTTTGCGGTTTTGCTTTCACATTTCTACAATGCATAATTATTATTCTGTGACTTATAATCAAATCGTACTGTTAATTTTATATCAAATAAAGGTCAACATTTTATTTTTTATCATGTGTCCAAAATTCATATATTCTGATAAGATTGCAAGCGTGTCGCGGGTTAAAATACGCACATGGTGTTTATAATTCATTTAGCTCCTCTTCGCCATTGATTCTCATATTGTTTGTTCATGTGACAAGGCTGTCTGCAAGACAAATTACGACTATTAAATGTTTGACAAGCATAACGGAAGAGAGTGAGCGTATAACAGTAATGAAAAACAAACAATTAGCACAGCTTATTGTACTGGCAAAACAGTACTTTAGACATAAGATTTATGTGTGATCTCGAGACTTAACAGCACTAAACTGGTTGGGTGCTAGAATACACTATCAGGGTTTTCACAAAAGGAGGGAGGGTACCAGAACAAAAGCCGAGATTTTCGGCATTTTAGTGCTATGTTATGCAGTTTTTGATGAAGGGCTATCACAGAAATGGAGGGGATAACGCATGTATGGAATTGAGGTGTAGACAATATGAAAAAAGTTTTTTTTTCAAAATGCTGTGAACATGTTAAAGCCTTGGTCACAACTGGCCGTACGTGCTTCTGCGGGTGGTCTGCGGGCATTTTTTGTGAAAATCGTGCACGGCACGCAAGTACATCTTGCGATTTTTCGGGTTCGTAAGCCATCCGTGAGCACATAATGAGGTTGTTTGACGTGCACAACAAACTCTGCGATTTCCTTGCGAAACCTGAGAACGCACGTTTGGCGTGCGCACCACGCAATGAGTCCGCGGGTTAATCGTACGATTTGAAATGCAAGTGAGAAGAAATTCGCGGGTCTAAGACGTAAGAAGAACGCAGGGAGAGGGCACTTATCCCTTGCGTCCGATGTACGTTGCTCGCAAGTTGCTCGTACTTGCCACTCACGAATGTAATCGAACGCACTGCGCACAAACGGCGCACTCACGGCGTAAGTGCGTGACACTTGCGCCGCACGGATTTCGCTTGCACCGCCGACTATGAAAGGAGTGCGCGCGCCGTACAAAGTTATCAGTTTGCTCTGGTATTTCGACAAGTTAAGAGATTCGGTTTTGAAAGTTTTTCTTTGCGTTTTTTTATTCTTTAAATTTTCAAATCAACATGACGTCCAAGAATGACAAGGCCTTCACTTCACCAGTATATATACCCAGGGAAAAATTGATGATACCTCGTGCGACTTTCGCATTCTCCGTAAAACAGACGTAGGGTGTCGGTGCGAATGTCTTGCAGGTGACGTACGAACCGTACATTAATCGTACAATTCACGCGGCCAACGTACGCTAGTTGCAAGAGAATCGTAAGAAGTGAGTACGAATCCCACGGGCCTCGCACGTTGCAAGTGGGTCCCTGTTCCTAAGAACATCGCACGTGGCCCCTACGACTCGCTCGCCAGACTTACTCCTGTCTTACGATACACTTGCAATTTTCTCTCAACTGTTCTCGAGCACTACGACCACCCACGGCAACCACGGCAGTCAAAAATGTCAGAGGCCGCACAATCTCCAAACACGCACGGCCAGTTGTGACCAAGGCTTAAGCTGTGTTCGCACTATAGATTTTATCGTACGATAGTTCCAGTAAATGACTAAGTTGGTGTCGATCGACAAAAATCTATAGTGAGAACATGAAAGACGGATGATTTTCTTTCGATTATTGACTGATACGATTTTTATCGAAACAACCAAACGTGTTTGATTTCAACTTCTTTTATCGAAAGACTCCTTCGATCTGTCGAAGGGATTACGGCTGACCAGCCTCCTCAGAAAAATCGACAAAAGACTATAGTGAGAACAGTCTTCAGACTTTTGACGTTCTACAAAAAGTGATCGACAAAAGACGTTCGACAAAAGACGTACGATAAAAATATATAGTGAGAACACAGCTATATATTTGATTATGAGAACTGAATGTACCGACCTCGATCGTCAGTAATGTCGTAGCGTTACCAGGCTTCCAGCAATTCAATGGAACTACACAATGCTCCACATTAGCTAGTCGTTTTCACGTCTGGTATATGTTTACAGTGTTATCTTGTCTAGGGATGTCAACTTATGGGAGGGGTAAGGGCAAAATTCCATCATCTGTTCCGTGTTGGAACTCGAAGCCCAGCCCTAGGCCTCATGCATGCGCGTGTGTACCCTAACCCCTTATATCATTTGTTGTTGCCGCTTGGCAGAGCTGTTGGATTAAATTATTACTGAACCTCTCAACAAACCAGGATGGTTTCGCCCATTTCGTCGTTGACAGTATTGACTGATATGACACCTTCCAGGCCACCAGTGTTTAAAGGGTTAACCCTTCAAAAACCTTAACGGTTTTAACGAAATGTGTCAAAATAGGCTAAACTATGAAGTGACGTAAACAAGTCAAAATGGCAAAAAAAAATCAAAAAAGAAAAGAAAACAGTTATCTCTTAATTTGTTGAGCTCTACCACATACTAAAATTTGAAACAAAATCCAATGCATTTTAATTTTCTATCTCCTATGACGTCACCTTCGAGTTCAACCATACAGGTTAGGAATTTCCTAGGACGCAACAACATTTTTAGTTATGTCTTTTTGTGGAGAGTGTAGGGTGAGTCTGAAAATGAGGTTGAAAATAAAACGTACAACAAGAAACATAAAACTGGCATAGCTGGCATCAGGTGCGTAAGTTTGAAATAAAAAAAAAACAGAAAAAACAAAAAATCTGCACAATAAACCGAAAAAATATTACCTCCTAATTTTTTTTAGGTCTACATCATACTAAACTTACATAGAAATCCAGTAAAATGTGCAACTAAAAGGTATGAAAAAAACTTAAAACTGGAATTGCTGGTACCGAGTGCGTAATTTTTAGATTAAACAAAATCATAATTTCAGATAGCCAGAAACGGGCGTGTGAAGTTTCGAAGCTGTGTCATTTCAATTTATAAATACGGAGCTACTGGAACCAGTTTCTAATGACAACTGTCCAAAATTGTTCAAATGATGATTTGTTTAGCTCTCGCATTTTGGGACCAAAAGTACTAAAATGTCATAAGAGTTCAACTTGATGGGTATTAACGTCATAGCGTCAACAATTTTCAGACAATGTGGACAAAATTGCGGGAATGCTCTCCCAAAATTATTCCACGTGCCGCCAGTGATTTGAATTTAGTGCTATGTTTTTTTTTTGGATTGGGAGTGGGGTGTCACCGAAGGAGTGGTGGTTCTCCGACGTTGTTTTTGTCATATCTTTTGTATTTGACGTCTAATTTTAAAATTTTTTAGCCTTCGTATTTGTGATCAAAAGTACTAAAATGTCCAAAATGTTCAACTCGAGGGACTGAAATTGGCATTAACGTTTTTCAGATAATAAGAAAAAAATCATCAATGCACTCCGAAAAGTATTTCTTTGGTCGCCCGTGATTTAAATTTAATGCTATGGTTTGTAGTTTGCTGGGTAGGTGTGTCATCGGAGTGTTAGGTGTAGTTGAGAAATACAAAATTGACGTAAAAAGTTCGAAAATGACGCTAAATGAAAAAGCCAAAAGATGTATAATTTTACTTTTTGAGCTCTGTGGCATACTAAAATTTCATGAAAATCGGACGGAACTTATTTTTGTCACGTGGCAGTGAAAAGGGACACCCGAAAGTTCGGCCATATCCGTTCCGAATTTCCAAGGTCAGTACGACATTGTTAGATATATTTGTAGAATATGTTTCAAACCCTTGAGAACAAATGTTCAATACTTAAGTTGAAATTAAAAGCTCAACAAAAAATCCTAAATTGGGCGCTGTTTTGGATAAAGGTTCCATATAAAGAATCGCAACCTTAGCGGAGAATTAGATTATAAAGAACTATAAGTGTACGACATTTCGTGAAGATAGCTTCACTAGAAGTACCCTAAACTGATGCTGAAGGAAAAAATAAATTAAAAAATCTACGATGTATTTTAGTCATTTTGACTTCGGTGAACGACTTAATAAGGAATAATTGGATTCTGAAATCCGTTAGATTAAAAATCAACCCAACCAACTGGGCAGAGAGAATATGAACCCAGTGGGGTTCATATTCTCTCAGCCCAGTTGATTTGGATTCATTTTTAACCCAACTGATTTTAGAGTGCACTAAAAAAATTAGAATGATGTCGGTCGAATATTTTTCATATTCTCACAAAAATATAATGTTTCGATAAATCGTTTCTCAATTCACTTTCCTGAACTTTTGGTAGCAATATTTCAAGACCAAATACTGATTTACTCGGATTAAAGGATATCTTTTCACCAAGTTAGCATTTTGAGATGTTGTCCAAATCAATAGCAACTAATTAGTCATCAATGTGTACTTTGGTTTCAATCAACCTATTTTCCTGTCCATCCCTTCGGGTTTTTTTCCACCTAGAGGGAAAGCTTCGTACTTTTTGTGACAACTTCCGGTGGGAACTGTCCACCTATGTTATGGAGACCACCCAAAAGCCCATTTTCGATGCATTCTGGCATTCTTTAATTTGACGATAATAGGCCCGGTTCTGTCAAAACTTCCATTACTGGCGAACGCAATCGAAAACTATACTAAACAGGTTATCGGTCGAGATTTCAACAACTTCTCGAAGAAAATCGCTCTTCGCCACCCGGTTTATTCTTCTTTACTTCCTACTTAATTTCTCTTTATTAAAAACCCAAAAAGTAAAATTTGCCTCATTGGCTGTACTGTCTTGCTTAAGATTTCAAACTGCAACGCCTGTGCTTTTGGAACGTCCCAAACATCGGCGGTTCTATTTTTGGCACAAATTGTGGTTGCGGAAGCTTCAGTTTGCCCTATCCTCTTAGTATTTGAGTGTGAAATTGTTTGTCGTACACTGCTTCTGAAATTTATATTTTTGCTTCAGCACTATCCATATTTTTCTCAATATTGTCAAGGTAACAATTTGGTGTGTGCATTACTCCCGGAATAGAGTTTTTTGTTCTCATTATGCTGAACATATTCATGGAAGGATGCTCGAAGTCCAACAGGACAAAGTTGGCCAATACTTCAACTCGAAACACTCAACTCTCAAAACAGCTGTTTTCTTTGAGAACTGCTTTCAGCAACCGACAGTTGCAGGCAGTGATGATGGAACATTGTTTTGGGATTTAAGCCTTTGAACCCGAAAGATATTTTTTTGCGTTCCAGGAATACGATACGTCATAATTTCATAAAATAGTGTGGCTGCTCTACCTGTCCAATGAATGTGTGGGATAGACCAATCAATATTTACAACGAGCAGTCCCAAGTCTGCACGTTGTGAATATTAATTGATCTTCCCCCTGACGATTATTTATTTATTTATTTATTTATTTATTTATTTATTTATTTATTTGTGTTTAAGGTCACATATTTCTGCCCCAGATAATGATTATAGACTCCTCCAACTGATGCCATTGAACTGACATTGAATACCTGAATGTTCCATTTGTGTCCCGTATTCTTGAGCAACTGAACTTATTGTTCAGTAGCAAGATTTCCTGCAAGTCGTATTTCCCGCAGTCCTGAGTAGTTTTGCTGAGTACTCGATGACATTTATTTTTGAGATCGGCAAATCTACGTTCAAGACAGGACGTACTCAATCCAAAACATACCGTCATTTTTGCTTTCCTTTTTCTCTTGATCTCGGTACTAATGCTGTAGAGACACTCATGCTGCTGCCAAATGTCTGTAATGCTGTGTTCACTTCTATATTCATCTAATCTTGTGGGCGTTGTCATTTTGTACAAGTCACTTCATATTGAAACGTAAGTTGCTTGGTTTGATTCGCGGAACACCCCCACAAACAATTAATATGGTGTAGTCGTCGTAAGGTATCTGGCTTGCATCTGGATTGCATCTCCCGGACACGATGAGACACCAGGCACGCGAGTCAGAAAATATCAAACATGCTTTATGTGTGAGGCCTTTAACTCATGAGATATTTGACTTAGAAAAAAACACACTGGACACTTGAGCCACAATTCTTTCCAACACTACAGCTAAGCTCGATTGTTAAGGTGTGCGTGGGAGGGGTGTACCTTTTACAGATCCTATCATAATCTTCAGGTTATCTCTTGAAAAAAACATAAGCAACCACTACTTACATAGATTTGTTAATTTATTTCATATTAGTTGACTGTATGATCTAACACCGTACACCGTTGACCCATGAGCATGAGGTACTGTTGATATGTTTGTGGTTGATGCCCTGGCACGACCAATAACTGGGACTCTGCGATCAGGTTGACCATATTTGTATATGCTCTCAGTCAAGTTCTCGATCTGTAAGGAATTCTCCTGTGTCATGGCCTGGATCCAGTTCAGCCCTTAAATGGGCCATAGTTTAAGTTTAAGATCCAACCGTCTGGAATATTTGAGTTCACTGGAAAATCGAACCCACTGTTCGCCTTCCAACCAAATGAAATATTTCAGACGATTGAATCTAAATGTACAATAAACATTAATTTTCTTTGAATCAAGTCAAGAAATGTTTCTCAATCAAGAATTGATTTGACCTATTTTTTTTTTTTATTTTTTTTTTTTATTCAGATACAGCTTTCAAAAATATATAAGACACACTTATAGAGTATAAACTGCAGATCCTCATGGGGTTAGGGTCTCATCTTTGACGTCGCGTCTTCATAAGTGGAAAAATAAATAATGTCAAGAGTTAACGATTGTTGACAATCTGGCCCTTCGCGCCTTGAGCTAGAATGCCTTTCTAAGCGAGTATACACCAATAGACATTAATTCTACAGGTTTGTACTCTTTCAGTAATTCAATGAAGCTTTGAAAGCCGGGAGTTATTTTCTCACTTTGCAGGAATAAAATATTTTTTTTATGGATAACAGTGCACATATTTGTTATTGGTTCAGTTGTTTCGTTTTTGTTGTAACCCAAAATGACATACTGTTTTTCGAGCGGTAGTCAGACTCCACATCCCTCTTTTGACTTTTCTATCAAGTTTATTAATACTGTTTTCGAGAAGGAGCAGTCAAAGAAAAAATCGATTTTTTTATGATATTACAATACTGAGAAGTTTGTAAACTAAATATCTATGAATGAAGAGTCAAAGCTTTATGGTTACGCAGGGTGCATAATACATACCAATTATGTGAATAGCTTGAGGTTTTCAAGGTGAATCATATACTTACTGATTGGGATATCTATAACGGGAGGACCAAATACTACCAGTATATCTTTGAGAGTGAAGAGACATCATATTTTATTTCCAAATGCAAAAAATACTGCATTTTGATTGGCTTAGAGGTACGGTTTAACTTGCAATCCACAGTAGCTTTTTTACACCGTGGTTAACCACGATGTAATACACAATAGCAGTTCCTATGACATCCATGTTTGTCTGGTTTTATTAAGAAACTATTACAAAGTACAAATTTTCTGTCAGTTTTTCCCACAATTTAGGTTAAAGTATTATGTACACCAACATTCTTGGAAATAAATCCTTTATCCTTATGTTTCCCAGGAGGTGTTGGAATTTACACCGGTCTGGGAACTCATATACCCTTCGGCTTTGCCTCAGGGTGTATGAGTTCCCAAATCGGTGTAAGTTCCCATACACCCCAGAAAACACAAGGATAACCAATAGTATCAACGGTCATTTGCACTCAACCTTCACAGAAAGTGGGTAAGCAAACAGCCTATAACAGCATCGAATTCCGAACAGCATTGGTGTGTGACCTCAGAACATGGCTCTCGGTAACCGGAAATACAACTGGATGGGTTCCGGTGTCTTTGTCTGGGCATAGACGGTTATCTCATGCGTGGGCACAAGAAATATCTATTTCCAAGCGTGGCTTTGCGACATCCATGCAATGACACTAGATACTCTTTTTATTATACGCGCCCAAGAGAAATTATAGCCTCATTCTGGTCGTAATTTACGTATGGGCAGTGGTGTTTACGCATGCGTTTACCAGGTAATAAAAATCATCAGCAGCAAAATTGTAATTAATGAAGCATCGGGTTTTATCCTGTAATAAGTACTTGGAATCTGTCAGCACACCTGAGGCCCCGTATGACCTGGGCTGACGTGGGGTTATTTAGTCCAGCTGATGAAATTGCGGGAAAATTAGACCAACGTGGAGGGTTGGAATCCAAGTGTCGCGAACTCGGCGCTGGGAGCTGAGTTAGACCGACGCCGTGATTCCTTCTCTGCCAAATTGGCCTGAAATAGGTTCGATTTCCGTTAGGTGTGATTCCTAATCACTTCAGGCTGTGTAATGGAAAGAATGATTTAAAGTAACAACGATTTTTTTATTTACACATAAAAATAAAGCCGTTTCAATATTTCAACAATCAATCAATTCGATTCTTTTCACAGAAAATGGGTTGCTAGGGTTAAACAATTCTCAACAATTATATAGTCATTCTATAGCCCTGTACTGGCACTATAGTCTACACACTGGAAATGTTACTACCGTGAGCTCGCCATAAGAGCTTCACAAATCTGAAATGTTATTACCGTGAGCTCGCCATAAGAGCTTCACCCGCTTAGGCTCAAATGTCAACGTCTGCGCGTAACTGTACCTCTGGCTGTTGGAGGGTTCCGACCAGCAATGTTCGTCATCTATAAAGCCACCGTACTTCTGATTTGGGTCAGATATTGTCTATTCATACCTTATGTGCCTTTTGAAAGTCCTCCGTGAAAGTCCTATTGAAATGTTCACTGTTCCTGGTTGAATTCACGATTCACAAATGCCCCTTTTTGTGCTAGGGCGAAATTGTCACTCACACCGATCTCCAGTCGGTATTACGATGCTTCGACAGTAAAACAAACTACTCCCAACGCAATCAGTCTGACGCTTCAAAGGGTTAATACGCACAATACAATTAACCTGCATTTCTGACTATTGCAGGCTGATACCTGCTACTTGACAATCTAAACTTTAACGTTTCACCTTGGGTTTTCCTTCTCAACGAATTTGGCACTGTAGCCGCCTATCAACCTTAAGCTAAATCAATCGTGGAATGCCCTGTCTGGCGATTCCAGCCGTTTCAGGGTCCTGTGATCGAAGGTACCCCTATGCCAGGAAACAGAGTCCGCCTGCCCTGGACTTCACCAACGTGTGTGTGGCCCCAAGCGTGTGTCTAATGCTCTGCTCTTCAAGGTATATATACTTTTTACCCAAAACTGTCAGGTGGACAGACGCTCATCTGTCCATCTGATAAAACGGTGGGAGATGACGTATATCGAGGCAGAATCAATACAAGTCATCTCGCGCGTGACTTAACGGTGATTTCACTTGTCGAAAGAACCGATTCGTTTCTGCCATTCATTGCTATATTAATGATCAGGTGACGACACGACAGACATTTCTATCTTTTAGAATCTCGTTTCTCAATTGGCCGTGACGATATCCTGCCACCAACCGATCAAGTCTCGTGAGACTCGCGACTACTGTATAAATTAAATGAGATTAGACCTTATCTAACATACCGTTTCTCCCCTGGGTCCGTGCGCTGAAGCTGGATATACACCACGTGTGTTTTTTCCATGTCCAGCTTCACAGAGAAGTGAAATTCACGTAGGGTTTTCGCCTTGATGCGGAATATCTTTTGAACTTACACTGTCTTTATATATGAGGCCCCTTGCCCCTATATTTAGGCTGGCTTTGCCCTGACAGAATCTAATATTATTGCATTCGTGGAAATATTGCCCACCCGTCGAATGTGACCATTCCACGGCGGCCATAATGTAGCAGGCTTTTTTTCCCAAGAATTTCCAACGGAACCTTCACAAATGGATCGGAATTGTTGAACGATAATTTGATGAGAAGTTAAAAAGAAGTGAAGCGCAGTTGAGCGTTATTTTCGATGAAAAGTATTGGGCATTATTGAATGCTATGGACTGGATAATTTTCCATGACGTTCAGATGTTAAGGGAAGGTAGAGAGAAACAATTTGCGAATATTGTCGTGTGGAATGAATGCCCTTTCATTCCTTGTTTATGATGCACTTTTAGAGCGCTTGCTTTCTGTATCATAAATAAGATATGACGAGACCTTCAAAAACTTATTTTATAATTTAAATAATTGATTATCTCATAAAATGTTCTCTAAACTATTTCTGTTCATATTTCACCTAAACGTCGCGCCATCGTGGAACCGGTTTTCTATTTATGTTTCCCATCTGGGCGTGTGCGTGTTGGGTGGGGGAAGGGGTGAGGGGGGGGGGGTAGCTAGTTTTACAACATTGGCATTTGCTCGTTTTGCTCAATAATTCACAAGTGAGCGTATGACATAATGATAATACTATAAGATTACTCGAATATTTTAGGTTGATACCATAATCATTCATAATAATATAGTAATAATAATATTAACAGTTTGGCCATTTTCAGATTATCATAGAGTCCTACCTCAAACCACTTGAAGCAATTCATAATAATGGTATTAAAATTAGCCTGATTGCTTTAGAATATCAACAATAGATTCCATGCCCGTTGGGGAAGAGGAACCTTCTCTTGAAAAGCGCAGAATTTAACTCATTTGAATGTGTTACTATACTGTTGGCTAATCCATCCAACCCTGCTTATAATTGTGTCACCGGGTTTCAAAATGTTGATTTTTTTAATAGACACGAGAAACATATTCTTCTATTGGGAATTAGAATTAAACCACATATTCTTTGCTGTTCAAACAAGAATGTGCCGAAATTAAATCACAGTATAGTGCATATAAAATGATCTTTATTATGCCCCACGTTTGTAACATCAGCCGTGATTGGTTAATATGACACCTTCTAAAAGTCATAGTACTGGAGTTTTGGGGCAAAACACGGGTACTATCGGAACGTTTTTCCCTGGAGACAAGAGAACGAAGAAAATGTAAGCGGCAGTTCCATTGATCAGCGTCGAATTTCTCAACACCAAACGCTGGCTCCGTGTCCGTTTAGCTTTTTCAACAACGGTAGACACAAACTTACCAACAGTGGGTGTGTTTTTAATTTTAACTGCAAACAATGCATTCAAAAGAATCAGAAATATTAAAAAACTCACTCACGTGTTGTTCACCACTTCAGTGAATCCTGAATATGAGTCTCAGTTGTGACTTGTGTTTCACTCCACTTAATTCTATCAACTGTTGTACGAGAAACATGAATTTATATTCCATTAACTTAAATCACTTTTCACACAAGCATTAACAATGATTTATAACATGAACATTGAACAGCATGATGCAGTTGTAAACATTGGCATTTGTTGATATAGAAACTCCCAAAGCGACGGCACTTGTGACAAGTCATTTTCGAAGAGACGTCATTCGTTCGAAATGACGTCATGTTTTGGGATTCGATTACATTGTTATTACAACATTGATGGCGTGTTGCAGTTAACGCTTAACAATGAAAGTCATTTTTTGTTCGGCATAATAAAATAATTAGAACGTTCCTTTTCATGTCCTATCGGTCGATAGTACCTGAGTTTGTGTGATTTCTGAAATAAAACCTTCAGCAGCTTCGCTGCTTCAGGTTTTATTTCAGAAATCACACAAACTCAGGTACTATCGACCGATAGAACATGAAAAGGAACGTTCTAATATTATAATACAGACGGATCTAAAGATGGTTACAAATATCATCAGCCGTTCGTACTGATGATCAGGTGATCTTAGTTCGATTCCAAACAAAAGTTCTATTTTCACAGCTGAAGTAAAAGCCTTGCAGCGAAGGAAATCGATTATCTTTTCATTAAATTCTCATGTTACTAAAAGCAAATGTCATGACAAAAATGTCAGTAATCAGTCACCCTTTTTAAACTCATGAACCGCCCCTTAATTTTACTGGTTGTAATATGGGTACCTTTACTCGAAAAGATCTAATGCAAAGACGCCATGAAAATTGAGTCCATTTGTTGTTTTTTTTCCTTTGTAACTGGTTCAAAAACTATACTTTCAATTTGGTGCATCCAATTTGGCGTGCAGTTTCAACACTAACATTTTTACTGGAGGGGTAGCGAATGCGGGAGTTCGAGAAATATTTAGAAATTTCTTATTGTGCAAGATAGCATTCCTTGCAAATACCTTTATGCAAGCTTGTCAGTGAATAGTGTGGATGGAGTTATCAATGGAACGGGGATCGAATGTACTTTGGAGAGCACACGCAAGCAGAAAGCTGTTCTACGTATTGGAATATTGGGTTCACAACATAGGTAGGAGTGTGTACACAGAACGACACAAGCGTGTGAATGGGTTAACCGATACGACACGAGTGCCAGAGCGGAACGATAAAACGAGAGGCCCTAGGCCTTGAGTTTTTTCCTTCCGCGATGGCACAAGTGTCATATCGATTAACCCGTTCACACGCGCGTGTCGTTCTGTGTTCATTGCACGCCTTCCCGTCTATAAAAACAATTATTAGAAGGATACTCAGCAATTCATTCGACAACAGGTTACTATCAACAAAAAGAACACATTTTACCGCCAACCAAATTTACGATTTACACATTTATTTCGTCCCCTGAGTTCCAATGTGTTCTACGTGCCAACTAGCACGCAGAACATATTGGAACTCGGGAGACGATCTTTAGCCATCGCAAGCGCTTCAGACTGTAATTGGGGTGCACGATTTGTAGGAAAAGTCCAGTGAAATGTCCCTTCTATTATAATATTAGAACGTTCTTTTTCATGTTCTATCGGTCGATAGTACCTGAGTTTGTGTGATTTCTGAAATAAAACCTTCGCTGCTTCAGGTTTTATTTCAGAAATCACACAAACTCAGGTACTATCGACCGATAGAACATGAAAAGAAACGTTCTAATTATTTTATTATGCCGAACAAAAAATAACGTTCATTGTTAAGCGTTAACTGTAGCATGCCATCAATCTTGTAACAACAATGTAGTCGAATCCAAAAATATGACGTCATTTCGAACGAATGACGTCTCTTCGAAAATGACTTGTCACAAGTGTCGTCGCTTTGGGAGTTTCTATATCAACAAATGCCAGTGTTTACAGCTGTTCATGTTATAATTCATTGTTAATGCTTGTGTGATAAGTGGTATAAATTAATGGAATATAAATTCATGTTTCTCGGACGACGGCAGTTGATAGAATTAAGCGGAGTGAAACAATTTATTTTGAACTTCAGGCGGAGGTTCAGTGAGGACGTGGATTACTAAACGTGTGGAAATATAATTGATTGAGGTCATAACTCATATGCAGGATTCACTTAGGTGGTGAACAACACGTGAGTTTTTAATATTTCTGATTCTTTTGAATTCATTGTTTGCAGTTAAAATTGAAAAACACCCACTGAAGATGCCCATTTGTTGGTAAGTTTGTGTCTACCAGTGACGAAAAAAGCTAAACGGACACGGCGCCAGCGTTTCGTGAATGGTGTTGAGAAATTGAGGGCGTACGTAATCGGCGCTGATCAATCGAAGTGGAGCTTACATTTTCTTTGTTCTCTTGTCTTCGGGGAAGAACGTTCCGATAGTACCCGTGTTTTGTCCCAAAACTCCAGTACTATGACTTTAAGAAGGTGTCAAATTAACCAATCACGGCTGATGTTACAAACGTGAGGCATAATAATTAAAAATAGACCGTAAACGATTTCCGTTCCGCACATATGTGCGGAACAGATTTTTATTTTCCGCATGGTTTAGTGTTGATGTAGATGAGGATTTCATAGTACAGGTGTGGTAATAAATCGAGTTTTCTACGTCGAATTTCACCAGCAATGCCTGCGCAAAAATCTGGATATCATTGCTCAGATATCTAGTCGTTAGCTGAGAACCATAATGTTCCAACGACCATTTTCGTCTCTTTGAGAAAATCAAGTTTAAAGTTTTGCACCCTGGGTTCTATCCCATGTTATGGTCATAAGTATGTGTTTCATTGTTATAGTTATAGTAATTATTAAAATATCACATTCAAGGAGTAAAATGTGTACCAAATTAACCTATTAAGCAAAAAATCCACTTTTTTCGTTTGGAGATAGAACACGTTTAATTTGTAGGACAACATTTCTTTAGAACCACTGTGTTGTTTGGAGATTTGTGCATAATTTATGGATAAATCTTCATTGTAACTACAGTGAAATGATGTTGCCTCCACTCATGAAGTAATGATTTATTTTATCCCATACATTTTCAGCTTATGAAGAATATCACGTAGAAACCCAGAATATGGTTTGAGTTATGAGACTTATGTGATAATCAAAAAATTCATAGTAAAGGTTAAGAATGTTCTAAGGTAGTATTAGATACATCGTTTTCATTTTAGCAACCCTCACTGTTGATGTTGTTTCTACTCATGTGCTCATGTGCAACAACATTATTCCCAACAAAGGAATGTCCAGCTCGTGGATGGCTGGCTGGCTGGTGGATGGCTGGCTGGCTGGTTGGCTGGCTGGCTGGCTGGCATATCGGCGGATTGATGGATATACGGATATGTGATTGGATGGATAGAGTAATGATGATGTGGATACATTAGGTATACAAATCACGAACGCATGATTAATTTTAAACAATATTCAAACTAAACGGGTGAAAGTGACATCACTGGAAATTCAATATTTTCCTCAGTACATGCATTTTGTATGGCTGATGTGAATGATCTGGAAGATCAAATAACCAAACATAAGAATACCTTCAACCTTTCACAGGTGAAACCTGATTCGCCGGGAAGGCAGAATATTAACAATTTGGAGTGCAGACGAGAGCTTTCTCTCTGGTGTTTTTTTTATTTTAATGTGAGGACGAAAAATATTTCAACCTAAGTTTATTCATAACATAGGATGCATTTTTCCATCGATTTTCCAATCAAATCAAGGCATGACTGATAATAACAATCTTGACTTGATTTCATAACAAACTCTAGAAAAGTTATAATCTAGGAATATTCCCAACCTTGCCTTGATTTGATAACAAAATCTAGAAAAGTTATGACCCAGTGAAATTATCGGTGAAGTGGTAAACAAAAATACTAAATTGTGCATTACATATCTTGGGGAGCGGGTGGGGATGGGGTTGCAACAGTGGTACAGAAGACGAAAACACAATGTGTTTTAATTTTTTTTTTTATGTAACCTGATATTCCTATATGAACTCTTCCGCCGTCTGTAGTAAATTGTTCACTGGACAACTGAATTTTTCTATAAGAGCCATGTAGAGTGAATCCAACTTCTGGAAAAGGGCACTTGACAAATCGTGTATTGTTTGATAAAACTCAGAAAGCTTAGTCATGTAATGAATGGTGTATAGTATATTTTTTGATCTGGTCGCTTCAGAAAAAAAAACTCGTATTGGGCGGAGAGTGTCAATAAATTATGATCATCTTTAGTTAACCTTTTCCTTATTACAACTTTTAAATAATGAAGGCAATAAACGAACATTCTGAAAGTTTTGGAATAGGCAATATTCAATTTCAAACCCAATGCCATTAGATTTGAAATTAAAACTTTCTCACCCTCTTGTCTTTCATAAGTTTTTGGCTACTGTTATAACACAGCTTGGAATACGAACTATGATGCGTAAACGCATCGCTGGTACTGAAATAGTTAAAAATAACAATTCCGTGCGCAAATATATATCCGGACAACGTTTTTTGTAACATAACAATGAAGATACTTTCTTGCAACGATTATTGTCTGCGTCTCCGTGCTGGTGAATAATAAATAATCTAAACTTGTAATTAATCCCCCTAATGAGTGGATTTTGTTTGTACAAATGCACTTCAAAATAAGCATTAACAAAACCCTATTGCACCATACAAATACATAGAGAGTAATCGCTTGACTGGACTGGTTACGTGAAATAATTCACGAGAGGTGAGGGACGTCGTACAAACACGAGTGCGCGAATGCGCACGAGTGTTTTACAATATATTCCCTCGCCTCGAATGAATTATTTCACGTAACCAGTCCAGTCAAGCGATTACTCTGTTTAATACTTTTCATTATTAACGATAATTATATTATTTAACCCTTTACCTAGCGTAACGGCCAAAACCGGCCAGCTCTATTTTCGAAAATCGCCAGTTAATTTTCATTATTTGTTTTCATGTTTTGTCACTAAAACATAGTTTATGACCCCCTCATTGGAACGAGCTCGTCGAGCTCGTTCCAATGAGAGGTCATAACCTATGTTTTTGAGACAAGAAATGAAAATAATAGTTATTCAAGATTTTTTTTTTGGGATGTGTCGTCTGCTTTTCGTGTTAGGTAAAGGGTTAAAAAACAAAAACAGGCAATGAAGTCCCCATTACATCCACGGCAACGCGTCTTCGTTTGCGCGCACGGACACATGACACAATTGTCAACTACACACTGTAAAGGAAATTTTGACTTTATAATTCCATGATATTTGATGCGGAACTTACCATCCGACATGAAAAGACACGGATTTTTATTTCTGTGAAGGAAACTGTGTCAGGTGACGTAAATTACGTCATACGATTGGCAGGCATGGAGTAAGAACAGTGTGGTACTAAAAAGAGACTGCATTATGGAGATACAACAAAATAATTCTGCATTTCAAATGGCCGAACACTGTATTTGTGCTTTGTTTTTTTATTTTAAAATATAGAAAATATCCAAAGAATACAACGGAATCAAAATCTCGTTTTTGACAAAAATGGAGATAGGACATTATGGTTCTCAGCCAATGAAGTGACAAAATCGGCGCAGGAAACGCAAGAGTCTTGACGAGACCTAAAATACGCATGGTCGGGGTTTTCACATTTCGTGCGTTTCTTCTCCTCTTTTTCGTTCGATTTCACGCGCCCCTATTACGACATTCTCGGACAAAGTACACTTTTTATACACTTCGTCAGCAATGAAACCAAATAACGTTTCGAGATTAAATCACCATTGGCTGGCGCGTAACCAGCATTCTATAATAAGGTATGCCCTTGCCGTTTTGGTTTTTTTTTAGGGGGTGGGGGTTGGGCAAAAATGATATTTGAAAGATCGTTGTATGGGACCTCGGGCCTCGCTTAGTCCTAAATACCTTTCAGTCGTTGTCCCCTCCTATATCCCTGAATGGAAGTGGGAGGAGGGGGCAACGATTGGAAGGACCCAGTAAGGAGTAGTACCTCATCCCACACACACCCCAGAGAAAAAAAAAATGCAAAACGTAGTCTCTACGAGAGAATCTGTGGCATCTGTAGCGTGTATATTGGAGATAATTTTTTGGCCTATGTTGCGTAAAACTTGAATTGGGCCAACTTTTTTGTGCGGGGGGATGGGGTGAGAGCAGCGAACAGTTTAGTTGGGCCTAGCCTAGCTACGTAACTGTCCGTCGATTATTTTTAACGGATGAGAAGAAAACATCGCTTCCCCGATTATATTCCTCTTCCAGGTACCTTTCAAGAAACGAAAAAATATAGCATTATTTTCCTCGGCTGCACAGTGATTCTGCTTTTGTTCCTTTTTGTTTCGCCAGTGGAGAGTGACTGTCCACTCTTTCCTATTAAACACCACTCCACTCCCCTCGTTGAGGTCTCATGACAAAAGCGACCCATAATCGATTGTTCCGTGTATCCATCGTATCTATATGCCAAGCAAAATAACAACTTGTCAACTGTTACACGTGAATAATTAATCTGCGACAAGAACTCTTGAATTCAGTAAGTGGGGATAGAAAGAAAATATGTACTCGAACACTGTTTCTGATAATACACCACTTCACTTCCCACTTTCAGCTCTCCTGACAAGAGAGACCCTCTATCAATTGTTCCATGTGTCCATCATCATAATCATTTGCCTGAAGCAACGACAACCTCTCAGCTGTTACAAGTGAATAATTTATCTGCGATAAGGACCCTCTAGTTCAATAAGTGGCGATAGATATAAAACATGTACCAGATAGCTTTCAGCACACAAATGTTGCGAAGTTGTATGGTTTCAAAGCACCGAAATGTAATGCAGTACACATCATTATTTTCCTTTGTTGTCTAAACACACAAAAGTTAATCAATATCCGAAAAGATGTCTCCATTTTATCAATGTAAAGATAAATGAAGACTGAATTAGATGTGTGACCGGCTACTTAAACTGACCCCCTCTCGAACTCAAAGGTGCTCTTTTAAAAAGATAAAAGGAAACTCTTGATTTTTATTCATTTTTATTTTGGGAAATGATTGGTCGAATATTGTAAGTTATCACTGTGTGTAGCCGGTGACATGGCGTGATATTTTCAGCATGAAAATTCAATCAGGTCATTAATTATTAACTAATTTAACTGTATTTCGCCGAAGGCGTGCGTGAAATGCAGGAAAAAAGTCAACAAAGGTCGTTGATTCCTATCCCCCGTACTCTACCCGAGGTCTGTTCTGTATATATACAATGATTCAACTTGAATTGGAAGTTGACAATTTTTAAGAAAAACATCACCTTCAGTGGTCTGTTAAAATTCTGCTTGATACGTTTTGTGTCGAAGCATTTCATTCACGTCATAACATCACTCAGATGCATAACGATGAATTAGATGCGTTATTACATGACCTTCTTTCACATAGGTTGAAATGGTTGAAATAAACCATCACTTGTAAAAGGCGACGCAATACATTTTTACGTTCAACTTGTAATGTGTAGTTCTCATTTATGTTTGATTTGGAGTAAAATTACACACATCAACCGACTCTCACCTCCACAATCTCAGACCACCAATCGCAATCTGTAAGGAATTCGACGTTGTTGTGCGCTATTTATTAACCCATTTTTCATGGCGCACGCACGCATATGACCGTTGATACAAAGCGATGTCACTTTACTGACGATGTATACAGGTTTTATTTCGTGCTCCAGTTATATATATTCTAATTGAATAAGTATTTAATCCACCTTGAAAACATCAAAATATTAACACAGTTATTTGAACTAACCGGCATAATCATAGAACCACGGCAGTGGTGAGTTTTCATTCATACATTTCGATCGCCGTAGACTGGTCACTTTTAGCCTCTGTGCATAAGTATGTGACCTTAAACACCAATAAATATATATACTGGTCACTTTCCACGGGTGGGCAATAATTACACGGACGCAATAATATTAAAATCCAAACATTAGTTACAGGACTAATCATCAGAAATTTAATTAATGAAGGTCTGGGTAAAACCCGGTGCTTTATTAATTAAAATTTTGCTGATGATGATTTTTATTACCCGATAAACGCATGCGTGGACATTATCGCCCACGCATGGATTACGACCAGTCTATGACAACTGTACTGTAAGGGTAAATTTCATGAAAGAGTCAGCCAAATCAAATGGAATGAGAACCATATCTTGCGTTGATTCAAAGAAAATGAATGTTTATGGAAATGTTTCACATTCAATAGGACGAAATATTCCAGTTGGCCGGATGAAATATTTCAGTTGATCAGAAAAACGAAACGAAAACATTTCTAAATCTAAACATAGTCGATGGTCATTTGAGGGTTACACTCGTTCCAGGCCATGACAGTGTCAAAATCCTGACATAATTAGATTGGTGGTTTGAAAGCTTGTCTCACCTCCAACCAAGGATGTCAATAAGCCAGTTTACGGGCAATGTAGGTTGTTCCGATTGTAGCTTTTTGCTGATCAAAACCACAAAAGATAAGATGCGATACGGTCATAGATGTTAAGTCGCTGAGAACGTGGATACACCACCGCACGAATTCAAGCAAGTCAAATCCCCGTGAATCGAATCGAATTATCACTGCGATATCGAATCAAATATATTTTCGAAAAAGGTCGAAAGACTTTTCAGCTACCGTTCAGTATACGTGCTTGATTCGTATTTTCATATTTACTATTAATGCTGTTGACAAATAACATCATTAGTTGCGGGCATTTAGATAGGCGATGCAGTATAATATGAAGTGAGGAGGATGTAATTCTGGATTTTCCTGTTTTGCCGACACCGACTCAATCAGACTGATGTGTGTCTTGTCTCATGAAAGTAAATTGTAGACTTCTAATATAAATTGAATCTATAACTGACTTTATTGAGTCATCATCGATGGATTCTGTTCAGACTGTACCGACAAAGAAAACAAAATTAACCAAGAGGATTTCGTTATACACTGTGAAAATACCAATCGCTTGATACCTCACATTCTGCTCTGCAGGATAGGACTACAAAAATTATAAGTTTGGGGGTTTTGTGGGGGTTTTTGTTGTCATCTTTGTATACATTCCGGTTTTAGAAATTGTAAATGTGAGAATAAGTTGCACAACCATACATTATTATTACTTGAGGTTTCTGTTGGTTACTGTTTGCACGTCATGGTCATGTCAGGGTAAGCAAATATCACCTCAAGTCTTTTACCAATGAATATTCTGAGAAACACAATTCTCAGCGAGTAATATTTGTTCAGGCATTTTTACCAAAATATTTGTTATTAGACTAAAGGGTTATAATTCTAAAAAACGCTGAAGGATTTTATAGATTTTTTTTCAGAATCGGATAATATTTTATCTGTATTTTTGTATGCGGTCTATGATTGTATTGTCGTGCATTTAGTACGATCTTTCGGCCATTTTTCAGTGATGTCTGTGTTCCTACTGTAACCCAAACTATTAGAAACAATGTGATGTCGTGCCTTGAAAGAGTAGAGGTGCTGATGTGTTGCTGTTGTCACCTTTATGCTTTCAAGGGATGATGTAGTTGTTCTTGGATAGACTAGAAATAGTGCGTGAAACACAGGAATCGCAGTGGTTAGGTTAATAACTCTTGACGATCGACACGCACAGTTGGCTAAAATGTCGACTCTAGTTGCCTACCGCAGTCTGCTGTGCTGTTGACATTGATCGCCTGTCGCAGCAGAAAAGTAAAAACGCGTAGAAAACGGGTTAGCACATTCGTACCCAAGCAATTGAGCAAAAGCATTTGTACTGGGCGTGAATGAGCAGCAAAAACTTGAAAAATACATTTTTAAAATCAACGTCAGACAATTAAAAAAACACACAAAAATCATCAAGCTAACTAACTTGCAAAACTTATTGCGCAGACACGTACATGGTAATTGACATTCCGGTGGAAATTACTTTATATCCTATCACGATTACCGAGAATTATACAAAGACCCAAAACGAGAGGACGCTACAACATGTCGGAGCTCCTAGAACGTGTATATTAATAATGGTATCAGTGAAGATCCAATATTTCGGACTCCGTTATATTGCTCATTAGTTATTGATAACTGTAGTTTCGTATTTGGTTAGTTTCATATTGGTTGCAATATCAACCCAAAGTAACCAAAGTAACCTCATATCAGCCTGAAGCCGAAGGTCGAAGGCTGATGTGGCTTTACCGAGGGCTGATATCTCGGCCGATACGAAACTAACCAAGCAATAACCTCTTTATTTATGACACCAAAGCAAATAAGCACAAAATGTCCTAAGACCTGATGCAGTTTTCTGAGAGTGTTATTCTTTCTCATTCTTTTCCGAGGTTTTCTCTTCTCCTAGTTCACCTATCTGAACGTGGCGGCTTCCACACTGGAGAAGCTGAGGCGTTTGGATAGCTGGACTGTCTCTTCTCCCACATTGAGGAATCTTCGCTTACGACTCTGAACCTTACTTAGGGTTGAAGTTTCTGTACAAATTTCTTCATTCCTCTAACTTTTACCTATTGGCCTCATTAATTCCCAACCATACGAACACGCAGGTTCAATGTACTCCATTATGCTTTGTAACGCCAATTTTCCAGACTGCATTTGACGAATAACGATGAACGATTTCGAAGTAAACTAGAGAAACAGAATTTACTGCACCCAGTAAATTCAAGTCTGTGTGAAAAGGGTTAAAGTATCAGGAATAAACTGTACAGAAAGAGAATTTATGGAGGCTTATTTTCAGGAGTAAAATATTTATGAACAAATCACAAATGGGTTTTCGTTAACAGTATTTACAGATATTCATACTTGAATCAGAAAAATTATTTATAAGAAACCAGAAAAGGCATATATGTGACCAGCATTCAAAGGGTTCGATACTCGAATCGGAAATGGACATTTTTGGCTCTGCCCACTAATTTGAGTGATGAAATACGTTTATAAACTTTAGAAATGCATTAAGGTGTAATAAAATTCATTTCCCAGTATTTCTGAATAATACGCACTTGATGACTTTGGTGACCTCTTTTAGGCGGACCCCTAGGTGACCTCCGTGACCTTGACCCTTATTTTGAATTTCCATCAAGTGTCGACTCATTTGGTGTTAGTTCCAGGTCCATTCATCATACCATGATTGAGATATGAGCATGGCCCACTTTTAAAAATATTGGCTACGCCCACTTTTTTATCATAAAAATGCATGTATGGACCTCAGGAATGCTGTTTTTTTTGGGGGGGGGGGGGTCAAAAATGTGATTTCCAGCAATTATGAAAAATTGACTTAATGACCCCTAGGGGACCTTCTTGACCCTGACCCATATTTTGAATCTCCAGCAAGTGTCGACTCATTTGGTGTTAGTCCCAGGTCCATTCACCATACCATATTTGAGATATGAGCGTGACCCACTTTCAAATTTTTTGGCCACGCCCACTTTTTTAACGTAAAAATGCATGTATGAATCTCAGGAATGTTTTGGGGGCAAAAATGTGATTTCCAGCAATTATGAAAAATGCACTCAATGACCCCCTAGTTGACCTCCGTGACCTTGACCCATATTTTGAACCTCCATCGAGGGACGACTCATGTGGTGTTGGTCCGAGGTCCGTAGGTCATACCATGCTTGAGATATGGGCGTGACCCACTTTCAAAAATTGTGGCCATGCCCACTTTTTTACGTCAAAGTTCATGTGTGTAAGTGAGGAATACCTTAGGGGTCAAAAAATGGGATTTCCAGCAATTCTGAAAAATGCACTCAATGACCCTTAGTTGACCTGCGTGACCTTGATCCAAATTTTGAACCTCCATCGAGTGTCGACTCATTTGGTGTTGGTCCCAGGTCTGTAGGTCATACCACACCTGAGATATGGGCGTGACCCACTTTCAAAAATTTTGGCCACGCCTTTTTTTTACGTAAAATGCATGTTTGTACGTCAGGAATACTTTAGGGGGTCAAAAAAATGTGATTTCCAGCAATTCTGAAAAATGCACTCAATGACCCCTGGGTGATCTCTGTGACCTTGACCCATATTTTGAACCTCCATCAAGTGTCGACTCATTTGGTGTTGCTCCCAGGACCGTATGTCATACCACGCCTGAGATATGGGCGTGACCCACTTTCAAAAATTTTGGCCACGCCCACTTTTTTTACGTCAAAATGCATGTGTGTACGTCAGGAATACTTTAAGGGGTCAAAAAATGTGATTTCCATCAATTCTGAAAAATGCACTCAATGACCCCTAGGTGAGTTCCGTGACCTGGACCCATATCTTGAATCTCCATCAAGTGTCGACTCATTTGGTGTTATTCCAAGGTCCATACGTCATACCAAGCCTGAGGTATGGGCGTGACCCACTTTCAAAAAAATTTTTTGGCCACGCCCACTTTTTTCCGTCAAAATGCATGTTTGTACGTCAGGAATACTTTTGGGGGTCAAAAAAATGTGATTTCCAGCAATTCTGAAAAAATGCACTCAATGACCCCTAGGTGACCTCTGTGGCCTTGACCCATATTTTGAATCTCCATCAAGTGTCGACTCATTTGGTGTTGGTCCCAGGTCCATACATCATACCACGCCTGAGATATGGGCGTGAACCACTTTCAAAAATTTTGGCCACGCCCAGCTTTTTTACGTCAAAATGCATGTGTGTACATCAGAAATAGTTTAGGGGTCAAAAATGTGATTTCCAGCAATTCTGAAAAATGCACTCAATGACCCCTAGTTGATCTCCGTGACCTTGACTCATATTTTGAACCTCCATCGAGTGTCGACTCATTTGGTGTTGGTCCCTGGGCCGTAGCTCATACCACGCTTAAGATATGGGCGTGACCCACTTTCAAAAAATTTGGCCACGCCCACTTTTTTTACGTCAAAATGCATGTGTGTACGTCAGGAATACTTTAAAGGGTCAAAAAATGTGATTTCCATCAATTCTGAAAAATGCACTCAATGACGCCTAGGTGAGCTCAGTGACCTTGACCCATATTTTGAATCTCCATCAAGTGTCGACTCATTTGGTGTTATTCCAAGGTCCATACGTCATACCAAGCCTGAGGTATGGGCGTGACCCATTTTCAAAAAAAATGTTTGGCCACGCCCACTTTTTTCCTTCAAAATGCATGTTTGTACGTCAGGAATACTTTTGGGGGTCAAAAAATGTGATTTCCAGCAATTCTGAAAAAATGCACTCAATGACCCCCTAGGTGACCTCCGTGACCCTGACCCATATTTTGAATCTCCATCAAGTGTCGACTCATTTGCTTTTGGTCCCAGGTCCATACGTCATACCACGCCTGAGATATGGGCGTGACCCACTTTCAAAAATTTTGGCCACGCCCACTTTCTTACGTCAAAATGCATGTGTGTACGTCAAGAATACTTTAGGGGGTCAAAAAATGTGATTTCCAGCAATTCTGAAAAATGCACTCAATGACACCTAGTCGACCTCCGTGACCTTGACCCATATTTTGAACCTCCATCGAATGTCGACTCATTTCTGTAGGTCATACCGCGCCTAAGATATGGGCGTGAACCACTTTCAAAACACCCCTACAGACACCACTGATACCGCAGGAATCTGAAAAACATAGATGTGCGAGAACTTGTGGCTGTCTATCAATGAGATAGGCCAATTCGTTTTCGAGTTATTTTGCGGACAAAAAAGTGATGGGAAGACAGACGACAGGAGAAGAAGAGGAAGAAGAAAAAGAAGAAGAAGAAGAAGAAGAAGAAGAAGAAGAAGAAGAAGAAGAAGAAAAAAAGAAAAAGAAAAAGAAAAAAAGAAAAAGAAACTGTGCAAAAACAATACTCTGTGTGTTTCACACAGACTAATGAAATGATTGCGGCAAGTAACACATCGAGGGGAACAGCTTTAGTTTGATTCATATCAGCCAACATCGGCGTCGCGGCAGCAATGTTTGAGGACATATCTGATAAAATAAATAGTACTAGAGAAACAGAATTTACTGCACCCAGTAAATGTAAGTCTGTGTGAAAAAGGTTAAAGTATCGGGAATAAACTATACAGAAAGGGAATTTATGGAGGCTTATTTTCAGGAGTAAAATATTTTTAAACAAATCAGAAATGGGTTTTCGTTAACAGTATTTACAGATATTCATACTGGAATCAGAACAATTATTTATAAGAAACCAGAAAAGGCATACATGTGACCAGCATTCAAAGGGTTCGATACTCGAATCAGAAATGGACATTTTTGGCTCTGCCCACTAGTTTGAGTGATGAAATACGTTCATAAACTTTAGAAATTCATTAAGGTGTAATAAAATTCATTTCCCAGTATTTCTGAATAATACGCACTTGATGACTATGGTGACCTCTTTCAGGCAGACCCCTAGGTGACCTCCGTGACCTTGACCCATATTTTGAATTTCCATCAAGTATCGACTCATTTGGTGTTAGTTCCAGGTCCATTCATCATACCACGATTGAGATATGAGCATGACCCGCTTTCAAAAATGTTGGCTACGCCCATTTTTTAACATAAAAATGCATGTATGGACCTCAGCAATGCTTTGGGAGTCAACAAATGTGATTTCCAGCAATTATGAAAAATGCACTTAATGACCCCTAGGTGATCTCCTTGTCCCTGACCCATATTTTGAATCTCCATCAAGTGTCGACTCATTTGGTGTTAGTCCCAGGTCCTTTCATCATACCATGCTTGAGATATGAGCATGACCCACTTTCAAATTTTTTGGCTACGTCCACTTTTTTAACATAAAAATGCTTGTATGAATCTCAGGAATTCTTTGGGGGCAAAAAATGTGATTTCCAGCAATTATGAAAAATGCACTCAAATAACCCTAGTTGACCTCCGTGACCTTGACCCATATTTTGAACCTCCATTGAGTGTCGACTCATTTGGTGTTGATCCCAGGTCCATAGGTCATACCACGCTTGAGATATGGGCGTGACCCACTTTCAAAAATTTTGGCCACGCCCACTTTTTTACGTCAAAATGCATGTGTGTACGTCAGGAGTACTTTAGGGGATCAAAAAATGGGATTTCCAGCAATTCTGAAAAAATGCACTCAATGACCCCTAGGTGTCCTCCGTGACCTTGACCCATATTTTGAGTCTCCCTCAAGTGTCGACTGATTTGATGTTGGTCCCAGGTCCATACATCATACCATGCCTGAGATATGGGTGTGACCCACTTTCAAAAATTTTGGCCACGCCCACTTTTTTACGTCAATATGCATGTGTGTACGTCAGGAATACCTTAGGGGATCAAAAAGTGTGATTTCCAGCAATTCTGAAAAACGCACTCAATGACCCCTAATTGACCCCCGTGACCTTGACCCATATTTTGAACCTCCATCGAGTATCGACTCATTTGGTGTTGGTCCCAGGTCTGTAGGTCATACCACGCCTGAGATATGGGCGTGACCCACTTTCAAAAATTTTGGCCATGCACACTTTTTTATGTAAAAATGCATGTGTGTACGTCAGGAATCCTTTAAGGGGTCAAAAATGTGATTTCCAGCAATTCTGAAAAATGCACTCAATGACCCCTAGGTTACCTCTTTGACCGTGACCCATATTTTGAACCTCCATCAAGTGTCGACTCATTTGGTGTTGGTCCCAGGTCTATACGTTATACCACACCTGAGATATGGGCGTGACCCAGTTTCAAAAATTTTGGCCACGCCCACTTTCTTTACGTCAAAATGCATGTATGTACATCAAGTATACTTTAGGAAGTTAAAAAATGTGATTTCCAGCAATTCTGAAAAATGCACTCAATGACCCCTAGGTGACCTCCGTGACCTTGACCCATATTTTGAACCTCCATCGGGTGTCGACTCATTTGGTGTTGGTCCCAGGTCCGTAGGTCATGCCACGCCTGAGATATGGGCGTGACCCACTTTCAGAAAATGTGGCCACGTCCACTTTTTTACGTCAAAATGCATGTATGTTCGTCAGGAATACCTTAGGGGATCAAAAAATGTGATTTCCAGCAATTCTGAAAAATGCACTCAATGACCCCTAGGTGACCTCCGTGACCTTGACCCATATTTTGAATCTCCATCAAGTGTCGACTCATTTCGTGTTGGTCTCAGATCCATATGTCATACCACGCCTGAGATATGAGCGTGACCCACTTTCAACATTTTGGCCACGCCCACTTTTTTTTACGTCAAAATGCATGTGTGTACGTCAGGAATACTTGAGGGGGTCAAAAAATGTGATTTCCAGCAATTCTGAAAAATGCACTCAATGACCCCTAGATGACCTCCGAGACCTTGACACCTATTTTGAATCTCCATCGAGTGTCGACTCATTTGGTGTTGGTCCCAGGTCTATAGGTCATACCACGCCTGAGATATGGGCGTGACCCACTTTCAAAACACAGCTACAGACACCCCTGGTACCCCAGGAATCTGAAAAACATAGGTGGCCGAGAACTTGTGGCTGTCTATCAGAAAGTCAAAAATCGACGAGATAGGGCAAATTCGTTTTCGAGTTATCTTGCGGACAACAAAGTGATGAGAAGACAGTAGACAGGAGAAGAAGAAGAAGAAGAAGAAGAAGAAGAAGAAGAAGAAGAAGAAGAAGAAGAAGAAGAAAAAGAGAAAGAAAAAGAAAGAAAAAGAATCCGTGCAAAAACAATAGTCTGTGTGTTTTACACAGACTAAATATAACGCAAAGAGTAATGTTGGCATGTTAGGTGAACATGAGGTTGCTTTCTGTGATAATTTGCTTTCATCAGATAATTTATCACCCTGTGTAATGCATTTGAGTAGTCAGGATTTCATGACGGTGAAGTCATTTCTTTACCACATTATACACAACTCCTCGTCTCTCAGCAACGAAGTGAAACGATAATTAACCCTAATAAACTTGTGCATTGTGTGATTAAAAATACATTAAATTGAGTTGTAGACGAGGATGAGAATACGGCATAAATTATTTTAAATATTCTTAATATTTATTCGACTGAAATAGATCCAATCTAGTGAATATCTAGATAGTGTGACAGCTGTTAATTACGGGAAACACCTGCTTTAAAAACCAACAGCATTCTGCAGAAATTGTGCTATTGTAAACCGCACATCCAATATATATAAAATTGAATAAATAATAGTATGCTTTAATTATTTACTTATTATTTATTGGGGTTTAACGACACTTTCGACATCCAGGATCACCTCGTGTCGGGCAATTCTACGAGTGGAGGATGCTGGAGTAGCATGCAGAGGCGAGCAACTGTCCGACGCCACAACGTACTAACTCCACACTTGTCTTGGTTGAAGACAAGTGCACCATCGACGTGCAGTACCCCTTTGTATACAGCGCCACCGTGCACCCACGAATAGCATGTTAATAACAACTAATTATACACAATTGCAGAAGAGTTGCTGATAAATTGGTATTTGGCAAGTCAGTGGATTTTGTAAAATGTCTGAATATGTATATGATATGAAGTTACAGTGGACCGTTTTATGGAAACTAGCGCACTCTGCAACATTTTATCATGCGGTTATCTCCAGATATTTGGCGCAATGTTAAGACAGCAAATGTTTGTAGTATCGTATCAGTCGTACACTAGCCGAGATGTCAGGGAGACATGCTGATAATATAATGAGTAGTTATTTTATGTTTTTATGCTATACACACTGCGGTTGACTATAAGTAACATTAACATAAATAGTTACTTTCTTGTTGTGTCTTTCGACAGGCCGACGACTGAAGCGGACTGACCGTATGGTTCAACGGGAAAATTCCTGGTGGGCCCACTATTTGGTGGAACCTGGGGCCCCCAAAAATGATGCATCCCACACCTGCTGGTGCTTGAAATTTCGTGCAAAAACGCCAACAGGCGAAATTGATCTGATTGCCTAGAAAACCGGTATATTGAAATGCGTTTTTATGTGGACTGTCAATGGCAGTCCATAAAGAGAGCTTTTCGATATACCAGCAGCCTAGTCTGCCACTGATCGCTCAGATGCAAGGTAACAGTGTCCTTTCGTTTTGAAAAATCTAAATTGTCTTCCATTGGGCCGAACTATTGCCAGCCCGATGGATCGGCGCTCTCCAAACCTTTGTTGATACCACTCTTGCCGAATGAGTGATGCCATCAAAATGTCCTCTGTGTGAACTGCCATTGAGCAGCGTTCCTTCAGTTCGAAAAATCAAAATTATCTCTGGGTCCGAGGTCCGCCTTGGTTCATTTCCCGGAAACTTTTATTGGCCCAGTCCGCCATTGCGACCGATGAACATTACGCTGCGCGTGTGAATTTGCTGAAAGAATATTTGTTTGGTTTGTCAAAACGTATCTAAATGTAGGCAGCGCAGTCCACAAAGCTAAAATTGATTAGATCAGAGCATAAAACAATAGTCCAAGTTATGGAATGAAAAACAAGTGCACAAACTTGTGATGCAAACCAAGCATGCGAGTGTGTGTAAGCATGCGTGTTAGTTATGTAGGGAGTAGTCGCTTGACTGGACTGGTCACGTGAAATAATTCATGAGAGGTGAGGGACGTTGTACAAGCAGGAGTGCGCGAATGCGCACGAGTGTTTTACAATATAGACCCTCGCCTCGATTGCAATATTTCACGTCACCAGTCCAGTTAAGCGGTTACTCTGTTTCTTACTTTTCATTGGTAACGATAATTATATTATTTAACCCTTTACCCAACGTAACGGCCAAAAACGGCCAGCGCTATTCGCAAAACTCGCCAATTAATTTTCATTATTTTTTTTTCATTTTTTGTCTCGAAAACATAGGTTATGATCCCTGATTGGAACGAGCTCATCGAGATCGTTTCAATGAGGGGTCATAACCTATGTTTTTGAGACAAAAGATGAAAATAATAGTTATTCAAGAATTTTTGTTGCAAGTGTCGTCGGCTTTTCATGTTAGGTAAAAAAAAACAACTGCACAAACTTGTGATGCAAACCAAGCATGCGAGTGTGTGTAAGCGTGCGTGTTAGTTATATATGGAGTAGTCGCTTGACTGGACTGGTTACGTGAAATAATTCATGAGAGGTGAGGGACATTGTGCAAGCACGAGTGCGCGAATGCGCACGAGTGTTTTACAATATAGTCCCTCGCCTTGAATGCAATATTTCACGTAACCAGTCCAGTTAAGCGGTTACTCTGTTTCTTACTTTTCATTGGTAACAATAATTATATTATTTAACCCTTTACCCAACGTAACGCCCAAAACGGCCAGCGCTATTCTCAAAACTCGCCAATTAATTTTCATTATTTTTTTTCATTTGTTGTCTCTAAAACATAGGCCATGACCCCTCATTGGAACGAGCTCGTCGAGATCGTTCCAATGAGGGGTTATAACCTATGTTTATGAGACAAAAGATGAAAATAATAGTTATTCAATAATTTTTGTTGCAAGTGTCGTCTTCTTTTCATGTTAGGTAAAGAAAACAAAAACAAAAAAAAAAAAAACGAAGTCCCCATTACACCCACGACAAAGCTTCTTCGTTTGCGCGCACGGATACATGACCCAATTGTTGATTGCATAATTCACTTGTGGAGTTATCGTTTATAATCAAACCCGGAAATCCCAGTAAATCACTCTTTGGAAAGTAATAAAACTAGTTCGTATTATAATAACAAGCTGAATATATATCGTAGGTTACTTCTCCATTCTCTCTCTTCCTTTAGAGAATAGCCATACAAGACTAAAACGACAGTGCATGGGCTTCCTGTCTCAGGATCTAGACAAATATAGCATCGCTTTCCGACGGGGAAGAGGGAATATCACTCTGGTAATGTCTTTGGGGAAAGGTTGAAGTGCACTCTTACATAGCGCCTGTTTGGACAGCAGTGTGGTCTTGAATTGAGAGTATATGATGGCCAAGCGTCAACCTAATGGGTGGAACAGTACTCCTCTAGCCTCCCTGGTTCGATCTGAGTCCTCCACCATCCACCTCGTCTGACCTTCACGGCTCAGGATCTCCTCACATATTTTTGCATCACGTATTAGGCTTTTTTGTGTATAATCCATTCCAGACCTTTCGTCAAATCGGGATTTTGAACTGTCCAAGCGCTTAAGCGAAATTACATTCTGCCAGCCGCTCAGTAGCCCACTTTATCATGATCCCGGTAAGCGCCACAAAACTCACACTGTCATCTCTTAGAGTGCGCATTATCGCGAAGGACGCTGTTCAAATTTAGTGTGAGGTTGCTTGAGGTAAACAGACACGTATATTCTTTCCACCACGGGATAGACACCCGACTATTAACCAAAAAAAAATCATTCTCACTCACAAAATACATTTTTCATAAATATCTCTTCCAGGCATAATCCTTTCGGCTGACAAGTTGTACGACCCGCCGATTGAATGGGCCAACTCTGCAGCGAGACGAAAACATTGGATACATTGCCATTAATTAGCTCAAAGACTGCCGGGAACGCATCGGACATTAGTGTTGGCATGTCCCTTCTAGTCGGTTGTTCCGCCGCATTCGAACGTACTAGTCTTTAGGCTGCATCCAATCACTCTGATGACGGTTGAACAGCTGTTCCAGTTCTGCACATATATATACTACTCAAAGTTTGCTAAGCAGCACATATTTGACACATCATTGTGAAATTTGCTTGTGACATATTTGCGATATTTTTGGTGGAATGATCTAGGAATGTATTGAGATGGTCGGTGCTTACATCAGCTCTCGTGACAGGCAGACTTTTCGTGACAGTCATGGAAAGCATGTACCCCTTGATTTGCATGATGTTTTCGTGTACTGTCGACATTACATGACATGTATAGGGTACTCAATCTTCATTTCAATACAAACCATTGTGATTTAATGATTGAATATGGCAAATGCAAATGCAAGAAGACATTTGTCTGGACCAGAAATGTGGCGGGCTGTAGGGATGATTGAGCATGGGGCTAACCATCGTCAGGGTGGTGCAGCCCTTGGTATGCACCAGGCGATGATCACCAGAGCCTGGGAAAGATTTCAGCAGTATGGCACACCAGTAAGACGGCATGGTGGTGGCAGAGACAGGGCAACATCAGCAGCTGAAGACCAGTTTTTGATCATTCAGGCCCGTAGGAACCGCTTTGCCACAGCAACCCAGCTTCGCAGTGACCTTCAGAATGCATCCGGGGTAAATGTTTCGACGCAGACTATCCGGGCAAGCTTGCACGAAGGTGGTCTCCGATCGAGAAGACCATGCACTTTCATTCCGCTGTCCTAGAACTACCGCCAGGCACAATATGAATGTGTCATAGACCACGTTGGCTGGACCAGAGAAGATTGGCGACCTGTTCTTTTACAGATGAGTCAAGGTACTGCCTAGACCACACAGGTGATAGGCGTTCTAGGGTATGGAGAAGACCAGGAGAGCGATTCCATTCCATTGATGGGCATGACCGCTATGGTGGGGGTCAATCATGGCCCGGGACGGCATCAGCAGGGATGGACGTACTGAGCTCTGTGTCCTTGAACGTGGTACATTGACTGCACAGTGGTATATTGATGAGATTCTGGGTGTCCACGTCAGATTGTATGCAGGTGCAGTGGGTGATAGATTCATTCTGATGGACGATAATGCCCGTCCTCATGTTGCCCATGCTGCCAGAGAGTACCGACAGAGGGAGGAATTGAGCTTATGGACTAGTCAGCGAAATCCCCTGACCTCAATCCAATCGAACATGTCTGGAAAGAGTTGCAGCTTGCAATTTCAGCCCGTCCAGTCCACCCAAGAAGTGTCCAGGAGCTTGGTGCCATGCTGGTCCAAGAATGGAACAACATCCCACAAAGGACCACCAGGAACCTGATTGGGATCATGGGAAGATGTTGTCAAGCTGTAATTAGCAGTAATGGGTCTCATACTCGACATTGAACCACTACCAGTTCGCTCCGTCAACTTTTTGGCAAATTGAAAAATTTCCTCTTTTACCAAAAATATCCATTTCCATGGTTATCGCATTCAAAATTTTATATGCTAAAAAATAATGTCAAACACAAATAAAATCTTAATTTCTGTACTTAAATCATTAAAGGTATAATTAAATAAAAAATATATACACTTTTCATTACAATATTTCAACTAAAACGTAAAACAGGAGTTAGATATACTTGGTGCTTAGCAAACTTTGAGTAGTATGTAATCGAGTCCGATGCCGCAACAAATTTCCAATAATAGTCTTATTGCATCCACGCGCACCACTCATGACTAGTCAGCGACGCAGAGATTCATGAGCATCGCACTGCATTGTTTCGATTCCGGTAAGTTTAAAGACGTGCTACTGTATTCAAGCGGAGGAACACAGTAGAAACTGCCGGTGAGGAGGCGAACCTTCTCAGAGTGGTACAAAAGACTTTGAGGAATCCCCTGTCATTGGGTTGACTAGTTGTGGAATGGAGGCTAAGATGGATCGCGACGTGTTCTTTGATCAATAGCTCTGTATTTTAGAACATTGGTTCGATCACGGATCATTCTGTTAGAATTATTTAACTTGCAATTAATTTATGCCTTGAAGTTGTTTTTTTTTAAATTCGATTTAACATCTGCCCTCTTTTATCATTTGGGTTAAAAATTAACTCAAAATCAATTGGAATGAATGAATGTGAACCCAATTGGGTTCATATTCAACTATCCCAGTTAATTTGGGGTACGTTTTTTAACCCAACTGATTTTAGAGCGTATATATAATTTACATGTGACCGGAATGAAAAATTAAATTTCTGGACCTAACTGTATGGCCGTATTCCTCATTTGTCACTGCGTCCCTACAAGAATGACTTGCCTTTTCTTTCCGTTGTACCGAAAATTAATTATTGACCATCCCACGTAAAACTCCTTTTCAAAGAATCTCACTCGTTTGAAATGTTGGAGGGTTCTAACGAAATTCCTCATTTTTGTAAGCTCGTTGACATTTAATTTATAGAAGGGGTGACCAATGTTGCACAAGGAGATGTGACAGGCATCGTAAAAGACAGGATGAAAGGAGAAGCTTGTTTAACGATAGCGTTTGATTTTTTATTATGTTTGAAGTAGGGCAGATTGCGGAGTATTTGATGGAGACTGGCTTTTTCCATTATTATAATCTTGTTAATAGTTCCTTACAACTTTTTTTGGCAAAAAGGACCCTTTTTAGATCGCCTGACTTTCAGTCAGGGGAGCTATAGTGATCACTCACCGTCCGTCGTCCGAGAACATGGTGTTTGCGTCTTCTCCCCCAAAACCGCTAAACCAATTTAATTGAAATTTGAGATAATAGTTTATTATGACATCGTATTTTGATTTTTGTTCAAATCAAGCTGCCTCGCCCATCGATAGGGCCACGCCCAAAAAGTATGCTTAAATCTTTAAAAATATTCTTCTCATGAACCAGCAGTAGCAGATACTTGATATTTGGTATGCAGCTTCCTTTTGAGGTATAGACTCCGATTTGTTCAAGAGAAGTTCAAGGAGCTACATTTGTCTTCGTTATGGGAGGGGCAAGAATTTTCGCCGCTCCCAAAATTTCTATTTTCCAAACGGAGAGGCTAATTTGATCCAATTTGATATGCGGGCTTATTGGGTCATAGGTACTTAAGTTAAATTTCCCGTAGCCCCATGGGAACCAAAGGAGCTAAAAATAGAAACAAAATTAAAACGCCCATATCTCAAAAACTACACGGCACTGAGAATTCTTATTTGGTGTGAAGCTTCCTCGGGACCAACAAAATGGAATGGTCCAAAAAATTGCTATCGGTTTTATCATGGGGTACTTTTTCGGGACTTTGAAAAAGTGTTCAGTCAGCATTTTGTAACACTGTGGGTAATGGGAAAAAACATTTAAGACTACTTTTCTCCGACACCACTGCTCCAAAACCTTTCAAATTTAACATATAACATCTTTGGAAGATTGTTTCATAGGTTTATTGAAAGCAAATCTCTGGTTCCATATCTGGGCTCTCTATGGGGACCCAAATGTTTAAATTAGTGCAGTATGAGGAATATTCTTTAAAAATCTTCTTCAGAATCGTTTGATATTTGGTAGGCATCACCCTTAGGGGCTGAGATTCAAGTTTGTTCAAGCAAAGTCCATGGGTTCATATTTGGGATCACTGTGGGAGCTCGATTTATAACTTAGTTCAATATGAGGAATATTCTTCAAAAATCTTCTTCTTCACATCAGAATATTTTGATATGTGGTATACAGCATCCTTACGGAGGTGAGATTCAAGTTTCTTCAAACCAAGTTCCTGGGTTCATATTTGGGCTCCCTCTTGGAGCCCGAATTATTACTTAGTTCAATATGAGGAATATTTTTTTTTAATATTTTTTAACATCCAATGGTCAGAATCTTTGGGTATTTGGTATAAGCTTTTCTTAGGAGGGGTAGATGCAACTTGTTGAAATCAATTCCATGGGTTGATATTTAGGCTACCATGTCAGGTGAGCGTCCTCAGCCCCCCCCCCCCTCCCCCCTCCCATGGGGCCTCTTGTTTAATATCTTGTTCTGCATTCTTTTTCAGTGCCCGACACAATGGCAGTACAGGTTTATCCTGAGCCGTGTAATGGAACCGTGTGGTTACCAGCTACTCCATCTGATTCTTTATATGATTTGAAGACTATGGATCCGGTGAGTTTATTTGTTCCGTTCATTGCGCTACTCACCATGCATGCCTAAGGACATAGGTACCATATATACAAACACATGTTCTCTACCTTTGAGGTGAGGCACGTTGAAGTATTTCAGTGAACAACTCATCTATGTATAACCAAATTCCTGGAACGAACATTGCAGAAAAGTGTTGCAATTCTTACAGGGTGTATGAGTTGGGAAGGGAGGGGGGGGTGTAATGTTGCTATAAATAGACTATGCAAGACAGCATAGTTTTCGCGAAAGATAAAATTTTTAATTTCTCCGATGCCTCGCAGTTGATTTTTAAAGAATATGCTTTGATGTCTGTGAAACTGAAGATGCTTTTGTACAATTTTCTCGCGGCAAAAGAAATCGATTATCTAAAACGTATCTCGATCATAATTGTTAAAAACAAGAGATCGGAAAGATAAGACCGTGTTTCTTTTTCGTGCTTGGTGATGTAAAAACTCGCTGATGTAAAAGCCTTTACCTACTATAGGCACAACATGACAGCTTTTACGTCACCACACGGCGTCAATAGGACGAGTTCCGCGTTGATTGATTTCACGATACTTGAGGTGGAGGGGTTGTGGTTAGACTGGTATGCAAAACATTCTCCTGACTTTCCAGCAACCCATCTATATTTAAGTCAGTGTATTCAAAATTCATTTCGTTGTCTACTATTGAAGAAGGTAACTTGTGCAAATGTGCCCTCGAATATGAAGTGTAAAGAAAAATATGAAATGTATTCACTCTTCGCTCTAGTTGTCATTGAATCAATCAGGAATTATTTGGGCTTTTGTGTTGCCCAATTAAACTGTAAAGCGAATAGCAGTTTGAAGACTACTGGAAAGAACAAAATAACAGACAGTAGAGGAAATAACTACTGCATTTTCTTCTTGCCTTTTTTACTTTCCTATGCTTTTCACAATATAAGACCGTTTTAACTCTACTCAAACCTTCAATGAATAATTCCATCCGCCTGATGTTCTATCCTACAACAGTGCGCCCACATACAAACCTTTAAATATATAATTTTGTCTTCTCTCGTCTCCGTACGGGATTCCACGTTATTGCGCGAGTTTAACAAAAGGTCATGTGTTAATTCACCTTTGTGCTCAACGATCACAAAAGAATCATTCCATCGATTAAATCAAGCGTAATCCATCTTTACGAATGTTCATTTAGACACTAAACTTGCCTTACGTATTTATAAAACGTTTTATCATCTGTAGAAAATGGAAGGAATCAACTTTTTCTGGAGAATTGGTCTGGAAAAAGAGTTCGGCGAGGGGTTTCACCACCCCGCAATCGGGAATCCCGCTGTGTTCGATAACCTGTAATCGGGTGAACATAATGTTTTACCCTTGACAGTAGATGATTGGGAACGCTGGATATAAGTGGCTGATGGGCATGCGGCTTCTTCCCATGATAATGCGAAAGGCACGGCATCGGGTCGAACACAGAAGAATGTTTCTAATACTTCCGGCATACCCCGTCTCCACCGCCTATCCGACAAAGGCTGTGAAATTATCGAGAACGATAAAGAGAAAGCAAACCTCCTAAACGAACCTTTCAGAAATAACAGTGTATTAAACTCGCGTTCAAAAAACCTTCCACCCGTCAAACGGAAATGCCCTCAATCCATTAGCAACATATCGTTCTCTGAGCAGGGCATCTCGGATATTCTGAAAAGTTTGAAAACTAAAATGTCACATGGTCACGACGGAATAGGTCATAAAATGTTGAAGGAAACATAATACTCTATCACCACCTTTGCAACGCCATAGATAAAAATATGCAAACGAGTGGTGTTTTTTTTTTGTTATATTTCCAAGGCCTTGACAGGGTATGGCACGGTGCTCTGATTTTCATACTGAAGCAATGTGGGGTTTCTGGTCCTTTACTGCGATGGTTTCAAAGCTATTTGGCACACAGAAGTCAAAGGGTAAAACTTAACGAATGTCAATTCCAGTACAGAAACATAGACGCGGGGATTCCTCAGGGGTCTGTTCTTGGACCTTTTTTATTTTTGGTCTACATCAATGATATAGCCGACGATATTGAGTCTATTGTTAGACTTTTCGCTGACGATACCTGTTTGACCGAATCATCTGTTGACATTCAGAGTATTGAGTCAAAAATGAGCATCGAACTCGAAAAAATCAATAAATGGGTCGATACCTCGCAGGTCACATTTAATGCTAAAAAGCCACGCTGTGCTGTTTACACTCAATAGGGGTTTCATTATTCCAAGTGTTTTGTTCGACAGCGACACACTTGACTTCGTTGGCGTCCACAAACACTTAGGATTATCCATCCAATCCAACTTGGGCTGGGAAGCTCATATTGACGACATTTGTGAAAAAGCCTGTTTTAGACTTTCTCAATTAAGAAAACTAAAGCATATTGTGTGTACCTTCTACAAAATCGTAAACGCCGATACGCCCGATTATCTCCACGAAATACTACCACCACGATTTCGTGACACATCTGGTTATAACCTTCGAAATTCAGCACATTTTATGGCTTATTGCATGCGCACAGAGATATTCAAACGAGCATTTTTCCCCTCGTGTACAGGAACATGGAATAGTCTACCAGAGTCCGTACGAAACAGCAGTTCACATAATGAATTTAAAAAACTCATATCACCGCCTGAAGGGAGATCTCCAGGATACTTCTCCTGCGGTTTTCAGAAAATACAACATTATTCATAGTAGAATTCGAACTGGTTTCCAATAGTTTACCAATGACAGCGCTGCGACAGTCTGAATAAAAGGGACAACAGAGGAAATAGTGTTCTGCACCCTCAACAACAGCTGGACAATGGGGACAGTGTGGAGGTTCCGAATCTCCATACTGCCCCCATTGTCCAGCTGTTTGTTCAGGACTCAGAGCACTATTTCCTCTTTTGTCCCTTTTATTCCGACCCTCGCAATGCTCTCATAGGTAACTATTGGAAAATAATTTTAATTTGAACTCCGTTGATATTTTACAGTACGGCGATCCCGTTTTAGAACATAAAACTAATACCTCACTTTTTAAATTTGTTCACTCGAAGATTCGATAATGAGTTTCCATCCTTGATACTGTTTAACACATGCAGTTCATTGCTACTCATTAGGCGCGTGATTAGGCGGCGAAAGTGTAACAAATGGATGATTATATAATTTTATTATTATTATTATTATTATTATTATTATTATTATTATTATTATTATTATTATTATTACTATTATTATTACTATTATTATTATTATTATTATTATTATTCGCCGCCGCAGGAGTGCTATGTCGGCGGTAAGAATTGAGCGCGATAGTAAAAGTATTATCTATAGTAGTAGCCGTGATGATGGTGGTAGTAGTAGTAATAGTAGTGGTAGCTATAGTAGAAAGGGGACTTTAGTTTTATGTGAAATGCGACCACTCCCTGCAGGGCCTGGGCGACCCTGGGCTAGGAAAATCAAATTGACAGAGACAGATTCAAGGTGCAAAAGGGACATCAACCAATCAATCACGTTTCTTTTTTTTTTTCTCTCTCTCTCTCTCTCTCTCTCTCTCTCTCTCTCTCTCTCTCTCTCTCTCTCTCACTCTCTTTTATTTCGAATTTCGAAGTTAGATTTTCTTGTACATATTTTTTACATTTCTCCTATTTCTCGCCATTGAATTGATTTTATGTAACATATTAATGGAGCGGAGGTTACACTAAGTGGAAAGCACTTGTCTTCCTATCCCAATTTGCAAACAATTTTTGGCAAATAAAAATATGTTTAACCAGAATTACCCACCGACGCCATTTTGAGTCAACTCATTCAAGCAATCAAGCTCGAAGTTTGGCAGCAGCAATCCGCGCACCCCTGAAATATCGCGACATGGAGACAGGGAGGAGAAAACGAGCACCGACGACGCAACCGACCACATCAATGAGTTGCTGCAGTCAACAAAAGTTACGAAACGACGCAAGAGAGTGTATGGACCGCCAGGCGGACCCCCGGGAAGGCCGCGGCAGTTACATGTCATCGATTTACAAGGAGATAGAGTTTGAAGAGGATGCGGGGCCGGCTCTCAACGATCAATCACCAACAGTTTGACAGACATAGGCCTTAGTGAGGAACGTCTCAAAACGGTTTAGCAGTGATACACTCGGGCACAAAACGTTCAGTATCTTGTCCCCAAAGTGAATGAGGAGATATGGTGAAAAGTCCACCCTTTCCAGATAAAATTAACGCAGGGTGCTTATGCTACTTTGCAAGTATTGGACAATCTGATGAAATGGCAATCTCAGAAAACATCAATAGACCTGGAAACAAACATCAATACACTCATCGACGCTGTGAGACTATTAAATCCCAATGCGCTACCCATAACTCAAAACATACATTGTGAAATAAAGAAAACTTTTAACGATAACAAGTTTAGTAGATAAACCTCCCGTGTACCCTAGAGGATATACGCTGTGCTGTCACACGAATTGTATCAGGGCTGACGAGATCAGTATCACGAGATCGCCTTTTGATTGAAGTTTAGTGAGATAGTCTCGAAACATGAAGACACATGCAGAAGATGTGTACCTTCTACAAAATCTTAAACACCGATACGCCCGATTATCGCCACGAAATACTACCACCAAGATTTCGTGACACATCTGTTTATAACCTTCGAAATTTGGTAAATGTTATGTCATATTGCATGCGAACAGAGCTATTCAAACGAGCATTTTCCCCTCATGTACAGGGACATGGAGTGGTCTACCAGAGTCCGTAGGAAACTGCAGTTCACTTAATGAATTCGAAAAACTCATATCACCGTCTGAAGGGAGACCTCCATGATACTTCTCCTGTGGTGTCAGAAATACAACATTATTCATAGTAGAATTCGAACTGGTTTCCAATAGTTTACCAATGAGAGCGCTGCGACAGTCTGAATAAAAGGGACAACAGAGGAAATAGCGTTCTGCGTCCTCAACAACAGCTGGATAATGGGGACAGTATGGAGACTCTGAATCTCCATACTGCTCCCATTGTCCAGCTGTCGTTCAGGGCGCGGAGTACTATTTCCTCTTTTGTCCAGATAAAATTAACGCAGGGCGCTTATGCCACTATGCAAGTATTGGACAATCTGATGAAATGGCAATCTCAAAAAACATCAATGGACCTGGAAACAAACATCAATACATTCATCGACACTGTGAGTCTATTAAATCCCAAGACGCTATCCATAACCCCAAACCTACATCGTGAAATAAACAAAACAACTTTTAACGATAACAAGTTTAGTAGATAAACCTCCCGTGTACCCTACGACTTCGCGAAAACAAAACACAACTAGAGAAACAGAATTTACTGCACCCAGTAAATTCAAGTCTGTGTGAAAAGGGTTAAAGTATCAGGAATAAACTATACAGAAAGAGAATTTATGGAGGTTTATTTTCAGGAGTAAAGTATTTTTAAACAAATCAGAAATGGGTTTTCGTTAACAGTATTTATAGATATTCATACTGGAATCAGAACAATTATTTATAAGAAACCAGAAAAGGCATATATGTGACCAGCATTCAAAGGGTTCGATACTCGAATCAGAAATGGACATTTTTGGCTCTGCTCACTAATTTGAGCGATGAAATACGTTCATAAACTATAGAAATGCATAAAGGTGTAATAACATGCATTTCCCAGTATTTCTGAATAATACGCACTTGATGACTTTGGTGACCTCTTTCAGGCGGACCCCTAAGTGACCCCCGTGACCTTGACCCATATTTTGAATTTCCATCAAGTGTCGACTCATTTGGTTTTAGTTCCAGGCCCATTCACCATACCACGATTAAGATATGAGCATGACCCACTTTCAAAAATGTTGGCCACGCCCACCTTTTTAACGCAAAAATGCATGTATGGACCTCAGGAATGCTTTGGGGATCACAAAATGTGATTTCCAGCAATTATGAAAAATGCACTCAATGACTCCTAGGTGACCTCCTTGATCCCGACCCATATTCTCAATCTCCATCAAGTGTCGACTCATTTGGTGTTGGTCCCAGGTCCATACGTCATACCACGCCTGAGATATGGGCGTGACCCACTTTCAAAAATTTTGGCCACGCCCACTTTGTTACGTCAAAATGCATGTGTGTACGTCAGGAATACTTTAGGGGTCAAAAAATGCGATTTCCAGCAATTCTGAAAAATGCACTCAATGACCCCTAGGTGACCGCCGTGACCTTGACCCGTATTTTGAATCTCCATCAAATGTCGACTCATTTGGGGTTGGTCCTAGGTCCATACGTCATACCCCCGCCTGAGATATGGGCGTGACCCACTTTCAAAAACTTTGGCCACATCCACTTTTTTTACGTCAAAATGCATATGTGATTTCCAGCAATTATGTAAAATGCACTCAATGACCCCTATGTGACTTCCGTGACCTGACCCATATTTTGAATCTCCGTCAAGTGTCGACTCATTTGGTGTTGGCCCCAGGTTCATACGTCATACCACGCCTGAGATATGGGCGTGACCCAGTTTCAAAAATTTTGGCCACGCCCACTTTTTTTACGTCAAAATGCATGTGTGTACATCAGGAATACTTTAGGGGGTCAAAAAATGTGATTTCCAGCAATTCTGAAAAATGCACTCAATGACCCCTAGGTGACCTCTGTGACCTTGACCCATATTTTGAATCTCCATCAAGTGTCGACTCATTTGATGTTGGTCCCAGGTCCATACGTCATACGTCATACCACGCCTGAAATATGGGCGTGACCCACTTTCAAAAAAAATTTGACCACGCCCACTTTTTTTATGTCAAAATGCACGTGTGTACGTCAGGAATACTTTAGGGGGCCAAAAAATGCGATTTCCAGCAATTCTGAAAAATGCACTCAATGACCCCTAGGAGATCTCCGTGACCTTGACCCATATTTTGAATCTCCATCAGGTGTCGACTCATTTGGTGTTGGTCCCAGGTCCATACGTCATAGCATGACTGAGATATGGGCGTGACCCACTTTCAAACATGTTGGCCACGCCCACTTTTATTAAATGATGCAGAAAATTCTTTGCTGCCTCTTATTTATGCTTCATCGATGTTAGGATAATTAAAATTGAGGAGTGATGTTAGAAAATAACAACTCGTGTATGCGATAAGGGCTACACTGTTTAATAATGAATGGTCAATAGTGACAATATTGTTTGAAAGAACATGAAATTCTAAACTGTACAGTGTAGCCGAAAATTAAAACAAAGAATGTTAATAAAAGAAGGTGGGCGACATACGCCAAAGATGTGATCATAAGACACACTGGCTCTTGAAACGAAAATGGACAAAGGCCAGGGTGGCTTGGGAGCCCATCACGCCCACCAGAAAACCCCCTCAGCCAGCTTGCCGAAGATTGAAAAATGAATGGTGATCCAAGGAGTGAATTATATAAATACATGAACAGAAAATTACAATGTGATACTGAGCGTAGAAGCATCAGCACAGTCAGCCAAAAAGGGTTGCTACATGTGGAAAGAGCAGCAAACCACCTGTCAGAGCGGAAAATTGGAAAGGCAGACCACTCTTGCCAACATGAAAGTCCATTTAAGCCTGTGCTCTCAAGGGTTCGCATGTTGGCCAGTGCAGTTGACCGACTCAAACCTACAGTGGACACGAGTCAGAGGAATCGCAGGTGGTGAATGCTTCGATATCATAATAGCATATTGGATAAGTAAGTTGGCCGCAGAGAAGAGCCCGTGCTGTGGAGGCGCCAACAAGTAAACTATGCACCACTATCAGAACATGTAGTGCCATTAATAGAATATACTAGGTAAATTTGGGATCGCAATAAACATGCAAGGTAAATTAACTACATATGAACTGAGGTGTGCAAGTGGGTGAACGATGTGAGAACCGACGGAGACAGAATGCTTTGGAAACAACGAAACCCCACAAAGTCCTGAGGCGCCGAGGTGTAGCCCGTGCCAAGCCCAAGTACTCAAGACTAGAGGGGAATGGCTGCAAAGGGGGAAGATTAGAGTAGAGAAGGAGAGCGGATATATTGCCGGAAGGCATTAGTCTTCCAGCGTCCCATGATGCGGATCTGGGAATCTGAAAAGCCCATGCATTCTGCGAGCGTAGCCGCACCAATTCTAAAGCTATGCCCCTTAAAAACGTGTGGATCAAAGCCGCAAAAGCTAAGACAGCATTTGAGCATCAAATCAAAAGAGCGTCGACATATGGGACTCCCTGAAGGGTAAGCAAAAAGCGGACCAGCAACCGCCCCCCTGACTGCGAAAAAGTGTCTCAGATGTGTGACAGGGCAATGGACAGCATCCACCGCCTGCGACACCCTGACAATGTGCGTTCTGCCCCCTACATTGTGTTTGAAATGCATGAAGTGGAGTAAAACTACGCTGTCCTCAAAGTGTATATCTGAGAATTGTAAAACTTTGGTAGCATCCGACAACCGGGACGGACATAACTCTCCCACACGAGCGAATGAGTAAAAAGCAAGTGTAAACATGGAAGCAAATAACTTAAACTGATAATTACTCGAGGTGCAGTGCGGCAGAGCTAAAACAAGGCGGCGCAGAATGTGTTCGGTTATAGGCAAACGCACATCGACAGAGGGACGCAGACGCTGAGCCCCAGCTAAGATTTTTCTCATGAGAAAGGCCTGAGTCGGATCTGGGAACCCTTGTATCTTGTGAATATAAGATAAACCTGATAATGTTGACAGAAGCGATTTGGAAGCACAACCTAGATTGAAAAGGTAAGCAATAAATAAACATAATGTTGTTATGGATATAGGTAAAGAAAGCTGTAACTGGTAATGTAAACAGAATTCCTGGAACTTGGTGTAGCTTGAATGGTACAGTTGTTGAGTGCTTGGTGCCAAAGCGCTGGTAACGAGAGTGTCTAAAGTTTCAGTAAGCATTGCAAGGCTAGTTCCTGAGGTATGTTGGTGGGGTGTGGACAAGCTTGTGGTGCCAACTTCTTGAAGCGCTCGACCTGCAAACGAGAAAGCGAGTCTGCTATTAGATTCTCCTTTCCTGGAATGTGCTTGGCGCGAAACAATACATTGAAATTCAAGCAGCTAAGAAGTAAACAACGAAGGAGTTGCAGAAGCTGCTTGTCCTTGGTTGTTTGGGAGTTGATAACTGCAACTGCCGCCTCATTATCAGAGAAGAATAACACGCAGTGATTGGCGATGCGAGGTCCCCATAAATTCACGGCTGCCACAATGGGATACAACACAAGCACGGCAATATTGAGAGAAGTTTCGACGTGTGTCCAAGAACCAAAAAACCATTGTGAACCAAAAATGCAGCCAAAACCGGAGGATGCTGCAGAGTCGGTGTAGAAAGAAAGGGAGTCGCTGGTTAACCAAGGTTGTTGGAGAAAAAAGGATTTCCCATTGAATTGGTCCAGAAAAGCCAGCCATAAGCGGAGGTCATCCTTAACTGCCGCGGATAACCTCAAACGATGATGGGCTTTTCGGATGCCAAGAGTCAGATTTATCAGGCGGCGGAGAAAAGTTCTACCGGGAACAATAACCGAGCATGTAAAATTCAATAAACCGATGAGGGATTGGATTTCACGAAGGGTGGCTTTTTTGGCAGTCAAAAACTGATGAAGTAAGGACTTGCATTTAGAAAGCTTGTCCGCTGGAAGTCGAGCCGTCATGGAAAGGGTGTCCAGTTCAATTCCCCAAAACACTATCGTGGTGGAAAGAGAGAAGGTTTTGTCTTCGGCAATGGGTACCCCGATGAGGTCACAAGTGTTCAAGAAAGTATTCAAATAGTTCAGGCATATTACTTTCGACGTGGCGGCAAACAGAAAATCGTCCAGCACATGTAACATATGGCGAACATGGAACCGGTGCTGGGCAATCCACTGAAGTGCGGAGCTAAAGGATTCAAAAATACGGCAGGAGGAAGAGCACCCCATAGGGAGGCAGCGATCAAAATAAAACTGGTTATGCCACATAAAGCCTAGTAGTCGGTATTCTGATGGGTGTACTGGGATGAGGCGAAAAGCAGATAAGATATCTGTTGTTGCTAAAAAAAACAGCCCTGACCTAAAGTGAGAATGATCTCGACGGCTTGATCTATAGTTGAATATTGAACAGTGGAAAATTCAGAAGGAATGTGGTCATTGATGGAGGTGCCCTGGGGATATGAAAGATGTTGAATCATGCGAAAGTCCCCCTCCTTCTTTTTCGGGACCACTCCCACTGGAGAAATACGGAAATCAGCAAAGGGTGGTGATGCAAAAGGTCCTGCGATGCGTCCCAAACTAATTTCTTTAGTGAGTTTCTGATCAATGACGTCAGGAAAGTCGAAAGCCGATTGCAAATTTTTTGGCGAGACGTGCTGGGAAGGGAGCCCAGTGCAACCAATGGAAAATCCCGTCGTAAACCCTGTCACCAGGTAATCGGTAAGTTGCAAATTGTACCCTTGCAAAAGTTGTGCTAAGGCCATAGGACGAACTGGTGTTGGAAGCTTTTGACTGAGCAGCGGTTGGTTTATAGCCTGATTGCCCTCCCCTGTTGGCATGAAAGGGCTGGCGACTGGACTGATTCCTGAGGGGACAGTGTTGGAAGCTGTGGCTTTGCTGACAGCGAAAGCATTGGTGTGAGTAGCCACAGGATCCAAGACACTGTTTCCACTCATGGAACTTGTGGCAAAAGCCCATTGGAAAGGAACGATTTCTGTGCCCAAACCTGACGCGACCCCGCGGAGCCCGTTGAACATTTTTACTGGTATTTTGAGGGTGAAATGGCCTCCCCCCTGGTGCACACTTCATATACAATTCCCATAAAATGGTGTCCCAAGAAAGGGAGGGGTCATGTTGACGAAACTGCTGACCATATTGCAGCCAATCGTACCCAATGCCCGCTAGGTGACGAATGTGTGACTGGTAATTAATTAAGTGGGACACATCTTGAGGACATTTTTCTACAGACACTGCTATAAAAAGTTCAAAGGCATTCAGCCATTGGGGCAGAGTTGTAATGGAACGGGGTGCTTTAGGTGTCCATGCTAATGTGGGAGATGGACCATCATTGTCACAAAGCGTCAGCGAGTACGAGGGCTGCGTTGAATTACTGGGCAAAAGCATAGCTAAATTGATGAATTCATTCGCCCATATTTGGGAGCGAATTTTGGGGCTGACCATGGCTGTGAGGGGAATGGCAGAAGAACGAAACTGGCCCCCTGGCAACCCAACCGGAGACTGGTGGTCACAAAGATTGAATATTGGGTTGAAACTGTCTATATGATTACCGGGAGTCAGTGGGTCATGTCCTTTAGATGTCTCTGAAGAATAAGTGTCTAGAGCAGACTGGATGGAATTGTTCAAAAACTGTTCTAAAGATGCACCATCGCCTTGAAGGGTTGGTGGAATGGAAACACTAATGTCAATCCTGTCCTTGGTGGCAGAGGAAGGTGTCGAGTCCAGTGGGAATGATGAAACAGGTCTGGATGAAGCAGAGGCAGCAGAAAAAACTGGTGAGCTGAGAATGTTAACAGTCCGAGTCCGAGTGGATGCTGGAAATGTGGTGTGGTTAACGTGCAGTCCCTGTGAGGTAGAGCCTGGAAAAACAGCAGACGCACTGCAAGTCGTAACATTGTGAGTGTCATTGATGACTGGAAGAAAAGTGGGGATATCATCCCGGAAAGTCACATGCGCCGGAGCAGATCTTGAAGAGGGAAAACCAGACTGTGACAAAGAAATGGTTGAACCAGCAGGAAATTGTGATGACACTGATAAATGTGGAATGTCCGCCGAAAAAATGGTGAGGCTGCATGGAAAGCTATGTGGAGTGTCACTGGAGGTCACAGAAGTAACAGCAGGCATGGAATGAGGTGAACATGTATGAACAATGGAATCCGACACTACTGAGTTGTATGATTGAAGCACTGATGAAGTGGTTGCAGTCTGAAAAATGGCAGACGGGTCCGTAATATCACGTGAATTGAACGGTGGATTGTCCTCCAAAGAAATTGGGATTGCGTACATAATGTCTGATCCCTCCGAAGTCACTGTGGCGGCGAGAGCTGTGGCAGGTGACGTGGACCTTGGCGTCCGTGTTGACTTAGCGGCAAGAGCTGATGGAGTAGATATGGACCTTGGCGTCCGTTGAGACTGGGATGGTTGGAAGACGTCCGACAAACCATCTTTCAGAGAACGACGTTTTTTACGGGGTGGCATAGCTGAAAAAGAAAGAAGAAGGCGGCGGAGAACAAATAGATAAGCCCTTATAGAGCAATGGTGCCTTAGGCTGTGAGCAATGGCGTGCATTGAAGGCCAGAAAAGCTGGCTGTTTGGAAAGGAGGTGGTGTGGTAATTGAGCAGAAGACAGAGCATAGGTGGTACCTGCAAATGCATACCAGATGTGCCTCACTGATAATGGAGGAAAGGTGGGGGGGGGGGGGGCACGCCAGTGCTCACAGAAAGAAAACCCTGGAGTGGGAAGTTAACCTGAAAACCACGATAAGAAAGACACAAACAGAAGAGCTATGCTTCTGCACCAAACAAGAGAATGCCCAGGTGGTGGTGGTTGCCAAAGGAGGGACACAAATGTGAAACTGGGATAGGAATGCCCCACACAATTTGTCAGCAAAAATGCAGAAAATCAGGGAAACAAATGCCGAAAATGAAAGGGAGCAATGAATCGTGCCGAAAAAGTGTAATAAGCATAGGTATACTATTTGTGTTTTTTGTTTTTGTTGTTGGTACTATTCACGCCGGGAACATTCCCCAACAGAAATTGATTGACAACCAACACCCCGCCCAATGCCTTGGATGGCTAGAACAAATGCCCGACAGCCACTAATCGAGGTTCGTGCATAGTAGATGCAGGTATGAAATGACCAGAGTGCATAAACATGAAAAAAGAAAAAGTACACGAAAAACGTGCCTTTGAGAAGAGTAAGATGATGCACCAATACGGAAAAGGAAACAGGCTGTCGAGTATTTTTATAAAAGTGTCATGACGTGGTAACAAAAAAGGAAAAATGTGGGAATATACCTGGGAATGAACCAGTGACCAAAAATAATGTCAACCCACACATCACCCCCAGTAAACAAAATAAAACAATGAGCAGACTCTCAACTCGGAATGAGGAACACAAACAATAAGTGTCCAAGACAGAGGCAGCAAATGGCAGGATTGCAGCATAAATAGCTAAAGGTGCTACCATGTGCCACCCCTGACTGACAGGCCAGGCGAGAGCGGTTAAAAGAAACAACTGGGGGGAAATAGGTCACTGGGCCCAAGGTTTTTTTTTTTTTTTTTTTTTTTTTTTTTTTTTTTTTTTTTTTTGCGTGTTGTGAAACGAACTCAGGAAGAACGAGTTTGGTGAGCACGCAGAGCGTGTAACAATGAACCCCGAATGCTGCGTCCATATTTTCGTAACTCTGTGTTGTTGAAGTGGACACCGTCGTACAGTAGGGATCGTGCAGCCAAATTTAACCTACCATGATGCCAAAAAGAAATATCAGGGGAAGTGTCAGGGAGGACAGTTTCCAAAAAGGTGTTGGCTAAATCTACATGCTGGTTGTATAATGCGACGGATTTCAAAGCACTGCCACGACGGCCACCAGAAACTGAATTCCGATGAAACAACTGGAAAACGGTGACTGTGTTTACGTGAAAGTCCGTCAGCAGACGTTCCGCAAATTCGTCGACTTGACGGCCAACTGAAAGGGGGTGAAGGTCGGAAAGGTCGTTACCTCCGATTTGCAATAAAACATGATGCGGCCTGAACTGACGGACAACATTCAGATCGGAAAGCAGACGGGGGACAGTGCCCCCACGTCTGCCATGTAACCGAATGTCAACACGAAAATTGTCACGTTCCAAATCCAGCAGGGGTGCAAAATTCTGGTGTGGGGAGAACCCAGCATTCCCATTAAAAAATTCACCTAAGCGGACGATATAACTGTGACCCATCACGAGACATTTCCAATCGAAAGAGTCCATGACGGAATGCAGTGGACAAGCGATGGGGGAAAATGGATGCAAAAATCTAAGAATAGACTCACCGTGTGTCAGAAAATATACGTCCGCTTCTTCCTGAAGATGAAACTGAATTGGATGGATGGTAAATATCCAGAGTTGACAAGGTGGGCACTTAATGATGTAACATTCCGCCAAACAAATTAGTTTCTGAAGTTGAACTGGAGTATGGTAAATGTAAAGAGGTCAAAGGTCGAAGAGTATAAATGCGCTGTGATGCGGTTTCCAAATTTGTCAAGCCAGGTGCACACAGGGCATGATGAATTAACTATCAATATCAATTGGCCAAGTTCCCAGCGGTTCGTTTGAAGTCTGTCTGTCGAGTCGCGTAGAACTTAAAGTTACAAGTTTAATAACAATCAAAACAAAGTGACAAGCTGGCAGAGGGGATTCAGTTATGTAATAGACTTGAACTGAATTCGACCCAAACAAAATACAGCTTATACAAAACATCGTGCTTCATAAATGAGGCAGAACATTCTTTGCTGCCTCTTATTTTAACAAATCAGAAATGGGTTTTCGTTAACAGTATTTACAGATATTCATACAGGAATCAGAAACCTTTTCATAAGAAACCAGAAAAGGCATATATGTGACCAGCATTCAAAGAGTTCGATACACGAATCAGAAATGGACAATTTTGGCTCTGCCCACTAATTTGAGCGAAGAAATACGTTCATAAACTTTAGAAATACATTAAGGTGTAAATGCATTTCCCAGTCTTTCTGAATAATATGTACTTCATGACCTCACTCATGTGGACCATATATTGAATCTCCAGCAATTTTTAACTCAGTCGGTGTAGTCCCATGTCCACATCTACATTGAAGAATGAGCGCAACCCACTTTGAAATAATGGCTCCACCAACTTCAGATCTGTCATCTGTCATTCAGATCGAACGGGTGAAAAAAGCACAGATGAGTGCAAACTGGTTATTGTTAACCAGCATGCTAAAATGCATAGAGAAAGGACGATCCGTATTTGAGTTGTCGCGCTGACAAAGGGTGCATAGACGCTATGTCGGAGATATTGTCATAAAGACCTTAAAAACTCCAAGAGCTCATTTGAAGGCCTGCTCTTAAAAGAGCATCTAGTGACCTAAACAAGGCATACATAAAACTAGAACTTCTCTAATAAATTAATTTTAAACAGTCATAGCACTAACACAGTTAACAGTACAGTCAACTATGTCAGTATTGCATCTTTTACCGGCATCCTGACAGTATTGTGATAGGTTTCAATAACAAATCTTCAGTGTAGTTTTACAAATACATGTACATCGGAATTCTCCATGATCAAGTTGTTTGTTTTTATATTAACTTGGGTTGGGAATTAATTCTGTACAATGAGATTAAATAAATAGATCATGTTATTGTATGTGACAGTCACAGCTTACTCCCTACTGCTTTTTGTGAAATTCTTTCATGGAGAAAATATTCATACAGGAATCAGAACAATTTTTCTAAGAAACCCGAAAAGGCATATATGTGCACACCATTTATAGGGTTCGATCAAGGAATCAGAAATGGACATTACTGCCGCTGCCATTTGAATGATGAGATACATGTATAATCTTCAGAACTGCATTAATTGGTATAAAATGAAAAAAATTCTAATAGGTCGAAAAAGTATGCATTTAATGACCTCTCTTGACCGCATAGAGGTGGACCACATTTTGAACCTCCAGCAAGTTGCAACTCATTTGGTGTAGGTACCATTACTATAGGTGAAACCAAGCCTGAAGTATGAGCATAAACTACTTTATAAATATTGGCTCCACCAACTCCGGATCTGCCATATTTGTAAATGATGGCAAATGTTCATATTAGCTAGACAATGATGAAGTGCATGCATGGTACCTCTGGAAAATATATTGCAAGTAAAAAGGTTCAGTAATGTCGGAATGTAGAGGTTGAAAGGCCTTGATGACCCCCAAGTACCTATCTGAAGACTTATTGGCATTGTCAAAATACCGAGGTCCCATCTATGTCCATGTGTGTTTAGAACAACAATGTGAGAATGGAAATGGTTTTCATTATTCTCAATGATTTTTTTTTAAGAGAGGTGGAGAGGTGCACCATACAAGTGCAGTACGCTTTAGTACACAGCGCCACCGTGCCCCCATATTAAGATCTTCAGAGGATTAAAATACTCTCTTTAAATATTCCATTTTAATCCTTTAACCCTTTACCCAACGAATCGGCCGCAACCGCCCGCGTAATATGAAATTGAGAAGTTGAAAAAATATTAGTTCCAACGAGGGGTCCCATGATATGGTTTTGTTGAAATTGTTTGGAAAATTTGAAAAAAATGATATTTGAAATAATAAATTTTGGTATCGTCTGCGTTGGGTAAAGGGTTAAATGGGGTCGCAGTGGCTGAGTTGGCAGAGGTGCAGGCTGCATGTCGAGCGGTCCTCACTCTGTCCTTGGACAAGACACTTCACCCCATTGCCCACGCGGGTGCATGGTGGCGATGTGTACTAAAGCGAACTGCACATCGATGGTGCACCTGTCTTCAACCAATGCTAAACCTGCTTGTGTGGAGTTAATATGTGGGGGGTCTGATAGTTGCTCGCTGTTGCCCGGAGGTTCTCACCAGGTACACCGGCTTCCTACACCCGTAAAACTGTCCTGGTCATGGTAAACCACTGTGCAGAAATATGTGACATTAAACACCAATAAATAAATAATCCTTTAAAAAATGAGCTCATTCCAATGAAGGGTCATAAGCTATGTTTTTCAAGCAAAAATGAAAAAGTAATTAAAACTGATTAGACATTTCTGTGTACAAAGGTGACCGGTTTTTGCCGTTATGTTGGCTAAAGGGTTAATAATCCCTTAGTTTGGAAAGCACACTGAAAAAGTGTCCCATTCCACATAGAATTAAATGTTGCAGAAAAGAAAGCGAAAAACATTCTGTAGCCATGAGTTATATTAAAGGTATTTTTTTTACTCACATCGAAGTATTAAGAGGGTTAAAATCTCACCATTCAAATATTCCATTTTATTACTTTGTAACTGTGATAGGTGTTTCGAGAAAACCACACACCACTCCGTCCCAAAACATCTCAGTCCTGAGTTATGATTGAGAATAAATAGATTTTTTCAAAAATGCTTTGAAAAGTGAAGGTTTCTCTCTCTCTTCAATGATTGAGACTGAAGTTTTGTAACATGATACAACATAAATATACAGTGCTGTTCAATGCAACAAAGTATTCTATCTCAGCTTCCTCTCTGGAGATTATATTCTGTTTTATATAATGGTTACTGCTTCAGCTAACTCATTTCCCAGTAAATGTTGTAAACATATTTTTAACCTCTAGAGCCCGAATGCCCCACATGCCTCCAAATCATAAATGACCGAGTACGAATGGCAGGCAGTCTATCAGTATACCAAAAACATTGAGATAGGATTGATTGTATTTGGGTTATCATGTTGACAAACAGTGCATAGAAGGCATTCTATGAATGTTATTAATTTATTGGGGTTTAACGATACTTTTCAACAGCTAGTCCCGCCTCGTGTCAGACAGTTTTTACGGATGGAGAAAGCCTGAGAACTCAGAGAACCACCAAGCAGCAACAAGTAACTATCTGGCTCCCAACATGCTAATTCCACACAAGCAGGGTTAGTGCAAGTGCAGCATCGACATGCAGTATGTCTTAGTACACAACATCACCATGCCCTTATGTGGGCAATGGGAGTGAAGTGTTTTTGCCCAAAGACACAAGGCAGTTGCCGCAGATAGGATTCGAACTGAGAACCTCTCGGCTTGCAGCCTGCACCTCTAACTGCTTAGCCACCGCACCCCTCTATGAATGTAAAGTGAATACTTTTGAGGCTTATTTTGGGGATAAAATAGTTTTAAAGAAATAAGAAATAGGTTTTCAATGACAGTATTTATAGATATTCATTCAAAAATCAGATAATTTTTTCCAAGAAACCAGATAAGGTATATATCTTCACAGCATTCAAAGGGACCGATAAAGGGAATTCACGAGGAGGTTCATAAATATGATTTCTAGCAATTCTGGTAATAGCTCTCGTGACTCCTGTTCGACCTTGGCCCAAATTTTCAACCTCCATCCAGTGTCGATTCGTTTAGTATTGGTCCAAGGTCCATACATCATACCATGCTTGAGATATGAGCATGATCCGCTTTCACAAATTTTGGCCACACCAACTTTTTACGTAAAAAATAGATGTATGGACTTCAGGCATGCTTCAGAGAGTCAAAAAATGTGATTTCCAGTAATTTTGAAAAAAATGCACTCAATGACCCCAGATGACCTCTGTGATATTGACCCATATTTTTGAACCTCCGTCAAGTGTCGACTTATTTAGTTTTGGCTCCAGGCCCATGCATCACACCATGCTTGAGATATGAGCGTGACCCACTTTCAAAAATTTTGGCCACCCCCACTTTTTTTCATGAAAAAATGCATGTCTGAATTTTGGGGAAGCGTTTGGAGGTCAAAAAATATGATTTCCAGCAATTATGAAAAAAGCGCTCATTGACCCCTGGGTGACCTCGGTGACTATGACCCATATTTTTGAACCTCTATTGCGTGTCGACTCATTTGGTGTTAGTCCCAGGTCCATGCATCGTAACATGCTTGAGTTATGAGCGTGACCCACTTTCAAAAATTTTGGCCACGCCCACTTGTTTACGTCAACATGCATGTATGGACGTCAGGAATGCTTCAGGGGTCAAAAAATGTGATTTCCAGCAGTTATAAAAAAATGGACTTAATGACCCCTAGGTGACCTCGGTGACCTTGACCCATATTTTGAATCTCCATCGAGTGTCAGTAGGTGATAATTGAGAATTCAACCATCAAATGTACATGTACATGTACACGTACATCGATGTACGCCTCCATAGGGATTCAGTGTTAAAATCGTGTACCTGTACACGATTTTTTCGTTTTTTAGGGTGATTTGGAATTCGCTTGCGGATTCAAACATCGCTGGATCCTATACACATCGCTCAAGAGTGAAAAGACGTAGATGAAATTTTAAGGAAAAAGAGGTGTATCGTCTGATTTTAGAATCCTCAGATGGGTTTCCCCATAGGATTCAGTGTTAAATCGCGAGCAAAAAAACGTGTTGCGGATTCTAAATCATCGTCAAAAAGTGGTTTGCGGATTCTAACATCATCCTGTCTGTACACGATTTTAACACTGAATCCCTACGGAGGCGTACGCGGAAATCCATTTGCGGATTTACGTCAGAAATCGAATCGTGTACAGGCAGGATGTTAGAACCCGCAAACCACTTTTTGATGGTCAAAAGCTTGAAGAGCTTGAAATAAGTAGTCACCCAATCAATTCACGTTCCTAACGCTAATTAACCAATCAGATTGCTTGATTCTCATAAACTTAATCATACAAAGTTATCTCCCTTCATCGTGGGGTGGGGGTCACGCCCGTCATAAAAAGGTGAATCGCGTATAATAACGTGGATATAATGGCTAGAGCAATGTATACCAAAAACCAAAAGCTCGAAGGGCTTGAAATAAGTAATCACCCAATCACTTCACGTTCCTAACACTAATTAACCAATCAGATTGCTTGATTCTCATAAACTTAATCATACAAAGTTATCTCCCCTCGTCGTGAGGGTGGGGGTCACGCCCATCATAAAAATCGAAAGTTTCGAGAAGGTGGTCACGTGACCTATCAAATTGAAGGTCTCGACGAGTGGATTAAGAAGATCGTAATTTTAACCCTCGTCGTTGGGTGGTGTCACGACCAGAGCCGAAAAACGACTTCCTTTTTACATATCCAGGCATGTGAGGTATTAATATGAAGGGCTCGATGAATACATTACAAAAATGACGTTTTTCATTTTATGTGGGGGTGGGGGTCACGCCCATCATAAAAATCGAAGTTTCGAGAAGGTGGTCACGTGACCTATCAAATTGAAGGTCTCGACGAGAGGATTAAGAAGATCGTAATTTTAACCCTCGTCGTGGGGTGGGGTCACGACCAGAGCCGAAAAACGTCTTCCTTTTTACAAATCCAGGCATGTGAGGTATTAATATGAAGCGCTCGATGAATACATTACAAAAATGACGTTTTTTTCATTTTATGTGGGGGTGGGGGTCACGCCCATCATAAAAATCGAAGTTTCGAGAAGGTGGTCAAGTGACCTATCAAATTGAAGGTCTCGACGAGTGAATTAAGAAGATCGTAATTTTAACCCTCGTCGTGGGGTGGGGTCACGACCAGAGCCGAAAAACGACTTCCTTTTTACAAAGCCAGGCATGTGAGGTATTGATATGAACGGCTCGATGAATACATTACGAAAATGACGTTTTTTTCATTTTATGTGGGGGTGGGGGTCACGCCCATCAGAAAAATCGAAGTTTCGAGAAGGTGGTCACGTGACCTATCAAACTGAGGGTCTCGACGAGTGGATTAAGAATATCGTAATTTTAACCCTCGTCGTGGGGTGGGGGCACGACCAGAGCCGAAAAACGTCGTTCTTTATACAAAGCCAGGCATGTGAGGTACTGATATGAAGGCTCGATGAATACATTACGGAAATGACATTTTTCATTTTATGTGGGGGTGGGGTCACGACCAGAGACGAAAAACGTCTTCCTTTTTTACAAATCCAAGCATGTGAGGTACTGATATGAAGGGCTTGGTGAATACATTACAAAAATGACATTTTCCACCATCGCCGTGGGGATGGGGTTAACACCGATCAGAAAATCAAAAGTTTGGAGAAGATAGTCGTGTGACCTATCAAATTAAAGCTATCAACAAGGATATTATGAAAATCATAATCTTTCCCTTCTTATAACGGTGGAGTTGGGACCATCTTGAAATCGAAAGTATTAAGAAAAGGTAGTTATGAAACATATTAAATTGAAAACACAACAAGTTGAATCTGATGCATCATTCATTTTTGATATCTGTGTTAAAAAACGTGAAGTATGTTTTCAATATACGATTGTTATGCAAATTAGAGATGCACTCGCTTATTAACAAGTCACGCCTTAAGATGTTTCCTTCAATAATAACTCTGTTTACTGAACCATAGATTTGTCAATACAAAAATTATAAGTTGATCTTCTAACGTTTCTACATATTGAGGATAGCCTATTTCACCATTTCCGAAAAAAGTGTCAATCCAAACTACTTTTTTTTTAGGAAACAATGCCCACGTCGAGAAGACAATACAAACTGAATCAGTATAATCTTGACTAAATTCAAATAAAAAAAACATTTGTCACGTGTTAGAAAAGATTTGTAAACAGACTAAACGCACGTGTGGAAAAGTTGTTTTGTTTTGTTTTTTACAACAGGAGTTAAAATATTTTAAGATAGGTGGTGTTATATAAATACAGCAACAACAGAAAGCATTGTTTACAGTGTGTCAGCGTATGGCTGAATGAAAATGAGAAAAAGCTCTTTTTCTAACCACTTGATAGCGAAGCATTACATCAGTTGTCGCGATATTTGATGTCATCCAACAGCAGCCAAGACATTAAGCTTTTTACGTCGACATACCACTTGTCCAAAACAATTCTCTTATAACCCTAAACGGGTGAAATACATCTCGGTAACGGCTCCCTGTTGTTCTTGATCAGACACAGTTGTTGGTGGAAAGTTGACTGGAGGGTCGGTCAAAACAATTGATCAAATATATCGAACGAAAACGACTCATTTTCTAACTACGATTGTCGCCGTATTCTAAACGTCATCGATTTTCCGAAATGAGCACAATATCTCATGGTTTTTTTTAAATATTTTTTGATGACATAAAAATAACCAGTTTATCTTTCTTGCTTCTCACGTTTTCGAGTTGTAAGAATCGTTTGCTTTTGGCCAGTCTGTCTTGAAAATCGAATGTGTTTGGTAAACGGATCGAACGATTTTTTCATCTTTTTTTTTTTAACTTTCCAGAGGAACTTCGAATTCTCCTCTTTCGCTCAGGAAAACCCATTGTCATTTCCAGGTCCGATCCAGGTGAGCAATATACTGTAACACATCGCGCTATCGTAAGGACAATTCTGCTTTTTGTAAGGATTTTATAACCTACATTAGGTAGGGATACGGACCCTCTAGAATTTCAAATTCTCGACATTATCCCTATCTTTTTTTTTTTTTACACAAAAAAAATATATATTTCCTGTACATCTCTCTAACCGCCGGCCCGGGGAGGGGGGTAGGGAGGGGTTGGGGAGGGAGGGGGATTAGGGAAGGGGGATTAAGGGAGGGGGGTTAGGGAGTGGTGGTGAAGGGGATTAGGGGAGGGGAGGGGAGGGGAGGGGGTAGGAAAGGGTATGGGAGGGGGAAAGGGAAGGGGTTAGGGGAGGGAGGGGGTTAGGGGAGGGAGGGGAATTAGGGAGGAGGTTAAGAAATGGGAGGGGGTAGGGAGCGGCGGTGAAGGGGATTAGGGGGGAGGGAGGGGAGGGGATTAGGGAAGGGGAGGGGGGAGGGAGGGAGGGTTAGGGAAGATGGGAGGGGATTAGGGAAGGGGAGGAAGGGGGAGGGGACGGGGAGGGGACGGGGTAGGGAAGGGTAGGGAGGGGGAATTAGGGAAGGGGAGGGGAAGGGAGGGGAGGGGGCCGGCGGTTAGAGAGATGTACAGGAAATATATATTTTTTTGTGTTGGACAATTTAGTTGAGGGTTATAATCACAGTTTTCCATAGTAGTATTCAGAGAGAGAACTCCCGTTTCAGTATCATTAGAACATGAAGTGGAAGTATCTCAACCCGAGCGTTTTATCTCTGGTAAAATCTGTCAGAGTCTCAGAGATTAGGTCTTATTACTCTACTGTGTAAAAAAAAAAGATAGGGATAATGTCGAGAATTTGAAATTCTAGAGAGTCCGTATCCCTACCTAATGTAGGTTATAAAATCCTTACAAACAGCAGAATTGTCCTTACGATAGCGCGATGTGTTACAGTATATTGCTCACCTGGATGGGACCTGGAAATGATCAATGGGTTTTCGTGAGCGAAAGAGGAGAATTCGAAGTTCCTCTGGAAGGTAAAAAAAAAAAAAAGATGAAAAAATCGTTCGATCCGTTTACCCAAACACATATTCGATTTTCAAGACAGACTGGCCAAAAGCAAACGATTCTTACAACTCGAAAACGTGAGAAGTAAGAAAGATAAAGTGGTTATTTTTTGCTGCGCATGCAACCTTTTTATGTCATCAAAAAATCTTTAAAAAAAACCATGAGATATTGTGCTCATTTCGGTAAATCGATGACGTTTAGAATACGGCGACAATCGTAGTTAGAAAATGAGTCGTTTTCGTTCGATATATTTGATCAATTGTTTTGAACGACCCTCCAGTCAACTTTCCACCAACAACTGTGTCTGATCAAGAAAAAAAGGGCGTCGTTACCGAGATGTGTTTCACTCGTTTAGGGTTAAAAGAGAATTGTTTTGGACAAGTGGTATGTCGACGTAAAAAGCTTAATGTCTTGGCTGCTGTTGGATGACATCAAATATCGCGACAACTGATGTAATGCTTCACTATCAAGTGGTTAGAAAAAGAGCTTTTTCTCACTTTCATTCAGCCATACGCTGACACACTGCAAACATTGCTTTTTGTTGTTGCTGTATTTATATAACGCCACCTATCTTAAAATATTTTAACTCCTGTTGTAAAAAACAAAACAAAACAACTTTTCCACACGTGCGTTTAGTCTGTTGACAAATCTTTTCTAACACGTGACAAATGTTTTTTTATTTGAATTTAGTCAAGATTATACTGATTCAGTTTGTAATGTCTTCTCGACGTGGACATTGTTTCCTAAAAAAGAATAGTTTGGATTGACACTTTTTTCGGAAATGGTGAAATAGGCTATCCTCAATATGTAGAAACGTTAGAAGATCAACTTATAATTTGTGTATTGACAAATCTATGGTTCAGTGAACAGAGTTATTATTGAAGGAAACATCTTAAGGCGTGACTTGTTAATAAGCGAGTGCATCTCTAATTTGCATAACAATCATATATTGAAAACATACTTCACGTTTTTTAACACAGATATCAAAAATGAATGATGCATCAGATTCAACTTGTTGTGTTTTCAATTTAATATGTTTCATAACTACCTTTTCTTAATACTTTCGATTTCAAGTTGGTCCCAACTCCACCGTTATAAGAAGGGAAAGATTATGATTTTCATAATATCCTTGTTGATAGCTTTAATTTGATAGGTCACACGACTATCTTCTCGAAACTTTTGATCTTCTGATCGGTGTTAACCCCATCCCCACGGCGATGGTGGAAAATGTCATTTTTGTAATGTATTCATCAAGCCCTTCATATCAGTACCTCACATGCTTGGATTTGTAAAAAAGCAAGACGTTTTTCGTCTCTGGTCGTGACCCCACCCCCACATAAAATTAAAAATGTCATTTTCGTAATGTATTCATCGAGCCTTCATATCAGTACCTCACATGCCTGTCTTTGTATAAAGAACGACGTTTTTCGGCTCTGGTCGTGACCCCACCCCACGACGAGGGTTAAAATTACGATCTTCTTAATCCACGCGTCGAGACCTTCAATTTGATAGGTCACTTGACCACCTTCTCGAAACTTCGATTTTTCTGATGGGCGTGACCCCCACCCCCACATAAAATGAAAAAAAACGTCATTTTCGTAATGTATTCATCGAGCCCTTCATATCAATACCTCACATGCCTGGCTTTGTAAAAAGGAAGTCGTTTTTCGGCTCTGGTCGTGACCCCACCCCACGACGAGGGTTAAAATTACGATCTTCTTAATCCACTCGTCGAGACCTTCCATTTGATAGGTCACTTGACCACCTTCTCGAAACTTCGATTTTTATGATGGGTGTGACCCCCACCCCCACATAAAATGAAAAACGTCATTTTTGTAATGTATTCGTCGAGCCCTTCATATTAATACCTCACATGCCTGGATATGTAAAAAGGAAGTCGTTTTTCGGCTCTGGTCGTGACCCCACCCCACGACGAGGGTTAAAATTACGATCTTCTTAATCCACTCGTCGAGACCTTCAATTTGATAGGTCACGTGACCACCTTCTCGAAACTTTCGATTTTTATGATGGGCGTGACCCCCACACTCACGACGAGGGGAGATAACTTTGCATGATAAAGTTTATGAGAATCAAGCAATCTGATTGGTTAATTAGTGTTAGGAACGTGAAGTGATTGGGTGATTACTTATTTCAAGCTCTTTGAGCTTTTGGTTTTTGGTATACATTGCTCTAGCCATTATATCCACGTTACTAAACGCGATTCACCTTTTTATGACGGGCATGACCCCCACCCCACGATGAAGGGAGATAACTTTGTATGATTAAGTTTATGAGAATCAAGCAATCTGATTGGTTAATTAGCGTTAGGAACGTGAAATGATTGGGTGATTACTTATTTCAAGCTCTTCAAGCTTTTGACCATCAAAAAGTGGTTTGCGGGTTCTAACATCCTGTCTGTACACGATTCGATTTCTGACGTAAATCCGCAAATGGATTTCGGCGTACGCCTCCGTAGGGATTCAGTGTTAAAATCGTGTACAGACAGGATGATGTTAGAATCCGCAAACCACTTTTTGACGATGATTTAGAATCCGCAACACGTTTTTTTGCTCGCGATTTAACACTGAATCCTATGGGGAAACCCATCTGAGGATTCTAAAATCAGACGATACACCTCTTTTTCCTTAAAATTTCATCTACGTCTTTTCACTCTTGAGCGATGTGTATACGATCCAGTGATGTTTGAATCCGCAAGCGGATTCTAAATCACCCTAAAAAACGAAAAAATCGTGTACAGGTACACGATTTTAACACTGAATCCCTATGGAGGCGTACATCGATGTACGTGTACATGTACTTGTACATGTACATTTGATGGTTGAATTCTCAATTATCACCTACTAGTGTCGACTCATTTGGGGTTGGTCCCAGGTCCATTCATCATACCACGCTTGAGATATGAGAGTGACCCACTTTTAAAACTTTTGGCCACGCCCACTTTTTTAATGTTAAAAATGCATGTTTGTACGTCAGGAATGCTTTAGGGGTCAAAAAATGTGATTTCCAGCAATTATGAAAATACGCTCAATGACCCCTAGGTGACCCCTGGGACCTTGACCCATATTTTGAATCTCCACTGAGTGTCGATTCATTTGGTGTTGATCCCATGTTCATATGATATACCATGCCTGAGATATGGGCGTGACCAACTTTCAAAACTTTTGGTCACGCCCACTTTTTTAATGTAAAAAATGCATGTGTGTATGTCAGAAATGCTTTAAGGGGTCAAAAAATGTGATTTCCAGTAATTATGCAAAATGCACTCAATGACCCCTCAATGACCAACTCATTTCGTGTTGGTCCCAGGTCCATACGCCATACCACGCCTGAGATATGATTTATTAGTCTATGTTTCACACAGGCTAATAAATCATATCTCAGGCGTGGTATGGCGTATGGACCTGGGAACACGAAATGAGTCAACACTTAATGGAGATTCAAAATATGCGTCAAGGTCACGGAGGTCACCTAGGGGGTCATTGAGTGCATTTTTCAGAATTGCTGGAAATCACATTTTTTGACCCCCTAAAGTATTCCTGGCGAACACACATGCATTTTGACGTAAAAAAGTGGACGTGGTCAAAAATTTTGAAAGTGGGTCATGCACATATCTCAAGCGTGGTATGACCTACAGACCTGGGACCCACACCAAATGAGTCGATACTCGATGGAGGTTCAAAATATGGGTGATGGTCACGAAGGTCACCTAGGGGTCATTGAGTGCAGTTGTCATAATTGCTGGAAATCACATTTTTTGCCCCCAAAGCATTCCTGAGATTCATACATGCATTTTTACGTTAAAAAAGTGGGCGTGTCCAAAAAATTTGAAAGTGTGTCACGCTATTATCTCAAGCATGGTATGACGAATGGACCTGGGACTTACACCAAATGAGTCGACACTTGATGGAGATTCAAAATATGGGTCAGGGTCAAGGAGGTTGCTAGGGATCATTAAGTGCATTTTTCATAATTGCTGGAAATCACATTTTTTGACCTCCCAAAGCATTCCTGAGGTTAATACATGCATTTTTATGTTAAAAAAGTGGGCGTAGCCAACATTTTTGAAAGTGGGTCATGCTCATATCTCAATTGTGGTATGATGAATGGACCTGGAACTAACACCAAATGAGTCGACACTTGATGGAAATTCACAATATGGGTCAAGGTCACGGAGGTCACCTAGGGGTCCGCCTGAAAGAGGTCACCAAAGTCACCAAGTGTGTATTATTCAGAAATACTGGAAAATGAATTTTATTACACCTTAATGCATTTCTAAAGTTTATGAACGTATTTCATCACTCAAATTAGTGGGCAGAGCCAAAAATGCCCATTTCTGATTCGAGTATTGAACCCTTTGAATGCTGATCACATATATTCCTTTTCTGGTTTCTTATAAATAATTGTTCTGATTCCAGTTTGAATTTCTGTAAATACTGTTAACGAAAACCCATTTCTGATTTGTTTAAAAATATTTTTAAGCCTCGATAAGTTCTCTTTCTATATAGTTTATTCCTGATACTTTAGCCTTTTTTTTACACAGACTTGAATTTACTGGGTGCAGTAAATTCTGTTTCACTAGTTTAAACAATACTTTATTCGGAACATCCTCTGCAGCACGTGTAAAACATGTAGAAAAATGAAGTGGCTGTTTGCGAGTCACTCCAGTGATGGAGTCATTGTGAAATGGGCAACATCTCATTTGTTGACGTCAGACGGTTACATGCTACTGGAGTCGTAAACCTAGAAAAAGAACTAATCAGAGTTATCAACCTTATTAGATGTTACACCATTTTTATCACACAATTGCCATCAAGTAGCTCATTGAGGAAATATCGTTGACAGCACGTGACTTCAGAAGTCAACTTCGATGTTGTGAGATTCAGATGTGGAATGAATTTATTCTCTCTTACATTTCTCTTACATTTCAGTCTGAAACCTGGAACCTTGGAATTCTAAAAATGGTGCAGCCCTTGGTAGAAAAATTTTGAATTCCAGGGTTCAAAACACCCATCTCCTTGCATCTGGGCGGATATTTTGAGGTTTTTCATGTATTGACGACTGTCTACCCTTTCACCGACACAGATATTAGGACAGGCAATCTACAAATCTACAACCACACCCCCATGGACCTTACCCCCCTACGATTTTATGCCATTTTTGGACAAATTTCGAGGACCAACTTTGACGGGAAGTGGGGGGGGGGCGCGTCCCACCCAATCTCCCCTCCCCCCCCCCCCCCCCCGTGGCCACGCCACTGATTTCAGTAAAGTTTTACCCGATATGAATAGCAGATGAGATCTGTAAAAAAATCAATAACGAAATATTTCGTTTTTGGGTCTCGAAGCATAGCTTATGGCCCCCTTATTTGAACGAGCTTGACCAGATCGTTCCAACGAGGGACCATCCTCTAAGTTTTCAAGACAAAAATTGAAAAAAATAATAAGATTTGTTTGCCGATGTTTTTCAACAGCACTGGCCAGTTTCAGTCACAACGTTAGGTAAAGGTTCAATTGCACATTACATAATAAAATGAAACTTCGTCACGGTTTGGCATCAAATTTTTTAACCTCGTTCACAAAAATTGATCTGGTTGATTTTAGTGAACGAGGTTCAGAAAATCCAAATCAACTCAATATTTGTTGTAGCAAGGCTCCCATTCCTATCTTGTATTTGGTACTATATGTTCATCTATTTGTTACACCAAACATTCAAAGGTTGAAGTGATATAACACTACAACGGTTAGAAAAAAAACGTATGGCATTAAAAAAGTTAAAAATCTGTTTCTCAGGCTCTCCCGCATGGTCCTTTTGGCTGTAGCGTACTCCTTTTTTATAACCAATGCAAACAAATAAAAATAAAAATTAAATGGTTTTTGTCTGATATTTTACCCAAGCTAATGAAATTGATAAATTTGTCCCTTGAGTGCAACAAGGATTTGCAGTGCTTTAGCATTGCAAATTCTTCTTGCACTCACGGAACGGAATGCACCTCCGGCCTAAAGCATAAAACAAACCAAGAACATGAACTTTTGACGGGAAACAATTAATTATAAAAATAAAAATAAAATAAATATCGCCCGCCCACATGCAATTTTACAATAGCTCCCTGAGCTATGGTCTACGGTTTGCGGTACTTCCCCTGTAACACGGGATAGAAAGTGATCTTCGTGTTAATCGTTAATTGTAAACGTAATCATTACTTTTAAAAAAAAATGAGTATCTGTAATCATTACCATAATCACGGAACTCCAAAGTAATCGATACATCTTCTAAGATAATAGTCACAGGCCTGGTAACCTGGCAAACGATTCTATCGCCCAAACTAATTGTCAATTCTCCCACATAACATTGTCAACCCAGTCACTGCTCTGAACGAAAAAAGTTGTTGGAAATAACTTTGCAAGGTAGTTTTTGAGATGGTTTATCACCCAGAATACTTGGAGAGAGGCTTATCGAAAGAATATCCGTGGTGTTGAAGCCCCAGCAATATTCAGTAAGCTTTGAATTTTCCAATATTTTGTAAGCTGCGAATTTTCCACCTACGCGCCTGTTTGTTAGGCTTTTCTGTTACAAGAGATTGCCAATTTGATGTTTTTACTTACCGGGTTTATTTTTAGAAGAGTGCTGTTTTCTTTCTCCGATGTTCTCCGAAAGTCGTTTACATTCATTCCGCGTAGCAGCGCCATTCATTTAAGCATTTTTTTTACAGGTTCGAGGATATTTGGTGATAGCGAATGAGTACCGGGCGTGTTCAAGTCAGAATCTCAACTCGGAAGAAATGAGTGGAAAAATTGTTATTGTAGAAAGGGGTTCGTGTGGCTTTTCACAAAAGGTAACGTTAAGAACGAACCACATCAACACAAAAAGTCTGAGAAAGTTTTGACCAGTATTTATCGGGAAACTTGCTTGATTAGTTTAAACTTTGAATAACAGCGGCCCTCTCAAAGTGTATTTGAGTGGGGTGGAGGTGGGGGTGGGGGTGGGGTAGGGGTATTCTGTCTTTCCGATCTTGTGAAACCCCACACTATAATGTTACCACAAAAATTTCATTTCTTTTCTCCCTGTCCTCGTCAAGAAAACAATGGGTTTGGGGGTGTGTGTGATTTTGAGGAGACCAGTTTGTTAACGAAAACAAGAGACATAAAACGAGAAAAAAAGAAAGAAGGTGACTAAACAAGATTGCGGGGCGCGTGTAATGAATAAAGGTCTGGGTGCGGTTATTTTCAAGTTCGTTTTTGTTTTTTAAGTCGTTTATGTAACGTTTCTGGCTATCAAACAGAGATGACATTGGCAAAGCGACGCAGGGCGACGCATAGCTTACAATAAAGACTGGTTGGTCCCACAAATATCTGTAATTGGGCTCCGTATCCCTTTTTCGCCATCATTAATCATGTATCCTTCGTGGACAAAATACATATTTTTCCAGCAATATACGTTTTGTAATTTATATTATCTTCAAAAGGTTATTCTGTTATAAACTTCGAGACTCTAGTTTTTCCTTCAGGTGGAAATAGAATGTAGCAAACATTATTCAAGATCCCTGAAAATAGTTTTCTTTGCTTTCCATGCCCCTCCCAATAACACAATTGTGGAAGTGTGTACGGTTCTGTGATTTTCTGATGGTGTATCCAGCATTCCCCTGGACCTTATACGGTCAGAATGTGTACTATAGGCAGAATTGTACGAGATGTCACCTGAATGGTGAATTTATGCGACAGCATTATTTTTCTATCGCTTTCAACATCCAGGGTCTCACAGGATATCTCTTTGGTAAAGTTGTATTTGGGTTATTTTTCTCGGGAACCCACTCAATGTCTGTGCGATTTTTTCTCACTTGGAGAGAACAGAGTATGAAACAATCGCGAAATGTCTAGTAATTTGAAAGAGGGCGAGGTTTGCTGTAGTGAAACTGCCAATGTGTCATTACGCGACACCTCGGTGATCTCGTACTGTTTCTGAAGGAATATCTTTAGCGAAACGTAACTCTTTCGATTACGCGAGAAACGTTTTAAAACGGTTACGACTTTTCAAACATGTTTAGTGTTTTTGAATTCATAATTCTCCCCTTTATCCAACCATACCATACATTCGGCTTTTGCAGGAATGTTTCATCGGCACAATTCAAAAACGTACCCTCATCCCCACATGCACACACTCATAGAACGGCCGCCCCCATTCTGACAAATGTACGACAAGTCTCTCAAAGTGTTCCAAATTGACATTCAGTGCCAGGAATTAAACAGAAATGTTCGTGGATGCATTTGTGTGGTTCGAAAGCTTCATATGTATGAGCCAAGATTATTCAAAATAACAAAAAATGCTACCAAGGCGACAGTAGGGGTCAGTAGTATATCATGCAGTCCTAAAACCTTCCTCTTAATGATTTCATTTTTGATATCATGTGACATCGTTGGCCATGTCATCACTGGCATCAATTTGGTAGTCATGTGAGCCCGTATAAGTGGTCAAGTTGTGACGTCTTTACCATGGGGATACCTGGGGTTTGGACGCATTCCTTGGTAAGGGTAACTCGTGTTTCCGTTGTCCATTTGGATTACTGGCGCTTGCCATATTGGTTTTAATGTTCCTTGTGGTTACCCATACGACATACAAACGTAAAGAGTTTTTTTTATTTATTTAATTTTTCTTTTCTTTTTTCTGAGGGGGGGGGGGGGGAGGGGGCTATTCCATTGAATGGGCCTATATCCGATTACTGAAAACGACCCGATAAATACCCCACACTACCAAAAAATCCTACCATTTTGCTTTCACATAGGTAGCACGTCCTGCATTTGGATCAAGGGGCCTCCAAAAGTTGTGGGCTATTGCTTGTCAAATTACCGACAACTACATGTTAACTACCGAAAATTATTCAAATGGAACTGCAAACCCGCTTTCTGGCACGGAATCTCAGAGAATCCTCGTTTTAGGCTACAACTGTCCATCTACTGTCCATGCTTAACCCATTCCACCTATTCTTGGCCATGTCTGGTCTCTCGTAACTATGTACAATTAGGTTCATGCACTGCCTTCCAGCTATCCTCCAAAACTTATACTTACAAGGCTATCCTCTGAAACATACTCTTAAAAAACATCACCTTGTATTGCGTTTCCTCCCATAGCAGTATGTGCGAACACGGTTTATGTTTTCATGACACAGTGTACACTAGCACGTATCGACACACTGAGCGTGTGCCCATATGTTCACATCGTTATCCACCTCATGCAACAACTCTGTACAGTCAACTGGCCTTCTCTTAAACGTAAGGTACAAAGGTATGCTGAAGCACAAAGAACTATAATACAGGCTGATACGAGCTTGTATAAATGGAGATCTGCTGGAGCCTACTGAAACCTCGTGCAGGACAGAGATCGAGGCAGAGCCTAAGAGAGCTAACAGCATGTAATAGTGCTATTGGTCAGAAGTAATGGTCAAAAACCAGTGTATAAGACAGTAACTGAAGCCGGGGTACCAGCCATCAGTAGTGAAAGGCTTTATTATTGGGTGAAGAAGGTGGAGGCTGATAATAGGACGGGTAGCAATATAGTACAACCCAGTTGTAAAAATCAGTAGCGTTAAACACCTATAGCAGTGACAGTACTATTGAAGGGTGATATTGATAAAATTATTAACAGTGGGTGAGCGGTAGAAGTATAATCGATGGTGGTAGAAAACGTATGAAGCGAAGGTTTCATTTGCAAGTGTACTACATGTGATCTATATATATTTAAATACATTATGTATTTGCACATCTGGGAAGATCATGCTACCACATGTCAGGCATGAGTAGGAAAACAAATAAATTAGCGGTGGAAAAAGTCCTTTTGGCATTGTACTCCATGTCCTCCCGCTGTGCACTATTGCACACGCTCACCGGGCGTCAGAACAGGGGCCGGAGATACGATTTTGCCCAAGAGATTTTCTCTGCAGCCCTAGACCCGAGAGTAGCAGGGCTAGAAACGTAATGCAATCTCATGCATTTCCCTTCATGTAACACCTGATGCAATGTCGGGCGAAACTAATACCCGGGGTGTACAAAAGATTTTTTGAAGTTCTCTGTAGTCAAGAAAGCAGTTTCCGTACATAGTCGCCATTCAACCTCCGCATTGGTGAACATCACGTGTTGATCCTCCAGCCATTAATGACATTTCAACATTGGATGTTCAAAAGCAGGAGCGTCAGCTTTTTTCGATTGTGAATAGTGTTAACTGGCCATGGATACTCATTTCTAAATCTCACCTTCTGAGAGGTTCATTGGCTTTAAAATGTGACACGCAAGCTGAGTATGGACTGTATTGTCATACTGTGCACGATCAACGTGTTATCCCATTGTTCTTTCTTCTTTCAAAATATCTGTAGACGATAACCACTTCTCGTTAAACAAGTATGGCGGCTATCGCTAATATTCAGGATAGCTGTTAGTTCAGTGTATGAAACACACAGTGTGTATTGGGTCTGTAATTACACGAATGCATCGCCACTGACACACACAATCTCCATCTTGCAGGTGCCCGAAACAAGCGCGTGCTTAGTTACGATTGGTTTACGTTACTATTTTCAGAACATTACATTCGTTCGAAATGCATTTGCGATAGACTGTACAGGTTTCTATATTGGAATTAAAGAAAAGGGAAAAAATCTTCTCAAGCGTATAATTATTAAATTACGAAACCTCAGTTTTTTAAGTGGCTATGTCTGAGTCGCTGGGAGTATTTGAGTTAAAAAATACACAATTTCCAGCACACAGTCTTTTCGGAATGTAACAGAGACGCGTTCGTTACATTTACACGGAGATCGTGAAAGCCCAAGGCAGCTATATACAGTTAAAACTAGAAGTCCTGTCACGAACTGTGCATTTATCTAGGCTTAATCGCGCATAGGAATTGCGCGCAATTGCCATATCGAATGGCATCCAAAGCATGGCAGGTTCTCCTGGTAACTCATAGCAAACATAGGCAATGTTTCTGCTAATGGACTTCCGGGTTAACCGGAGGTCCATTGGCTGAAACAGTGCTTGTGCACAGGCCATATGTACAGAATTTGATAGCCTTACTATGGTCATAACGCGTAGATTAACATGCGGATCGACGTGCTATTTGTGCGCATGCCATGACAAGACTTCTAGTTTTAATTGTCACCTTGCGAAAAAAGTGAGTTTTTTATTGAAAATGAAGTCTTAATTTAAAAGGATAGTTAATCAAATTATTGATACTGCAACTGGGAATTGTACGATAAATCTATCATTACCATTATGTGAATGTACAAAATGTTGCATCTGAGTCTGCGTTCATTTTAATGAGGCTATATCTCGACGCGTCTTAGTCGTCTCGTAGAGATATGGCCTTAGAAAGAAGAGCTCGATCCTGATACAACATTTTGTAAATAAACTTAATGGTGATAATATATATTGATCCGTTTGTTTGTGATCTAATATCATACATACGATGGCATTAACGAATGTTATATAGAATGTTAAGTCACTGGCAAATGTGACTAATAATAATCTAATTTTGAGGCATCGAATTTTCTCAAAATGTTGTTGGTAGGTAGAAGGAAAGGCTATGTTGTCCATTCCTGACATAGTGGAGTGCCCCTTACCAATAATCGTTTTGGGCACTCATCCTATTGTTACAAAATGGTGAGGAGCGCTGTGGCTCAGTCGTTACGACATTCAAACCCAGAAGGTCCATGGTTCAATTCCCGTCAGAGCTAACTGAGTTGTATCCTTGGGCAAGGCACTTCAGCCCGATCGCCCTCCGGGGGGGGGGGGAATGGTTGGGCTGCGTACTGAGGCGTATTGCGCATCGATGATGCACTTATCTTCAACCAATGCTAACCCTGCTTGTACGGTGTAAACTGTCCTTCACAAGTGACCCTGGCTGTCGAGTGTGTCGTTAAAAAAAATGGTAGAGATAAAGAGCTTCCTCACGCAATTCTTTTCGAAGAAGCTGAAAGAAAATTTGTGAAATGCATTAATAATAATATTAATAAATTACTTTTAAGCCCAAATTGTACCTTAGTGTACTGAACTCATTTATATGGACACTCCATATTACTTTGCATTTGGCTATCCGTAGATTTAATGTGGCGTTAACCCTGTGAACGCCGGTTGCACCGCCAAAGTCAGTCGAAGAGCATCAACTGGAAGAGTCCATACTCTTTATTTGGGGTTGACCAATAATATTCGTTGGTCAACCATGTGCATGCCTTGAGCAACAACCCACTTTATAACTGCACGTCGTATTACAATACTGGGTCAGAAAAGCAGGCTTTTGTGTTCAAATGGTTAAACTGCACATAACTTGTTGAAATTACCTTGATATAAATGAGCATTTAATTCCATTTTAAATGCTATAATTTTTATTCTTGAAGTCGATTTAATTTTAGAATTGTTTGTTTCAATGTCGCCACTATCGCATTGCGACTGGGTTCTGAGAATACATGTGCCCCTTGTGAATACATTGGTACTTCCATATATGTTGTCACCAAAATGTGTATGTACAGTCATCCCTTGGACTGTCGTAATCCACGCGTGGGCCGTGATGTCCACGCATTGTTTACCAGGTAATAAAAATCATCACCAGCAAAATTTTAATTAATGAAGCACCGGGCTGTAGCTGTGAACTCCAGGAAAGTGAACAATTTAACGACGGAGTCCAAAATATTCGCCGGCAGTTGAATTTTCCATATTTCGGTGTTAAATACAAACAGTTATATCTAGATGTCAAATCAAACTTGTATAAGCAATTTTGTTCTGGTGGTATGAAAGTAGCGTGCTGTGCTCTATTTATGTTTTTTTTATGAATCCAGGGTATAGGCGTTTTAATAAAATTGACCCAATTATAGCATCAAAAGACCGGCAATTGAAATGAACAAACATGTGTCAATTTGCTACGAGGAGCCAACATATTAAAATGGAAAAAAGATCGGCCCATCTTCTGAGAAGTCGTTTGAAGTCGCGACCAACCATGAGGGACTTTGGCAACGAGTGTTCAGTTAAGCTCCCTCTCATCTAGAAATCGCGATCTTTGGTTTTTCTGTATGGAGAAATGGGCTCTGTTCAGGTATACTAATAATAATAATGAAGTTTAAAGCCTTGGTTCCACAATGTGCTCGCGGGCTTTACAATATCGAGTACACGCATGGTGTATAAATTAGTAGACTCTGAGACTGATGCTAAATAAATACAGAAGGAAAAGGAAAAGTAACAACTATCAACTATTAATCAACCAAGGTTAAGCTCAGTGTTATATACTTGCTTGAAGAAATAGGTCTTCAGAGCAGATTTAAAATGGTCGAGAGTTTGTGTCGTCTTCATATAAATGGGAAGCGAATTCCTGATCTTAGGACCGACAACAGAGGAAGCGCTACCACCGCATGATAGAAGGTTGCATGATGTGTAAACTAAGTCATTGGAGAAACAAAACGTGAGAGAGTCTTGAAAGGTTTCTGGGAACAAGAAGATCAGTAAGGTGTAAGGACAAGATTGTTGAGACTTTTATATATGATTAAACAGATTTTAAAGTACCGGAGATATGTGGTCATATTTTCTGGTCTTGGACAGAACTCTTGCTGCACAATTTTGGACAGCCTGTAACTTAACCAACAGAGATTTGTTGAAACCAAAACGCAGTGAATTACAGTAAGTCAAGACGACTCGAGACGAATGCATGCATGAGCATTTTCGTCGTAGTTTCATCAATCACATCCCGTACTCTGTTGATGTTTCTAATTTGAGAGTAAGACTGCCTGCAGATCCGTGTGACATGAGCCTCCGCTGATAGGTTGCTGTTCATCATATAACCAAGATTGCGAACACAAGAAGACGGTGAGACCGAAATCCCATCAAGCACCAAATTACGCCCAGTACACAGATGCAAGTAATATGGAGAGCCTATATAAATGAGTTCAGTTTTGTCTGTGCTCAATTTCCAAAAGGTTTCGGCCATCCATCTTCTTATGTCGTCAACACATTTCTCAATGGATTCGGTGGACACTGGGGCATCGAGTGGATTAAAATGAATGTATAGTTGTGTATCATCTGCATAGAAGTGATAGTGTAGGCCGTGGTGGCGGATAATACCGCCGAGTGGTAGAACATATATGTCGTACACAAGTGGGCCGAGAACTGAACCCTGTGGAACCCCAAATTTTACATTGCAGTCACTGGATCGAACGTTATTAACTGCGACACTGAGAGAGCGGCCATAGAGATAGGACTGAAACCATGTAAGTACTGGACCGGATACGCCTATTCATATTTTAGTCTTTCCAACAGAATTGAGTGATCAATTGTATCAAATGCAGCACTAATGTCCAAAAGCACCAAACATGATACCTCCCTACTACCCATTGCTAACAGAAGATCATTCTGGACACGGTGTAGGGCTGTTTCGGTACTGCATATAGGGCGGTAGGCTGACTGATAAATCTAGAAAAGAGTCATCTTCGAGAGATGCTCACGAAGTTGCACTGATACTACCCTTTCAATTACCTTAGAATTAAACGAATGGTTCGACACAGGCCTGTAGTGTTTTAATACTTCGGCATCCTGTTTTCTTCAATAATGGGGTAACTAGTAATAATAATAATAATAATAATGATATACACATTTATATAGCGCCACAATTATAGTTCAGAAGATGTAGAACCATATTCTAAGGCGTTGTACATGTTTTTAGATCTTTCTTGAAAAGGTTGACATTTGACAAGACTTTTAGGTGTTCATGTAAATTATTCCACAAGTGAGGGCCAGCAAATAAGAATGACCTATCTCCAAATGTCTTACACCTATGTTTTGGAACATGTAGAAGCATTTTACCATCGGCCCTCAGGTTGTATTGACACACATTCTTGGTATAAAGGAGTTCTTCTAAGTAGGCTGGTGACATGTTGTTTTGTGTCTTAAAAACTAATAATAAAGTTTTGAAAATTATTCTGTACTTGACTGGCAGCCAGTGCATATCCCTCAGAACAGGAGTGATGTGTTGAGATCGTCATACCCTACATACCACTCGGGCTGATGCATTTATCACCCTCTGCAGACGAGAGTAATGATATTGTGGAAGGTTGAACAGTAAGGCGTTACAATAATCCAAATGTGAAGTTACAAAGGCATGAACTAGGGTTTTGTGGGGTCTTTTGTGAGGAACTGTCTTATCTGTTTAACTTTGTATAGACCCCCGAAAGCCTTATTGCACATATTTGTAACATGTCTGTCCATAGACATGGTAGAGTCGAAGAAGGCACCAAGATTACGTACACTGTTACTTGCACTGATGGCGGAATCTCCCACTTTCACTAAATTGATGTCAACTTTTGTGAGTTGCTGTCGTGAACCAATTATTAGGAATTCATTCTTATCATAATGTATCATTAATTTGTTTGAAACCATCCATGTGCGAATGTCCGAAATACATGATTCAATAGTTTCTAGAGCTTAAGTTTGATCCTTGGTTGATGGTCGAAAAGAGAAATAGACCTGTGTGTCATCAGCATAACCATGGACGTCAGGCAGGCGAGATTCAATGATGGCGAACATTTTTTTGAAATATAGAATAGAAACAGAACAGGACCGAGTCAACTACCCTGTGGGATTCCACATTCAAGATGGAAGTCTTTTGACAGATTACCATTTATTGATACACGCCGCTGTCTATTCTTGAGGTATGATGATAGCCAGCTAGCAGCTACACCATTAAGTCCAAACTCAGAATTCATTGTCTCTAGCTGAGTTTTATGACACACAGTGTCAAAAGCAGCACTAAGGTCTAAAAGAACAAGCAATGTTACCCTTCCAGACTCCATATTAAGGAGGATGCCATTCTGAACCTTGAGTGATGCCGTTTCAGTCGAGTGAAATTTTCTGAATCCAGACGTGTTGGCCGGTAATGGAGCATGCACATCACTATGTAACATTAGCTGGTCAATTGCGGCTTTTTCACACAGCTTAGAGACGAACGGTAAGTTACTCACTGGTCGGAAGTTTTTAAACACAAGTTCCGCACCTTGTTTCTTCAGAACAGGATTAACAATTGCCATTTTCCACGCATCAGGCACATAGCCTTCTAGCAGAGACATGTTGGTCATGTTTATGATAACAGGAGCCAAAGAGTCTACACATGATTTGACAATATATGTTGGCATTGGGTCAAGTTGACATGAAGCATTTGAGGATTCTTTTATTAATTTGGTTCCCTCGTGGATTTCTAATAGTCGAAAAGTTGAAAGCTCTTTTTCTGATGGTCTCTGTTTGATGTCAGTTTTGTCCACATTTATGTTCTGAATTTTTTCCTGAATTAATTTTAGTTTTTGGATGGAGTATTCGCCAAATTGATCAGCTAGCTTTGATGGGCCATCGTGTGGTGGAAATGACACACTTTGTTTTTCTGTACACAGATTTTGAACAACTTTAAACAGTTTTTTGCGGTCACCATTACAAGCTTCAACACATGTTGTGTAGTAAGATTGTCTGGCATCTTTAGTTTGTTGGAGAACTGATTACCTATAGTCTTATATACTGCTTCATCGTTGTAAGATATAGATCTTTCCCGCTCCTGCTTTCGACGATTAGCTTTCAGATTTCTCAGTTCATTGGTAAACCAGGGTATATTTGGGCGAATAATTAATGTTTTTGTTTTCAGAGGGGCAAGCTCATCCAGTAGACAAGACAATGTGTTGTTGTATGATTTTACCAGATCATCCAGGTTAGCACACTGAGAATGCTAGTAAATTCTTCATGCTAGATGGAAAATGTCCTGTTTCTGAGGACTTATTTACAATATTCAGTAAGGAGGGTAGTAAACATGGCAAGCATAATTTAAACAGCTTTGTGGGTATGATGTCCAGATGGCATTGCTTTGATGGTAAACGCTTGATTATTTGAATAAACTCTTCAGAAGACAACAGCCTAAATGAACTAAACTGTTCAGCCACCGATGCAATATCCCTGTCTTGGGACGTGTTCCAATTCTTTGATGGTGCATCTGCGACATCACAGGCTTGATCGGATCTTATAGTTTGAATTTTGTCGAGAAAGAATGATTTTGCGCGGTCAACGGGTGATACATGCTGTGGCAGAACAGTACCTTCCCCCTTGTATAACAGTTTGTCTCGCACGTCAGCAAATATCCGTGGTCGTTTAGAAGTATCGGCCACGATATCAGCAAAGTATTGCTTTTTAGCTTTAGTTATTTTAGGATTAACATGGTCCCTCTGGGTCAAGTAATGCTGTCTATGAACTGAGAGTTTTGTTTTTTGCCATTGCAGTTCTAGTTTTCTCCGACACCTCTTCGCATTCCGAAATTCATCAGTGAACCACGGGGAGGCCTTGTGTTTCACAACACTCTTACGCTGGAGTGGGGCTAATTTGTCTATAGCCGATTGTAATCGACTGTTGAAGGAATGTCGTAGTAGAAGAACGTGTCCGAACTGTTTGGTAATTCTTCTTATTGCATATCGATTAATTTCTTTAACCCTCTTCAAACCTCATGTCAAAATACCAAAAAATTCAAAAAGCTAATTTTGCTCATAATTCAGGGAGAAAATTACACAATCTAGTCGGGTTAGACAGAGATCAATGAGCTCTTTGAAACAAGAATGAATTGGTTAAAATGTGAGTTGGATTGTGGGAAAAACGCATGTGGTTTCAAATTTTGATATTTCGACATCATCGTATAGAGGGTTAATATTATATGAAAAGCCATACAGGAGAAGTCTATACCATAACTGGATATGGCACATCTATTAATTGGTTAATAGTATCGAGTGTCTGATATATGTGAAAATGGCAAGTATCTGCCATCTGGGCGTTAGGGTGTTTGTCAGTTACGGCTATTTGAGTACACCATTTTAAACGTTTGACCATTGTCAGAAAAATACTTGAACACTATTATTAAAAAGATAGGATACAAATATAAATAACCCAATAATTATTTTTTGCGGAATTTTGTTTATATAGAGAGTAATCGCTTGACTGGACTGGTTACGTGAAATAATTCATGATAGGTGAGGGAAGTTGTACAAACACGTGTGCGCGAATGCGCACGAGTGTTTTACAATATAGTCTCTCGATTTAGAAAGGCGTATTGACTTGGGGGCGGCCGGACTTGGGGCGGCCGGGTCGCCGAGGCTTGCTTGAAGTTGGTCGGAAATATTGTTCATTCTGCATGTTTTTTTTTAAATTTTGTGTTGCTAAACTAGCGATGTGCCTGCAATACGGTGACCATTCACTGGTTTGCGTCTTTTCTCCTCCAGTTTGAGTTTGGATAGTAAATCAATGTCATTCTCTGTTCACTTTCGTTTTTTTCACTTTTGGTCGAGAGTCTGAACGAACTGCACAGTTTTTGCGTCTTCGTCCACAACATTGAACAGGAAACGAACTTGTTGACGTTTTCAGTTAGTACTATAGCCTTTACATTTCACGTGCATCGGATCGGCTTCGATTCCCGAAATTGTGCGGCTGTTCCTCAAACTGCATTCAACACGAACGAATGATGCACTGAAAATATCACGTTGTCACATCGCATTATTACTGAAAAAAATATCGTGAAAATAAGCTGTTAACGTGGCGCCATTTACACGGTTATAGCCTAATGGTACACTGTGTTGTTAGTGGCAGAAAACAATTTACAAGCACAAAGAATCTAAATAAATACAAATAATATGTATCCAAGTGTATTAAAGATGTCATCGAAATTAAAATCATTTGTGTAACGTAAATTACCAATTGTACGTTACCGAACGCCACAAATATTATATAATGATTCTGAAACTGGCGTTTATGTCGGATTTACGGCTAGTTTCTGGAGAAAAGCTTGAGCATAAAGTACTTTTATGGACCGACATATGTGGAAAAAGGATTGTGTGAGTGAAATATTGCATTGACATTCACCTCATTGGTAAGCTGTTCATAATGTCAGTGATACAAATTGTTTCGCTACCAATATCTCCCTGTATACAAAGCCACGAGCGTGAGTTTTCCAACGCCGCTGGCCTCTCAATGTATGTTTTCCTCCATACCCAGGCCAGATATTGTAGATCTGGGATATATGCCCAACTCCATAGGTGGGGATGTGGCAGTCAATTAGAACTGTGGGGAAGTTGGTTTCAACTCTGGAAGTTCCCCCAAAATCTCTAAGCCACCATTGAGTTTGGGTATAGCTGAAGAGAATGATGAATAGCTTAGTGATTTATTTTATCCATCCATCGCTCGCCTCGAAAAATATGCTCATCTATGAGTGAATAATGTAAATGCAGATATATTGGCAACACTAGGTTCCTCCTATCAACTTGGTGCATTTCTTTGCGAATATTGATAGTCGATTAGAACTAGCGGGCAGTTGATTTCAACTCCGAGGATCCCCCCAAACACCTGAGCCGCTACTGAGTTTGCGTATCTAGACAGCAAATGTTTCATCGGTTCTTAAATGTTTTACAATGATATCTATGAGCAGCTTCTTGTTCTCAGTAACAGTGGCTCGGAAGTGGTGAAGTAATGATAAGTTTACATTTTTGAAAAACGTTTTCGTCAGCGCTATTTGCGCTTGCGGTGCACTAAGTGTTATAATCATTGTACTTTTCGAAAACAAGGTAAGTGTCTCCGCAAACAAGTTTCTGTTTCTGTTTTACCTAATTCTGGAATCCTTCCACGAACTCATCGACAGTCGGGAGGGGGGGGGGGGGGGGGTAATTAGTTGGTTGCTGACAAGTGAGGTATCCGCAAAAGTGTAAAACCGTCAATAACAGTACAAATGAAGATTTTTGTCATTTTCTGATTGTCTTGAAGATACTGTAACAGGCGTTGAGTTTTACAAGACCGACTTAATGTGAACTGGCACATTCATTAGAAAGAACGACTCTCATGTCTACATCAAGAGCTTGATTGGAGGCCCATCAGTGTGGAGTCGATGAGATAACAATCGAAAAGCTTCGGGTAACCAACCTGGTCGACTTTCTCGTCGACGACATCGTCTCCACAGGCTTTGGTATGGCTTCGTAGAAACCAAGTGGACCCCGATCCAATCGTTCGGCGGCATTTCTTCTCGCGTTGCACTCTCCTTTGTGCTGCTGGGGAGGATTCACGGGTGAATTCTCTCATTTGAGAAATATCCTGAACAATACTACATTGAAACAACCCGAAGAATATTCTTTATGACAAGAAAGGGCGATTGAATGGAATTCAGAAAAGGGTATAAGCACACCCTCGCTCGTTGAGTGATCAAACTTCACTGGATAGCGGATGACACGCTTGGAAATTGCCGCTTTCTAAAAGACGTTTTTTCACCGCCTCGTTGAATCGCGTGTTTTCTAACATCCCTCTTTATATTAGCACGAGAAGGGAAAATAATGTTTTCAAGATGCCCTGATGTCCGGTGATTAATTTGTTTGCAGTCTGTATCGGTTTTGACGAGGAAAAAACTCAATCTACCGATCTTAAATACTGACGGGTAGATTTTCCTATTTTCGCTGTAAAAAAAATCTCCAAGGCTGCCCGTTCGGCAGCCGGTGAAATCTCAGTATAGAAGGTCTATACCAAAAAGAACCGAAGAGAAAGCTTTGTACGTGAAAACGCACATTAACCAGAAATCGGGGCTTGGCGACTGGATTAGTATCACATCTTTTCCTATCAATGATTTTTGTTGCATTTTGTGAGTTTGCTTTTTGCTTCTTTCGTTCAATTCACCTTTTGTGTTAACTGTCTTTTTTAAATAATTGTATTCTTTAAAATAGTGCATAGAGGCCTTATGTTGTTTTCTAAAACAATAAGTAACCGGGAGCGTTACTCACCTGGGGATCATATCTGATATCTTGAATAAGCAAACAGATGAGTCCTATTAATACGTTGATTGCTCGTGCCCTCACGTTTTTAAAACTACCGAGAACCATTTAAGTTTGACAAAACAGCCGCTTCGCATGTATACTAAGATACAAACACAACCACATACAGTCACGCTCAGAAACACATATTCCTATATTGGTATTTGAAAATCTATGCCTTTGTTTCTGTATATACACCAGCTTCTTTCGGTCCCTCGTCTCTTCGATCAATCTGATGGAATGTTTTGTTGTACTTCAGTAGAAAGTTCTTCAGAAAATAAATTTACTATCAACGAGAAGCGATCGTTCCAATTAATTACATAAACGGGAAAGCGCAATGCCCTGTACACACCTTTTTTCTGCAAGGAGCGATATCCTGTTCACCGGATATTTCTGATTTTCTGTTATTTTGTCCATTTTAACGGATATCGCGATTATTTAAGTATTAATTCAGAAAATACTACTTTTGATCTTCTACGTGGCGAAGTGAAGAATAGGCACATGGCCATTATTCCAATAAGGCAATGCAAAGATAACACATAAAATCTACCTTCGTGTTGAATGGCGTCGAAAAACGAATTAAATCAGCTGGAGTGTTGATTTTGCTACCAAAATTGAGTCAAATGTTCGAGATCCAAACTTTGAGAGGCTAAAAGAAATTTTTAGTTGTAGTTTAGTTACTTTTCAGAATATCAGAAAGCACATTTCTATTGCGTTGACACTTGTTTTCAACCACAACTTTTGGTCGATTAAGACACGGGAATAACAACTATTACCTACGTACTGCATGTGTTAGTACATAACACGAAGACAAACACCTATACCCCGATGGATTTCCACTTTTGAAGACTCATGATTGAAGGAAACCAATACCTTGAAGTTCACATTGGAAGTGCCTCTTTAAATCATTTGTTCACGCACTTTTAACCAAGATATTCTACCAAACTATCTGATGACGCAACCACAAGCTACTAGGGAAACCTAGCATTCTCGTCGTCTCGGGGAAAACATCCGGAGTACCGTAAAATTCGGTTGCAAACATTAATCATAATTTCCAGAGGAGGGTTTGCTTCATACGTTGTCGGGATTGCACATAATGAAAAAGGAAAAACAGGAAAGAATGTTAATTATGGACTGCATATGCTTATTTGGGTAACAATATTGATACAACGTTCTTGACGATTCGACTGCCGGAACGTTTACAACATCTGCCTTATACTATGATTACAACACCATAATTTATTTCATGAGACAATAATCCACTGAGCAGATAGTTGTACAGAACAAACACACCCAACGAACGAACAGGGAGACTGCGGTGGATTTACATGCAGCAATACCAGATCTGCATTTTTTCTTTCTGTTGAAATGCATGTGGTTGTGAAACTACACGTCCAGGTATGTGTAGAATATTCGGGTCTTCATTTCATTAACACATGACCTAACAACAAAGGTAGACGACACTTTCAAACAAAATTCTTGAATAAGTTTTTTTTTTCCATTTGTTGCGTCAAGAACACAGCTTGTGGCCCCTCATTGGAACGAGCTCAACGTTCCTCTAAGGTCTCATAAGCTATGTTTCTGAGAGAAAACAAATATTTAAAAAATGGAAATTGAATGGTGATTTCTGCGAATAGAGCTGTCCGGTTTTGGTTGGGCCGGTTGGGTAAAGGGTTAGAATCAACAAAATACTTTACCATTCTCCTCTCAAGCATGTACGTTATCTGTGATATGGAATGAGACTCAACGTTTGCTAGTCCACAAAGGGAACAAGTTCTCGAAGTAGATAAGCAGTGTTTACGTCCTTCGTTCCTTTTCTCTGTCAATGTGTAAATGGATTGTTTGGTCAATTCCTTAGTTTAGACGAACAACTTAAGACTTGAATAACTGTCAGCTTTTCTTTCCACTCTCCATGAATCCAAGAATCAATACTTTAAAACTTTTGCAATTGTATTTCCTAGAATTGTATTTTCTACCTATTAATATAACTGACAAAAATGAATCGTTAGCAATTTAAAAGATATGGCATTTTGTCAAGTGGCAAATTGCCAGATCTGTGTAAATATTTTAACCCATTTAATGTCATAACTAGAAAATACAATTCTTGAAAAACAATTGTAACGGTTTTATAGAATTGGCCCCAGTATATAGCTCATGACCTCGCACCGAAACGAGCTGGACTATCAGTATATTCTTTCTTGCAAATGATGTATTTTGTACCTAGCGATTGACCATATTATAATTTGAAGTTACCTTTGGTATTTAATTTTGCTTTCAGGCTCTGAATATCGAAAGCAGTGGAGCCATTGGGGGAATCATCATAGGTAAGTTTCAAAATAAAACATACGTTGTTGTATAGGAAGAAAACACTCAAAGAAAGTTATTGGAAGGGAATAAATGGAAGTAACTACGTCAGTTTTTGAAAAGTGAACATGCAACTACTTCAGGCGGGTATGGTCTTTAACGTGCTACGAAATGTCAGTTGTGCAGTTGGATGGCAGTTTTAAGAACTTCAAACCACATACCAACATGGCCACTTCGGATCAATTATAGATAAATTGATAAACACCAGCATTTTACAAACACAACCAACTGCACGTCACTACAATCGAATATGTTCTATGTTTTACAATGTTTGGAATAAATTTAAGTGAAGTTAATAATCTAAAATGGGAACGTGCGCAAGCAGCTCGTAGATATAATTTCTGTGGTATGCAGAGCGCAAGCATTAACCCTTTACCCAACGTAGCGGCTAAAAGCGACCAGCACTATTCACAAAATGAACATTTAATTTGTATTATTTTTCGTATTTTGCGTCAAAAACAGTCATTATGATCCCTCATTTAAAAGACATCGTTCCAGTGAGGAGTCATAAGCTATGTTTTTGATGCAAGAAATGAAAAAAAAGTTATTCGGGGATTTTGTTTGCAAAGAGTCGCCTGTCTTTCGTGTTAAGCAAATGGTTAATTTAGTGTAAAAAATAAATAGTCGTGCTGCAAAAACCTGTTGGATAATGCAGAGAACATGTTGCGTTGTCTTATTGATTATAGCTATATAAAGCTGGGCTCGGTGTGGCAAAGGGAAAAAACTGTAATTTTTAGAAGAAATATAATTTGTGTATTTAGCGCCTACAAGTTCTCCATCCATCCAATGCAGACTGTGCGAAAGTTACTACCATTGATTCGCCAGCCAATTTGACTTCTAATACTAAAGTACGCCTTTGAAGGTAGCTTTGTTGCTCAACATTAAAGACACATTATAGTTCTTTCTTGTGCGGCATTTTTAATCATATGGACCATAACATATTGGTTTATAAAATAAAACGAACACGTTTCTTCAAGAGAAAAGACCTTCCTCCAATTTGAAATTTGTACTCATATTTGTAGAGCATTCCGCTACCACCAAGCCATGTTGAATTGGTTTCATTATATTATATATACAGATTCAAACATATTTCGTGCATAATCGCTTAGCGTGGTGTCAGTTGAAGAGCAATTTGGTATTCCGTTCGTTTTGAGACGTTCATGGTACTTACACGCAAACTTGCAAAGATGAGTTTGTTTTATTTTCATTCGTCTTTCTTCGCCCAAAACAAATCGTATTCCCTCTCCCATTCGCCGAAACATATATGTCCCTCCAGGTACGTATTCCACCCTCAGTTACAAGTCCGCTGAGTGGAATCAATTATAAAGGGATGTTTTGGGAAGCAAATAAGGAGAAAATAAAATAAATACAAACATTAACTGTTCGGATTTGAGTACGATTTATCCACTCGTGGGCCTCGCGGATTATTTCACGCGGCCAGCGCCGCGTGAAATAATCCTCGGCGCGCCCCACTGGAGGATAAAAATCGAACTCGAATCCCCGCAGTGAACTAGAGTCTATGTAGTATTACTTTAATGCATTCCCCCGAGATGCCATAAAATTCGATAAGGCACTAGAAAGACAAAAAAGCATATCTTCATCACCGAAAGATTAAAAAACAATCGTCATGAACTATAAATTTTATATACTCCGATTACAGCATTGTCACGTGTGTCTGCAACAACAAAAAATAATTTAAATAATGGAAAATTATGTTTAAATCAAAAATGAGAGGGATAAAACAATTTCTCATTTTGGAAAATTTTCAGAAGTTTAATGTGTAAGAAAGACGACAACAGCGCTATGCTTTTACGCTAAGATGACTAAGATGGATTTTTTTGAATTAATGATACCTAAATGCTGTATGATCTGTTGTTGTTTGTTAGATTTTTATTTGTCAATACTCTTGAAATTAGCAACAGTTAAAACTAGAAGTCCTGTCACGAACAGTGCGCTTATCTGGGCTCAATTGCGCGTAGGAATTGTGCGCAATTGTCATATCTAGTGGCATCCAAAGCATGCCAGGTTCTCCTGGTTACTCATAGCAAACTCAGGCAATGTTTCTGCCAATGGACATCCAGATTGCCCAGAGGTCCATTGACTGAAACATTGCTTGTGCACAGGCCATACGTTCAGAATTTGACAGCCTTACTTTGGCCATAACGCGTAGATTAACGTTCAGATCGACGTGCTATTTGTGCGCATTTCATTACAGGACTTCTAGTTTTAACTGTATGCCACAGTCAGAGAATGATAAGATAACCGACACCTTTCGTATGAATATCCTGATAATTTAAATTTTACTCCCGGGGGTATAAAGAAGCTGATTTTATCATTTGTGTGTGTTCAGCACACTCAAAATGTTTCTGGTGCTCAATCAAAGCCTGCATTATTCAAGTGCACCACATGCCACAATCCTTCACGCCTACAGATAGAAATATGTGAATATAACCATGTTGTGAGAAGTTGTATCACATCCATTTGTATATCACTGGGGTGTCGTTCGAATCTGAGGAGCCCGTGTAGCATGGATGGGTCTATGCGTTGCGGCTCGTTAACAATGCTGCCGTTTGAGTAATTCTCTTGACAATGTCGTTCTGAAAGATTGTTGTCGTAGGCAGTGAAGGTTATAGTGTTGACTGTAAAGCTATCGGGTTCAGGGCTTAGTGATGCTGTAACACTGAGCCAGTAAATGCCGTTTACTGTGAACGTCTTTTGTATTCGTGGCGATCCACTTTTCGTGATTTTTGCGGTACATAAACCCTCCAGATATAGAGGATCACAAAACTGTCGGTAGAAATTACCTACCAAATGTGTTGCCGCCTTCCAAAGTAGCAGATGGCGACGCATTGTAACACTGATTACAGTGGGGGATTTTATGGTCTCGCCCCACCACCAGAACACCACACAATATAATTATATATTTACTTCCTGCAATACTGAGCTGCTTGTTGATATAGTCACATCCTCGTCAGCTAACTTGTAGATGGTTAGCTACCAATTTACTCGTGTATTGTGTTGCGACCAGCCAATTTATCTACCGTCGAAAGGGCCTTTTTTGTTAAACCGCGAAAGTTTATAACAGTGGAATTAAAGCATTTTACAGTATTTGAAAATATGAACATTAACACCTTTCGCCTCTCTCAAGCTCCGCGGTATGTATTTTCGAAACAGCTTAGTAACTCAAAACTTGATTTTCAAAACATGCAGGCATATCAACAGCAGTGATACCAAAGCGCATGTATGAGCACAATGACACATGACACGACAGATATTTTGCTGCTTTTTCTTCTTCGATGAATCCTGATTGGAATAGAGACATCCATTATTCATTTTTAATCTTTCGCGTTTTTGTGTCCGCAAATTGCAATTGTGTCACTCACAAATAAAGTAGAAAATGTGAGATGAGAGGTCAATCGATTGATTGTCTTGTACCCGATAAGAATGAAAATCGCGTAGTGAATGAATAAATTTAAGTTGTGTTATATTGTTCCCTTGTCCAGTACAGCCTCTTTGGACTGGTCACTTTCCACGGGTGGGCAATATTTCCACGGTCGCAATAATATTAAATCCCATACACTAATTATCGGGGCATCATTAAACATTTCATAAATGAAGCACCGGGTACAACCATTTGTGTTTTTCCTAAATCAAATTTTGCAGATGATAATTTGTATTTACATCACTGGCCAGGCGTGGATTACGACACCAGTCCACGGCGACTGTACTGTATGATCTGCAAACACAATGTCCAGAAGCTATTGAGTACCACCGTGATGAAATATGTCCAGAATATATTTTAAAATGTTTCTTTCAGTTGAGGAACCGTGCATGGTATTATCAACGAACAATATTGACCTGCCTGGATGTCCGTAATACATGATTAGCTTCTTTTGAGACATTTGAGCCACTGTGTTGTTGTATAAATCATTTTGCAGCCGATAGGATTTTCTTGTTCACCTTTCCGCGGTGGTCACATCAAATAAAGTTATTCTACATTACTCTAATAGTTTGGCCTCTACGGATTAGGTTGGAAGTTTGCGATATGTTGTGTTTGTAGCTCTTCGGCAACGTCAATAACTTATTCACATGTTTCAAATATGAGGGACGTTTTGTGTAACTTTATGCCTCTTAACCTACGACCTTAATATATAATCAACTTTTTAACGCGACATTAGGTTCCGGCGAAAAATGATTTTTCCCTACAATCGAATCAGCCGAAAAGGTTCGAAGTCGAACCGAATCTCGAATCGAATGCAATTCCCAATTGTAACGATACCACGACTGTCGTACTAATACTTTCGATCGCTAATGTGAACCTGGTAACAATATACGTACTGCACCATCAAACCACAAGTATGAGGAGGTGGACCTGTTTCTTCTTTCTGAATCGCGCAAATTATTCACGTGCCAGCCAGTGGTATTCCGTATAGAAATGTCTGCATGGACCAATGCAAGGACCCGATGTTCAATGTACTTTCATTAATATTACAACTAACATATTGCAATGAACTTTCATTAATATTACAAACGAATATTGCTTTGAATGGATCACTACCACAATGAGTTTTGACATTTTCTCTTCTCAATATTCTGATGGTGGCTATTCATTCCGCGGTTATCTTAGCAACGAGACTACATTGAAATGTAAATTGACAAGGAATCACCAAGGTGGTCGAAGGAAAGGTAATATATTGTCCCTTGTTTAGATCATGGCTCCAGCTGCAATGCTACTGCGTTGCAGATGGCGCTTTTTTCCACTCAAGGGGCGATAGATTGTACAAACTAGACGTAGCCAGCACTATCTCCACTATCGTACCCAGTTAGTCTAGTTCCACATAAAATTTGCAGGATCAGATGTCATCTTCAGGAAGTCGACAGTAGAGCGAGGCTTGAAATTTAAACCAGTCTGGGATTCGAACTGATTCGAATAATCGAGATGGATTCGAATCAAATCGGATCAGTGAAACCGATTCGAATTTCGAATGTTCGGCGGGCCCGAGTGACGCATAGTCGTTTATGGTTTCATAACCATCTATCAATATCTTATATTATGCTGTGGCTAGGGCCATATTACAAACATAAATATTGGTATTAAGGCACTGGCACGCTTGCAATGGTGTCGTGGGTATACGGCTACTTATAAAAAGGGGTGATATACGGTGGATATCAAATGCGTGAATGTTAGAGCTGAGAGGGTTTGATTTTTCAGATTCACCTTCAGTTTCGCGAAGTTCGGTGTCAGGAAAAACCTCGATTTCGGTTCATATTTTCTGTGTGTTCAAATTATATTATACATGACACTTCACGCCCTTAACTTAAAAACAATAGTTTGAATGAGAGAACTCACTAAAAAAGCTCTACCTCTAAGTTTGTCTTGTGGGTTCAATTCCCCTTTGATCATTTTCATGGGTTCTAGGGGATCAGTTGCTAAGCCTGTTGAGAAAAAATACATACATTATGGTACCAAATGAATAAAGCTACTCTAATCTATGTTGATTTCTCATTGTCACATTTTGTTCCCTATTGATTCGTCCAGAAGCTGAGTCAACACGGACGAGTCAGTAAGGAAGAAAATTTGGAAATGCAAAAACGCAGTATTCGCCACTTTGCCAGATAGACTAAGTGACGAGAGTCCATTGGGGCCTCAGATTTAATTTACCATTTTATGCAAACATAGTAAAACCGTTTGTCCGGATTTCGCTGGGTCCTGCGGTTCGGTTTCCTGGCTTGCCTCAAAAACAGGAGCGAACAAAAAGAAAACAGCCCAGCTCTGGAGGATATCAACGATTATTTCATGGGTGGTCGCGAGAAATGTGTATTTCCATGCGCTCAAAAGCATTGATTTCCGTGTTCACAAATGCCATAATCTCTGATATCCAGACAAGGACAGTAGATGTTCCCTTTTATACACCCTTTGGTGAAATAAAATGCACGCTCGATATGGCTATAGGTGAGTCATTCGAACCACAAATTGTCTGATCGTTGTTTAACCATTCTTCTGTTGTGTGACTAATTTTAAACCCACGCTGGAAGTTTTAGTTCCCTCGTACTTGCTGCACATTATTACTTTCCAAAGTGTGATTTACTGGGATTTCCGGGTTTGATTATAAACGATAACTTCACAAGTGAAATATGCAATTAACAATTGGGTCATGTATTCGTGCGCGCAAACGAAGACACTTTGCCCTGGATGTAATGGGGACTTCATTGTTTTGTTTTGTTTTGTTTTTGTTTTTGTTTTTTTTTTTAACCCTTTACCTACATGAAAAGCAGACGACACTTGCAAAAAAAAAATCTTGAATAACTATTATTTTCATTTTTTGTCTCACAAACGTAGGTTATGACCCTTCATTGGAACGAGCTCGTCGCGCTCGTTCCAATGAAGGGTCATAACCTATGTTTTAGAGACAAAAGATGAAAAATATAATAAAAATTAATTGAAGATTTTTGAGAACTGCACTGGCCGGTTTTGGTTGTTACGTTAGGTAAAGGGTTAAATAATACAATTATCATTAATAATGAAAAGTAATAAACAGAGTAAGCGCTTGACTGGACTTGTTATTCATTCGAGGGGAGGGACTATATTGTAAAACACTCGTGCGCATTCGCGCACTCGTGTTTGTACAACGTCCCTCACCTCTCATGAATTATTTTACGTAACCAGTCCAGTCACGCGATTGCTCTCTATATCGCTATATGTTCACAGATGGGCCAAAACTATTGTAGACTGATCATGTTGTAAGCATTTAATGAGATGCAAGCATTTATCATAGAAAACAAATATTCTATTGAAGTCCTGCGTTATTGAATTAATTTTCATGGACGACAACCTTGATAATGTAACATGGATTTCTGACGTTAAACGTCGTGCTACCTTGAAAACGATTTTCTATATCTAACACCGAGGAGATACCAAATTTTATTACTTTGACATTTTTTCGATAATTTGCAGCTTAGTGTTAACAAAACAATGTATCAAATTGCAATATGTGCGAGGGAAGATGTTACATCCTGGAGTCAAAAAGTTGTTCTCCAAAGCAACTGTTATAAACAGTGGTCTCTATCATTACATGTTTCTGAAACAAAGTACATCTTCACGATGTCACGGCACCAGAAAACTAATCCAGAAATGCGGTTTTCAGTTCTTGAGCAAGTCTGGACATGTATACATAACATAATACAGCTTTTTTGAAAAGCACTGGTCCTAATGTTTACACCCTGTCTATAGTCTTTTCGGGTATGCAAATAACTTATAATACCTAATAGATCAGTTACATTTGACCTCGTTTTTCTTTCTGAACCCGTAAATTGAGTGGCTGAGAGCCGGTCGGCTCCGTGCTCTAATCTCAGGTAAATTCGATCTCACCGTGCTCTAATGGTGAATTAGAACATGTCTGTATCCACGCTATGGGCGAGCAACAGCGCTAAACCGCTCCTCTCAAAGATCGAACACACCTCGAAGTTATTTTCTATGGCAACTGTTGTTAGATGTAATCCAGTATTCACTCAAAAACTCCTGTATTATTTTGAAAAAAAACAAGAGATAAATATCGATCACCCGCCTTCTTGATTCTGTTTAACATATTCTGAAAGTTCCTTCAGAATATTTGTTACTGTTCTTGAGTGGTATTTTAGTCTCATGATTTGAAGAATGTCACAAACACAACAGTAAACAGTACGAGATGGCTTTAAAAGTAAAACTTCGTACTGTAAGTTAATTATCGTAACTTAAGAACGCAGTGTTTTATATTACGATATAGGCCTCCTTTGTGGTGTATATCACGTGCAGAAACACCATCGGTGAAAGATTTATTCAACTTGACAGCCAAAACTTCTGATCAACAAAAGGAACAGATGTTCAGTTTGAAAACTGCTCCTTGTTTCTTTTACCACTTAATTTCCTGACACCACAGAATAAAACTGAATGATCTCCCTTCTCTCTTTAGAACTATTTCGTCACCTGAGTCACGAATCGAACACATCCTGTAAATTCGATCATGGCAAATAGACCGGGATCGAAAATTACATTTTTTTTTTTGTTTTTCTTCAAAGAAAACGGGTTTAGATAATTTTTTCACTTCTAACAATGACAGGAATTACAATGGAGATAAACGTCTCTTGTTTCGTTAGACATTCGGCAGTTTGACTATGGAAAACCATTTGTTAACTCGCCCCTTTGGGGCTCATTGACAAATGGCTTTTCACAGTCAATTTCCGAATGTCTAACTCGAGGGAGGTTTATCTCCTAAATAGACTCGGTGTTCACATTACTTAAATACCTCTGGTCCACAGAGTATACCCGAGTCCGTGCATTCTGTTGATTTAACAATGAACCGGGTGTAAATAAGCTACCCACCTCGCTATTGGTATTTCATGAAATCGAGCAAGCTGTCACGTGCTATTACACCTCAGTGCCACTCAACGCGCGGTGCAGGTTGTTCTAATTCATGATGAACATCAGCTTGGTTGGTGACTACTGTTTTACCGACATAAGTGACCGTTCGAGAACGTTTACATGATATGTTTTTTCTTTAATGTTTTTATGTGACAAAGGGTGTAGTTGTGAAGCTCGCATCTCATGGGCATGTTGGACTAATGGCATGTTGTCCACGTGCCCAGAGATCTACACATTGGTCACGTTAACATATATATATCGCCTATGTCAAGCAGAAATTCCAGGCATAGTCTTTACACCGCACTACTGGATTGAAAACTGTGAAATTTTTGGAGGGTGGCCTCCACGGGAGTCGATCTCGGGTCTACGACACCCAATTGCCTGGCCATAAATGCTCTGTCACCATACCAACTGAGCCAACGGCAACCCCAATATTACGGCACATCTCGGAAATTAGGAATTCTTGAAATCACCGGGATGTTTAGTGACTTAATTCACCTTAGATTTCATTCGATTACTAAACTTTTAAAGGTTTTTTTTTCTGAAATCACTAAAATAGAATGTCAGGGCTTTTAAGAAATGACTAAAATGGCGATTGCTCGTCCTTTGACCCTTGGAACCCGAGAGGGCGCTTTTCCCGACAGGAACATTCATGTAATACGTCCTATTTCATAAAATCATCCTCACTTTTAACAGACATAACTTCCCTGGAAAGATATGTAGGTTCTAAACCAATTCGAGCTTCACAATCAAACGTTAGGGAAATTGTCCTTCTGTCCTTTCATAACACTAGATATTAATTCAGAAACCATTATCACTTTGGGGAACACTGGTGAGACATTAGTTGAAAACCATCCTCATACGCATGTTTGCCAGTAAAGGGTCGTGAAATACAAAACCCAGGTGATCTCCTTCAAGCCCGAAGCTAGTGGGGATACCTGGAGACGCGTTAGCCCCATGACCATATCTGTCGGGAAATTTTTTTGTCCGTCGGGAAAAAATGCGGATCGCTCGAATACCAAATGTATTCTCTTTGAGCCGTTAATTTGAAAAAAAAATAACCTTCTCAACACTTTAAAAATATAAAACGCAATTTATTTTAACTGTTTTTTTCTCTTGGATCAAGGATTTCAATACCCTCTCGCAAAATAATCGCAAACTTCACATACAGGTTTATCATCTTTCTTTTTCGCCACCACGATCGGGTCATTCTTCTATGCTCACATATTCCATATTCCACCGATTGATCATCGGTTGTCTGGCCTTTCTTGATTTTTGCAGATTTTCGAACTGTACTAGGCAGATACTGAATGAAATACAGCAATATTCTAGTCATTTCGTGAACTGACTGATTGGTTTAATCGTTTCATGAAATGTCTGACCTCACAATCAAACTGTAACATGTACACATATCTACCCATGTGATGATTACCTGTGTTTTTTCCGTATAGAGTAATAGTGCATATTCACATTTAATGAAGATCAGGAATCCTGGCAGAAAATATTCACAAAACTCTGCCACCACACAGAAATTGTGTAATGGAACCGGGCTGATTCACAAAACTAATGGTAAGAAATGCCATGTTTTCCACATGTCACACTAATAACACGCGCGGCGTATGCGCAGTGACACCACATATCACTTCGTAATGACGTTACAGCAAGGCCGTCTACGCGGGGTACCAGGAAAGCCGAACGTGACGTCACTGAGTAGCGAGACTATGACGTCACACATGAGATCCTGCATGATATCCTGTAACCTAGCTTTGAAAACCACATTACATACTTCTTACGGAAATCGCGATATCTTTCAACTTCCTGGTTAAATTTTTAGTCGAGTTGTGACGAAGTCAAACTCGACTTATAGTTTGATGAATGGCGGGCGGGTTCGGCTGTGCGGCTGGGCGTCGTTTTTGTTTCCGGACGATAACTTGATAATGATTCGATCCATGTTCATGAAACTTCACAGGTAGGTTGGTCTAGGTGAGAGGAAGAACCCTATTTAGTTTGGACTCACTAGGTCAATGGCGAAGGTCACAGTGACCTTGAACATACTAAATCAAAACAATTGGTTTCCGGATGATAACTTGACTATGGTTGAATAAAACTTCATATGTTGGTTGGCCTTCGTGAGAGGAAGAAGTCTATTTATTTTGGACTCGCTAGGTGAAAGGTCAAGGTCACAGTGGCCTTCAACATTGTACACCTGTAAACAATTGGTTTCCGGACGATAACTTGATAACGGTTCGACACATGTGCATGCAACTTCATAGGTAAGCTGGCATCGGTGAGAGGAAGAACTCTGTTTATTTTGGACACACTAGATCAAAGGTCAAGGTCACAGTGACCTTGAACATAGTAAATCATAAACAATTGTTTCCAGATGATAACTTGACTGTGGTTCAACCTACATTCATGGAACTTCATATGTAGATTGGCCTTCCATAGTGGAAGAACCCTGTTTATTTTGAACTCGCTAGATGAAAGGGCAAGGTCACAGTGACCTTCAACATGGTAAATCGTAAACAATTGGTCTCCAGATGATAACTTGATAATGGTTTAACCCACATTCATGCCACTTCATAGGTATGTTGGCATTGGCGTCAGAAAGAGCCCTATTTATTTTGGAATCCCTAGGTCAAAGGTCAAGGTCACAGTGACCTTGAACATAATAAATCGTAAACAATTGATTTCCGGATGATAACTTGATAATGGTTCCACCCACGTTCATGAAACTTCATAGGTAGGTTGGCATTGGTGTCAGAAAGAGCCCTATTTATTTTGGAATCACTAGGTCAAAGGTCAAGGTCACAGTGACCCTTCACATAGTAAATTGCGAACAACTGATTTCCGGACGATAAGTTGATAATGATTAAACCCACGTTTGTGCCGTCACAACGCGACATTGGATCGGTGATCCTATCGGCATTTTTCATATTTATGAGATGGGACTTTTCAGAATGCCATCAAAAGTACAGGCTGAGTTACTTCCAACGTTTTCGGGTGGATTCTTCTGTAATTTGGTAGAAACACCCACAGTTATGCTACGGATGCCCCATCGATGTTACGTTTAGAAAATTCCCAACTATTCAAGCCAGTGTAGGTAAGGGTAACACCTGGTGGTTATATGGATGATATGAACTATATATAATTTAACTGAGGCATGTGCATGCATTCTCTCGGATCTCCCATTCAGTGAGATTTATGTGTTAAAACGGGAAGCACATTAATGTGTTCCAGTCGCAGTCATTGTTGAAAAGCACTGATAGCTGAGCAAAAGCAGGATTATCTCTCGCGAACAACGTTACAAAAATGTTCAAATTTCGAATATTGGACACGAGTTTGGATTTGAGTGCGAACAAAATAGTGCTCAGATCATGCCACCTCATCTTCGGGTAACATTACTTCCGCGGCAATGAGTGTTGAAATGCAACCGATTGGAGTCGCACTATGTAAACGGTGTCCTCGACGTGAAGTGATTTCCAACACAATGTCAAATAATTCCGTTACAGCAAAAACAATAACAGACACCGCATGTTCAACAATGCCAAATGTTACCTCTTTAATGCCATAAATGTAATTAAAATCTGTCAAAATTTAAAAATGGTTATATTTAAAGAAGTCCAAAGATCGTTGAAAAATAGCCCACCAAACTGTGGCAAAGAACGAAAATGGACACATTTTTACGAACTCAGGCGAATCAACTTTTTGATCCAAACACAAATGGTAAAAAATAATATGGGCAAACATTTACGTGAATCAGTTATTATCGCGCCATTTGTGAAAATTCGCTTCACAAATTACTGTAAATTTGAAGTGTTCTGTTTTTCAGCTGTGATTGGGGGCGCGGTGGCGTTGCAGTAACCGGTTCTCGACAGATCACCGAAGTTAGGCAACGTCGATCCCGGTTAGTCCTCGAATGGGTGACCATCTGAGCGATCGATTCGGACTCCCGCGTTGTGTCCTTGGGCAAGGCACTTAACCCCGATTGTCCACATGGGGGCACGATGACGCCGTGTACTAAGGCGTACTGCACGTCGATGGTGCGCATGTCTTCAACCAATCTAAACCTGCCTGTGCTGCAGTGCGAAGTTACGATGTTGGGGAGCTTGCAGCTGCTCTTCGTAGCTAGGTTGTTCTCTCCGGGTACTCCGTCTTCCTCCACCCGTAAAACTGTCACGGTCATGATTAACCATTGTGCATGCGTATGTGACCTTAAACGCCAATAAATAAATAAATTCTACGGTGATTGGTGGTAAGAATAGCTTTGGGTATACTGTCAAAATCGGTATTCTTCTCCAAAAGGACAGTAGATCTAACAAAAAATTACCTTCAATCTCAAGAAAATTACAATACAAAAATTGCCTTCTCTGTAAGGTGTGTATGGGTGTTCTCAACAAAACACAACACGCTAAATCAACTGGTATGGATTAATATTCAAAACCAAGTGATTTTAGAGCGCAGAATGACCCACTGACTGGGGTTGGGGAAAGCTTAATTTGTGAAGACAAAGTGTCATATTTGGCAGAGCGGTGAATTCCGGAATCCCTTTATATAACCTATGAATAAATACCATAGCCTAATTCGCGACCGTAACAATCTATGTGTATGTGCCTGTGGTGACAAAGAAACATAATCCTTACTCTTCAACCCCAATTCGTTATTTCTGGGTGTAAATGAGAAAAACTGAAGAAATTTTGCGACAATGGAATCAGAGTTTAAAGCGATGCCTGTGACTACAGTACGTTTGATGAGTAATATTTATCTAAATCAGACATCACTTTGACTATTATAATCCAATTCATGTTTAAATTGGCCACTTAGTCACTGTGGTGAGTGACTGTCATCGTTTTGGGGTCAAAATGAGTGATTCTATAAGACAGCTGGTGAATTGTGGAATTCCGGCCCATGACTCAAAATAATGAGAGAGACATGAAATTCTGTTGCTCAGCTGTGAGCTGCTTTTTGGTATTTTCTGGTGGTTTTCCTCATAACCCATTTTGTAAGAGAAAAAGAGTGAAACTTTTCCATCAAACTATTGGAAAAGCCCACGGAAATATACGAGAACGGAATCTTGCCCGACAGCCTTATAATCCAACTTGGCCCATTCGCCAGAGAAACATTGAAGTCAACCAGAGCTGGTTTGGTAAGAAAGAAATATTCTTTGAACCTATCCAGATTTTTACATCCCGAGCCTTCGACCTGTTCTTCGGGTGTGGCAGAACGCAATACTGCTTCAAAAGATATTGATTTCTTCCTGTTTCATACACACTACATATCGATGCAAATCTGTATATATGTACAACCCGTATGCGCAAAGTTCGTTATCGTTTCGGTTCGACTTATCACCAGAGGCGGCCGGAGGCCCTTTGGGGCCCCCGGCCATAATTCTGATGGGGCCCTCGGACACAGGACGCACCGGGCCGACCATGGTTCGGCCCGGTGTGAGAAAATTTTGAAAATTATCCTTCACTCTAGAGAGGAGAATTCAGTTGTCTATTAATGGAAGAATCCCACATTTCACTTGCGATATCGTGCTCTGTATATGAGTTGGACTAGCTGTCATCGTGTATTACTTTCGGTTTAATGTACGCGGAGACTACGGAACGGCGTGTTGATGAAAAACTCTATTCAAGCGCGCGGAGAAATTTCATTTGTGCACACGAACCTATAAATCATTACGTTCTCTGCGGGTGCCCAATTTTTTAATGGGGGGCCCCCAAAAAACCTACAAATTTCTTTTTCCTTTGAGCCCTTGGGTGCCCCCTGGAGCTCGGGGCCCCTGGCCATTGGCCACCCAGACCCTATGGACCGACCGCCACTGCTTATCACTCAGATTCCTCACATCAGTCGGCTGATTTTGTTGATACCCTTGTCCAGGATGGTGTTGTATCCTGCAATACCCCGCTAGTGCGGAGAACCAACATTGAATATTCTGATTCGGCAGCAGTGTGCAAAGGATTAATATCATTTGTTGATTTACAAGCCATGCGTAAGCACCTGGAGTACCCAGCCCCCCCCCCCCCCTCTCTCTCTCTCTCTCTCTCTCTCTCTCTCTCACCGGTGCCCCTTTGATGCAGCCATTTTTGCCAAATGAGCGACAAAGATGATACAAAAATGAGATCAAAAATGTCGTTTATGGGGACAGCCAGATCATGAAATTTTGTCCAGGGCGGGCCCCCTTAGATTGTTTCCCTGCAACCTTTTTTGGCCCAGTCCGCCCCTGAGACTTGAAGATACAGAATCAAGCAGGCCATGATTTCCGACACTGAGTAGGACCAAGGAGGATTTTACACCCAACTTTGCCATTCTTTCTAGTATATCAGCATGATGGGCCTACAGGTGTCCAAGCACAACATAAACAAAAAAATTATATTACGGACTTTGGGTCCAAGTTTCGACTAAATGTAATGGTAATTAGCGGTCCTCCTTTCAAAAAATCCTGGATCAGCGTCTGGTGGGTCTGTGCGTGAGAGAGAGAGAGAGAGAGAGACTCATAATGCCCGTCTGTCATAATGCGACATCCATGAATTTTTTTAGACAAGGGATATGGATAGACATGCCTTTGTTGGCTCATAACTTAATTATAACTTATAAGTATCTGCATCCGAGTCTTTAAAAAATCTCTACTGCCTGGATGTGTTCATCAGCTAGCCTGAGGCTTTGGGCTAAGTGTGTATGGGAAATTATTGGGAATAAAAAAAGAGAGGGGTGTGTGTGTGTTTGAGAGAGAGTGACTGAATGTGTTTGTGTGTGAGGGTGGATGGAAATGCATGCGAGATGGTTGGGGAGGCAACTACAGCTGTCGTGCAGGATATGTAAGACGTTACTGATCTCTGCATATCGGGGGGGGGGGGGGGGGAGGGGTATACCCCAATAGAGACTCTCATTGATATGTTGATATGTGCATGTATTTTAGTCTAACATATTGCAACGACTGGTCGGCTGGATATTCTTGCGGCTAACAAATCCAATGACAACTGGTTGGCAGAAATTAGCGGCTGGCTATTGTTGGAAAGGTTTGAAAATGGCAGCGGCGGCTTGTACTACTTGTCGAAAGTCAGGGTGTAATTATTAGAAAGAATAATGTGATTTTTAAAAGTAAGAGGTAAAATATAAAAACGTTCACGTCTCGCAAATTGTTTTCGGGGCCAAATTGACTAGGTGTGCTGGGGCCGAAATGACAAGGTGTATTGGGACCGAAATGACCTCAAGCTGCCAGGTCTGATACCAAAATGTCTAGGACCGAAATGACCTGTATTTCTTTTAACTTTAGGGGAATCGGTTGTGCCATATGATGTCAGTTTAAAGCTTTTGGCGAAAACAAAAACTAGTAAAATCCACAGAAAAGTACCGCTCAGCACGTGCGTTGATACGTATGACTTTCATTACAAATCGAGCCCCCCCCCCCCCCCAGCTTTGTTTTGCTCAGCAAAGTACTCCAAAGCTTGCATACATTTACGCCGGGTAATTAAGGACGTCTGTCCAACTTGGTATTTTATAATTTCTTGCCCAACCTCTGCCCGACCAAACCCATGATCAGGATTTTTTTTTTCTTGCGGGTGTGGGGGAGGGGGGGGGTCACCACCGCCACCGCCACCCCCCCGCACAACAGCGCCCAAAATGTACGCCCCTGCTGAGGTAAACCAATCACCCTTCCTTTTTGCATTGGCGAGAGGAAAAAATTACCATTCATTAACCCTTTGACCGACGCACACGATGTCAAAATTTACTATTTTAATTATTGATTTTTAATTTTTTTAAAATTTCAACAAATCCAGATTATGTGACCTTGTATTTGAACGAGCTCGCCGAGTCCGTCCTAGTGAGGGTTCACTTGATATGGTTTGTTAAAATGTTTTGTATTTTTTTTTTTTTTTTTTACTGTTTAATTTGTAAATGACACGTGGAGATCTCGCCGTTTCGTTAGATAAAATGTGAGACTTGATTACGTCTGATTTCCATTTTTCTATTTTTTTTGCAGATAACAGTGCTGGAACTTCGATTGAGACAAACTATTTCATGATAACGGTAGGAAACAATGTAAATATACCAATCGTTTTCATGTTCGAAAAAGAAGGATCTGCTTTGTTAGATAGCTATAACAAGGAAACTAACTTGGAAGTTGTCCTGTCCAAGACTCCGATACATACAAGTATGTTTTTTTTTATATAACAACATTTCACGACTCACTCACTCACTCACATCCACTTTCAGCACTTGTTAACTAAAGGTAAAACTCCACCTCATGTCATTGGTTCCAGTCCCCATACTCCACCCTCATTGTGTTCTATATTAAAATGCCGATAATCAAGCCATAATACCAGTGGCGGCGCCAGAAATTTTTTTGTGTGTGTGTGTGGGGGGGGGGGGGGGGGGGGGGGCAACCTAGGGGGGCAGACTCCCATGAAGGGGGGCAAATACGTAAAGGATCACATCATTACTTTGTTATGAGGTAGTCCTAACTTGGAGCCAAAGTCCGTAATATACTTTTTTGGTTTGGTACGTCTGGACGTACCAAACCAAAAAATTATATTACGGACTTTGGGTCCAAGTTTCGACTAAATGTAATGGTAATTAGCGGTCCTCCTTTCAAAAAATCCTGGATCAGCGTCTGGTGGGTCTGTGCGTGAGAGAGAGGAGAGAGAGAGAGAGAGAGAGAGAGAGAGAGAGAGAGAGGACTCATAATGCCCGTCTGTCATAATGCGACATCCATGAATTTTTTTAGACAAGGGATATGGATAGACATGCCTTTGTTGGCTCATAACTTAATTATAACTTATAAGTATCTGCATCCGAGTCTTTAAATCTCTACTGCCTGGATGTGTTCATCAGCTAGCCTGAGGCTTTGGGCTAAGTGTGTATGGGAAATTATTGGGAATAAAAAAGAGAGGGGTGTGTGTGTGTTTGAGAGAGAGTGACTGAATGTGTTTGTGTGTGAGGGTGGATGGAAATGCATGCGAGATGGTTGGGGAGGCAACTGGGGGGGGGGGGGGCAAAGCCTTCGTTTGTGGGGAATGTCCCCCCCCCCCCCCCCCCCCCCGTAGCGCCGCCACTGCATAATACATATTCTGCAATTGATATTACAAATTACCATATAGAAGTAATAAAGGCATTCATTTAGGGGGTCACTCATGGATATTAGGAATGTTAACTTCTAATAACTGGTACCAGATGTGTTGACGACCCATATGACTCATAATGTGGCCGTGCGATGACGTGGTCTGACCCATCGAGTTACCCAGAACAAACAATGTCGCACGATATACCATTGTGCACCCCATAAATTCAATGAGTCCACTGACGAATCATTTTCAAAGTCATGCATTCCACACCGCCCCCATTGTTCCGAGTGCACATTTCCAAATTATATGCAAGCCCTGAGTCACGCAATGCATTCCTAATGATGAACCATGTCAAAGGTTTTATCAATCTCTAAAGCCCCCAGTCTATTTCTGTAGGAAATCCGAGGCCGTTATGGCCGGGACCTGGTCTAACCCTTATCTCCTGTGTTCAAATTAAATCACTTCAGTCGGCCACTTTTCCGATCAACTGATATAGTCCAGATGTTTGAATCTAAAACAACCCACAAACATTCATTTTCTTTGAATCTGCGTAAGGAAAGTTGTTCAACGGAGATGTGATTTGACCTAATTTTTCATGACATTACCATAGGAATGAATGCTCACCACCTGCATAGTTTTATGATCCTGCCACGTAGTCCGCTAGGCATGTAAATGTCATGATGGTTCCTGAATGAATTAAATACGTATTGATTGAAATATTTATAACTAACACGAAAGAATATTTGTGTATCCCTATGAATGAAGGAACATAGCATTGCCTTAATCCTTTACCTAACACGAAAGGCAGCACTTGCAAGCAAAATTCTTGAATAACTATTTTTTTTTTATTTTTGCGTCAAAAATATAGCTTATGACCCCTCATTGGAACGAGCTCGATGAGCTCGTTCCAATTAGGTCTTATAAGCAATATTTTTTAGACAATAAAATGAAAAAAAAATAATTAAATTTGAATGGTAAGTTTAGTGAATAGCGCTAGCCAGTTTTTGTCATTACGTTAGGTAAAGAGTTATTGATAGTCTGCACCTAAACACCCCCCCAAAAGTGGGTAATCGAATAGTCCATAACAGCATCGAATTCCTTGACGAATTAGACTTAGACGGATGTGTTTGAGAGCTTGTGATTGTGTGTCAAAGAGGTGATCTACAAGACGAAAAACCGAATTACTCACCTGAATTTTCCACTGATGCTTGAGCCCAAACAAAAATAAGTCATTGGTGCTTCTTGAGTAACACGTTCGTCAGATATTTGTCCATGCATTCCCGATAGGTCTGATGTCTACTGGTAGGCCCACATGCCAGTAGATAATCTATTTAACCCTTTGAACCCTCGTTTGCTGGAATGGTATCGCATTTGTGTACACTATAGTGGAATGGGTCAGTCCAATATTATTATACAGGGAGGATAAAATAATAACTGCACTCTGTAGCCGTTCGGTTGCATCCGGTTAGATTAAACATATTTTTATTTGCCATTCAACAATGCAAATCAGGATTGGAGGACAAGTGCTGACCACTTAGAAAACCCTCCGCTCCTGTACAAAGACTAATAGATTACAAAAGGCAGAACAAAATATAACAATATGTAAACATTATACACAAAAGAAGTTAACTCAAGAGAGAGAGAGATATAAAGAAAGAGAGAATAGATAGAGAGAGAGAGAGAGAGAGAGAGAGAGAGAGAGAGAGACGGGTAAAAGCAGATTGAAATCAAAGAAGACAAACAAAAAAAAAACAAAAAAAAAACAAAAAAATAAAAAAAGAACAGTATACAACAGAAATTCCAGTGATGATGACCCCCCCCCCCCCCCCCTCACACACACATACACCCACAATTTATTCAATTCTAAATTTAGTTTAATGCCGCTAAGGAACGTTCACAGAACATTGTTGAGACAGTTAATATTTGCGTGCTCACTCCACGTCCGTACTAACCTAACATCCACCGTGTTGTACTCACACAGATTGATTGTCGGGTCCCACTGCGAGAGGACACCCACAGTGGAAGTTAGATCACCTGTATAACCTTGGGACACTCAGACTTGCTGAGAGGCGCAGCTAATTCAGCAACTGTATATCAAATCTATGCGAGTCACGAATAAATTTTTGAACAGATAAGAAAACTAATACATTGCTGCTTTCGGGTAATGACGGGCTTCCATATAAAATTAAATTCAATGAATTCCAGTTGGGCGTAAGTTTCGACAAATCATCTATGAGGATACAGCGAATATCAGAATTTAAAGAACACAGGAAGAAATAATGTTCTGCATCCTCAACGCCATCGTTACATAAGCAAAATTGAGAATCTGAGATGTAGTTGCGGAACTTGTCACCATTAAGGTCACTACATCCGGTTCGTAATTTTGAGTGAATAATATTGTATTTCCTTATACCGGTTGAAAAATATGTTGGAGGCTTACACAAAGGTGGTGAGGTGGACTTTTTGAATTTCCCAAGTGACCGACCGTTTCGAACAACCTCCGGTAGGGTATTCCACACTTCAAAACACGAGGGGAAAAATTATCGTTTGAGGAGTTCCGTTCGACAGAAATAAGGGACAAAATTAGATGCGTTTCGTAAATTGTATTGGGATATGTCGGCGAAACGAGATGGTAAAAGTTCGTGGAGGAAGTTCGGAGCATTCCCAGTGAGAATTTTGTAAAAGTTACACATTTTGTGAACATAGCGCCTGTTTTCCAGACTACTCCAACCAACTTCCAACAAAAGTCGATCCCGTGGCACAGATCTTGTCAACCCGCTCACTATTCGGGCTGCCTCGTAGTGAATATCTTCAATACGATTTAATTGATACTGAGGAGCACCGCTCCACACAGAACTATCATATTCCAAAATCGGTAATATGAATGCATGATATATTTTTTCAAGAATTTTTCTGTTAAAAGTATACTTCAATTTTCTTAGTTGGGACAATCTCGAGCAAGTCTTTTTACAAATGTTATCAATGTGATCTGACCAAGACAGGTTTGATTCTAAGGTTAAACCCAAATGTTTGTGAGAATTACAAAAATCAATTGTTTCGCCATTAAACAAAATATTTAATGACGAGATATTTTTCTTAAGTGTGAATAGGATTGCTTTCGTCTTTTTGCATTAAACGAAACAAGCAATGTGTTGGCCCATTCGTTTACTTTTTTGAGTTCCTCGTTCATTTTTTGCTTCGACGTTACATGGGTCATTGGACGATTCTGTCAGACACGTGTCATCGGCAAACATGCGAGTAACCGAGTCAATTTTGTCGACGATGTCATTGATATATATAAGAAACAGGAACGGGCCTAGGACCGACCCCTGTGGAACTCCAGCCGTGACTGTCTTATAGTTGAAATTGTAACCATTTATTTTTACCCTCTGTTTTCTGTCTTTTAGATAGCTGTGAAACCAGCGGAGCAAAGGACCAGAGATACCGTACTGTTTTAATTTATATATGATTCCTACGTGCCATACTCTATCAAATGCCTTTGAAATATCACAAAAGACACCACATATATATAAGTTTTTATCCACTGCGTCACAAAGGTTATGATAGATCTCTAATAATTGGTAAACGATGCTGTTGTTTGGAAGGAAGCCTGACTGTAATATATAAAATAGATTGTTGCCTTTAAAATATTTATAGACTTCCTTAAAAACAACCCGCTCCATTATTTTACCAACACAACACAATAAAGAGATAGGTTGATAATTTTGGGGGTCTTGACGATCACCTTTTTTATAAAGAGGGATCACATCAGCACATTTCCACTCCAGAGGAATTTCCGACAACTCCAGTGATTTAGAGTAAAGCAGAAATAAAGGTCTGCTTACACTAAATTTAGTTTCCTTTAACATTCTATGTCCGATACCATCGTGGCCGCTGCTTTTGTTAGTTTTAAGAGAATTGATAATCTGAATAATGTCTTCCTGAGTAAAAGAAATTTTGCTAAATGATTTCGAACATTTGCGTTTGAAGGGGGGTAGTTGTTTGCTATTCGAGTTCAACATACTATTTGGAATAAATGCCTCGTTTAAAATATTAGCTTTTTCATAGTCGGTTTCAAAAAGTGTGTTACCTGCATCAGTTTTCAGCGTCGGTATTCCTGGATCGGAAGCAAAGTTGTTTTGAAACATCTTAACAATATGCCAAAATTGCCGTTGGTCTTTGTTTTCTGATATTGAGGTATCTATTTTTTCTAAGTATTGTTCCTTGGCAAATATTTTCATATTGTTAACTTTGTTTCGGGTAGTTTTATATTTCGCCCATGTGTTTGGGTTATTGCTTTTTAGAGCTAATTTACGTAGTCGATCACGAAGATGAATAGTACTTCTAATAGCGCTATCAAACCACGGCTTATCAGACTTCCTAATTATAACTTTTGTGTGTGGAATACATTTTTCTGCAAGTTCCAGAAACGTAGAGACAAAGTTTGACAGAGCATCATTAATGTTCTCCTCACTGCATATTAGTTTCTCTCATTCTGTCTCGTTTATAAGGTTATTCAATTTTTTAAAATCACCTTTTTTTATAATTCCAGACCTCCTGGGTGACAGTTGATTGAATAGGGTGTGCACAAACTACATAAGTATATACTGCGAGATGGTCGGATAGACCTAATTCCAGCGTGCCCGAGTGAGCTATCGTAACTGTGTCACTAACAATTATAGGATCAAGTAGGGTTCGAGATGTCCTTCCTATTCGAGTGGGCTCAGATATAACATTCTTCAAATTGAATAGTGTTATAAGAGACTGTAGCGTACTCCGTTCCACGAGTAGGTCAGAGTTTATATCACCAGTTAAAACAACTGGTGGATTTATTTCCAAGGCTAATTCTATTTTTTCCTGCAAGTTAGGCCAGTAATTTTCACTCGATTCCCTCTCCGATCTGTATGTGAAGCAAAGGATGAATTTCTGTTTGTTGCCCACTTCAAACCAGAGAATATCATCATCAAACGATAGGTTTTCAATTTGTTTGAAAGTGATGTGATCCGCAAAATACACCGCAATACCCCCGCCGTACTGATTTCTGTTATGTATAATGGGGACCGAATAGTTTGGGATCAATATATTACCAATATTGAAGTCATTATCCAAGTGAGTTTCTGTAAAGCAAATAATGTCAAAGTCATCGATCTCATCTACTAGCTTATGCAGTTTATGACGGATGCTACGGATATTATAGTTTAGAATTGAAATTGTATTTTGATCGGTACTTACAGAACCCGTATGAGCTGGACCGGGGTTTGGATGGACATCACCACAGAGAATAACAATCAACATCATAATAACAATTATAGATGATGAGAGATGGAATATAGGTGGACGGATTTTAAGATGGAGTGTTGCATAAGTTTGATGAATGTGGCCTTGATTCATTGAATTAAGAACGTTTTAGAAAATACCCACTGACTGTCGGTACTGGGTTATGTCAATCTCCATATTTAATACTACGAGAATGTGAAAACCAAAATTCATCAGTCAGCGGGTATTCCGGAGATAGAAACTGGCGGTTTGGGTTTCTGAGCAGCCTTTTCCTTAGAGTGAATTGATGGTCATCACCAATGGAACAAAAATTAAAGAAAAAGTAAACATATGAGTAAACAAAGAAACAAAACTGAAATTTATACATGTACATTTGTGGATTAACTATTTGAAGCTTGGGGTTTAGGTCAAGATGTAGACTAACTCTGTACAAACTAAACTCATTCCTCAATTCATCACTACCAAAATCGCGATGTGTTGGGAGCTGGTTCGACATGTCGTTGTCTTTTAACTACTGAATGCTGATCGGGCTGTTTTTTCAATTGCATTGACTCGAAATCGGAACGAATCCGACGAGCCGTCCGGTTGCAGACTGCAGTTATTATTTTATCGCCAATGTCCTATGTACAGACCTCTTATAATAAGTCAAACATGGGACGAAATTATGCCTTGGACCGACAAATCGGTCTTGCGAGTGCAAAGAGTTAACCATATTTTAATTACTTCAAAGTATATATGTATAACAATATTTTATTTCAAAAAGACACTTCAAGCAAACATGATACAAAAGAAATAGTGAACATAATTTAAGAAGTGTGGAAATTGGATTCAGCAGCCAGCTAAAGCTTATGTAAGCTGTCTCCACCAGTAAATGAGTACAGACTGTAATTCACGTGACAAAAAATAACATTTTTTATACAGGTTGGATGTTAAGTACTACTGGATTACAAGGATATAGCCGTGTATAAAGTAAATAGTAGAGACTGATCTCCAAGGAGAAAACGGCTGCATCCAGTGAATGGGCAATTTTGCCTTGAAGTTATGAATTGGTTGTAAGAAAAGACCAGGCACATACTGATATTCACAGACAAAAAGGTTCAAATCTTAAGGGCGACAGTCGCAAGAACTGACGAGCACCGCTAAGGATTTCGAGGGTTAGTTGAATCGCCGTGTTGCCTTAATGTAGTTTTGTAGACAATAAAAGATCTTCGAGTTAATTTCAGAACAAAACAAATGAGATCCATAAAGTAAGGTATTCTCATCAGGGAGTCGATCAAGAGTATCAATTCTTATATCGGAATACATGGGGCGGTCGAAAAGGTAATGATAGGTAGTTTCACGTTCTCCACAACCGCAAAGAGGCGAGCATGTGAGGGAGGAAGTTGTTGAATAAATATTCGTCGAGGTTACTACACCCGAGGCGTAATCTACAATGGTATATTTGGGATTTTCTTGTTTTTTGAAAGTAAAACCACTTGGGGGTGCGAAGATTATCATTGTTCAAAAAGGAAGTAAAATCTAAATATTTCAAAGTAGCCCAGGACTGATGAACAGGCCAGCACCTATGTTAACATCTTTCCCCAATAAAGACTGATAAATGATATCTATTAATATGGGTGCAAGTTTTGGTTACATGTGTTCTTATTTGCTGTCATGTGTCTTTAATAAACTGCCGTAAATCAAATGGACTGCTCAGCTGGAATCACAACGTTTGGTCACCTGCTAATATCTCGTCGCCAGAGTGCTAGAATGTCCTATGTCCCATGGGGGGCATAGGACATTTTAGCACTCAGGCGATGATCTGGCAAGTTGGGTTGTATGATGTTTGTTTCCATGACGAGGCATCATCATATTAGGCTTAACAATAATAACAATCTTTTTCTAAGTCCCTCCTGCATGGTCATTTTGACTGCCGCGTGCTCTCTTTTTATAGCCAATGGGAACTTAAAAAAATAAAAATTAAATAGTTTATGTCCGATATTTTCCCCAAGTTTATGAAACTGATAGATCTGCCCTCTGAGTGCATCAAGGCTTTGCAGTGCATTAGCACTGTAAAACCTTCTAGCACTCAAGGAACGAAATACACCACCACCCATGCTATTATGTAGATTATGAGTTCTAAAACTTAAAACAGACCAAGAACATCAACTTTTGATGGCAAAGAAATAATTACATAAATAAAAAATAAAATAAAAATCCACCCACTCACAAGCAATTTTACAAAACAAGTGGCTTGAGAAACGGAAGATCTAGTTTGTGTGACCTCATATACTGGTCTGTTGAAGTTTGGCTTTTGCGAACATCTGGCAATGGAGAATATTTTTTGCATGATGAATGATGCAAGTCGGGATCACCTGACTTTATTCTATAACGTACCTTGCGTTTTAAGAAGGTATTTCATATCACGTTGAAGTAACATGCGTTGGCGCGACGTGTTGCTACAAAGAGTTGCTCTAACATTTGACTCGTGTGTCGAGGGTGGAGGGAGGATTGAGAATTGTAAACCTGATTTCTCCCGACAGTGATGGCTGATGTCCTGACTGACAAATACACCAACTACATCATTAATCCTTTTCACCTATCACAGTTTTTTTTTTTAAATAAATTAAATTTCACATTTTTCGAAAACAATTCTCACAGCGAGCCGCTTCTAATGATGTCCATTTTTATATGGTTTTATCGAGACAGTTGTAAGATATTATACTCTGTGGTAGGCTTATTTTTGTCAATTGTCTGGCCATTTTTTACCACTATGTTAGGGAAAGGGTTAAAGCATGCCTTCGTCGAACATTAGTCAGTCAAGATTATAGCTACTAAACTCAAGACTTCCTGGGAAATTATTAGTCACATCTCTTTAACTAACACGAACCTTATAGGTACTTCAAATTGGTCATGCGTGGTCCGAATCGGGTACTACAGACCTCACTTTCATGACCAACTTTTATGACACAAGTTCAAGTATCAGATCTAATCCAGACAAAAATGACCCGACTGGAATCATTAAGCCCCCTCCCCCCAGTGGTGTTTTTAAATGATTGCAAAAGTTGTCAAACTGTTGTCTGCAGTATCGATAGCAATAGGTATTTCATAGTAAAAATTGTTACGTTCAAGAGACTGGTCTCACGGGTTTTTTTTATCCGTAAATCCAGCGCATAAAGCTGGCTAACGATTTGGCTGAGTATACTTGTCTGGATTCCCCATATCGTGTCGTAACCGCTCCGCCCCCCCCCCCCCCCCCCCCCCACTCCACGGTTACCTTCATTTACAAAACAATGAACACACGTGTGAATCGAACGGGAGTGACATCAAACCATGACGGTTAGGCCAAAGAAAATAAATTTCTTTTGGTTCTCAGGCAGCGGCGTATTCGTTTTTTTCGGCCCGCGTTCTTCATATTTATTTCGGAGGCAAAATTCAAAATGTATAAAATTACCATAGTGTGTTATTTTAGCGGTATTACATCGCGATTTGCGATACATTGATACAATTGTTATTCCCTTCGCGAATTGCAAGACGATTCTCATGTGTATGTTCAGAATAAATATTTATTTAACTGGTTGAGAGCTAGATTAGTTTGGGTGGTCTGAATTTGTTTATCAAAAATTGTTTTATTACAAATTATTGGAGAGTGCCAACATGCACTCTCCAATAATTTATGATAGAACAAATTTGTAAAAACAAACTAGTGTTTACGTTTGACTGAATACGAAACATGGTTAAGGAAAATGTTGGCTTTTGCACAGGTACTCTCATTTTTTTAAAGGCCTGATTGTGGCTTTTAGCACTCAACCAGTTAAAAAACTTCTTATTATTTTTTATCTCCATTTTAGTTGTTCTATATTGATTTTGTGTTGTATGATCACTGTTACAAAAAACTATCAGTGAAATCAACATGGAAGCTCTTGCATTTAAGTTGCAGTTAAGGCTCTCACAACTAGATTTTAGGCATCGGCGACCATTCCATCAGGAATAAAAAATAAACATAAAAACCTCCCTCCCTCATTAAAAGAAATGCATGCCAATCAATTATTTAATTTGGTTTGGCCTTATCTTCAATCGCTTCATATTTCATTCATTATTTCCTGATGTTTGTTGTGCTGCAGTGCGGAGTTACGATGTTGGGGATCTGGCAGTTGCTCGTCGTTGCTCGGTGGTTCATCTCCGGGTACTCCGGCTTCCTCCACCCGTAAAACTGTCACGGTCATGATTAGCCATTGTGCATAAGTTAGTGACCTTAAACACCAATAAATAATAATTCCTGATATTTATCTCAACTATGTAAACTCTTATGTCACAGGATCGACAATACTTTATTCAGATCGATGCATTTGGTATGTAGGACTGACCATGGTACATCATGGTTTCGCATTACAAAGCAAAGATTATGCTCAGCTCGATTCAGACTATACACAGTCACCTTTCAATGTGCTCTTTACTTAAGGTTTCGCTTTCAGCTCAGATTTAGCATATTTTTAATATTACTATTTATACTTACTATAAAATATCATTTCAAACCATTACCAAACACGAAAAACAGACGGCGCTTGCAAATAAAATTCTTGAATAACTAATTTTTTGCGTCAAAACCATAGCTTATGACCCCTCATTGGAACGAGCTCGACGAACTCGTTCCAACGATGGGTCATAAGCTTTGGCCGGTTTTGGCATTTACGTAGGGTAAGGGATTAACACTAATCATCCAGTGGGTAATATACCAATACCTATTTATTTAACAGTGAGCTGTATTAACTTCAGCCATTTTTCTGACAAGGAGTGTGCACCGATAATGTTCCACGTGTGATTTCTTTTGGGAACAAAAGTTCACGTGTGCCACTCTCCTGTAACCCAATATGGAAAATGCTGATCTTCTCTAATACAGGCTGACAGAACGAATCAGCCATATATGGAACCTGCAAGCCCAATGCGGAGTTGTTAGTTACACGGTTCCTTTGGTGTTTCTGCACCAAAAAGTAGTGATATCCCTTATTTCTTTGACGTCCTGTGTTTTCTGTGTCTTCGCAAATACTATTTCGACGTGGTGCGGAAACAAACGACCATTGTCGACACAACTCTACAACGTTTGTTCGGAAAGGCACAACGAATAGTTTATGAGAATGCGGAACGAAATGCCGACTGTTTTGATCTCAAAATGGTTGTAGGAATGGAGGCGAATAATCGGTTATTATCTGGTTGTAGATCACAGTTATCTGGTTTAAAACGGATTAACAGTGTAATCACTTACCGAATCCCATTGCTAGTTCCTTTTCGACCAGTGAGGTTCTGCGGCGCTGTTGGAAGGGAAGCCGACAGATAAATTCGACCGGGTCGTGACATCGTCTCGATCCGGTCGAAATTCTCTTGTCGGTTTTGTGATCACAATTCTGAACACTCAATTACTGTCCATCGCAGTTACTAAGAGTGAATATTCTGCGGTGTTTTTTCATTCCTTGGCAATTACTTGCGATCACTTCATTGAATCAATGGCAAAATTATTTTATAAAGAGTCTGTCACTGGTATATCGTAAGTTCATTAAGCTCGTGCATCAAACGTTGTGCGGTCTTGGAAATTCGTAACTTCACGCGTAAGGAAGGATTGCATCGTGGAAGAGGATTTGATGCGGAGAAAAAAAAAACAAGACATTACGCACACCATATTTTTCACGCCGTAACATTCGGAATGCATATTATTTGCCTGATAAAAACTGCGACACATGAACCAATGCCCCGTCGGGTTCAACAGGGCGGCGAACAAGTTAAAAACTTCGCCAGTTCTTCGCATAATCGAATAGTTTGGTTTCGGTGTTCTGCGTGCCATATTTTTATATTAGTTAGAAAGAGTTGGTAACTACACATTCTAAGAGATCAATTTATCCCATAAAAAGTTCTCTATGTGGATAAAGTGCGTTGAGACAGTGTGATTACAAAGGCGGACGTAGAGCTTCCATCGTATCTCCACTGTATCGCGAACTTCCCTGTATTCTTTCCTGGGACCCCACAACACAGCTCATGTTTCCGTAGTCCATTCCAGAATACATGGTTTATTCCGGGCATGCGCAGACAATTCGGATTATCAATCTGGTTGTTTTCTTTACAAACCGTCATTCTGGAATATCATTCCGAATCATTCTGAATAAACCACCTCTCGAGCAGGTTTAGATGGTTTACCTTTTATTCCTGACATGCGCAATTATCAACAAATAGTGGAAAAATATTTCCCTGTTCGTTGTATTCTCCAAAAACGTTTGAGCGATCAAGACAATAACAAATATGTTAGGTACATGGAATTCAGCAAAATATTTAAACGTAGCATACCCACCAATAATTGATGAAAATAAAGAGAAAGAACTATGGAGTCAATTAAACAACAGGCCCGTTGACCCACCACCAAATTGAAAAAATGAATTTTTTGGACCCTGGAATTCATTTTTTTTTTTTGCGAAGCGACCACCCTTTGGCCGCCCATAACTTACTCGTTTATTTCCCCTTGATCCGGAACCCTGATTATTGTGACCGAACATTACATCTGGATGTAAAATCCTAAAACGATGAGCGTCGAGGGGGTGGAGGAGGGGGGGGGGGGATTGAAGTACAACCAACTTGGTTACAAGGCTCAAACCCTACAGACGCAAAAATGCCAAAGTTCTGAAACTGAAGATCTGGAAACCTTTCTCCATCCGCACCCACATCAGTTAGAAATTTGAGGGGTGTGACCACACCCCGCCCCATTATAACGCTCTAGCCAAGCTGTGTGAGTTTGCCTCCACCCCCCCCCCCCCTACCTTCCCCCCGGTGAGATCGGATATTGTTACTGAACCTTAGCAACGCGGCAGTGCATTCATGACCTTCTTGTTCACGGGAACCCTGTGGTGAAAGTGAACAGACAGGCTTTGCTGGTTCTCAGTGTACTCATAACCAACAAATAGTGGACATCAAATGCTGAAATTGTCTTTTTAAATTCTCGCTCAAATAACGCCAACGAACAGAGTTGTATGGACAGAATGGTGAGAACCTGTTCCCAATCTCCCAGATCAGCGAGCGTCCTTGCCAGTGGCGTAGCCATGGAGGGGGGGGGGGGGGGGGTGGAGACTCAGGTCAACCTAAAGCTTTAGCAGCCCCCCCCCCCCCTAAATAGAAAAGAAATATTGCCCCAAATGCTCTCCAATATAGGGCTACACATGCTGCGATTGCATCAGATTCGATCTTAGAGCACTTAATTTTTTCAAAATTTTCTCGACGGAGGCCCTATCCTGACTTGGTCGGTCTGGTCGTTACCCCCTCCTCAAACTTCTCTGTCCTAACTAGGACCCTGTGGTCGTTACCCCAACCTCCCACTTCCCTGAAGGGAAGTGGGAGGAGGGGTAAAGACGGAAGAGTCCTAGTTAGCAACCCCTCACTTCTCACCCAGGGGCGGCGGAGGCTAAAAAAAGTGGGGAGGGGCATAATTCTTTTTTGTGTAACCGCAGGGTTGCAGGAAGGAAAGAAAATAGGAGCTCAGTGTGTGTGGGGGGGGGTGCGGGCTGGATTGGAGGGGTACTTTGTTATCGCGTATGTCATGAATACGGAACAAAATTAAATGCAACTCCGGAAAGGGAACACATGCGCACGTTAGATACCATAGTCCAAACTTGGACCCAAAGTCCGCAATGTAAATAATCTTTGGGTTTGGTACGTCCAAAGGACGTACGAAACTCAAAAAGTAATATTACGGAATTTGGGTCCAAATTTGGACTAGTTTACCAAACTTAAAAATTATATTACGGAATTTGGGTCCAAGTTTGGACTAGTTGTACTATTACTCTAGTCTGTGCTTAGAGGATTCGATATTGGATTTACTGGTTGCGAACTTGCGACGTGCAATATCTCCATATATAAAACTGAAAACGATGCCGACAATATTATGCTGCTAATTTTGTAAGAACTATTATCGTCTTCCGCAGTAAATGTGGCCATAGGTATTGTGTAGGTTATGTCAGAATAAGTCCTGTTTGGGTACCCATAACTGGTGGAAAAAGAGGGGGCATGTGCCTCCTGTGCCCCCGGCTCCGCCGCCCCAAATACCACCACCCTCAATTATAGAATCCGTTAATCCTGGGCCTGGATACTCCCCTGTACCTGACTGCTCAGGTGTCGAACATCCATCTCAGTCGGCAGTGGAATAATAAAAAAAAAAGAACAAAACCCCCCAAATATTCCTCGTTTCAAAATCAGTCCGGAACATTATAGGGTTGGAGGCATTAATTCCTCGGCAAAAAATCAGCTTCAGACCACGGCATAACAAATGCAGTGGCGTAGCCAGGGGGTGGGGTGCACATGCCCCCACCCAACGTTTCGCATCCCCTCCCCAAAACGTTGATCCATTGCAAGTTTCAAACAACTTAAGAACCCCAAAATGCTCTCCAGTATAGGGCTACACATGCTACAATTGCCTCATATTCGATCTTGGAGCACTAAATTTTGCAAACTTTTCTCGGGGAAGGCCTTGTCCAAACTAGGACCCTCTGGCTGTCACCCGCCTCCTCCCACGCCCTTGTCCCAACTAGGGCCTCCGGTCGTTACCCTCTCCTCCCACTTCTATGAAGGGAAGTGGGAGGATGGGGTAACGACGGGAGGGTGCTAGCTTGGACTAGGCAAGGACCCCCGAAACCCCACAACATTACAAATATCATGGTGTGCCCCCACAAAAAATGGCTAGCCCCCCCACCCCCCACCCTCCTCAATTATAAAAGCCTGGCTATGCCCCTGAACAAATGGGAGTCGAAATAATAATAAAACTCAAGTGCTCTGTCCAGCGTTTCTTTGTATTTTTTTTGTTTCTGTTTAATATGGTCACATTGACCTACCTATCCATGGGAGAGCTGTGCTGTTTTATACAGATGCGGCACTGAGATGAGCAAAAACAGCAGCCATGTTGTCATTGACAACCTCATCAACAAAAATTGCGAGCGCCACTTCCTCAAATTCCATTCTGGTTTACATTTAAAGTGCAATTTGCTGTTTCCTTGTGATTACTATTCTGTATCTTCACTGCGCATGTCACACTATTCCATGTAATCCGGAAAAGACTACGGAAACATAAGCCTGGAAGAGTCTGATTTTATCTTTTATTCAGGAAATACCGACCGATTGGCGTATGTCATGATCAGTTCAAAAACATAGGTTGTGACCCCTCGTTGGAAAGAGCTCATCGAGCTCGTTCCAACGAGGGGTCATAACCTATGTTTTTGAGACAAAAAATGAAAGAAATTAGTTATTCAAGAATTTTTTTTGCAAGTGTCGTCTGGTTTTCATGTTAGGTAAAGGGTTAATAAATGTTCTCTGCTGATTCAACATTTGAAAATACTGTAGCTATGACACACATACTTACCTGCAGACCAAGCGATTCCTTTTTTTATTTCTCATGTGATATCTTTCAAAATGGTGTAATTACTTATTACGAGTGGATGGACCCTTTCTGCGCATGGTTTTCGATAGGTTGCATTTCGAGTTACCTCCCTTATACCATAAAATGCTCAGAATCATAAGTGTTTAATCAACACCCGTCTTTAGACACAATTGCCGATTTTCGGTAAATAACACAGAAAATTACCATCAAATCTGTCCATTTCATTTATATTGGTTAGAAATACACACACCTGCCAAGTTTTAAGTCGATCGGCCCCACAGGGGCTGAAGTTATGACAAGTCGCGACAAACAGCAGCGTCAAACAGGTTAATTCAGCTTATAGTGAGATAGTAAAATTGTTGTTTATCTTATAAGTGTGTTGAAACAATTTTTACTTCTTGTTCTGTCTCCTTTTCGTAAGTCTGATTCTCTTTACCATTCTTTTTTCTGGCATTCTCAACATCTTCTATTGTATCCGGTAATGTTTCAAAACGTGTCTCCGGCAACATCAGGATAAGTAGACACGCAATCAGTGATAAGGATCCAATGAAAATGATCGGAAATGCTTCTGCTGTGTACTTGCCCTGGAAAATTACTAAATCAAGTAACAATATTGTGATATAAATAGAAGATATCTAATGGGTCGTGATTTCATATGAGATTTCTTAACCACGTTAACTAAAATCGATCGGAGTTTCAGCAAACCTCTTCTCGAGCTTTGCCGAGACTCAGATCGATTTTATTGAACGAGGTTATGAAATTTCATGTCACAGCGTGTTCTTGTGAAGGCATCAAAACTGATTGTCCCTAGCATTCAAGTTGCTCTAAAGTTGTGTGACAGCATCTCTCCCAATATTGAATTCTTCACTCCTAGCAATGCAGGGTGAAAATGTATTAGGCCCGCTATTTGCGCTCTTAAGATCGATTTCGCGAATCAGCAAGCCGAAAAAACAACCACGAAAGCTATCACAGCTGATACAATATACCACCTACAGAATATTTGGACGTTCTGGACACAAGCATCGTGATTAAACAGTTATGATAGCGACAATAATCTAATCAAAAGTTTATAAAAATGTAGAAGTCTGGATAATATGGGGCGACGTGTCAAATACCTCCAACAGGGGATGCTAAGTACTTTTAGTATTCCATATATATTGTATACGATTTTTTGTGAGAGAGAAGTTAAACTGGATCAAGTCTTTTCAAGTTTTCCACCATTGTTGAATTGAACATTTGCGTGGTTACCTTCTATATACCAACCGAATGGGCAACTGGCAAAGTCTGCTATCCGATTATACAGAAAGACATGTCAAGTAAAACTGAAGAGCCATCAGTGTAAATTATTTTGCGTGACAGATGGCACGTATCTGTGAAAAATGAACAGAGGTAAAAAAATTTGCAAGTTACACATCTAATGACGTTTCAGTAGCCTCACCTCAGCCTCATCCTTATGTCTCCTGCCTGCCTGCCTGCCCGTCCGATGCCGTCCGCCCGCCCACCCGCCCGCCCGCCCGTGTTTTTGACTCTGTCTCTCTCTCTCTCCTCCCCAATATATGAATGTTGCTGAGTTTGACATATCAGGTCCGTTCGTACTCGATCTCCTTCGGCTATCCGGTATAAATGATGTTATGTTCTTCCTCTAGTAATAAAGTTAGCCGAAGAACAGACGAACATACTGAAGTGGATAATCACGTTCAGTGCCATTAGCATCTCATCAGATGGGGATATGAGCCATTTACCTAGAAAAAAGTGTTAAAACAGTGTTTAATCTTCAAACTGTTGCCACCGAACCTTTAATTACATTTTTATCCCAACCTAAAAGGTAAATGACAAACGCTGCGAACAGAGTGCAAGAGCGAAGTCATTGATAGAAACATTTCCTTTCACACATTAAACATACCTTTTTTTAAAAATTTGAGAACCTGAAAATATTCTTCATTTTTAAATGCTCTGTTGTTATTGCATAATTTGTTTTGTTTTGTTGCATGATGTACTGCTTTCTATTATATTATTCGGTTTTGTTGCATGATGTGTTGTTTTCAGTTGTGTAGTGCGGTTTTGCTGCATAATGTGTTGTTTTTCCATTCCATATGCGTTTTATTGCATAATGCGTTGTTTTACATTGTATAATGCGGTTTTATTACATAATCTGTTGTTTTTCATTGTATAATGCGGTTTTGTTGCACAATGTGTTGTTTTCCATTACATATGCAGGTTTATTGCATAATGTGTTGTTTTCCTATTGTATACGTGGTTTTATTGCATAATGTGTTGTTGTCCCGTGTATAATGCGTTCTTATTGCAAAAATGCATTGTTTTCCAGTGTATAACGCACCTTTGTTGCATAATGCGATGTTTTCAATTGTATAATGCGGTCTTGTTGCATAGTGCGCTGTTTCCCATCGTATAATGAGGTTTTGTTGCATAATGCGTTGTTTTCCATTGGATACTGGGTTGTTCTTTTATCCTGTTCAATATATTACATGATGCAGTTGTACACGCCCCCGCACTGGTCCAACCAAAATCAGAGTTCAGAGGAAAATTCATTTGATGCAAATCTATCATACTGTAACTTTGTTTATAAGTTACCGAGCGGGACATCTTTCTGGGTGTGAATTCATATAGTTATATAATACTTACCAATGTCATGAATTGGGGAGCCATCATACTTCCTAATCTTCCAAAGGCAGCAGAAGTGCCAAAGGCAATAGTCCTGCCAAATTATAAACAAATAACAAAGGGAATGTCATATCACAAACAATAAAAAAAACGAAGAGAAATTTCAGGCTTAACTGGTTGCAGGCTAGATTATTTTTGGTGTCCTGAATTTGTTCATCAACATTTGTTTTATTATAAATTTTTGAAGAGTTATTATGGACACTCTCCAATAATTTGTAATAATACATTTTTTTATAAACAAAATATGATTTGCATTTGACTGAATATGAAACTTGAGAAAAGAAAATGTTTGTTATTAATCTTGTACCTTAATTCTTTTGAAAGTCTTGGTAGTGGCTTCTAGCACTCCACCAGTTAATAATTAGATTTTTTTCTTAACCCTTTACCTAACTTTGCGATAAAAACCAGCGAATGCTATACACGAAAAGACTTTCGTATTTTATTAATTCTTTTCCACTTTTTGCTTCAAACACATAGCGTATGGTTCCTCGTTTCGACGAGCAAGTGCGCAGCCATGGGGCTGTAAGGGGTGTAACACCCCCCCCCCCCCTACTATAATCTACTATAGTTGGGACATTTTCACATTTCCGTCTGGAGTGGAGTCTTAAGACATTGATTCGCTCATGTAAGTAAGTATGTACATGTATCTTCTTAGAAGTCTAGACTTGCGACTTAGTTTTACGTCACACGGAGTTGGTCTCTTTCAGTTGTAGGCCTGAGGCTGATACGGTACCAGCATGACAAATTTTGAGTGCTGTAGGCGAGTTATTGATCAATAATCCCGACTGATCAATATCCCAACTGCATCATCAAGGCATGCCTTGGGAGAAGGCATGCCTTGATGATGCAGTTGGAAAATATTTTATTCGTCGGGGCAGGAGTCTTGACAGTCGGGACAAATTAGGTTTACATCCCCGCGGCCGCCCTCTATCCCCCCCCCCCCCCCCCCTCCAGTTGGTCAACCTCATCACGACCCCGATGACGGGCTGGTTTAGTTCGTTCCAAAAAGGGTTCTAAGCTATGTTGTTGAGGCGTAAGATGTAAGGTTTTAAGTATTCAAGAACATCCTTTACATGTTTCATCTTCTAGCCAGGTTAGGTAAAATTCAAACAAATAGAGTTGGGCTAGACTAGGGTTTAATATTTTACCTTGTTTTGTAGGAAGCGGGAACGGGAATGAAATTACCTCCAGAACTGGGTGCCGGGAAATTTCCCGGGTAATATTAAGCAAATTTTACGAGAGTAGCAAGACGCATTTATTTTCATGAAAAAGAACATGTATCATCGGCAATCTGCCATATCTAAACGGAAAAGTTATTTTCCTAACAGAAATGTGAAAACCCAAACCCGCTTCAAACTCGTCTTCATTTTCAAAATCTCAAGTATTATCACCACTACCTCCTCCAACACCAATTACCTCTTCACTGCCGTCACCAGTCTCCTCTTCTTCAAGCGGTCTCCTCGGCTTAAAGATCTTGAAGTTGAAAAGGGGTGGGGGTCGTCCACAACTATTTGCTGTGCTTTGGTGAAAATGGTTCGTCAGGAATCAGGTATGTAAAAATTTCAGGCGTGGAAGGGCGGATGAAATCCTACAAGTTACGTTGGGGCAGTTTTTCAATTCCTAAAACTTCAGTTCAGCACACAAATAGGGCCATACTTCATTCCCGGTTCTGCTCTGGATCATCTGGGTATCCGGACCGGTTTTTTGATCCGGGAACCTGGGATTAAACACCAGACTAGTCTAATCGTCTACAAGCTATTGCTGTTCAAAGCACACTATTTTGTCCGAGCCTGGAGTTGGCTTCCTTAACTATTGAATAATTTGAATCCGAATTATGGTGCAGAGAAAACTCAGCCAAGATTTTAAAAACGTTCCCATTTTAGAATAATGCATTTTTCATCGCATATAGCAGTGCTGTTAGGACAGTTTCACTTGAACTATATTCAGTAGATATCCAAATAAAGTTTAATACGAATCGCACCATTTATAACACAATCATTGTGTGTATTGAACGTTACCCGATAGAATATAGTATATAATATAATATATACAGTATAAGGTTTATGTAAGTTTGCATAATGCTTGGCAAAGTTTCGATATTTTTACCCATTTATTTACCCAGAACAAAAGTCAACATTTTCCATGTTTATGTTTCATATTCGGTCGGACGCAAACCATATTTGGTTTATATAACTTTTCTGTATTGCAAATTATTGGAGAATGTCCATGGGCATTTTCCAATGGCTTGTAATGGATCGAGTTTTATGTGACAAATTAGACCACGAAAAATCATTTAGCGCTCAATCAGTTACATTGGACCATTGTTCTTTTTCGACTTCGATAGGACCACAGTTTTTCCTTTATTACATTTACCCCCACAGTTACACGGATTTATATATGAACTTATCGAGGTTGATGTAATGTTCGGGGGTTGATTAGCTCACCCCCCCCCCCCCCGCCCCTCCCCACCATGCTTGTGTATTTTTGTATCCTTTTATCCTTTGCCTCATTTTACGAACTTCTCTGCATATGTGCATGTAAGTGCATGCATGTATAAGCACGTTCTTGCAATTAATGAGTGTGCAATAGATACCTAAGCATTAACAACTTTTCCATATGTTCATGTCATCTATGACGTACGAACAGGATCATAAATCAGTGAATTAAGTATGATACTAAAATAATAGAGTATGCTACTCAATTAATATAATATGATACACAAATAATATAGTATAATACTGAATTAATTCAGTATCATACTCAAATAATTGAGTATCATTCTTAATTATTTATGCAGCATTTATGAAATCATACCAAATAATATAGCATCATACCAAATTATTAGAGTATCATACTAAAAAAACAATTATGACCCTCCCGTACGCGCACCTGATTTCAGTATCATGCTATTTTATTTATGCTGCATTCATGAAATCGTGCACAATAATATAGTATGATTCTAAATTAATTGAGTATCATACTAAAATAATTAAGTATCATACACAAATAATATAGTATGATTCTAAATTAATTGAGTATCATACTAAAATGATTAAGTATCATACACAAATAATATAGTATGATGCTAAATTAATTGAGTATCATACTGAATTAATTCAGTATCATACACAAATAATATAGTAATATGCTTAATTAATTGAGTATCATACTGAATTAAATGAGTATCATACACAAATAATATAGTATGATGCTAAATTAATTGAGTATCATACTGAATTAATTCAGTATCATACACAAATAATATAGTAATATGCTTAATTAATTGAGTATCATACTGAATTAAATGAGTATCATACACAAATAATATAGTATGATGCTAAATTAATTGAGTATCATACTGAATTAATTGAGTATCATACACAAATAATATAGTATGATGCTAAATTAATTGAGTATCATACATAATTAATTCAGTATCATACTCAAATAATATAGTATGACGCTAAATCAATTGAGTATCAATACTGAAAACCTGTCAACCAACACATTCCGCTAACCAATCAGTGGCGCCGATACATACGCGCTAGGCGTCTGGTCGGATGGGAACAGTGAAGCATGCCCTAAAAACAAGAAAATGTTGATGCATACACCAAGCCGCAGAGTTAAAATCTCCCAGAAGAATCTTTCGTATTCATACCGTTTCGAGGGTTAGTCAATGGAAAGAAACATTGTCGGTTTTCCATTGCCCTCATTAGAACCTCGATAAGTAGGCCTAAAGCACTGCTAGTTCACTTAGTAAATTAGCAATGTTTTACTGGTTTGGGTTGGATCTTTTTTAAAGTGGGCAAATGGGTTTAAATGATTGGTTAATATCTACGTTAAATACTTGTAATCATTTTATCGCCAGGATATAGCATTATCTGCTGATGTGACGTTAAAAATCAACTAATAAATAAAATAGCTGACCACCCAATTTACCCATACCAATCTATAACGTTGACAAACTATAACCAAACAATCTCGAATTTCAGAAAAAGCTGGAACCTTGTCTCTTCAAACATTTATCCGCCCTGACGTCCAGGGCACACTATTTGCTACATTCACAGAGACAAAATTATCCAAAATGAGTAATGAGTTTTCAGAACCCATTTCACCGGTAACGTGCTGCTGATACATGTTTCAACTCGAAAATCAAACGTACCTTCGATGCTGATAATCTACAAAAAGCTATGCCTGTTTCTCAAAATAGTCAAAGGCAAGCGAAAGTGGCGATATCTTCCTTGGCCGTATTGACAAGTGCGTAACGCCCACTTTTGTAAGAACTTGTGTGCTATGTAATACCTGTCCACTTTTGTTACTCAAGTTGCCCACTATTGTAATAACTCAACTTTTGTAGCAATATCGTCCCTTTTTCTAAAAAATTTGTTATAAACATCACCCACTTTTCTAAAAACAAACAAGGTCTTCCCTTTTGTGAAATAGTCGCACATGTTTTTAACAATTTCGAATTGTTACAAAATTTTTACTATTTATTACAAAAGTGGTCAGTTATTACAAAAGCGGGAAGAATGAGTTCTCTTGAGATTACAGTATCGTCTTATGAAGGAGCTTCTCCATGGACCGGGGGGGGGGGGGGGGGGGCATTAATATGGGGGTGATGTCCATCTTCGGATTTCCTATAGCACCCCGAACCAAAGCCCCAACTCTAGGAATAACCATTTGCACACTCTTGGCTTAGAAATCTTTCAACTGCCAGCGTAAGTTTTCTGTTCGCACATTCCAACCATACATATACTGCCACCCCATTATATGTTCGGAATTTTCCAAATGTGCGCCTTGTGTGACTAAAATGATATAGAAAGTAGAATAGCATTCAACTCTAGTTTTGGAAACATATACACTATACTAAATATTGATTGGGAAATTCTAATAACGGGATACTTTTAATCTGTTTTTTGAGGCTGAATTTTCGGTGTTTCTAACTGTTGAAACGTTTAGCCAAGTTTGGGAGCGAGACAACCAAGCTACCCCTCTGTAGTCCGTATCCGAGTCCTTTAAAGTTTTAAGAGAGTGGCCCACAGTCCTTCCATAGATGATAGGAGAGCCAGAAAAGATTGTATGACACCGGGGTATTGAATTATCGAAAAAATAAACGCGAATGTTTTATTTGTATTAGCCAGATGACGTTTGGTACCCAGAGGTACTTTTTGGCAGTGTCTATTTTTATCCAGAAAGAAAACAACGCCATAGGTTTAACCTCGCCAATTTGCGCAAGGTCGTACGCTAATCGCACACAAGTATGGTACGTATATGGCATGCATATGCCATCCGGCATGCCGGATCTATGCACACGATACAGATTATCTATTACATATCAACACTACACCGAAATGCTGTGATATGGTGATGTGTTAGCCAACTGGTGTCTTGTCTTTGTGTGACTGCGTGGTAGAATGGGTCAACAGGCCTGTAATTGAGAGCGTTTGCCTTGTGTCTAAAAAAACAGAAATGTTGAGAGGACTAACCATGCAACATAGTTCTGCGAATGACCTGCTAGATCTCGAGATTTGCGTAATGTACCCCATCTCCCACTTGTCGTAATGGATACGAAATCGGTTAAATCACGTCCAAAACTTCTGGACTCGGAATCAGGCTTTGTCTAAACCACGAATATGGCAGACAAATATAAAATGCTCTCGATTCTCATTTTGGTGCCAAGTGTTGCATTGGAAATGGAAACCTTTATTTGTGAAGGCCCTTTCCCCGTTTGTTTACAACGTTCGTGTAAAATACAAAACACCTCTAAAATGTGACTGCAGTGATGTCGCAAGTTATTTTTTTTCTAAGGTATCACAGAATAGAGGCCAAATCAAATTTCGTTAGATGTTGCAGGAGATTTTATTCTAGAAATCAATTACTCGCCCTGTAGATCTCTACACGACAGAGTTCCCAAAATTAATATTCCTGTTCTTGTGCGGAGAACCCTAATTTACTTATCTCAATTCACATCATGCCAGTTTGATCAAATGGCTCCATTCACATAAATCTCTCAAATGTAAGTCAGTACAGGGTAATAGGGTAATCTTCCTTAACCAAAGGAAATGAGTGAGCCAAAGAGTTGCTCAATACGTGTCTTGTGATACGACGTACTGGGAACAAGAAATTCCACAGACAGATATCAGAATAGTCGAAAACTGAAAAAAGAGATACGTTCGAGAAGTAGGTCAGTCTAGTGACTTCTCATACTACCCATCTGGGAAAGGCGTTCCCATAGACAGATTCTGAAGAAGGGTGGCCTCGTCGATTAGCATACGCCAGTTAGTTAAGCTGCCCATAATACTCGAACTGATCGAATGGCTCATCTCAAAGGAGGAAACTGGTGAATATTAGCATTGCTCAGATGAGTGACTCGCCATACGACTCGAAGACTCATCTGGAAAAATAGGGGTGCTATAGCCAGAGACATGTCCTAGACATGGTCGCCGGAAGTGCAGTGACAAAAGTATCATTCTGTAATTGAGATTCTGCAAGCTGTTATTTAACGAGTAACGTCTTGTACACCTCTTCTATTTCCCTTGGAAGTCGGATGTTTATCAACTTTGTGATGTACTATCAGAAGATGATAAGAACAAGATGATCGCAAACTATCATTTATACAAATACTGAGAAGAGGTGAAGTGACGATGAAGAAATATCTCGGTCCGAGTTACATAATGAAAAAAGCGAGAAGTTACTCGGTTGGAGGGACCTCTCGAAAGACTCGACGACCCATCTGAGAAATTAGGAGTACCATACCCACAGATATTTCTTGTGTTGATGTGCCAAAAGTGTAGGGGTAGGGGAGGGAGTGAAGTAAGATTACGTTTGAAAGGTTCCATAAGTTGGTATTCTGTAAGCCTGGGATTCCGTGGTGTCCTCACTGGATTTGACAACATCTCTGGAAGTAATGTCATTTGTGGAGTTATTCTCATGAGAAATTATCAATTACGTGGCTAATGGCGACGTAGTGGTTGCCATGGTAACATACGCGAGACAGTGGCGTAATTACTGACATCATCATAGAATAACCACACTTGGAATGTCCTGTTACGAGCATTTGTATGTATGAGTCTTACGGTTATTTCCGTTGTTAAAGGCGCACCTCAGCCTTCGACCATGTCACTCTTCTCCAGTGTGTTTCTGCCGAATTGCCTTTCCACCAGATGAGTCGGCAAAGAAGACACTAGGCAGATCGACTTCTTGAACATCTACAGTCGACACTCATTAACCCGAAGATTACGGGACTGGCCGTAACTTCGACTTGCCCCGGTATTCGAGACACGAACTTCGGACGTATTTTTGAAATATGGACGCCTTGAGCACGGGGAAACATGGGCTTAGAATTAGGACCTACAATGTACACGGTCATTTACAAAATGAACGGCGCGGTCTATATTTACCTGGATGGGTGAAGGAATTATTCTAATACTCGATTGCTGGGATCAGTTGCCGCCTTCGAAATATCCCATATATTGGATTTATGTGATTGCGACTGTATTTAGCTCATATTTCCGCCATCAACTACACATCCCTTCTTGTATTTATATACTCGCCCCAAAAAGAAAGTGTGCATTGCAGAAATTGATCAAACTCCAAAAAAATAATTTCGTAGGTGTAAAGAGTGTTAACCTGTTCATGAATAAGTTATATTGAACACAAAAACAGCTTTCCCCGTTAAAATTGCATTAACGTTAAATGACGTGCTGCACGTTTGTGAAAAGGCATGTTTTGCACGTGGAGAGTCTGAAAATTCATGCAGCAGTGTGAATCCTTGGGTATTTAAACACTAAAGTAAGGCCTTCCTATCGTTCACATTCAAACTTGCGCTGCTGTTAAAACGACTCCACATTAGCATGCCAAGATTGACAATGAATCAACGTCTCCTTGCCCTGGGTATGATTAGAGCTGGCAGAACACACAGAGAGGTTGTCCAGCATTTGAACTGCCACCGTAACACTGTAGACGGGCTAGTCCATCGACATGCACAACATGATGACGTTCGAAACCGACCCCGCTCCGGGAGACCCCGAGTTACCTCCCCTGCACAAGATCGGTATATCCGTGTCGTCCATCTCTGGAACCGGCAACAAACGGCAACGACGACAGCCAGGAACATTCCTAACCTGAGAGAGATACATCCTCAAACTGTAATCAACCGGCTGAGAGAATACGGCTTACGTTTTCGAAGACCTGCAATTTGTCCGATTTTGACGTTACGTCACGGCCCCGGCGTCATTCTACAGCAGGACAACGCCCGACCCCACGCAGCTCGTGTTGTTCAACAGTATCTGCAGCAACAACAAGTGGATGTTCTTCCCTGGTCCGCAAATTCGCCCGATATCTCACCCATTGAGCACGTATGGGACGAAATGAAACGTCAGCTACGCCGGCTTCCCCATGCACCGTCAACGCTTGTGGAACTCCAAAGACAGCTTATCAGAATATGGAACAACATCCCACAACACTTCCATGGTAACTTGTTCGCTTCCACGAGGCGTAGATGCACAGCAGTAGTCGATGCAGACGGAGGTCATACCAGATATTGAGTGTGTGACTTTTGTGCTTGACCCTTAGTGTCTTTGACTCTCCATGGTACCAAGAGTATTTGTCGTAGCATAATGAAATTTCTCATGTTGATCACAAATTGATTCATCTGTGATTGAATAAAATTTCCATGACTGAAAATGATATATATATATTTTTTAGTATTATTTTTTAGCATGCACACTTTCTTTTTTGGGAGAGTATAGAATCGTTCTTCCCAGATGAGTCGTATGATACTCGATTGAGCAACTTCCCGAACGTGTCTGTACTTCAATCATATAAGTCATGAACCATAATTGTCTCGGTCAAGGGAGATTAGATGTATGGATCGAAAGTGTGCGAAACTTAAGTGAATTGCACTTTTCAAGTTGTCAGTTCCATACAACACGAACGATTTTATTGGGGGGGGGGGGGGGGGGTTTAAACGTCTGTTTGGATCATTCCCGTTTCGTGTTTGGTAAATCAACATACACCCATTCAATCGAACACATTAATTAATCACGCGACCATGTCTTTAGCAGTACGGGCATCCCATACCGACCGAGTTTAACCCAGGTAATCCAGGATGGCGTCGTCAAAATGATCTAGGTCTGTCCGGAATAGTATCATGCACAAGCCAAAAAACGAGGTTTCTGGTCCCAACTAGCAATGTTCAACCTACACAAGTGATAGAACACACCCTCCTTAGAACAAGTCGAGGCCTGTAGATCCCATCAGCACCACGTATCACCATAGAAATAGAAACCAAGATGGCGGCCACCAATAAACAAACTGGACAACGGAAACACGTATCACCCTCGCAACAGGTGCTGCACAGGGGCAGTAACGCCATGCTCCCGGGCTGCCATGAAAACTCATGTGACACCGATAATGTACCGCAGTATGACGTAACTTGCAGTGTCCCGTCGACAGTCCTGCAAAAAGGGGCCTCCGGATACATGATCTACTATTATGTTGCCACTACAAACGTCTGGTATTCTTAAACTGTGATTGCAGTGACATCAGAATACAACTTCGTATATAAAATCAGACGTTTTGCATACACGCCCCACATTTCTGATTTTAGACTAAGGTTGGCGACGCGCGTTGGCAGTGATTTAACCGATTCCGTACACATGATATCAGGGTGGTGGGATGGTACAGTATGTTTGCAATATCTCAATATCGAGCGTGCTTTTCGGGGGAGAATATTTGGCATCGAGATACCTCTCAATAATGTTTTATTTCTAAGCACAATGCACAGGTTCTCAACATAAACACGTTTACCCACACCACAACATAATTAATTGAAGACGCCCTGCAGATCTCGGCAATAAACTGATTACTCGGGCCATTTCCATAGATCAGACACTCCAGATGGCATATGCATACCATACATCTGTCGAATTGACCCTCACAGTCCCTTGGTCTGAGAAAAACTCCACATCACCCGGTGGTAATTAAGCCATGGATTACCTAGGATCTTATGAAGGAAAATGTAAATGCCCTAAACTCACCCATGTACCAAGCTTCAGCTGGATATCTCGAATAAATCATTCGCTCTTATATGTTTTAATACATGCATGTCGCTATGTCACCCGCACGCCTACACACTCAGTCTTATTTGGTTTTCCTTTCGATCCCATCCATTCCCCCGAAGGTGTGTTGGTCACCTCACCTAGGGACCGCAACTATTCCACAAAGAATCCAAAATGTGGTTCAATAATATTAATAGTAAATATTAGAAGTGCACGTGCAGTTGGGAGGATGTATGGGGGCGGGGTGTGCAACAATACTTTGATCACTGCTAGCCCCTCACCCCTCACTGCCGAATGTCATTTGTGCATATTCTGTACAATGGCAAGCAGAGGATGCCGCCGGAAAGATAGTATTATAGACCACCTATCAAAACTAGACGTAAAACCGTTCGTTATCGCATCAGATTCTCTAGCTGATAAGACACAAAGGTACGTCATGCATGATTCACCATCAGCGTCATCACGCCGAAGATGCCCAAGAACAGAACAGTATGGCAACTATACTTGAAAATATGAAGACCATATAGTCAGTAATATTTGTCATGTAACCACCGCGTAGGCTGCAGAAACAACAATTAGGCTTTTTCAAATGTCTTATTAGATATAGATGTAGAAGGCGCGTCAGCAAAGAGTCGCACTGATAGCATGTTTCTTGGAGGTTGGAAGAATCAATTACTACCTAAAGTGATCAAACACAGGGGGTGGAGCCGTGTGTAGCACAGGGGTTCGGCTTCTCCTACACTATTTTTTCCGATTCTGGAGTACACATTGCCCCCTTTCCCACCATATCCACAAGGTTTATTCACAATAACGAATACCATACTTTCAGGGATGCATGACCTGATCCCAGATTCAATGTAGCAAATTCCATATTAGTAATTCCGTGATAAATAATAACTTCAGTAACTTCCCAGGGATATAGAGAGCATGTACCTACGTTATGTCACAACAGACGGTCAGTTTAATTAACTTATGCGGGATTTTCCCTTTCAGAGTTTGGACCCCGGGTAACTACAGTTTTAAACTGTGTGTTTTGCTCACGGTGGATAATTTGTACGGCTGCACTATAGGGTATGGCTACGGCGCATGCGGAAGATCTAAGGAAGCGTTAATGCTGTACCAAGGTTGCGCTAAGGATGTACCATGGATTCACCAACGATTATTACAGTTTTGTGAGAGTTTTCTATGGTTATGCTACGGTACCACCGGAAGCGCTATGGACAAGCCACGGTTGTCGAACGGTTTGCCCCAGTTAGTCACAGTGTTGCTGCCGTTTTACGGATATGCTACGGTTTTGCAACGGCTCTTCCACGATTATGTCATGTCACGGTCGCCCACGGTTTGTCGGTCGAAACTATATTTGGCCAGCTAGACTACCGCAGCATATCCATAGTCTATCCGGCTCTATCAGCTTGGGAGAAGGTTATTACTACTACCTCATTCACTACTACTACTGCTACTAGTTGTAGTAGTAGTAGTGGTAGCTGTAGCGACAGGGACGTGCCGACGGGTGGGGGGGGGGGGGGGGGGGGTGTCTCACCCCCAACCCTGGCTAAAATCTCCTATAGTTGGAAACTTGGAAAGCAAACCATGACTAAATCTGTCTGGACTTTAAAGCTCCTTTACTTCCCGAAATTCCAACTCGATTTCCAATCGACACAAATTCCAACATTTACTGAACTACAGTGTACGCAATATCGATCTTCATAAGTATGCAAGATGTCAATCGGAAATAGATTTGTACAGTACGAATAGTACGTTTACTTATCATAAGAAAAAAAATCCTCGAAATGCATTTCAAGAAAATCACATCGTGATTGAAGTTGAGCACATATTCAATTCCTAGAATAATACCAAATAATAATAACCTGATAATTTTATCATAAATTTGTTGGCATTTCAGTTACTTGAATCAATTAGAGTTCTCCTTTCATGGCTTCATTTTCAAACGTTTTTCTCGGCAGTGAATTTCCAACGAAGGGTGGGGTGGGGGCGGAAGGGGGGTTTCCTACTAGTTGGAAATTAACTAACCGACACCCCCTCCCCCAATTAGAAACCTCTAACCACGTCCCTGTGTAGCAGTAGCAGCTGTTGTAGCAGCGGAGGAAACGATCTAATCTGTCATTTGCAGATATTGATGTAGTGATATAAGCAAATAGCACAGTGAAAGTTGTAATAGTTCTCGTTGTTTTTATGGGGTTTTTTTTTGCTACAGCGGTCACAATAATTACCAATTTTTTTACAGTAGTTGCTGTATTGAAATATGCAGATAGCAGTGGTGGAAACAGTGATAATATAAAGAGCTTCAGTAAGATTAACTTCTACTATACATCTGGAACTTAATTTAGCACCCCCTGAAATGTTTCATGAGAGCGAAGTTGCTGTTACTGATTATTATGTTTTAATGATTGCAATGTGTTGCAAAATATTTCATGCAGTGAAACATGATGTTTCTGGTTGAAAGCGTACCCCAAACACACCCCCTAGCCCACGTGAAGCATACTTCCCACGAAAGTCACAAACACTATGTACATGCTATATCTGGGTATAAAACAAGACAATTTGCCACTTCTTTTATCAATAAACATTGACATGGCAAGGAGGAGCCTGTCAGGGGCATCAAGATGGCAAATCAGTGACATGCATGCAAGAGGCAAGAGGAATGTCATTCAAAGCATTTGAAAGGCTACTTGACCAAAGTAGTTCTTTTATCAGCAAACTTGTCCGAAAACATCAACAAACCAAAGGACAGACTAGGGCCTGGACAATTCCAAAAGACCTCTCGTTAAGCGTGAACCCTTTGCTTCAAGTGGGGATTTAAAACTCCTTTTGACTCCCCAATAGGCTTTTGTGCAACGGAACTGTCCGCAACTGTCTCAAAACACTGGGTATGAGGTCCAGTAGGGTCATCAAGCGTCCAGCTCTGTACGATCAGCATCAAAGACGACGTTTGGTGTATGGCACAACATTGGAATCTCAGGACGTGGAGGAGAGTATATTATTCAGACAAGAGTTGGTTCCTGCTTCACGTCACAAATGTTCGCATGTGAGTGTGCAGGCACTTGTGGTAGTAGTTTTGGTTGCCCGGGAACACCAGACCTACCGTTCCTTATAGTGGAGGGTCAGTAATGATCCGGAGATGCCTCTCTCGTGATTGCAAACTTGATATGGTGACTGTACATGGGATTCTCAATGGTCATCGGTACCTCCGGGACATTCTCAATCCGGTTGTCGTGCCTCATTGTGACAACCACATGTTGGCTACTCGCCCGGTATTCATTGACGACAATACAATGTCACATCGTCCACATGCTGTGAGGGCATTTCTTCAGAACAAGGCTATTGCAACACTACTTTGGCCTGTAATGAGCCCTGATTTAAATCCCTTAGAACACATCTATGACTTTCTCTTGGACGTTTCTCTTGGACGTCGTGTTGCACGCAAGGGATCCGCCTATACAGAATTTGGCCGATTTGGAAGATACATTGCATGAGCAGCGACAGCGGTTGCGTCTGGCCGTATCAGAAGGCTCGCTGGCAGCATTAGGGGGAGGGTCCAGGCTGCCATGCGGGCCCTTGGTGGATACACTCGCTACTGACGTCAGACAATGCTATTGCGTTCAGGAAATCACAAGTTACATTTTTGTCAGTAATTACCGGCATTGTGCATCACGGACTTTTCCAGCACAATACTTCTCGAAAGAACATTTTTCCAGCAAAAACATTAGCGATCGATAGATCCAATTAGCCATTAGATAACTGCATATTTTCATCATTGTGTTGTCTTTCATTTGTCAACAGACCTTTCTTTCCGCGACCAATCACCTTTGTCCATCTGCAATGATTGTTTCTATTAACACCACTGCGAAAAAAACAGTTTGTGCTTAAATAAGTCTCAGGTGTATATTACTACTACTACTACTACTACTACTACTACTACTACTGGTAGTAGTAGTAGTAGTAGTAGTAGTAGTAGTAGTGGCAGTAGTAGATGTAGTAGTAGTAGCAGTAGTTTTGTCGCCGATGCTGCTGCTGCTGCTGCTGTTGTTGTTGTTGTTGTTGTTGTTGTTGTTGTTGTTGTTGTGGTGGTGGTGGTGGTGGTGGTGGTGGTGGTGGTGGTGGGTGGTGGTGGTGGTGGTGGTGGTGGTGGTGGTGGTGGTGGTGGTGATGGTGACGTGGTGTTGTTTTTGTTGTTGTGGAAGCAGCTGCGGCAGTAATGGAACAATGTTTCAGCTGTTGCTGTAGTCAAATAAACAAATAATGGCGGTGACAGTAGTGGTAATATTAAAATCTGCAGCTATATTCACTAATGGTAGCAGTGCTCCTACTCGTATTTATTTTCGTAGTTGTATTTGTCGCTAGCAGTGTTAGTAATAATAGTAGCAGTAGTGGTAATAGAAGTGCGTGTAGTGGCAACAGTGGCACTAGTATCAGCAAAAGCAGCAGTTATAGTAGTAGTAGTATCAACATCAGTAGTAGTAGTAGTCTACGGGCAGCAGTAGTAGTAGTACTAATAGCAGTGTTAATAGTAGTAAAGTAACAACATCTCGTCTTTCGGTAGTACAAGGCCTCAGTTTTTCCATTTTTTGTCCTGCCACCCCGTTAGCCCTGTTTTTGCTGCATTTTATGTATCGTGGTTAACTCTAACGGAACGTGACATATTTTTATCAACTATGGGAACGGAGAAAAACGCGGTGATTGGCCAGGTGTATTCTTGTGGCAATGTAAATTCGAGCACTGCTGGCAACATCTATCGCAAATCATACTACTCAAAGTTTGCTAAGCACCAAGTACATCCAACTACCTGTTTTCCGTTTTAGTTGAAATATTGTAATTAAAAGTGTAAAGGTTTTTTATTTAATTATATCTTTAATGATTTAAGTACAGAAATTATTTTTTATTTAATTTTATTTGTGTTTGACATTATTATTTAGCTTTTGAATACGATAACCATGGAAACTGGATAGTACTGGCAAAAGAGGAAATTTTTCAATATACTAAAATGTTGAAGCGAACTTGTATGACTTCAATATCGAGTATGAGACCCAATACTGTTAATTACAGCTTGACAACGCCTTCGCATGATCCCAGTTAGCTTCCTGGTGTGGTCCTTTGTGGGATGTTGTTCCCTTCTTGGACCAGCATGGCACCCGCCTTCTAGACACTTCTTGGCTGGAAAGGACGGACTGAAACCGCAAGCTACAACTCATTCCAGACATGTTCGATTGGACTGAGGTCAGAAGATCTTGCTGGTCAGTCCATACGTTTAATCCCCTTCCTCTGTCGGTACTCCCCGACAGCATGGGCAACGTGAGGACGGGAATTATCGTCCATCAGAATGAATCTATCACCCACTGCATTTGCATATAATCTGACGTGGACATCCAGGATCTCATCAATATACCCTTGTGCAGCCAATGCACCACATTCAAGGACACAGAACTCTGTACGTCCATCCCTGCTGGTGCCACCCCAGACCATGATTGACCCTCCACCATACCGGTCATGCTCAGCAATTCTGGCTGCATGGAATCGTCCTCCTTGTCTTCTCCATACCCTAGAACGCCCATCTGTGTGATCCAGGCAGTACCTTGGCTCATCTGTATACAGGCCAGGTCGCCAATCTTCTCTGGTCCATCCAGCATGGTCCATGGCCCATTCATATTGTGCCCGGTAGTGGTTCTGGGACAGCGGAATACGAATACATGGTCTTCTCGATTGGAGACCACCTTCGTGCAAACTTGCCCGGATAGTCGGCGTCGAAACATTCACCCCGGATGCGTTCTGAAGGTCACTGCGAAGCTAGGTTGCTGTGGCAAAGCGGTTCCTACGGGCCTGAATGGATGAGCAAAAACCGGTCTTCAGCTGCAGATGTTGCCCTGTCTCTGCCACCACCATGCCGTCTCAATGGTGTGCTATACTGCTGAAATCTTGCCCAGCCTCTGGCGATCACCGTATGGTGCACACCAAGGGCTTCCATAACCTGATGATGGGTAGCCCCTTGCTCCACCATCCCCACAGCCGGCCACATTTCTGCTTCAGTTAAATGTCTTCTTCCATTTTCATTTGACATATTCAATCATTAAATCACAAGGGTTTGTGTTGAAATGAAGACTGAATACTCTACACATGTCATGTACATGTGGACAGTACACGGAAACATGAAAATCAAGGGGTACAACCTTTCCATGACTATCACGAAAAGTCTGCCTGTCAAGAACTAATGTAAACACTGGGGACTATCTCAATACATTCCTCAATCATGTCCATCAAAAATATCGCAAATATGTCACAAGCAAATTTCACAATGATGTGTCAAATATTTGGGGCTTAGCAAACTCTGAGTGGTAGCATATCAGAAAGTGGCACCTGCAACCCCAACCAAACCCAAGTCGGAACTTGAAATCGAGTGAGGTACCAAGCCTTGTCGGAGGGAGTCAAAGGGCAGAAGTGAAGTTTTTTTCATCGGAAAGCTCTTACCACTTTCTATCAGATATTTTCGTCACCATGTGGAGAGTAGAGGCAGAAGATCCGTCTGACATTAATGGTTTCCAGATTACATAACGTTTTGAAGAAGGGAGGTAGCATGACCCAAAGAACTGTAATAACAGACGATAAAGCGATGCCAGCGTGGTGGCCCATTCCACATGCCACTGCCCTGCCAAATCTGACGCTGGAGGTGCAAGAGCGTGACACCCGGCGACCATAGAAGTGATCAACACCTACCTCTCTGGACAACAAAGTTGAAGGTGTTTTCTCTACATGTCGCAATTCTTTCAGATATTCTCTGACGAGGCAGAGAGCATAGAACATATCTTCAGGACGCGCTCGATCTCCATGTGGTCTTCTAATGCTGCTTTTGCCATATATGATTAGGACTTCTAGGACTATGCGTCCTTTCCCGCCTCAATACTACAAGCTAATCTGGATATCAACTTTGACTTTGTTTTTTGTTTTGCCTGGATTCTATGATCGGTGAGGAGCTCTTTGACGACTCCCGTTTAGCATCAATGAGTACCTCAACCCATTATTCTGCTCTAAGAAGTACTGGGGCGTGAGCGGGGTGAGTAATGTAAGACATCAATATCCAGGTTGATAAACGATTACTCTGGGCCTGGCGCGAACATTAATGAATGTTATTTATTTATTTATTTATTTATTTATTTATTTATTTATTTATTTATTAAGGTTTAAAGACACTTTAACAGCCAAGATCATATCGTGTCGGTGCTAGTTTTACCGGTGGAGGACGCCGGAGTACCCGGAGAGAACCACCGAGCAACGGCGAACAGCTGCCAGCTGTACAACATCGCAACTCGGCACTGTAACACAGGCATTGGTTGAAGACATAGTGTTAAGTGCCTTGCCCAAGGACACAACCCCGGTGTCCGAATCGGCCGCATCGATTTGCTCAGACGGCCACCCATCTAAGGCCTAACCGGGCTCGACGCTGCTTAACTTCGGTGATCTGACGAGAACCGATTACAGCAACGCCGATGCCACCCCCCCCCCTCTCCACCCCTCCAATGCATGCTTCTTATATTTAGAGCTTATCGATTACCATATTTTGGAAAACGTAACGTATGTTATATATTTCTTTTCGCGCGTGCTCACACACCTTTCAGTTCTGAGAATAAAGCACCTCACTCACTGCTGCACTCAATATTAATATCCTTGTCTCTGTAGAATCCCATTCACTCCAAACGCCCTTTACAACGTCCATACATACCGCTGCCTTAACAGTCCAACGTTCTTCAAAATTATTTTATTAACTGAATCCTTAATTTCGGTTCCATGACTTGTACCCAAGGCGGTTGCCACACTCTTAAGTCTTAACCCCGTTAGAGAAATATTAAAATTTTATAGTAAATTTCCTTTCTTATTATACCTACCACATATGTTTACTACGGGCTTGTACTACAGTGGAAGTTCCTAACTCGGAAAATATACTCTCTATTTTGATCTTTCCCAAGCGATTTGGTTAAGAAAAGTGTTACAAACGCACCAAGAAAAAAAAGCAAAAACTGGGCTGAGTGCTATCGGCGCACACCCAATAGGGGATACTCTTCTCTTAGTACAAATCCACGGCTTCCGGCAACCAGTGAGCAGGCAGTAACTAGGGAATCATTCTTTTAAATCTGCCAACACTGGAGGCATGTAATCAGCGGGGAGGAAGGATTCTTACCCAAATAAATAGACTGGAGGGCCTCCATGTAAACAATTGTGGTAGGTACAATAAAAAAGGAAATTTACTATAAAATTTAAATTTCTTATCAACGTTCAATTCTTTACTACAGGCTGAATAGACAATAGGATGGAGGGAATCACATGACCAACCCCAACTAACCCAATAGCAGTGGAACCGGGAACAGAGGAAGAGGTCCCTAGGCCTATCAAACCATAGCATCACAAACATTAGTAAAAGGCAATGAGAGCTAAGGCGTATGGTTCTGCGCGACGCACAGAGAGAAAGGGCAGTGGCAGCAAAGAGCTGGAACTGACCTTGTAAGAAGCCTAATGGCTAGGGTAGACAACAGCCTGAGCAGAAGTAACAGAGCCCAAAGCAAAAAAAGATCATCTGACTGCTCCTGCAACTGATGCATATTGAAGGTGGAGAAAGTAGAAGCATTTCTCACGTTGGCTCCCTGAATAACATCCGGCAACTTGACGGAGTTGGAATAAGCCCAAGAGTAGACAATGCACGCACCTCGACGGCAGAAATACGATTGGTAATGCAATTGTCAGTCGCTAGACGAGCGTAAGCCGCAAGAATAGCAATACAAATCCATCGAGAAATGGATAGAGGGGAGACCTTCTGTCGACCAGGAATAAGAGACAGAAAAAATGGTTATCTGCCATTCCTAATGAACTGTGTCCGATTGAGATAAATGCGAATCGCCCGAACCGGACAGAGCAAAGGGCGATTACCCTCAACAGAGGGAAGAGCCCTGATTACAGAAAGGAGGTGGAGACGTTTCTGGTATCTGATTCTTGGCCAGAAAGGGGCAATCAGTGAACGTAACACTGTTGGGAGAACCCCTGAAAAATGCGGATCAACCTAGTGGGCGTAAAGCTCACTAACCTGTCTGGCAGAGTCAAAAGCCATCAGAAAAGCCGGCTTGTATGTGAGAAAACGAACGCATATCAGTAGGTATATTAGGCCGATTCCATATCACTTGTACACGATTTTGTACATGTACACGTACATCGATGTACACCTCCATAGGATTCAGTGTTAAAATCGTGTCCAAGTACACAAAATGTCGTTTTTTATGGTGATACAGAATCGGCCATCGTTTTGCATCGCACTTTTAACGTTCTTTTAACGTTCAAAATACCCGTTGGCGAACGCGTACATTCGACACGTCGCTCAAGAGTGAAAAAAATGTATGAAATTTTAAGAAAATATGATTAAAAATTTGTTCTCCACGTTCCCATCGCGGATTAGACCATCGATCCATCGTTGGTGAACGCGAGCAAAAAACGGTTAGCCGATTCCGTATCAGCATCAAAAAGCGGTTTGCCGACTCTGTATCACCTAAGTAGGTATACGTTCACCAACAGGTATTTGAACGGTTAAAGTGCGATCCGATTGAGGAAACCCATTTGCCGATTCCAGATCAAAAAATCGACCTCTGTACGGTACATGGAAAAAAGGTGATGTCGAATCGGCAAAACCACTGCCACGTTCCCGATCGCGTTTGGGACGGTATAGGGTGCGATTTGATTGGTGAAAAAAAAACAAAAAAAAAACGATTTGCAGGGTTCATCTCTTGAGTTTTGTGAGAGGTGAATCGTGATAGAATCGGTTTTGAGGAGAGGAAATAAAAAAAAGTGGGAAATAAAAAAAACTGATTGATATATATAGGAGAGAAAAAAAAATATAAATAAATAGTTATTTAAAAAATAAAATATATTAAATCGAATAGATAATAAAAAATACGTAAATCATGAGCGCTTCCCAGACTATTAGAGCAAGGTTTCTTATAAAAATGCTGATGAGAGCCTACGCATTCTGTGTGAACGAAAAACTAAGTCGCCTCTTGTTAGAACGATGCGTCGGATGTCGGGATCACCTAGACTTCGATCACGAGAATCATTCGTGTCTGACGATGGAAAGGGAAGATATGGTCGCCAAGTATTTCGAACCAGCGTTCGAACGCGTTCAAATCGACGAAGTGATCGCGTTTTGGAAGAGATTACTCTTCTGTAAGGATCAAGAAAAGCCCACAGTTTTCGGAAGAACTGAAATTGGCGCGTAGAAGTCTGACTTTAGAAGACAAGGGATGCATCATGAAATTATTGTTCAATGAAGCATACGTCTAAGTTTTTCTCGTTCATATAAAATATGGGAGAATAGAAATTAAAAAATAAATACACACATAAATTTTTTATCTAATATTAGAAAGAAAAAAAAAATACAAAAAATGAGAACCAGAAATAAATTGTATCCGACGTTAGATGACGACGAGGGCGAGAAGCCGAACGGCGTTTTGCCGACGGCACCGTCGCTAGATGAAAAAGAAAGAGGAGAGAGGCATTGCATCTATCAAATCAGTAGAATCCAAGCGTATCTAACTCGAGAGAGAGATTCTCGCCGTTCTCTCAAGAAGAAGTATTCGCGTTTCCTGAAATTCGTCAACGCGGTCGACGCGACACTCATCACGATTTCCATGGGTTTACACGCGGCCGGCATCGGATTGTTGTCGACCGCGGTCGGCATTCCTATCGTGTTTACCGTAGAAGGAGTGGCTCTCCCCGCCGGATTGTTTAGCACGCTCGGAAACTTTTTGAGTAGGAAATTATATTTGAAGGCGAGAAAACACGACAAGCTTCGCGTCTTGGCCGACTCCAAGATCGACACAATATCCGAAATGATCTCGATGGCGTTGAAAGATGGTAGGATATCAGACGGAGAATTCTTCACGATATTGGGCGAGAAAACGAAATACGAAGCCATGAAAGAAGCCGTGAGAATCAAGACTCGTCAGATCATCAAGGAAGAGATGAAGGATTCTCTCGTGGAAAAAGGGAGGAAAGAGGGCAGGGAGGAATTCAGTAGGATGATAGAACTCAAGAGCATCAATTGAAAAAAAAATATATATAATAAGAACAGAATTTTTAAAAAAGAAATATTAAATTTATATATAAAATAAAAACGAAATTAATTTAAATAACTCTCAAAAAATGTATTGCGTAAAGTGTAAGAGAGTTACCGAGACGAGTAATTCTCGAGAAGTACGAACTAAAAACGACAGACAGATGCTTCGCGGAATTTGCGACGTGTGTGGTTCTATCAAGACTCGATTCATCAAAAAAATGAACGCGAGCAAAAGTAAAGGCATCGTGAATAAAATGATCAATAATCTACCTTTCGAAATGCATCTGCCTGGTCACAGATTCACGGGACCTGGAACGAAATTGAACAAGAGACTCAACGCCGATCTGACTCCTAAATCTTGCAGCAAACCTGTGAATAGGGTTGATGCATCCGCATATGATCACGATCTGTGCTACGCCGGACATCCCGACACCAAGACTCACAGCGATGTCTGCGATAAAAACATGTTGGGGAAATTGAGAGGCATATCGAATCTGACCAGGCGAGAGAAGATAGAACGTTCGCTGGTCGGCAATCTGATCGGTGCGAAACGTCGATTCGGATGGGGCGTTCAAAAAAAAGCGCATCTGAAAAGAAGAAGAAACGATTATTGACGAGCGAATTGGCAGAGGAGTTACACAAACCCATCGTGCATAAATTTCGAAAGAGAAGGGTGTTCGTGAAGGGTTTGGATGATATTTGGTCTGCCAACTTGGTTGACATGAGATCGTTTTCGAGGTGGAACGAGGGTGTCAAATATCTATTGACGGTCATCGATGTGTTTTCCAAATACGGTTGGATCAGAGCTTTGAAAAATAAATCGGGACCTTGCGTCGCCGAGGCTCTGAAGAGCGTGTTCGACTCGTCTTCTCGAAAACCGAATAAATTGTGGGTGGATAAGAGAAAGGAATTCAAGAACAAGCACGTTCTTCGATTGGTCGACCTCTACTCGATCAAAAACGAAGAGAAAGCCAGCAGGGTGGAACGTTGGAATCGAACGATGAAGGAAAAGATGCATCATACTTCACGGCGAATTCGACCAAGAAATACATATACGCTCTGAACGGTTTGGTTAAAGATTACAACAACACGCGACACAGATCGATCAAGATGACTCCCGCGGAAGCTAGCGATCCTCGAAACGAAAAACGGGTCTACGCGAATCTATATCCTGAGAGATCTAAGATTAGGAAGAAGTCTAGAACGCCGAAATTTGCGGTCGGCGATCGAGTGAGAATCTTCGCTTATAAGAAGCACTTCGAAAAGTGTTATACTCCTCGATGGACCTCGGAAATCTTCGTGATAATCAAAATATTTCACACCGATCCGGTGACTTACGAAATCGAAGTTTTGGATGGAGAAGAGATCATCGGAAAGTTTTACGAACAACAATTACAGAAGACAAAGTTTTGATAAAGAAAAACAAATTTCTTTTATTTACTCTCTTTAACATTTTCTTGTTTACACATATATATATAGGAGAGAAAAATAATAATAAAAAATAATTAAAACTATTTTTAGATAAAAAATAAGCAAGCTAATTAATAAACAAAAAAAAAAAAAACCCTTTAAAAATGACAAATATACTAGATATAGCACAAAGCATAGTGAAAGATGAAAGTATTCAAGAATATGAGGTTCACAAATACGAACCGGTAACCGGAATGAGTTTGAACAATGCAGGAGAGATAAGAATCAACGTCGAAACTCAAGATTTATTCATCCATCCTAGCGAGAGTTACATAGTGGTGCAGGGACGTCTCACCAAGGAAGATGGGAGCGACTACGCCGACGACGACACGGTTACTCTAGCCAATAATGGAATCATGCATCTATTCAGTAATATAAAATACATGCTATCCGGACAAGAGGTAGAATATGTGTTTCACCCCGGTCAGGCCACCACGATGTTCGGACTCTTGACGTATCCTGATGATTTTTCGAAATCCAGAGAACTAAATCAGTTGTGGATGAAACCTAAAGGAACGTTTTCGTTCAGGATACCTTTGAAACACATCTTCGGATTCGCGGACGATTACAACAAGATCATGTACGGATTCAAACACAATCTGACGTTGATTCGAAAAGGAAACGACGATGCAATAGTGAGACTCCCTGCGACCGATGCGGGTAAGTTAACTCTACAGAAGATATCGTGGTTCGTTCCGCACGTGGAGCCTTCGGTCGTGGAAAAAAACGCGTCTCTACAAGATCATAGAATCCAAGAGTAAATTACCTGTGGGATTTAGAATGAGACAGTGCGACACGGCTAGCATTCCACCCTCCCGAATCACTTCGATTGGAGATTGACGGTGAAATCCGCTTCTGAGAGACCGCGTTTCATCTTGGTTGCATTTCAGACTGATAAGGATGGGTCTCAGGAAAAGAATTCATTGCTGTTCGATCACTGCCATTTGAGAAACATGCAAGTGTTTCTGAACGCTACGAGATATCCAGCAATCGATTACAACGCATCGTTTGACAAGAACGATTTCTGCAGACTGTACAGCGACGCCGCTGATTTTAGAAAGAAGTATCACGGTCTAGATGAATTGATGAGCAACCCTAACATATCTCCCGGAGAATACAAGTCGATGTATCCCATGTTCGTATTCGACATCAGTAAACAGAGTGAATGACTCAAGAGTAGCATCTTAGACATTCAGATCAAGATGCAATTCGATAGGAACGTGCCAAGAAAAACCAAAGCCTTTGCCCTGGGCCTGTCGGACAGAGAATTACAATTCGAATCAGATGGAAATAAGATGTCGATCATTCGATGAGAGACGTGTGTGGAAAAATTAAAAACAAAATAAAAAAAGTAATGAGTAATTATTAAAAAACAAAAACAAAACAAAAAAAAATAAAAGTAATGAGATCTAGAGAGATTGAACATCTTTCTAAATCTCATTACATTTTTTTTTTGTTTTTAATAAGCACACATTATTTTTTTAATTATTTTCACGCGTTCACTGTTTGTTCAAAGGATCTAGTTCGATCAGTAGGCTCACCACGGAAGTGGCGGCTTCGGGATTATTGGTTTTCGTAACAAAATTAATCCTGTCTCAGGCGTTCACTTTGAGAGGCGTGCCGAACGTGCTAACATTCGCGTGTTGATTCTCAGTCTTTTCGACGCTGTATCTCTTATCGCTCTCTACTCCATTCACCATGAGATTGACGACCGCTCTGTTATTCAAATCCGAGGAAGCCAGACTCATTCGAATGATTTCACCTCCCAACAGCATGAGATACCCCACCTGACCATGTTGCGATCCACTACCTCCATTTCTGAAAGACCACTCAGCTTTTCCGTCCTCTAATGTGCTGCTCTCCTCGGCCCACACGGTGATCAATTGTCTAGCATATTTGACTTTCTCCACCGCCGAAATCAGGGTGCAGGCGTCCATCATGTTTACTGGATCCGGTAGATTTTTGAGTGCGTGTCCACCCTTGTCTAGTTTACCTTCCATGATGTTGCCCTTTCTCCAGACCGAGTTGTCATCCACGTACTTCCTGCTGACTGCGCTGGAATCGAATTCGGGATCGTGATCAAGTCCGAATAAATTCTCACCGTTCATGTTGATACCACCCTCCATGGTTCCGCCAGATTGTTTGTTCAGGTAGAGATCATCCACTTGTGATTCTATGTATTCTTGTGATCGTATCATGGCAGAATCTACGTAGCCCTTGTTGACTGTGGTTGAGTCCGCATCCGTGTCGTCGACCTTCGACAGATTCAATATCTTGTTGAATCCCGCATTCAGATCCGATTTCATTTCTCGTCCATCAGACTTTCTCTGTTCCAGATCTACATAGTGTTTGGTCGCCACGTCCTTGGGATTCGTGGGAGTGGCCACGTTCATTATCTTGTTAGAATTGGCGTTCAATTCCAAGTGCATCGTTTTCTTAACGTATCTATTTCTCAGATGTTCGCTGAATCGCGCGTGAGAGTCGTCAGCATATTTCTTGGTCGCGGCATCGTGAGATCTATGGGATTTGCGACATTCACCAAACGTTTAGATTTCAGATCGAGATCGTCGGTCATGGCTTTATCCACATAATTATCTAGCATGATTCATTCGAAATCCGCGTTCCCCCTGTCGACGTATTTTTTAGTCGCAGAATCCGTGAGATCTGTCAGCTCGGGAAGATTGTAGAGCTTCTTATCATTCATGTTCAAAGGTTCCTCTCGATGTTCGTATCTCCGAACGTAATGTTCGTCCAAGTTGGCAATGTCGTAACCATCATCGACTTCGAATGTCTTCCTCTTCTTTTTGGGTGGACTTTCGTATGCACTTCTACCAAATTTATTGACTGGCATGTTGTTTTGAGATTTTTGTTTTAAAAAATATATTTCAAACGCAGTTTATTAAAAAATGAATTATTTCACTTATTTTATTTTTCGTTTTTATTCAATTAAATTTTTTTAAATAATTTTTTTACCTATACTATAAAAAAAAAATCTCTCTCTAATGTAAATCATTGAGAATGTCTTGAAACCGATATCCTTCAGACCATCTCTTGAGAATGTAGAGACATAAGTGACCGCAAAACACTTGATCTGGTGATTACACGCGTTCTGTGTTGTAATGAACCATCGATTTATTGAAATAGTTCTTTATTTCTTTCAGCGGTGAGATTCCGTAGCTGTCGAAATAATAATTCTTCTTCTTCCCGTTCTTGAACCACGCCACCCAGTGAGTGCGTTCACCCGATAAATCGTCTTGATTTAAAATTCCGCATTCTGATTGTCGAGGTCTTCTCTTTGGCAAGGCATCTCTAGAAAGCACGCCTAGAAAATCTTTGATTTTCAAATCCTTTGCCGCATTCGACAGATTGATGTTGGAAAGGGGTTCGTTAGGTAAGACGACACCTTCTACGGATATCTCTATTTTCTTATTCATAAATGTGTATATTTTTTTAAATTTATTTATTTTATTATAATTCACTAAAATGACGTTATTTTTTTAATTTTTTTATTTTTCTTTTTAAACTAACTCTATCGACTTCCATAATCTTGAATCCGTCTAATTCCTCGACTTTCATAATCTTGAATCCGTCTAATTCCTCTTGATTTTCTGGAATCCTATCATCCACAATCATATCTGAAATCCTATCGTATAAAAATTAGATCCAAAGTCCAATGTCCACATGCCAAAGTGCTTATTTTATCGTCTAACACAAATCTCTTATCGCCGTCGGCCGTCAGCGAAATCTTGTTGACTATTTCGGTGTACAAGTCATGATTTTCACTTCAAATCAATTTCATTGTCTTATACACCGGACCACTTCCTAACAGACAATCTTTATACTCTTGGAAAGAGATGTTTTTCTTCACCACGCACGCTTTAACCCCTTTGCACTTCTTGATCTCTTCATCTTCTAGATGATAAGCATACAGTTTGGGTCTCAAGCCTATGAATTCGAGGATTTGTTTACCGCCGCTCTCATCCTTAAATTTACCTAACACCTTCTTGTTGTCGTTCGATTGAATGTTGGACGGGTGATCGACGGGATAATTGCTCGTGTCGAACCACGCAGCCACGTCTGGAGATATATCTTGGTAGACATCTTTCATCTCTATCTCGTAAACTAAACTGTCCATGTTGGTAAACAGTTGTTTGGCTTTATCACCAAATTTTCGTTTGACGTAATCGTAGTGAAACTCGTACATCAATCACTTGCTGATATCTAAGATGATCGGTCCGAGATAATACAGTTTGTCGAACTTCAGGTGCATCTTTTGCATGTGAATGGCCACTAGATTTTCATCGAATATGGTTTGGTGTTTGTAATTGGGTTTCGTCACTAATTTTTTAGCTCTTTTCTCAGACGTGACGAGTCGAACGTCGGTTCTCTTCCTGATGTTTTCCATCGATTTACCATACACGCAGTTGTTCATGAGTTTGAAGAAATCTTTTTCGAAATCGTTCTCGGCTCGAATTCTGAGATTCGTGTTGAGATCGATGTATTTTTTCATCCAAGGCTCTTCGTCAAATCGAATGATGCGATGTATGTCGACCAATTTCATCCCGTAATCGATGTATTGTTTCAAATTCTCGCTGTAGACGACGTAGTTACGTTTGTTAGATAAATTAGGAATGAGTTTTTCCTCGTCTCCTTTGTTCGGTTCCATTCGTTCGGGAGCCAGCATATAATCGTTGTGTAGATCATGTAATTCTTCTGGATAGTTCAAATCGACTTCTAAAATGCAAGGATGGTCTCTCCATTTTTGCATCTCTTCCTGTTCCGTTACCCATTCGAAATTTCCAATCGGTAAAGGATGACTCATGGCCCAATCGTACAGATTATTAGCGTCCCAATACTGTATGTATTTATTCAACTGTTTCGAATCGAAACATTCTTTCATGTAGTGATTGTTAGCTTCAGAATATCTGTGGGAGATCATCGAGATGCCACCTCTCGCAGCCCTTTCGAACATGAGCAACATGTTCACGTCGGATAATAATTCCAATTGGACTTCAGTGTTCTTCAACAGAGCGTCCCACGCCAGACCGGGTGTGATGAAATACCAAGCTGGATCCAGATCGTAATTGCGACGACAGACGTCTCGAAAATTTTCGAACACGTCTGCCAAGAGTAGAACGTCAGTCTTTAGATAGAGATTGTGATAATCTCTCATGGTTTTCATATCGAATGATTTCCACACGTTTTTAGCATGTTTGTAATTCTCGTCGGAAATGTTGGATTCGTATAATTTTGAATAAAAATCTTCTTTCGAAGGTAGTGCGGTGTCGGCGAATCTCTTTAGATCATTCACGTAATCGTAAGGATAGACTCCTTTCCTCAACATGACGTCTAATTATTCTCCAAAATGTTCGCTCGTGATTTTAAATTTATCCTTGCTCATGTTATGGACTAATTTTTCCAGAGCAGTTGACATGAATTTAAAACTGTCGATGAAACGTATGCTTCTATGAATGAATTTCGTTTTTTCTTTCAACATCTCTCTGTCGATTACTCTTTTCTTCTCCATGAGCTTCCATTTCGTGAAGGAAATGTATCTTTCTTCGCTGTTCGCGATGCAATTTAATTCTTCCTGGGAGGTGCTGAGATTTTTCACGAACAAATGACTGTCATAACCCGAGAGATTGTGAAATATCACCGGATAGAAAACGGCATCTCGATATTTTAAATTACACTTGCTGTGAGCCGGACCGCGATACAGACCCATGTAATGATCATGGTCTCTGACCTTCTTATTTTCCTCTGAATTCTCGTTGAACGATTGTCTGCATATGTGACATTCGATGGCTCTGTTATTTTCATCCTGCTGCTCATGCATGATGATCATTTTCGCCGGAGTTTTGAATTTATCGTATAACATTTGAATTTTCGATTTTAACTCTTCTACGAACCTTTGAGCCACGTTGTCGTCTTCACACTGTTTCGTGTAGGTGAAGGGACCCATGTCATGTTGCGAGTCAAAAGCGCATTTCACGTAAATGCAATAGCCCGAAGGTATGTGTTTTTGATATCTTTCGACGTAACTTTGAAGAGCGTTAGGTTGGCAGGAACTCATTTTCACGGTGAAACATTCGAAATCGGCGTACACGATAAATGGTACTTTTAACCTTCTATTGCAATTTTCAAACTTCATGATGGTGTTGGGTTTGGGAATTTCAATGGCGACACCTTGATTTTCATTGCAATATTCCTGATGTTTTGCTAATGATTTTTCACTCTGAAACATGTTCATGCAGTTGCAACATAAACATATCTTATGTTCATGTTTATTATTTTGTCTTGACAGTAATCGGCTCGGATTTTTAACCCAACAATAATGAAGATTGTCACCATTCGAAATCAATAATAAAATAATCATCTTTTCTCTTTCGAGATATGAAGTCTGTCTGAGAGGATAGATCGTTCGTTTTTCATCGTCGTTTCCCAAGATGTTCACCGCTACGATGGGATTTTGAGCCTTGAAACGTTCGATGTGTTTTAAGTCTGTTGGAAAAGTCACTCCGGTCCAATCGAGATTTTTAGAAGTCTCCTCATAACGAGAAACTCTATCTGGGTGCATTTTTTTTAATTTTAATTTTCTGTAATGTAAACATTTTTTTTTTGTAAACGTTTTTTTCTCTTTCTCTTTCTCCAAAGCAATCTGCAGAATATCATCGTCGCCAAAGACAGAGAATTCGACAAGGACGATTTGTTGTTGTTCTATGGAAGTTACATATATCCAAAAATAACACTCAAACTCGTGGACAAATCGGGTGGTGAGAGCGCGTTCACCGATGTAAAAAAACTAAAAAAAGTAAAGATAAACATCAACACATTTTCGAAAAAGGAGAAAACACGAGTGTCAACATGCTAATAACGGACTTGGAAATATAAACAATAGAGAGATTGATTTTTAGCAAAGAAGAAGGAAAAAAAAAGTAATGAGATCATCTTTAGATCTCATTACTTTTTTTTTTGTTTTTTTTTTGTTTTCCTTCTTCACTATTGCCCATATATTATAATAATGTTTCCTTTTTTCTGAAATTTCAGCGTCGATTCTTCTTTTCTTTTTTTTTTGTTGTGATATACTACGTTTTTATAAGAACACATTTGTTTATCCGAATCATAATTATGAACGAATGTTGTGCATCTCTCGGTAACACTCGCTTCATTACCATTCTCTTCAGAAGATAGTGGTAACAGTGGAAAACGTCTCATTCTTTTAAATTTCAGCCGCATATCCCGATCTTTATTTAACTCTTTTATCAGTTCTTTCCTAAGATATCCATCATTAGCATCTAATCATTTTTCCACATCTTTTTCACACTCTATCTCGCGATATTCATCATTATCGTCTAATTGTTTTTCCACCTTTTTATCCATTTTATATTATTTTATACTTTCTATGATTTATATTTTATATTTATATAATTATATAATTTTTTTACATTATAATAATATATTCAAAATCGGTATATTCTTAAATGGCGAATTCTCACCAAACAACAAACCCTTGCCGAGTCGCTCAATGTTCCGTCCACTCTTCAGATAGAGACCGTTTCCACTCAAAGAGTTGTCACCTCTAACAGGTTCTAAATACAATTCTTTACCGCTTTCGTCTATGTGGATGCGACACACGGCTCCTCCCTTCTTCAAAAACAGTCCGCTGCCACCCATTAATTTCTCAACTGCCGAACTCGCGAGTCCCGTGAGAGCTCCCAAGCCGAGAGTCTTTCCGAGAAAGAGTAATGCCTTTGTGGCGATGGGTAATGCTTTTGCGGCAATTCCTGCCAATAGCGGTAGGAAACCGCTTTTCATTCTCAAATTGTATCTCAATTGAGCGAGACTCAATCTCACCGTCAACCCTCTTCCATCACGAATCGCTTTCTCTATCCTTTTGATTTGACTTCTGGTCCAGGCAATCGAATCCTGACCGCCACTGGTCAGATCTTTGTAAGTGAATTTGAATCTCACTGCTTCGCCTCGTGTTGTTAACGCTCTCTTAAGTTTCTTCCTCTGTCCTGCGGATATGTTCACGTTTTTAACCACGTATTGTGTCATAATTCTTTTTTTAAAATATATTTTCTTCAATTGTTTTTTTTGTTTTAATAATAATTATATATATTACATAATTTTTTGTAATTATTATATATATACACAGTATTTTTTTTTTTTGCTTTTATATTTCTCTTATGTGAAATCGTATCATCACCCTCTCTCTGTGAAGATCTAACAATTCATCATTTTGATCCATCAACGTGGTTTTGAGACTATGCAACATGTCTAAAATCACTGGGAGATAAACTAAATTTCGAGGTTGTTCCACGATCTTATAACCCGGCGACACGTTTGGAAAGAAGGAATAGATCGTCGGTTGAGCGCTACCATTCACGTAGCTTCCAGCAATCACATCCACGTTCACCAGAATGCTATTGACTGCGAGAATGTCGACCGTATTTTCAGATGTCGCATGACCTCGATACATCTTTCGATCGAATCCCAGCATCTTGCCGAATCGTCCATATTGAAATCCACTCGAAAATTATCTTCCAAATCCAACATCGTCTGTAAGGTATTAGGATTGGGAGCGAGTCTGATCTTGTTGCATCCCTTTCCATCTGTCTTCATTCGCATCTGAATGTAATTGTTCAAATCGTCTATGTCGTAACTTCCTTTGGGAATTCGAATCTCCAACCAATCCACTCCGTCGGAATACTTGAATGAGTTATTCTTTTCGGTGACGTTGGGAAAGGAATAATAAGTCTCCAGATTCACCAACGCCATCTCGTATCTTTTCTCTCTATTCAATTCGATGGAAGGTTCGAATTTCGTCGCGAATTGAGTCGAATCGCCACTCACCACGATTTGAATGGATTGTTTTGCAAGTCCCGTTTATTGATGTTTTTGATTGGATAGTTACCCGGCATTACATCTGTGGACTGTGATTTGTGTAAGACCCGGTATCAGCAGATATTTCAGTGATGTTAACCTCACGTTCTGATTCCCTGAGGCGTAACTAAGGGTGTGTAGGAAGAGTGATTGCCCATTCCGCCTTCCAGTAAGTATATTTTTCTCTAAAATGGAGTCTTAGATACCAATTCATCCTTTCCAGTAAACGTGAACTTTACTTGGAGACTAGAGTTGATACTTGCTCTTATGTCACACAGAACGCATACCATAACCAACCAACATACGCTACACTCAGAAAAAAAAAACAACGTTAGACCACATATCTCAAACGAGAAATCGCAATAGTAAGGTTCCGAAATCGCCCTCCGTCATCTGTTGCTTGATATAATTTCAAAGATATGAAATGCAGGTAAACAGATATACAACATATATACATATATTTGACCAGTTATAATTGCAGTTGATTAATTGGATGAAATATCTTAACCTGCTTCTAATTACAATGTTTCATCCAATCTGCACTCTAAAATCAGTTGGATTAAAAATCTGTCGTAATCCAACCAGTCAGGTCGGGACAACAGATTCATCAACAGATTGGTCTTTCCACAATTCGATTTTCCCACTATCAAGCCTCTTATGCTTTTGGGAAAGAACTCATTATTCGACCTCTTAGTCGCGGTGTCGTTCCAAGACATATCTTTAATGTTCATCTTTGTTTTATTTTTTTGTTTGTTTGTTATTTTAGATTTTTTCAAACACAATTTTTTATGTTTTTTTCAAACTCAGTTTTTAATATTATTATTTATTTATATTACACCGTCGCGAGTTCTCTTCAATCCAGATCCACTCGTCATTTTGGTTAAATCTTGTATGGGTACCACAGCATCCTTAAAATCTTTCCAACTTTTTGGCGTTAGCTCTAACGTAGCTTGCTTTGCTGGTGGACTGATCAACTTGTCGATCAATGCGTCGGCTGCCCTCTTGCCAGCCACAGAAGCTATCCTACCACTGGCTTTGGAAGCGGCTTTCTTACCAGCATCCAAAGCCGTCTTCTTACCAACCTCAAATGCGTTCGATGCGAGTTTTCTACCCGCATCACTCGTGAACGCTCGCATTATAGAATCGATGATGCCAGAACCACCTTGAACATAAGTTCTAACGTATCCCCTGTTCTTTATCACAACATATTTTATTTTATAATATATATTTTGTTTTCACTAGTAATTCGTTTGTTATTTAAATACTTTTTATTATTCTAGTGTAAAATTTACTGTTTTTATTTTATATATTTTTGTTTGTTTGTTTGTTTCTCTCTACTTATTATATACATCAATCCTTCAATTCGTTCATCAGCCTTTTATAATGGTTTTTATTCAAAACCTTCTGTCTTAACAATTCGTCGCATATGCTAACTATCTCATTGTCTAATCATGTGTTACCAGCACGTCTACTTGCCATCAACAATCTCAATCTCTGAAACAGAGCATCAGAATCGCTCGGAAGAAAAGTGGTTTCCACCCCTTTACCAGTCACCGATTCGACGAACTTCTTATGCGAATTCCATATAGGTTTCACCACTTTCGTCCACTTGTAACCTCTGCTGGCTTTAGGTCTCGTCTCTCTGTCATCGTTATTTCTCTTCATGGCGTTGGTCTGAACCAGAATGTCGCCGTAATTGTTGTAATCCTGTTCCGTGTAATCACTAGGCTTGTCGTAAAGGAGCAATTTTCGCAGTCCGGAAGTTAATTCGTACCTATTCAAACTGACGGTTAATTCATCATCATCTATTTCCACTTCTGTGTCGCCCACAAAAGTTCTACCGTCTGAATCCTTATAAAATACATACAATAGATCTCTCTTACCACCATCCTCGGACAACGCGACGCTATCAGTGGTGATAGTCGAAGCTCTATCGCTCTCACTCACGTCGGTTTCGATTCTCATGGGAACGTAATCCGGTGTAGATTGAAACGAATACTGGTTTGTAAAACTACCAGGCAACGAACCCATTCTCAAAGAACTTTCTTTTAAGGGCCTCAATTCGTCAACGATCTCCTTCTTGCTTCGCTCTTGAACCTCCATCACGGGTTTAAATATTTTTGTGGTCTCACATTTGAGTTCGATCTCTCCAAGACATCTGCTTCTGTCAGCCGATTGAATGCTCTTTTTGGCACGTTCATGTTCATATAAAAGCTGATCTCGGCATTTAGCATCCATCTGTAAAAACTTTTTTTTTTCGTTTTTAAATTATTAATATTTCCTTTGAGTTTGCTAATGTGAGTTATTTATTATTTTCAAAATTAAATGTATAATTATTTTTTATGTTTCAAGTAAATAAAAATCTTCTGCCTTTAATATAATAACTAAAACCAGTTAAGGAAAAACATTTATAAAATAAACCTCTTTAAATGCGTTTTGCCCTGGAACGTGTTAAAGATCACATCAAAAGTTATTTCCGACAATGAGAAACTTAGAGTTAGTTTCAAATCAATATCTATAAATACAACGTTTTTAAAGTGTTAAATCATACAGGTAGTTATTTCCTCACACTTGAACTCATTCTCAAAATAATACTCCATGAATATCTTGTAATATTTTGGGATAAAACCGCGTTAGTACTCGCATGTTGAACAACGCTATTTCTCTAAAATTTTTACATGGAAATCGTTTCAGTCAAAAAAACAAGAGTTGAAAAAATATTTTAAAAAAATTCTCTGGCGAGAATTTTTTTTGCAAAAAAAAATATATGGGAAAAAATAATACTCCATGAATATCTTGTAATATTTTGGGTTAAAACCGCGTTAGTACTCGCACGTTGAACAACGCTATTTCTCCAAAATTTTTACATGGAAATCGTTTCAGTCAAAAAAACAAGAGTTGAAAAAATATTTTAAAAAAATTCTCTGGCGAGAATTTTTTTGCAAAAAAAAATATATGGGAAAAAATAATACTCCATGAATATCTTGTAATATTTTGGGTTAAAACCGCGTTAGTACTCGCACGTTGAACAACGCTATTTCTCCAAAATTTTTACATGGAAATCGTTTCAGTCAAAAAAACAAGAGTTGAAAAAATATTTTTAAAAAATTCTCTGGCGAGAATTTTTTTGCAAAAAAAATATATGGGAAAAAATAATACTCCATGAATATCTTGTAATATTTTGGGTTAAAACCGCGTTAGTACTCGCAAGTTGAACAACGCTATTTCTCCAAAATCTTTACATGGAAATCATTTCAGTCAAAAAAACAAGAGTTGAAAAAATATTTTAAAAAAATTCTCTGGCGAGAATTTTTTTGCAAAAAAAATATATGGGAAAAAATAATACTCCATGAATATCTTGTAATATTTTGGGTTAAAGCCGCGTTAGTACTCGCACGTTGAACAATGCTATTTCTCTAAAATTTTTACATGGAAATCGTTTCAGTCAAAAAAACAAGAGTTGAAAAAATATTTTAAAAAAATTCTCTATCGAGAATTTTTTTGCAAAAATAATATATGGGAAAAAATAATACTCCATGAATATCTTGTAATATTTTGGGTTAAAACCGCGTTAGTACTCGCACGTTGAACAACGCTATTTCTCTAAAAAATTTTAAATGGAAATCGTTTCAGTCAAAAAAACAAGAGTTGAAAAAATATTTTAAAAAAATTCTCTGGCGAGAATTTTTTTGCAAAAAAAAATATATGGGAGAAAATAATACTCCATGAATATCTTGTAATATTTTGGGTTAAAACCGCGTTAGTACTCGCAAGTTGAACAACGCTATTTCTCTCAAATTTTTACATGGAAATCGTTTCAGTCGAAAAAAGCCATAGTTAAACAGTACATTGAAAACACAATTTCTGATTTAATACGTAATATACTTAAAATCATTCACAATAAAACCATTGATAAAATGCAACGCCCTCGGCGATTATTCTCACCTCCATATCGTCAAAGAGCAAAATACTATTTGAAGTAAACAAAGACAATTATCATCAAAAGAACAAAATACCGTTTGAAGTAAACAGATACACTTTTGTGAATAGGAACAATTTAGAAGTGTGTCTTGTCAAAAGGTGTTTTTATTGATGTCTCTTGAACCGAGACATGAGTCAATTAAAATTCAATTACCTTTAAAATCCATTTAAGTGGAATGCAATTTTACCGTTTGATTCTATCACGATTCACCTCTCACAAAACTCAAGAGATGAAATTGGCAAATCGCTTTTTTCACCGATCAAATCGCACCCTATACCGTCCCAAACGCGATCGGGAACGTGGCAGTTGTTTTGCCGATTCGACATCACCTTTTTTCCATGTACCGTACAGAGGTCGATTTTTTGATCTGGAATCGGCAAATGGGTTTCCCCGATCGGATCGCACTTTAACCGTTCAAATACCCGTTGTTAAACGTATACCTACTTAGGTGATACAGAGTCGGCAAACCGCTTTTTGATGCTGATACGGAATCGGCAAAACGTTTTTTGCTCGCGTTCACCAACGATGGATCGATGGTCTAATCCGCGATGGGAACGTGGAGAACAAATTTTTAATCACATTTTCTTAAAATTTCATACATTTTTTTCACTCTTGAGCGACGTGTCGAATGTACGCGTTCGCCAACGGGTATTTTGAACGTTAAAAGTGCGATGTAAAACGATGGCCGATTCTGTATCACCATAAAAAACAACATTTTGTGTACTTGTACACGATTTTAACACTGAATCCTATGGAGGTGTACATCGATGTACGTGTACATGTACAAAATCGTGTACAAGTGATATGGAATCGGCCTAATATACCTACTCATATCCACCTGGGATAAAGGTATGAACGGCACTCCCCAGCCCCCCCCCCCCCCCCCCCCTCCCAGCAAAGCAGCAGCCAAGAAAGATTCCATCTTGGGGTAAGGTGCAAAGTCCTAGGCCTGTTCAAGGAAAAGTGCCGAGCAAGCTTGAAGAGGAATGGATTAGTACCGATACGACGCTGTCCCGCATACGAAAAGGTCTCCCGAAGCATTGACCTGTACCCTCTGATGGTAACAGGCTGGAGACCCCGAAAATCAAACAGATATACCAGAAACTCCGCAATCTGTTAACTCGAATGATTGGCATAATCAACAGAGTGATCGACACACCATCGACAGAAGACCTTCTACTTAGCCGCATAGGCTAAACCAGTGGAGTGCCTCTTTGAAGAAAAAATGCACTCCACTGTGAAAGCACAATAAAGTCGGGTCGACGGGTTACCTTGGCAAAGTAGATCGCGACTTGGAGGGAGACGTGCCGGAACCGCCGCCAACAAAGAGCGGAGTTGATTGATCCACTCCCGCTGAGGCGACCAGAGAGCAATCAGAATGATTCGACAACTGCAGGTTCGAATCTTGGCTAGAACCGGAGGCAGAATCGGAACCGGCGGGAAGGCGTAGCCGTTCCAATCGCGTGACAGAGCGTGCACGGCGAAAGCCAGAGGACCTGGGCACGGGGATACGAAAGTGTCCACCTGATGGTTTCAACGACTCGCAAAGTGATCGATATGGGGATGACCCCAGAGATCGCAAAGCAACTGGAACACCGCCCTGTTCCACTCGGTGGAAATTACCCTGCCCCTTTCTGGACAGGAAGTCGGCTAGGACGTTCAGATGACCGGGAATTTGACGAACCCCCACACCAGCGTTGACATCCTGGGTGAGCAGTAGAAGATCCCGAGCCAATTCGTACATGGAAACAGAGTGCGTGCCGCCCTGGTTCCGAATGTAAGCAGCCACTGTTGAATTGTCGGGCAACATAAGAACCTGGCGATTCGATAGGTGGGGGGTCCACTGCCGGAAACTCAGAAGAAGAGCAAGAAGCTCCTTCTGATTGATGTCAAAAGCTGCTTGATCCTGGTTCCATGACCTGTAAAGGGAAAGACCTAGAGGATCCAACATCGCAACCCATCCGAGATCGCTGGCGTCTGCCGTCAGAACACGGTCGGACGTGGGTAAGTCCAACGGAACTGCCTGCATAATCCACTGTTCATCTGTCCAGGGGAGAAGTTGATGAAGAAGTGACTCCGGTAATTGAAGAACCAGATGCAGTGGATCGACATTCGACCCTGGTTCCGAATGAAAGCGACCACTGTCGAATTGTCGGACAACAGAAGGACCTGTCGATTCGAAAGGTGGGGGATCCACTACTGGAAACTCAAAAGAAGAGCAAGAAGCTCCTTCTGTTGATGTGAAGAGCTGCTTGATACTGGTCCCATACACCGAGAAGGGAATGACCTAGAGGACCCAACGTCGCACCCTATCCGAGATCACTGGCATCTGCCGCCAGAACACGATCGGACGTGGGCAAGTAAACGGAACTCCCCGCATAACTGAAGCATCAGATCCAGAGGATCGACATTCCATTCGGCCTCAAACGACTGAGCAGAAAGTGCTGGAGAAGTCTGACATGCAGCCGACCTAGAGGAATGAGATCCGTCACCGAACCGCAGAGACCGAGCAGCCGGAGAGGACCCTGAGTTGTCGCGGACATGGACTGGGCCAGAGTCAGGGCAAAAGCTGAGAGAATCACAGCCCTTGCACGGGGAACCACTGCCGGTTTCAGCTGAGCGCGGAAGTCCATCCCCAGATGACAAAACGACTGAGTAGGGACCAAGTCCGACTTATCCTCGTTGACTCTGAACCCTAGCGACGCGAGCAGGCTCAACAGTGTGTCGACATGTGACTCCAGAAAGGCGGCATTGGAATGTCCCTGGAGGATATCGTCTAGATATTCCGAAGTAGTCACCCTGGACTGTGTGCATATAAGGCTAACACGTGCGACATCAGTCGGGTGAAGGCCCAACCAGATCGAGGCCGAAGGGCATGGCCTTGAACTAGTAAACTCGCCCCAGAAAAGCGAACCTGAGTTACTTTCGCGATGTCCGATGAATCGGAACGTGAAAGTAAGCGTCTCGCAGGTCGATTCTAGAAGCGAAAACTCTGGTGAAGGCGAACCGACATGTAAGTCTCCATGCTGAACTTAGGAGCAATGATAAACTGGTTCAGGATACTCAGATCGATAACCGGTCGGAGTCGGCCGTCCTTCTTCGGCACCAAGTACAGGCGGGAATAAGATCCCATTGAATGAATGTTCTTGACGACCTCGATCGCCCCTCTTTAACAGGAGATTGTCTATCTCAGTGATCAAAAGTTCCCAATGTGCAACGTCTGAAGGAACTTGTGTTGGAAGAGGCACTGTCGACAGAGGTGGATGCCTCCGGAAGGATATCCGCAGCCCGGAACGAACAACATCTAACACCCAAGGATCGGATGTGATTGTGGCCTAATGGTCTGCAAATTCTGATATCCTTCCTCCAGCCTGGGACGAATTGAGATGAGGACCTTCATTTCTAGCCTCGGCGAAGCCCGCGAGAGGAGAAACCACCTCCTCTACTATATGAAAAATCCTGAGTCCTCCATCTAGCCTGCCGACGCTTACCTTACCATGTGAGTAAGTAGAAGCGGCGGCAGGAGGATCAGTCCTTGGCTTCGCAGAGGACGCAGAGGGGTGCTTGTTAGGCTTTGGGCGGCCCCTGCCTCCAACAGAAGGCTGATCAAGCTGACGAAGCAGCAGGTGATCTATGGAGGTCATCCCGGACCATCGCCACGGAACCATGGAACAGACAATGGGATGGAGGGACCCGCCAAAGAAATAGATCGCGCTGCCCCCCCCCCCCCCCCCGGAAGGGAACGGCGTGTGTCTAACACAGCGTCCCTGCGAACTAATTACAAGTCAGCCGTATTACAGGCATGCGTGTGCATGAGCGCCTTGGATACGTCGTCAAACCTATCTGGAGGCAGATAAGCAGCTAAAGCAGAAACGACGTGATCTGAAAAAGAAAGCATGCCCAGCGTTTGTCTCGATAAGCCCAACAGGGACTCCAGAGTGACCATATGAATAATGACCGATTTGGGCTTGGAAAAGCCGTTGGAGGTGGAGTCCTGATCCAAGATCGTGAAAGTCTGGCAGACTGACGGATTGGCAGAATCATAGGAACGATAACGCACTGGAGGCAAAAAAGGTGTCAACCCTGGTGAAGAACGAAGTCTTCATATCCTTGGAACTCAGCCTAGAGCACAAAGCTGTAAACACTTCGACTACCTGTACCGACTAGCACGGTCGAAGGTGCCCAGAAGCGGGTTGTTCTACGGGCTGTAGGCGCGCGACCGATGATCGCGGCCTGTCTAACATTGTCGGCTGGTTTGATGGTTTGAGGTCTGGAACGAACCCAAACACAAAGTCAAGAGCTGCCCCCAAGTCAAAAGACTGTTGTCTCTCGACGTCAGGGATGTCTGACTCACCCTCTCAGTCGGAAGACACATAGCCCATCATGGGCAAACCAGCCGAAGCCTCCAATGGTGTAGGCACACCTGAGGGATCAGAAAGCGGCCTGGTTCTAATCCCGGGAGGCGGCACCGCAGAGGGCGCCTAGAAGCCACTAGCACCCTCACTGGAAGCAACAGAGAGGGCTCTTGGAAAGTGCGCAAGGAGAGGGCCTCCCTAAGCTCACGGCCGGTTCGACGTGGGAATGAAGCGGCAAAATGGCTTCACGCCTGGCCCTTTTAACGAAGGGTCACGATCCTCAAATACACCCGACCCGGGGCGACTAAAACACTACAGCAGAGGGTTCGGCCGGCAGCACCTTCCGACATCGCCAAGATGAAGTCAGGGAAGGCTGAGTCCGATACCCCACGTCCACACTACTAGACATCCGTTCAGACCCCTGGATGGATAAAACTGCTGTGCTCGACGGCTGAGAGGCCACAACAGAGTGTTCGGTCGGCAGTCCCTTCCGACATTGCCGAGTTGAAGTCAGGCAAGACTGAGACCGATACCCCATGTCCACACAACCAGAGAAGCACCCCTGCAGACCCCTGCATGGATAAGCCGGGCCGGCTGAAACGGTGACCGATGACGTTGTAGACGGAACAGTAGTAGCAGCAGATACGACGGGAGCTATTGAAACTGGTGGAAAAGGGGAGAGAGCAACCCTAGTGACAGCCTCAGATGACGACTCTCAACAAACGTCGTCGTGTCGAGAGGCCCCGAACGACAGCGTCATACCCAACCCCCCCCCCCCCCCCCCACACACACACACCCCGTGGGTGAACGGCCACGATAACGCACCACAAGCTTGGTTAAAAGGGATTGCCCTCAAGGAACAGTCCTGGGGATAACAGAGGTGAGAGAAGTAGAAGAAAAAAGGTGAACTCAACAAAATGTAGAAAGTAGAACACCCCCAACTACGAGAGAAGGGTGCCAGAAAATAAAGGACCTGCGGGAACACAACTGAACCCAGACGGCCGACAGAGACCCAAAAAACAGAAATTCTGCCCTCAACAGAGAGGAGAAATAATAATAATAATAATAATAATAATAATAATAATAATAATAATAATAATAATAATAATAATAATAATAATAATATCCAAAAGGATAACATAAATTCATCAACCGAAACCGCACGGTACGCGAAACTCGCGCGCGAACACAGAGAATATATAAAATACAATGAAAATGTGGTTGAAAATAATAACGAGAACACAGTCCTGTTATTATACGATCCTCAGATCCATAATTCCAGTCACAGGTTAGTTACTGCCTGCGCACTGGTTGCCGGAAGCCGCGGATTTCTACTAAATGATGAGCGTCCCCTACTGGGTGTGCGCCGGTAGCAATCGACACAGTTTTGACTTATTTTTTCTTGGTGACCACTTTTCTTTCCCAAATCGCATGGGAAAGATCAAGACAGAGAGAATATTTTCCGAGTTAGGAACTTCCACTGTAGTGCAAGCGCGTAGTAAACAATTGTAAGGTAGATTGATAAGAAATCCGTTTCCGTCGTCCATTGTACTGGATGCCACCCTTTTGTTTTCTATGGTGGAACGTGGTTGCTATGATACCAAAAGGTTTGTAACCTCTACTGGGGTATAATCGTTGAGGTGTGTTTCTTTGTTCAAACGTTTACTCCATGTCAGAATAGTTATCTACTATTTCGAACTTATTTTGTTACTACTTTAGCTTTTTGAACTCTACTGATTCCAAACCCAGTCTGTCTACTCCTGTTCTATTTACCAAAATCCTACATCGAAGAAGTAAATCATCCCACATTAAAGAAACTGACCAATCAGATCGCTTCATTCACTTACGTCCAGCCCACTATCAGTCCATTGGCTTATGAAACGAGTTGTGGTATCTGTCGATGGAAAGTTGCGAGATGTGCTTGTGTGGATGTTGCAGAATGTGCAACATTATCAAAACATGAAGGATTTGCCACGCAAAGGCGCAGGTCAGGGGTGGTGTTGACACGTGCATGTGTGCAATAACTCACTGAGCCTTTAAACATATGCCACATGGGGACATGGGGATTTTGAATCCTAAATCACCCACTAAATTCGTGGTTCCCAGCTCCTGCGACAGAACGTAGCAACCTAGTTTTCACAGATGTGCTTGTCAAAGTGCACAAGGTGTACCATTTTTAGCTTCTTATTCTATTTTGCCAAATCCTATTAAACCTTATTTCGTCTACTACTCTTCTTGGGTTGACTCTTTCTGTATTGCAATTCTTCATCTGACCAAAACAATCTCTCCCTTTCGACCAAATTGACAAATCAGATAGCTCCATTCGCATAAGCAACACTCTATTCTAGTACATACATACAAAGTTATCTCACTCGTTTAATAATAGACATGGGTGATTCGTGTTTAGTCAAGAGAGACAAATAGTCGTTTGAGATGTCACCCGTACGACTCGACGACTCATCTGGATAGAGCCTTCCCAACCATCACATGGATTCTTGGCGCCCACATAGCGATTGGGACCTACATCCTGACCATGACATCCTTCCCCTTCCACTTCTACTGGATTGTACCATTACTACCACTACCCGCCACGTGATCATCATCCGCTACTGCTGTTTTTGTTCAGTATCTTTTTCAACATCCACATGCCTCCGCTAGTGCAGTGTTTACCTTGTACTTTGTCAACTATCACATCAAACCTCCATTACTTTCCCGCTGATACTATTTATTTATTTATTGGTGTTTAAGGTCACATCCTTGTGCACAGTGGCTAATCATGACCGTGGCAGTTTTACGGGTGGAGGAAGCCGGAGTACACGGAGCGAACCACCGCGCATCGACGAGCAGCTGCCAGCTTCCCAACATCGTAACTCCGCACTGCAGCACAGGCAAGGTTAGATTGGTTGAAGACATACGCACCATTGACGTGCAGTACGCCTTAGTACTCGGCGTCATCGTACCCCCATGGGGACAATCGGGGTTAAGCGCCTTGCCCATGGTTACAACTCTGGAGCGCTGATACTAAAAAATATTTCCATCACTACCTCCTAGTGGTGCTCTCAATGGATTCTACCATTGAGGCAGTACTACTGGCTTGTACCGCTAAAACGACTATCTGTCCCATAACAGCATCCATCACTACTGCCTCCGCCTCGTTCTGCTCGACTGGAACAAAATGAGATATCAGAGCCACAGACATGTCATTAAAAGGATTCCGTAAGTGGGATTCCGTAAGAGAGATTCCGTGACCACATACATTTCAAACAACTACCTCCGATAATGATCCCCAGATAGTCTACAGAGGTCTACAGCAGTCGCCAAGCAATAGTTCACTCCACACCAGTCAACATGGGCCCATAAAATAGTCTACATATGTCAATGCAAGTCCACTTAAGTCTATGTAATAGCCCATGTATTAGTTCACGAGATAGACGATTCGGATACAAACATTGCTATACAAGAGTCCGACATACTCCTATTCCATCGAACACATCCCATAATCACGTGATCAGGTTTATAGCACTATGCGCTATCTGAATCATTCCAGCATTACCTAAAAAAATCCAAGATGACCCCCTCAAAATAGCCCAGGAATACTCAGTATAGGTTTCAACATAGCCCTAAAAGGAGAGTTCAAATAAAAGTCGAACCCGTAAAATACTCCCGTGAAATCAAACATACCCTCGGACATACCCCACACGATTATAAGCCTCTCTTTTCCGTAGCAACCACGTACATGCGTATATCATCGAGTTCAGCGATAAAACTCAGCCAAGAATCAATTTCCTTTTAAAGTGGGCAACATTTCCAACCAGGGTGTTGCTCATGGACTGACACAAAGAAGACCAAATGAATCAGAATAAAGGTTTAGCACAATAAGCGGGCATTTTCTGCGAAAACGCTTTTACTAATTCGTGAAGTCTTTGAAGCACAAAAAAATGTTTGATATTATATTATTAAACGAGCGTGATGGGCTGTTCACCACATCAATAGAGTCTAAGTGGAAAGGGGGTAACTGCTTAGCATGAACTCCATCACACCCACTGGGCACTACATTATGCTGTCAGGTAAAGGACGTCATATGGTTTTATTTTTTTGTATTATCTCGATCAATTGACTTATTATCTCGATCGATCGACTTTGTATCTCGATCAATCGATTTATTATCTTATGTATGTATATTTGGTAAGTTAAGCCTATCAAGAGTTAGGATGGGGACTTCAGGGGTATACACCACCCATAATGTACTACCGTTCTAAACTACCAGGCATTACCCCCATCCCATAATACAGTCTGGACTAGCATCGCGTACTGCCTAAGCCTGTCATAGGATAATATGAAGCAGTGGGTAGATTAGTAATGCCAAGTGCTAACGACGGGCATACAACGCTCTTGCTATACTACCAAACTAGACAACCATGCACTATCCCATCCCACAACACTTCCTGACCAAGCATTATGTACTGCCTATACCAGCCATAGAACAATACAAAGCAGTATGTTGATCAATAGTACCTAGATTTAATCGACTGCATCTATTGGTAGTACGAAATAATGACTATTGTGGGACTGATGTTAGCATTTGTGACGGTTTGGGATTTAAGGTCTAGTTAGGAGTGGGGGTGATGGTTGTTAGGTTGCTAGATGGAACTTTTGTAGACTAAACATTGAGCTGGCTGTGGACTATTGGGCGGGGGTAATGCATGGTTGTCTAGTGCGGTATTATGAGACAGTCCTTGGATGTCTACGTTGGTAGTATAGTGTGAGCTTTATATACCCCTGTAGATCCCAGCTTAATCCTTGTATTAACCCACTGATTCCTTTGTGCTATCCTATGACTGGTATAGGTAGTTTGTAATTCTGGGCCAGGAGGTATTGCGAGGAGAATGGGGTAGAACATGATCACCTAGTGTGATAGTATATGATGTACGCTCTATATTCATGTGGGCCTCCTGTTACCCCTTAGTACTATTTGTCCATCCAATGCTTTGTATTATTCGGTGACTGCTATAGGTAGTACGTGATGCTAGTCTAGGCAGTATTATTGCGTGGGGGTAATGCCCTGGTAGTGTAAAACGGTAGTAGAGTATGGGCGGTATATGGCGGTATATACACCTGCGGGGCCATCTTAACCGTTGGTACTATTGATCAGCCGATTGCTTTGTGTTATTCCATGACTAGCATAGACAGTACATAATGATAGGCCAAGCAGTGTTGTGGGGGTGGGGTAGTGATAATGATTGTCTACAGTGATAGTACTCCTACATTACTGTTGTGAGCCCTTGGTACTACTAATCCACCTAACGCTTCGTACTATCCTGTGACTGGTATAGGTAGTGCGTAATGCCCGACAACCCGTGAGTCATCATCGAGATGCTTCCGGTAAAAAATCCGACGACGTTTGACCATGATTCTCACAGAGTGTTATAAAAACGACCTGCCAGAAATAACAAAACGTGGCCGATAACGGAAGCACACGTAAAAGTGGGCACTACAATATCCTTCCATACACATATCGCGACAACTGGAAAGATTGTAACGTCAATTGATTTGCGAGTGTTTCAAAAGAATATGACTTAATTAATTGCACAATAAAGTGAAGTCATTAATTTTGATGACTAAAATTCAAATTTTGTTGGCATAAGTAACTTTGTCACTTCGCCAAACAAGCAGCATTTGCAATCAAAACGCAGCGAGGCGCTCTGAGCAGAACCCGCATAACACAAACGGCAACAGATAATTTATTTCGTTATTATAAATTATTATTTCGTCATTACGAAATATTATTTCGTTATTACGAAATCTTTATTTCTTTATTACAAATTATTATTTCGTTATTACGAATTATTATGACGAATTAATAACTAAACTGGATGTGTGGCTCTAATACGTTTCCGTACTCTCTGGTCATTATCAGTAAAACTTTTATTTGCGATAATAGGAGCCAGAGAGAAGCATGGCTGTAAATGAGTCGTGAGCTCCTCCCCTTGGTGGTGTTAGTTTCAACTTGTAAAAAAGCGGCCCCATGAACTTCGTGTTGACGATGTTTTGATCCGGGGGGGGGGATAAAGTTTTGAATTGTGGGCCCGAAAAAAATACCCCCTCGACATGAGAGGCCATATGAGAGTCGTGAGCTCCTCACCTTGATGCTGTTAGTTTTAAGTTGTAAAAATGTAAAAAAGCGCCTCCATGAACCTCGTGTTGACGATGTTTTGATCCCGGGGGGGGGGGGGGGGGGTGTTGGGGGGGGGGGGTAAATTAAAGTTTTGAATTGTGGGCCCGAAAAAATACCCCCTCGACATGAGAGACCATATGAGAGTCGTGAGCTCCTCCCCTTGGTGGTGTTAGTATCAAGTTGTAAAAAAAGCGGCCCCATGAACCTCGTGTTGACGCTGTTTTGATCCCGGGGGGGGGGGGGGGGTGTTAGGGAGGGATAAATTAAAGTTTTGAATTGTGGGCCCGAAAAAATACCCCCTCGACATGACAGGCCATATTATTAAGGACAAACTATTATTTTAGGGAAAACGTTAAAAAGTTTCCAGTTATCCTCTAGGCTACACGATTTCTACGTCCTTGACACCACTGATAAATTGGCCAGCTATCAATCCCTATATATTTATTGATTGGTGTTTATTCTCACTTTCAGTATATATGACTATATAATACCACAGGGAGTATAAATTCAAGATTAACCAATCGCTTTACCCGTCACCTATTTATGTCGACTTAAACCCCATTTGTTGGTTAACCACAGATACCAAGCACTACTTCGCTTACCGCGTTTCGAAAGGGGAGCTATCACCATTACAGTTACCATCTTTGGACTACAGCCTAATTTTCAGTCCAAAATCATATAACAGTATACTATACCATGAAATCTTACTGTATACATTCATATTACATTGGATGGAGCGGAGATTTCAGCTCCATTAAACTTTTGGACGGGAGCGCGGTGGTTCAGTGGTGACCATAATGAACTTCAAACCGAAAGGGGGTAGAACACGTGTGTGGATAGGGGGTGTATGTGTATGTATGTGTAAGGAGATATCTGTAAGTTAATGGGTACGTCAAAGATAGTGAAGTATATGCATGTGTGTGCAGTTATGCGTGTAGTTGCGATGGTACGAGAAGCAGGTTTCCACCTCTGCGAGTACCACCAATCCACTCAAAATTACTAATTTTGATTTCGAAAAGAATTCCTGAGTTGAATTGTTTGCACACCTCGGTGTTTTGTTTTTCAGCAAATGCATTGTTAATCGTGTGTCGGGGGACGCGGTGGCTCAGTAGGTTAAGGGGGAAGGCTGCAACACGAGGGATCCTTGATTCGAATCCCACCTGCGCCCTGCCGCAGCCGCGTTGTGTCCTTGGGCAAAACACTTCACTCCCACTGTCCACACGGGAGCACGGTGGCGTATTGTACTAAGGCGTACTGCACGTCAATGGTGCATCTGTCTTCAATCAATGCCAATCCTGCTTGTGTGGAGTTTGATTGCTTGAGAGCTGACAGTTACTTGTCGTTGATCGGTGATTCTCTCCGCCAATCTCTTCCACCCATAAAACTGTCATGGTCACGATTAGCCATTGTGCAGAAATATTTTACCTTAAACACTAATAAATAAATAAATAAATAAATAAATAAATGAATAAATTAATTAATTAATTAATTAATTAATTAATTAATTAATTAATTAATAACCCATCGTTGAATCTTCGTCTGGGTGTGGCTACAGGGTGTTTGGTGGGTCTTCGGTGGAGAATATTGTCATCTTCAAACTTTTAAATAGCACCCCTCTCCCCCTTCCCCCACCCCCCCCAACCCGGGCCAGACAAAATTTCCAACCGATTGGAGATGAACTTGCGTTAAGCGCACCCACCCACAATCTTTGGGATATCATTTTTCGATTGATATTTCAAGTGTTCTAAGTGTTGCAAAATTTCAACCGCACGAAAGGAAATTTTTTCAGGCTAAATTTTTACTGAATGGAAAATTAAAACGAGTGTTTGACACTAATTACTGTGACAGCTACTTACTTTGCAGGGTGAAGTTTTAGCTATTTGGCATGTCCCACGGGAACTTCTAACCGTTCAAAACCTGTGTCCGGATTTTGTGTGGCCTGGGGGGGGGGGGTGAGACCCCCCCCCCCCCCCCGTCGAAACATCCATGTTCTTTGTAGCCCGACGCCTTGTTTCAAACAATGTACATATTAAACCGCCACCAACCACCCACTCCCCCACCACCCCCTTCAAGGTGTCGCGTCTTGCCTTATTTTGATCAATTTTCCAAAACGTGGTGTTTTCGAACATTTATTCTTAGCTTTTCATTTCTTCAACAATCTGCACAGCCTCTCTTAATATTAACTGGTAACAGGGCTGAACATTCCGGGAACCTCGAAACCATTCTGTTCACATTTCTTTCTAAAGCTTCCAGTCTCATACTTGCTGTTGAAACAGATGCTTCGTTGATCGTGGACTGTAAAGTACGGGTTACCGTAGACACGATGCCGCGAGCGCCTTCAAGAAAACCTTCCAGATTCATTTTTATATCGGTCTTCCATTTGCTTATCGTGTTATTTAAATGTGGCACCAGAAAATCTAGCGTGTATGTATCGGCGCCACTGATTGGTTAGAATGTGTTGATTGACAGGTTTTCAGTATGATACTCAATTAATTCAGCATCATACTATATTATTTGTGTGTGATACTGAATTAATTCTGTATGATACTCAATTAATTTAGCATCATACTATATTATTTGTGTACGATACTGAATTAATTCAGTATGATACTCAATTAATTTAGAATCATACTATATTATTTGTGTATGATACTTAATTATTTTAGTATGATACTCAATTAATTTAGAATCATACTATATTATTTGTGTATGATACTTAATTATTTTAGTATGTTACTCAATTAATTTAGAATCATACTATATTATTTGTGTATGATACTTAATTATTTTAGTATGATACTCAATTAATGTAGAATCATACTATATTATTTGTGTATGATACTCAATTATTTTAGTATGATACTCAATTAATTTAGAATCATACTATATTATTTGTGTATGATACTTAATTATTTTAGTATGATACTCAATTATTTTAGAATCATACTATATTATTTGTGTATGATACTTAATTATTTTAGTATGATACTCAATTAATTTAGAATCATACTATATCATTGTGCACGATTTCATGAATGCAGCATAAATAAAATAGCATGATACTGAAATCAGGTTCACGTACGGGAGGGTCATAATTGTTTTTTTAGTATGATACTCTAATAATTTGATATGATGCTATATTATTTGGTATGATTTCATAAATGCTGCATAAATAATTAAGTATGATACTCAATTATTTGAGTATGATACTGAATTAATTCAGTATCATACTGTATCATTTGGGTATCATACAATATTAATTGAGTATCATACTCTTTATTTTGGCATCATGCTTAATTCACTGATTTATGATCCTGTTCGTACGTCATAGTCATCGGCTTAAAACAGATAAACATTTTATTACATATGTAACCTGTACCAGGACAAAAGACAACATTTTCCTTGCTCATGTTTCATGTTCAGTCAAACGCCAAAAATACTTTGTTTATATAAGCTTGTTATGTGGCAAATTATTGGAGAGTTCCAATCGGCAGTCTCCATTGGTTTGAGATAGAACAAGTTTTGAATAACAAATTAGGTCATGGTCGTTCTTTCCTCGACACATCAAATGTGCACGTGTGCATGTTCAGTGGAACGCAGCAAGTATTTTGTATGTATAAGTCCTTTCAATGGCGGATTATTGGGGGTGCCTATGGGCAGTCTCCAATTGTTTGAGATACAATAATCTTTGAACAACAAATTAGGTAATTCTCATTCTTTCCCGGATAAAGCAAATGTGCACGTATACGTTTGTTTATGCAAGTTTATTTTATTGCGACATGTTATATAGTGCCTATTCGAGATGGAACAATCCTTAAATGACAAATTAGGTAATGTTTATTCTTTCCCCAGCACATAAACTCCGCACGTATAAGAGTTTTGTCAAACGCAAAAAACTATTTTGTTTACAAAGTTTGCTCTGTTACAAATTGTTGGAGGGTGCCAGTGGGCAGTCCCCAATAGTCTGAGATAGAAAAGTCTTTGAATAACAAATTAGGTAAAATTCATTCTTTCACCAATATATCAAATGCGCACGTGCATGTGTTCAGTTAAACGCAAAACAAAATATTTTGTTTATATAAACTTGTTGTATTGCAGATTGTTGGAGGGTGAATGTGGGCGCTCTCCAGTGGTTTGTGGCAGAGCGGGTCTGGAAGAACAAATTTAGACCACCAAAAATCTCGCCTTCAAGCAGTTAAAAAGGACCTATGTTTTTTCATTCGATTTCAATAGGATCACTGTTTCTCCTTCATTCCACCTCATCTACCCAACTATCTTAGATAGTACTTCGTATACACACAGCGTGCCCTAAATTTCCACACTTTATCACTGTACCCTCCAAAAATTATTTAGCCATCCGAATGCACTCTTACAGGCATGCACGAGAAAGCATCTGCACGAGTATGTGGGCAAAAGGATCAATGTGTATACCCCCTTTGCAATCCTGTATAGGCGAGCTGTCTTTGTGTGACACTGAAAGCGTGCACAACACGCAAATTGGATAACTAATTTGATAGTAAGCTAACATATCGTCGCGTGGGAACCATATGGTTCTATCTTCCAGTGGAAACTGGAGTCTTGTGGTCCTCACGCGACGATGTGCACCCATCCCAAACCCCCTCTACCCCTTCACCCCCCTCATCTCTCCGACGACCATCGTCGACACATGTATTTGAAATTCTACGCATTTATGTATGCAAATGAATGCAACTCAGCGAACATACGTGCATCTGCACGAGTATGTAGGTGAATGGATCTATGTGTATACCGCCTTATGTGTGACTTATGAAGTTGGAAATCTTCCCATATACGTGCACAAATGAAACGATTGGTATCCCAATCCCATATCCTTAAATATCACCTCCCTTGAATATGCAAACGATCGCTGTACACGTCGTGTTACAGTTTAAGGTGTGCTGCCTGTATTTAAAATTCCACACATTCATGTAAGCAAATGAGCACATCCCTGTAAACATGCGTGCATCTGCGCGAATATGTGGGTAAAAGGATCTATGTGTATACACCCTTATGCAACCAAGTAAAGGCGAGTTGTTTTCGTGTTACATTGAAAACGTGCGCAATACGCAAATTGGATAACTAATTTGAAAGTGGACCAACATATCGTCGCGTGGGAACCATAGGGATCTTCTATCTTCCAGCGGAAAATGGAGTCTTTTGGTTCCCACGCGACAATGTGTTCCTACCCTTCACCCCCCCGACGACCTTAGTCAACAGATACACTGCAAGTCTTCTATCATCCTGTCCATCACAGGAGTGATATTGTGTGACTACCCATTAGATGAATCCACCCAGATTGAGGCCGGTGTGAGCGCAACACGCACATTAGATAACAAATTTGAAAGTGGGCCAACATATCGTCGCATGGGAACCATAGGGTTCTATCTTCCAGTGGAAAATATAGTCTTGTGGTTCCCACGCGACAATGTGTACCTACCCTTCACCTCCTCGACGACCATAGTCAACAGATACACAGAAAGTCTTCTGTCACCCTGTCAATCACAGGAGTGATATTGTGTGACTACCCATTAGATGAATCCCCCGGATTGACGTCGATCCGCGGCGACTGTTTTGTATGTATGAAAACGCGCACAACACCCAAATTTGCCACGCAAATTTGGTATCTAATTTGAAACCGAAAAGACATGTGTACCCCACCCCATTCCTTTCCTCCATCCGACGACCATAGTCAAAATGTAAAATACATGCAATCTGACTACCTCGTCACAGATTCAATATTGCAGAGCTACCCACTAAATGAATCCACATCATGGGTATGCGACTGCATGCCCATTGATATTCAGGCATATATATGCCCTCGGGTATATGCTTCCAACCACCCTGTATCTGCTGGCAGGATGTACACTAAGTGCGTAGGTGTGTGCTTGCGTGCGTGTGTGATTACCCGCATTTGTGTGGGCACAAGTGAGCGTGTCTACACGAAAGAATTTGAGTATGGTGTCTTTTAACATCTGATTTTTCTACTTGTCCTATACGTTGGACCATATCTTTTAAAGGGTATTCCCGTCATTCTATGACTTCTTGTCCCCGGACATACTTCTTTGGCATCCGTGCGTTCTCGCAAGTGCTCGACTTCTTTTGTAAATTTTACTTGATCGTGGACTATGGCTAATAATATTCCATTTGATGAGATTCAGAATTCTGATGCTTATGACTTCATATTCAAGTTCAACACTTCACTGGGTATAGATGGTAGTGACACTGACCCACCCTACACTATTGACAATTCGAGCTGTAAGTATTATATACCAGAACATTTTAGCAAGCAAATACCAGAAAAAACTAAGTCATTCTCACTTTTTAATTTGAACTGCCGAAGTTTGAATGCAACTTCGAGAACATTCAAAATCTTATATGTGACATGAGTAGGTGATAATTGCCGATTCCAGGACAGCTTGTACAGTACATGTACAAGTACACGTACATGTACGTGTACCGCCATAGGGATTCAGTGTTAAATCGTGTACAGAGTGCAAAAATGTCGTTTTTTCATGGTGTCCCAGAATCGGCAATTTTTTTGAGGCTCACAGATCGCACTTTTGACGTTCAAACACCCGTTGGCGAACGCGTAGATTCGACACATCGCTCAAAAGTGAAAAAGTGTACGAAAATTTGAAGAAAATGTACTTTAAAAATTTTTCTCAACGTTCCCATCGCGGATTAGACCATCGATCTATCGTTGATGAACGCGAGCAAAAAACGTTTTGCCGATTCCAGGACAGCATCAAAAAGCGGTTTGCCGATTCTGGGACACCGACGTTCGTCAACTGTTGTTTGAACGGTTAAAGTGCTATCCGATCGGCGAAACTCCATTTGCCGATTCTAGGACAGGAAAAATCGACCTCAAAACGTTTTCTCAACGTTCGCCAACGGTGAAAGTGAGCGTAAAGTGCAGTTACTCATCGAGGATTTCTTTAAAAATCGATTTGGGCCTCCGGTACATGGAAAAAAGACGGTTTGCCGTTTCTGGGACACCACCACGTTCGCGATCGCGTTTTGGACGGTCTAGGGTGCGATCCGAACGGCGAAAACCCGATTTGTCGATTCACCTCGCGAGTTTTGTGGGGCGAATAGTGATGGAATCGGTTTTGAGGAGAGGAAATAAAAAAGTGATTGATATATATAGGAGAGAAAAAAATATATAAATAAATAGTTATTAAAAAAATAATATCGAATCGAAATAGATAATAAAATATATGTAGATCATGAACAATTCCCAGATTTTGAGCACAAGGTTTCTTTTAAAAATGCTGATGAGAGCCTACGCATTCTGCGTGAATGAACAACTAGGCCGCCTCTTGTTAGAACGATGCGTCGGATGTCGGGATCATCTAGACTTCGATCACGTGGATCATTCGTGTCTGACGATGGAAAGGGAAGATATGGTCGTCAAGTATTTCGAACCGGCGTTCGAATGCGTTCAAATCGACAACGTGATAAAGTTTTGGAAGAGATTAGTCTTCTGTAGCGGGCGAAATAAGCCCACCAATTTGGAAGAAATGAAATTGGCGCGTAGAAGTCTGACTTTAGAAGACAAGGGATGCATCATGAAATTATTGCTGAAGGAAGCATACGTCTAAGTTTTCTCGTTGATATAAATAAGGGAGAATAGAAAATAAAAATAAATACACACATAAATTTTTTTATCTAATATTAGAAAGAAAAAAAAACACAAAAATGAGAACCAGAAATAAATTGTATCCGACGTTAGATGACGACGAGGATGAGAAGCCGAACGGCGTTTTGCCAACGGCGCAGTCGCTAGAAGAGAAAGAAAGAGGAGAGAGGTATCACATCGATCAAATCAGTAGAATCCAATTGTATCTGACTCGAGAGAGAGATTCTCGCCATTCTCTCAAGAAGAAGTATTCGCGTTTCCTGAAATTCGTCAACGCGGTCGACACGACACTCATCACGATTTCCATGGGTTTACACGCGGCCAGCATCGGATTGTTGTCGACCGCGGTCGGTATTCCGATCGTGTTGACCATAGGAGGAGTGGCTCTCGCCGCCGGATTGTTTAGCACACTCGGAAACTTTTTGAGTAGGAAATTATATCTGAAGGCAAGGAAACACCAAAAGATTCGCGTCTTGGCCAACACCAAGATCGACACGATATCCGAAATGATCTCGATGGCATTGAAAGACGGTAGGATATCGGATGGAGAATACTTCACGATATTGAGCGAGATAACGAAATACGATACCATGAAAGAAGCCGTGAGAATCAAGACTCATCGGATCATCAAGGAAGAGATGAAGGATTCTCTCATGTAAAAGGGGAGGAAAGAGGCTAGGGAGGAATTTGGTAAGTTGATAGAGCTCAAGAGCAACGATTGAAAAAAAAAAATATAATAAGAAAAGAATTTTTAAAAAAGAAATATTAAATTTATATATAAAATAAAAACGAAATTAATTTAAATAACTCTCAAAAAATGTATTGCGTAAAGTGTAAGAGAGTTACCGAGACGAGTAATTCTCGAGAAGTACAAACTAAAAACGACAGACAGATGCTTCGCGGAATTTGCGACGTGTGTGGTTCGATGAAGACTCGATTTGCCAAACAAAAAGAACATGAGCAAAGGTAAAGGCATCGTGACTAAAATGATCAATAATCTACCTTTCGAAATGCATCTGCGGGGTCACAGTTTCACGGGACCCGGAACGAAATTGAATAAAAGACTCAACGCCGAGCTGACTCCTAAATCTTGGAGCAAACCCGTGAATAGGGTGGACGCGGCCGTGTATGATCACGATCTGTGCTACGCCGGACATCCCGACACCAAGACTCGCAACGACGTCTGCGATAAAAACATGTTGGTATATCGAATCCGACCAGGAGAGAGAAGATAGAACGTTCGCTGGTCGGCAATTTGATCGGTGCGAAACGTCGATTCAGATGGGGCATTCAAAAAAAAGGCGCATCGGAAAAGAAGAAGAAACGATTATTGACGAGCGAATTGGCCGAGGAGTTACACAAACCCATCGTGCGTAAATTTCGAAGGAGAAGGGTGTTCGTGTAGGGTTTGGATGACATTTGGTCTGCCGATTTGGTCGACATGAGATCGTTTTCGAGGTGGAACGATGGTGTCAAATATCTATTGACGGTCATCGACGTTTTTTCCAAATACGGTTGGATCAGAGCTTTGAACAATAAATTGGGACCTTGCGTCGCCGAGGCTCTGCAGAGCGTGTTCGACTCGTCTTCTCGAAAACCGAATAAATTGTGGGTGGACAAGGGAAAGGAATTCTACAACAAGCACGTTCGTCAATTAGTCGACCTCTACTCGATTGAAAACGAAGAGACAGCCAGCGTGGTGGAACGTTGGAATCGAACAATGAAGGAAAAGATGCACAGATACTTCGCGGCGAATTCGACTACGAAATACATATACGGTCTGAACGGTCTGGTCAAAGATTACAACAACACGCGACACAGATCGATCAAGATGACTCCCGCTGAAGCTAGCGATCCTCGAAACGAAAAACGGGTCTACGCGAATCTATATCCTGAGAGATCTAAGATCAGGAAGAAGTCTGGAATGCCGAAATTTGCGGTCGGCGATCGAGTGAGAATCTACGCTTATAAGAAGCACTTCGAAAAGAGTTATACTCCTCGATGGACCTCGGAAATCTTCGTGATAATCAAAATATTTCACACCGATCCGGTGACTTACGAAATTGAAGCTTTAGATGGAGAAGAGATCATCGGAAAGTTTTACGGACAACAATTGCAGAAGACAAAGTTTTAATAAGAAAACATTTTTTTTTGTATTTACTCTCTTTAACATTTTCTTGTTTACATATATATATAAGAGAGAAAAATAATAATAAAAAATAATTAAAACTATTTTTAGATAACAAAGCAAGCTAATTAATAAACAAAAAACAAAAACCCTTCAAAAATGGCAAATATACTAGATATCGCACAATGCATAGTGAAAGATGAAAGTATTCAAGAATACGAGGTTCACGAATACGAACCGATAACCGGAACGAGTTTGAACAATGCGGGAGAGATAAGAATCAACGTCGAAACCCAAGATCTATTCGTCCATCCTAGCGAGATTTACATAGTGGTGCAGGGACGTCTCACCTAGGAAGATGGGACCGACTACGCCGACGACGACATGGTTACTCTAGCCAATAATGGCATCATGCATTCAGTAATATAAAATACTTGCTATCCGGACAAGAGAAAGAATCTGTGTTTCATCCCGGTCTGGCCACCACGATGTTCGGACTCTTGACGTATCCGGATGATTTTTTGAAATCCAGAGGACTTAATCAGTTGTGGATGAAAGACACCATCGGCCCTGCTAGCGCCGGCGCCGCCGTCGCGATATTCGACTACGTCGTCAAGACGCCCAGACCTAACAGAATATTTTCGTTCAGGATACCATTGAAACACATCTTCGGATTCGCAGACGATTACAACAAGATCATGTATGGATTCAAACACAATCTGACGTTGATTCGAAAAGGAAACGACGATGCAATAGTGAGACTCACTGTGACTGATGCAGGTAAGATAACTCTACACAATTAATCGTGGTTCGTTCCGCATGTGGAGCCTTTGATCGTGGAAAAAACGCGTCTCTACAAGATCATAGAATTCAAGAGTAAATTACCCGTGGGATTTAGAATGAGACAGTGCGACACGACTAGCATTCCATTCTCCATGAATCACTTCGATTGGAGATTGATGGTGAAATCCACTTCTGAGAGACCGCGTTTCATCGTGGTTGCATTTCAGATCGATAGGGACGGGTCTCAGGAAAAGAATGTGTCGCTGTTCGATCACTGCAATTTGAGAAACATGCAAGTGTTTCTGAACGCCACGAAATATCCAGCAATTCGAGAAGAACGATTTCTGCAGACTGTACGACGACGACGCTGATTTTAGAAAGAAGTATCACGGTCTAGACAAATTGATGAGCAACCCTAACATATCTCACGGTGAATACAAGTCGATGTATCCCATGTTCGTATTCGACGTCAGTAAACAGAGTGAATGACTCAAGAATAGAGTCTTAGACATTCAGATCAAGATGCAATTCGATAGGAACATGCGGAGAAAAACCGAAGCCTTTGCCCTGGTCCTGTCGGACAGAGAAATACAATTCGAATTGGATGGAAATAAGATGTCGATCATTCAATGAGAGACGTGTGTGAAAAAAATTGAAAACAAAATAAAAAAGTAATGAGTAATTATTAAAAACAAAAAAAAAACAAACAAAAATAAAAGTAATGAGATCTAGAGAGATTGAACATATTTTTAAATCTCATTACTTTTTTTTATTTTTGATAATCACACATTATTTTTTTAATTAATTATTTCCACACGTTCACTGGTTCAAAGGATCTAGTTCAATCAGTAGACTCACCACGGAAGTGGTGGCTTCGGGATTATTGGTTTTCGTAACGAAATTAATCCTGTCTCTGGCATTCACTTTGAGAGGCGTTCTGAACGTGCTAACATTCACGTGTTGATTCTCAATCTTTTCAACACTGTATCTCTTATCGCTCTCTACTCCATTCACTGCGAGATTGACGACCGCTCTGTTATTCAAATCTGTGGAAGCCAGACCCATTCGTATGATTTCACCTCCTAATGGCATGTTATATCCCACCTGAACATGTTGTGATCTGCTACCTCCGTTTCCGAAAGACCACTCGGTTTTTCCCTCCTCTAACGTGACGGCCTCCTCGGCCCACACGGTGATCAGTTGTCTAGCGTATTTGACTCTTTCCACCACTGAAATCAGGGTGCAGGCATCCATCATGTTCACGGGATCTGGTTGATTCGTGGGCGCGTGTCCGCCCATGTCTAGTTTACCTTCCATGATGTCGCCCTTTCTCCAGACTGAGTTGTTGTCCACGTAGTTCCTGCTGACTGCGCTGGAATCGAATTCGGGATCGTGATCAAGATCGAATAAATTGTGATCGTTCATGTTGATGCCACCCTCCATGGTTCCGCCAGATTGTTTGTTCAGGAAGAGATCGTCCACATGCGATTCTACGTATTCTTGTGATCGTATCACGGCAGAATCTACATAGCCCTTGTTGACCGTGGTTGAATCCGCATCCGCGTAGTCGACCTTCGACAGATTCAATATCTTGTTGAATCCCGCATTCAGATCCGATTTCATTTCTCGTCTGTCAGACTTTCTCTGTTCCAGATCTACGTAGTGTTTGGTCGCCACATCCTTGAGATTCGTGGGAGTGGCCACGCTCGTTATCTTGTTAGAACTGGCATTCAATTCCAAGTGCATCGTTTTCTGAACGTATCTACTTCTCAGATGTTCACTGAATCGCGCGTGAGAGTTGTCCGCATATTTCTTGGTTGCGGTATCGGTGGAATCTATATGATTCGCGACGTTCACCAAATGTTTAGATTTCAGATCGAGATCGTCGGTCATGGCTTTATCCACATAATTATCTAACATGATTCATTCGAAATCCGCATTCCCCCTGTCGACGTGTTTTGTATTCGCAGCATCTGAGAGATCTATTGGCTCGGGAAGAGCTTCTTTTCGTTCATGTTCAAAGGTTCCTCTCGAGGTTCGTATCTCCGAATGTAATGTTCGTCCAAATTGGCATCGTCGTAATCATCAACAACTTCGAGCGTCTTCCTCTTCTTTTTGGGTCGACTTTCGTCATCACTTCTACCAAATTTATCGACTGGCATGTTGTTTTGAGGTTTTTGTTTTAAAATATATTTCAAATGCAGTTTATTAAAAAATGAATTATTTCACTTATTTTTATTTTTCGTTTTTATTCGATTAAAATTTTTTTAAACAATTTTTTACCTTTATATATACTATAAAAAAAGTCTCTCTAATGTAAATCATTGAGAATGTCTTGAAACCGATTTCCTTCAGACCATCTCTTGAGAACGTAGAGACATAGGTGACCGCAAAACACCTGATCTGGCAATTGCACTCATTCCGTGTTGTAACAAACCATTGATTTGTTGAAATAGTTCTTTATTTCTTTTGGCGGCGTGATTCCATAGCTGTCGAAATAATAATTCTTCTTCTTCCTGTTCTTGAACCACGCCACCCAGTGAGTGCCTTCACCCGATAAATCGTCTAGATTTAAAATTCCGCATTCCGATTGTCAAGGTCTTCTCTTCGGCAAGGCATCTCTGGAAAACATGCCTAAAAAATCTTTGATTTTCAAATCCTTCGCCACATTTGACAGATCGATGTTGGATAGGGGTTCGTTAGGTTAGATGACACCTTCTACGGATATCTCTATTTTCTTATTCATAAATGTGTATATTTTTTTTTAAAATTTATTTATTTTATTATAATTCACTAAAATGACGTTATTTTTTATATTTTTCTTTTTCTTTATAAACTAACTCTATCGACTTCCATAATCTTGAATCCTGACTTTTTCGGTATACAAGTCGTGATTTTCGCTTCGAATCGATTTCATAGTCTTATACACCGGACCACTTCCTAACAGACAATCTTTATACTCTCGGAAAGAGTTGTTTTTCTTCAGCACACACGCTTTAACCCCTTTGCACTTCTTGATCTCTTCATCTTCTAGACGATAAGCATACAGTTTGGGTCTCAAGCCCACGAATTCGACGATTTGTTTACCGCCGCTCTCGTCCTTAAAATTACCCTACACCTTTTTGTTGTCGTTCGATTGAATGTTGGACAGGCGATCGACGGGATAATTGCTCGTGTCGAACCACGCAGCCACGTCCGGAGATATATCTCGGTAGACACCTTTCGTCTCTATCGCATAAACTAAACTGTCCATGTCAGTGAACAGTAGTTTGGCTTTATCACCAAATTTTCTTTTGACATAATCATAGTGAAACTCATACATCAATCACTTGATCAGTCCAAGATAATATGGTTTGTCGAACTTCAGGGGTGCGTCTTTTGCATGTGAACAGCCACTAGATTTTCGTCAAATATGGTTCGGTGTTTGTAATTGGGTTTCGCCACTAATTTTTTAGCTTTTTTCTCAGACAGATGAGTCGAACGTCGGTTCTCTTCCTGATGTTTTCCATTGATTTACCGTACACGCAGTTGTTCATGAGTTTGAAGAAATCTTTTTTGAAATTGTTCTCGGCTCCAATTCTGAGATTCATGTTGAGATCGATGTATTTTTTCATCCAAGCTCTTCGGCAAATCGAATGACGCAATGTATGGCGACTAAATTCATCCCATGATCGACATATTGTTTCAAATTCTCACTGTAGACGGCATACTTACGTTTGTTAAATAAATTGGGAATGAGTTTTTTCACATCTCCTTCGATCGGTTCCATTCGTTTGGGAGCCAGCAGATAATCGTTGTGTAGATCGTGTAATTCTTCCAGATAGTTCAAATCGACTTCTAAAATGCAAGAATAGTCTCTCCATTTTTGCATCTCCTCCGGTTCCGTCACCCATTCGAAATTTCCAATCGGTAAAGGATGACTCATAGCCCAACTGTACAGGTTATTAGCATCCCAATACTGTATGTATTTATTTGTTCATTTTGAATCGAAACCTTTTTTCATGTAAGGATTGTTAGCTTCAGAATATCTGTGGGAGATCATCAATAAGCCACCTCTCGCAGTCCTTTCGAACATGAGCAACATGTCCACGTCGAATAATAATTCAAATTGGACTTCGGTGGTCTTCAACAGAGCGTCCACGCCAGACCGGGTGTGGTGAAATACCAAGCTGGATCCAGATCATAATTTCGACGACAGACGTCTCGAAAATTTTCGAACATGTCTGCCAAGAGCAGAACGTTGGTCTTCAGATAGAGATCATGATAATCTCTCATGGTTTTCATATCGAATGATTTCCACACGTTTTTGGCGTGTTCGTAATTCTCATCGGAAATGTCGATTTCATATAATTTTGAATAAAAATCTTCTTTGGAAGGTAGTGTGGTGTCAATGAACCTCTTTAGATCGTTCATGTAATCATAAGGAAAGACTCCTTTCTTCAACATGACGTCTACTCGTTCTCCAAAATGTTCACTCGTGATTTTAAATTTATCCTTGCTCATGTTATCAACTAATTTTTCCAGAGTGGTCGACATGAATTTAAAACTGTCGATGAAAGGTATGCCTCTATGAACGGATTTCGTTTTTTCTTCCAACGTCTCTCCATTGATTACTTTTTCTTCCCCATGAGCTTCCATTTCGTGATGGAAATGTATCTTTCTTCGCGTTTGCGATGCAATTAAATTCTTCGTGGGAGGTGCCGAGATTTTTCACGAACAGATGACTGTCATAACCCGAGAGATTGTGAAATATCACCGGATAGAAACAGCGTCTTGATATTTTAAATTACACTTGCTGTGAGCCAGACCTGTGTAATGATCGTGGTGTCTGACCTTCTTATTTTGCTCTGAATTCTTGTTGAACGATTGTCTGCATATGTGACATTCGGTGGCTCTGTTATTTTCGTCCTGCTGTTCTCGTGTGATGATCATTTTTGCTGGAGTTTTGAATTTGTCGTATAACATTTGAATTTTCGATTTTAACTCTTCCACGAACCTTTGAGCCACGTCATCGTCTTCGCCTTGTTTTGTATAGGTGAAGGGACCCATGTCATGTTGCACGTGACGTCGAAAGCGCATTTCATGTAAATGCAATAGCCCGAAGGCATGTGTTTTTGATATCTTTCGACGTAACTTTGAAGAGCGTTGGGTTGGCAGGAACTCATTTTCACGGTGAAGCATTCAAAATCGGTGTACACGATGAATGGTACTTTTAACCTTCTATTGCGATTTTCAAACTTCACGATGATGTTGGGTTTGGGCATTTCGACGGCGACACCTTGATTTTCGTTGCAATATTCCTGATGTTTTGCTAACGATTTTTCGCTGTGAAACGCGTTCATGCAGTTGCAACATAAAAAAATCTTATGTTCATGTTTATTATTTTGTCTTGATAGTAATCGGCTCGGATGTTTAACCCAACAATAATGACGATTGTCACCATTCGAAATCAATAATAAATCATCTTTTCTCTTTCGAGATACGAAGTCTGTCTGAGAGGATAGATCGTTCGTTTTTCATCATTGTATCCCAAGACGTTCACCGCTATCGTGGGATTTTGAGCCTCGAAACGTTTGATGTGTTTTAACTCCACTGGAAAAGTCACTCCGGTCCAATCGAGATTTTTAGAAGTCTCCTCGTAATGAGAAACTCTCTCAGGATGGATTTTGATGGGGTATAAAGCGGAGGTGACTGCCCATTTAAAACACTGATCATCTTTATTTCTCACGTTGATCACAGCATTTTTTTTAGCTAAGAAATACAGTAATTCCACGTAGGAAGACCCTTTCAATGAATCGTTTTTAGTTATATGAATTTCGAGTTTCAACACCTCATCGAACGTCCAATTACTTAACTTCATGTTGATAATTCGCGAGAGACGTCAACCTCTTGTCTTTCATCTTTTCGAAAACGTCTGATAAATCTGAACCTCGAAATACGGGTTCGATGTAAGATCTGAAAAATGCATTTTTCACGATGCTCTCGCCGGACTTCACGTCGATTTTATTCATCACGCAATAGAGTATCATCTTAATTTTTTGGCCCACATTCATGTGTTCGCGAAACAAATCCAATACTTTTTTCTTCACCCGTTCCATGAACAATTTCGGATCGACTTTCTTGAACGAGGGAACCACGTCAAAAGTTTTAAAAACGCCTTTGATCGCACTCTCCCCTTCTACAGGCTTCGATTGGAATACTTGCACGACAAGTCATGCTATATATTCTTCTCCTTTCCCTTCATCGATTGCTCGTCGAATTTCGTTTGATATATCTCGTTTGTCTAGATTCTGAAGTGCATCAGTCATTTTCGTTTTAGTTTTTTTTTTTTCTTTTGAAACTTGAAGTTCTTCAACGGCTTTTCATTTAGTTGTCTTCTCATTTTTCACAACCGATGCATTTTTTGACTGTTTAAGTTTATCCACTTCCGATCTTTCGATTTTTTTCTTTCCATCATTTCGCAAACGATATTCCTGAATGACTTCAATTTTTTTTTATTTGTTTCTATGATTTCTGAAATGTGGAATTTTTAATTTTTTACAAATCTCGTTTAACTGAGGAACGGTTTTCTCATTTAAATTTTCCATTTTTTTATTTGTTTGCTTCATTTGTAAGAGTATTTTTTTTTCGAATTTTGTATTTAAATAATTTGTTAAAAAGTTTGAAAATTGTTTTTATATATATATGTTTTAATTCCTTCAAAAATAATTCTTTTGATGAAATTAATCAATTTTTTTATGTTCCTTAACGTGAAAAAAATTGAATTAATATGAGAAAAAAGGATGTTAAAATTTAAACTTTTTATTTATATATATATATAAAGAGAAAAAACACTTTTACAAAAAAAAAAAATTTCACATTAAAGAAAATAAAAACTTTTTTTTATATATATATATAAAGAGTAAAAAAAAAAAAACTTTTTTCACAAATTATTATTTAAATACAAAATTTAAAAACATACATTATTTGCAATAATTCATAAAACAAATAATCGAAAGAAATTCGGTTATAAAATCTATAGATTACAACGACACGACTCCATCGAATTGAACGAGGTCGAGACGAAGAGCTTACAGCACAAACGTGACAAATATAGCATGCTTTTGAAAGTGGACGAAGCCATGCTCGATTTGTTTTATGAGTACAAAAGCGATCTACAGAAAATCGTCATTGCCAAAGATAGAGAATTCGACAAGGACGTTTTGTCATTGCCCTATGGAAGTTACATATATTCAAAAATCTCACTCGAACTTGTGAAAAAATCGGGTGGTGAGAGCGCGTTCACTGATGTAAACAAACTAAAAAAAGATAAACCTTCAACACATTATCTAAAAGGAGAAGACACGAGCATCAACATGCTAATAACAGACTTGGAATTATAAACAACAGAGAGATTGATTTTTAATGAAGAAGAAGGAAAACAAAAGTAATGAGATCTAGAGAGGTTGATCATCCCTAGATCTCATTACTTTTTTGTTTTTTTTTTGTTTTTTTGTTTTCCTTCTTCTTCTTCTTCTTCTTCACTATCACCCATATATATTATAATAACGTTTCCTTTTTTCTCAATTTCAACGTCGATTCTTCTTTTCTTTTTTTTGTGATATGTTACGTTTTTATTAGAACACATTTGTTTATCCGAATCATAATTATGAACGAATGTTGTGCATCTCTTGGTAACACTCACATCATTTCCATTCTCTTCAGAAGGTAGTGGTGATGGTGGAAAGCATCTCATTCTTTTCAATTTCAGCCATCTATCCCGCTCTTTTTTCAGTTCTTTCCTAAGATATCCATCATTAGCGTCTAATTGTTTTTCCACATCTTTTTCCCACACTATCCTGCAGTATTCATCATTGGCGTCTAATCGTTTTTCCATATCTTTTTTGCACTCTTTCTCACGATATTCATCATTATCGTCAAATTGTTTTTCCACCTTTTTATCTATTTTATATTATTTTTTGTACTTTCTATGATTTATATTTTATATAATTATATAATTTTTACATTATAATTACATACTCAAAATTGGTATATTCTTAAACGGCGAATTCTCACCAAACATCAGACCTTTACCGAGTCACGCAACGTTCCGTCCACTCTTCAGATAGAGACTGTTTCCACTCAAAGAGTTGCCACCTCTAATGGGTTCTAGATACAATCCTTCACCACTGTCATCTACGTGGACGCGACACACGGCTCCTCCCTTCTTCAAAAACTGTCCGCTGCCACCCATTAATTTATCGACTGCCAAACTCGCGAGTCCCGAGAGAGCTCCCACGCCGAGAGTCTTTCTGAGAAAGGGTAATGCTTTTGCGGCAAAGGGTAATGCTTTTGCGGCAATTCCTGCCAATAGCGGTAGGAAACCGCCTTTTATTCTCAAATTGTATCTCAATTGAGGCGGACTCAATCTCACTGTCAACCCTCTTCCATCACGAATCGCTTTCTCAATCCTTTTGCTTTGACTTCTGGTCCAGGCAGTCGAATCCTGACCGCCACTCGTCGAATCTTCGTGAGTGAATTTGAATCTCACCACCTCGCCTCGAGTTGTTAATGCTCTCTTAAGTTTCTTCCTCTGTCCTGCGGATATGTTCACGTTTTTAACCACGTATTGTGTCATAATTCTTTTTTTAAAATATATTTTGTTCAATTGTTTTTTTCTGTTTTAATGATAATTATATATATATTAAATAATTTTTGTAAATTAATATTGCGTTTATTTTATTTTCTTATTTATATATATACACAATATTTTTTTTTTGCTTTTATATTTCTCTTATGTGAAATCGTATCGTCACCCTCTCTCCGCGACGATCTAACAGTTCACCATTTTGATCCGTCAACGTGGTTTTGAGACTATACAACGTGTCTAAAATCACTGGGAGATAAACTAAATTTCTAGGCCGTTCCACGATCTTATAATCCGGCGACACGTTTGGAAAGAAGGAATAGATCGTCGGTTGAGCGCTACCATTCACGTAGCTTCCAGCAATCACATCCACATTCACCAGAATGCTATTGACTGCGAGAAAATCGACCGTATTTTAAGATGCCGCATGGCCTCGATACATCTTTCGATCAAATCCCAGCATCTTGCCTATAGAATCGTCCGTGTTGAAATCCACTCGAAAATTATCTTCCAAATCCAACATCGTCTGTAAGGTATTAGGGTTGGGAGCGAGTCTGATCTTGTTGCTTCCCTTTACATCCGTCTTCATTCGCGTCTGAATGTAATTGTTTAAATCGTCTATGTCGTAACTTCCTTTGGGAATTCGAATCTCCAACCAATCCCCTCCTTCGGAATACTTGAACGAGTTATTCTTTTCGGTGACGTTGGGAAAGGAATAATAAGTCTCCAAATTCACCAACGCCATCTCGTATCTTTTCTCTCTATTCAATTCGATGGAAGGTTCGAATTTCGTCGCGAATCGAGTCGAATCGCCACTCACCACGATTTGAATGGATTGTTTTGCAGCCGTATTCTCGGCTATCCGTTCTTACAATTCTCCTTGTTCGAACATTATATTTTAATTTTTATTTTATTTTCAAAACTAAATTATTTGATGATTTAATTATTTTCTAATTTTATTTTCGCTCTCTGTCTTATTATCATCAGAAATATAAAACTTGTTGAATCCACACCGATATTTTCCGCGATTAAATTCGCTAGTCAAATCGATCACGACGAAATTGTAAAGTCCTCCATCCCAAACCCTCTTGCAGAATCTCCTGAATTCCGCCACGCTCATGTCGTTTGCGACGTGATCGCCGTAGATGTGATTGAGATTCTTTAGATCCTGGCGAAAGAGACACAGTAAATTAGCGTTCTCCCTTATCGTCTGTCTGGGTAATCAAAAATAATTCTGCGACGGGTAGAAACAGTCCACGTTGCTGTGACAACCCCTAACGTAATGCGATTCGCATCGGTTCTGTCTCTCCAAAAGCAGATCGTCGAAAATCATGAGATTCTTATCTTCCGATTTCAATTCTCTAGGATCTGGAACGTCGCTAGCGTTCTCATAAAATTGACACTCGACGTTCGAAGATGCATTTCTCTTCATCAATTCCATCGCTGCACCGTCCAAAATGGACTAAAGAGAAGCTTCACTTCTGTCGAATTCTTCCCTACTGTCAAAGATTCTGGCTATGACGTCCTTGGGCAATCTACGATCCATGCACTCTCGGAGCAATCTGTATCCGGGTTGAAACAAGCTCTTGCCAAACACGAACAATCTGTCGTAATCCAACCAGTCGGGTCGCGACAACAGATTCATCAACAGATTGTTTTTTCCACAATTCGATTTTCCCACTATCAAACCCCTTATGCTTTTGGGAAAGAACTCGTTATTGGACCTCTTGGTCGCGGCGTCGTTCCAAGACATATCTTTAATGTTCATCTTTGTTTATTTTTTTTGTTATTTTAGATTTTTTCAAACACAATTTTTATGTTTTTTTCAAACTCAGTTTTATAAATATTATTATTTATTTATATTACACCGTCGCGAGTTCTCTTCAATCCAGATCCACTCGTCATTTTGGCGAAATCTTGTATGGGTACCACAGCATCCTTAAAATCTTTCCAACTTTTCGCCGATCGCTCTAACGTAGCTCGCTTCGCCGGGGTACTGATCAACTTGTCGATCAACACGTCGGCTGCCCTCTTGCCAGCCACAGAAGCTATCCTACCACTGGCTTCGGAAGCGGCTTTCTTACCAGCATCCATAGCCGTCTTCTTACCGACCTCAAACGCGGTCGATGCGAGTTTTCTACCTGCATCGCTCGTGAATGCTCGCATTATAGAATCGACGATGCCAGAACCGCCTTGAACGTAAGTTCTGACGTATCCCCTGTTCTTTATCACCAACATATTTTATAATATATAATTTGTTTTTTCACTGGTAAATCGTTTGTTGTTTAAATTACTTTTATTATTTTGCAGTGTAAAATTTACTCTTTTTATTTTATATATTTTTGTTTGTTTCTCTCTACTTATTATATATCAATCCTTCAATTCGTTCATCAGTCTTTTGTAATCGCGTTTATTCAAAACCTGCTGCCTCAACAATTCATCGCATATGCTCACTATCTTATTACCTAATCCAGTTGCCATCAACAAACTCAATCTCTGAGACAGGGCGTCAGAATCGCTCGGAAGAAAAGTGGTTTTCACCCCTTTGCCAGTCACCGACTCGGCGAACTTCTTATTCATATCCCATATGGGTTTCACCACTTTCGTCCACTTGTAACCTCTGTTGGCTTTGGATCTCGTTTCTCTGGCATCGTTATTTCTCTTCATGGCATGGGTCTGAAGCAGAATTTCGCCGTAATTGCCGAAATCCTGATCCGTGTAATCTCTAGGCTTGTCGAAAAGGAGCAATTTGTGCAGTCCAGGAGTTAATTCGTACCTATTCGAGCCGACGATTAAATTATCATCATCATCCTCTCCCACTTCTGTGTCGCCCACAAAAGTTCTACCGTCAGAATCCTTATAAATTCCATACAACAGATATCTCTTACCGCCATCCTCGGACGATGCGACGCTATCAGTAGTGATAGTCGAAGCAGTATCGTCGCTCTCACTCACGTCGGTTTCGATTCTCACGGGAACGTAATCCGGTGTAAATTGAAAGGAATACTGTTTTGTAAAACTGCCGGGCAACTAACCCATTCTCAAAGAACTCTCTTTTATGGGTCTCAATTCTTCAACTATCTCCTTCTTGCTTCGTTCCTGAACCTCCGTCACGGGTTTAAATATTTTTGTGGCTTCGCGTCTCAATTCCATCTCTCCAAGACGTCTGCTTCTGTCAGCCGATTGAATACTCTTCTTAGCACGTTCATATTCGTTTAAAAGTTGATCTCTACGTTTGGAATCTGTGATGTGTAAAAACATTTTTTCGTTTTCTAAATTATTAATATTTCCTTTAGAGTATGCTAACTTGAGTTATTTTATTATTTTCAAAATTAAATGTATAATTATTTTTATGTTTTATGTTTTAAGTAAATAAAAATCTTATGTCTTTAATATAATAACTAAAACCAGTTGAGGAAAAACATTTTACAAGATAAAACCTCTATAAATGCATTTGCTCTTGAACGCGTTAAAGATCGCATCACTCCGTGACGAACTGGAGAACTTTGCAAAAGTTTGAATGTTTTAGCCTTTAGAAACTGGTTTCTGATTTAATGCATTTGAGAATAATTATATCTGTTAAAAGGGTTCATTCATATCTCCGAACATTATAACAAGTAAATTAAAATTCAATTACCTCTTAAACCTGATTGAGTGGAAACGCGCTTTTATTGTCTATTATTAAAACGAAAATACCTTTCATTCACACCGGAACAAAACATGAGTGTCTATTATGATACAATTTATCGGACTCGATTTTATAGTCGACTCTATTGAACGAAAACCTTTCATTCACATCGAAACAAAATATGAGTGTCTATTATAATACAATTTTATCTCTTAAATTCATCTGAGTGAAAAAGGTTTTATAGTCGAATTTTTATTTGAATGAAACAATTCTACGAACTGTTTTATTTGAATGAAACAATTCTACGAACTGTTTCATTAAAATTTATCTTACAAATTTCGCTGTGACAAAACGTGAACAGATGATTTCCATCGGTTCTAATTTTCTAAAACTCAAGTTTTCAATGTCATCATTAAACGAAAACCTTTCATTCACACCGGAACAAAACATGAGTGTCTATTATGATACAATTTATCGGACTCGATTTTATAGTCGACTCTATTGAACGAACACCTTTCATTCACACGGAAACAAAACATGAGTGTCTATTATAATACAGTTTTATCTCTTAAAATTCATCTAAGTGAAAAAGGTTTTATAGTGGAATTTTTATTTGAATGAAACAATTCTACGAACTGTTTTATTTGAATGAAACAATTCTACAAACTGTTTCATTAAAATTTATCTTACAAATTTCGCTGTGACAAAACGTGAACAGATGATTTCCATCAGTTCTAATTTTCTAAAACTCAAGTTTTCAATGTCATCATTGAACGAAAACCTTTCGTTCGCACCGACACAAAACATGAGTGTCTATCATAATACAATTTATCGGACTCGATTTCATAGTCGACTCCATTGAATGAAAAAAGCTATTTATTTACACTGAGTACAAAATTGAAAAACTCCTCAAAGCCGATTCTATCACGATTCGCCCCACAAAACTCGCGAGGTGAATCGACAAATCGGGTTTTCGCCGATCGGATCGCACCCTAGACCGTCCGAAACGCGATCGCGAACGTGGCGGTGTCCCAGAAACGGCAAACCGTCTTTTTTCCATGTACCGGAGGCCCAAATCGATTTTAAAAAAAATCCTCGATGAGTAACTGCACTTTACGCTCACTTTCACCGTTGGCGAACATTGAGAAAACGTTTTGAAGTCGATTTTTCCTGTCCTAGAATCGGCAAATGGGGTTTCGCGGATCGGATCGCACTTTAACCGTTTAAACAACCGTTGGCGAACGTCGGTGTCCCAGAATCGGCAAACCGCTTTTTGATGCTGTCCTGGAATCGGCAAAACGTTTTTTGCTCGCGTTCACCAACGATAGATCGATGGTCTAATCCGCGATGGAAATGTTGAGAAAAATTTTTAAAAGTACATTTTCTTCAAATTTTCGTACATTTTTCACTTTTGAGCGATGTGTCAGATCTACGCGTTCGCCAATGGGTGTTTAAACGTCAAAAGTGCGATCTGTGAGCCGCACAAAAATTGCCGATTCTGGGACACCATGAAAAAACGACATTTTTTGCACTCTGTACACGATTCAACACTGAATCCCTATGGCGGTACAAGTACATGTACGTGTACTTGTACATGTACTGTACAAGTTGTCCTGGAATCGGCAGTTATCACCTACTGACATGTACCCTAGGAAAAATATATATGATGTTGTGGGACTTACTGAAATATTTGAAGTAAAAAAAGATATATGTTTTGAACTCGAAGGCTATCACCCTTTAATTCATCAAACACGACCAACAGATGATGATGGCAGAGGGGGTGTTGGCTTATTTATTAATGACAATATTAGCTTCAAACAACGAAGTGATTTGTCAATTTTCATACCTCACGTATTTGAATCTCTTTTCATCGAAACAAACTCTAAAAAGAAATACATTATTGAAATCATTTATAGACCCAACACCGCACCAAAAGTTGACCTTGACCTTTTCTTGTCCACAATGTCCGAACTATTGAATAAAATCAACCTGGAGAATAAAAAAGCCTACCTTATAAGCGATTCCAATATTGACCTACTCAACTTCGCTAGTCACAACAAATCTGAACTTTTTATTGACTCTATATTTAGCTCAAGCTTCTTGCGCCTCACCACTAAGCCGACGAGAGTTACCGAAACTTCTGCAACTCTTATTGATCATATCTTTAGTAATGACTCCACTACACACGCATCAGGGATTGTCATTTCGGATATCAGTGATCACTTTGCAACGTTCTGCATTGGTAACTTGGAAAAACAAAATGCACGCCCAACACAAAGTCATAACCGCTCCTTCAAGAAAGAAAACATTGATCACTTCAAGAGGTTCCTATTAGGCAGTGATTCCGACGTTTTCGATACATCCGATGTCACCCTAGCATACGACTTGTTCACCGATACATTTTACAAAGCATTTAATGAAGCCTTCCCATTAGAAGTACCATCAGTACATTCTAAATATATTAGACGCGAGCCCTGGATGACGGTCGGATTATTAGAGTCTTCCCAACACAAACAAAAGCTGTACAGGAAAAAAATTGAAATCTCCGACAACCCAAAATATCGCGAATTACAAACAGTTCTGTCACATCTTCAGTCGTGCCAAACGAGCAAGCAAGTCAGACTACTATCATAATATCTTGTTAGATAATAAACACGACCTAAAAAAAACATGGCAAATATTACGTAAAGCCATTAATAAATTGGATCGAAAAACTGAGCCCCCAAATACCTTTGTCGATAGCAATATCACTTTAAACGACCCCAAACAAATTGCTGACAAGTTCAATGCATTCTTTGCGAATATTGGGAAATCAATAGGTGACCAAGTGCCCGACTCAAATATTCACTTTTCACATTATATGAAGCACAATAATGAAAACTCACTATTTGTAACGCCAACGAATACACAGGAGGTTATCTATAGTATTTCCAAATTATCTTCAAAACCAACAAGAGATCGAGATGAATTGTCTATAAAACTTTTGAAAGCCGTCGCCTGTGAGGTCGCCAGCCCATTAACACACATCATCAACACTTCATTTTCATCCGGTCATGTGCCAACCAAAATGAAAATAGCCAAGGTCATACCAGTCCTCAAGTCTGGTAACTCTCAAATACTTAATAATTATCGCCCCTTTAGTATTCTCCCGACGTTCTCAAAAATACTTGAAGAGTTAATGTATAAGAGGCTAGTGGATTTCAAAGACAAACATAAAATCTTATATAAGTACCAGTTTGGATTCAGAACAAAACATTCAACTGTCCACCCTATATTGCACCTACTGAATAGCGTGGTAACGGAAAATGACAAACCAACAAAGAATTGCACCCTTTCTATAATTCTAGACTCCTTCAAAGCATTCGACACCATTGACCACTCGATCCTACTCCAGAAACTGGGATACTATGGTATTAGAGGTATTGCCCATCAGTGGTTTCAAAGTTATTTATATGAACGAAGCCAATTTGTTTCATTCTTGAAAACCATTTCAGAAACCTTACCAATAAATACAGGAGTGCCACAGGGGTCCATTCTTGGCCCACTTTTATTTCTACTGTACATCAACGATATTAACGAATCTACAGAACTCAGTTTACTTTCCTTTGCTGACGACACAGCGGCCTATACGTCAAGTAACAATCTTGACACCCTTACAGAAAGTATAAATTCCGAACTAGCCAAAATAAACCATTGGTGTTCTGCCAACAAACTGGCCCTCAACCCTACTAAAACCAAATATATGCTACTTCATCCACAAAACGATTCGTATAAGGTAAACGATATTAAACCATTTCTAAACAATACAAATATTGAGCCAGTTGGTAACGAGCAAGAACAAACAACTATAAAATGTCTTGGCGTACATATGGATGAAAATATGAAATCTAAAGAGCATATATCTGTGGTGTGCTCAATAATAGCAAGTGCAATTTTTATACTAAATAGGGCAAAGAACTTCGAGCCCACGAAGGTAATGAAAACTTTATACTTCTCACTGATTCAGTGTCATCTTATATATGGTATCCAGGTCTGGGGCCATTCGACCTACACCAGTAGAATTCTAAACTACAAAAAAGAGCTGTCCGGGACATAACAAAAAAAACATATCTCTCCCATACAGATCACCTTTTCAGAGATTGTGGCATTCTGAAATCCAGTGATCTCTACAGCCTTCACGTCTCCCTTTTTATGCACGACTGGACGAACAAAAAACTCCCTATGTCATTCGATGTCACTTTTCAAGTATATAGAAACCCCTCAGGAATGAATACAAGGCAAACCGGTAAATTAGATACCCGCAAACCAAGAACACAGTGTTCTGCTGTGCTGCCATTACACTCCTTCCCAAGAACCTGGAATAGTATAGACCCACAAATCCAGCAATTAAATAGACCCCGATTTAAAAAGTCCTTAATTGATAAAGCCTTGAATAATTATTCGCGTCCTAACTCCAAATGTGACAACCCAACGTGTCCCGACTGTGTCATCCGCCAGCTGTAATCTTCTGACATCTCATCCTCCTACCCCCATCCCTTAATTCTCAAATACATTCTAGCCTCCCTGAATTATAAATAAAAGATCAGACAAACCCGCCTTGGGGAAAGCACTTAGATATACTGATGCCAAAGAAACTTGATATCTTTCTTTTTACGGGAATGGCAGGAAGACAGCCTTATAGGCTATGCCATTTCCATGCTGTATACTAGCTTATGTTCCTGTTTGTTGTAATGTTATTTTGTAATCAATGTACTAGTATACTGCAAAATAAAGATCTATCTATGTACACATCTGATTTTGATTAGTCATTATGTATTATTGTTGGTGGCACAAAATCCGAGTGAGCAAATGGAATGCCTCTTTAAGTAAATGAAATATTTGCGGTTTAGTATGTTATATTAATTAAAAAACATGAACCCGATGAAATTTGATGATTTATCCACAAAACAAAAATTAAGTTTCACTATTTAATGAATTGTGCCTAGTAGGTTTTGTACATTTTATTTGGTGCTGCTAACAATGTAGTCTCTGTGAGACGGCTACAATGCCCTTCCCGCACTTCCAGGCCAGGCCGAGGCTGGGAGGTGTGGGAGGGGTAGTGTTGCCGTCTTACAGAGACCCCTAACATAACAGAGATCTGAAAAGATGTGGGTTTCAGGAATAGGTAATACTAGAAAGCCTATATAAAACAATGAAAGTATTCACTGTCAAGCAATACAAGATCTTTGCTTTGATAATGACATTTTATGGTTTGAAATTGGTTCAAAGGCGCAATTCCTATTATGTGTAACTTACAGATCGGCCAGAGAATGCATAAATGATTACTGGCTGAAACTGGATGAAAGCATAGAACTGGCCCTTAGTAGAAACCCGTAATTATTGGCGGTGATTTAAATTGTGATTTATTTCAAAGATCTGGTCCTCTAAAACAGATTATTACTAAATTTAATTTGACCAATGCTATTACCGAGGCTACAAGGGTAACTTGCACTAGTGAAACACTGATTGACCCAATATTAATTAGTGATTCCATATCTGTAATAAACTCAAAACATTAGACATGGGTACCCTGTCTGACCATAAAACCGCTTTCTGATAAATGGGTACCCTGTCTGACCATAAAGTCGCATTCTGATATATCACTCACATTCGAGCAATTAATACCCCAACTACCAGAACAGTGTGGAATTATAATAAGGCGGACTTCCAAAAAATGAACCCCATTATCTCGTCAGTGAATTGGGAAGATCTCATATGCACACTGGCCAATATTAATGACTCTCTGACTAATTTCACATCAACATTTTTTGACACAGCCCACCAACGCATTCCAAGATACAAAATAACCGTGAGGAAAAATGTCAGACCGTGAAAGAAATCCGCATCAGGGATCCTTATAGGATAAATGCTATCAATGTCAATACACCTGAAAGATGGCAAAAGTACAATTCAATTCGAAACAAAGTCAATAATATGAAAAAAATCTGCTAAAGTTAAATACATAAATCAAGTTGACAAATCTCAACAAATCCAAATCCAAACCAGTTTTGGCATGTTGTAAACGTCTTTATTCCCACAACAAGCAATCCCCCTCTACACCATACATTACAAAACACGAATGAAATCATTGGCGACGACATTGGTAAAGCTAAGTTGTTGAATAGTACCTTTATAAATAATAGCAAAATTGATAAAGAAAATCACCTTCTCCCACGTTTTGAACACAGGTGTGAGAAAATTTGCACACAGATTCCATTTTCTGAAGATGTTATTTCAGTCTTGAATAGTCACCCTTTAAAAAAGGCTAGTGGAGATGATGGTATTAGTCACAGACTATTAAAAGAAACAAAATTTATGATATCAAAACCACTTTCTCTGCTTTTTAACAAATCCTTAGGTACAAGTACATTCCCAGATGACTGGAAACATGTGACTGTCATCCCGCTATACAAAAAAGGTAAAGGGTTTAATCCAAATAATTATCGACCAATTTCTATCAATCTCTATAGTGTCCTGTCCGGGAAAAGTTATGAAAGGTTAGTGTTCAAAGAATTACATAAGTATTTTTCTGAAAACAACTTGTTTTACAGATATCAGTCAGGATTCCTACCACAGAACAGTATAGTATTTCAACTTATAGAAATATATCACAGTCTTTGTAACGCAGTTGACCAAAATCTTATAACATGCGGGGTCTTCTGTGATATTTCTAAAGTATTTGATAGAGTGTGGCATGACGGAATCCTACTCAAACTAAAACAATACGGTGTTTCTGGCCCCTTGTTGTCTTGGTTTCACAGTTATCTCAGCGACCGAAAGCAGCGAGTCCAAGTAAATGGTAGCTACTCAGAATGTAGACGTCAAGTATGGCGTGCCTCAAGGCTCAGTTTTACACCCCTTCTTATTTTTAGTGTATATAAATGACATGGCTGACACGATTGAGTCAGAAACCAAGCTCTTTGCAGACGACACGTGTCTCACAAACAGCCAGGAAAGAATTCGTGAACTAGAGACCAAAACTAAAAACTAGAAACCTCTATATATTAAGATTAACTGCATGGGCCGATAAATGGCTAGTAACCTTCAATGCTCAAAAACAAATACAATTTTGTTTACACTTAAAAAAGACCTATACTATCCGCATCTACATTTTGCAGGCGAACCCCTATCATTTATCACATCCCATAGACATCTTGGTTTAAACATCCAATCAAATCTGTCATGGGACAGCCATATAGAACAACTTTGTAAAAGAGCTATCTCTAGAGTCTTGCAGTTGCGTAAACTAAAATTTGTGTTTGGTCGCAAAATTCTGGAGAAAATCTCCTTTTCATATATACGTCCAATACTCGAATACGCGAGTCCTGTATGGTGTGGAGCTGCACAGTATTTATCGATACAATTAGATGACATTCATTACGACGCTGCTTGTATTATTACAGGACTAACTAGATCTATCTCACACGATCGTCTGCTATTACAGCTTGGATGGCAGACGCTAGGAGAAAGAAGACACATCCACAAAATGTGTACTTTTAACAAAATAGTTAATAAGATGTCCCCAGATTTCCTTGTTGACCTATTGCCTCCTAATTTCGAGAACGTAACTCAGTATAATTTGCGAAATTCATCCCACATTGTACAATATAAGTCAAGGACCGAATTGTTTAAACGGTCATTTTTTCCATCATGTGTGGTGGCTTGGAATGAATTACCAATAGCAACAAGAATATTACCGTCAATCAGCGCTTTTAAAAGAATGATACCTAATGATATTGTCAAACCGCCTCCATATTTCAATAAAGGCAAACGAAAACGGATATTTTACACTGCAGAATTATGTGTGGTAATGATCTTAATGTCGATAAATTCCAAAATCATATTTTAGAATCAGCACTCTGTCTATGTGGAGAAGGTAATGAAGATGCTGAACACTATTTTTTCTATTGGCAGCGGTTTAGCTTCCCTAGGTCTCAACTTATGCGTGACCTGGAAAGCTTTCATATTATTTCTATGGATACCCTTCTATTTGGTAGCATGAAGTTGTCAAATGAGGCTAATGCACGCCTATTCAAGTATGTACAAAAATGTATCAACGCGACTAAAAGATTTGAGTGACAGTAGGCAGTAGTGTCTTGATTTGTGTTTTTTTCAAGGTGGTGCTGGTAAAGATGCTGATGCCGATGCTGGTTGTGCCGCATGGACATAACAGACAACACCCTTTCCCAACTTCTTTTCTCTTCTTTTTTTTTTCTTCTTTCTTTCTGACTCTTTTTCTCCTTTTTCCTTTTCTTGTATTCAGTTCCATAACATGTTTTTATATTACTGTTAAAACTGAATTTCACAGGCCCTGCCATGTAATTAATATGTTTTGTTGAACCATATGTTTGAGGAGAGGCGTGTTACTAAGTGGCAAGCACTTGTTCTCCAATCCTTTTTGTACTGTTTTTTCGACAAATAAAATATGTTTAAACTAAACTAGTATACAGTCTATTACTGTTTGTAATTACATGCACTCCATTTCTACACCTCTGTGTTTCAATATACATGGGTGGAATATCCCTTGAGTTATCAAGGTTTTTGTCTACATCTCTGTCATACCTGGCTGGATAGTGATACCTCCCTTTATATGCTACCTCGCTTTGAGACTTGCTTTTATGTTTGACACTTGATTCAAACATGGCCATGGAATAGCTTTTTCAAAAGCTGAAGGCTCTTTCCTGGGGAGTTTTATTTTCATTTCACTTCCATATAGGACATCACAAAAATAATTTGTAACCATTTTCTACATTACAGGCTTATTTATTTCTGTCCCATTAGCATATGTTGTCAAATCAAACAAGTGTTCTCTGTAACCCACTACTGTCTTATTTTTCTCCTGCCTCATGTGGTGCAAATAACTACTAAATATACTATTGTCCATAGCTTTGGCATACTGGAGCTTTACTTCCTTTGAAGCATTTTCTGGGACACTGGGGTTCTTTTTTCAGAGTTTGTGGGGTGTAATATGCACAAAAATATCACTCGCCTTGGTGGCCTAGAATTCCTTCTTTTATGTAGGTATCTCGTTGGTACTACACTAATGCTCCAGTTCATTCATCCATGCCTTATAACTTGAGAGTTCTCATAAAACCCTCTCACATGAGTGTGCAATGCTTGTGTTTGAGTGACATTTCTGTAATTTGATTATAGAGGTAGTAGTTGGGAGTGGTTTTCGATGTGCTTCTAATTATAACACCTGCCTTTATTGGGTGTCAGTTTGCTGTTCTTTCTCAGCAAGTTCATGATCCAACAACTGAATTTGGACTCATTTCAGACCGTTTTCATTCTAACCCCTGGACATCTAACCTAGCTTTTTAAACAGCAAGTTTGTCTATTTCAGCCTTTACTTGACTCGCAGTTAAGTGGTTTGCCATTATTTACAATGAAAGGGGGTAAACAGTTCCGCTGACAAAATGCAAAAATGTATGAAAAATTTAACTCACATTTTGACAAGGGAATTGTTCAGTGTGTCACTCCTAGTTCTAGAATCTGCTAGAATATAGCAGTGTATGGAAACTAGTGTAAGACTGCACCCATCTCCTACCGACACTGTGACCGAATGTGTCCATTCTGACTTACCTTAGGCTGTTATATACATCGATTAACGTGACTGGCCTTGTGCTTTTGCAAATTCATGCTGACTACATATGGCGAGTCATCAGCAAAATCAGTCAAGTCATCCAGGTGACATGAGGCACTCTCTACAAAAAGGGTACCTCCACTGATTTATCCCTATACTCTAACAATGATCCTCAGGTTTCATTTAACGAGAGATTTGATGATACTAAGGTTAGAATGAACGTGATAGCTCTTACTCGGAATCACGTGATGTTTCGGAGCAACAACATTTAACTAGTCATAATATGCACTTGACAGGAAATGTAACTCTGACAGCTCGATGTCAATTAGCGATAAGTTAATAATTCTCCTCCATCTGTGAAGTCAAGCATCCACATCACAACTGACAACTTAAATTTCTTCATAGTCTCAAAGTCTGCAGTCTCAGAGTGCAGCCAGGTACAGACATAATGTGATATGCCTTCAGAGTGTACCTCTGTACATTCCCGTCCATACTAATTATCTCCCCCAGACCATTCGAGTAATATTGTGATAACTGCTGACTAACATATTCCCATGACACTACCTGACCTGTGGTATGTATATACTTCCTGAATAACATCCATGCAAGTAACTGTAATTAGACACAACGAAACAATAGGTGGGTGATTGACAGATCAGTAGAGACCTTCAGTCATCCCATCAAGACTTCTCTACAATACCGAGTACAGCACAGTACATTAGAACTAAGCACTGGCCATCCAATTCACTGGTTAGTGATTAATTTTTTAACTAACTTCTTAATTATTTAATTAATCTTTTAATGTCGGTAGGCTGCATTTCGTAACAGCTTTCGAATAAAATGAAAGTACGTCACCATAGTGTATATGGACAAAATTGTTACCTTATAACTGTTGGAAATATTTCTTGAGTGTAAAGAACTATTGCTGAAATTCCGCCAACCAATGCACATTTTCCACTTATAGAAAACACAGTCTTCATCGTTTGAAAGTTTACAAATGCATCTAAAATGATAACACACAACTACTGAGAAAAAAGGTGTTTTTTCTTTTTGTTTTTAAACTGAAAAAGGGTTTAGGATTTCTACTTTGGATTCCCACTTGTCAGCCTTTCTCTGTAACACTAATATTTATTTAAATGGTCAAACTCAGCGTGCAGTCAAACACGTATGACAACGGTGTGGCCAGGGGACGGTGATAGAGGTAATGTGCCCCGCGCCCCCAGATTAAAGAAACAATGCACTAATGGTAAAAATGAGTCCAACTTGGATTCAAAGGCTGTTACATGATATTTTGGTCCACAGGAATAAAAATAATATATTTCTGCTTTTGAATTCAAGTTTGGACTAGATAATAATAATAATAATAATAATAATAATAATAATAATAATAATAATAATATTAATAATGCAGTGCTCTGGCTCTCACTATTACTCCCTTTCATATATTGGTGTCCACGCCCTTTGTTCATTCCATGACATTCTCATCTCAATTCTATAAGCATTCATACAGTGCACCATAGACGGGCACGCAAAGCATGCACCTCAACTACTCCCTATTTTACACCCACGAAAAGTGAGGATGGCGTAGTACTGTGAACATTCCCAATGTTCGCAGCTGGCACGAGAATCAACGTCAGGGGGTCATACACTCAAACTTCGCTGATCGCACACCAGCCACAACTATAGAAAACATCCAAATCTATCACTCAGTCGTCACCCATCCTATGATTAATCATGCCCAGTGCTAGCTTGATTCCAGGGATGAATGACAAAGAATTCCTTACAGCTGTGTGATGTGATTCGAGAGTTTGCTGCGAAGCGTCAAAACCCTTGCAATATAGTTGAGATATGTTGCCAGTCGATCAAAGGACATACAGTCAAAGAGAAATGCGAAATCGTCAATTCCACACGGTAAGCACAGCCACTGGCGTCACATCGTAGTTGAGTGATGCTGATTCTTAACGATTACCCCCTTACCTCCTATTACCCTTTTGCCTTACACGAAAGATAGACGACACTTGCAAATAAAATTCTTGAATAACTAGTTTTTTTTTCATTTTTTGCATGTAAAACATAGCTTATGATCTGTTATTGGAACGAGCTCAACGAGTACGTTCCAACGAGGGACCATGAGCTATGTCCCGATACCAACCGCAATACCTTGCAGTTATTGGTCAATGCCTCGTTGATTTTATTTATGTCGCTGGGCACGCGCATATGTCTACTGTCAGCGATTCTTATGTCCACTGTCAAGGAAAGCGTTTCTTTGCCATGAGCAACGGTTCATCGCAATGTCTTTTTTCACTTGAAATCAACTGAGACAAATAAATTTAACTGAAGGAAAATACACACAAAAGTACCGTTATTACGTACAAAAAGATTAGTTATGTAAACATGGGTAATTATTCATGAAACCGATTAGATTATAAGGTCTCTTTTCATTAATTACTGTAACATAAACAGAAACGAATCGAGAGCATCTCGCCCCGTTGATTGCGTCAACATTGAATAAAGGGAAATTACTCCAGTCTATTAGGATAAAAGTTAACACCTTAACGAAATAACGTCTGCTTTCTGATATTCGCTTCCAATTCAATTTTACTTGTGTACGAACGGGACATGTACGTTATTTTGTTTGTTGACAGGGGACATGGTCTCACGTTCCCTGCATGAAACATATATTCAACCTCGGCTGACGCCTCGGTTTAATATAAATTTCATGCAGGGAACGTGAGACCATGCCCCCTGGCAACAAACAGAATAACTTATAATGTTTTTGAATAAAAAATAAAAAAATAATGAAAATTGGATGCCGATTTTTGTGAATAGCGCTGGTCGGTTTTGGCCACAACGTCGAGTAAATGGCTAAATACATTAGTTGTAGTTGCCTAATGGCAGTGGGTGTGATCTATTTAATGAGATATCGAGAGTTGCAGAGCCATCACAGTAATTATTCTTATTGAATCAGTGTTTCGATTTATCAGCGATCGCGATCCTATTCTATAAAGAAAACGACTTGCATCTTGGGTGGCAGCAAGTGAAGATAGCTACGTCCTTCCCGTAATATTTTATTATGAACTTTATTACGTTTTATCTTATTAAAGAACCCCCCCCCCCCCCCCCCCCCGATAATCGAGGCAAGTTCGAATGTATTGCATATTTACAAGAGTTTGGATTGTTGTTATATCAGAACTCTCACTGGTGACAGATGGTGAGGTCGAGTGCTTTGATTAATACATTCACGTTTTAAATGTATATCTTCCTTGGGTATAAATCGATTTTTAGATGCCGATTCTCGATTTTGACTGCGGTGTCTAAAAATTTTAATTTTTCGTAGCACAATTTAGTACCCTAAACTACACATTTTATTCTGTTTTCTGAAGCCCACGGGTCAGCATTATATGTATGTATATATATGTACGTACGTTTGTCATTAGGCAGGGCTCCAGTTATTATACATGCTATCCCCGCGACGAAAGTAAATAATATGAGACACTTTCTTCGAGAGAGACTGAAAAAAGAAGCATTTAAAAATAAACATTTAAAAAGTAAACATGAAATTCAAATTTCTATTTTGATTTAAGTTTATCAAATTGGTAGAAATAAATCAGAGGTGACCAAAATGAAAACAAACAGTTTGAATGTTATTTGTTTGGAACAAATGCGGAGCTTGTATTTGTATAAGCGAGCACGTTTTGCGTGTTGACCTAGGGGTCCTGGTGTGGCGGACAATGCAGGAACGAGTAACCCATTGGGTGACTGGCTTCTGTTGAGTTCACACTGAGGAAACGACAGTTCATAATTTACATGTATGAGGGGAAATAGCTAATAAATTAATGCAGGGTGAATACTAAGCTATGAGTATTGAATGCTTACTGTTAGACCTGTTAACGAATCAACAATAAATTTATTTACAAACGTAGATTAAAATGAAGTTACAACATGCTCCGTAATTAAAATCTATGAGATATAATAAAATAAAAGACAGTTACTTGAAAGTACACAATTCCATTATGAGGATCACGGATAGAATATTGATATACATCTATATATTACATATATAGTAATCCCTTATCTTAAGGAGTAAACAATACACTTCGCTAACTGACTGACTACGCGAAATGAATATATTTAAATCTTCTTAATTACTAAATCATTTATTTTATTTTACTTAACTTAAGAGGGGTCTCGCCTTCAAGTCGCTTTACATGTGGTCTTCGAATGCACGATATCCTTCAAAATCATACCACTATCATAATACCACTGGCTGTCTTCTTGTGGTGATGTAAATGCATATTTGGATCGGCTCCCTACTTCGCCATGGAATAATCATACCAAATAAAACGCAAGTCTACAACTGGCCTACGATTATTTGTTATCCACGGCGTCTGTCCATTTCACACTTTGCCACAGAACGTTTTCATTCAATAAAACGCGAGTCTATTCGTTACAAGTTAGCCACTATTAAATGTATCTGCGTTTCCCGATTTGCAAACTTCACTATTCCAACTATATCTGCTCAGCTTGTCCCTTTAGCGGACCCAAGTCCAATCTACGAACTGGACTAGCACACTCGCCGCAACATCGAAATAAAATGGTTTTAGCGCGCCGAACGAGCGCAGGGACGGTGCGGGGCAAGCCCATTTCAACCCCTGCAATTAAGGTATAATATTTTTTCTTTTACTTTGTCATGCGCTATGACTGATCGTGTTAAAGGAGGAAAAGGAAGGGAAGAAAGTTAACGGCGTCTGTGTTTCTTGGTTTTTTTCTTGTGAGGAGGTGGCTGTGATTGTGAAAGGGTATCTATGGCTGTTGTTGTGGTTGGTGTTTCCCTTGGAGGTGCCTATTGCTGGGCTGCCCCTGGTTTATTTGATGTGGCCATTCCTTTAATTAATGCCAGTAGCTCTTGGTGTTGCCTTTCGCTTTCAATCGCGTACTTTTCACTCTCTTCTCGGTGTTTTTCCAGATCGAACCAGAACTTTTCGGCTTTCTTATGGACGGTTTCTGACGCAGGGCTTTCTTGTATCGAAGGGAAAGGCGAGTGGGGATCTGGAAGTGGCGAGAAGACAGCTTCCGTTTCCAACTCAGTCTCCACAGAGTTGCCCACATCTGTCGTCGCCAGCTGTGGAGCTGGGGGCAAGATGGGTGTCTCTGTGGGAGTAGGAGCGGAAATGGTGAATGCTTCTGGCTCCTCCCTTTCCTCACTCCTCTCCCTCTTCTTTTCCAGGAAAGCTTCCAAGCAACGGGACTCCCTTCGCTTGGTTGCTGGACTCTTTTTTCTCTTCTTCTTTTCAAGGCCTCCTGACCTCCCCAGGTGAGGACCAGTGTGAGAGGGGATCCTCTCACCAAAGGTGCTACCTCTCCCCGAGGAGGGTGGTGATTCTGTCTCTTCTTCGACCTTGAACTCAAGAGTCAGATGAACGCTCTTGCCTATCTCCTGGATAGTCCGGATGATAGGGCAAGAGACGCCCAGAGCTGCTATGGTCTTCTTCCACGTGGGCAATTGGGATTAAGTGTCTTGCCCAAGGATACACGCAGTTGCCCCTGGCGGGGATTGAACGGCCGACTGCTCGGTTTGAAATCCAATTCCGTAATCACTGAGCCACCGACTTGATGACGCAGTTGCAATATTAACCAGCAAATTCTGTACTAGGCACTGCACAGAGCTAGCCGTTAGCAACCGTAAGATCATAGTCGATATTGCCCGGGAACTTTAAATTGTGTTTTATTAATGGTAGTGACCAGTGAAACTGGAATTAGCATGGATGTTGGCATGGGAACAGATGCTGTTTATGTTAATATAGCGGAACTTGCACCCAGTCTTTATGTTCAACAATACTTATGTATAATTACTATCTCAGCTATACGTTTTGCGAGACGACTAAGATGACGGATACCAAGCGAAATTCCAGTGAACTGATTCAAAGGAAAGCGAATCGGACAGACGATTTCGTATCGAACCGAATACCAACCTCCGATTCGAAATCGAATCGAATCCTGAAACTTCGCAGGGCCCTATCTTGAAGTTATCTGATGAATAATAACTGTCTGCAAAGCTACTAGTGATGTGCTAGTCAAGTTTATGTTGAGTATGGTAAATAAACTAATAACCTACTCCTGGGTTTGCGACTGTATTATACCATGCCATTACAGCAGTGTATGAGGTTATTTCATCACAGATCATTTTTCTTTATTTTTGCACCTGTGCGGTGATAATAATTCTAATTAGTTCAGAAAAATTAAGAGAATCCTGGGGATCGTATGCGAGTATATGTGAAACAAATATTTATTGCACGACTATGCTTTTATTTTCATAAAATACACGCTTTTTCTGCAAAAACCGAAACGAACAATAATTTGTTTTGTATTGTCCTTCAACAATACGGATCACATGAGCGGAATATTTAACTATTTCTTTTTTTTTACCCTTGGGTTATTTTTGGCAGTAATTTGTATTTTTGATATTTTTTTCGTTAACTGTTGGCGTACAATGAAGACAGAACAGCATACGCGTTCGAACTGTAATTTTTTACCGCACTCGATCGATTTCGGCGGAGGGATAATATTGAACAAGAAGCCGAAGGCTTCGAGTTCAGTATTATCCCTCCGCCAAAATCGATTAATAATTTTTTAGAAAACTATAGGCGTGCAATAAATACAGAAGAACATACGCGTTTGAACTGTCATTTTCTACCGCACTCGATCGATTTTGGGGAGGGATAATATTGAACTCGAAGCCTTAGGCTTCTCGTTCAGTATTATCCCTCCGCCCAAATCGATCCCGTGTGATAAAAAATGGCAGTTCGAACGCGAATGCCGTTCTGTCTTGCATAAAGTGTTGTTTGCATAAAGTTTATTTTCTCGACACATTCTTCAACTGTACCTTAGAAGAAAGACAAAATACTCATTGTTTTATTGAATTCATGTTGATGAGATTCGTCTTGTTACGATGTTAATTTCGACATTCGTCTTGTTCGGACGACACTCCATCACACAAGGCATTACAAGTAACGGTGCCACGCATGCATTTCTCACGACATTTGTCACGGGAAATGAAACATTTTTTTTGTTGTGAGAGAATTCGCAGACACGCGAGAATATTTTGTGTGATACATCGACGTTGTCAACTTTTAAGTGCCCGCGAGGAAGCGTCATAATATGTGCGTGTATCAAGAGTGAAATGTTTCCGCTATCTACTCAGAGGTTACAATACAGTGTTTTCGTGCAAACAGTGCCTCTAGTGGTTGACACCCAACCTTTAATGGAGGATAAAAGTTCCTGGAATTATCCGATTGGTGGAAAATGAACCGAGCTTTTAAGTGTGAATAAAATTTTTAAAGTGCATGTTTTGGAAAAGATATAAAATATTGGTGACTATTGTCTTCTGAAATGTGTGAGAGAAGATTAAAATTGGGTGGGAGTTGGTAAAAATATGTCTATTTCATTCAGTGCGAAACTGGACGGGAGTATAGGAAGCTCCAAATTTAAAGGCAAAATTCACATGGCGACCTATATTTTTTTTCAGTATCTTTTTTTCATGAGATGATAAACTAAATGGATAGATGGTTGTTTTTGCCCAAATCAGCTTGATGAGATGGGGAGAGGAGGAAAGATTAGTACTGTCGTCAATGGAAAAAAACACTGTATTGTAACCTAAAGCAGTATTTCTTGTGATTTCTGTCGAGTGATATTTTAAAAAATAGTTTTGGATGTTGGCTCTACCGGTGTTATTACTTTGATGACTGAAGCCAAGTCGGTTTGTACTTGGATGGAAATTTTTGAGGAACGGTAATTTTGAAGATGTAGAATGCCCATTTTTCATGAAATAAAGCCTATTTTAGAGGGCACATATGCATAAAATGCTGGCCAAATGATGAATGAATCTTAGGTGAAGAAAAGATGGTACAATTTGGTTATTTTGTTGTGTTTGTAGTTAATCAGAGGCAGGCCAATGCGAAATGGCAGTATTAATTGAGCTAAATGTTGTTGTCTGTGCAAAATAAGCAAGTTTTAACCAACCATGGCCAAACTTGGAATGGAGCATATTTTCAACCTGAAAAACATTCAGTCAAGTTTATTATTGATTTCCACTTGCTAACTAACCCCCATCCCCAAATATAGTCAGTAGAAGTATCATTTTTTTCTATTCCAGAATTTAACCCCCTCTGTCTATATATGCTTGCTGAAAATATGATTTGTTACATTCTGCAGTGTGAGAAACAGTCACTGAACAGGGATTTTTCTTTATTTTGGCAGCTGTGATGGTCAAATTAATGAGAAATATCCTGTTTCAGCCTGTGATTTGATTCAAATGTTGTTTTTATGAGATGCATAGGAGGTTTTTACTCCATGAGAGCAATTTGGGTGTGGCACTACTTGATTTTTCTATGTTGAAATTACTATTTTCACTTATTTTTTAACAGAACTGTACCTACTTTATTACCTTTGAGTGCTGGACACCCTGGGCAACTTTCTAATCTTATTTTAGAGAAAAACTCTGCTTTGAAGTGTTTTTTTGTGCCCATGAGTGCAAAAACTACCTTTTGGGCAATTTCTAGATACACAAAATCACTACACTGTATGCAACTGCTCCTCTCATATTGACATCATTCACTGGGCTTAACATTTCTATTCTCACAATCAAACTTGTAGCTCTAAGGGGTTAATCTGTAATAGTTTGGTCCATTATATGTGCTTTGTTATTCACAAGGTGATGCCTTCACAAGAATGTAGATATCTGTCTTATAAATGGCATTTTGTGTGCTTCCTCTGTCATTGGTGTTTCCTTTGTCATTTTTCTTACCAAGAACTGGTACAACCACCTTAAAAACTTGCATCCTGTTCATGTAGAAGGTAATATGCCTTTCATTGTTATAGACAAATAAAAAGAGATACCTAGTAGTTTAAAGGACTGTTGCATTAGGGAGATTTCAGTTAAAATAAGTTGTTGGACCTGGCTGGAATGAGCTACTATGCTGATCCCATTCAGGTTCAGCAACTTTTTTTTTTTTTGATAATGTCAAACAAGTGGAGATAGAGTGGATTTGGTATATGGCTAAATGTACTATGCTGGCTTGATACTTGAGAATGTGGGTCAAATGAAGAAAAGTTGTGAGTGATATTGTACAGAATTGAGAGAGTCCAAACTGAATTGTGGTTTTATTTTGGAAAATTCCCCCCCCCCCCCCACAGTTTAATCTATCCTGATCAATTTAATTTGGAAATATGACTTCCATGAGTACCACTGGATGCCTCATATGGTTCGCACTCACACATTTTTTATAACATGTAGGCTCAGCCCAATGTGCTGAGAGCACACCAGTTCTTAATTTGGTCTCAGTACAAAACCAGGAGAAATTTCAACTTTCATCTCATTTTGGCAGTGTCTGTATCACCCAAATGTAGGATTTATTAATTTTTCAAGTATCTTGTTAACTCTATGCACTGTATATGTGGGAAACAGTTGGGGATTCTGACACTAGAAATGAAGTGTGTGGACTCAAAAGGGGTTGAATGTAGGCTTTCCTGCTAAACTGGTTGCAGGGGTAGGGGTCAAATAGCCAGCACTGCTTGTTCGTTTGTTTCTTTCTTCATTCAGGTCATATGATTATCTCATGTTAGAGTGTGCTTCTGCCAAATGGTGTACTTCTACTGTAAATTGTACTTTATCCAAACACCTTTATCAAACAAAAGTACATTTTTTTCATTTTTATTTTGAGAATAGTGGAAGGGTTAATGTTTTTGGCTTTCATTAGTGTGAGAATAACTTTTTTACTTTGATAGTTTATACAGCTACTCTGTTGGTATTCTAATGCAAAATGATGGCAGTTTGAGGACAACAAATTCATTAAACTTGTTGTTTGGAATCAGTTTAAAGGGCAAAATGTAAAAAGTGACACATGACTTTTTTTCACTCAACCAGTTGGGATGGGTTAATTGTAACGCTGAGAGGTTAGGCGAAGAGCATTGAAATTTGAAAAAAAAAGATATTTAATATATTAGACAGTATTTTTTCTTTAATTTAAGCCCATAATTACATATATTTTTATCGCCTTTGTAGAAAGTTTAGGTTACAATACAGTGTTTTCGTGCAAACAGTGCTTCTAGTGGTTGACACCTTTAATGGAGGATAAAAGTTCCTGGAATTATCCGATTGGTGGAAAATGAACCGAGCTTTTAAGTGTGAATAAAATTTTTAAAGTGCATGTTTTGGAAAAGATACAAAATATTGGTGACTATTGTCTTCTGAAATGTGGGAGAGAAAATTAAAATTGGGTGGGAGTAGGTAAACATATGTCTATTTCATTCAGTGCGAAACTGGACGGGAGTATAGGAAGCTCCAAAAGGCAAAATTCACATGGCGACCTATATTTTTTTTCAGTATTTTTTTTCATGAGATGATAAACTAAATGGATAGATGGTTGTTTTTGCCCAAATCAGCTTGATGAGATGGGGAGAGGAGGAAAGATTAGTACTGTCGTCAATGGAAAAAAAAACACTGTATTGTAACCCAGAATGTGTACATTCTCTTATAATTATATTTATCTTGAAAGAACTATGTATTTTCTTCAATATACGACCCTTCTTGGTGGTTGCCACACGTCAGATACATGCGGGTTGAAAATGAAAGATAACCAAAGATGGAATCGCACACAAAAGTTATACTTCAGTTTGTATACACGTTGAGGGTCATACTTTTTGGTAAATGCTAATTAACTGGTTGAGTGCTGGAGCCCATTTTGGGGCTTCATCCTAAAGTGTGATAAGCACAGCTCAAATGCTTCATATTCTGTGGTTGTGCTTCAATTAATGCTTTATGTGATATTATTTAGTCTGGGTGGATTTGCCCTGTTATAATTTATGGAAAAATGCCTATAGGGACTCTCCCATAAATTGTAAAAAGGCAATAACATGTGAACAAACTTTTGCCAACCAACTCACTTTTAAACATTATTTAATTGGAAGAGTGCTGGAAGGCCAAATTTGCACACTACTCTGGAGTGTGGGTACCACACCTTAAAGATTTATAGACTTCATGCTTTGTGAGTATTCTTCGAATGATATTTAAAGTGAAATTATTTAGACTGTTGAGTGCGCGGTGGCTCAGTGGTAGACTGTTGGACTTCTTTGCTAGAGGTCCCGAGTTCGATTCCCGTCCGAAACAACCCACTTTGTGTACTTGGGCAAGGCACTTTATCCCGGTTGCCTACATGGGGGCACGAGGCGTATTCGATTTTCGAAAACATGAAAAGTGACATCGAATATCCCGATAACGATCGCGGAAACCCATGTCTTTCTTTTCGTGTATATCTTTATATGTGATCATTATTTCTCGTCAATTACGTTAATATCAAGAATAACTGGTCAGTCAGACCTGTCGGGGGTTGCTATTTAAGAGTTAATAGCCGGGCACGAGTAAGATCATTAGGGGCACTCGACTGTCACCACATACACCGCCTGAATGTTTGATTTAATTATACTCGGTTCTTAATCTAACTCGAAACACTTTAAACACTCGATTAGGTTCGTATTGAATTCTGACAGAAACAAAATCTTATTCGCGGGGCTCTATAAAGATAACTGCCAAATTCTTTACCCAACGTAACGACCAAAACCGACCAGCGCTATTCACAAAAATCTCCATTCAATTTTCATTATTTTTTTCATTTTTTTTCTTAAAAACATAGCTTCTGACCCCTCATTAGAACGAGCTCATTATGAAAAAAATTAGTTATTCAAGAATTTGTCCGTGTTTTGTAAAGGTTTAATAATCATAACAACGTCAAGCGTACTCTAAAATGAACTGTTTTTTCGCTGAACTGAAACAGAAACGCCGTTGGCAATGGCATTGTTTTTCATCCACGTGAATGTATTTTCTCGAATGAACAAATCAGTCATGACATCAGCGCTGTTTTGTTTGCGAATAGTAAAATAGACCCTGGTTTAAATGACGACTTGTTCACTCTTTATTGGAGATAATGTAAGACAAATTGCTCAGTACCTTCCAGGGGGTTCAGAGGTGATGTATCTGGGTCACATGCCAAGAAACAAGGTTTCGACTTCAATACACCATAACAGCGACCCCGGGGTAGTAATACCCTACATGTATTTTACATATGCCAACTTTCACGGGCATGAAAAGATTGAAAGATAGAATTGTCAGCTTAAAATTTCTAGCTGTTGTCGTCTTCAACTTGCATTTTGACTCCAAACGGTATTACTGCCAATAGAATATTGATCTATAAATAAATTGAGAACCCTTTTTCTCGTGTTATGCAAAAAATATAATTATAATTCTACAGCAACATCTGAGACATTAAAACACGATTGCATTATTATAAGACGAAAATAGTTCCAAAAGTAGTGATGAACTACAAGAAATAAATATTTTTTATCTTTTAAAACGTTTTTCTCACAAACTGATATTTTATTTAAGTTTATGCAATTGCGAATCATAGAACGATATTATCGTGTATCATCCATACATATCAGAAACACATGTCGTTCGGATTCGCTATTTAATCCCACAATATTCAAGAGAGCGGGTGTCAAGCCCCATTACGTCCGCATTGTTCCATTAAGTCCGCAGGCCAATATGTCCGCAGAAACTGACAAAAAGTGGTCCATTGCGCGTCCGCACGGCCCATTACGTCCGCAGCAAGTTGAATTATTGTGTCCGCAAGGCCCATTACGTCCGCAGGAAACTGAACCATTGTGTCCGCAAGGTCCATTACGTCAGCAAGAATTTGACCATTGTGTCCGCCAGGCCCATTTCGTCCGCAGCAAATTGACCCATTGTGTCCGCAAGGTCCATTACGTCCGCAAAAAGTTGACCATTGTGTCCGCTAAGCCCATTTCGTCCGCAAGAATTGAACCATTGTGTCCGCAAGGCCCATTATGTCCGCAAGAAGTTGACCATTGAGTTCGCAAGACCCAATACGTTCGCAGGAAATTCACCATTGTGTCCGAAAGGCACACTGCCTTTGCTGAAATCGGACCATTCTGTTCGTAAGGCTCATTAAGTCCGCAATACTTGACCCATTGTGCCAGTTCGAAACAAGTACTTTGTGTACGCAAACCTCATCACGTGAACAAGAATTGGAATTTGTTGCATTTTTTCTCCTGTGTTACATTGAAACAAAAAACCTTCCGCGGTCAAATACTTGCCCAGTTCACTGAATCTGTCAAACAAATTTAAACGATTCACTACACTGTGAATTTGAATGATTGAGATTGAGTTCCAGGAGTCTGAGCTTCCGACGGGTTTGCTATGATAAAATTTCAAGTTGTTTTCCCCACACAAAACAACATGCAAAAGCCATTAAAATGTTTCTCCTCAATCGGGCCTCTTTGACAAAATTAATTTATAATCCGGATCGACGGTTCACATTTTATCTTACACTGGTAATAAAATTCTGGTTTTGAGGTATAAAGAGAAAACAAAAAAAGACCATGCAGATAACAAAAGCAAAAATTTTGATTTTGTTGATCTTTTCGCAAACATTCTAGTGCTACCCTGAACACTGTGGGTTTTTTTTTCTTTCACTAAGGATGATTGCCTCCGACCACGCATACGCTTTGGCCTACAGAAATCTTTCGGCTTTAAATCCAGAAGCATTGAATCAAATGTAGGACATGGCCAAAAGCTGACCAAAATGACAGAATGAGGATTGTCCATTTTTTCTGGAGGGGTGAATGGCTCAGCACCCCATTTCACCCTTGTGCATGCGGGTTGTAAGCTAGAAAGGCTGGGTTAGAAGGTGAAATGATTTAGCGCTAAAGGTACGAACCGAGAGACGTACATAGGTTCGAAGTGGGTGAGAACACGGGGAGTGTCGCCCTCTTGATGATAGGTGATCTGAGCATTTGGAAAAGTTTGCTGTTTTGTAAATTTATATCCGAACAAACTCGTTTGAATCTATTTCTGTTTTTTTTAACTGTTTCAAGTGTCATGCAATTCGTGGTATTGTCAGGAGAAAACATGATTTGTACGCAAAACATGACAATTACGGTGTAGTTACGCGGTAAAAGCGCAGGAAAAAAGTGGTACCTGGAAATCCAAATAGATTGAAGCCAAGACAAAAGCAGGCACCCTACCTAGGCGTGGGCCTTTAGGTAACCTTAAATAGAAAACACGACTATAAAGTCGTGAAGGAACACAGAAATTACGCTCAAACGATGCTCCACTCGAGTTCTCTAAGACACCGATTCCATGTCCCGAGCCATGTAAACATGGAACAACTATGTAAAAGAGTTTTTAATTGACACTGGGCAAGAATTTGGAATAACCCAACAACTGTTTTTTTTTAAAATTCTTATTGGTGATATAACATACCCAACCCCCAAATGAAATTTTTATGGGACAGTCTCCTTATATCCGGCCAAACAGGGGGGCCTGAAGGATCTGTACCTGGCAACCAAGAAGCTGGCGGGCAAGTTCCAGCAGACAGGCAGGCCAGTGAGGGACAGGAATAAGAACCCACTGACGACAACCGAGGAACAGCTGAAGCGATGGGCAGAATATTTCATGGAGCTGCTGAATATCCCCGCTCCTGATACACCACTAGACATCCACCCCCCCCCCCCCCACCCGCAGAGACAGAACTACCCATCAACTGCGAAAAACCCTTATGGCAGAGATCAAGTTGGCCATTATGACACAGAAATGGGAAGGATGCAGGACCGGACGAGATACCTACAGAAGCCGTCAAAGCAGACGTGGAGACTGCTGTCAACATGCTACACAGCCACTTCAGCAAAATCTGAGAGGAGAAGGGTGTACCGGCCCAGTGGTAAGAAGGAGTTGTCATCAAGCTGCCGAAGAAAGGAGACCTCAGGGACTGCAGCACCTACCGAGGGATCGTGCTCCTGTCAGTGCCAGACAAGGTTATACTGGAGAGGATGAAGGAGGCAGTCGACCCCAAGAGCCGAGACCTGCAGGTAACCTTCCTCAGGAACATGTTCTATGTCGACCGAGCTGATGGAGAGCGCATTATCGTAAATCAGCCGCTGAAGTGGAACCCCAGCCTCTACAATAACATCAACTTTATAGGCTATGAGAAGGCCTTCGACAGTATGGACAGAGAGACGAGGTGGAAGCTGCGGAAGCGTTACGGAGATAATCTGCCTTATCCGGTGCACCTCCCAGGACATGAGCTGCAGCATTGACCACGCCGGCCAGCTGTCAGAAAGTTTTGAGGTGAAGACCGGAGTTCGACAAGGTGGCCTTCCCTTCCTACGGCCATTGACTGGATTACGAAGACCTCTATGACAGACAGGACAACGGGATACAGTGGACAGTTTGGACACAGCTGGATGACTTTGACTTTAATGACGACCTGGCAGTCCTGTCACACAGCCACAGCCAGGCGCAGAACAAGACCACTCGCCTTGATACCACGTCAACTAGGACAGGGCTCACGACCAACAGGAAGAAGACCGAGCTGAAGAAGATCAGTACCACTGCCAACACACCATTCAAAGTCGGTGGAGAGCTAATCAGGGAGGTGGATTCTTTTGTCTATCTTTGAAGTGTGTTCGACCGACAGGGAGGCACAGGCCGAGCTGTCACAGCTAGGATCGGCAAGGCCAGAGCAGCTTTTCTCATGCTAAAGAAGATCTGGGCATCAGCAGAGATCAGCATAAAAAACGAACTCCACCTCTTCAACTTCACCGTGAAGGTGATTATGACGTATGGGTACAGAGACATGGCGCACAAGAAGGACGACGTAGCAGAAGATAAGGCAATCTTCAACACTTGTCTGAGACGCATCTACATCATCGATGCCCGAAGATCCGACACAAAGATCTGTAGGAGCGAGTGGTCAGTGCTGTGTTATGGAGTTGCTTGATCAAAAGGTAAAAACAGACCCCGAATTATTCTAAGGGTCTATGATTTCACGTTTTAAGATGGGGACTACTGACATCACTCACAACGTTGGGCAGTCCTCCCTCTCTCTCACCCCCACTCCGGAGACTGGTCTCTCAAATGGTGATTTCATCAGCTTTTGCATGTTGTTTAGTGTGGGAAAAACAACCTGAAATTTTATCATAGCAAACCCGTCGGAAGCTCAGACTCCTGGAACTCAATCTCAACCATTCAAATTCACAGTGTAGTGAAACGTTAAAATTTGTTTGACAGATTCAGTGAACTGGGCAAGTATTTGACTGAACTGAATTTGACCGCAGAAGGTTTTTTGTTTCAACGTCACGCAGGAGAGAAATTGCTACAAATTCCAATTCTTGTTCACGCGATGAGGTTTGCGTACACAATGTAATTGTTTCGAACGGGCACAATGGGCCAAGTATTGCGGACTTAATGAGCCTTACGGACAGGATGGTCCGATTTCAGCAAAGGCAATGGGCCTTTCGGACAGAATGGTCAATTTCCTGCGAACGTATTGGGTCTTGCGGATACAATGGTCAAATTCTTGCAGACGTAAGGGGCCTTGTGGACACAATGGTTCAATTCTTGCGGACGTAATGGGCCTTGCGGACACAATGGTCAAATTCTTGCGGACGTATTGGGCCTTGCGGATACAATGGTTCAAATTCTTTCGGACGTAATGGGCCTTGCAGACACAATGGTTCAATTTGCTGCGGACGTAATGGGCCTTTCGGACACAATGGTTCAATTTGCTGCGGACGTAATGGGCCTTGCGGACACAATGGTCAAATTCTTGCGGACGTAATGGGCCTTGCGGACACAATGGTTTAATTTGCTGCGGACGTAAGGGGGCTTGCGGACACAATGGTTCAATTTGTTGCGGGCGTAATGGGCCTTGCGGACGCAATGGTCAAATTATTGCGGACGTAATGGGCCTTGCGGACACAATGGTTTAATTTGCTGCGGACGTAATGGGCCTTGCGGGCGCAATGGTCCATTTTTGTCAGTTTCTGAGGACATATTGGCCTGCGGACGTAATGGAACAATGCGGACGTAATTGGCGTTAACAGCGGGGTTCAAAGATAAATATAAACAGAAACCAAAAAAAGAAAATATGAAGAACTGTGTAGAAAGTGTCCAAATAGTACACAGTGCAAAATTAATTCAATTTTATGATGCACTTTCAATTACTTTGTATTTTTTTCTATAAATAACATTTGACAATAAGAGCTGGGAAGTGTTTTCTTTAAATTTAAAAAAAATAATAAACTCACTTTCAACGATCATTTTTTATTCTCATTGTTGTGAGATCTAACCTCCACAAAATCAAATGTCAACAGATCTGTATGTGTGTGGTGTATATGTAATAGTTACTAACTGAGCTGGAAGTATTCGTGAATTTGAATAACCTGCCAACGTGCGGTATGTGACGCCGAGCCGCGAAGCAGTAATGTGTTACAGTACGTTGGCAGGTTGTTCAAATTCATGAATACCGCCAGCGAAGATAGTAACTTACACGCCAATTCACAGAACGCACGGACCCAGGCAAGAATACAAGTGACGTCACTTGAACACCTAGTCTATTGTTCTATCGGGTATTTCACGTCTCTTACAAACCCGGAGAAGACAAAGGAATTGGGGTGTAAGAGCGGAGATATGGAAATTCGATACTTTGTACCAAATCAAAATAAAGTGTGAAAGTTCTGAAACAGTTCTAGTAAAGCTGAAGTAAACAGAAAACTTCCATTTTGGTGTGGGGAACAGAATTTGTCTCGAAAGCATAATGGATCATTTTAGACATGTTTGCTGAGAGAGTTTTCTTTTTTGCTCAGTCCAAGTACCACTGTGCTGACAACTACATAATTCTGGAATCACTCAATATAAAGCTAAGGGATGTAATCTAAATAAACATAATTTGGCAAACAGTGAGACTTGGGTATGTCCAACTATTGCATTTCGGTTGCCCTAGTTGCATACAAAGAAACATGTTGAAAATATTGTAATATTTTAGCTCACCAGAGAAAAGTCCTATGTGTTTTACCTGCCGCCTTTGTGTCTAATAATATCATAACTGTACGATTTGCGTCATATCCAGTTAAGTGGAATATTTTCTGAAAGCAATTTCTGAGGTTGCTTTGCAATAGAGAGTCGATCATCCATGACACTAATCAGGCATGCTATGAAACTTCACCGGGTTTTCATTGGTGTCTGGGACAAACCAACTCTTCAGACATCAGTGACTGGTGCCGCGTTCCATACTTTCCATTAACATGATCAAGGTGGTAGTTGTTTCTTTACACCAGCTTCATTTGGAAATTTACAAAAATGTTACTCATATTTCTTTCATAACAAAATATATTAATATTCCAGGTCTCAACTCTTATACACTCGAAAAAGACAGAACTGACATAGTTTTAAGTAACAATAAGCAAAACTGTTTCAACTAATAGGCTGTTGAACCTACTGGAGCATACTCCCCAAAAAACGAATAGGGTTGGATAGACAGAAAAACAATAACACGGATACATAGATAGAAGTAGAGGAGCATGAAATAATTAGAACTAGAACAACTTGTCGGGCCTATGTGGGTGAATAGATTTAATCTTATACACAGGGACACAATCTCCGAACAGTTCCCTGTCCCATTAGAGGATTCTGGATCACATAGCGCCCTCGTGCCACCATAGACACCAAGATGGCGGACTTCAGTATACAAAATGGATGACGGAAACACGTGTCATCTGACAACACGCGCTGCACATGCGCACTGACACCACGTATCACTATGGTAATTATGTCACAACATGGCCGCTCACGCGAGCTTCCATGGCAACCTAACATGGCGCCACTGGGTCACGTGACATGACGCCACTTGCGAGGTCCTGACCGGAGTCCCACCAATGTTGACTCAAACATACATCACTTACTATTTACATAGCATATACAAATAGTTTTACTCAAATACTTACAAACGAATTGCAAGGATACCTAATATCCCACCAAAAAATGAGAAAAGGGAACTGAAAAGAAGATTTAAACGCCTTTCACCAGAAAAATCCCTGATCTGGAGCAGCAAACCATAGAATCCTGACAAGGTTGCAAACCTATAGAAAACAAAACAAGGGAATACATTAGTATAGATGTGAGGAGTGATTAGAACGAATTACCTCACGGAAACCTCAAAAGCTTGAAAGACAGTTGATAAAAACATTTGCATCGTTAATAATCATCTGATATATATATAGGCTATTGTCACCATGTTGGCTTCCGAGAAAATGTATAGAAGTCGATACCTCATTTCTGGGCATATATTGTCGAGTCCGTTGGGATGTGTCGATACATGACCGAGGAGGACGAAATCGAGACTTCAATACCCCATCTCGGAAACCCACATGGTGGTAATAACCAATTTATCTTACAATAGTTCTCCCTTTCTTGACTTATTCGCACAATTGAGGAATCGGGAACACCTTTTAATGGTGTCTGTTTTGACAATCAGACAATGTGTATGAATTGATTTTTTATTATTGAAAATCATGACGTCGTGGTACTGTGTTCTTGTGCTGTACATAACGTAATCCCCACTCCTTTTTCTACTAGTACTTTAACCGCTGAGCATTACAGCTGTGTGTGTCTGTAAGAGGGTTTTTTTATGGGTAGGGGGAGAGGTGTTTCTTTTTTTGGGGGGTGGGGAGGTTGTTTTATTAGGTTTCATAACGCACGGTATGCATGGATAAAAAATATCAGCCAAACATTTTTGAAGTGGTGATTTACCTATCATTTAACCCTTTACCCAAAGTAAAGGCCAAAACCGGCCCGTGCTATTCACAAAAATCACCATTCAATTTTCATTATTTTTTTTCATTTTTTGTCTCAAAAGCATAACTTATGACCTCTCATTGAAACCAGCTCCTTAAGCTCGTTCCAAAGAGGAATCATAAGCTATGGTTTGGAGGCAAAAAGTAAAACAAATTAGCTTTTCGTGATAGGTAAAGGGTTAATTACTCTTATCAAAACTATTGGCCTCGACATGTGTAATACTTCGATAGCAGTTGAGTGCAGGTAGAGGTACGTTCTCTTTCTGAATCGAAAGATCGTGCATGTGGTTGGTACCCTCATTACAGATTTTTATTTTATGTCGACGTTGGTACTTGCAATTGGGGAAATACATTCTTGTTGCAATATAAATTTCATTTATCGGCTGATTCAATAGTTTGGTCAACTAAACTAATTAACAGTAATCATCATACTTCACTTCTGAAACACGAACTGCGAGTAGTTAACCCTTTACCCAGCGTAACGGCCAAAACCGTCCAGCGCTATTCACAAAAATCGCCAATAATCGAGCTCGTTCCAATGAGGGGCCATAACCTATGTTTTTGAGACAAAAAATGAAAAACACTAGTTATTCAAGAATTTTGTTTGCAATTGTCGTCTGTTTTTCATGCTAGGTAAAGGGTTAACTCGACCTGTAAAGCAAAGTCAAAGAACTGGAGAGTTTTCTTTACGAAACAAAGGTACTATTGGGACGTTCTTTTCTGGAAACGCGAGCATAGTGGAAATATAAGCCACAATGTCATTGTTAAGTGTGGATAAAGCACACACTGAGTGTAATTCACTAACAACAACGACCCATTCTTATCACATAATCACCATCAAACAGTTCAGTACGGAAATCTCGTCCACAAAACGTCTATTACGGGCCTGAAGGCCAGCGTCCGGGTCGTGACGTTGTGAGTTGGTTTCGGAAGTAGAATTGAATTAATCTTCTGTTATATTTTATCAACTTTTTTTCCTAATACAAATGGAAGACATTCGTAGAAAACATTTCCTGAACAACTAAATATTTCCATTTTTTTCGAAAGCATAGCTTATGATCCTTCTTTGGAACGCGCTCGGCTAGCTCGTTCCAGAGAGGGGTCATCAGCTAGCTAGATTTTTAAGGCAAAAAAATGAAAACAAAATGCTGCCTATTTTTGTAGACAGCGCTGACCAGTTTTAGTCGGTACGTTAGATAAAAGGTTAAACGGTTAACCGTCCATGTCAGATCAATAGCAGCAATTACAAGAGTCCATATTCATTATTTAGGGGTAGACCAATTAATATTTCACCCTTGGGTCTGCACGTTGAAAATATTGATTGGTCTACCCAACACACTAGATATCACGGAGATGGAATCCATCTCTGCGGGCCCTCCAGCAACTAACCGATGTTAGGTATAAACTGATGTGAACCGTAATACTAAAATATTTCAAGCAATAGGTAAAATCTGATTAAAATCCCTTCCCGGACAGGAACTTGTCAGAAAAAAAAAACAAATTCTGAATAATTTGATCTTGAGGTCAAACTTCAAGGTCAAAGCATGGCAACCTTGGTACGCGACACGTCGTCTTGAGATAATCTACCCACATACCAAATATCAAAACCCTATCTATTACGGGAAAAAAGTTACAGCCCGGACACGAACTTGTCAGAAAAAAAAAATCTGAATAATTTGACCTTGAGGTCAAACTTCAAGTTCAAAGCATGCAACCTTGGTACTCGACACGTCGACTTGAGATAATCTATCCACATACCAAATATCAAAACCCTATCTATTAAGGGAAAAAAGTTACAGCCCGGAGACGAACTTGTCAGAAAAGAACCCCGAATTCGGAATAATTTGACCTTGAGGTCAAAGTTCAAGGTCAAAGCATGGCAACCGTGGTACGCGACACATCGTCTTAAGATAATCTACCCACATCCCAAATATCAAAACCCTATCTATTAAGGGAAAAAAGTTTCAGCCCGGACACGAACTTGTCAGAAAAAAAAAAATCTGAATATTTTGACCTTGAGGTCAAAGTTCAAGTTCAAAGCATGGCAACCTTGTTACGCGACACGTCGTCTTGAGATAATCTATCCACATACCAAATATCAATACCCTATCTATTAAGGGAAAAAAAGTTACAGCACGGACACGAACTTGTCAGAAAAGAACCCCGAATTCGGAATAATTTGACCTTGAGGTCAAAGTTCAAGGTCAAAGCATGGCAACCGTGGTACGCGACACATCGTCTTAAGATAATCTACCCACATACCAAATATCAAAACCCTATCTATTAAGGGAAAAAAGTTACAGCCCGGACACGAACTTGTCAGAAAAGAAACCCGAATTCGGAATAATTTGATCTTGAGGTCAAAGTTAAAGGTCAAAGCATGGCAACCGTGGTACGTGACACATCGTCTTGAGACAATCTACCAACATACCAAATATCAAAACCCTATCTATTAAAGGAAAAAAGTTACAGCCCGGACACGAACTTGTCAGAAAAGAACCCCGAATTCGGAATAATTTGACCTTAAGGTCAAACTTCAAGTTCAAAGCATGGCAACCTTGGTACGCGACATGTCGTCTTGAGATAATCTATCCACATACCAAATATCAAAACCCTATCTATTAAGGGAAAAAAGTTACAGCCTGGACACGAACTTGTAAGAAAAGAACCCCGGATTCGGAATAATTTGACCATGAGGTCAAAGTTCAAGGTCAAAGCATGGCAACCGTGGTACGCGACACATCGTCTTGAGATAATATACCCACATGTCAAATATCAAAACCTTATCTATTAAGAGAGAAGGATTACGGACGGACGGACGCACGGACGCACGCACGGACGCACGGACAGAGCGATCACTATAGGGCGTCCGTCTCTCGGCGGGGCCCTAATTAATTTAACAGGCATTCTACTTAATTAAGTTATGAAGTATCACGTTCCTGGGCCGAAAAAGAGCCCTCTCTTGTTCAGAGGGTTAAATTGAACATTATATGATGAAAAACCTCAATGTCGTCACGATTGGACATGGAATGTTTAACCAGGGACCAATACTATAAAACTTTTACAATTGTACTTTCTAGAACTGTATTTTCTCGTTATGACTGTAAATGGGTTGAAATGAATCATTTGCATTTTCAAAGATGTGGCAATTTGCTAGTTCATAAATTGCCATATCATTCAAAATGCTAATTATTCACGATTGTCAGTTACATTTATAGGTAGAAAATACAATTCTGGAAAATACAATAGTAAACTTGTTTGTAGTATTGGTTCCGGGAGTTTATAATGCATCATAAAGTGGGTGTACAGAGACGATCAAATGCTTTTGGTCACACTGATAGCTCTCAACTTTCGGACAACTAGCATGACTCAGATCGTTGTTCCTATGAGTTGAGCTGCTACTAAACCTCCATGCACTCTTACGCTGCTTCGCTCGTTACAAAACATGGAATTTTTTAACCCTTTACCCAACGTAACGACGAAAACCGGCCAGCACTATTCACAAAAATAACCATCCAATTTTCATGATGTTTTCACTTTTTCTCTCAAACACATGGCTTATGATCCCTCATTGGAACGAGCTCAGGGCGCTCGTTCCAATGACGGGTCATAAGCTATGTTTTTGAAGCAAAAAATTAGTTATTCCAAAATGTTATTTGAGCGTGTCGTCTGCCTTTCGTGTTAGGTAAAGGGTTAACGTAGTTCACTAAAATTGATCTGAGCCTCTCTACATTTCAGATGAAGTCGCGAATTGTTAGAGATCATTTATATTCAGAAATAAAATCTGGAAGACGAGAATCCTTTTTTTAAATTTTACAGAAAATGGAGTCAAGAGTTCACGGAAAGAGACCATAAAAGCTTGATTTAGATTTTCCATCTTCTCTGTTTCAAGTTTTTGTTACGTGTGTGGGCAACTGCGAAACTTGTCAGACTTTGAAAGAAAACATTTTACCGAAGCGTCACTTTTTTCGATTAAACGACCGTAGTGTGATTCCGTACCCGATTGAGTACACCACTTATTATTTATTTACGTATTGCAGTTTAGCGACACTTTCTACAACCAGGGTTACCTCGTGTCGGACAGTTCTACAGGTGGAGGAAGCCGGAGTACTCGGATAGAACAAACGAGCAACGGCGAGCAACTATCAGACTCCCTAACGTACTACTTCCACAAAGCAGGGTTAGGATTGGTTGAGGACAGGTGCACCATCGACGTGCAGTACGCCTTATTACAAAATGCAGCCTTGCCCCACGTGGGCAATTATGATGAATTGTTTTGCCCATAGACACGACGCGGTTGCCGCAGGTGGGATTCGAACCGAGGACCTCTCGGCTTGCAGCCTGCATCTCTACTTACTGAGCCACACACCATTTATGGAAGAATGTCAGGCCTGTCCAATGCCTTGAATATTTGTAGTTTTCTAATTTATTTGTTATTGGGATTAGACGTCGCTTTCGTGTCTGACAGTTTCACAGGTGGAGGAAGCCGGACTACCCGGAGAGAATCACCGAGCACCGGCTAGTAACGGTCAAATTCCCCAACGTACTAACTCCGCGCAAACATGGTTAGCATTGGTTGAAGACAGGTGCACCATCGACGTGCAGTACGCCTTAGTATACAGAGCCACCGTGCCCCCATGTAGGCAATCGGGATGAAGAGTTTTCTGATTGCTATATAGTGTTTGAAGGGTAATGCCCCCCCCCCCCTCTCCCCTTCCCTCAAAACTCGAAGTTCAGTTCCTCCTTGCTGAAATTGTGAACATACCAAACAAAACAGATGATAACTGTTCTTTTCCTGACTTCCGGGGTTTTGACGAGATCCACTACCGAATATTTGGCATTTGCAGTGTCAGTTTTCTCACGTTTCATCTGCAGAGACGCTGCTTTTGTGTTATTCCATATGTTTTCCGGAAACTCCAATCTGTTAAATTTTGAAATCCTGCGAATTATTTCTTTCGCTTTCTCTGGTCTTCCTTTTAATAACAGCCACCGGAATGATTCAGGTATAAATCTGGAACACAACAAAAACATAGTTACTGCTCATCCACTGTTCAATAAAATTGTGGTACAACGCCTCCATTAAACCTTCAGGAAACATGACATACCACATAACTTCTCCATACGTCATTTAACTGGTCGAGAGCTAGATTATGTTGTGTGGTAGTTTGTTTATTTAAGTTTATTTTATTATAAATTGTTGGAGGAGTGTGCCCATAGGCATCCTCCAGTAATTTGTAATCAAATATACCTATATGAACAAAACATTATTTGCCTTTATCTGAATATGCAACATGAGGAAGGAAAATGTTTGATTTTCTGCTGGTACCCTAATTTTTTGAAAGCCCTAATAGTGGCTTCCAACATTCAACCAGTTAATTATAGATAAATTAGATTAATTAGATTGGACTTAACATATTTATTTGCAGTAAATCACAAAAAAAGGATTGGACTACATTTGTCGAACACTTACGGAAAATCCGCTCCTTGAAATACAATGTACATGTATATACAATTGAATTCACGTTAGCTGAAGCATCAACTGATTTGAATTATGAACGTAATCGACAAACAAACGCATGGACATAAAATAGAACTGTTGAGTTTCCACTGAGTTATAATGCAACAAGGCACAATTACTCGTAGCAGGTGCAATAGGAAACGCAAGACAAAAACAAAACAAAAAACACACACACACAGAAAGCGGAAGAAAGAGATAAAGAAAAAGAACAAATTGCAGTTTCAACAAGTCGTCATAACTTCGCGATTGCGATATTAGAGTCCTTTCGCAAAATGAAAGCCGACTGATGAGAATAACGAATTAGGTCTACGTCACTTGAATTTGTGTTCTTCCTATCAGCCGTCGTTATCCCCTATCCACAGTTACGATTACGATTTCACATTAAAAGATGCAGATTTATCATACTGCAAAAGGTTTGTGAGCGTTTTTTCCGCCACTTAATGTGGGGGTTCAATCTAAGATTATTTGTTCTTAAACTGTAATCGCCGTGTGGCCTAAATCCACTCTTACTGACACTCAAATTATCCGTCGCCGCGCAACACGAGAAATCTGCGAAATACAATATCGTTGCGCAGTATACGAAATGTGCATATTGTTATTGTTTAGACCCACATAGTTTGGAGATTAAGAAAAACACATGGAATATATACAGAGGGTATTTGCATTCTGAATACAAGTTCTACAGTGAATGTGCTTATTTCAGTAATGGATTTGAAAAAATATACAGCTTCTATTGAAACAGATAACAATATAGCAATTACTGAATTAACCATGGAACCCTGGTGGTATATTCCATGCCAGTTGAGAATCATCGACTGGAATAGTCCATAATCGTTACTTAGTAGAAGACCAATCACAATTTGCAACGTGCAGCCTTGGGGCCACTATTCCATGCCAGTTGATAATCATCGACTGGAATAGTCCATAATCGTTACTTGGTAGAAGACCAATCACAATTTGCAACGTGCAGCCTTGGGGCCACTATTCCATGCCAGTTGAGCCCTGGGGCTGCACGTTGCAAATTGTGATTGGTCTTCTACCAAGTAACGATTATAGACTATTCCAGTCGATGATTCTCAACTGGCATGAAATATACCATCAGGGTCAAATCTTGAGTGCTCTACCACAAAAATTCACTTTGCAAACCATCTACTTTATAAATTCAGGTCGTCTCGCATTTCTGGGCAGACTAGCGGAGTTTCGGTTTCAAAGGGTTAAAATTTAAAATCGCAAAGCTCTATTGATATAACTTTTTCGTCTCAACGTGAAAGAGTCTCGAAAGCACTCAGTAGACTTTATAAAATTTTGTGCAACTTGAAACATATGAGCATTATTTACTGAAGTTGGTAAGTTGCGAATTCTGCACAAGAGATCGTTGACCTAACGTATTGTGAGACAGGACAACTTTTCTTGAAGGATTCGTCTCTCATATAAGTAATTTGCAAGGTCGAAAAGTAATGATTTGTATTTTCAACTTCATGGCCCCACGAGTAATTCAGCGTGTCGTGAATATAATTCTGGTTCATGTCTGATTGCAAGTTACTACTAAAATTACTTATTCTGCAGGGTATAATATTGTGTGCTCTAGTAACAGTGTTAAATTAAACGGATAGCCTGTATAAGTCCTTTTTGAAATACTTCATACATTCATTCAGGTGTGTTGACTGTCTTACCTCCGTAGGTAATGTGTTCTATTCTGAAATACATGAACGAACAAAAGAACAATTAAACCCCTCTTCGTGTGGTTGTTCAAAATTTTAGCGAGAGAGCTTGTATTATATGGGGAGAACTCCTCAAACATTCTAGGTAACAAATCCGACAGATAGGATGGCTCTTCGCTGTGCACAAGTTAAAAAAAGTTATCGTTTAAAGTAATTTTCGTCTTTGTACTAAGGTTTCCCAGCCAAGTTCGGCTAGTAACAACGGAATCAGTGTGCATCTGGTGATACCAGATACTATCCTGGCCGCACGAGCATGGAATCTATCGAGTTTTGAATACGATAATCAGGTGCACTGGCACATATGAAATCTGCATATTCCAGTATCGGTAGTGTATATGACTTATATATCAGTTCTATGCCTTTTCAAACTTCCGCAGCCGAGAAAGCCTGGAAATAGCTTCTTTGCATATTCTACTAATATGGGCGTGCCGGTTTAAGTATAATTGGAATGATAAACCAAGATATGTATGTGTAGTTACTAAATCAAAAGATGATTCTCCATATATCACATTTGTCTTTTCGTTGACACCTTTCTTAGTGAACAGAATTGCATCTACCTTAGAAGGCTTCAGTTGGATGAATCTATATTTTTTATTTGGGGTTAGACTAATTAATACTGTCAATATGAAACTTAAAGGCAGCACGTTGGCAATATTGATTAGTTTATCCCCACAAAGTCACTAAGCGGTCACTCATTTTATGAAATTGCACCTAATAGATCTGGCCCTTAAATGCGGTCTTACGCGTTCACTGATTCATTTAATGGTCTGAATGAAAGATGTTGGAACACATATATGTGCTGCACTCAGATGGTAAAGGATTAATCAACTAGTTACTGTTAATCCATTGGGCTTTGCGGATCGAGAGTCTTTGCAAAAGGTAGTATTTAATTAGATAAATACTTCATAACGTCGCGAGTGACTCACGAAGGTATGGCGCATTTATCTAATTAAATGCATCCCATAAAAATGATAACCTACAAGCCTGGAAATAAGCAGGCTGCCATCTGCAGAATGAGTTCCCTAGAGAATGAATTTGGTGATGCTACCCTGCTGTTACCAAATTTACCCTCTTTGAGTCTCAATCTGAATCAAGGTCTCAGACCTAGACAGAAAGAGGTCCCCAGCGGATAAATCGGGGAATTCTAGCCCACTGTATAGGATAGCATCAGCAAATTCACTCTCTGGGGACCTCATTCTGCCAATGACACATTGCTTATTTCAAGGCCCGATAATGTTTGTTTTGTTTCCTCATCGATCGTGCTCTTCACTGCCGGAGTGTCTTTCCTCCACAAGTGAAAGGAACATTTTTGGTGCCAAAATAGTATCCAACGAAGATTGTTTGGTGCTAAATTACAATTTTTAGTGCAATTGGATACATTGGCATCCGACTGCGTAAAGACCGGTCGTTTTACCAAAAAAATTATACCTACGCAATATAGGCTAAAACTACCAGGCTTGGCAAGGATATGGCTAATTGTATGTCTTTCCAGTCATAAAATGCATACGCCAGGCCTGTGACTGCTAACTCTACCAAACCCCATATTAATCCCATGGCAGCACCTGCATACCCACGGAATCTGGGGTGGAATAGTTCCATGTATAAGGTAATCATCGATGTGTATAAACCCTGAAAGTATTAAAGAAATATCTATTCTAGAAATGCAATACCGTCAAGGGATTATCCAACATCGCAACAGAAACATACATAAATAATTGTGCTAATGATTCTATTTGAAAATATGATTTTGTTATTACTCTTTTTATTGTGACTCGGTCTACAGAATATTCAAATCAACAATTCTGTTCAGCATATCTTTCCATCGACAGAATTACGTTTGCACCTTTACAATGGCAATAGGGCGGTCGGTTTAAAAAGCCTGCACAAATCGGATGAACAATCGTCTTGAATCCCTATAGATCGCAGCGGCGGATTGGACTGTCATCCGAGCCGCTCCGGTGGCAAAAGTGAAATTGGTACCCCCAGAAACTAAGAATAAGCATTGCAAATTGCGCCTTTTTGCACTCATGGGACGAATTATGCTGAACAGTACTAATAATTAACACTTTGAAGATCGGTGGTATCTTCCATGTCAGTTCAATGGAAACAATTGAAAGAGTCCATATCTATTATTTGGGGGTAGACCAATTAATATTTTTCAACGTGCAGCCCCATGGAGCTGCACGTTGAAAATACTGATTGGTCTATCCCACACTTTAACTTAGTAGCAACCTTCTTGAAAGTATGGCGTATCATGTTCCTGGTCCGGAAAAGCGACCTCTTGAGTGCAAAGGGTTATTCGGACTGCCAACACATCAGGAAAGTCAAAACCTTCCATCATGAGTCAACCAATGATTTACGAGGAATGTAAACAGAAACTATTTGGTGAAAATCGTCGTGGACAAAATTTTCTTATCCATACTAAATGATACACTCTTGGTGCAATTACGTTCTATCTCACAAACAGTATACACAGAGGTCTCTAAAACATTGTTTTATAATTTAAAAATCCAATAAACTCACTTTGAAAGACAGTTTGTTCCAGGAACTGTTTTTAGTAAATATGAGCTGAGAACTGGAATTTTTGTATATTGTGCCAGAAAGGAAATAATAGTTAATTTTTGTAAACATGTTAAAGAAGCTGATGTAAAAAGAAAACAACCAATTTGATGCATGCTTGGATGAAGGGCTATTTTTTTAAAAACAAAAAAAACTATGGTCGATAATACCAGCGGGTGATGTTATCCAGAGTGAGTTTGGCCAAGATACTCTAAGAAAGCTACCGCAGACACACTGCAATTGCACGGATGGTCGTGTCTCTGTTGTTTCATAAACCCCAGTCACTGCCTTCTAACACCAATATTTTTGTCTTCATGTAATACAACTGATACAGCTTTGATACCATTAAAAAATGTCAACCAGTGTACATATTGTTTGACTCTGATGAGATAGAAATATAGAGAGAGTAATCGCTTGACTGGACTAGTTACGCGAAATAATTCACGAGAGGCGAGGGACGTTGTACAAACACGGGTGCGCGAATGCGTACGAGTGTTTTACACCATAGTCCCTAGCCTCGAATGAATTATTTCACGTTACCAGTCCAGTCAAGCGATTATTCTGTTTATTACTTTTCATTATTAACGATAATTATATTATTGAAACCTTTACCGAACGTAACAGCCAAAAACGGCCAGCGCTATTCTCAAAACTCACCAATTTTTATTATTTTTTCATTTTTTGTATAAAAAATGGAAATAACAGTTATTGAAGAATTGTTTTTGCTAGTGTCGTCTGCTTTTGATGTCTGTTAGGTAAAGGGTTAAAAAAAACTAACAAAAAAAAACCGCAATGAAGTCCCCATTACACTCGCGGCAAAGCGTCTTCGTTTGCGCGCACGGATACATGGCACAATTGTTGATTGCATAATTCACTTGTGAAGTTATCGTTTATAATCAAACCCGGAAATCCCAGTAAATTACACTTTGGAAAGTAATAAAAAGAAATATCAACTAACATTCCTCCTTTACTGCAACTAGGACATTTAGATGGTATTTTTGTGTACACATAAACTTAACTGCCTAAAAAATAAACTTCATCCAGATCACATTGCAAATATGAGTGTTCATGGGATTGAATCGGTTTCAAAACATTGGTACTTGTACTGAGTTAAATACTGTCTTAGAAGTCATTAATGAGTGACGGGACCCACCAAACTCTACACAAAACCTCAACATGACCGGTTTTGTATACACCATCTTCATTAACATATTTTTTAATCCTTTATCCAACCTAACGGCAAAAACCGGCAAGCGCTATTCACAAAAATCACCAATTAATTTTTTTTATTTTTTTTTTTGTCTCAAAAACATAGGTTTTGCCCCCCTCTTCGTCCAGCTCGTTCCAATGAGGGGTTATAATCTATGTTTTTGAGACAAAAATGAAAAAAATAAGTTATTCAAGAATCTTGTTTGCGTGTGTCGTCTTCTTTTCATGTTAGATGAAGGGTTAAAGTTTCAAACATTATTACTTTGCGGCACAATATATCAAATTTTCAGGCCTCAGCTCGTATATACCACAACAAAACTGAACCGATGATGTTGATTTAGTCGAGGACATCACCATGATGACATTTACAGCCCAGAAAAAATAATCTTTAAAAGTGAATTTACTGAATATTTAAATTGACAAAATCAAAATTATATTTCTCTGGATATGTTATTCATTGTACAGATTGCAAATAACTTAAAATTACACTACAAACTGAAATTAATAACCCCTTTGGCTCTGTGTGCTGTTTGATAATTTCGCTAATATTGCCTCTCTTTCCATTTCCCCTAATTATTTATCAGATGCTTCCAAATGAGATAGCCTGAAGTGTCTAATAAATATCAGTGGGGTTTTTCAGCATGCGGGTTTCCGAGATGGTATTTTGAAGTCGAGAACTTGTCTCTGGGCCTAATTATTATGTCGACAAGTCCCTTATCTTACGGTATGTCCCCTTTCTTTCTCGTTTCCTAATATTTTGAATATCGTTCAGCGTCAATGAGTTGATTTTTTATAACTGAAAATCATGATGTCATGGTGCAATCTCAATTCATTATTTTACTTGTACTATAGCCACAGAAGCTTGTAGAAGTGTTTTAGCTGTGTGTTTCTGCATTAAACGCATTAAAACTACATAAAATATCACCATCAAAATCAAATCACAAACGGTGGCCTCGACACACGATCAATATTCTATGAGTGCAGGTGAAACGTTCTCTTTCTGAACTGAATGATCGCACGTGCGGTTGCTACCCTCAATACAGATTTGTATTTCGTCAAAACGTTTTTACTTGTATTGGGGGGCATACATTCCTGTTGTACGATAGATTCCGATATTTATTGCCTCAATAGATGTAAGAGAATACTTCGAATGAAGTGACCCGCATCACGCATTGAGTTTAGCGAGTCCAATTAGCACTGTACATTTGGGTGGTTGGGTGTTTAATTGCAAATGCAGCATGCTTTAATTGACAGTGATATAAATATAGATGAATATCATAAAAAAGGATACACCTTGTGTCCTGAATAGGTGACAGCAAATACACAGGACACGCGCGTGTGAATGGGTTAATCGATGTGGCACGAGTGCTAGTGCGGAAGGATAAAACGAGAGGCCTCAGGACTCTCGTTTTATCCTTCCGCGCTGGCGCTCATGCTATATCGATTAACCCATTCACACGCGAGTGTCTGTCTGGGTTAATTACAAGCTTTCGCGTCTATAAAAACATATACATGTACTAGAAGGACACTCAGCAATTCATTTGAGAACTATCAACAAGTTATTTTGGAATCGGTTGAGTTTCAGGTGATCAATCGTCTGCTAATGTTTACAAACACCTGTACTATTTGGGGAAATTCCTGTAGGCAGATTTATAAATAAGCCAAAAGTGAGGAGTAGGTATGTTTGTACTACAATAGTACATGTATATATGAACTATTTCTCTTCAATTTGTTATCATTAAACAGCTAATAGTGATTGGTTTGATCTAAATTTTAGACGTAATTCTATACACAAAGATATTTTTTTTAGTTGATTTTTTTAGTTGATTGTTTTTGCGATAGATTATTAGAACACAATCGCTTCGTTTGAACTGCGCGGCTTCCGTGATTGTAGGTAAAACGGAAATTCCAAGTTGGCAGGGTTATTTTGTTTTGATATATTACGTAATCGTCCAAAAATAGTCTCTCAACGATTTCCGTTCGGCACTTGTATGCGGAACAGATTTTCCTTTTCCGCATGGTTTCGTTTTGCTGTAGATGGAGATTTCGTAGAACAGGCATGCACTAATACCTCATTCGTGATTGTAGACCTATCTGTGTATTCATTTATATTTTCTTGCAGTCACGAATCAGATAATTCCGGTACCTATTCTTTTTCCTATATATATTAATTATATACGGGGGAAGGGAATGTCTGAGTTTTCATTTGTTTTAGTCAGTAGTTCGAAATGCATTATGTCTATTGGTTCGCCTTCTATATATAAAGAGATCATTGTCATTAAAACACTAACGGAATGAGTTCCAGCCCGGTCCATAATATACATTTTCTAAAAAAAAGTATGATATTTGTTTGTTTGTTTTATAGGCTTTCGTAAAATTTTCAACAGCCAATGTCATATCGTGTCGGTCGTTTTTTCGGGCGGAAAAACCCGAAGAAAACCGCCATGCAACGTCGGATAACTGTCAGACTCTTCAAAGTTCGGAGTTACCAAGGGCCGAAGGCAAGTGCACCATCGACGTGCAGTACGCCTTAGTGCACAACATCACCGTGCCCTCACGGGGAAAATCGGCATCAAGTGTCTAGCCCGGGTGTCACAACTCAGTCACTGCTGATCGCGATGTTGACGTTTCGGTTTGAAGTTCAGTGCTCTAAGGTATATTTTTATTCATTAGACATCCATGTTGGTTGAAGTTTTTTTAGCATCTAACACTACGTCTCACATAATAAGACTTATTATTTGTACGAATCTCATCCCCATGCCTGTTTCAGCGGCAGTACTCTATTCATGCACTATGTTCATGGCACATGCAATATAACCTAAGACGTCAAATCTGGGAATAAACTGACTGTCATCTGCAGAATGAGATCCCCAGAGGTTGAATTCAGTGATGCTACCCTTCACAGCAGGGTAGCATTTCTAAACCTACCCTATGTGAACCTCAATCCGAAACAACGTCCCAGAGGATGCATTGGCCCACTGTATCGGAGAACATCAACAAATTCACTCGCTGGGGACCTCATTCAGTAAATGACAGATTGCTCATTTCCAGGCTTGCACAATGCAGTGGAAACCTACACGCGATCTTAGCTGCACGATATATTCGCCACAACTTACAAGCCTGTGTTGAAATTTTAAATGTATGGAAAACGTGCACCACGGTGATTTTAATCGTTTAATTTAATAACGATGATTGTAAAAATATCGCGTCACGAGCACTTTCGCGTTGCGATATGCCCTGCGACATTTTGAAAATATCGCACTTATGCTATTGGAATATCGCTGTAATTGGGCGCAAATATGGTATAATTAAGGAAAGAATATCACCTAATAGTATACTGCTTTATAGGCGGCACTGTACTGAGTGAATAGTACAACAAAATACGTATGTGTTTCTGTCACATTCTAAGCACAGAATTTCACAATTTACCCCTTTAGCAAAAGTTAGGGCTAAAGATTTCACTGGGTACAACAACTTTGGTGTCAACCTCTGGCATGCAAGGATATTTTTAATCATGAGGCAACCCTGTTCCTGTAACGAATAGCAGGCGATACTAGAAAAAAAAATTGTTGTATTACCAGGAATATTCATTCCCTTGTTTTGCCTAATAACTAAAGGTTATTACCCTTAGCTCGTTCCAATGATGAGTTATGAATTATATTTTCTAAAAGGAGCTTGAAAATATAAAAAAATGAATTGCACTGTCTGGTTATGACTGATACGTTAGGCGACCAACCAGCCCGACTCTATTGCCACAATCACTTGAGTATGTTTTATGCAAATCTGTTATTGTCTCTGAAAGGTGATATTTTCACTTTAGAGCAATTTTTGACTTTTGTTTCTGTTGACTTCTGAGGTTGGTTTACTGTCACGTGCAATGATTTTTTAAGCCCATAAGTTAAGCTAATTTAAATTTGTTATGCCAAATGCCCTTAACCCAATCTGGAAGTGGTCAAGTTAGTACCCAACAGCGTGAACGGTGGTTACGGTCTACCCCACTACCACTGAATTAAAGAATGACAGTGATTACTGTATCGTTGTTTGAAGGTATTTTGTAGAGATTAAGCAAGCCATCACCCAACCGTTCGTCTTGACAAATCAACACCACTTGATTTGTAAACGCCCACTTTAAGTATGAGTTGAATCATATACCTGCAAGAAGAATCCAATTGTTAATCTTAGAACAGCAAAAACGGCATAGACAGGGGAGAACCTGATTCCCACACCCAGTGCAACTGGAACAAAGATACACACAGTGAACGTAGGTTTTCGTCCAAAACGGTCTGCGATATATCCAAATATTGGACCGGCAACCAGAACTCCAAGAAAATAAATAGTGGTAGAAAGATTTATCAAGTCTTCTTTATCGCACACCAGATCATACTGAAAGTGTAGAAATACAAACATAATATATTATTAGAAACAATCGGATTGTTATGTCTGAAATTGAATTTATATCCTCATAATTTGAACTGAGCCTCTTATAAATTCTCCTTTTCTAAAAACATGTCACAAAAGGTTAGCACTAGATACACAGAACCATACGCGTGTGTGAATGTGTTAATCGACATGGCACGAGTGCCAGCGCGGAAGAATAGAAGGAGAGGAGATAGGCCTCGCGTTTTATCCTTCCGCGATGGAACAAGTGCCATATCGATTAGCTCATTCACGCACGTGTATCGTTCGGTGTTTATTACACACCTTCAAGTCTATAAAAACAATTATTTGAAGGACACTCAGCAATTCATTTGACAACTATCAACAAAAAGAACACATTTTATCGCCAACCAAATTTACGAGGGGGTGCCCGTGATACTATTTCGTCCCTACCGGCACATAGAACACATTGAAACTCAGGAGACGATTTTTAGTTATAGCCAGTGATTCAAATTGTAATTGTGGTGCACGATTTGTAAAAAACGTCCAGTGACATTTCGCTTCTTTATAAGAAATAGTGCATCGACAATTTCCGTTCGGCACATATGTGCGGAAAAGATTTTCATTTTCCGTATGGTTTAGTGTTGCTGTTGATGGGGATTTTATGGAACAGGCGTGTAATAAATTTAGGTACCCTACTTCATTAAAATTGTTCTGTTAGAATGTTTGATGACAATGACACTTGGAACAAGAAATCTCTGAACAAGCAAAACTCTTTCTGCTCACTTCATAAGATCTCGAGAGAAACAAATAAAAAACATTCCTGACTTTTGCCGTCATGATAGTTGAATATCAAGACGTTATTTACCTTGAAATTATAAGATGAGCGACGGAAGTTAAAAAAACAGCAAAACAAAATAAAATAAAGTTTCCTTTTGTTACTTTTAATAAACGTAAACAACAGACAGCCCCTGAAGCTGTCTGTTGTTTTCGTTTATTGAAAGCAGTAAACAATTATCACATCCCACCCCTTACACTTTTATTATGCTCGAGGGACTATGTCTGTGTTGTATGTCTAAATGCGCACACTGAAACTGATTTGGACAAAATGTGAAAAGTCGGGTTCTATATTCAAATACTACTCTACAGGAAAATGCCTGAAGTTTAAGAAATGATGCACACGTCGATGATAAAGAGTCGCTATCATTTCGATATTTAAATTTTTATATGAAATTCTCATACTCTTAGTGTTAGTGGTGAAGTTACTTGCGGCTTTTGCGCGCGTGTGTGTGTGTGGGGGGGGGGGGGGGGGGGGCGGTAACTGACTTGTAACTCGCCGCACCAACAAAGCAGATGACGCAAATCAAGGCCAAGCCTACGACCCCTTTGAAGCGGAAGTCCGATGCTCTAACCAATAAACCACCGGGTTCTCTCACTCACCGTTAACCTTTTACTTAATTGGCTGAAGGCCAGATTATTTTTGGTGATCTGAATTTGTTCATCACAGGGGCGGCGGAACGATTTTCAAAGTGAGGGGGCTGGATCGGGCGATGGGTGTCGTCTGTATGAGGGGCCGACCATGGTTCGACCCGAGGTACGGACATTTTAAATTCCAGGGTCCCCCATTTCCATACATCTGAACGGATAATTTGAGTTTTTTCAGGAGATGTATTTGAAAGATTTCACACTTTGATAGCCGTTAAAAAACGTCGGTAAAGCATACAGGTGAGGTCTATTTATCAGCTTTGGTCGTCTCGATCAAAGCTGATAAATAGACCTCACCTGTATGCTTTATCAGACGTTACCAGCAGTTACCAGCAATTATACTCTCTGGGTATTATCTTGTCTGGGGGTAGATTTGGTACTTGTATGTCTGTAAGATGTAAGATTACAATCTATTTCAGTTAACCGATTTTTTAACAGACTGTATACATTTTAGCGTTTGGTGCCACTTACTGTAAAAAATGATCCGAAATCCATCGAAACTGAACAAGTACGAGAGAAACATAGCTGGCGAAAATATGGGGGGGGGGGGAGACTGGATCCGCCCCTTATTTCACCAGTCATTGGTTGTGTTAAAATATATGCATACAAAAAAACAAGGCCCGGCAAAAGATGGGGGAGGGGGGGGCTGAAACCCTCCCCGCCGGTTCCGCAGCCCCTGTATCAACATTTGTTTTATTACAAATTATTGTAGAGTGCTAATAGTCCAATAATGTGTAATAGAACAAATGTGTATACACAAAATGTTACTTGCGTTTGACTGAATATGGAACACAAGTGAGGAAAATGTTAGCTTTTGCACTGGTACCCACATTTTTTTGAAAGCCCTGACAGTGACTTCAAGCACTCAACGAGTTAACATAACAGCCTTACATGGATAGTGCAGAACAAAAAATTCGCTATTCAAATTCTTTTTTTCATTTTCAACTCCAAAACATGGCTCACAACCCTTCATTGGTACGAGGTAGTCGCTCTCGTTCGATTGGTGGGTACCGTCGGTATTTAGCAGACAAACTGAAAATCTTTAGCGATTCACATATATTTTTTATTTGTATTTGGTGTTCTCTAGTAGTGTTAGTTATCTGTTTCTGCTGTGAGTATTAACCGTCTCCACTCTGATGTCCAAATATCAAACTTTCTCTCTGAAACTTGTTTGCCCATAATGTAACTTCAAGTTACATTTTTTTCCCTAAGTGCATCTTGACATTTAATAATTGAACTCTGTCAAACAAGTGTGAATTGGTTAAATTCCTAGTTACATTATGGGAAATATTTGTAGATTGAACTTTCGTTATTTTTTCTTCTGTATGTAGGGAGTGAATCAACTGACGACAATTGCAAAATCTAAAAGACAGACGACCCGCGTAATGTTTCGCTCCAGATAGTACTCATTTTATATAGAAAAACTTCAACACTAAAGCATCTCTTGACGTATCTATTAATAACTCGTTTAATGAGTATATTTATGTTCAGGCTTTCGCGAACTGAATGAGAGGATTATTTATTCATTTATTTATTTATTGGTGTTTAAGGCCACGTATTTCTGCTCGATGGCTAATCATGTCCACGACAATTTTATGGGTGGAGGAAGCCGGATTACCCGGAGAGAACCACAGAGCAACGGCGAGCAACTGTCAGCTCCCCAACATACTAACTCCACACAAGAATAGGTTGAAAGCAAGCGGACCGTCGACGTGTAGATCGGCTTAGTACACAACGCCAACGTGCCCCTGCGTGGGCAATGCAGGTGGAGTGTCTTGCTCAACGACACAAAGCGGTTGGCGCAGGTCGGATTCGAACCGAGGACTTCTCGGCTTGCAGCTTGCGCCTCTACTTACTGAACCACCGCGCCCCAGCGAATGATAGGATTAATGGAAAAAGGGACAAAGTAGCAATGGCATTAAACTTCAAATCGAAAGGTTAACCACGAGCCGATCCTATAAAATATTTATAAATGTATTTTCTATAACTGACTAAAATGAATCATTAGCATTTAAGAGACATGTCAATTTGCCAATTGGCAAATTGTCAGATCTTTGAAAATGCTAATGGTTCATTTAGTCCATTTATACCTAACTAGAAAATACAGTTCTAGAAAATGCAATTGTAAAAGTTTTGTAGTATTGGCCCCAAGAGTAACTACTTTCTGACCTTGGGAAAGTCTCTAAATCCCGATTGCTCAATTGGGATATGGGCCTACGACACGTCGATGGTACACTTGTCTTCAAGCAATGGTAACCCTGATTGTGCAGAGTTAGTAAGATGGGAAGTATGACGGTTTCTCACTGCTGCTCGGTGGTTCTCTGTGGGTACACCGTCGTTTTCTTCCCCTCGTAAAACTGTCCGACACGAGGTTACCCTCGATGTCGAAACTGTCGTTAAACGCCAACAAAAACAATTGAAAGGAATGCTACATATTTAAGTGTATATATCTTTCGAGTGTATGACAAAACACAATGTTTAACACTGAGAAGAGTCGAACGTGTAAATGTTTAGCTTCTCGTACCCATTCTTTACTTCTCACATCCATTTAAAATCATAGATATCATTCCCTTTCTAAATGTTGTTTACACATGAAAACATTACTAGTCACTTTAGGAGAGTACGGTGAAAGAAGCCACGCAACTACCACAACCCAGGTTAGTGCTATCATGCGCATTTGATCAAATACCTACCTCGGTCACAATAGTTTCTTCCTCTTTCTCTTTCGTGTAACGCCATTGGCCAGCTGTGCAGATTTCGGTGTGGTTGTTTCCAGAATAATCATTCAGTATTGCTTCACATTTTGTCAAGGTAGCGTTTCGGAAAGACGTATAATTTCCAGCATACGGGTCACAGACGTGGAGAAACTTCCATCCATATACCGCCGTGATCACGGCATTGGCTGTGTATGGAAACCAGTTGACAACAAGCAACAAAAACAAGCAGAATTGGTAGCGTCCAGGGTTTCCTAGCTTCTGCATCAGTTTATCTATGCATTCGTGTATTGTCACAGGTTGTTCGTCTTTCTCAATGTCAGCCCTAGAAAACGAGACAACCAGAGATCAGGGTTGTTTTTATTGAATTGAATAATCTCCAACTGGATTGCCGGAATGTTCGCTGGTTACAAAAAGAAAAGTGTCCCAACTGCCGCTATCTTGGTGGGAAGGGCGGGTATTTTTATTACAAGTGGGGAATGCTGTTCAACAAATCTATTTTTTTCTCAGTTTTTCGACAACTCGCTTTGGCCGATTGCTTTTTTAAAGAATATTCACTGATGAATGCGAAAAGAGAATATGTTTAAGACTTTGCAAATTAAATATTTACAACACAGTTTCAAGTTATTATTTACAGAAAAGAACACGTGCTGGTATTATAAAATTGAATAGCTTGACTAGTTTTCGGGCAAGGCTTTCGTTTCGGTAAACGCCATGATGTTTGACGATGTGGGAGCTGTTGTGCTGTGTTACTGCAGTCACATCGTAACATCTTTCATGTCATCACAATGCCACCAATGGGATGAGTTTCAAGCGAATATTTACTTAAGGCCATCTCGAGTTGGACAGAATGAGTTGCGACGTTTTTCGCTGATGTTCCAGCAATTCACTTCTTTCGAGATAAGTGTTCTCCATCCGCTCTGTATAATTTTTTTATTTTTGTATGCAGGAAGGTGATTACAAAAGCGTGCAGACAATTCAGGCCAGAGGCCATTACTATGAAACGTTTAAAACTGTATTTTCTAGAATAGTATTTTCTAGTTATAACTTTAAATGGGTCGAAATGAACCATTAACATTTTCAAAGATGTGGCTCAATGCTGCTCAAAACCTGTCGCGATCTGACCGAGATTTGATCGAGACGCAAGACCACCTTTGCGATGACAGTATTTAATTACCCGTAGCTTCACCTTGACCTTCTTTCTCTTTTGAAATTAGTTTATCGTTTTTAAACAGAATATCCGATTACCAGGAAATTCTTGCTTTCACAAATCTCACTGATAACTGGATTGTTTTGAAATCGCAAAGCCAAAGTCATCTAACGGAACACGGCCAACGCAGAATCGCTCAAATACCAGGGGATCGTATTTGTAGCCGTTTGACATGTTTAGCCGCTCGATCATAGCGCATTCGTCGTGGCTCGTTTTGAATGAAATATGAAAACATAGCCGAGACTTTGAAGTGACGTAAACTGGCGATAAACCGAAATACTAAAAAACAGCTGTCTCCTATTTTCTCAGCTCAACAACATACTAACATTTTTAAAATATGCGACACATTTTAATGCTTTGATCTATGACCACTCCCCTAGATATCACCTCCGAGTTCCGCCTTAATACTTGGGAATTTCATTGGGCTGTACCTGATTTTTCGATATTATTTTTATTGGAGATAATATTTCCAAAATTTCAGAAAGTGAATGGAAATAAAAAACACCCTTAACATCCGGCTCCTTCCAAGCGAAGCTCTAAATGTAAAAAGAAAGTTGGGTAGATTAACTTTCTAAACCCTAGAACGCTAATGGTATCTTCCATCCCCTCCAACGTCATCAATTGGAATAGTCCATATTCGTTGTTTGAGGTTAGAAAAAATCATATTTTCAACAGAGCTGCACGTTTGAAATATTGATTGGTCTGCCTTAAAAGTTTTCGAATAAATTGTCTACTTTACAAGTCCTGGTCGTATCAGAATCCTCGAATGAAATCGGCCGCTTCCGATAACCAGATGGGCGAAGTTTTATAGTCGTATCTTTAACAAGTATATGAAGTTTAGCAGCTGTGTCATTTATAAATACTGGGCATCGTGAATCACAAGATACCGTTTTTATTGAAATATATCCAAAATAAGCTATATTTTGACGTTGCGTAAAACGTCAAAATGGCTCTAAATATGAAAACAGAAAAAAACAGCCACCTCTTAATTTTTTTGGAGCTCTACAACAAACTAAATTAAAAAAAAAATCATTTTAATTTTTGACCCTATGCCCCCTCTCCCCATCACGTAACCACAGAGTTAGGCAGGCCATAACGGTTGATAACATTTAATTCTAAGGGGGGCAAAACATTTTTGGATATGATTTTTGCGGATATTTTATTTCCAAAATTTCGAAAGGTTCAAGCTGAAAAAAGGTTAAAAATAAGAGGTAGAGAAAAAACGTAAAATTGGCAACGCTGGCACTGAGTACGTAAATTTGAAATGAAAAAAATAATTTATTTTTTCATCCGCTTCAGCCTGGATATACCAGTGTTTCAGAACCCCAAAAGGATAAGGATAATTGAAAATAGCATGAGAATGTTTCACTATTTCAGTGAAACCGACCTCATCTTGCGGTAGTGGGAGGGGTGCGGTCTATTTACAACTGCATGCGTCCAAATTTCAGGGATTGTAAAAAAGATAGTGACATCATCCGTTGGAGTTATCGATGAACTATAGGCGAATAATCCACGAATCCTAAAGAAAATCGAAGACAGTTTTTGGACAGGAAACTGCCATTGACACGATCGACGAACGCTCCATTCCCGTTTATGTTCTGCTCTTATTTTGCGGAAACATGATTTTTTTTTAAATTGGACCCGGAAATTCTCGGTCTTGAATTAAACCCAAATTCTAAAATCTTTTCCAAACATATATACTCATTATCTGACGTAACAGCTGTATCCGGCCAGCGATACTCACAAAAATCGCCATTCAATTTTTTTTTTTTTATTTTCAATTTTTCCTCCTACGATCTTGTTCCAGTGATGGGGTCATGTGGTTTTTTAGATGCAAAATAATTAAAAGGTTTAGCTCAAGGCTGATAATTTTGGTCATTGGAAGAGATTTAAGGAAAGTTAGCTCCCATTAATCTTCTAAAGCTGCCATTAAATTTCACTCTAAGGGTATGGGAATTTCATATAAAAATTGAAATTTCGAAATGTTAGCGAAATTGTATAAACGATGTTCGCATCATCCACAAACATCAGGCAGTTTCGCGAAGAGTAGTATAATATACACAGGGTCGTTTTTTACAATTTTTTCTCGATCTATTTGAACGTTTGTCTGTTATTCTTTGTTGAAACAGTCCTTAGTATGCACACAGAACGACACGCCCGTGTGAATGGGTTAATCGATATGGGACGAGTGCCAGCGCGGAAATATAAAACGACAGGCCGCAGACCTCGAGTTTTATCCCTCCGCGATGTCACAAGTGCCATAATGATTAACCCATTCACACGCTTCTGTCGTTCTGTGTGTAATAAAAAAGTCTAAGGTTTAGGTTTGCTATATTTTCCCGGGAAGAATAAAAACTTGCTAACTACTGTAAAACACATTCACTAAACAAAGATCCAAAGTGGGCACATACTTAGTGATGGTAGGTGTGAAAGATATTCCTGATGACGGATTATCTCTGAAGTTGTTCATTTAAATTTGCTTGCCATAAATATCCAAGTTTCCTTTTGTAACTTTCAATAAACGAAAACCACAGACAGACTCAAGAGTAGTCCAGCGAACTATACTTACCTATGTACGCAAACGCGAAGTCTAGAAGGATAAGCCCATTGCCCATTCGCCATGTTTAACTTTAATGAAATGCAAGGTCAGAGGTCGCTTCGGTAAGCTTTTCGATCAGCCTTTCTGTCAAGACTGACAACCAAGCGATAGCAACAAATAAAATGTTTTGTTCGAAACGAGAAAATGTGCGTTTTCGGTTTAATAATAATAAAGGTAGAAAAAGTAAGATACTTTCATCACTTCATTTAACCGACAGAACAAAATAATATTGATTTTGTCGTTAAATGAATACCGTAATGAACCCCTTCCCATAAGCGAAGACATAATGGCAGATAGATCACTCAAACGACATAAAGATGATTGCGTGAGTGAGTGAAAATTCAGACCCCAAGAGTATCCAAACAATACAAATATTTTCCAGCACAACACACAGATGTTCCAGCCAGAAGAGATTCAGGAGAGAGTTGGTCCCTTAAAAGTGAAAATAATCAGCTGGTGGCAGTATGGCATGTCTACTAATATTTTTTTCCATATACAGTTCAATTCAAAATTAACTGAAGAATAACCACTGCCAGTAAAAACTATAGATTAATGTTTCATATACTAATAACACACGAATCGGACATAAAAAATATATAAATTCTTCTTTTGACCATTTTCTCCTTCAACTCAAACTTACATGTCACACAGTGGAAACTGTCTTATTACAAAAAACACTCATAAAGTGGAAGATCCATGCAGGGCCGGGGAGAGGAAATTCCGGTCCGGGGTTAATTCTGTGACGGCCCCCTTTTAAAAGTGTCGTGGTATTGATGCAGATGATAAAGACATCTGCAGCGAGTGCCAGAAGGCGCGATCGATCATTGGTTTGCGCCCCCCCCCCCCCCCCCCACAGACAATTTGAAATCAGTTAGTCTTCTGCCGACTTTTGAGATAAAAAATCACGTTACTTTTTGGCCGTCAGTATGACGTTTTTAGCCGCATGTTTCCAATTTCCAAGTTTATTAGTGAGTATCCAATGCGCTAGAGTTATAGCTATCGACTGCATAATTCTTGATTTTTTGAAGTGATACCTTTATTACGTCAAGTAGGTTTAATAAAGATATCACTTCAAGAATCATGCAGTCCAAAAAAAAAATTACAACCGTGCACACGTGTTACAAATGCACAGCTTCATTCACGATACAGCCCCCTTCTTAACTGTTGGCACAAGAGTGGGAGGACGTATCGAACCAACAAATTAAAATACAGTTTTTCAGACCATGTTTGGACTAGGGGATGAGGGTGGGCAGGCCAACCAAGAATCCTTGACTCATGTGCCAAACTCGGGCTCCCCAAAATCCGGGCTCCGGGGTTACGACCCCCTCCCAACCGTCTCCCAGGTCCTAGATCCATGACCAAAATGTGCATACATGGACACTCTATTACAGTACACACAGGGTGATTTTGTACTTGCCCTCTAAGTAAGTGGATGTACATATACATCTGGGACTTAATTAACCATCCCCTGTTTTTTCGCAGTGGTGTCAATAGAAACTGCCATTACTTTCATGCTATCTTTTAGATAACCAAAAAAGTGATTGTTTGCGGAAAGAATGGTCTATTGACAAATGAAAGACAATCACAGGGATGAAACTACGCAGTAGTTTAATTACACATACCTGTCACTACTGGTTTTAATGGAAAAATGTTCTCTCAACACGTATGGTGCTGGAACGGTCCATGATGAAACAATGTCGGTAATTACTGACAGAAAATGTAACTTGTGTTCTCTTGAACACAATAGCAGTGTCTGATGTCAGTACCGAGTGTATCCACCACGTGCCCGGATGACAGCCTGAATCCTCCTTCTAATGCTACCAGTGAGCCCTCTGATAGGGTCCAGAGGCAACTGCTTCCGCTCCTCATGTAACGCAGCTTCCAAATCGGCCAGTTCCTGTACAGGCTGATCCCTGGCTTGCACACAACGTCCAAGAAAGTCCCAGATGTGTTCTAAGGGATTCCAATCGGGGCTCATTGCAGGCCAAGGTAGTGGTGTAATAGCGTTGTTCTGAAGGAATGTTCGCACAGCATTGGAATGATGTGGCCTTGCATTGTTATCCATAAATACAGGGCGAGTAGCCAACGGGTGGTTGTCAAAATGAGGCACGGCAACCGGATTGAGAATGTCCCGGATGTACTGATGACCATTGATATTCCCACGTACAGTCACCATGTCAAGTTTACAATCGTGAGAGAGGCATCCCCAGATCATTACTGATCCTCCACCATAAGGAACAGTCGGTCTGATGTTCTTGGGCACGTAAGCAGTATTTCTATGCCTTCACACTCTCAAGCGACCATCTGTGACGTGAAGCAGGAACCTACTTTCGTCTGACCAATGGACTCTCCTCCAGGTCCTGAGATTCCAATGCTGTCGTGCCATACACCACTCCAAACGTCATCTTTCATGCTGATTGGGCAGAGCTGGATGCTTGATGACCCTTCTGGACCTCATACCTTGTTCTTTGAGACGGTTCGGGCAGTTCTGCTGCACAAGCGCCTGTTGGGGCGTTCCAAAGCCCCACTTGAAGCAAAGAGTTCATGCATAACGAAGAGTGTCGGCCTCCGAAGTACCCGAGTAGAAGTTTTTTTGTGGTTGTTCAGGCCTTGGTCGGTCCTTAGCATCGTTGGTTTGTTGATGTTTTCGGACAAGTCAGCTGATGACAGAATGACTATAGCTAAGTTGCCTTCCAAAAGCATTGAATGTCATTTCTGTGGCATGCATGCCGACGCTTTGCCATCTTAGTGCCTCTGACAGTCTCCTCCTTGGAGTCCTTGCCATGTCAACATTTATTGATAAAAGAAGTGACAAATTTATTTTCTTGTTTTCTACCCAGATATTGCATGTGGATGGCAATGTTTTCTCTGACATTCGTGGGAAGCATGTTTTACGTGGACGACGGGTTGTGTTTGGGTACCCTATCAACCAGAAACATAACGTTTCACTAGACGAAATATACTGCCAGAGATAGCAATCATTAAAACATAATAATCAGTAACATCAACTTCGCTGTCATGAAACATTTCAGGGGGTGCTTAATTAAGTTCCAGGCGTATATATTCCATATTCCTGCCAGTCTTGTAGTAGGTTGGGGTCTCAACAACCTAATCTGCAATTTTTGGAACCGCAGATAACGAACAACTCAGTAGTCCTTAAACTACATATTTGCTTTTTGAGTCACAAATGTTTACTGGCTACCAGGTATGGTCAGTGGTTGATGCCCATGTGCGTTGTTTTCCATAAGCAAATTATCAGCCAGCGAACATCTGAGTGGAATTCAAAAATCACTTGACGTACAGTACGAGTCGAAATATGTTGTAAAATAACCACTATAAACTACGCATCTTCAACTACACCAACAACACAAGAGGTTATGCTAACACATTTTGATTCATACAGTATTTGTAGACTAAAACATATGCTTCTACCTTGTACCGTGCATATCTTGACTTGCTGAAATAATCTATACTGAGTCAAAAAAGAAAGTATAATAAACTACGAGGAGCAATTGTTTTAGTATTATCGTCTTTAATCCCAAACAAATTGTTCTAAATTCATATTTCGAGTCTAGCTGCATGAATTTGCATAATTTCATTTTCTTACTGTTGCCAGCGTCATGCCAGGACGTCGCAGTTCAGACATGGGGTGAAATGAAAAGTTCACACATGCAGTCAATAGCGTGTATGTCCACCGTTTGTCTCTTGGATGGCAAGACATCGACGGCGCATGGACCTGATAAGCCTCGGGATGTCACCCTGTGGTATTGCGTTCCACTCCTGCCTTAGAACACTACGTAAAACGCCTAACGTCTGAAGATCATGAAGTCGTACCCGGTGGTCCAATTGATCCCAAAGATGCTGGATTGGCGACAAATCTGGCGAAAGTGGGGGCCAGGGAAGAAGTTCGATGCTCTGCTCCCCAAGAATGTCACGACAGATACGCACCACGTGACATCGGGCATTGTCTTGCTAAAGTAACTGCAATCCGACGTTAGCTTTGAACAACGGGACAACAACAGCATTAAGCATTTCGTCCCTATATCGCTCTCCATTCAGATTACCATCGATGAAGATCAACTGCGTTCGCTGGTTCAAGGAAATTCCTGCCCAAACCATTACTGTCGCATTGCCATACGCAAGCATCAGAAAACCGTTCTACTCGTCGACTATACACTCTTTCCCAAACATCAGTGCGCCGTAGACAAAATCGTGATTCATCACTAAAAAGAACTGAGTTCCAACGCTACTGAGTCCAGCGAACACGCTGACGCACCCATTCCATTCTGACGTTGGGTAAGGATTGGTCCGTGATATGGACGCCTACTTCGGATGCCGTGTTCCATGAGTCTGTTGCGTACAATTTGTGCACTGATTCTATTGTTAGTTCTACCAGGAGTAATTGCTGCTGTCCTCGTCGCCTGAAGGAAGCGATCCCGCAAGTGAGACGTCCTGATGTGTCGGTCTTGTGCAGGGGTAGTAACTTTTGGTCGACATGAACGCGGTCGGTCGGCAGTAGATCCAATGGTTCTATACCTTCTCCTGAGACGGTAAATAGTGGCCACAGTGACTCCAAACTCAATGGCGAAATTTCTGGAGGTATCCCAGCCACATGCATACCAATGGCACGCAACCTCCGATTTTCAGTTAACCTTGGCATTTTTTAAAATGTCGGAAGACAAAACTAGCGTGTTTTCTCAATAACCCAGGCTCTCTTGCACAACATTACATAAGGAAAATCGTCGGTCGCCCATTCAATTTGTAATTCTCGGGTAACAAGAGCTATTTAGAAATCCGTAGCAAACTTGTATACGGTTGGGTGGACAACAACATGTCATTAAACTCTTTGCAAGACTCTTTGTCCACAAACATGCAACATTAGAACTATTATATTTCATCCTTGATGCTATTTTTTCCCATTTGTTTCTTTTATATTTTCTTTTTTGACTCGGTATATAATTGCAGTACACAGAAAACAAAAAGGCAGTGCAGTACATTTTGTACTTTACGACTTAAACCTTTACCCACAGACAACATTAAAACTGGAAATTTAAATTTCAGTTTTTCAAACTTAAACAAAAAGCTTCAAGCAAATCGAATCATGTGACCCTCGGGGCAATAATCTTGTTCCGATGGTAGATCATGTGATGTGGTTTGTTTAAAACTTTTTAAAAACCAGTTTTACCTGCTAAATTCGTGAATTATGTTTGCACTTGCAGCCAATTTGTTAAGTAAAGGGTTAGGCAGTGAGGTGTGTGGATTATGGAGCATCTTATCAATTCATTTTCCAATATTAAAAAACAAAAAAAACACATTAATATTACCACCACTCGTGGGTCAGATATGTTTGGCATATCATCGCCATTCCAACCAAACAATTAGTTTTCCCGAAGTAATATCCTTTCTTGGACATTACAAATTACATTTTTAATTTTTATGCACTGGAAATTTACTGCAATAGGAATTTCAATGCAATTATCCCTCTTAATTGATGTGTATAAACCCAAAACATGTAAAAAAAGTTACAGAATGTATGCACATTACAACTCAAAATGGATTGTAACTTAACTACAATAAATTACGAATCCTGCTGCTTCTGCTTCTGCTCCAACACTGATAATACAATAATCTTACATCGTTTTCTGGGATGCCCTCTGTTAGAGATTCACAAAAAGGATGATGTCCACTTCTTCTGTTATTAGTAAAGGATACGTTACATCTATAGTTTATACCGGTAGTGGTTGACATGTACTGCATAAGGACAAAATATTATTTAGATACGCGAGACTGCTACTAGGAGACGATTTTCAACTTTTAGGGACGACGCCACGTACCCAACCTCTTCCAGCTGAAACATCTGTTTGTTATGTTTGAAAATATTCGTATTGACTTGTTTGGATACCCAGGGTTGGAATGTTCACTTACGCAATCATCTTTGTGTCGTTTGAATGATCTAGCTGCCATTTTGTCACTCGACAACAAAACAAACACGATGCCGAGTCTGATTTCGCTTATGGGACGGGGTTCATTGTGGTATTAATTTGACGACAAAATTAATATTATTTTGTTCTCTCGGTTAAATGATGTATTGAAAGTGTGTTATTCTTTCTATCTTTATTGGTATTAAATCGAACACGCACATTTTCTTGTTTCAAACGAAACATTTTGTTTGTTGCTATCACCTGTATGACAATCTCGAGACATAAGTTGATCGAAATGTTTAACCGAAGCGACCTCTGACCTTGCATATTGTAAACGTCACACATGGCGAATGAGTAATTGGCTATTGTGAGAAAAAACGATCGCAAAATAACTCAAGTTGCAAGTCGTTAAAAGTAAAATCCAATAAACCGTTTGTTGAATGTATAAAACGACATGAAAAAAATAAATCTAACAAAGTATTGATATATTCAGAAATTATCTACGACGTTAATAATGAGAAAATAACAGAAATGTTTTATCCGATGTAATTCCATACCGAAGTAACGATAATTCTAACATCATGCCAAGGTCAGTCGCAGTAACATTAAAAAATAGAATCCGGACGCGGAAAGTGCGTTATGATTCTTGTTCAGCCGTCAGAAGCACATGAAAAACAAGACAGGCACTTTCTGAAAAGATCGAAGGTTTAGCAAACATAAGTGAGAGATCGAACGCACTAATTAAGAACATATTACAAAGCACAAGCAACGTTTCAATACCGGTCGTCCGTGTCAGGGGTGGCGCCAGGATTTCCCCGACACTGCGGCTTTAGTCCCCGAGGCTGTATAGAGTCCCTGGAGTCTGAAGTCAATAACTTTGCAACAGTTGCCACTACTTTCAAAAAATATAATTAAATAAAGTAGGGGTAGAAGTCGCAAAATCTTTGACCACAGACACTTTGAAAGAAGCAAAATGAAAAGAACAAGCAGAATATTGTTATATTTATTTTTCATACCGAAAAATGATGTCACGACATATGAACGATTTTAATAGTCGTCGTTCACTGATCGACGACATTGTTCGTTATGGGCGACGTAGGGACAAAGGTTGACATCTCATAAATTACGGGAATCGGGCCAAAATAGAGCACTACCACAAGGCGATTAACCCTGCGCGTGCTAGTGTCATTATTAGAATGCGGTATTATTTGCAAGACCGGTACATGCGCTCACTCGGAAACTTTCTAACATCTTTTTTCACACCCATGCATTTTCCATTGGGGTTGTCGGTGTTAAAATGATTTGCATACATTCTCGCTGCACCTACTTCCATTCCATGGCGTTCCAGATTTACACACACCATGGGAGATTAACACTGAAATTTCGATAGATTTGCCACAAATTACACATATCGGGTAAAACGTTTCAAGGTTAGTTTCCCATAGGATAATTCCAGCCAATGGGCTGGGAAAAAATACGTAGGTCTCAGTGTTAAGGCAATTGGAGAGTTCTTGAGTGGCATGGTGAATCCCAAATGATAAATGTAAGAAATAATTAAAGACAAAAAACAATTTTGAATTGTTTAATATATAAATAAAAAAAGTTAGACAAATTAAAAAATGAATGATAATAAAACAAAGAACAAGAAAATGGATGGCAAACAAAATGGAACTGAAGCGCGATAGAAATTTAAAAAAAATGAATGATAATGAAAACAAAGAACATAGGCTTAAAATGAATGACAAATAAATAATGGAACAGAAGCTCGATAAAAATGTATTTGTTAACATCAGTAAATGAAATGGAACTTATAACACCATTTCTTACAGTCGTCGGTCCGATTCTGATGGGGGTAAGAAAAAAAAATAATTTAAATTTGAAATTAGACATGGGAAAGATAGAAGGAAAGATAGGTAAAAAAATAGCACTTAAATAAATCTTACAGTAAAAAAATCTAACTGACAAAAGCACTTTTTTCTATATATAGAGAGAGCAAAAAAAATATTGCACGAAAAATTAATAATTATTAAAACATAATATAAAAATATAACTTTTAAAAAATCATATTTTTAGCATGTTATAAGACAAATAAAATCCATAATAACGATTATAACTAGAAAATCTGAATTGAAATTGAAAAGAATAATTCCATACAAAAAACATAACAGTAAAATTCTCAAACTGCAACCGCATGATATTATCGAATTGAGAGATGTCGATGCGAATGGTTTACAAGATAAATACGACCAGTGTTCCATACCCTTTGAATTGAATGAGGACGATATCGTATTGTTTTACGATTATGAAGACGATTTACGTAACATCCCGAGAAAAGAGGATGAAGAATCCGATGACTCTGACTTGACATTGGTCTGCAGTAAATTCACATATCCGAAAATCGATGACGAACTCGTGAATGAATTTGGTAAGGAAGCGTTGAAAAATGTACGAACACTTACAAAAGCAAACATAGTCTTCAAGCACTTATGTAAAGAAAAACAAGGTGACCGTGCGCATGGATATAACAGATGTCATATTATAAAAAAAAATAAAATAAAAAAATGTTAAAAAAAAATATATATATAAAAAGTGGAAGAACAATAATTTTTTTTCTCTAGATGTAATTTTTTTTCGTCATAATCATACATTAGTAAAATATGTTGTTTCTCTCACACACACATTCTGTTTCAGGACGGACATTTCCATCCGATTGGAATGATAACACCCTATCGGAAATCACTACGTTAAATGCTTCGGTTTTTACAGGCACATTTTTATAGAATTCTATCTTGATTGGAATGTCTAACACACCTTTTTTGAGTCGCTCCGTCTATTTGCTCAGGTCGAACACGTACAGGGAAAGAGGTTCTTGTATTCGTCGGGACTTATGTTCGGATTGCTTATCAATAATATGATATTTCGATCTGAAGTCTGTTGCATCGCCGTACATCCTAGCGTAATCGTTCCTATTGAAAGAGGCGTTGTAATCTATGGCGGGATATCTCATGGAATTGAACATCTCATGCATGTTTCTAACGTTCGCGTGATCGAATACAGATGGATTTTTCTCTTGAGCACCGCTGGCATCGCTGGTAGTGTCTTTAACCCACAATTGATTGAGTTATTTAGATTTCGAGAAATCGTCGGGATATTTCAGCAGTCCCATCATAGTGGTGGCTTCACCCGGATGAATTATGGATTCTATCTTCTGTACCGACAGTAGATATTTTATGTTACTGAATGGATGCATGATGCCATTATTTGCAAGATTCACCATCTTGGCATCGGCATAGGTGTCACCATCCGCGTTCGTCAGTTGTCCTTGCACAAGGAGGTGACTTTCGCTGGGTTGAACGAAGAGATCTTGCATCTCGACATTGATTCGAATTTTCCCGGCACGATTGAGACTGGTCCCCGTCACAGGTTCGTATTCGTGCACTTCATATTCTTCTATACTTTTATCTCTTAGTATTCCTTCTGTTATGTTTAACATATCCATTGTCCGTGTTAAATTATTTTTTTTTAATTATAATTGTTATTTTTTTAAATTATTTAATTTTCTTTATCTCTTCTTAATATATTATATGAAAAACAATACATGCGCGGCGATTAGAAAGTGGTCCTTTGTAACTGTTGTTCATACAATATTCCCTCGATCTCTTCACCGTCAATGTTTCTGTCTCATAAGTGACTGCGTCGGTGTAAAACACTCGAACTGCGACGAAGATTTCTTCCGTCCATTTTTGAGTGTAACCTTTTTCAAAATGTTTTTTTTTTTCATTTATAAATTCTGACTCGATAACCCACGGCAAATTTGGGTGTTTTTTTTTGTTTCGTGCTCATCCTGATTGGATAGAGGTTTGTTCTGTGGATCGCTGGATTCCATGGGTGTCATATTGATGGAACGGTGACGAGTGTTGTTATAGTCGTCGACCAGATGGTCTTGAACGTCGAAGTATTTCTTGGTGGAATTGGCCGTGAAATACTTGAACATCCTTTCTGTCATGGTCCTATTCCATCGCTCGACGACGCTAGCTTTATCTTCGCTCTCTGTGGAACAGAATGTCGATCAATCCACAAACAACTGGAGCGTTGTAAAATTCGCGACCTGTATCGACCCACAATTTCTCGGGTTTTCGATGGGACGTCTCGAAGATGCTCTTAGGGGCTTCTGCCACGCTCGAACCCGATTTATTTTTCAATGGTCTCATCCATCCGTATTTGGAAAACACGTCAATGACCGTCAGAAGATATATGACACCTCGATTGTGTCTAGAAAACGAATGATCAGATCGTCTGCCCAAATGTGACCTAAAGCGTTGATATTCACTCTCCTCTTTCGACATTTCTGCACTATGGGTTTGTGTAATTTGTCTGCTAGCGCATTAGTGATTTTTTTTTATTTCCCATCCCGAATTGACGTTTCGTGCCTATGATTTTATTAAGCACGACACGTTCCACTTTCTCTCTGTGGGTGGGATTGACTACATTATTTAAATCTCTCAACATCGATTTATCACACAAGTAGTTTCGAGTTTTCGAGTCCGGATACGTTGCGTAACAGAGATCGTGGTGACATGCAGATCGATCCACTCTGTTTATGGGTTTTCGCCGAGATTTCGGTGTCAGATCGGGATTCAATCTCTTGTTCAATTTCGTTCCCGGTCCCGTGAATTGATGTCCTTGCAGATGCATTTTGAACGGGAGATTATTGATCAGTCTGTTGACTATGCCTTTACCCTCCTTTTTGACGAACTGAGTTTTTGCTGCACCGCACACTTTGCACGTGCCACTAAGCACATTCCCATTATTTTTCGGGCGCACGTTACGCAGGTTAATAGCGTTCGCAAATTTCCTATAATTCACGCAATACACTGTTTTTTCCAAATTTTTCATTTTATGTTTATATATTTTTTCATGTTTATATGTTTTAGTTTTATATATTAATTATTTTTTATTATTATTCTTTTTTTTCTTAAATATTTATATATTTTTCTTCGCGTTCGATTGCATATATTTATAAAATGTATTGTTGGCTTCCTGCCTTCTTGCCTTCCTGCCTTTTTGAATGAGATCATTTTTCATCTCTTCTTTGAGAATCTCCTGCGTCATCGTTCTTATGCCTTCTCTGAGAGCATTGAATTTATCTATTTTGGCGCGTATGTGATGATACGCTATGTCGGAGATTCGTCAATCTCTCAACGCGTTGGATATGATGTCGTGTATGGAATTGAGTTTTGATTCGGCTAACACCGCAATCTTTTTGTGTTTTCAAACTTTCAACGATATTATTTTTACTCAACAATTATCCAAATGCGCTAAGTAATCCAACAGTGACGGTTTTCGGCGTTTCGACGGCGATCTGATTTCCGCCATCCGCTACTGGCATGATCTCTGTGGTAGATATTGCTGCCTCGTCTGGTGCAGACGGCAGTTAAGGATATATATTTTCACTTCTTAATTGCATTTTTTTATTATTTATTATTTTACTTTTACTATTTTTTACAATGGTGGCAAAAATAATTTTCAATTAATTTTTTTATAATAACCTCCCGAAAATGGGTATGTTTTTTTTGTTTTTTTTAAACGGTGAATTGGGACCTAATATCACAGCTTTGCCTACTGGTATCATACTCTTTCCTTTCTGGTGGTATACACCATCTCCGTGAGTATTCAATATCCTCTTTGATGTCGGTCCGAGATACAATCCTTTACCATGCTGTTCGATTCGAATCATCTTACCGCCATTTTTCAAGACAACGACCACATCCCATTATTTTTTGCGCTTCGGACAAAGCATGTCCTGATAATGCACCGATATCGAGAGCTGGTAATACAGTCTTGTTGAGAATGGGTAATGTTTTCGTAGGATGTCCTGCCAATAATCGTAGAAACCAACTTTCATTTTCAAGTTATATCTCAGCTGAGAGGGACTCAATCTGAAGGTCAATTCTCTATGATTATGTTGCGCTTTAGCCATTATATTGATTTGGATTCGAGTCAACGCGATTTCCTCTCCACCATGCTGTATTAAATCTTCGTGAGTCAACTTTACCCTCACTGCTTCGCCTGGATTTACTAAGGCTCTGCGAATTTTAGCTTTTTATCCGTTTGACACGTTTATTTTTGTCTTTATATATCTCATTTTTGTTATTGTTTTAAAATTTAATTTTCCGTATTATTTATTACTTTTTTATTATATATATCAATTAATTATTTTTGTTTGTTTACTTCTTATTATATATATAAAAAATTATATGTGTCCATCACACTTCCCTGATATGAAATCGTATGGTCTCAACTTCTCCCCTGAGATCTAATAAATTATCATTTTGATTCGTTAGTTTTACCTCCATTCTGCGTATGCTGTCTTGAGTCACCGCTAATTGGACTAGATTGTTCGTCTGTTCGACGATCTTGTAGCCGGGCGAAACGGATGGAAAAGAAGGAATAGAAGGTGGGCCGGGCGCTGCGGTTGAGAAAGCTTCCAGAGATCACGTTCACGTTCCACAAGATGTTATTGATAGTGAGAATGTTGACTACATATTCCGAGATTGCGTGTCCAGTGTACGTGTGTCGATCGCATCCCAACAAGTTCGCGAAAGTGTCCTCCCCTCTGAAATCCACAGAGGAACCGTTGCTTATTTCCAATATCGTTTTCAGAGGATTCGAATTGGGAGTTATGTGAATTTTATTATCTCCATGTCCTGTGATTCTCATTTCCTTTTGTATGTATTCATGCAGATGGCCAATGTCATAACTTCCTTCGGACATCCGAATCGTAAAACAGTCTACTCCGTTGGTATACCTAAATATATAATTTTCTTTCGTGATGTTTGGAAAAGAATAATACTTCTCAATATTCACTGATGCCATTTCACATCTCTTCTGCTTTTCCAATCCGAATGGCGAATCGAAGTTTGCAGTGAAACGAGTTTTATTATCGCTGACCATGATTTGAAACGAATTTTTCGTGGCCGTATTATCCACTGTCTTTTCTGGTAGCTCTTCTTGAATCATTCTATGATCTTTTTTTATTTATTATCTTGTAATTAATTATTATTATTTGTTTTTGTCTTATTGTTTTCTGTTTTTTTTATATTATTTGTGTTTAAGACCACTTTCAGCATCTATGGCTATACCATTTTCTTTTTAATTTGGAATATACAACTCCTGGAAACCTTTCCTATATTTTCTATGTTTTTTTACTCTGGTCAGATCGATGACTACAAAATTAAATAGTGTATCATCCCACACCTCTCTACAAAAAGCATAAAGCTTCTCAAGCTAGTTTATGAGTGGCCTCGCTAACGGCATTCTTACCCAAATATATTGCCATCTTCTTTCCGACTCCGGCAACCGTACGATACCATTTGTCTAGCGGCGTTGGAGGTGAAGAAACGTGATAGGAATTGCATCATGGAGTCCAACATTCCTCACCCGCCATACCTGTATGATCTCTTGAATCCACTATTGTTTATGATTAACATTTCTTTCTATTATTATTTGTTTTTTATTATTCTCTACTTATTATAATTATTTTTTCTTCAATCCCCTCATGACGCTCTTATACCAGTCTTTATCCACGATTGTTTTACTCAATAATTCGTCGCATATTTTTATTATCTCGTTCATTACCACCGTATTAAGTGCCTCTCTACTAGCCACCAAGTATTCATACAGAATATACCCACAGTAGCTTGGTGTACCAAATGTTCACCACGAGTGGTGAAGTGGTGTTAACCGCGAGCCTTCGGCGCGTGGTAAACACTACTTCTTCACGAGTGGTGAACATTTGGAACACCAAACTACTATGGGTATATTTTATTTTTACCATGATCGTCACATTATGAAGAGTCGCTATTAATTTTTCTCGATTTTACGGAGCAGCAGCCGTTCAAACGTGCGAATTTGTTTTTGTTTATGGACGGTACTTCCGCTGTCAATTTTATCGCTGAAACGAAATGAAATAATAATAACAATAACATACTATTTCGAGTTACGGATGCTTTATTAACACGAGACAATGCCTGCTTGTTAATTTTGTTGTGTTTTATGGGGTAAACTCATTTAAAAACGTAATAAATAATTGCCACATTCATTTCACTCTTCGCAAGGCGACGTGCGATAAATTTAGACAAGTTCGCATTCAGGTGGACGTCGCCAAAGGTCAACTTGGATGTAGTTCCAATGTGGGTGTAAATTTTAACTACTGAAATCCCATTTCTGACGTGTTCACCACGGTTGGTGTGTAAAGGTAAAATTTATATCATAGACTTTTCATATATAGTAGAATAGGTAATCATGGTATAAAAGGATGTCTACCAATGCATTGGAATCGCATGGAATAATCGTCGTCGTTCCAGTGGAAACTATTCTCTTTTCTCGCTGAATAATCTTTTGAACGAATCCTCCGTGTCCGTTCCATATGGGTTTCACGATCTCTTTCCATTTGTAACTCTTGCTGGATTTAGCTCTCATCTCCTTAGGATCGTTATGTCCCTTGATGGCATGCGTGTAAGTCAATAGGTTGCCGTAAGTCTGTAAATCTTCATTCTCATAAGCGTCGCGATGTGGCTTAGACGTGGTGAGTAAATGCCAGAGTTCCTCCATGCCTTTTAATTCGCGATCGTCGAAACTCAAAGTATCTCCATCAATTTCAATCGTTTGTTCCCCAAATAGAGATTGCCATCGAATTACTCTCGAATGCCATAAATCCTGTCAGCTAGTTGGGTTCTAGATTATATATTTCCATGTATGCTTTACTCAAATCGCCGAAATCCGACGTATCTATGTAAGACGTTGGTGATTGTAACGCTGAATATTCGCTGTCCGTAACGGTCAAAACTGCCTCGATGTCGGCATCATCATGCTGATGGAGCGATAAACTTGTTTCTAAACTAAATGGATCTTTCCAAGGATAATCCGACTTCCACGGCGACCTCACACTCGGCGGCCTAAGCTGCTTCAATTCGTTCGCGATTTCTTTCTTCATTTTCCTGCGCTTCCTTCACAGGTTTGAACAATTTGGTTGTTTCATGTTTTAGTTCTATTTCACCCATTCTTCGAATAATTTCTCTTTCGTGAATGTTTTCCTTTGATTCGAGTAACTTGCGAACCAATTCCTCGCGTTTCTTGGGGTCTTTGATTTTTAGAAATGGCGTTTTTCCTCGATTTGTTTTTTTTATTATTATTATTATATGTATTTTTTTTATTATTATATGTATTTTTTTATTAATTAGTTTTTTGTTAATTATTTTTTGTATCATTTTTTTCTTCCGTTATTTTTTCAATAAATAAATCTTTCTTTTCACTCATTCTAGATTTCAAGAAAGATTACTCAACACACATCATTCTGTTCAGTTTATGTTAAAGTTATTTTCTTTATTTATTTAGCGAAACGCATTCGATTAAAATTGCCACAACGGATGTAGAAGCTTTTTAATTAGACTCGCAAAGGAGTGGAAAATATCGTGGTGCTGAAAGCCTGACCTTCAGGTTTCACAGCCCAAAAGACAGGTTATTCTTCACCATTCTTTACTAAGCACACATTTTCTTTATCTACCACTGGGCTAGAAGTCAATGACAGTCTTTGGATCGTCCCTCCTATGGGCGTGGGATTATCCGCTTGACCATGCAGGGGTCCGTTTCTGCCATTTCCAAGAGACCACTCGGATTTGCCGGCGTCCAAAGATCCGTTCTGTTCGGCCCAGACCATGATGAATTATCTTTCAAATTTTATCTTTTTTCACTGGCGTTATCTGATTACAGGTGCCGTTAATGTGTATGGGGTGTGCTATATTCGTGATCGATTGCCATTCACGTTCAATTTATGACCTATGTTGGTGATTTGATAACCACCAAAATCTCATTCCATGGTATTGCCGCATTTCTGGAGCGTGATGCTTTCCACATATTCCCTGCTGACAGCACTCGAATCGAAATTGGGTTGAGGATCGAGACCGAATAAATTGTAACCGCTCATATTGAGGCCTGCCTCTATGGTCCCTCTAACTTTTTGTTGAGATATAAATCATCTACTTGGGTGTCGAGATACGTTTGTAATTTGTCGATAACGGATTTCACGTAACCTTTATTCACGGTAATGGATTCCGAGTCATTCTCGTTGATTTTCGATAGATTGATGATCTTATTAAATCTGACATTCAAATCGCTCTTCAGTTCGTTCTTGTCGGCTTCGATTATTTTTCTCCCCACAAATTGTTTCGTGGCATCATCCCCCGGATGCATGAGCTGTGGCAGGTTCGATATATTGTGTTAGTTAGCATTCAAATCCGAATTCATAGTATTGGGAACGTGGCGTTCTCTCAGATGCTCGATGAAATGTCTGTGGGAATCGTCAGGCATAATTTTTCGTGACTCCTAATCTATCGGGTCTGCTAGATTCAGTATTCGTTTAAATTTCAAATCTAGAACCTCTGTCATGTTTTTATTTACGCAGTTATCTTCCATTCTTCTCTCGAAATCAGCGTCTTTCTGGTCGGAATACCTTTTAGTAGCAGTGTTGGCAAGGTCTACGGGCTCGGGAAGATTGTAAAGTTTTAGAGAATTCATGTTCACCGATTCTTTTCGCGGTTCGATCCTCCTGACGAAGTGAACGTCCATATAATTCAGTGAAACGTCGCCACCAATCGTCGTCCTTGCGGTTCACCTTTCTCTTTTTGATAAACTGTTAGTATCTTCATTTCTTCCAAATTTATAGACCGACATTTTTTATTATTTAATTATTCGTTATTTAATTATTTATAATATATTTTGTTTTAATATTTTTTTTTCATTTCGCCTAATAACATATACTGCGCCTAATGCAAATCATTCAGGATGTCTTGAAAATGATCTCTTGAGAGCATACAAACACAAGTCTCCACAGATGACTTGTTCGGGAGATTGTTTTCGTTCTGTGTTATAATGGATGCTGTCCGGCTTCAAATAGGTTTTCAATTCTTCAGGCGGTGTAATCCCGAATTTCTTCTACCGTTCTTGGAGCACGCCACCCAATGTGTGCCTTCACTCAATAAACTGTCCAGATTCAAAATGTCACCTTCGTTCGGTCACTTCGATCACTTGTAGGTAAGGCATCTCGAGAGAAGATAATGCAAAAATGCTTTATTTTCAAAGCTCTGACAGTTTTTCTCAACTCTATATTCGACAGAGGTATATTAGATAGTATGACACCTTCTACGGATATGTTCTTAATTTTAAATTTGAATCTATTTTATTTTTTTTATTAATTGGATTATTTATTATTAATCTGATCAAACAAATCACAAATATTATTTTTTTTTTTTTTAAATAGCTCTTTTTAAATTAACTTTCTACTTGCATATCCATTGTTTTAGAACACTCCTCTTGAGGCTTCAGGTAGTAATGTCCGTGCGTTAACGTATGTATTCCATCCTTTGATATTATCCTTTTATCATCGTCGGCCGTGGTGGATATGTTGTTAAGTATCTCCGTGCAGAGGGTGTGATTGTGACTTTGAAACGTGTTCATCGATTTCATCACCTTCACACCGGAAAAGAAGATAATTTTTATAGTGATGTCTTTTTCAACCACAGCTCTCTTGATACCTTTCCACGTCTTGATTGATCCCCCCCCCCCCCCCACCCTCGCCCCTTCTAAGAGGTAAGCGTACAATTTAGCTTCCCAACCTACAAATTCTTCTTCCTGTCTCGTCTTTTAATTTCCACTCCACCTTCTTATTCACATCCGAGATAATCTTTGAAGTTTGATGATCCCTAAGATAGTTAATGGTATCGAACCAATTTTCGACGTCTGGAGATGTGTCCTTGTAAACACTTATCGTTTCTATCTCGTAAGCTAAACTGTCCCTGTCCGTGAATAATAGTTTGTCTTTGGAATCGTATTTCTTCTTGACGTAGTCGTAGTGAAAACGATACATCAAGAGCTTGCTGATATCTAAGATGCACATGCCCAGATACGAGTGTTTATCGAATATCAGCTGCATCTTTTTCATGTGGACAGCCACCAGATTTTCGTCAAAAACGGTTCGATGTTCGTAATTGGGTTTGGAGATGTATTTTCTAGCATGCTCCTCAGAAGTGATGAGTCGAATGTCGGTCCTGTTCCAAATATTTTCCATGGATTTTCCGTAGACGCAATTATTCATCAATTTGAAAAAAATCTCTCTCGAATCCGGTCTCGGCCTGTGTTCTCAAATTCGTGTTGAAATCTGTGTACCGTTTCACCCATGGCTCCTCGTCGAATCGATTGATGCGATGTTTTCGACTAATTTCATACCATAATCTAGATAGGGTTTTAAATTTTCGCAATAAACAACATATTTACTTTTGATGTTTAAATGTGGTATGAGCTTTTCAACCCCATTCAAGTCCAATTGTTTAGGAGCCAGTGGATAATCATTGTGAGCATCGTATAATGTTTTCGGATATTCTACATCCACTTGTAGTTAGAGCTAGTAATAATCTTCCATGGATTCCATATCGAATAATTTCCACACTTTCTGAGCGTGCTCGTAGTCGATGTCGCAAAATGTCATCATCATATAAATTCGAATAAAATGGTCTTTCAATCTATTCAAATCGTCCACATAATCGTAAGGATATACACCTTTCCTCAAAACGCTATCCAATTTCTGCTCGTCTCGAAAATGTTCGGCCATGATCCTATATTTATCTTTGGATAAATTACGGACTAGTTCCTTGATTGAGATTGGTGAACATGAATTTAAAACTATAGATAAAACGTATTTCTCTCCTGACAGCCGGCATTTGTTCATTTCCTCCTTCTTTTTCACGACTATCCATTTTGAAAAAGAAATATATTTTTCTGCGCTATTCGCGATGCAATTTACATATTCTCTTTGGTTATTGATACCGAGATTTATTACAAATAGATGACTGTCATATCCCGATAGATTGTGAAATATAACTGGGAAGAACTTGGCATCTCGATATTTTAAATTGCAATTACTGTGCGTGGCACCTCTTCGTAGTGATCGTGATCTCCCACTTTCTTGTATTCATGTATCGAAGTTTCAGCGAACAATCCTCCACAGATGTGACATTTGGTGGCTCTCTTATAGTCTATCGTTTGCTCGTCTGTGATGATCATCTTCACAGGAGTTTTAAATTGCTCGTATATTTTTTTGATTTGAGATTCCAACCCGTTCATGAATTTTTGTGCTACGTGGCCGTCGTCAGAATGTTTCGTGTAGATGAATGGTTCCGCAGAATGTCGATCGTCGAGAGAACATTTTATATAAAAATAATATCCCGACGGAACCTGCATCTGCTATTTCGCAGTGTAACTGTTGAACGTCGGGCTGACACGAACTCATTTTCACAACACAAAAGGCACTCTCAATCTTCTGTTGTGATATCTGAATTTGATGTAAGTGTGAGGCTTAGGCATTTTTATGCTGACACATTCATGAACGTCACAATATTCCTGATGAGGTTGCAAAGATTCTTTGCTATGGAATGCATTCAGACAATTCCTACAGAAAAATCTGTCACCGTGATGGGTGCTAGTGTGTGTGGACAACAAGCGACTCGTATCTTTAATCTAATAATAATGTTGATTGTCCTCTTTCGAAATCAATAATAAATCGACAATTTATTCTGGACTCTTGCGAGAACTGAACCTAAGAGGATACATGTTTTTGGGGGGATCGTCGTAGCCCAAAACGTTCACAGAGATGGTTGGATTTCGTTTTTCGAAAATGTTTTATGTTTTGAAGTCGTGTGGGAAAATTGATTCCCGAGCAATCTAAATTTTTAGAACTTTCCACGTACTTCGAGGTACTCTGTGGATGCCGTTTTACTGGATAGGAAGCGGACGTGACAGCCCATTTAAAGCATTGACTGTCCTCTTTATTTTTCACGGTGATCACTCCATTTTTATTTGCTAAAAATAAAGTAATTCTATAGGGGACGTTTGCAAAAGATTATACTTGTCGATGTCAGTCTCTAGATTCAAAACTTGACCAAATCGCCAATTACTACCTTTCTTCTGATACCGCGCACATGATTCCACTATCTTTTCGTTCATACGTTCCAAATAATCGGATACAGAAGAGATTTCGATCAGTGTCGTCATCCGGGAATGGAAATAAGCTGTTTTTCCACTACTGTGCCAGTACTCACATCCGTCTTCACATCTTACACTTGAGAATCATCTTCGTTTTGAGGTCAACCCTAAATTCGCAACGAAATAAATCCAAGATGCTAGATTTTATCTTGTTTAGAAAGTTTTTGAATGATATGTTTTCTCTAGCTTGACGTCGAAAGTTTTAAACGATCCTTTGAAGGTTTGCACTCTTTCAGCGGGAGGAGAAAAGATTTTGCTTCTGATTTCTTAAGCGATGATTTGTTATTGCTTTTCCAAACCATGGATATTGGTCTGAGCCATGACTGCTCTTACGATATCCATTAAGAGATTGAATGGAATCGTTGTTTTTTCGTTTTGTTTTGCTTTTCTTATCAATCCTTTAGTTTTGTATTCCCCCACCACAACGGCGATTAATTAAAATATCTATCAAATCGTCTTTCTTCAACTTACGAGGAACCTTCACACCCATTTCGCAACCTTTCTTCTCTAAATCGTTTTTTTTTTTTTTTGTTTTGTCAAAAGTCTCAACATTTATGACTTGAATCTTTTCAGATTTGGTTCGATATTGTGAAAAAATTTTCAACTGATCTCGATTAGATGATATCAAAAATGACATTTTCAGATTTTATTTCTGATAAAATATGTTTTAATTATAATATTTCTTTGCTATACATTTTTTACGCTTTTCTACATATGTATATGCACATAAAATGTGTATTTTTCTGATGTTTTTCAACCGACTCAATTATGGTTTCACTTCCTTACACGAGGGAAAAGACTGAAAAGGTGCATCTGAAAAATCTGAAAGTCTCTGTCAGGCGCATAATGTTTTTTGATAGCGTGAAGACATAGCCGACTCAAAATCATTTTTGTCGAGTTGGTTTGAGAGAAAAACGCGAATGAAAGGTTTTCCGTAAGATGAAATTTGAAGATTTGAAGCCGTCCATCTGGAAAACAATTAAACTCCCCCCACCCGACCCCCCCCCCCCTCCCCAACAAAACAAAATGAATCCGTAACATCTGAAAAATCTTAAAGTGACACACATATTTATTCTGTCACTACGATAGCTCAATACAGTTTGGACGTTTACTTCATTAACATTTTGGTGTTTTATGTTATAATGTCGAAACTATATAGCATTAACTGCTGATGTGGCGTAAAGAATCAATAAATAATTAAATGTTATGATGACTTCTGATAATAGAAATATGGATATATGTGGAACTCTTAATCATATTCTGACCCGTTTAGATATTCAAAAAGGGGTGTTAGTTAATTTAATAAATGAAAAGGTTTCTGGGAAACTCGTTGTGATTAATCTACAGTATTATTGTTTATTATTTATTGGTGTTTAAGGTCATATACTTATGCACAATGGCTAACCTTGACCGTTTCAGTTTTACGGGTGGAGGAAGCCGAAGTACCCGGAGAGAACCACCGAGCAACGACGAGCAACTGCCAGCTCCCCAACATCGTTACTCTACACTGCAGTACAGGCAGGGTTAGATTGGTTGAAGGCATGCGTACCGTCGACGTGCAGTACGCTTTAGTCGTCGTGCCCCCATGTGGTTAATCGGGGTTAAGTGCCTTGCCCAAGGACACAACGCGGGAGTCCGAATTGATCGCTCAGACGGTCACCCATCCAGGGATTAACCGAGCTCGACGTTGCTTAACTTCGGTGATCTGTCGAGGATCGATTAACGCAACGCCACCGCGCCACCGATTAATCTGCATTGAAATTTACCTGGAAAAAGGATGTATGTTTTATACTTATTTGAACACAGAACTAAATATCTCATTTAACTGCAGAAGTTTAAATTGTATCTAGGTTACGATATGAAGTTAGTGGTAACAATTTTGGCGAGTTTTTAATATCACACCTGCGACCGAATAACATCAGTTTTGAAAAAAAAGAAGAAAGCCTCTTTCATGAATAAATCATGCGTGAATTATTTTTGTTCTGGTTGGGATGAATCACTGTGCACTCAAACCTAAGTGCAGATTAATCATTTCAACACTGACAACCCCACAGGCGAATGCAAAGAAGCGCAAGTAAAACTCTCACATTGCCTAAACACTGAGACCTACCTATATTTTTTCAGCCCATCTGCTGGAAATATCCCGTGGGAAATTAACCTTGGGAAGTTTTACCCGACATGTGTAATCTGTGGCAAATCTATCGAAATTTCAGTGTTAATCTCCCATAGGGTGTGTAAATCGGGAACGCCATGGAATGGAAGCAAGTGCCTCTAGAACTTTGGGAAATCATTTTAACACCGACAACCCCAATGGGGTTTGCACGAGTATGAAAATAGATGCTAGAAATTGTGTGAAAAAAGTTTCTCCCATTACATTAACACTGGGTGAGGTGAAGGGAGGTGAGGAATATTTGTTCGTATTTTTTAAAAATTTTTTCCATTTTTTCCATTCTTATTTAATTTTTTTAATTCTCGAAATAAAATTCCTATACAATTTGCCCATAGGATTTTTCGAGCCCACTTCTTTCTCCAGAACCACTGGTCTAGAAATGTCTTATGGGAAATTAGCCTTGAAATGTACTATTTTGGAGCTTGGTCTGGAATGCCCAATTCCTATCCACTGATGTGTATCATAATACGAGGATGATTTTTGCTTTTAAGATGGAACTGGGTGCTTTCTCTCCAAGAGCAGGTTAAGAAGGGGGACAACAGATTATGGAATGGTATATCACTATTGGTATGTTTGATCTTTTATTGTATCCAATGGATCTCCATGTTGCTGATACGTGTAATGGGTAGATTAGAATGAATTCTTGAACATTGGCCTGACTTGTGCGAGTGCGATCATTATTACTGTTTCTTTTATTTCAGATCGAAGGTTAAAATAATATGGAACATAACTCCTCGCATAGCATAAAAACGGAAACAGCTATGAGTCTGTCAATATCAAATATGCGTGCCACTTTTTGAGATTTAGTTACAAATAAAAACTAGTTAAAAAAACAAACATCAAACCATGTATTCTGTAATTAAAGGAGTTCGATGAAATATCAGGGTTTTTTACCTGTAGAGTGGTTGTAAGTCCCGCCTTCTGAGTTCCGTTTCACATCAATTGATTACATGCACATGGTTAACTGGTAGAGTGCTAAATTAGTTTTGGTGATCAAAATTTGTCGTCATATGTTTGCCTTGTTAAAATTTATGGGAGAGTGCCTTTGGGCACTCTCCCATAAATTGTAACAAGGCAAATCCGTAATGACCAAATAATTTATCTTTAAGGATAAAATGAAATACATCCACTTAATATGAAGTCTTTAAGATGGGTTACCTGCACTTCAGATTAAAGCCCAAATATGGACTTCCAGCACTCTACCAGTTAAGAAAATAATAGAGCTCTGTTTCCATGTCACCATGGCTGGTGTTTTTGAAGCGGGTGATTGTATACTACGCAATGGCGCGCGAAATTTTGATAATTGGTGCTCTGATTATTGTCCTAAAATATTGTTGGCAGGTTTTGTCTTCAGTATACTCGTGACGTTTGGTGCTACATTAGTTCTTGCTGGCCTCATCTAGTCGTTTCAGCTCCCCAGAACAACGTGTATCAACCGTGTACAGTGTACACACGGTGATCTGATACTCGGCTCCCCAGTGTGTGAACAACTACCTGTACTCTTACTTGCTATAGACCAGTAGAAATTAGTGAACTGACCAGCAAATCTTCTGTTCATGGACCACCGGTAGACTACCCAGTGGTGCACCAACTGTTAATTTACTTGTTAATTAATCAAGTTTCTACTTCTACTGGTACAACAACAAAGCCTTGACGGATGGCTGAGTGCCAAATCACCGTGTGCGTACTGTAGCCAAAGAACGCTGTAGATACGATTTGAAGGCGACACTAGCAATATTTTACTGAGCAACAAATATTTCATTTTTTGCTTTCAAATCATAGCTTATGGGATCTCATTGGAATGAGCTCTTTGAGTTCTTTCTCGTAAGGACCACGAGCTCTGATTTTGATGAAACAAAAAATGGAATAATAATAATTGAACAGGCAATTTTTATATTTGATATATATTCGTGATGCTGACTTGGCTAAGTCACAACTGACATATTGCATCTAGTCAGTCACTAGATCAATGGCTCAGACGTTTGGGCGTTCTAGCTAGCCAAGAAGCTCCCGGCCTCAGGCATCAATAACACCAATAACACATTTCACATCTTCGGCACTTAACACCTGGGATAACATGTTTGCCACTCTGTACTTTAACTTGCCTAAAGTATGGCGTACATGGGAAAGCACTGTAAATTTGGTAAAATGGATAAATGCATAGCTTTCCTTTTTTCGCAACAAGTATAATTGAAACCAGTTAGGTGCACATTCGCAAAGATAAGAAACTAAGAAACAATTTTCATTAATTTTCTTTCAAGTTACCTCTTCGGTAAAACAGGTATACCTGGAATCCCCTCCCCCCCCCCACACACACCCATTACATCTCCTGTTTGTGTTGGTAGTCTTTTCCACAGAAATTTGACTAGTCGTTCTCGAAAGACATACCACTCCCCCTCTCCAACACCCCCATACACACACACACTCTCTCTTGTCTTTAGAACCGGCAATACTTCGTTATTGTTTGACAATAGGCCAGTATCGGCAAGAAAATGTTCCCAAATGGAGAGGCTGGAGATACTGATGGTGTGCTGGGAATGGGGGTGGGTGGGCGGGGGGAGGGGGCATAGCGGGGATACTAATTTTTATGGGCCTGGTCCGGACTGATAAGATTTGACCTTTTCAGTGGGTGTTTGGCAATGGATGTGCTTCAATAGGATTCTATTCAAGAGCTTGTTTACCTTTTTTATTTTGAATGAGGCCCACAAAGCTTATTCAAACTTCTTCATATTTGAGAGCTATAGTTAACAGCATGACTTTCTACATGTTTACGCATGAGATGAACCAATACTACAATGCATAATGGACTTTGGATTTGTTAAGTGTATCTATTTGCGTAATCCTTATTCAACCTGCACCACCGATTGAGTAAGGATTAAACATGTATAACAAGTTTTAACAGATGCATGCAACATTCATTGTACCCATTCGTTTATAGGTATATGTTCTTTCACATTATGGCAACAAGTATTATTCAGTGAACTCTCTACTCTTTTTACTTGTCTAGCCTTATACTGCCCTTTGCGATAACATGCACGGCATGAACATACATACTGAAGTCTAATTTGTTGCACTATCTTGTTTGTGCCTCGTATGTTGCGTTCTGTTATGCTATTATGTGGTTATCGCAAATTCAGAAAATTATCTGCTCAAACATTTATGAAAATTACTGTGTTACTGAAATCACTTGTACAATTATTCAATTTACAACCCGAGCACTTAATATAACAAGGTGGTTATCTTATTTCTCTTTATAACAGAGTGAACAGGAATGAAGGTGAGATTTCATTCTGGGTCTTCGCGAAGAAACCCGATGGTATGGGGCGCATAGGTATCAAATGCCACGATTATGAATTGACCCAAATACTAGCTGTGATAGGATTATATTCCGATAATACTGTGGCTGTTTTGGGTCCCGACTTTGACCCAAATACTAGCTGTGATAGGATTATATTCCGATAATACTGTAGCTGTTTTGGGTCCCGACTTGGACTTGCGTCCGTGTCGGGATTCAAAACTATATAATATCACCGGAATATTACCCAGTAGGAATATCAGACAGTCCGAACTAGAATTTTGAATGTAGATGGGGAATTAAGATCTGTAAAATCGGCGTTTGGGTGTAGGAACTCCGGTGTCCCCACCCATCAACCCCTTGCGACGCATCTGATTACCGGTTTCTTTATTTAGTTTACTGAGTTGAATAACTTTTTTTCAAAACAGAATATATTTTTGTTTGTTTTAACGTTTGGAGTTACTGAACTGTACGTTTTCCCGCTTGGTCTGTGTATCGATCAAAATTAAATTTTAGAAACTTCGGACGCCTCTTCTGTAGCCGACAGCTCTAAGTCGTCCGTTTGAACAAGAGCGTGCCGTTTCGCATTTTCGTACACCGCATATCTTGACAGGGGGACAAAACTGTGGAACATTTCGATCGATAATTTAATAAAGTGACAAATTTTGTTTAATCAGTTTAATTTGTGAACAAATATTTTGACGGTCAGCATGTGTTCGAATGCTGTTATTCACAAAGAATATATAAATTTAATCGGTCAGAATTACGCTTGAATGGTTTTGTGTGTAACATTCTTTCCGCCGAAAATCTGTGCGGAAATCTGGCATCACATTTTGAAGGATTCCTACCAGACTTGGCGTATATCGAACTAACTCGAGAGCTAACTGTTGTGTTCATTTATTAAAAGTAAACTTGAAAATTGGTTTCCTTTTCTACTTTTTGTCAAGGGTAGTTTTCCCAGCAGTTACTTGCTTCTAAAATAGGTTTTCTTGCCCGTTTGATAATTTCAAGGGAAATAACTAATGTCGAAATTTGATTTTCGTGACAATATAAGTCAGGGATGTATTCAATACATTTTCTTGACTAGGGCCGTCTTCTGGTCGAATTAGATTAAGGGATATAAAAGGTGCCTATATTTTAAGAGCGAATGCCAAAGGGTTTTACATCCTGTGCGTTGGGTAACGAGATACGTAAGATATAAAACTTACTGACCTATGTTTAATGTGTTATGGTAAATTATCACCTTCAGAAGAAAAAACAAACATTATTTTCTCTGTTGATCATAATCTACCTTGTCCAACTGCAAAATAAATGTGGAGTTGCAATTGGCTACCTCGACACGGTACATGGAGTTATATTCGGGATTTTGACTGGGTACATAAAATCACTCGACGTTCTGGGTAGTCAAGGGAGATGAGTCGCGCTTGAAAATGGAACAGAGAAGAGGAGTACGACCAAAAATAAAGTTACGTGTGCTGTTGCGAAGTGAGCCCACAGGGGGTTTACTACACTTGTCAGCTCGGGTAAGAGCTCGAGCGCTTGGGGGTCTTTGTTGGGGAATTCATTAGACTCGAATTTATTTAAATTTTACGCTGATTTTCATAGTTCTGGAACAGCATTAAACAATATAATGAAATTACATGGAATTGTATAAACTGGCGACCAGAGTACAGACGTACTCTGTGGGTACACGCCAGATGTTCTGTTGGCAATACCAGGTGTACCTTTGAGAGCCAGTATTGTAAACAAAGCAGTAACACTTGAGAATTTGTTGACAGAAGGGACAGTAACATTCGGCTGTATTCCTGGGATGTTGGTGTTCGAACTGTCTAACTAATCATAACTTGTACCTGGTGAAACTCCCCATTGAACTGGAGACGCTGACTTGCATTTTTGCATGAGTCACCGGGACATTCCGCCGATTAACTGGCGCCCGATGGAATACTATTCTAGAGTCAAGATTCCGTGGACTGCATGCTGACTGATCGACAGTTTGCATGGCAGTATAAGAGTCTACAAATTGGCGACTGCCACGTCAGGGGACTTTCCCCCAGTTTCCCTGAGGTCAGGGAGAAACTGCTGACGGTCGTCACGTACCCAATTATTGCATGAGAAATCTGGTGAATATAAGCACCAATTTCTGACTGCTTAAACAAGTTGTCTCCTGGCTCCGGAAAGAACACCGACTGTTCCACCAGATGAAACCTAGAAGCCGCCACAGTGTGTAAGGTATGAACTTTGATTGTCTGTAACATTGCTTGTTAATGCCAGAGACAACGACTTTTAGTCGCGATGAATTATATTTGATCTTAAATAAAATAGTAGATAACTTGGAACTGGTCTTGCGTTGTATTATACACGACAAGTTCGTGCAGTTGCTGAATCCAGATTCTGGAGCCTGTGTCTGATATCGTCTGGTAAGGAAACTCAAATGCTACAGGCTGGTGGATCCTCATAGAACCCCCAGAAAACACAACGTGGAAAAATCACACTTGACGATCATAGATCGATAAACTTTTCCTTCTTGTCCGCAACAGTGCTTTGAAATGTATAGTATCAAGGGAACATGAAAAGATTCGCGAACCTAACAGCCTAAAATTGATACTAGCTGCTGCATAGGATAATTATAACTCGGTAGCTGGAACGTTTCGTGAATATTTAAGTGAAAAAAACAGCTTTCAATATTATTCAACGTATCGAGGTGATAAATAATCCTACCTACGTTGTACCTTTCGCTTGAATGGTAGGAAGTACATTAGAAAATCACTGCATTCGGAACAAATTAAGATAGCTGTCCAGAATGACAAGATGGTTATATCGGTCTTTAGCGGGGTACACAGCCACATATATCCTGGATGGGTGAGTGACTGAACAAGTTGCCCAATCATGCTTGATTTTTTTCATAATTTTCATTCATTGAGTAGTGCAAACGATTGGGTGAATTATTGGGCATAATAGTTAACAACTTTACATAGAAACAGATCTATGCACTTACAAATTTTGGTATTTATTCTGACATGATACATTTCAAATGATTATGTTACACAATGTATGCCCAAGTTAAAAGTGTACTAAGCGGGGGGGGGGGGGGGGGGGGGGGGGGGGGGGGCTGTCAAGTGATCTCAGTGGAATCGTATTTGGAAATTGAAAAAAAGATAATATTTTAAAGAATACAAAAATATTTAGAGGAGTCTTTGCTTGTGTCTCTTATGAGTAGTATGTCATGTTCCCCTACAGGGGTTAGTTGGGGGACCCCGGTGGGGGACCCCGGAAGTGACGTCATGTCACGTGACCTAGTGGCGCCATGTTGTGTTGTCATGGTAACCCGCGTGAGCGGCCATGTTGTGGACGTCATTTTCCATAGTGATACCGTGGTGTTAGTGCGGCATGCGCCAGCGCGTGTTGTTAGGGTGATACGTGTTTCCGTCGTCCCATTTTGTATACTGGAGGCCGCCATCTTGGTTTCTATGGTAGCACGTGATTGCTATGTTACCCAATTTTTCTGCAATAGGACGGGGTATGTTTTGAGGGTATGTTTCGATTGTAGAAGAGTAAATCTAATTACCACAAACAACCCGACAATCTCTCCAAATCACCAAAATCCACCCGAACTTTTACTATTTTCGAATTCTTTCAGAATTCTCTGCTTTTTATCTATATATGCAATAGTTTATCGTTTATCTGGCCATGTTCCTTTGTTCTAGAGTATACTCCAGTAGCGTAGAAGAGCCTATCAACTGGAACAGTTTACCTTATTATTGCTATATTTAGCTATTTCTGGTCTATTCTTGTTAGTTCTGACCCTATTCCAAGTCCTCTTGTTGTTTCATTTATATAGATCATTTATAACCAATCAGATTGCTTGATTTCCCATAGTCTGTATGCAGGGTTATCTCCCTTGTGTATAACAAACTCAGTCCCAAAGCCAATAAGCTATTGAGCAGTTACCGATAAGTCATTGCTCGAACGACCTCTAAGCCCATCGAGCAAATGAGCTATCGAGCAATTGCTCGATCGAGTGACTATTCGAACGACTCTTCGACTCATTTCAGTATTTGAGGATACCCATGACCCGGTATTGTATTATTTGAGGATACCTATCCCAAATATCCCTTATAAGCTAAAGAGCCAAGAGAGTTATTGCTCCATGAGCAATTGCTCGAACGACTCGAAGCTCATCGAGCAAATGAGCCTTAGAGCAACTGCTCGTTCGAGTGACTCCTCGAACGACTCTACGACTCATGTCAGAAAAAAGGGACTCTAGTGCCTAAAGGAATTCCGTAAGTAGGGCTTTTTTCCCAAATAAGCCAAAGAGCCAAGAGAGTAATTGCTCCATGAGCAATTGCTCGAACGACTCGAAGCTCATCGAGCAAATGAGCCTTAGAGCAAATGCTCGATCGAGTGACTCCTCGAACGACTCTTAGACTCATTTCAGTATTGGGGATACTTGTTGGACTTTACATCCGGGTACTTCTGTTGGGGTAGTAGATAAAAAACAAACAACAATATATATAACATTTCATTTTTATTCAAGTATACAATTCAATGTCTCAATGCATTTCTCTTTGTAGTTCTTCTTGCATGGGCTAACCATTTCATCTTCTTGTGGGTTGGAGCTTCTTCCCATCGCATGGCTAGGTTCTTGATAAAACACATTCTCTCATTTGATAACTTGGCTTTGTTGGTTGCTTAAATTTCCTGTCTGGCATCTTTTGGTTCCTCTTTCCCTAGCTGTTTCATAGTAGTAACTTCAGTCTTCTTAGTAGTAACTTCATTTGTGGTTTGAGTGGAAACATCCTTCGTATCTTCAGTAGTAACTTCATTCGTAGTGGTAACTTCTTTCTTTATGGGAGCTGGCATCTTTTTCTTGACTTCAGTAGTAACTTCATTCGTAGTGGTAACTTCTTTCTTTGTGGGAGCTGGCATCTTTTTCTTGTCTTCAGTACAAACTTCGTTCTTAGTGGAAACATCTTTCTTTGTTTCTGTAGAAACTTTGTTCGCAGTAGTAACTTCATTCTTGTTTGTATTGTGAGTCAGTTCTGTCTTTATTCTTTTGTTTACTGATCGGTCAGTATCCACACATCTTTGTTTCTTTCCACCAGCATCCATGTCCAGATTTTTTCTCTTGGCTTCATTTACCACACGATTCACTTGGGTCAGTTCCTGGGAAGTTAGCTTTAATCCGGCATCATTCTTGAAGATCTGTATATGTAAGTCATCTTTGAATCTGAGCACCGTTGTTGACACAGACATCTTCACTCTTCGACGTTCAAAACGGAAATGAATTTATTTTTATACCAACACTCCTTTTATTCTTTTTTTCTAATCGTCTTCTTTTCTTCATCATCATCTACTCGGAATGAGTAGTTTGTCATAAGGTTGTCGAACAGAAATCTTCGCTTTTCCAAGGCATATTTCTGGGATTCTTCAAAGTCGAAATCCTCTTCTTCACGAAGACGCTTGGCAGTTTCTTGAATTTTCTTGTGAATTGAGTCGTTGCAAAAATTTCGAATGTACTCAAGGGTATAAATGTATTTCTCACTAAAGGCTTCTCTAACATTCTTTTGAAGTGTTCTATATGCTGTTTCAACTGCATCTTTACTATCCATTCCATCTTCGATATATTTGTTCATGGGGTTGTCAAAATCGTTTTGGTATTTGTCAAAGGCACTTTGAACAATACCTCCCATCATAAAAACGTCTTCTTCTTCGTCTTCTTCTTCTTCATATTCCATATCTTCTGATAGTTCCGACGATTCATCAGGGTCCGAATCTCTTGACCAATTTTTTGGTGCACAGCTGGATTGCATTGTGGCCGCTCTCTTCGAAGGTCAGATTACAAATAACAAATTTCTTATGAGCACGACCTTTTTATAGGATATCGGACAGAGCATTGATGACGGGTTTGATCAACTTTCCTAAAAACCCTCCTTTCTGTATGATGCGTCTTCTTTTCCGATAAGATAGTTCTCTCTTTGGTGAGGCAATTCTCCTTATTTCGTACTTGTGTGGAATCAGCTTTGCTCTCTCAGATTTGGTTATAGGCACTGCGCCCGTCAAGATGTTTGAAGCACAATCACATATACATTCTATCAAATCATCACTGGCCATCTTCAGCATAGTCTTGGTTTCATATCGATTCGCATCAGATAGGATGCGCAGTGTATCTAAATTTCTTTCTAATCTTGTAGTGTTGCTCGATGTTTCCGATTTCTTCATGGGACAGTAATCCTCTTCATGTCTCTTACGTGTGAAGCTCCTGGAGAATTCTTTATCACAATATCTGCAGCAATGGACTTTCATGACTGTACTCTTTCGTGGTCGTAGAACAAATGAATATATTTTCACTCCAACACTCCTTTTATACTTTTTTCAGAGCTAGGACTGGGTTGATAAGCGCTGAGAGAAAGCAACTCTTTCGTAGTATACATCTTTTGATATCTGGAGAAATTCCATCATCTGTTAGCAGCTTCAATACATGTTCGTATTTTCGCAGGTCATCAAATTCAGCTAAATTCAGTGGTATCTTATCTTCGAGAATGTTGGTAGCACATTTGCATAAACAGGTAATCAAATCTTCATCAGCAGCACGTAGAACGGCATCGATTTCCTCCTTGTCAGCATCCCGTAAAAATTCTAAAAGTGCTTTATTCTGGTCAGTCAGTCCAGTATCTCTCTCCTCTTCTCTTCTTCTTGTATAGTTATGTTCTTCATGTCTCTTCCTATTATATGGCTGTGCGAACAATTTAGTACAATATCTGCAGTGGAGCCGACGGTGGTCCTTTTCGTGTCTTCGAGCATTATCCGATCTTGAAAATAACTTGGAACAGTATCTGCATCGAACTGGTAACATGTCTTCACTCGACGACGGTCAGGACACAAATGAATTTATTTGCGTGCCAACACCCCTTTTATACCTTTCCCAACGGAAGTACCCGGATGTAGCATGAAGTACCCGGATGTAAAGTCCAACTAGTATCCTCAAATAATATAATACCAGGTATCCTAAAATACCCGTATGTGACTATGTGCTAGGACACATTGTGTCACATTGTGCCTTTTCACATAAGCACATATAAGCACATAAAGCTACCTTTGTGCTAGGGCACTTTGTGTCACATTGTGCTTTTTCACATAAGCACATATGACAAAAAAAGGATTCTCTAGTAGATATCCTCGAATAATACAATACCAGGACATAGGTATCCTCAAATACCCGTATGTGCCTATGTGCTAGGGCACATTGTGTCACATTGTGCCTTTTCACATAAGCACATATCGGCACATAAAGCATGTGCCTTTGTGCTAGGGCACATTGTGTCACATTGTGCTTTTTCACATAAGCACATATGACAAAAAAGGGATTCCATAGCCACAGGTGTTTTCAAAAAATGGATTCTATGGGATATGGCCATTGGATATAGGCTTTTATTAAACACAGGGGAGATAACTCTGTATACAGGTTATGGGAAATCAAGCAGTCTGATTGGTTAGTTATTATCTAGATAAATGAAACAACAAGAGTACTTGGAATAGGGTCAGAACTAACAAGAATAGACCAGAAATTGCTAAATATAGTAATAATAAGGTAAACTGTTCCAACTAATAGACTCTCCTACGCTACTGGAGTATACTCTGGAACAAAGGAACATGCCTAGGCAGAGGAAAACTATTACATATATAGATAGAAGCAGAGAATTCTGGAAGAATTCGAAATAGTAAAAGTTCGGGTGGATTTTGGTGATTTGGAGAGATTGTCGGGTTGTTTGTGGTAATTAGATTTACCCTTCTACGAAGGAACACACCCTCCGAACATACCCCGTCTTATTGCAGAACAATTGGGTAACATACCAACCACGTGCTACCATAGAAACCAAGATGGCGGCCTCCAGTATACAAAATGGACGACGGAAACACGTATCACCCTAACAACACGCGTTGCGCATGCGCACTAACAACACGTATCACTATGGAGATGACGTCACAACATGGCCGCTCACGCGGGTACCATGACAACACAACATAGCGCCACTACGTCACGTGACTATGACGTCACATGAGATCCCCCGATGAGATCCCCCAACCTGCCCCTGAAACATACGAGCTATACTACTCTTATGAAAAATATTCTTCATCGCAATTCGCACCACACTGCGCCGAGCTAGTAGAAAGGATTGCAGCAGAAATAATTTTCATTTTATCCCGCTGAAATGTTACAATTGACAATTGTTTGGGAAATTTTTTGTTGTTGTTCAGTAAAGTACTAATTGTGTCCCACCGTGATTTAATTTTTCTTCAGTCGTGTTTTTTTGCTACGAAATCTAGACACAATTCTAAGTACAGTACAGTTGCCGTGGACTGGTCATATTCCACTCGTGAGCATGCGTTTACAGGTAATAAAAATCATCGTCAGCAAAGTGTTAATTATTGAAGCACCGGTGCTTCAATAATTACATTTTAATGATTGTTCCTTTAATTGGCGTTTCCAATCTAATATTATTGCGTATGTGGACATATTGCACACTCGTGAAAGTGACCAGTCCACGGCGACAGTACTGTACCCAAACCACCACAATTGTTCAATGTACCCTGTAAATGTCGGAAGACACCTTTTTACCTTGCCGGAGTAAATAAATTTTTGAAAAGCTGCATATAAAAGACTGCTATAGTAATGTTCAATGGTGGGGAGAATTCGTGTAGTCTAAAATTACAGTTAAAGGGAGTTCCATACAGTATTGTTCAAGTCATCAAAAAAATTCACAAGAACTGTTTTCGAATAAGAACATTCGGAATCCAGATGGGATATTGTCTCTTTTGTATTACTACAAAAGGTGCATAATTCTCTCTCAGATAGTTTACATTTAAAAAGTTTTGAGTTGATGTACGGGATTCGGTGAACAATTTTAACGTGCAAGCTTTGTAGATACCTATCAATTGTGGTAGTGAACGGGATTCTATATAAAAACTTCCAAACTGTCGGCTGTAAGTTAATATTTAAAATCTTTCTCTACTTCTTTGAGACTTTGTTGGTGGAGCGGTGTACAATTCTAAGAATTTATTATAGTATATTCAGCGAACTTTATGTGTTGATTTTAACATACTTATTTCTTTATTGTAAAATAAAACGTAACTTTTTGAGCGATTTAATTAACACTTTCCATGATTTTGGTATAGCGTTATAATTCACTGGAAAACTGTAAATGGCCTTTTGGTATTGAATTTGTTGGAGAAGTCAGTGAAGGTCCGAAAACTGTAAATTTTATACAATAGATTATTAATAAAATAAATACCACTGTCGCACCACGTTCTATTAAAGAATATTCTTTTGTTAATTTCAATATTATTATTGTTATAAAAGATTGTTTCTCCAAATATATCAGACTACTTGTGACATCAAATTCTAGACGGGACCAGGCCTGAATACATCATTCCAGAAAAGATTTACGTGTTTCCGTACTTCCTTTAACCCCTAGCACCCTGGTAGTGCAGCAGACATTTCTCCAATCACACTGTTTACTCTTGTCTAACTGTGAATTTACCCAGTTATATCTTTTTGACAGAGCTCTCTGAGCTTTGTAAAACAAGGTATATTTGGTTAAATATCAATCTGTATAATGCGTTATATCTACTGCTGAAAACTTTGCCATTTTGACATCAGAATGGAGATGGTAAAGCCTACCTTCCTGTCAAACTTTATTATTTCCGAATGGTTCCAGATTATCATTTACAAGTGTTTTCGAAGGGTCCAATGTGGAAGGATCCAAATGTTTCTTAATCCAAATCATTTTGAGGGCGCAACTAAAAGCTTCGATATGTGGAAATTTAATACCGCCATTTTCAAGTTGGTTAGTGATGTCATTACGATTTATTTTCGCAAGTTTTCCTGAAATTATGGAAACTCAAAACGTTTCCTTAAATGTTTGTTAATAAATTAGTTGGAGTGTTCGGTCAGGCCATTAGGCAATGTGCTAAGATGGGTAATGCCAAGGTTTTTTTATGACGATAGTTTTTTTAAATAACGTTAAATTTCGAAAGAACCAACCTTTCAGTACTTTTTTTTTTATTTTTGTCCTCTCGTTCATGTGGTTATTCAATATATAATTTTCACTAAATAAGTTCACTTCGATGCCTAAAATTGTGAAAGATCTCGAATGATTTTAACTGGCCTTTTCGTTTGCTGGGATAGCTTGACCGCAGCCCCTGCCTGAAATTACTGTCTGAATAAGCAGTCCGCGAAAATTGTCTGAGACTACATAACTATCAGGAGGTTTTATCGGTTATCTAAAACATAAATATAATAAAACACCTGTTTGTTTATCGCTGTTTAAAATACTTTCAACAGCCAGTGTCACAGCGTGTTGGGTCGTTTTACGTGTGGGGACGCTGGAGTACTCGCAGACAACCACAAAGCAGCGGCGAGCAACTCTCAGGCTCTCCAACTTAATGTCACGGCACAAACAGAGTTAGTAGTGGTTGTGGCCAAGTGCAACATCAATGTGCAGTACGCTTTAGCACACAGCGCAACCGTGCTCCTCACGGGCACAATCGTGATTAGGGGCTTTGCTCAAGGATACAACGCACTTACAGCTGTCAGAATAGAACAGTCGTCATTTGTTGATAGTCAACTACTAGTAGTGTGTTGAATGACCGAAACGGGCCGACGTGGGACAGAAATGGACCACCATGTGACCAAAACGGACCAACAGGCGACCGAAACGGGAGAGAATGTGGCCGAAATGGGACAGAAAAAGATCGAATGGACCAATATGGGACTTAAATGGTCCAACATGGAACCAGACCGGAATGAAAACCCAATCCCATGCTTAATGTGTATTTTTTTTTTATTTTAAAGAGAAGATTGCTCTGAAAGGATACCCACTGATATGCATCTCCTCACTAAACGAACTGTCCACAACCAGAAACAGTAGATAACAAATACTAAAGTCACGACATACAAGTTATGTCGGGCATGATTAATACGTCTACTTGTTTTGCTATCTAGTAGCCACAATCAATACATTGATTATTCTTCCACCCCGTGGGAGTCCGTCTCTATTACAATACAAAGGAAAAAATCTGGTTTTGCTTATGCAACTGATCTCTGAAGCATTCAGCACCTACGACGGTTATTGTTTTGTTCGCTGGAATGTTCCAGTCCCCTATTGTACTCTCCTTTATAACTTCTCTTCAGCGTGATGGTACTTGGAATCACCTTGCGTTTATATTACCTGAGAGTCGACCCGGTTGGACGAGGGTACTCTCTGCATTTATATGTGCTAAGCCATTGACGATTTCGTACATCATTGTGAGTCTAGATATTCTCTTTCTCTTTCGGTCTTCAACAGTTTTCCATGTTTAGTCTCTCTGAAATGGTTTTCGTTTTCTGGTTATTCTTAACAGGTTACAGTACAAACGTCGTGGACTGGTCGTAATCCACGCGTACCAGGTGCTTCATTAATTACATTTTTTATGATTATTCCTATAATAAGTGTTTGGAATCTTATATTATTACGTCCGTGGAAATATTGCCGTGAAAGGTGAACAGTCCACAGCGGATGTACTGTAGATTTGTCTGGATGGAAGACCATGTTCCATTTTGTGTCCCATTCTGCCAGTTTGTCAAGATCTTCCTGCAGTGGGCGCCGTGACTGTCTGATTTAATACTGCAATATTTCTTCTCCACCAAAAGAGTTCTATATATTGACTTGCTAAAACAAATATTTTATGTCCAACTTATCCAGTGATATACAAAACCAGAAACATGCCTCCTACTGGACCCAATGCTAGAACAACTGAGCCAACGCGCCCCCCAAAAACCTTGGTTATATGGAGTTTATTAAGTAATATTTGCAGAGCTGGTCCTTACTATTTACAAATCTCTCCGTTCAAAATTGATATTGGGCAGATCTTTCGGGTGTTCCTCGATCATTACACTTTCGATGATATAACCCTTATGCTTTCTAAATTTAGCTGGCGTCAAAAAAGGTGCCTGTGTGTGTGTGGGGGGGGGGGGGTACTATTCCCTCCCCCCCCCCCCACACACACACACGCAGACGTAGACACCAGTGCTGGGTGGGGTTGGTTTTTCTGGATTCCCTAACTTGGAAAAACTTCGCAGATACAATTCGCAATAAAAAATCCTTTCTTCAAGTATCTCCATTGGGTTCAGACTATCTTTCATACTGACACTTTGTCTCCCTTATTAACTCATCCGGTAGACGAATCGAGAAGGGAGGAAATGTGGCATTGAGAAGACGATGTATTCGTCCCTCTTCCGGAGAGACTAAACGTCGAGAATCCATATGGGTTACAAAATGGGCCACTAGTCCAGTTCCACGACAGTGAGGCAGTTTGAACAAATACATTTAAACCGTTCGGTCCGTTTTACTTGGTCTTGTGGTTTGGTGTTCCGGGTTGCCGCGAAAAACCAGAACTGAACCGAAAAACCTCCCCGCTCTACCCCCACCCCGTCTCGTATGTCTAGATGTCCCGTGGAAAGGAAATTTCTGTCTTTAAAAGTGCCGTGAAGTTTTAATTAAAAATTGTAAATAATGAGTGACTGATTTAAGGGGCCAAAAGTCTTTTAAAATTATAATAAACTTACATGTTGTCTTCATCTGAACAAAAGTAGTTTCGCCGGTGACTCTCTGTAATATGCTGCATTACGAGATCAACTGCAATGAAAAATGACACTTTTTCCAAATATATCTGCTTTGCAGTTGACAACAATGAAGACGATGCGTGTCCCAATTCAATTGTGTGTTAGTGAATACTTTATGTATATCAATGCCCAGTAAAGCGAGAAATGAGATATCGTCAGCTTGGCAGTTTGATAGAATTATTAACTTTTGTGTGATCACAAAAGCAAACAGCGAATTTCGACCCTATGGGGGCTGGGTCCTGATTCGGTCGAAATTCCGTATCCGCTAACGTGAAATGGCGGGGAAGTCTTCATGTTTGATAACATATAGAACAGGCACTTAGCCGGGATTCTACGAGGTAGGGACAGCCCTTTTGGGATGGTTGTTTTTTATTGGGGGGGGGGGGGGGGGGGGGGGCAATACGATACTTTGAAGGCCGTTAGAAAGCCCGGTACCTCCCTAATTCTCAACTCGGTCGCTACCCCCTTTCCCCATGTCACAGAAGGGAGATGGGGCAAGATGATAGATAGCGCTGTGTCCTAGTTAGCACTATCCTCCCATACCCACCCGAGAAAATTAATTCTTCCTTAGAACGAATCTGACAAATTTATAGTGTTATAGCCCTATATTGGGTACCATTGTAGGGCTCTATATTGAAGGATTATTGGCCCAACGTTGCGGGGGAAGCGAAAAGTTTAGGAAACAAACCCGCACCTGCGGTTACGCCACTGGCATAGAACCCTATAGCGCATAACTGTCTGGAAATATTGTTTTCTTCATTGGGGCCAGTGGTTCACCCACCCCAACAGTCAAAGGGTACCTGTTTTACAACACCGACTGTAAGTGAACGTGACTTGAGGAACAAGGGCATCAAATGAACTGGTATTCTTCTTTCTTCTTTCAGTTGATATTGGAAATGTCAACTGAAACTTGTGTATAGCCCCAGTCAAAATAAGGCTTACGATAGGATAAGCCAGGATAAAAATGTCACGGGGATCGCAGTCAGATCTCTCTATCTCAATATGGTCTAAAAATCACTTGCTCGAAAGTTTTGTCATATTCCATTCTCCAGAAAATGGGGATGGGATAGTAATCAGATCTCTGTCAGAGTACTTTCACGAATCTCATTGTCGACAAGTATCTCGCTATCATCCGCTTAGGAACGTATGTATCCATCATGATCACAGTACCTGTAGGTTGTCATGCGATAGTAGAATCTCTGCTCTATCACAATATGTTCATGAATGTTTTGCCATATTTTCTCTCATCCCCATTTAGATCCATGCATTCGCCAATTCGCATATCACAAGGTTAAAATGTCAAACATCGAGAGACCTCTGTGAAATCGACCACATCTGTTGATAAAACACTACAAAAACAGAACGAAAGTATTTTCAATCAGTCGATAGATCTCTGTCGAAATCTACTGTATTCATTGATGAGATACTGCAAAAGTCAGGCAAAAATCTAATGGGTTCCATGGCGCGTATCGTCTGGTGGAATCTATTGACACAATCTCTAGTGGGGACAAAATTCTCGCACCTCAGAGAGGTCCCTGTCAAATTAACTAAATCCATCGATGACACACTTGAAAACACAGACGGACAATTACGTTTTTGAATCGCGATTTTTTAATTTGCCATGAGAGATATTTCGGCTAAATCGATCAATTCGAGCTGTAAAAACACCGTGAAGCGCAAACGGAAAATCTCATGTCATTTGACCATTTGGACGATTGGAAATCTTTTACGTGCGAGGCATCACGCCAAAATGACCAAATCCGTCGATAATACACTAGAAAACATAGACGGAAAATTACATGTTTTGACATTCTGACTCTCGATTTGTAATTTCGCTTCAGAGATATTTGAACTAAATCGATCAATTCCAGCGAGAAAACACTTAAAACTCTAGTAAAAAATACATGATTTCGTTCTGTCTTTCATCTCTGATTTGCGTATCTTCACTGTCATCTCGGGTAAAAATGAAGCAGTGATTTCTTGCACTGAGCTCGAACTGGATGATTTCGTAATTTTTCTAAGATTTTCTAAAGTTTATTTTTGCTTCGAGAAAACGCTTATAAAACCCAACCCCAATCTCTCTCGGCGATGAACCATCGATTACAAATATAACAAACTTTCCATTAGAATAACACGAAGCAAAATGACGAATGCGTGCAAAATCGTCAATCTGACGGTGCTCAGAAAGTCGCGCAATATAATTTCCAATGGAACGTTTTCACTGGAAATGAGCATTCTCGGCTTCGTTTATTTAAGCCCACTAATGGAGGTGAGAACGAAAGATGCGCATTGCAACTCCCTATAAGAAAATTGCACTGAGTGATATGCAGGAATGTTCGTTTCCGCGAATGTCCTAGGCCACTTTTAGAATTTCCAATGGAAATGTACATGGAGAAAAGATCGTCTTTTTCGAGTCCTTTTGAGTTTATTTACTTTTTATTTCTACTCATTGAATTAACCATAGCCGAAGTACGTGACCAGGTGAAAATTGACTAAGTCCGATTTTAGTTGGGCTCGAAAATATTACAAGCTAAATTCTCATTGCTTTCAAGCTTAAATTTTGGGCTGGAAATGCATTTCTCCTGGGCTCGAACACTCTTCTCGTATCCACTTTCGCTTCTTGTTTCTTTTCATTGTTGTTCGAACTGGGCCGTAAAAAGTTTAGGTTGGAAGAAAATTTTCATCTGCAAGTCATTTCACCCAGCGTAGTATTACCGCAAATTTCGTTCACTATAGTAATTGTATATTTGATTCATTGTCCAGTCTTAACTTCATACAGTACTGACTTTTGATATTGATCAAAACCATTTCGGATTTGCGGAAGCGAGCTCATTAATAGTTTAATCCAAGAACCCTGTCGGAAAGGTATGTAATGTGGTTTTCGGGCCTCGTTAGAGGAATCTTATCAGGGTGTTTCATAGTCACGTGACCCAACTACCTGACGTGATGTTGCCATAGTACCCCGCCTAAGTGGCCATTTTGTGACCTCATTACAATAGTGGAGTCGGTGCAGCGCATGTTGTTAGTGTAATACATGTTTCCGTCGTCCATTTTGTTAATTGGAAGCCGCCATCTTGTTTTATTTGATGGCACGTGGTTGATATGCTACTCAAATGCCTCTAATGGGATTGTTGTGTGTTCGGGGGTTGTGTGCGATTGAACGGGAGTATATCTAATTATCCAAATCGACCGCGTTTGTTCCCCAAAAGTCAGAATCCTCAGATTATTTAAGATTTTTTTATTAGATCAGCCCGCAATGCTATAGGGCTCGGAATAAAGCGGGGTTGTTTTCGGGGGGAGGTCGTATTTCGACTCGATAAGAGTACTTCTGTTGGTTCGGATTCTCCCACAATCCTCATTATTATAGGAACACGTAGTGTTTAAGGGATGTTCTTGTTTTTCAAGTATGTGAACGCGAAGGCCAAGAAGATATGTTTTGGTAATGTAATCTCGTGTCCATCATATCCTCATTCAGGAATTGAAGGGACACGTACCGTGACACTCCACTTCCAGCACCCCTATCTAATAACCACTCTCCTGCACTCATTTGATCGAGTAAGGCTATGGAGGTCATATGGAAACCCCCCACTGAGGAATGACGTATCATTCCTAGTATCCTCATCTGGGTGATTATGGTCTGAAGACAGCGGTACTTTAGGGATGATTGTGGACTTTTGCGGACCTTTCGGGGATTCATTGTATGTTAACAAATAACTACACAATTTTTTACATTTTTTTCTCTTATTCAACAACAAACAAAATGACAACTTTTATGGAATTTTTCTAAAATACATGGTTATCAAATATTTGACTTTTTCGACTTGTCTGGTTTTGGAGATTGTCATATATTCACAAAAGCAGTATTTCAGGGCATTGGATATCTTTGCAGTGGTTTATAAAAGTCTTTCCACAGGCACAAGTGGTTAGATGGTCGCGGATCGATATTGGCTTCAGCTAAGAACACACAACATTTCATCATCCGTGAATTTGCTGGAACTTCTCGAACATCTTCCCTTTGAACTGCTGCGTCCATTTCTACTTCTCCGTTTTCGACTTCCATGAATTCGTGTGGTAATCTATGAATGTCAAAACAGTCTGAAGACATTCCAAAACATCATCTTCTATTTACCAGAAACGGACAACTATATCACAGTGAAAACATTGAGTACTGTCCCTTGTCCCCAAATAAAAGAATCCACCTCTTGCCAGTTCATTCTGGGTCATTACACTTTTACTTGATAACACAACTTCGAATGCCTGTGCCTCGGAAGCCCCTACGCTGGATTTGATTTCCTTTGAGCAATTAGTAAACGATGTCTATCTTCCCCACGTAAAATGATGACCCAGCACAGATGGCGGAAGATCATGAAAATGCTTTTCGAATGAAACGCTCACCCTCTCCACAGAATCTCTGGGAAATGGATTTCTTGATTTTTGCTGATTCTTCATTCTCTGTGATAATCGTAAAGCACTATCCTGGTCAAACATGCATTCGTGAAAATTCATTGAACTTTTTTTCTCTATGACGACATTCTTCTTTGGCTATCTTCCTCCTTCTAGTTTGCTGTATTCTGGTTCTTGATTTATCTTTTTTTACAATATCTGCTTGCGGAAACCTTGAATCCAACGTCGTTTTTGAACAGCTGAATCTGTAAAACGTCGTTGGTCTTGAAAGTGTTTATGTTAGTAGACATCCTTCTCCACTGGTTGTCGATTCAAAATGACTTTTTTCATCCCAATCGGGTGTGGGGGGGGGGGGGGGGGTTGCTTGCGAGACATTAGGAAAGGGGCTGTGTGGGGTACCTGATCCCTGAGGATCCATACTTTTTTCTGCACTATGCAAGTTTTTTAATTTAGTCTTTTTTCAAATCTATTTGATCATATTTGTTGTTTATAATGATTGTCTGTGGTGAGAAAAGCAATAATGCATCTGCTATCATGGTAGTTTAGCCACTATGTTTTAAGTTTTCGAAAAAACATGATTTCAGTGAGTCCACTCATGGGGTGGGTGCCAATACGGAGAGAAAAGGTTTTGCATGCATTGTTTTGTCTCTGTTCATTTATCGGGTCAGATTTTACAGGATGTTGCCGATGTAGCAGGAATTTGCATTGTTTTGTCCAAAAGAACCCTCTTAATTGTTTAAAAGGTCTAAACTAACTTAAAAATGTCATACAGAAATATTAGTATAAAGCAATTAGGACTGTTATTTCATTTAAGCATCAGAATCAGGGCAATGGCTTGTAAAAATATATATAGATTCTAATCAATAATGTCTTATAATATTTATTTAAAACCCCAAAACAGACAAATCCCACAAATTCAGTAAAAATAAACAAAAACACAACATACCAGGACCCACTAGAGAGAATAGATCTAATATATATAGGATGATTCAAACTCATCTTAACTGCATGTCTCCTGCATCTTCCCTCTGCCTATCACAGATGTTGACTTTAATAGTTACCACAAAGGCACTCAACAGCACCCCTGGCATAAATGGCTGTCTTACATGAATATAACATTATATTGATGGGCAATAATCTGTTCTGATAGATAATTCGTCGCCTGAGTGCTAGAATGTTCTATGTCCCACAGGGGACATAGAACATTCTAGCACTCAGGCGACGAATTGTCAATCATGAAAGAGTAGGGCCGCCGTGGACTGGTCATTTTCCACGGATGGACAATACTCAATACTATTAGATATCAAAGACTAATTATAGGAATAATCATAAAAAAAATAATTAATGAAGCAACGGGTATAACTCGATGCTTCATTAATTAAAAGTTTGCTGATGATGATTTTTATTACCCGGTAAACGCATGCGAGGACATCACTAACCACGCGAGGATTACGACCAGGCCGCGATGACTGTGTTGTATGGTGGAAATTAAACTAAGTTAACAACCAAATGGTTCAGAAACAATCGGCAACATATGCAGCCATTTATATTGGGTAAATTTAATTTAGTCTTAAACAATATGTACCATCAAAGAGTGTAAGCAAGGCTCAGAATCAAGTCATTTTTGAGATGTCGGAAACTGTTTCAAAGTAACAAATTCCGCAAATCAACTGCTTTGGGGTGTTGCTGTCCAACACCCAACACCCCCCCCCCCCCCCACCCCCACCAAAAAGTAACAACCAAACGCCTCGAACCCCCTTGCCAACCCTATCCGAATGATTTGTTTATAGTTTTTCTTCAATCTAGCGACATCTAGTGAAGGTTTTCATATATGACGTTATTAGCCAGCACATCATCATCCATTTGATCAGTTGCAAACAAGTTGATTACGGTTTTCCTCGGCACACCGTGACAGCGATGTTTTAATTAAAACAGGCAGTGTATTGTCCACGAACCGGTAATGGTCATTGAATTTGTTCCGCATTAAACTCCTTTATCTGAAGTTCTTCTTCAAGAAATTCTGGAAAAGTCTCTGTAGTGGTGGTAAGTAGGTGATATTTGCGGATTCGGTATCACTTGTACACGATTTGTACACGTACACGGTACATGTATGTACACCGCCATAGGATTCAGTGTTAAAATCGTGTACAAGTGCAAAAAAATGTCGTTTTTCATGGTGATACAGAATCCTCCATTGGTTTTGAGGCTCCCAGATCGCACTTTTAACGTTCAAATACCCGTTGGCGAACGCATACATTCGACACGTCGCTCAAAAGTGAAAAAAATGTACGAAGTTTAAGAAAATATAATTAAAAATTTTTTCTCTCCGTTCCCATCGCGGATTAGACCATCGATCCATCGTTGGTGAACGCGAGCAAAAAACGTATTGCGGATTCTATATCAGCATCAAAAAGTGGTTTACGGATTCTGTATCACCTAAGTAGGTATACGTTCACCAATGGGTGTTCGAACGTTAAAAGTGCGATTCGATCGGGGAAACCCATTTGCGGATTCTAGATCAGGAAAATCGACCTCAGTACGGTACATGGAAAAAAGGTGATACAGAACCCGCAAACCACTGCCACGTTTCCCGATCGTGTTTGGGACGGTATAGGGTGCGATTTGATCGGTGAAAAACGATTTGCCGATTCATCTTTTGAGTTTTGTGAGACGAAATCGTGATAGAATCGGTTTTGAGGAGAGGAAATAAAAAAGTGATTGATATATATATAGGAGAGAAAAAAATAAATAGTTATTTAAAAAAATAAATATATCAAATCGAATAGATAATAAAAATACGTAAATCATGAACGCTTCCCAGACTATTAGAGTAAGGTTTCTTTTAAAAATGCTGATGAGAGCCTACGCATTCTGTGTGAACGAACAACTAGGTCGCCTCTTGTTAGAACGATGCGTCGGATGTCGGGATCACCTAGACTTCGATCATGAGAATCATTCGTGTCTGACGATGGAAAGGGAAGATATGGTCGTCAAGTATTTCGAACCTGCGTTCGAACGTGTTCAAATCGACGAAGTGATCGCGTTTTGGAAGAGATTACTCTTCTGTAAGGATCGAGACAAGCCTACAGTTTCGGAAGAACTGAAATTGGCGCGTAGAAGTCTGACTTTAGAAGACAAGGGATGCATCGTGAAATTATTGTTCAATGAAGCATACGTCTAAGTTTTCTCGTTGATATAAAATAAGGGAGAATAGAAATAAAAATAAATACACACATAAATTTTTTATCTAATATTAGAAAGAAAAAAACACAAAAAAGAGAACCAGAAATAAATTGTATCCGACGGTAGATGACGACGAGGATGAGAAGCCGAACGGCGTTTTGCCGACGGCACCGTCGCTAGAAGAAAAAGAAAGAGGAGAGAGGTATCGCATCGATCAAATCAGTAGAATCCAATTATATCTGACTCGAGAGATAGATTCTCTCCGTTCTCTCAAGAAGAAGTATTCCCATTTCCTGAAATTCGTCAACGCGGTCGACACGACACTCATCACGATTTCCATGGGTTTTCACGCGGCCGGCATCGGATTTTTGTCGACCGCGGTCGTCATTCCGATCGTGTTAACCGTAGAAGGGGTGGCTCTCGACGCTGGATTGTTTAGCATGCTCGGAAACTTTTTGAGTAGGAAATTATATCTGAAGGCAAGGAAACACGACAAGATTCGCGTCTTGACCGACTCCAAGATCGACACGATATCCAAAATGATCTCGATGGCGTAGAAAGATGGTAGGATATCGGACGGAGAATACTTCACGATATTGAGCAAGAAAACGAAATACGAAGCCATGAAAGAAGCCGTGAGAATCAAGACTCGTCAGATCATCAAGGAAGACATGAAGGATTCTCTCGTGGAAAAGGAGAGGAATGAGGCTAGGGAGGAATTCAGTAAGATGATGGAACTCAAGAGCAGCGATTGAAAAAAAAAATCTATATATAATAAGAACAGAATTTTTAAAAAAGAAATATTTAATTTATATATAAAATAAAAACGAAATTAATTTAAATAACTCTCAAAAAATGTATTGCGTAAAGTGTAAGAGAGTTACCGAGACGAGTAATTCTCAAGAAGTACGAACTAAAAACGACAGAGAGATGCTTTGCGGAATTTGCGACGTGTGTGGTTCTATCAATACTCGATTCGTCAAAAAAAAAAATGCGAGCAAAGGTAAAGGCATCGTGAATAAAATGATCAATAATCTACCTTTCGAAATGCATCTGCCTGGTCACAGTTTCACGGAATCTGGAACGAAATTGAACAAGAGACTCAACGCCGATCTGACTCCTAAATCATGGAGCAAACCTGTGAATAGGGTGGACGCGGCCGCGTATGATCACGATCTATGCTACGCTAGACATCCCGACACCAAGACTCGCAATGATGTCTGCGATAAAAACATGTTGGCGAAATTGAGAGGTATATCGAATCTGACCAGGAGAGAGAAGATAGAACGTTCGCTGGTCAGCAATTTGATCGGTGCGAAACGTCGATTCGGATGGGGCGTTAAAAAAAAGTGCATCTGAAAAGAAGAAGAAACGATTATTGACGAGTGAATTGGCTGAGGAGTTGCCCAAACCCATCGTGCGTAAATTTCGAAAGAGAAGGGTGTTTGTGAAGGGTTTGGATGATATTTGGTTTGCCGACTTGGTCGACATGAGATCATTTTCGAGGTGGAACGAGGGTGTCAAATATCTACTGACGGTCATCGACGTGTTTTCCAAATATTGCTAGATCAGAGCTTTGAAGAATAAATCGGAACCTTGCGTCGCCGAGGCCCTGAAGAGCGTGTTCAACTCGTCTTCTCGAAAACCGAATAAATTGTAGGTGGACAAGGGAAAGGAATTCTACAACAAACACGTTCATCGATTAGTCGACCTCTACTCGGTCGAAAACGAAGAGAAAGCTACCGTGGTGGAACGTTGGAATCGAACGATGAAGGAAAAGATGCATAGATACTTCACGGCGAATACGACCAAGAAATACATATACGCTCTGAACGGTCTGGTCAAAGATAACAACAACACGTGACACAGATCGAACAAGATGACTCCTGCAGAAGCTAGCGATCCTCGAAATGAAAAACGTGTCTACGCGAATCTATATCCTGAAGGATCTAAGATTAGGAAGAAGTCAAGAACGCCAAAATTTGCGGTCGGTGATCGAGTGAGAATCTACGCTTATAGGAAGCACTTCAAAAAGGGTTATACTCCTCGATTCGATAGACCTCGGAAATCTTCGTGACAATCAAAATATTTCACACCGATCCGGTGACTTACGAAATCGAAGCTTTGGATGGAGAAGAGATCATCGGAAAGTTTTACGAACAACAATTGCAGAAGACGAAGTTTTGATAAAGAAAACAATTTTTTTTTTATTTACTCTCTTTAACATTTTCTTGTTTACACATATATATATAGGAAAGAAAAATAATAACACAAAAAATAATTAAAACTATTTTTAGATAAAAAAGCAAGCTAATTAATAAACAAAAAAAACCAAAAACCCTTCAAAAATGGCAAATATACTAGATATAGCACAAAGCATAGTGAAAGATGAAAGTATTCAAGAATATCAGGTTCACGAATACGAACCAGTAACCGGAACGAGTTTGAACAATGCAGGAGAGATAAGAATCAACATCGAAACTCAAGATCTATTCGTACATCCTAGCGAGAGTTACATAGTGGTGCAGGGACGTCTCACCAAGGAAGATGGGAGCGACTACGCCGACGACGACTTAGTTACTCTAGCCAATAATGGCATCATGCATCTATTCAGTAATATAAAATACATGCTATCTGGACAATAGGTAGAATCTGTGTTTCATCCTGGTCAGGCTACCACGATGTTCGGACTCTTGACGTATCCTGATGATTTTTCGAAATCCAGAGGACTTAATCAGATGTGGGTGAAAGACACCGTCGGCCCTGCCAACGCCGGCGCCGCCGCGATATTCGACTACGTCGTCAAGACATCCAGACCTAAAGGAACGTTTTCATTCAGGATACCTTTGAAACACATCTTCGGATTCGCGGACGATTACAACAAGATCATGTACGGATTCAAACACAATCTGACGTTGATTCGAAAGGGAAATGATGACGGGATAGTGAGACTCCCTGCGACCGATGCGGGTAAGATAACTCTACAAAAGATATCGTGGTTCGTTCCGCACGTGGAGCCTTCGATCGTGGAAAAAGCGCGTCTCTACAAGATCATAGAATCCAAGAGTAAATTACCCGTGGGATTTAGAATAAGACAGTGCAACACGGCTAGCATTCCACTCTCCACGAATCACTTCGATTGGAGATTGACGGTGAAATCCGCTTCTGAGAGACCGCGTTTTATCATGGTTGCGTTTCAGACCGATAGGGATGGGTCTAAGGAAAAGAATGCGTCGCAGTTCGATCACTGCAATTTGAGAAACATGCAAGTGTTTCTGAACGCCACAAGATATCCAGCAATCGATTACAATGCATCGTTCGACAAGAATGATTTTTGCAGACTGTACGGCGACGCCGCTGATTTTAGAAAGAAGTATCACGGTCTAGACGAATTGATGAGCAACCCTAATATATCTCCCGGCGAATACAAGTCGATGTATCCCATGTTCGTATTTGACGTCAGTAAACAGAGTCAACGACTTAAGAGTAGTGTCTTAGACATTCAGATCAAGATGCAATTCGATAGGAACGTGCCGAGAAAAACTGAAGCCTTCGCTCTGGTCCTGTCGGACAGAGAATTACAATTCGAATCGGATGGAAATAAGATTTCGATCATTCGATGAGAGAAGTGTGTGAAAAATAAAAAAATATAAAAAGTAATGAGTAATTATTAAAAACAAAAAAAAAACAAAAACAAAAATAAAAGTAATGAGATCTAGAGAGATTGAACATCTTTCTAAATCTCATTACTTTTTTTTTGTTTTTAATAATCACAAATTATTTTTTTTAATTAATTATTTCCACGCATTCACTGTTTGTTCAAAAGATCTAGTTCGATCAGTAGACTCACCACGGAAGTGGCGGCTTCGGGATCATTGCTTTTCGTAACGAAATTAATCCTGTCTCCGGCATTCACTTTGAGAGGCGTGCCGAACGTGCTAACATTTGCTTGTTGATTCTCAGAGTTTTCAACGCTGTATTTCTTATCGCTCTCTGCTCCATTCACCACGAGATTGACGACCACTCTGTTATTCAAATCCAAGGAAGCTAGACTCATTCGAATGATTTCACCTCCTAACGGCATGGGATATCCCACCTGACCATGTTTCGATCCGCTACCTCTGTTTCCGAAAGACCACTCGGTTTTTCCCTCCTCTAACGTGCCGGCCTCCTCAGCCCACACGGTGGTCAATTGTCTAGCGTATTTGACTCTTTCCACCACCGAAATCAGGGTGCAGGCATCCGTCATGTTAACAGGTTCTGGTAGATTCGTGAGCGCGTGTCCGCCCATGTCTAGTTTACCGTCCATGATGTCGCCCTTTCTCCAGACCGAGTTGTCATCTACGTACTTCCTGCTGACTGCACTGGAATCGAATTCAGGATCATGATTGAGACCGAATAAATTCTAACCGTTCATGTTGATACCACCCTCCATGGTTCCGCCAGATTGTTTGTTCAGGTAGAGATTGTCCACTTGCGATTCTACGTATTCTTGTGATCATATCACGGCAGAATTTACGTAGCCCTTGTTGACTGCGGTTGAGTCTGCATCCGTGTTGTCGACCTTTGACAGATTCAATATCTTGTTGAATCCCGCATTCAGTTCTGATTTCATTTCTCGTCTGTCAGACTTTCTCTGTTCCAGATCTACGTAGTGTTTGGTCGCCACGTCCTTAGGATTCGTGGGAGTGGCCACGTTTGTTATCTTGTTAGAATTGGCGTTCAATTCCGAGTGCATCGTTTTCTGAACGTATCTATTTCTCAGATGTTCGCTGAATCGCGCATGAGAGTCGTCAGCGTATTTCTTGGTCATGGCATCAGTGGGTTCTATGGGATTTGCGACGTTCACCAAACGTTTAGATTTCAGATCGAGATCGTCGGTCATGGCTTTATCCACGTAATTATCTAGCATGATTCGTTCGAAATCCGCGTTACCCCTGTCGACGTATTTTTTAGTCGCAGCATCTGCGAGATCTATCGGCTCAGGGAGATTGTAGAGCTTCTTATCTTTCATGTTCAAAGGTTCCTCTTGAGGTTCATATCTCCGAACGTAACGTTCGTCCATGTTAGCAACGTCGTAACCATCACCAACTTCGAGCGTCTTCCTTTTCTTTTTGGGTTGACTTTCGTCATCAATTCTACCAAATTTATCGACTGGCATGTTGTTTTGAGATTTTTGTTTTAAAAATATATTTCAAATGCAGTTTTATTAAAAATGAATTATTTCACTTATTTTTATTTTTCGTTTTTATTCGATTAAAATTTTTTATATAATTTTTTTACCTTTATATACTATAAAAAAAATCTCTCTCTAATGTAAATCATTGAGAATGTTTTGAAACCGATCTCCTTCAGACCATCTTTTGAGAACGTAGAGACACAGGTGACCGCAAAACACTTGATCTGGCGACTGCACTCGTTCCATGTTGTAATGAACCATTGATTTGTTGAAATAGTTCTTTATTTCTTTTGGCGGTGAGATTCCGTAGCTGTCGAAATAATAATTCTTCTTCTTCCCGTTCTTGAACCACGCCACCCAGTGAGTGGCTTCACCCGATAAATCATCTAGATTTAAAATTCCGCATTCCGATTGTCGAGGTCCTCTCTTCGGCAAGGCATCTCTGGAAAACACGCCTAGAAAATCTTTGATTTTCAAATCCTTCACCGCATTCGACAGATCAATGTTGGATAGGGGTTCGTTAGGTAAGATGACACCTTCTACGGATATCTCTATTTGCTTATTCATAAATGCGTATATATTTTTTTTTTCAATTTATTTATTTTATTATCATTCACTAAAATGATGCTGTTTTTTTATTTTTTTCTTTTTCTTTTTAAACTAACTCTCTCGACTTCCATAATCTTGAATCCGTCTAATTCCTCGACTTCCATAATCTTGAATCTGTTTAATTCCTCTTGATTTTCTTGAATCCTATCATCCTTAATCATATCTTGAATCTTATCATCTTATCATCCTCAATCATATCTGAAATCCTATCGTCTAAAATTAGATCCAAAGTCCAATGTCCGAGTGCCAAAGTGCTTATTTTATCGTCTAACACGAATCTCTTATCGTCCTCGGCCGTCAGCGAAATCTTGTTGACTATTTCGGTATACAAGTCGTGATTTTCGCTTCAAATCGATTTCATAGTCTTATACACCAGACCACTTCCTAACAGACAATCTTTATACTCTCAGAAAGAGATGTTTTTCTTCATCACGCATGCTTTAACCCCTTTGCACGTCTTGATCTCTTCATCTCCTAGACGATAAGCATACAGTTTAGGTCTCAAGCCCACGAATTCGAGGATTTGATCCTTAAATTTACCCAACACCTTCTTGTTGTCATTCGATTGAATGTTGGACGGGTGATCGATGGGATAATTGCTCGTGTCGGACCACACATCCACGTCCGGAGATATATCTTGGTAGATAGCTTTGGTCTCTATCTCGTAAACTAAACTGTCCGTGTCGGTGAATAGTAGTTTGTCTTTATCACCAAATTTTCGTTTGACGTAATCATAGTGAAACTTGTACATCAATCGCTTGCTGATATCTAAGATGATCGGCCCGAGATAATACGGTTTGTCGAACTTCAGGTGCGCCTTTTGCATGTGAATGGCCGCTAGATTTTCATCGAATATGGTTCGGTGTTTGTAATTGGGTTTCGCCACTAATTTTTTAGATTTTCTCAGATGTGACGTGTCGAACATCGGTTCTCTTCCTGATGTTTTCCATCGATTTACCGTACACGCAGTTGTTCATGAGTTTGAAGAAATCTTTTTCGAAATCGTTCTGAGATCGAATTCTGAGATTTGTGTTGAGATCGATGTATTTTTTCATCCAAGGCTGTTCGTTGAATCAAATGATGCGATGTATGTTGACTAATTTCATCCCATAATCGACGTATTGTTTCAAATTCTCACTGTAGATGACGTAGTTACGTTTGTTAAATAAATTGGGAATGACTTTTTCCTCGTCTCCTTCGTTTGGTTCCATTCATTCAGGAGCCAGCGGATAATCATTGTGTAGATCGTATAATTCTTCCGGATAGTTCAAATCGACTTCTAAAATGCAAGGATAGTCTCTCCATTTTTGCATCTCTTCCGGTTCCGTTACCCATTCGAAATTTCCAATCGGTACAGGATGACTCATAGCCCAACCGTACAGATTATTAGCGTCCCAATACTGTATGTATTTATTCAACCATTTTGAATCGAAACCTTCTTTCATGTAGAGATTGTTAGCTTCAGAATATCTGTGGAAGATCATCAAGATGCCACCTCTTGTAGCTCTTTCGAACATGAGCAACATGTCCACGTCGGATAATAATTCCAATTGGACATCGGTGGTCTTCAACAGAGCATCCCACGCCAGACCGGGTGCAGTGAAATACCAAGCCGGATCCAGATCGTAATTTCGATGACAGACGTCTCGAAATTTTTTGAACATGTCTGCCAAGAGCAGAATGTCAGTCTTCAGATAGAGATCATGATAATCTCTCATGGTTTTCATATCGAATGATTTTCACACGTTTTTGGCATGTTCGTAATTCTCGTCGGAAATGTCGGATTCGTATAATTTCAAATAAAAATCTTCTTTCGAAGGTAGTGCGGTGTCGTCGAATCTCTTTAGATCGTTCATGTAATCGTAAGGATAGACTCCTTTCCTCAACATGACATCTACTCGTTCTCCAAAATTTTCACTCGTGATTTTAAATTTATCCTTGCTCATGTTATCGACTAATTTTTCCAGAGCGGTTGACATGAATTTAAAACTGTCGATGAAACGCATCCCTCTACAAATGAATTTTGTTTTTTCTTTCAACATCTCTCCGTCGATTACTCTTTTCTTTTCCATGAGCTTCCATTTTGTGAAGGAACTGTATCTGTCTTCGCTGTTCATGATGCAATTTAATTCTTCATGGGAGGTGCCAAGATTTTTCACGACCAGATGACTGTCATAACCTGAGAGATTGTGAAATATCACCGGATAGAAAATGGCGTCTCAATATTTTAAATTACACTTGCTGTGAGCCGGACCGCAATACAGACCCGTGTAATGATCGTGGTCTCTGACCTTCTTATTTTCCTCCGAATTCTCGTCGAATGATTGTCTGCATATGTGACATTTAGTGGCTCTGTTATTTTCGTCCTGCTGCTCTTGCGTGATGATCATTTTCGCCAGAGTTTTGAATTTATCATATAACATTTGAATTTTCAATTCTAACTCTTCCACAAACCTTTGAGCCACATCGTCATCTTCGCACTATTTCATGTAGGTGAAGGGACCCATGTCGTGTTGCGAGTCGAAAGCCCATTTCACGTAAATGCAATAACCCGAAGCCGTGTGTTTTTGATATCTTTCGACGTAACTTCGAAGAGCGTTGGGTTGGCAGGAACTCATTTTTGTGGTGAAGCATTCGAAATCGGCGTACATGATGAATGGTACTTTTTACCTTCTATTGCGATTTTCAAACTTCATGATGGTGTTGGGTTTGGGCATTTCAATGGCGACACCTTGATTTTCAATGCAACATTCCTGATGTTTCGCTAACAATTTTTTGTTATGAAACGCGTTCATGCAGTTGCAACATAAACATATCTTTCCTTTATGTTTATTATTTTGTCTCGATGGTAATTGGCTCAGATGTTTAACCCAACAATAATGACGATTGTCACCATTCGAAATCAATAATAAAATAATCATCTTTTCTCTTTTGAAATACGAGGTCTGTCTGAGAGGATAGATCGTTCGTTTTTCATCGTCGTATCCCAAGACGTTCACCGCTACGGTGAGATTTTGAGCCTCGAAACGTTTGATGTGTTTTAACTCTGTTGGAAAAGTCACTCCAGTCCAGTCGAGATTTTTAGAAGTCTCCTCATAACGAGAAACTCTATCGGAGTTCATTTTGACAGGGTATAAAGCGGAGGTGACTGCCCATTTAAAACACTGATCATCTTTATTTCTCACGTTGATCACAGCATTTTTTTGACTAAGAAATACGGTAATTCCACGTAGGAAGACCCTTTCAATGAATCGTTTTCAGTTATATGGATTTCGAGTTTCAACACCTCATCGAACCTCCAATTACTACCTTCATGTTGATAATTCGCGAGAGACATCAACATCTTTTCTTTCATCTTTTCAAAAACATCCGATAAATCTGAACCTCGAAATATGGGTTCGACGTTAGATCTGAAAAATGCATTTATCACGATGCTCTTCCTGGACTTCACGTCGATTTTATTCATCACGCAATGGAGTATCATCTTAATTTTTAGCTCCACGTTCATGTGTTCGTGAAACAAATTCAATGCTTTTTTCTTCACCCGTTCCATGAATAATTTTGGATCGATTTTCGTGAATGAGGGAACCACATCCAAAGTTTTAAAAACGCCTTTGATCACACTCTCCCATTCTACAGGCTTTGATTGGAATATTTCCGCGACGAGTCGTGCTATATATTCTTCTCCTTTCCCTTCATCGATTGTTTGTCGAATTTCGCTCAATATATCTCGTTTGTCTAGAATCTGAAGTACATCACTCGTTTTCGTTTTAGTTTTTTTTTTTTTTCTTTTGAAACTTGAAGTTATTCAATGGCTTTTTGTTTAGTTGTCTTCTTATTTTTCACAACCGAAACGTTTTTGTTTTTTACGACATCGGCATTTCGATTCCTTTTACTATCTTTTTCTTCTTCTCATTTTTCACAACTGATGCATTTTTTGACATCGTTGCTATCGACATTTCATTTGCCTTTCCATCGTTTCGCAAACAATATTCCTGTATGACTTCAATTTTTTTTGATTTAGTTCTATGATTTCTGAAATGTGGAATTTTTAATATTTTACAAATCTTGTTTAACTGAGGCACGGTTTTCTTATTTAAATTTTCATTTTTTTTAATTGTTTGCTCCATTTGTAAGAATATTTTTTGTTTTCGAATTTTGTATTTAATAATAATTTGTTAAAAAGTTTTAAAATTGTTTTTATATATATATATGTTTTAATTCCTTCAAAAAAAAAATTTTTTTTTTTGATGAAATTAATCAATTTTTTTATGTTCCTTAACGTGAAAAAATTGAATTAATACGAGAAAAAAGGACATTAAATTTAAACTTTTTATTTATATAAATAGAAAAAACACTTTTACAAAAAAAAATGTTCACATTAAAGAAAATTAAAATTAAAAAAACTTTTTTTTATATATATATAAAGAGTAAAAAAAAAACCAAACTTTCTTAACAAATTATCATTTAAATACAAAATTTAAAAATATATATTATTTGCAATAATTCATAAAACAAAAAAAACAAATAATCGATCATGACAACAACACCTAAAAGATGCGAATTGAAATTGAAACGAGTCGAAATGTGTAAGAAATTCGGTTTTAAAATATATAGATTACAATGACACGATTCCATCGAATTTAACGAAGTCGAGACGAAGGGCTTAAAGCGCAAATACGACAAATATAACATGCCTTTGAAATTGGACAAAGCCATGCTCGATTTGTTTTACGACTACCATAGCGATCTACAGAAATTCGTCACCGCCAAAGATAGAGAATTCGACAAGGACAATTTGTCGTTGTCCTATGGAAGTTACATCTATCCAAAAATCTCACTCGAACTCATGGACAAATCGGGTGGTGAGAGCACATTCACCGATGTAAAAAAACTCAAAAAAGTAAAGATAAACATTCAACACATTTTCGAAAAAGGAGAATACACGAGCGTCAACATGCTAATAAAGGACTTGGAAATATAAACAATAGAGAAATTGATTTTTAGTGAAGAAGAAGGAAAAAAGAAGTAATGAGATCTAGAGAAGTTGACCATCTCTAGATTTCATTACTTTTTTTTTTGTTTTTTTTGTTTTTGTTTTCCTTCTTCACTATCACCCATATATTATAATAACATTTCCTTTTTTCTCAAATTTCAGCATCGATTCTTCTTTTCTTTTTTTTGTGATATGTTACGTTTCTTTTATAAGAACATATTTGTTTATCCGAATCATAATTATGAACGAATGTTGTGCATCTCTCGGTAACACTCGCATCATTACCATTCTCTTCAGAAGGTAGTGGTGACGGTGGAAAACATCTCATTCTTTTAAATTTCAACCGCATATCCCGATCTTTATTTAACTCTTTTATCAGTTCTTTCCTAAGATATCCATCATTAGCGTCTAATCGTTTTCCCACATCTTTTTCATACTCTATCTTGCGATATTCATCATTATTGTCTAATTGTTTTTCCACCTTTTTATCCATTTTATATTATTTTATACTTTCTATGATTTACATTTCATATAATTATACAATTTTTACATTATAATTACATACTCAAAATCGGTATATTCTTAAATGGCGAATTCTCACCAAACAACAAACCCTTGCCGAGTCACTCAACGTTCCGTCCCCTCTTCAGATAGAGACCGTTTCCACTCAAAGAGTTCTCACCTCTAACGGGTTCTAGATACAATCCTTTACCACTGTCGTCTACGTGGACGCGACACACAGCTCCTCCCTTCTTCAAAAACAGTCCGCTGCCACCTGTTAATTTCTCAACTGCCGAACTCGCGAGTCCTGATAGAGCTCCCACGCCGGGAGTCTTTCCGAGAAAGGGTAATGCTTTTGCGGCAAAAGGTAATGCTTTTGCGGCGCTTCCTGTCAATAGCGGTAGGAAACCGCCTTTCATTCTCAAATTGTATCTCAATTGATCGGGACTCAGTCTCACCGTCAACCCTCTTCCATCACGAATCGCTTTCTCCATCCTTTTGATTTGACTTCTGGTCCTGGCGATCGAATCCTGACCGCCACTCGTCAGATCTTCGTGAGTGAATTTGAATCTCACCACATCGCCTCGAGTTGTTAACGCTCTCTTAAGTTTCTTCCTCTGTCCTGCGGATATGTTCACGTTTTTAACCACGTATTGCGTTGTAGCGGTCGAGGTATAAAAGCCATTTACCAACCAGCCTGGTTGGTCCGGATCTCTTTGTCTCGTGGTAAATCGGTCGCTTTGTGTGCTAGAGGTCGACGTTTCGAACCCCGGCTCCCGCACTTATCTCTCCTCCTGTTACATTTGGGGGCTCGTCCGATCCTCAGCAGTAGATGGCACTGCGAGTGTTTCTTCCGCTCTGAGGGAGGAACTTGGGTGAGATTCACATGTGGTTAATCTCAAAAGAAGGGGAGAGTGGTGTAGCGGTCGAGGTGTAAAGGCCATTTACCAACCAGCCTGGTTGGTCCGGATCTCTTAGTCTCGTGGTAAATCGGTTGCTTTGTGTGCTACAGGTCGACGGTTCGAACCCCGGCTCCCGCACTTATCTCTCCTCCTGTTACGGTGTCATAATTCTTTTTTTAAAATATATTTTGTTCAATTGTTTTTTTTGTTTTAATGATAATATATATATATTAAATAATTTTTGTAAATTAATATTGCGTTTATTTTATTTTGTTATTTATATATACACAATATTTTTTTTTTTTTGCTTTTATATTTCTCTTATGTGAAATCGTATCGTCACCCTCTCTCCGCGAAAATCTAACAGTTCATCATTTTGATCCATCAACGTGGTTTTGAGACTATACAACGTGTCTAAAATCACTGGTAAATAAACTAAATTTCGAGGTCGTTCCACGATCTTATAACCTGGCGGCACGTTTAGAAAGAAGGAATAGATCGTCGGTTGAGCGCTACCATTCACGTAGCTTCCAGCTATCACGTCCACGTTCACCAGAATGCAACTGACTGCGAGAATGTCGACCGTATTTTCAGATGCCGCGTGGCCTCGATACATCTTTCGATCGAATCCCAGCATCTTGCCTATAGAATCGTCCATGTTGAAATCCACTGGAAAATTATCTTCCAAATCCAACATCGTCTGTAAGGTATTAGGGTTGGGAGCGAGTCTGATCTTGTTGCTTCCCTTTCCATCCGTCTTCATTCGCGTCTGAATGTAATTGTTCAACTCGTCTATGTCGTAACTTCCTTTGGGAATTCGAATCTCCAACCAATCCACTCCGTCGGAATACTTAAACGAGTTATTCTTTTCGGTGACGTTGGGAAAGGAATAATAAGTCTCCAGATTCACCAACGCCATCTCGTATCTTTTCTCTCTATTCAATTCGATGGAAGGTTCGAATTTCGTCGCGAATCGAATCGAATCGCCACTCACCACGATTTGAATGGATTGTTTTGCAGCCGTATTCTCGGCTATCCGTTCTAACAATTCTCCTTGTTCGAACATTATATTTTAATTTTTTATTTTATTTTTTCAAAACTAAATTATTTGATGATTTATTATTTTCTAATTTTATTTTCGCTCTCTGTCTTATTATCATCAGAAACATAAAACTTGTCGAATCCGCACCGATATTTTCCGCGATTAAATTCGCTAGTCAAATTGATCACGACGAAATTGTAAAGTCCTCCATCCCAAACCCTCTTGCAGAATCTCCTGAATTCCGCCGCGCTCATGTCGTTTACGACGTGATCGCTGTAGATGTGATTGAGATTCTTGAGATCTTGGCGAAAGAGACATAGAAAATTAGCGTTCTCCGTTATCGTCTGTCTGGGCAATCGAAAATAATTCTGCGACAGGTAGAAAAAGTCTACGTTGCTGTGACGACCCCTAACGTAATACGATTCGCATCGGTTCTGTCTCTCCAAAAGCAGATCGTCGAAAATCATGAGATTCTTATCTTCCGATTTCAGTTCTCTAGGATCCGGAACGTCGCTAGCGTTCTCATAAAATCGACACTCGACGTTCGAAGATGCATTTCTCTTCATCAATTCCATCGCCGCACCGTCCAAAATGGTCGAAAGAGAAGCTTCACTTTTGTCGAATTCCTCCCTACTGTCAAAGATTCTGGCTATGACGTCCTTAGGCAATCTACGATCCATGCATTCTCGAAGCAATCTGTATTCGGGTTGAAACAAGCTCTTACCAAACACAAACAATCTGTAGTAATCCAACCAGTCGGGTCGGGACAACAGATTCATCAACAGATTGGTCTTTCCACAATTCGATTTTCCCACTATCAAGCCTCTTATGCTTTTGGGAAAGAACTCATTATTCGACCTCTTAGTCGCGGCGTCGTTCCAAGACATATCTTTAATGTTCATCTTTGTTTTGTTTTTTTTTTTTTGTTATTTTAGATTTTTTCAAACACAATTTTATGTTTTGTCAAACTCAGTTTTTAATATTATTATTTATTTATATTACACCGCCGCGAGTTCTCTTCAATCCAGATCCACTCATCATTTTGGCTAAATCTTGTATGGGTACCACAGCATCCTTAAAATCTTTCCAACTTTTCGGCGTTCGCTCTAGCGTAGCTCGCTTCGCCGGTGGACTGATCAACTTGTCGATCAACGCGTCGGCTGCCCGCTTGCCAGCCACTGAAGCTATCCTACCACTGGCTTCAGAAGTGGCTTTCTTACCAGCATCCAAAACCGTCTTCTTACCAACCTCAAACGCGGTCGATGCGAGTTTTCTACCTGCATCACTCGTGATCGCTCGCATTATAGAATCGACGATGCCAGAACCGCCTTGAACGTAAGTTCTAACGTATCCCCTGTTCTTTATCACCAACATATTTCTATTTTATAATATATATTTTGTTTTCACTGGTAAATCGTTTGTTGTTTAAATACTTTTATTATTCTAGTGTAAAATTTACTATTTTTATTTTATATGTTTTGTTTGTTTGTTTCTCTCTACTTATTATATACATCAATCCTTCAATTCGTTCATCAGTCTTTTATAATGGTTTTTATTCAAAACCTTCTGTCTTAACAATTCGTCACATATACTAACTATTTCATTATCTAATCCTGTGTTACCAGCACGTCTACTTGCCATCAACAAACTCAATCTCTGAGACAGAGCGTCAGAATCGCTCGGAAGAAAAGTGGTTTTCACACCTTTGCCAGTCACCGATTCGACTAACTTCTTATTCATATCCCATATGGGTTTCACCACTTTCGTCCACTTGTAACCTCTGTTGGCTTTGGGTCTCGTCTCTCTGGCATCGTTACTTCTCTCCATGGCATGAGTCTGAACCAGAATGTCGCCGTAATTGTCGAAATCATGTTCCGTGTAATCACTAGGCTTGTCGAAAAGGAGCAATTTGCGCAGTCCATCAGTTATTTTATACTTATTCGAACCGACGAATAAATTATCATCATCCATTTCCACTTCTGTGTCGCCCACAAAAGTTCTACCGTCCGAATCCTTATAAATTCCATACAACAGATCTCTCTTACCACCATCCTCGGACGACGCGACGCTATCAGTGGTGATAGTCGAAGCTGTATCGTCGCTCTCGCTCACGTCGGTTCCGATTCTCATGGAAACGTAATCCGGTGTAGATTGAAAGGAATACTGTTTTGTAAAACTACCGGGCAACAAACCCATTCTCAAAGAACTCTCTTTTATGGGTCTCAGTTCTTCAACTATCTCCTTCCTGCTTCGTTCCTGAACCTCCGTCATGGGTTTAAATATTTTTGTGGCTTTGCGTCTAAGTTCCATCTCTCCAAGACGTTTGCTTCTGTCAGCCGATTGAATGCTCTTCTTGGCACGTTCATATTCGTTTAAAAGCTGATCTCGACGTTTGGCATCCATCTGTAAAAACATTTTTTTCGTTTTTAAATTATTAATATTTCCTTTGAGTATGCTAATGTGAGTTATTTATTATTTTCAAAATTAAGTGTATAATTATTTTTATGTTTTAAGTAAATAAAAATCTTCTGTCTTTAATATAATAACTAAAAGCCAGTTGAGGAAAAACATTTTACATGATAAAACCTCTATAAATGCGTTTTGCCTCTGAACGCGTTAAAAATCGCATCACAGATTATTCACTCAGTGACGAACTGAAGAACTTTGAAAAGTTTGAAAGTTTTAGCGCATAAGAAACCGGTTTCTGATTTAACGCATTTGAGAATAATTACATCCGTTAAAAGGGTTCATTCATATCTCGGAACATTATCACGAATATATTAAAAATTAAATTTACCACTTAAACCTAATTGAGTGGAAACGCGCTTTTATTGTCTATTATTAAAACGGCCCATTAAACGAAAACCTTCCTTCACACCAGAACAAAAACATGAGTGTCAGTTTTATCTCTTAAAAATTCATCTAAGTGAAAAAGTTTTTTTATAGAATTTTTATTTGAATGAAACAATTCTATAAAGTGTTTTATTAAAATTTATTTCACAAAATTCGCAGTGACAAAACGTAAACAAACGATTTTCCATCGATTCTAATTTTCTAAAATTCAATTTTTTTTTTCAATGTCATCTGTTGAAACGAAAACCTTTCATTCACACCGAAACAAAACATGAATGTCTATTATAACAGATTCAATTTTATAGTCGACTCTTTTGAACGAAAACCTTTCATTCAGACCAGAACAAAAACATGAGTGGCAGTTTTATCTCTTAAAAATTCATCTAAGTGAAAAAGGTTTTATAATAGAATTTTTTGTTTGAATGAAACAATTCTACGAACTATTTTTATTTGAATGAAACAAATTCTACAACGTGTTTTATTAAGATTTTATTTCACAAAATTCGAAGTGACAAAACATAAACAAATGATTTCCTTGTCGATTTCTAATTTTCTAAAACTCAATTTTTTCAATGTCATCCATTGAACGATTTCCTTTCATTCACATCGAAACAAAACATGAATGTCTGTTATAACAGATTCATTTTTCTAGTCGACTCTTTTGAACGAAAACTTTTCATTCACACCGAAACAAAAACATGAATGTCTATTAAAACAGATTCAATTTTAGAGACGACTCTTTTGAACGAAAACCTTCCATTCACAAAACTCAAGAGATGAACCGGCAAATCGTTTTCACCGATCAAATCGCACCCTATACCGTCCGAAGCGCGATCGGGAACGTGGCAGTGGTTTGCGGGTTCTGTATCACCTTTTTTCCATGTTCCGTACTGAGGTCAATTTTCCTGATCTAGAATCCGCAAATGGGTTTCCTCGATCGGATCGCACTTTTAACGTTCGAACACCCGTTGGTGAACGTATACCTACTTAGGTGATACAGAATCCGTTAACCACTTTTTTTTGATGCTGATATAGAATCCGCAAAACGTTTTTTTGCTCGCGTTCACCAACGATGGATCGATGGTCTAATCCGCGATGGGAACGTAGAGAAAAATTTTTTAATTATATTTTCTTAAAATTTCGTACATTTTTTTCACTCTTGAAGGACGTCTCGAATGTACGCGTTCGCCAACGGGTATTTGAACGTTAAAAGTGCGATCTGTGAGCCTCAAAACCAATGGCGCATTCTATGCACTTGTACACGATTTTAACACTGAATCCTATGGCGGTGTACATACATGTACCGTGTACGTGTACAAATCGTGTACAAGTGATACCGAATCCGCAAATATCACCTACTGTGGTAAACCATACTAATCAATAAAAAGGGAGCCTCGAAGTGTTCTCCTTTTCTATGATCCGGATGTGTGCTGGCTGTCAAAATCACTGGTCTGTGATCTGGTAATTTTCTCGGTTATATGTTTTTTACAAACACATTCTCTTCAAACAATTATCTGATCGAGGTCTGTGCTCCAACTAAAACGTGTTCATGTCGAATATTTGTAAATCGTTTTTTTTTTTTTGTTTTTTTTATCCACTTCCACGATATTCCACGATATTCTGTAACTTTGCATACACCAGTACGTTGATGGTGATCGTTACGGGGTTTCGAAATGGACCTCTCGCCTCAAGATTATTAGGAGACTGTTTTTACAATTTATTAGATGACTGCTTTTACAGATTATTACTGGACTGGTTTAACAGATTAGTAAACTGTATTTACAGATTATTAGGAGACCCTTTTTACAATTTTTAGATGACTGTTTTTACACATTATTACAAATCTGGTTTTACATATTAATAATATGTTTTTACAGATTAATAATTTGTTCTTAAAGATTAGAATCTGTTTTTACAGTTTAGTAATCTGTATTTGCAGATTATTAGGAGACTGTTTTTATAGTTTATTGGATGACTGTTTTACAAATTATCACAAGACTGTTTTTACAGATTAATAATATGTTTTTACAGATTAGTAATCTGTATTTACAGATTATTAGGAGACTGCTTTTAAAAATTATTAGAAGACTGTTTTTACAAATTAATTAGCCATTCGACGATTGGTTAATAGTATAGCATGTACCCGATCGTGCCGTATTAGCCGGACTTTTTTGGGAAGCTGCTAGTGTTAAATTCACATAGGAGTACGAATGGTCCTTAGCATTCTAAGGCTTGGCCGATGGTAGAAGTCGTGATCTGTGTAGTTAGCACGCCTGCAGTGTTGCTAAAAGTCATAGTAATGAGACAAGGGTAGAAGAAGACTACATGACATGGGAACAACAGTAGAAGCTAGCCATAGGACAGAAAGCTGAAGCCGATGGTACGACCACCTGTATAGGACCTATATAGGGCCATGCAATCCCACTTATGGAGTCCCACTTATAGAATCTCTTTTATGAAATCCCCACAGAATCCCTTTTTGAAAACGTCTGCCCTTCGGCTCCCCGTTTTTCCGAGATGAGGATAAGAGTCGTATGTGCAGTCACTCGTTCGACCAATTACTCTATGGCATATTTGCTCGATGGGATTCTAGTCGTTCAATCAATCAGAGATAGTTAGCAAGTCTTCAATAGTGCTACAAGTCAAATCGTAATAGTACATGGCACTAATGGCACGAAGCTGCGAGGGTGGTAGAAGATTATAGTATTATATTATTGGATGACCTCGAAAGAGACAAGTCATAGGACAGAGAGTTGAAGACACGTTAGTAAGGCTACCTGTGTAGGAACTGTATAAGAGTCTGGAATTCCACTTATGGAATCCCTTTTACGGAATTGATGGAATGGACACGTTTTGACACCCCACTTCCATCAGTCCTCCATAAAAAAACGACTGGCCTTCGGCACCCCCTTTTCCCAGATGTGTATAAGAGCAGAATTTGGAGTTACTCTTTCGAGCAAGTGCTCTGTAGCCCATTTGCCCTTGCGACTTGAATCTCATCTAGAAAATGGGCTACAGAGCACTTGTCCGAAAGAGTGTCTCCAAAAACTGCTCTTATGCTCATCTCGGGAAAAGGGGGTGACGAGAGTCAGGTGTTTTTTAGTTACGGGTTCCACTGAACCCGTCCGTTCCATCGATTCCGTAAAAGGGATTCTACAAGTGAGAGTCCATAAGTGGGATTCCAAGCTCTTATACATCTCTTATGCAGTTCCTACACAGGTAGCCCTACCATTGGTTTCCATCTTGTCTTCAACTATCTGTCCTATGACTTGCCACTTTCGTACTCATCCAATATTGTAATCTTCTACCGCCCTCGCAGATTTGTACCATTAGTGTCTTGTATTATTACTGTTGACTTGCAGCACTACTGCATGCTTGCTAACTATCTTCGATTGCTCGAACGACTAGAACCACACCGGGCAAATAAGACCTAGCGTAATTCCTCGAACGCGTGTGTCCTCATACTACCCTTATCCTCATCTCAGAAAAAAGATATGCTGAAGGCCAGATGTTTTCAAATAGGGGTTCCTTAAGGGGAATATTTAGAAACAGGGTTGATGATTATCCTTAATAAGCTATCGAGCAATTACTGAAAAGTCATTGCTGGAGTGATTCGAATCCCTTTTTTTCCGAGATGAACATAGGAGCAGAATGTGGAGTCACTCTTTCCAGCATGTGCTGTATAGCCCATTCGTTCTTGCGACTTGATTCTCTTTGAGCAAATGAGCTATAGAGCACTTGCTCGAAAGATTGACTCCAAATAGTACTCTTACGCTCATCTCGGATAAAGGAGTGCCGAAGGCCAGTTGGTTTTAATCAGGGGTGCTGGAAGTGGGGTGCTATGGAACGTGGCCGTTCCTTCGATTCAGTAAAAGTAATTCCATAATTGGGATTACATTAGTGGGATTCCAAGGTCTTATACAGATCTTATACAGATCCCACACAGGTAGCCTTACTATCGTGTCTTCCACAATCCGTCCTATTACTTGCCTACTTCTTAATTATTCATTACTATAATCTTCTACCACCCACGCAGCTTTGTACCATCAGTGCCCTGTACTTTTACTCTTGACTTGTAGCACTACTGCAGACTCGCGAACAATCTCCGATTGCTCGAACGACTAGAATCCTATCGAGCATATAAGCAATAGATTAATTGGTCGAACGACTCTACATACGACTCTTGTCCTCATATCGGAAAAGGGGGTACCGAAGGCCAGACAATTTCAAGAGGGGTTCCGTAAGTGGGATACCTAGAAACAGGGTTGATGGTTGTCCCTAATAAACTATCGAGCAATTACTGAAAAGTCATTGCTCGAACGACTCAAATCCCACCGAGCAAATAAGCTACATAATGTAAAAGGACCATCCATACTCTGCTGCGAGACTAGAAACCAGGCCTACATCACACAACACTGCATTACGTACTACCTATATCATCTGTGGGACAGCACACCACCATAGTTGGGCAGTGGTTCCAAGGGTTGAGATGGGACCCACAATGGTAATATACTGTCGATACTGTACTACCGCAATAAACAACCAGGCATTACTCCCGTCCACAATAACGCTTGGCCTAGCATTGTGTTCTACCTACCTATACCCGTCATATGATAATATGAAGCCTTAGGTCGATTAGTAGTACCAAGGGCTAGCATTGAACCTGTAGGGGTAATAACAGCACATCTTATACTACCGCACTAGACAACCATGGATTACCCCTACCCAACACTACTGCTTGGCCTAGCATTACGTACTACCTGTACTATTTGTGGGCCAGCACAACGCCCTAGACGGATAATGGTACTACTACCATTCTAAACTACCAGGCATTACCCCCCGCCCTCCCCCTAATCCCACCTGCGGCAATCGCGTTGTGTCCTTGGGTCAGACACTTCACACCCATTGACCATGTGGGAGCACGGTGACGCTGTGTACTAAGGCCTACTGCACGTCGATGGTCCACCTGTCTTCAACCAATAATAACCCTTCTTGTGTGGAGTTAGTATGTTGGGTAGCTGACAGTTGCTCGCCCTTGCTCGGTGGTTCTCTCCGGGTACTCCGGCTTCTTCCACCCATAAAACTGTCGAGGTCATGATTAGCCATTGTGCAGAAATATGTGACCTTAAACACCAATAAATAAATAAATAAATAAATACCGCCCCCCCCCCCCCCGCACCACAATACCACGCGACCTACCATAACGTACTACCTATGCCAGTCATAGGATAACACAAAGCAGTCAGTTGGTTAATAGTACCAGGAACCCGCAGGGGTATAGATCGCCCATACTATACTACCGTTGTAAACTACCAGGCATTACCCCTACCTACAATTCCGCTCGTCCTTACATTACGTACTACCTACACCAATCATAGGATAATATGAAGAATTAGGAAGATTAAAAGTTCCCAGGGCTAACCTGGGGCCTGTAGGGGTGTAGGACGTACATCCTATACTGCCACACTAGGCGATCATGCATTACCCCCGCCCACCCTACAATATCGCCTGGCCCAGCATAAGATACTACCTACCAGTCATAGGATAGTACAAAGCAATCGGTAGGTCAACACAGCCAGTATTGAGATGGGACCTTCAGGGGTATATAACGCTCATGGTTATTATACTGCCTTTCCAAACCACCAAGGATTATCTCGCAAAACCGCACTAGACAACCACCATGCATTACCCCCACTCCACAATACTGGTTGACCTAGCATTACGTACTACCTATACCAGTCATAGGATAATATGAAGGCCGATTAGTCCAAAGGCTAATAGTATACATACGAAATAAATTGTACAAACTGTCATGCAATAAATTGTTTAAACAGTCTCCTAATAAAGTGAATAAACAAATTACTAACTAAACAACGGCTGTCGCTTCCACGCCGCCGTACTTCAGAAATTCGTACTTCGAATTCATTAACAGAAATAATCGTGATTTTGTTCACGCCTCTCGTTGACAGCCAATCAAATTATATTCAATCAAATCAACTATTATTGCTGTAACCCCCCCCCCCCCTCTCCCCCGTGAACCTACTACGGGAGGAGGATTGTTTTAAAACATATTATGCACAATAAAAAATAGAATAAACATTCGCACACACTAAACCAGATCTGTTGCTTGATACAAATGTTCTTAACAGGGAAAGTTAGGTTTGATGTTTCCTCCAATCTTTATGGCAACAGTTCACTTTTGTTTCTACATTCAAATGGCAGTTGTCATAACTAAACACCAGAAATGACCAACATGTGACATGATACCAAATAAGTATATTAGGATAAGTATTTTTCCTAGTTTATCAATTTAATCATTTTTTATGAATTTGGCAAGAATATTAAATATGTGACATGATACCAAATAAATATATTAGGATAGGCATTTTTCCTAGTTTATCAGGGAAATCACTTTTTGTGAATTTGCAAAGAATATCAAACCATCTTCAACAGACTTATGCAGTATAATTACTACACAATGTTCACAATGCACATTCATCATTTTTCATTCACTTGTGCCTCCATACCTGTTGCTCTGAACTGTATAGAGTTGACCCATGTTGAACTTTATTCATCAAAACAAAAATAAGATAGCAACATTTGGGAATGGCAGATAGCATGGAATGGAATTAGTGTTACAGTTCTCATCAGTGACAAAAAGATTTCTCCGAGTCTGTTCTAGAAGGTTTGCAAAATGCAACTATTCAGGCATTTTAATTATGGTATTTTATTGTCAAAATTTTAGTCTGTTACTTATGCCAGAGCAGACCAACAAACAGTGCTCCCAGCCACATTGCGTCAGGTTCTGGCAAATTTTAGTGTCCACATGTTCTATGTTTCTTTCCAAACATGTTGGTATTTAATTTAATGGGGTTATTTCTGGCAAATTTTGGACTTTGAATGAAATTTCCTGAAATTTGACCAAAGTTAGGATGGACGACCTCTTAAAATATATCAAAATTCCTCCGGTTCGGACACCAGACAGCAGATAAATTGTGCACGCTTAAACCGAGAACTCAGTTCTCTGCTAACAGTTTTTGAGTGTTGAAATTTACAAATGAACATCAGGAAAACATAGGGGTATCTTAACATGGATTTCTGGAAAATGCACCCAACTTCTCCTGAATGACCAAGTGACACCAGTGACCTTAACCCATATTTTAAACCTCCAATTATGTTTTCCTGATTTGATGTTGGTTCCAGTTCGCGACCTGATTTCCAAAGTTGTCCCAAGTGACTTTTTGGGCGAAAATGAGTTTCGGGTACCGTGGGAACCGGAATGTCATTGCGCGTCGACTGGTGATTGAATCTTGGCTGTATCTCGTATCCCTACAAAAATATAAGCGATTAGTGTTTGTCCCAAGTGTATTCAAAGCACAATTTTTGAGTTCCATCTTGGACTTCTGCTGAAACACTATGCTTCCATAATGCCACTTTTGACGATCAATCAAAATGAACGATTCCATTTTGTCCTAACTGACATTGCATGCATAAAATATTTGCTTCGATCAATATGGAACTGAATGTTACACTCTTCTGTGATGTACATTCACCCTCTTGAAGGATTAAAGTCCAAGATGGCAGTTTCGAAACAGGCTTACTGATTTAGTCCTGTTGAACACTGTTTTGCTGCCATTGGCGCAAATATGTTGACAAAAGTGTGCGTATGTTTTGGGGGAGGGGGTAGAGAACTAAAACCCTAACGCCTGCGTTCCACATCGACTCGACATACATGGCGATCTGCGATCTTAAATGGTAAATATAATTGTCCAGTATTTAGAAAAAGCTGCAATAACACCTGACCAGGGTCTCTCAATATGCTACAAGACAAGGCGACAGGTTCCCGGGTCTTGGATTACATTAAGAGATCATGAAAAGACAGCTTACCTGTATTCAGAAAACACCAAAATAGCCCTCGAACATGGTCACTCAATGTGATAAAAAACAGGGGGCCTGGGTCTCGTGTTTTGTATCACATTAACGGTGAAGTGCTAGATTTTTTTTATAGTCTTCCAGATATTTTCAGTTGTCTTTGCTTTGAAACAATTTATGGGAGGTCCATATTGGTCTCTCCCACAAATTGTAACTAGCATATCCGCACAAACTAAATTCGTCCACGTTTGCTTGTTATTTGCTTCTATATTTTCTTTCTTGCTTTTGGGGATTTTCTTCGATCTTCAAGATATTTCTCGAAGTTTACGTATGATTTGATATAAACACCAGGCATGGTATGAGTAAAGGACTTACACCATGCTTGGGGGAAATCAAATCAAACTGGCATCTGAATGGGAGTTATTTAACATAAGATATTTCGTCACAATTTCAATTCGTATTCGTATCTCACAGTCATCATGGCAATATCAAGGGAGACCTGGGAAGTAAAGCGGTGCTTGTTTACAAATTCTCTTTCGCTGGCGAACTAGGACCCAGGAACCAATGTTTTTGGTGAACGCCCTCTAAAATGGGCACCATGGCTATGAACAGTTGGACTAAACTTGACTGCTTTGGCTGTGTTGCTGTCATGATAAGCCCCATTGCAGACATATGTGACCTCAACACCAATAAATAAATAAATAAATAAAATCATACTGATCATTATGCTGCGAAAATTGTGATGTTTGCGACGGGTGACTAGTCTACTGGAAAGCAATAATACCAAAACCTGATAGCTTTTCCATGCGTTTATTTCTTTGATCTTTTACCTACGATTTCGGATTCAGTCAGATTCATTTATTTATTGATTGGTGGTTAAGGTCACATTTCTGCATCGTGGCTAATAGTGACCTCAACATGGATATAAAGTCAAGTTTAGCCAATATTGTTTATAGCCATGTTGCAATTTTTTAAGACTTCCACCCCAAACATTGGTTACCGGGTCCTATTTTACCAGTAAAACATAGCTTGTTTAGTACTGTAAAAGCACTGCTTTACATTCTGAGATTTCTACGATGAGACTTATCCAATTTTATATATTCGCTCAGACAAATTTCAAGTCTTTCACATTCATCAGCATTGCTAGATGTTGGTAGAACATGACAGTAAGTGAAGTGTCAAAATCGGTATCTGTAAGAATTGATTTCAACCACGCTGTCGGACCAATGTATTGAAAGTGCATGGAGATTGACACAACATTTCCTTCGAGTATTAAATGTCCACAAATAATATTGACCCAGTCCACATACTCAATACAGATGCTCCCCAAAATTGATTTTGTACTCCAGAGGTAAGTCTGACCTGGGACTACTTTTGTTTGAATAAAACTATTCTGTTTTACGATCAGCATTGTTCCTGATCATTGAGTCGTGAGCATGAATTGATTAAGACGTGACAACAAATACGACAGTAAATGTATCCACTAGTTCTGAAATAGTTAACCGGATAAACGATTTGAAACCAGTTAGCTACCTAACCGATTAGAAAAACCGTCAACCAGTTATCCGAAATATCGATAGTGATCGTCATTCCACGTTTAAAACGTAGTAAATCTGCCGCTTCTCCTTTGTGATAGATTGCACATCGAAGTCGCGTTGTACATATTGAGAAATAATCGACTTTGGCGTTCAAGACTTCGTTAATGATCGGCAGTTTCCGTGAGTAATGAGTAGTCGCAAAAACTATTCCGTGATGTGTATACAAACGAACGTTGTCGAGTACTCGACAAGGTTCGTTTGTATACACAGTACGGAATAGTTTGAGAATACTGCTTTCCAACTCCTGTAGTTTTGATCCCATATTCGGTGAAATAATGGCCACGGATAACCGGATATTATCCGCCGGTTTATAGCTCTTGGTTAGTCGGGAACGAATATGAGCCAACCATTTCGACCCTTGTGTCCACATAGGCACCCACATCAGTTGTTCGTTAACACAGTGAGAACAAATGGGACGAGAAAAATGGTTAACACTGGCCACTCACTAGTCTCATCTTTGAACATTCTGGTTATTGCAAACATCTGTGTTGCACCATTGATGGAGTGCTTGTTTGTATGATGATGTCCCTGGATATTTGTACTTGACAGTTAGATAAAGACTGTGAAGTAAGCTTAAAGTTGGGCGTTGAACATTGAATATCGTTAGAATTCATCCTTTGTCAGTTTCACGTTGGGTGTTGGGCATTTTCATGAGATTCAGCTTTCGTGGGTTTGGCGTTGAACATTCGTCAGCATTCAGATTCACATTCAGCGTTTTACATTCGTTTAACCTTCTGCAGTCAGTTTCAGCTCTGCAGTCAGTTTAACGAAACTCACAGCAGGCAGAATGTCAAGCACTGAACATCGAGCTACCTTCAGGCGAATGCTCAACGTTAATCCACCTTAGTAGGTGGTAATGGCCGATTCTGGGACACTTTTCCAGTACATGTACAAGTACACGTACATGTACGTGTACCGCCATAGGGATTCAGTGTTAAATCGTGTACACGTGTACAAAAATGTCGTTTTACATAGTGTCCCAGAATCGGCAATTGGTTTTGAGGCTCACAGATCGCACTTTTAACCGTTCAAACACCCGTTGGCGAACGTGTAGATTCGATACATCGCTCAGAAGTGAAAAAAATATATGAAATTTGAAGAAAATGTAAATTTAAAAATTTTTCTCGACGTTCCCATCGCGGATCAGACCTTCGATCTATCGTTGGTGAACGCGAGCAAAAAACGTGTTGCCGATTTTAGGACAGCATCAAAAAGCTGTTTGCCGATTCTGGGACACCGACGTTCGCCAACGGTTTTTCGAACGGTTAAAGCGCGATCCGATCCCATTTGCTGATTCTAGGACAGGAAAAATCGACCTCAAAACGTTTTCTCGAAGTTCGCCAATGGTGAAAAGTGAGCATAAAACGCCGTTACTCATCGAGGCCTTTTTTAAAAATCGATTTGGGCCTCCGGTACATGGAAAAAAGACGGTTTGCCGTTTCTGGGACACCACCACGTTCGTGATCGCGTTTCAGACGGTCTAGGGTGCGATCCGATCGGCGAAAACCCGATTTGTCGATTCACCTCGCGAGTTTTGTGGGGCGAATAGTGATAGAATCGGTTTTGTCGAGAGGAAATAAAAAAGTGATTGATATATATAGGAGAGAAAAAATATATAAATAAATAGTTATTTAAAAATAAATATCGAATCGAAAAGATAATAAAAAATACGTAAATCATGAACGCTTCCCAGACTATTAGAGCAAGGTTTCTTTTAAACATGCTGATGAGAGCATACGCAATCTGTGTGAACGAAGAACTACGTCCCCTCTTGTTAGAACGATGCGTCGGATGTCGGGATCATCTAGACTTCGATCACGAGGATCATTTGTGTCTGACGATGGAAAGGGAATATATGGTCGTCAAGTATTTCGAACCGGCGTTCCAACGCGTTCGAATCGACGAAGTGATCGCGCTTTGGAGGAGATTAGTCTTCTGTAAGGATCGAGACAAGCCCATAGTTTCGGAAGAACTGAAATTGGCGCGTAGAAGTCTGACTTTAGAAGACAAGGGATGCATCATGAAATTATTGCTGAAGGAAGCATACGTCTAAGTTTTCTCGTTGATATAAATAAGGGAGAATAGAAAATAAAAAATAAATACACACATAAATTTTTTATCTAATATTAGAAAGAAAAAAAACACAAAAATGAGAACCAGAAATAAATTGTATCCGACGTTAGATGATGACGAGGATGAGAAGCCGAACGGCGTTTTGCCAACGGCAGTGTCGCTAGAAGAGAAAGAAAGAGGGGAGAGGTATCGCATCGATCAAATCAGTAGAATCCAATTGTATCTGACTCGAGGAATTCTCGTCATTCTCTCAAGAAGAAGTATTCGCGTTTCCTGAAATTTGTCAACGCGGTCGACACGACACTCATCACGATTTCCATGGGTTTACACGCAGAGCAGTGAAGAATAAATCGGGACCTGGCGTCGCCTAGGCTCTGAAGAGCGTGTTCGACTCGTCTTCTCGAAAACCGAATAAATTGTGGGTGGACAAGGGAAAGGAATTCTACAACAAGCACGTTCGTCGATTAGTCGACCTCTACTTGATCGAAAATGAAGAGAAAGCCAGTGTGGTGGAACGTTGGAATCGAACGATGAAGGAAAAGATGCAAAGATACTTCACGGCGAATTCGACTAAGAAATACATATACGCTCTGAACGGTCTGGTCAAAGATTACAACAACACGCGACACAGATCGATCAAGATGACTCCCGCGGAAGCTAGTGATCCTCGAAACGAAAAACGGGTCTACGCGAATCTATATCCTGAGAGATCTAAGATCAGGAAGAAGTGTAGAACGCCGAAATTTGCGGTCGGCGATCGAGTGAGAATCTACGCTTATAAGAAGCACTTCGAAAAGGGTTATACTCCTCGATGGACCTCGGAAAACTTCGTGATTATCAAAATATTTCACACCGATCCGGTGACTTACGAAATCGAAGCTTTGGATGGAGAAGAGATCATCAGAAAGTTTTACGAACAACAATTGCAGAAGATAAAGTTTTAATAAGAAAACAATTTTTTTTTTATTTACTCTCTTTAACATTTTCTTGTTTACACACATATATATAGGAGAGAAAAATAATAATAAAAAATAATTAAAACTATTTTTAGATAAAAAAGCAAGCTAATTAATAAACAAAAAACAAAACCCTTCAAAAATGGCAAATATAGTAGATATCGCACAAAGCGTAGTGAAAGATGAAAGTATTCAAGAATACGAGGTTCATGAATACGAACCGATAACCAGAACGAGTTTGAACAATGCGGGAGAGATAAGAATCAACGTCGAAACCCAAGATCTATTTGTCCATCCTAGCGAGAGTTACATAGTGGTGCAGGGACGTCTCACCAAGGAAGATGGAACTGACTACGCCGACGACGACATGGTTACTCCAGCCAATAATGGCATCATGCATCTATTCAGTAATATAAAATACTTGCTATCCGGACCAGAGATAGAATCTGTGTTTCATCCCTGTCAGGCCACCACGATGTTTGGACTCTTGACGTATCCGGATGATTTTTCGAAATCCAGAGGACTTAATCAGTTGTGGATGAAAGACACCATCGGCCCTGCTAGCGCCGGCGCCGTCGCGATATTCAACTACGTCGTCAAGACGTCCAGACCTAAAGGAACTTTTTCGTTCAGGATACCTTTGAAACACGTTTTCGGATTCGCAGACGATTACAACAAGATCATGTACAGATTCAAACACAATCTGACGTTGATTCGAAAAGGAAACGACAACGCGATAGTGAGACTCACTGCGACCGATGCGGGTAAGATAACTCTACACAAGATATCGTGGTTCGTTCTGCATGTGGAGCCTTCGATCGTGGAAAAAACGCGTCTCTACAAGATCTTAGAATCCAAGAGTAAATTACCCGTGGGATTTAGAATGAGACAGTGCGACACGGCTTGCATTCCACCCCCAACGAATCACTTTGATTGGAGATTGACGGTGAAATCTGCTTCTGAGAGAGAGCGTTTCATCGTGGTTGCGTTTCAGACCGATAGGGACGGGTCTCAGGAAAAGAATGCGTCGCTGTTCGATCACTGCAATTTGAGAAACATGCAAGTGTTTTTGAACGCCACGAGATATCCAGCAATCGATTACAATGCGTCGTTCGACAAGAACGATTTCTGCAGACTGTACGGTGACGCCGCTCATTTTAGAAAGAAGTATCATGGTCTAGACGAATTGATGAGCAATCCTAACATATCTCCCGGCGAATACAAGTCGATGTATCCCATGTTCGTATTCGACGTCAGTAAACAGAGTGAACGACTCAAGAGTATCGTCTTCATTCAGATCAAGATGCAATTCGATAGGAACATGCCGAGAAAAACCAAAGTCTTCGCCCTGGCCCTGTCGGACAGAGAATTACAATTCGAATCGGATGGAAATAAGATGTCGATCATTCGATGAGAGACGTGTGTGAAAAAAAGTAAAAACAAAATAAAAAGGTAATGAGTAATTATTAAAAAACAAAAAAAAAACAACAAAAAACAAAAAAAAAAAGTAATGAGATCTAGAGAGATTGAACATCTTTCTAAATCACATTACTTTTTTTGTTTTTAATAATTACTCATTATTTTTCAATTAATTATTTCCACGCGTTCACTGTTTGTTCAAAGGATCTAGTTCGATCAGTAGGCTCACCACGGAAGTGGCGGCTTCGGGATTATTGGTTTTCGTAACGAAATTAATCCTGTCTCCGGCATTCACTTTGAGAGGCATGCCGAAAGTGCTAACATTCACGTGTTGATTCTCAGTCTTTTCAACGCTGTATCTCTTATCGCTCTCTACACCATTCACCACGAGATTGACGACCGCTCTGTTATTCAAATCCGTGGAAGCCAGACCCATTCGTATGATTTCACCTCCTAACGGCATGGGATATCCCACATGACCATGTTGCGATCCGCTACCTCCGTTTCCAAAAGACCACTCGGTTTCTCCCTCCTATAACGTGCCGGCCTCCTCAGCCCACACTGTGATCAATTGTCTGGCGTATTTGACTCTTTCCACCACTGAAATCAGGGTGCAGGCATCCGTCATGTTCACGGGATCCGGTAGATTCGTGAGGGCGTGTCCGCCCATGTCTAGTTTACCTTCCATGATGTCGCCCTTTCTCCAGACTGAGTTGTTATCCACGTACTTCCTGCTGACTACGCTGGAATCGAATTCGGGATCGTGATCGAGACCGAATAAATTGTGACCGTTTATGTTGATGCCACCCTCCATGGTTCTGCCAGATTGTTTGTTCAGGTAGAGATCATCCACTTGCGATTCTACATATTCTTGTGATCGTATCACGGCAGAATCTACGTAGCCCTTGTTGACCACAGTTGAGTCCACGTCCGCATCGTCGATCTTTGACAGATTCAATATCTTGTTGAATCCCGCATTCAGATCTGATTTCATTTCTCGACTGTCAGACATTCTCTGTTCCAGATCTACGTAGTGTTTGGTCGCCACGTCCTTGGGATTCGTGGGAGTGGCCACGTTCGTTATCTTGCTAGAATTGGCGTTGAATTCCGACTGCATCGTTTTCTGAACGTATCTACTTCTCAGATGTTCGCTGAATCGCACGTGAGAGTCGTCCGCGTATTTCTTGGTTGCGGCATCGGTGGAATCTATGGGATTCGCGACGTTCACCAAACGTTTAGATTTCAGATCGAGATCGTCGGTCATGGCTTTATCCACGTAATTATCTAGCATGATTCATTCGAAATCCGCATTCCCCCTGTGGACGTATTTTTAAGTCACAGCATCTGCGAGATCTATGGCTCGGGAAGATTGCAGAGCTTCTTATCGTTCATGTTCAAAGGTTCCTCTCAAGGTTCGTATCTCCGAACGTAACGTTCGTCCAAGTTGGCAATGTCGTAACCATCACCGACTTCGAGCGTCTTCCTCTTCTTTTTGGGTCGACTTTCGTCGTCACTTCTACCAAATGTATCGACTGGTATGTTGTTTTGAGATTTTTGTTTTAAAATATATTTCAAATGCAGTTTATTAAAAATGAATTATTTCACTTATTTTTATTTTTCGTTTTTATTCGATTATATGTTTTTTAAATAATTTTTTTCCCTTTATATATATTATAAAAAAATCTCTCTCTTATGTAAATCATTGAGAATGTCTTGAAACCGATCTCCTTCAGACCATCTCTTGAGAACGTAGAGACACAGGTGACCGCAAACACTTGATCTGGCGATTGCACTCATTCCGTGTTGTAACGAACCATCGACTTGTTGAAATAGTTCTTTATTTCTTTCGGCGGCGAGATTCCGTATCTGTTGAAATAATAATTTTTCTTCTTCCCGTCCTTGAACCACGCCACCCAGTGAGTGCCTTCACCCGATAAATCATCTAGATTTAAAATTCTGCATTCCGATTGTTGAGGTCTTCTCTTCGGCAAGGCATCTTTGGAAAACACGCCTAGAAAATCTTTGATTTTCAAATCCTTCACAGCATTCGACAGATCGATGTTGGATAGGGGTTCGTTAGGTAAGACGACACCTTCTACGGATATCTTTATTTTCTTATTCATAAATGTGTATGTTTTTTTTTTAAATTTATTTATTTTATTATAATTCACTAAAATGACGTTATTTTTTTATGTTTTTCTTTTTCTTTTTAGACTAACTCTCTCAATGTCTTTATCTACTTCCATAATCTTGAATCCGTCTAATTCCTCTTGATTTTCTGGAATCCTATCATCCTTAATCATATCTGGAATCCTATCATACTCAATCATATCTGAAATCCTATCGTCTAAAATTAGATCCAAAGTCCAATGTCTGAGTGCCAAAGTGCTTATTTTATCATCTAACACGAATCTCATATCGTCGTCGGCCGTCAGCGAAATCTTGTTGACTATTTCGGTATACAAGTCGTGATTTTCGCTTCGAATCGATTTCATAGTCTTATACACCAGACCACTTCCTAACAGACAATCTTTATACTCTCGGAAAGAGATGTTTTTCTTCACCGCGCACGCTTTAACCCCTTTGCACTTCTTGATCTCTTCATCTTCTAGACGATAAGCATACAGTTTGGGTCTCAAGCCCACAAATTCGACGATTTGTTTACCGCCGCTATCGTCCCTAAATTTACCCAACACCTTCTTGTTGTTGTTCGATTGAATGTTGGACGGGTGATCGACGGGATAATTGCTCATGTCGAACCACGTGGCCACGTCTGAAGATATATCTTGGTAGACATCTTTCGTGTCTATCTCGTAAACTAAACTGTCCGTGATGGTGAACAGTAGTTTGGCTTTGTCACCAAATTTTCGTTTGACATAATCGTAGTAAAATTCGTACATCAATCGCTTGCTGATATCTAAGATGATCAGTCCGAGATAATACGGTTTGTCGAACTTCAGGTGCGTCTTTTGCATGTGAACGGCCACTAGATTTTCGTCGAATATGGTTCTGTGTTTGTAATTGGGTTTCGCCACTAATTGTTTAGCTCTTTTCTCAGACGTGACGAGTCGAACGTCGGTCCTCTTCCTGATGTTTTCCATCGATTTACCGTACACGCAGTTGTTCATGAGTTTGAAGAAATCTTTTTCGAAATCGTTCTCGGCTCGAATTCTGAGATTCGTGTTGAGATCGATGTATTTTTTCATACAAGGCTCTTCGTCGAATTGAATGACGCGATGTATGTTGACTAATTTCATCCCGGGATCGATGTATTGCTTCAAATTCTCGCTGTAGACGACGTACTTACGTTTGTTTAATAAATTGGGAATGAGTTTTTCCTCATCTCCTTCGATCGGTTCCATTCGTTCAGGAGCCAGCAGATAATCGTTGTGTTGATCATGTAATTCTTTTGGGTAGTTCAAATCGACCTCTAAAATGCAAGGATAGTCTCTCCATTTTTGCATCTCTCCCAGTTCCGTCACCCATTCGAAATTTCCAATCAGTAAAGGAGGACTCAGAGCCCAACCATACAGTTTATTAGCGTCCCAATACTGTATGTATTTATTCGATCGTTTCGAATCGGAACCTTCTTTCATGTAGGGATTGTTAGCTTCAGAATATCTGTGGGAGATCATCGAGATGCCACCTCTTGCAGCACTTTCGAACATGAGCAATATGTCCACGTCGGATAATAATTCCAATTGGACTTCGGTGGTCTTCAACAGAGCGTCCCATGCCAGACCGGGTGCGGTGAAATACCAAGCTGGATCCAGATCGTAATTTTGGCGACAGACGTCTCGAAAATTTTCGAACACGTCTGCTAAGAGCAGAACGTCGGTCTTCAGATAGAGATCGTGACAATCTCTCATGTTTTTCATATCAAATGATTTCCACACGTTTTTGGCGTGTTCGTAATTCTCGTCGGAAATGTTGGATTCGTATAATTTCGAATAAAAATCTTCTTTCGAAGGTAGTGTGGTGTCGTCGAATCTCTTTAGATCGTTCATGCAATCATAAGGATAGACTCCTTTCCTCAACATGCCGTCTACTCATTCTCCAAAATGTTGGCTCGTCATTTTAAATTTATCCTTGCTCATGTTATCGACTAATTTTTCCAGAGCGGTCGACATGAATTTAAAACTGTCGATGAAACGTATGCCTCTACGAATGGATTTCATTTTTTCTTCCAATGTTTCTCCATCAATTACTCTTTTCTTCTCCATGAGCTTCCATTTCATGATGGAAATGTATCTTTCTATGCAGTTCATGATGCAATGTAATTCTTCGTGGGAGGTGCTGAGATTTTTCACGAACAGATGACTGTCGTAACCCGAGAGATTGTGAAATATCACCGGATAGAAAATGGCATCTCAATGTTTTAAATTACACTTGCTGTGAGCCGGACCGTGATACAGACCTGTGTAATGATCACGGTCTGTGACCTTCTTATTTTCCTCCGAATTTTCATCGAATGATTGTCTGCATATGTGACATTCGGTGGCTCTGTTATTTTCGTCCTGCTGCTCTCGCGTGATGATCATTTTCACCGGAGTTTTGAATTTGTCGTATAACATTTGAATTTTCGATTCTAACTCTTCCACGAACCTTTGAGCCACGTCGTCATCTTCGCACTGTTTCATGTAGGTGAAGGGACCCATGTCATGTTGCGATTCGAAAGCGCATTTCACGTAAATGCAATAACCCAAAGGCATGTGTGTTTGATATCTTTTGACGTAACTTCGAAGAGCGTCGGGTTGGCAGGAACTCATTTTCACAGTGAAGCATTCGAAATCAGCGTACACGATGAATGGTACTTTTAACCTTCTATTCCGATTTTCAAACTTTTTGATGGTGTTGGGTTTGGGCATTCGATGGCAACACCTTGTTTTTCGTTGCAATATTCCTGATGTTTCGCTAACAATTTTTTGCTGCGAAATGCTTTCATGCAGTTGCAACATAAACATATCTTATGTTCAGGTTTATTATTTTGTCTCGACAGTAATCGGCTCGGATTTTTAACCCAACAATTATGACAATTGTCACCATTCGAAATCAATAATAAAATAATCTTCTTTTCTCTTTCGAGATACAAAGTCTGTATGAGAGGATAGATCGTTTATTTTTCATCGTCTTATCCCAAGACGTTCACCGCTACAGTGGGATTTTGAGCCTCGAAACGTTCGATGTGTTTTAACTGCGTTGGAAAAGTCACTCCGGTCCAATCGAGATTTTTAGAAGTCTCCTCATAATGAGAAACTCTCTCAGGATGGATTTTGACAGGGTATAAAGTGGAGGTGACTGCCCATTTAAAACACTTATCATCTTTATTTCTCACATTGACCACGAAGTGTTTTTTAGCTAAGAAATACGGTAATTCCACGTAGGAAGACCCTTTCAACAAATCGTTTTCAGTTATATGAATTTCGAGTTTCAACACCTCATCGAATGTCCATTTACTACCTTCATGTTGATAATTCGCGAGAGTCGTCAACATCTTGTCTTTCATCTTTTCAAAAACGTCTGGTAAATCTGAACCTCGAAGTATGGGTTCGACGTTAGATCTGAAAAATGCATTTGTCCTGATGCTCTCGCCGCACTTCACATCAATTTTATTCATCATGCAATGGAGTATCATCTTAATTTTTTGTCCACGTTCATGTGTTCGTGAAACAAATCCAATACTTTTTTCTTCACCCATTCCATGAACAATTTTGGATTAATTTTCTTGAACGAGGGAACCACATTGAAAGTTTTAAAAACACCTTTGATCGCACTCTCCCATTCTACAGGATTCGATTGGAATATTTCTGCGATGAGTCATGCTATGTATTCTTTGCCTTTCCCTTCGTCGATTGCTCATTGAATTTTGTTCGATATATCTCATTTGTCTAGAATCTGAAGTACGTCACTCGTTTTCGTTTTAGTTTTTTTTTTTTTCTTTTGAAACTTGAAGTTCTTCAACGGCTTTTCATTTAGTCGTCTTCTTATTTTTCACAACCAAAATGTTTTTATTTTTTTTGACGCCGGCATTTCGATTCCTTTTACTATCTTTTTCTTCTTCTCATTTTTCACAACCGATACATTTTTTGACGTCGTTGCTATCGGCATTTCGTTTGCCTTTTCATCGAGCAAACTATGTATCTCCTCGTGCATGATCTTTCTAATTTCATCATGCTCCACTTTTCCTTTTCTATCGTCAGGCGTTACTGTCATCGGCTTGTTTTTTTCTGCAATTCGAGTCTGTTTAAGTTTATCCACTTCCGATCTTTCGATTTTTTTCTTTCCATCGTTTCGCAAACGATATTCCTGTATGACTTCAATTTTTTTTGATTTGGTTCTATGATTTCGGAAATGTGGAATGTTTAATTTTTTACAAATCTCGTTTAACTGAGGTACAGTTTTCTCATTTAAATTTTCCATTTTTTATTTGTTTGCTTCAATTGTAAGAATATTTTTTTACAAATATTGTATTTAAATAATCTGTTAAAAGTTTTAAAATTGTTTTTATATATATATGTTTTAATTCCTTCCCAAAAAATTTTTTTTGATGAAATTAATCGATTTTTTTTTATGTTCCTTAACGTAAAAAAAAAATTGAATTAATACGAGACAAAAGGATGTTAAAATTTAAACTTTTTATTTATATATATATATATATATATATATATATATATATATATATATATATATATAAAGAGAAAAAACACTTTTACAAAAAAAAAAAAATTTCACACTAAAGAAAATTAAAAATAAAAAAAAACTTTTTTTATATATATATATAAAGAGTAAAAAAAAAAAAAACTTTTTTAACAAATTATTATTTAAATACAAAATTTAAATATATACATTATTTGCAATAGTTCATAAAACAAAAAAACAAATAATCGATCATGACAACAACACCTAAAAGATGCGAATTGAAATTGAAACGAATCAAAACGTGTAAGAAATACAGTTATAAAATCTATAGATTACAACGACACGACTCCATCGAATTGAACGAGGTAGAGACGAAGGGCTTAGAGCACAAACACGACAAATACAGCATGCCTTTGAAATTGGACGAAGCCACGCTTGATTTGTTTTACAAGTACCAAAGCGATCTACAGAAAATCGTCATCGCCAAAGATAGAGAATTCGACAAGGACGATTCGTCGTTGCCCTATGGAAGTTACATATATCAAAAAATCTCACTCGAACTTGTGAACAAATCGGGTGGTGAGAGCGCGTTCACCGATGTAAAAAAACTCAAAAAAGTAAAGATAAACATTCAACACATTTTCGAAAAAGGAGAAGACACGAGCGTCAACATGCTAATAACAGACTTGGAAATATAAACAAAAGAGAGATTGATTTTAAGTGAAGAAGAAGGAAAAAAAAAAGTAATGAGATCTAGAGAGGTTGATCATCTCTAGATCTCATTACTTGTGTTTTTGTTTTTTTTTGTTTTTTGTTTTCCTTCTTCTTCTTCTTCTTCACTATCGCCCATATATGTAATAATAACGTTTCCTTTTTTCTCAATTTCGGCGTCCATTCTTCTTTTCTTTTTTTTTGTGATATGTTACGTTTTTATAAGAACATATTTGTTTATCCGAATCATAATTATGAACGACTGTGGTGCATCTCTTGGTAACACTCGCATCATTACCATTCTCTTCAGAAGGTAATGGCGACGGTGGAAAGCGTCTCATTCTTTTCAATTTCAACCATCTATCCCGCTGTTTTTTCAGTTCTTTCCTAACATATCCATCATTAGCGTCTAATTGTTTTTCCACATCTTTTTCCCACCCTATCTTGCAATATTCATCATTAGTGTCTAATCGTTTTTCCACATCTTTTTCGCACTCTATCTCCCAATATTCACCATTATCGTCTAATTGTTTTTCCACCTTTTTATCCATTTTATATTATTTTTTATGCTTTCTATGATTTATATTTTTATATTTTATTTAATTATATAATTTTTACATTATAATAACATACTCAAAATCGGTATATTCTTAAATGGCGAATTCTCACCAAACAACAAACCCTTGCTGAGTCGCTCAACGTTCCGTCCACTCTTCAGATAGAGACCATTTCCACTCAAAGAGTTGCCACCTCTAATGGGTTCTAGATACAATCCTTCACCGCTGTCGTCTACGTGGACGCGACACACGGCTCCTACCTTCTTCAAAAACAGTCCGCTGCCACCCATTAATTTCTCAACTGCCGAACTCTCGAGTCCCGAGAGAGCTCCCACGCCGAGAGTCTTTCCGAGAAAGGGTAATGCTTTTGAGGCAAAGGGTAATGCTTTTGCGGCGATTCCTGCCAATAGCGGTAAGAAACCGCCTTTCATTCTCAAATTGTATCTCAATTGAGCGGGACTCAATCTCACTGTCAACCCTCTTCCATCACGAATCGCTTTCTCCATCCTTTTGATTTGACTTCTGGTCCTGGCGATCGAATCCTGACCGCCATCATCAGATCTTCGTGAGTGAATTTGAATCTCACCGCCTCGCCTCGAGTTGTTAACGCTCCCTTAAGTTTCTTCCTCTGTCCTGTGGATATGTTCACGTTTTTAACCACGTATTGTGTCATAATTCTTTTTTTTTTAAATATATTTTGTTCAATTGTTTTTTTGTTTTAATGATAATTATATATATTAAATAATTTTTGTAAATTAATATTGCATTTATTTTATTTTCTTATTTATATATATACGCAAAATTTTTTTTTGCTTTTATATTTCTCTTATGTGAAATCGTATCATCACCCTCTCTCCGCGAAGATCTAACAGTTCACCATTTTGATCCGTCAACGTGGTTTTGAGACTATACAACGTGTCTAAAATCACTGGTAGATAAACTAAATTTCGAGGTCGTTCCACGATCTTATAACCCAGCGACACATTTGGAAAGAAGGAATAGATCATCGGTTGAGCACTACCATTCACGTAGCTTCCAGCAATCACATCCACGTTCACCAGAATGCTATTGACCGCGAGAATGTCGACCATATTTTCAGATGCCGCGTGACCTCGATACATCTTTCGATCGAATCCCAGCATCTTGCTTATAGAATCGTCCGTGTTGAAATCCACTGGAAAATTATCTTCCAAATTCAACATCGTCTGTAAGGTATTAGGGTTGGGAGCGAGTCTGATCTTGTTGCTTCCCTTTCCATCCGTCTTCATTCACGTCTGAATGTAATTGTTCAAATCGTCTATGTCATAACTTCATTTGGGAATTCGAATCTCCAACCAATCCACTCTGTCGGAATACTTGAATGAGTTATTCTTTTCGGTGACGTTGGGAAAGGAATAATAAGTCTCCATATTCACCAACGCCATCTCGTATCCTTTCTCTCTATTCAGTTCGATGGAAGGTTCGAATTTCGTCGCGAATCGAGTCGAATCGCCACTCACCACGATTTGAATGGATTATTTTGCAGCCGTATTCTCGGCTATCCGTTCTAACAATTCTCCTTGTTCGAACATTATATTTTAATTTTTTTTTTATTTTTTCAAAACTAAATTATTTGATGATTTATTATTTTCTAATTTTATTTTCGCTCTCTGTCTTATTATCATCAGAAACATAAAACTTGTCGAATCCGCATTGATATTTTCCGCGATTAAATTCGCTAGTCAAATCGATCACGACAAAATTGTAAAGTCCTCCATCCCAAACCCTCTTGCAGAATCTCCTGAATTCCGCCACGCTCATGTCCTTTGCGACGTGATCACCATAGATGTGATTGAGATTCTTGAGATCCTGGCGAAAGAGGCACAGTAAATTAGCTTTCTCCCTTATCGTCTGTCTGGGCAATCGAAAATAATTCTGCAACAGGTAGAAACAGTCCACGTTGCTGTGACGACCCCTAACGTAATATGATTCGCATCGTTTCTGTCTCTCCAAAAGCAGATCGTCGAAAATCATGAGATTCTTATTTTCCGATTTCAATTCTCTAGGTTCCGGAACATCGCTAGCGTTCTCATAAAATCGACACTCGACGTTCGAAGACGCATTTCTTTTCATCAATTCCCTCGCCGCACCGTCCAAAATGGTCGAAAGAGAAGCTTCACTTTTGTCGAATTCCTCCCTACTGTCATAGATTCTGGCTTTGACGTCCATGGGCAATCTACGATCCATGCACTCTCGAAGCAATCTGTATTCGGGTTGAAACAAGCTCTTGCCGAACATGACAATCTGTCGTAGTCCAACCAGTCGGGTTGCGACAACAGATTCATCAACAGATTGGTCTTTCCACAATTCGATTTTCCCACTATCAAGCCTCTTATGCTTTTGGGAAAGAACTCGTTATTCGACCTCTTGGTCGCGGCGTCGTTCCAAGACATATCTTTAATGTTCATCTTTGTTTATTTTAGATTTTTTCAAACACAATTTTTATGTTTTTTCAAACTCAGTTTTATAAATATTATTATTTATTTATATTAAACCGTCGCGAGTTTTCTTCAATCCAGATCCACTCGTCATTTTGGGTAAATCTTGTATGGGTACCACAGCATTCTTAAAATCTTTCCAACTTTTCGGCGATCGTTGTAACATAGCTCGCTCCGCCGGCGGACTGATCAACATGCCGATCAATGCGTCGGCTGCCCTCTTGCCAGCCACAGAAGCTATCCTACCACTGGCTTCAGAAGCGACTTTCTTACCAGCATCCAAAGCCGTCTTCTTACCAACCTCAAACGCGGTTGATGCGAGTTTTCTACCTGCATCACTCGTGAACGCTCGCATTATAGAATCGACGATGCCAGAACCGCCTTGAACGTAAGTTCTGACGTATCCCCTGTTCTTTATCACCATCATTTTTTATAATATATATTCTGTTTTTTCACTGGTAAATCGTTTGTTGTTTAAATTACTTTTATTATTTTGTAGTGTAAAATTTACTCTTTTTATTTTAGAAATTTTTGTTTCTTTCTCTCTACTTATTATATATCAATCCTTCAATTCGTTCATCAGTCTTTTATAATCGTGTTTATTCAAAACCTTCTGCCTCAACAATTCATCGCATATGCTCACTATCTCATTATCTAATCCAGTGTTACCAGCGCGTCTACTTGCCATCAACAAACTCAATCTCTGAGACAGAGCGTCAGAATCGCTCGGAAGAAAAGTGGTTTTCACCCCTTTGCCAGTCACCGACTCGACGAACTTCTTATTCATATCCCATATGGGTTTCACCACCTTCGTCCACTTGTAACCTCCGTTGGCTTTGGGTCTCGTTTCTCTGGCATCGTTATTTCTCTTTATAGCGTGGGTCTGAACCAGAATGTCGCCGTAATTGTCGAAATCCTGCTCCGTGTAATTTCCAGGCTTGTCGAAAAGGAGCAATTTGCGCAATCCAGGTGTTAATTCATACCTATTCGAACCGACGATTAAATTATCATCATCATCCATTTCCACTTCAGTGTCGCCCACGAATTTACTACCGCTCGAATCCTCGCGAATTCCATACAACACATCTCTCTTACCACCATCCTCGGACGACGCGACGCTATCAGTGGTGATAGTCGAAGCTGTATCACTGCTCTCACTCACATCGGTTTCGATTCCCATGGGAGCGTAATCCAGTGTAGATTGAAAGGAATACTGTTTTGTAAAACTACTGGGCAACGAACCCATTCTCAAAGAACTCTCTTTTATGGGTCTCAATTTTTCAACTATCTCCTTCTTGCTTCGTTCCTGAACCTCCGTCACGGGTTTAAATATTTTTTGTGGTTTCGCGTCTCAATTCCATCTCTCCAAGTCGTCTGCTTCTGTCAGCCGATTGAATACTCTTCTTAGCACGTTCATATTCGTTTAAAAGTTGATCTCTATGCTTGGAATCTGTGATGTGTAAAAACATTTTTTCGTTTTCTAAATTTATTAATATTTCCTTTAGAGTATGCTAACGTGAGTTATTTATTATTCTCAAAATTAAATTATAATTATTTTTATGTTTTAAGTTTTGAGTAAATAAAAATATTCTGTCTTTAATATAATAACTAAAACCAGTTGAGAAAAAACATTTTACAAAATGAAACCTCGATAAATAGTTAAAAAATATTAAAATAACATCCGTTTCAAAGGTGTTAAAAATCAGAAAGAACATGAATAATTAAAATCTCGAATAAAAACATGTCAGTAAATGCAACGCTTTTCAAAAAAAATGACATCAATTAATCTTTTGAACTGTTTCCGCTTTCATCCATAGAATAGTTTTTCAGTTAAACGATTTAACTGACAATTGACTCATCTGAATGAAAAACCCGTAATACATTTCGAGCGTGACAAATGGCGTTCTCAGTAAGTTTATACATTAAATATCACTTTGACATGCGACCTGCTTGTCAGTTTGATAAAACAGACTGATGATTGTAGACTGACACCCGAATGGAATGGTTTAACGCGCCGAAGGCTCGCAGGGATGGTATGGGGAACAAGCCCCTTTCGACCCTCAGTGACTGGACAATAAAATCCACAGTGCTTCCTTCGTGAATAATTATATTCGCGTGTCAGAACGAGCTTCATCGCAGAGTAACTCAATGTAATGATACACATTATTTTGATAAAATTTATTATTATTTTACATTTGGATTCACGTAGATTTCTTCTCACCTTTTTTCATGTGGCCGATCCTGGAGGATCTTCACCAATGATGATTGTAGCGTGCAGGAGCTCTATTTATTCTGTACAAATAGAAATACCCATCGTGAGATTTTCCAAAAAAACTTATTTTTTTCTGTTGAGTTTGGAAAAATCCACTATGGGTATCCCCACTTACGTCAGAAGTGGGGATACCCATAGTGGATTTTCCAAAAAACTCAGTTTTTTCTGTTGAGTTCGGAAAAATCCGATATGGATATCCCCACTTACGTCAGAAGTGGGGATACCCATAGTCGATTTTTCTAAAAAACTCGGGTTTTTTCTGTTGAGTTTGGAAAAATCCACTATGGGTATCCCCACTTACGTCAGAAGTGGGGATACCCATAGTGGATTTTTCCAAACTGGTTTTTTTCTGTTCAGTTTGGAAAAAAAATCCTCGGTGTCCCAGAAACGGCAAACCGTTTTTTTTCCATGTACCGGAGGCCCAAATCGATTTTAAAAAAAATCCTCGATGAATAACTGCACTTTACGCTCACTTTTCACCGTTGGCGAACGTCGAGAAAACGTTTTGAGGTCGATTTGTCCTGTCCTAGAATCGGCAAATGGGGTTTCGCCGATCGGATCGCACTTTAACCGTTCGAACAACCGTTGGAGAACGTCGGTGTCCCAGAATCGGCAAACAGCTTTTTGATGATGTCCTAGAATCGGCAAAACGTTTTATGCTCGCGTTCACCAACGATAGATCGAAGGTCTGATCCGCGATGGGAACGTCGAGAAAAATTTTTAAATTTACATTTTCTTCAAATTTCTTACATTTTTTCACTTCTGAGTGATGTGTCGAATCTACACGTTCGCCAAAGGGTGTTTGAATGGTTAAAAGTGCGATCTGTGAGCCTCAAAACCAACTGCCGATTCTGGGACACCATGAAAAACGACATTTTTGTACACGTGTACACGATTTAACACTGAATCCCTATGACGGTAAACGTACATGTACGTGTACTTGTACATGTACTGGAAAAGTGTCCCAGAATCGGCCATTACCACCTGCTCACCTTAATACCAATGTCAAACGAAGGCTCAACGCCCAACGTCAAACTAACTTCATGAAGCTAGTTAGATACTCCCGTGTTTTCCAGATCCGTAGGATCGAATTCAAGTTGGCGCAAACCAAATCAGAAACGACTGTACTCATTCTGATTCCGTATCATATAGACGATCCGTTTCCGGGAACGCAACGGTCTATTATAAAAGGCGCATGAATACATTCTATGTGCGTTTCAGTGATCAACTCAGCTGATCGCTTACAAAACAAAACAACATTCCTTACAATTAGCGGCAGAACTATTAATAGCCATTGACCCCTCCCCCCCCCCCCCACAATAAATAGAAGCTGCGCAATTAAATATTACACACTTGTTAAATCAAGCGTATCATCAAAGGAAGTGACATTGAGAGTGAATAATTTTACAACGCAACTTTGAAAATTTGCGGTGACCGCTTTACTCATTGTTTGTTAAAGTGCGCAACAGTATTGTTCCATACAATGTAGTTTTTTAAAACTTATCACCCAACAATGTGTCCCAAAACTTATTAATAATTTAAGATTTAATCTGTTTATGTGACAGAATTGTTAGATAAATGAATTATCATGATAATGTACATGTTGTGTGATTTGTACCATATTCGAGGTGGTGTCCAGAATGGGATCTCAACGAGCAGGCTTTGCCGGCGAGTTGAGATCCCATTCTGGACACCACCGAGAATATATATATATATACTGTATATACTGTATCTGTACTTGATAACAGTAGAACTGTGGATGGAGCTTCTTCTTCGGTTCAGATTCTGTATCTTTTCAATTTTACGAGATGGTCACCATTCCATTCGCCATTTTTTAGGACCATTATTAATTAGAGGTTATTTCTTTGTTAGTTTAGTTTCATATCCTCCGAGATATCAGTCCGCGATAACTTCATATAAGCCTGAGACCGTCTTCCATAATATGATGCCATGATTAGATCCCCCAAGTGATGTATAACCTGAAATACTTCATGTCCTCACCCAGATACAGTAGGCCTCCGTGGACTGGTCACTTTCCACGGGTGGGAAATATTTCCACGGGCGCATTAATATTAAATTCCAAACACTAATTATAGCAATAATCATAAAAAAAAATTAACTAATAAAACACCGGGTTTTAAACAGCGGGTAGAACCCGGTGCTTCCTGAATTAAAATTTTGTTGATGATTTTTATTACATGGTAAACGCATGCGTGGACATCACTGCCCACGCGTGGATTACGACAAGCTCACGGCGACTGTATTGTATTTGAGGGCACTTACAACATGATTAGCATTCATGCTGACCCGAAATATTTTTGGTGCCAAGTGGAATTTCTGTCCGGTTCCAAATGAATTTGTTTAGGGTCAAATGAAACTTTTAACACCAAATGGAATCTGATGTACATGAGAACAAATTAACCATGTATCGTCCTTTGAGTGCAACAAAGGACTATCTTCCTTTGAATGCAACAAGGGCTAGAGCATTGCAGACGGTGCCTTGTAGCACTCGGTGTGCGATATTTTAATTTAGTATTTCATACAGTATGGCCACCGTGGACGGGTCACTTTCCGCGAGGTGGTCAATATCTCCACGCCAGCAATAACGTTAGATTATATAAACTAATTATCATCATTATTGATTATCAAGGTTATTATAATCATCAAAAATTAATTAACGAAGCACGGGATACAACCCGGTGCTTCATTAATTAAAATTTTGCTGCTGAGGATTTTTAATACCGGGTAACGCATGTGTGGACATCACTGCCCACGTGTGGATTACGTCCAGTCTGTAGTTTTTGTAAGTATTTCAGTTGCAAAAAAGCACGAATGATAAAAATATAAGTAATAAAAAAGTAAAAGGCTATTATTAACAATCATACCATGATTACCTTTTCTACTATACATGAAAAGCCTATGACATAAATTTTAAGCTTTTCACACAAACCGTGGTTAACACGCCAGCAATGGGTTTTTCAACAGTTAAAATTTAGACCTACAGTGGAACTACATCCAAGTTGACTTTTGGTTACATCGACCTGAATGCAAACGTGTCTAAATTGAAATGAAAGCGGCAACTATTTATTACGTTTTTAAATGAATTTACCTCATAAGACACAAAAATCAACAAACACGCACTGTCTCATGTTAATGAAGTATCCATAACTCGAAAGAGAATGTTATATATACTACTCAAAGTGGGCTAATCACCAAATATTTGACACATCATTGTGAAATTTGCTTGTGACATATTTGCGATATTTTTGGTGGATATGATTGAGGAATGTATTCAGATGGTCCCTAGTGTTTACATGAGCTCTCTTGACAGATTTTTCGTGACAGTCATAGAAAGCAAGTACCCCTTGATTTTCATGATGTTTTCGTGTACTGACTACATGTACATGACATGTGTAGAGTATTTAATTTTCATTTTAACACAAACCCTTGTGATTTAATGATTGAATATGGCAAATTCAAATGTAAGAAGACATTTGTCTGAAGCAGAAATGTGGCGGGCTGTAGAGATGGTGGAGTAAGGGGCTACCCATCGTCGTCAGGTTGGTGAAGCCCTTGGTGTGCACCATACGGTGATCACCAGAGCCTGGGCAAGATTTCAGCAGTATGGCACACCAGTAAGACGACATGGTGGTGGCAGAGACAGGGCAACATCTGCAACTGAAGACCGGTTTTTGATCATTCAAGCTTGTAGGGACCGATTTGCCACAGCAACCCAGCTTCGCAGTGACCTTCAGAATGCATCAGGGGTAAAGGTTGCACGAAGGTGGTATCCGATCGAGAAGACCATGTATTCGCCTTCCGCTGTCCCAGAACTACCGCCATGCACGATATGAATGGGCCATGGACCACGTTGGATGGACCAGAGAAGATTGGCGACCTGTCCTTTTTACAGATGAGTCAAGGTACTGCCTAGACCACACAGATAGGCGTTCTAGGATATGGAGAAGACCAGGAGAGCGATTCTATGCAGCCAACATTGCTGAGCATGACCGCCATGGTGGAGGGTCAAACATGGTCTGGGGCGGCATCAGCTGGGATTGACGCACAAAGCTATGTGTCCTTGAACGTGGTACATTGACTGCACAACGGTATATTGATGAGATCCTGGATGTCCACGTCAGATTGTATGCAGGTGCAGTGGGTGATAGATTCACTCTGACGGACTATAATGCCCGTCCTCATGTTGCCCATGCTGTCGGGGAGTACCGACAGAGGGAGGAGATTGAGCGTATGGACTGGCCAGCAAGATCCCATGACCTCAATCAAATCGAACATGTCTGGAATGAGTTGCAGCTTGCAAGTTCAGCCCGTCCAGTCCTGCCAAGAAGTGTCCAGGAGCTTGGTGCCATGCCAGTCCAAGAATGAAACAACATTCCACAAAGGAGCACCAGGAACCTGATTGGGAGCATGAGAAGGCGTTGTCAAGCTGTAATTAACAGTAATGGGTCTCATACTCGATACTGAAGTCATACCAGTTTGCTCCGTCAACTTTTGGCATATTGAAAAATTTCCTTTTTTACCAGTAATATCCCTTTTCCATGGTTACCGTATTCAAAAGCTAAAAAATAATGTCAAACACAAATAAAATCTTAATTTCTGTACTTAAATCATTAAAGATATAACTAAATTGAAAATATATACACTTTTCACTACAATATTTCTTCTAAAAGGTAAAACAGGTAGTTGGATGTACTTGGTGTTTAGCAAACTTTGAGTAGTATATTATGCTATTAAAATGGAAAAGGCCCCGTCATTTGCCCGTTTCTTTTTTTCCTTTTCGTTTCGTTGATACAATTGACAGCGGAAGTACCGCCCACCGGTGCTCGTACAAACAAAAACAGACTCGCACGTTTTTATGTCTGCTGTTCAGTAAAATCGAGGAAAAAAAATAACGACTCTTAATAAACTGGCGATTATGGTATAAATAAAATATACCCAAAGTAGCTTGGTGTACCAAATGTTCACCACTCGTGGTGAACATTTGGTACACCAAGCTACTATGGGTATATTCCATATCAACAAAATAATTTCTGATTATTGTTTACTCACTGTTTATTCGAATATGTTATAGTTCAGCGACTCGTGCTAATTCACACACGGAAGTACGCTTCCGACATATTTCCACCCCAAAGACACACATCAACGCAAGATGTTCTCAGCGCGACCTCATGTATTGAACATCCCGTCACAGGAAAATATACAGGTTGTAAAAGTTATTATAGCCCCTCCTTAGTTTTTGTTATTTTATTCAGCATGAGTTGTTCTTGGGTTTCTGCCAGTGGAGAGTTTATAGCTACGAGGGCAGTCAACCCCCTCCTAGCACGATTGGATAAGCTTGTACAAGAAGAACTGTGTAAATTTGGGTTTAACCCCGGGAACGGAAATTCGCGGGTTCCCGGTTCCGAAAGCTGGCCACGATACCCTGGGAAATCTATAGCAGGGAACCGGGAATCGCCTTTCGCACTGGTTGTGTGTTGAACTAAAGGTTTTTAAATTGAAAAACTGACTCAACGTAACATTGTAAGATTTCGTCAGCCTTCGCACCTGAACATTTTATAATCATACTTCTTGAAGAACCCTTTTCACCAAATCACTGTAGTTCTCAAATTGTTCCGGAGGACACCTCTCTTCAGCCGCAAGATCTTCATTAGCTGCAAAGTTCAGACTCGTCTTCATTTTCAGAATTACTTGTATCACTCACTATTCACTACCTCTTTCAAACTCAACTCCTCTCCTTCTTCATGCCGTCACCGGTCTCGTCTGCTTCAAAAGAGGAGTCTGGTGACGGCAATGATGATGGAGTTGAAGTCAGGAGTCAGCGGTAATAAAACGAGCGATTCTGAAAATGAAGACGAGTTGAAAGTGGGTTTGGATTTTCACACGTCTCATATGAAAAGAACTTTTCCGGATGGAGACGACAGATTGCCAATAAAATATGTCTAATTTAACGAAACTAAATGCATCTTGTTACGCTCGTTAATTTACTGGATCCTACCCGGGAGATTTCCTGGTTCCCGGTTCTGAGTGTAATTTCATTCCCGTTCCCGCTACTATAGACAACCGGGATTATATTAAACCCCAGTGTAAATATGAACGCGTTAATGCAATGGCAGGTTAACGAGGTTATTATGACGCTGACCAGAATCCCAAATTTTAGTCTCTATTTTTGATGTGCACATAATAGGTTACATTTATAACCATTACTTCATTATTACTTTTATTAAAAAGATGATACAAGAAGAGATTACACTGCAATGACCTTTGAATAATAACATGCATCGAACTCATGACAGGCGTTATTTGGTCATTGCATTTTGCTGTGACTTACTACATCTGTTAAAGTTTACTCTAAATATCGCAGCACACTTCAAAAGAGAAAAATGGCCAGGCTCATTAGAGATGTACACATTTTCAAAATTAATCTCGGTGGTTAGTTACTTGATAGAGAAAGATTGAATATAAAGTGAACAGGAATGGCAACATCCTATGCTGTTCTTAATCCCTAAGGGAATTGTTAAGATTAGTCCCTTAGGGATTGGTGCAACGGAAATTAGCGCTCTATTAATGTTATAAGAAAAAAGGTGCGTGTCTCTAAATTGTGGAAGTCGATGGAACTGCAGGTACCCTGAATTAGCACGGTATTTAGGGACCAACACCCTAATTTTAGCAGTAAGCAAGCACTTCATAGGATTCACATGGACAAGTCTGAATAGCCAAATAATGGATAAATTTCGACGCCATGATCTCTGAGAGAAAGATTTCAGTTAGGTATCTAGCAGAGATGTACAACCGTCTCTGTGGGCGTCTGTCCGTATGAACATTTTCGTCTTTTGGTGAAGGAGTAGATAAACAAATTTTGTTTTTTCCTGTGGTATTCAGATAGACTAGCATTGAGATTTTCCACAGAACATGGATTCTGCACGCATTTTACGGCCAGAGTTATTACCTTTGTTAGAATAGGAACTTGCAAGGGGAACAGCGTGATGGTTGTTTGGTTGTGTTCACATGCACATCATCGATCATTTTTGTCCATCTGTCTTTACCTTTTAGCTAATAGCTTGAATACTAAACATCCAGCATATGTTTAATGGGGGATGGAGTCTGAATACAGGAAAGTCCCTCTTGATTCCCCAGTATTCTGACCAACCAATATGTACAGCTCACTCACTCACTCACTCACTCACTCACACTCACTCACTCACTCACTCACTCACTCACTCACTCACTCACTCACTCACTCACTCACTCACTCACTCACTCACTCACTCACTCACTCACTCACTCACTCACTCACTCACTCACTCACTCACTCACTCACTCACTCACTCACTCACTCACTCACGCACGCACGCACGCACGCACGCACGCACGCACGCACGCACGCACGCACGCACGCACGCACGCACGCACGCACGCACGCACGCACTCACTCACTCACTCACTCACTCACTCACTCACTCACTCACACGCCCGCTCGCCCGCTCGCTCGCTCGCTCGCATGCACACACATTCACTCACTAACTCACTCACTCACTCACTCACTCACTCACTCACTCACTCACTCACTCACTCACTCACTCACTCACTCACTCACTCACTCACTCACTCACTCACTCACTCACTCACTCACTCACTCAAATCACCCACCCACCCATACACACACACATTCACTCACTCACTCACTCACTCACTCACTCGATGAGCTCGTTCCAATGAGGTGGCAAAAGTTATATTTTTGAGACCATAAAATGAAAGATATTGAAAATTGAATGGTAACTTTTGTGAACAGCGCTTGCCAGTTTTGGTCGTTACGTTAGGTAAAGCATTAATAATATCCTGCACTCAAACACCCCCAAACAGTGGGCAATCGAATAGTCCATAACAGCCTCGAATTCATCGAACTAGACTGATGGTTTGAGAGCTTGTGATTTCGTGTCAGAGGGGTGGTCTACATGACTGAGAGCAGAATGACTCACCTGCATTTTTCACTGATGTTTGAGCCCAAGCAAACTAAGTCGGTTCTTCTTGAGTAACACGTTCGTCGGATATTTATGCCTTACATTCCCGATAGGTCTGATGTCTACTGGTAGGCCCACATGTCAGCAGATACTTTATGTATCCCTTGGAACCCTTGTTTCCTGGAATGGTATCGCCTTTATGTACACTACAATGGGGTGGGTGAATCCAATATAAGTATACAGGGAGGGTAGAATAATTACTGCAACCGACCGGCTGCATACTGCTGTTATTATTTTATCGTCAATGCCCCATTGAAGATATAGACAATAAACATATAGTGTGTTTTTATATCTGTGTTATACAACGAGTTGAAATATGGTTTATTTTTTCGAGGCTTTGCCGAGAAAAAATAAACCATATTTCAACGAGTTGTATAACACAGATATAAAAACACACTATATGTTTATTGTTTTTATCTGATAACAAACAGACACCCGTCTCGTGCGTCTACCCGACTTATATATGCTTCCCACGGGCCTCCAAAGAAAACCAGTCTACGAGACAAAAGAAATAGGACAAGATGCATAGAGTTGTGTCCCTTACATTACAAAATCGATGACGGCGATTGTAAAGTGCGATTGCACTTCTTGCATCATGTAACTGCGCTGGAACAAAATAAATTTCAACTATTTTATTAACAGTAACAAAACGGTGTTTCAGTAGAGTTATTCTTTTTTTGACATAGTTTCAGTTTTCTTCCGTGTTTTATGCTGTAGTCCCAATATAACAAATAATTTTGCGTTTGTTTACAATTTTTACGAAGTCTTTTTTTTCAGGTAGAGCAGACGAACTTTTAATTAGCGCAGTTCCGCGAGTACTTTTGATCGAGGCCGTGACTATAAATAGTTCGCAGTCGCCGCATACTAATTACTATTAACATTCAAGTAATTTCTACAATGTTTTGAAGCAAAATTTTAGGTTGCCTTTATTGAAGCAAAATAAATAAGAAATGACACCATCAGAGGATTTTGACAAAGTGCAATAAGCGTACAATTAAAACCTGCCCTGTGATATAACGATGTTTCATGAATGAATGAATGAAAATGGAATTGAAAAAGGTCAGAGGTCGTTCGCATAAATTATAATTATATACAACACCCGTTGTATATACTTCAAGTATATACAACGGTTGTTATACTCTATGGTTATCAGATAAAAAATAATAACAGCAGTCTGCAGCCTGCTAATAAGTCAAAAATGGGACGTAATTATGCCTTGGACAGACAAATCGGTCTTGCCAGTGCAAAGGGTTAAACATATTTTAATTACTTCAAAGTAGCCTGAGACTGATGAACAGGCTAGCACCTATTTTAACATCTTTCCCAAACAAAGACTGATTAATAATATATGTTAACATGTGTGCAGGTTTGGGTCAGGTGTGTTCTTATTTGCAGTCACGTGTCTTTTATAAACTGACGTGAATCAAATGGACTGCTCAGCTGGAATCACGACGTATGGTGACCTGCTAACATCATTCTGGCAAGATGGGTTTTATGAGGTTTGTTTCTATGAGAAGCATCAGTAGATTAGGCCTAAAAAGTTAAAAATCTGTTTCTCTGGTCCTCCTGTATGATCTTTTTGAATGCCGCTTGTTCTATTTTTATAACCAATGCAAACTTAAAAAATAAAAGTTAAATGGTTTATATCTGATATTTTTCAAAAGTTAATAAAACTGATTGATTTGTCCCTTGAGTGCATCAAGGCTTTGTAATGCTTTAGCAATAGAAATACACCACCACCCATGCTATTTTGTAGAGTATGAGCCCTAAAACATAAAACAAACCAAGAACATGAACTTTTGATGGAAAATAAATACAAAAATAAAATAAAAAAAACGCGTACCCACATGCAATTTTATAAAATATATGGCTTGAGAAACAGAAGATGTTTGGCTTTTGCGAACATCTGGCAATGGAGAATATTTTTGCATGGTGAATGATGCAATTTAGGGTCACCAGACATTATTCTTCAACACTCCACTCCTCTCTAAGAAGATATTTCATATCACGTTGAAGTAGCATTTGTTGGCAAGACGTGTTGCTTCCAAGAGTTGCTCCAACATTTGGCCCGTGTATCGAGGGTGTAGGGAGCATTGCGAACTTGGGGGCATATACATAGAAGAAGACCCATCCACTGATATCAGTGGTGGCACGTATGCGTTAGTGGCGTGGTACATATAGGAGTTCAAAATATAAAGCTACAAATCAAAATTTTAAAAATAGATTATTCCCTGTATAACATCATACTTACAATATTTTAAAACAACAACGAAAATAATCTCTTTGGGAACCTACTATTTTTAAACTCCCAGTGCAAAATCTGGTGTTGAAACTGTTGCCCGAAAAACAGCAGGTTAATAACCGGTTACTGAGGTGTAAACCTGATTTATTCCGACAGTGATGGCTTATGTCCCGACTGACTAATATCCCAACCCTTTTTAGGTACCACAGTTTTTAAAAAAATAAATTAAATTTCCCATTTTTCGGAAAAAACTTTTTCCAACGAACCGGTTCTACTGATATCCATATTTTAAAATGCAAATGAATCCTTGTAGTGAGGTATATTAATGGGTAGAGAAATTATGATTTTATCGAGACCGTTGTACGGTATTTTAGGCTGTGATAGGCTTATTTTGGTCAAATTCCTGGCCGTTTTTTTACCACTATGTTATGCATGCCTCGCCGAACATTTGTCAATCAAGATTATAGCTATTAAACTGAAGACTTCCTGGAAATTATTAAGCACTTCTTTTTAAGTAACACGTGCCGTATAGATACTCCAAATTGGTCCTGTGGGATCCGAAACGGGTACTACAGACCCCACTTTTATGACCAACTCTGAGTGTGACGCAAGTTCAAGTATCAGATCTAATCCAGACAAAAATTACCCAAGTGGAAGAATTAAGCCCCCCCCCCCCTTAACGATGTTTTTGATTGGTTGCAAAGGCTGTAAAACTGTTGTTTACAGTATCAATAGCAATTTGTATTTCATAGCAAAATGCATTAGCCTCAAATGGCTGGCCTTACGATTTTTTTATCCGTCAATCTGGCGCATAACGCTGCGTAAAAAATCGGCTGAATCTACTTGTCAGGATTTCCCATACTGTGTCGTGACATAACCCCCCCCCCCCCCCCCCCCACACACACACACCACGATGACTTATATTTATAAAACAATAAACAGACGTGTAATCGAAAGGGAGTGATCGAACGACAACGTTTACCGTCAATCGCTTCATAGTGCACACCCACGCAGTGGCGTGTGCGCACATAGGTAATGGGTACGTGTCCATGATTTTATAATTTTTCTATATACCATGCAACAGAGTTTGGGGTGCCATCTGGCGGCGTGGCTCTCCCACTGGCAAAAAAACCCAGAATCATTGTAAGGGATACTTAATTGTTTTGGGCCTGTCAAAGGACATTATGTAAAATATATTGTTGCAGAATGCTGGAAACTATGATAAATAATCAAGGAATGAAGTTACTTTCGAAGTTAGGTAGTTGTTGGCGAGTTAGGTATTGTTTGAAAGTTCGAAGTGCCAATGCCGTCCGTTGCCGGTTTCGTCAGATTTAAAGCCCACTTTCAATTTTAATTGAGAACGTACACTTCACAAATTGTTGACAACGAATAAAAAATAAAACAAGTGATTTATTGACACTTTTAGTGAGCCTTTTTCATTTGTGGGGAACTTAGCGCGATTTCCTTAGAAACAGCCGGAGTTCGGATGAATTCAAGTTATGTTGACGTAAGGTCTGGGGAAATCTTTGTTCTCAAAACACGGGCATGCAGTCTTGTTGTAAAATTTTACAGAAACAGACATGAACGCGAACAGCGATACCTATTCATTTATTTCCTAGATTTTTCTTCACAAGTTCACTAGATCCAGTCTATGAGTATGAACTATTTTTACCAATGATACAATACAATGTCAGTTTAAGACTGTCAGAATTACAGTGTTGTGTAGAGGCCAGCCAATTTTGTGATCCGACGTGTTTTCCTGAAGACTAAATACCAGAATCACTCGGAATTCCCATTTAAATTACATGCACACTTCCTCTGTGTTTTGGTAAACAATGTTTTAATTCCTGGATGCTTTATGCATTGCAACCAGAATAGAACTGAATTCATCTTCAAACTTGTCAATGTCGCCCTCCTCGTCCGCCCAACATCTGGAGGTGGGGATTCTGATATTTAGACGAAGTTGAGTATGTTTCTCCAAAAATGGCAAAAAACGTTTGGAAAGCCTAAATACCAACCTCCCCAGAACCGACCTCTAAATAATATTTGGCACTGCACTACAGAATCAATAATTGATGGTTTCAGGCATTTTAATGGTGCTATGAGATAACAACATATGACCTGCACTGTCTTGCTGTTGAAAAAATATTCAAAAAATCAATGTGTAATGTTTTATCAGAGACACACCATACCAATGACTCAAAGTGCCTTAATTAAGAAATGTGAGGGATTTAAAAATTTTTTTTTTTTTTACAAATATTGCAAAATATTCATCAAATACAATGTGAAATATCTTAAGAAGCCAGAATGTGATTTAACCCTTTACCTAACGTAACGGCCAAAACCGGCCAGTGCTATTCTCAAAAATCGCCAATTAATTTTCATTATTTTTTTCATTTTTTGTCTCAAAAACATAGGTTATGACCCCTCGTTGGAACGAGCTCGTCGAGCTCGTTCCAACGAGGGGTCATAACCTATGCTTTTGAGACAAAAAATGAAAAACATCAGTTATTCAAGAATTATTTTTGAAAGTGTCATCTGCTTTTCAGGTTAGGTAAAGGGTTAAAAACTATCAGAAATGTGAAATTTAATATCATAAGAGGTTTGTTTTGTGTCATCATCAATTAATTTATGAATTATATCATAATTTGTGATGAAAGTGGGTATGCTGGGGGTCTAGGGGACACATTCAGGGCTATATTTTACCACATCAATATGTAGAAGAAAATTTGACATCATTTGTTAGGATAAAATGGCACTGTCTATTGATATTGGTGATTTATATAGCTGCAACACCAGTTTTTAAATAAACATTGACATTCATTTTGTTTTGTGTGGAGGGGTGGGTGGGTGGTGAACACCGCTCTTTCTCTTGCAGTATGGTTAAATGAGACAGATTTTTCCCCAAACTATTGTCTGCTGATGCAGATTTTAGTTTTATTTTGGGATTGGGGTAGTTTTTTAAAGAAAGCAGTGAATTCTCATGCAGAAATGACTCTTTTATCAAATAAAAGAGACAAAATGTATCTTTGGAAGGATTAGAATGTAGGTTAAAATCCCCCCTACAAAAAATACCCCCAAACATTTTTACACACTTAGCAAAAATTCCTCCCACAGTTTTTGAGAAGGACCACATTCTCTCACATTATTTTAAGAGCAGTACAAAAATCCCCCTCCCGGCCTCTTACACCAAAAGGTTAAAAGGCAGTCCAAAAGGATTTAAAAACTCATGCATTTAATTTGTAAATTACATAAACACTCATCACTATTTACAAAAAAACATGCCTCAATAACTATTTATCAACACAGTTATTTAGTTATTGGGGTTAACTCCACACAAGCAAAGTTAGCATTGATTGAAGCGACAAGTGCTCGGCCTCAAGTGATAAAAAAATGCTTTGTACATTTTTGTATGGCTTTAAATATACATGTACTTCTAAAAAATTAGGGGGTGGGGGGATTTTTGTTCACCAGAAATTATGAAGGGAGGAACAAGGTGGGGGAGGGGAGGATTTTTGCGCATTGTGTGAAAATGATTGTGGGGGGGGGGGATTTTTGCGCATTGTGTGAAAATGATTGGGGGGGGAGGGTAATTTTTGTCAGGGAAAAGTTTTGTAGGTTACCCTTCGAAAGGTTGGGGTTTGATTATAGGAAATAAGTAAATGTACATTGTAAATGTACATGTATTTTGGCTTCCAACACTGATTTAATTATATTTTTTTGGATATTACACATATTTCACTTTTAAATGTTCATTCGAGAACCACAGACTGAATAATACTGTTTTATTTTTGGAAAAGTTATATTTTTGTCACAGTCGGCAATAAAGGCCATATATTGCCAAAATAATGCAGTTAAATGCATCTTGAGCAAGTGTGGCATCCAGAACTGAGAAGCACACTATAACCTATGACAAATACATGTACACATGTAACTACAGTGTACCTTTTTTACCCTATTAACACATCTAAAGAAACCATGCTTTCCCCTCATTGTACTTGTGATAGAGGGGATTCCAATTATATTCCAATCCTCTCCCAAATCACCATCCAAACATTTAGCCAGAAAACCCATACTTCACTTGTATTCGCTGAACAAGCTCATTCCAATAAGGGGAGCATAAGCTATGTTTTTGATGCCAAAAAATGCACAAAAAAATAAACATTAAATGGCAATTTTGGTGAATGGTGCTAGCCGGTTTTGGCCATTACATTTTGGCCATTACATTGAGTGAATGATTAATAGAAGCTTTCTCCATATTATGATGTTAACCCTTTACCTTACATGAAAAGAAGACAGCACTTTTGAATAACTAATTTCTTTTCATTTTTTTGCGTCAAAAACATAGTTATGGCCCCCCCACTGGATTGAGCTGAACGAGCTCATTCCCATGAGGGGTCATAAGCTATGTTTTTAGTGCAAAAATAATGAACATTGAATGGCAGTTTCGGTGAATGGTGCTAGCCTGTTTTGGCCATTACATTGAGTGAGTGATTAAAAATGTTAAAAAAAAATTTCTTCATTCACAGAGTATTTTGGAACATAAATTTGGGGAAAGGGGGTGGGGGTACAGTGGGAAAAGTAACAAACTTGCAAATGTGAATGAATGGCTTCTGTGCACAGCTGCTAATATTGTAGTCTGATACCAGTGCTGTCAGGGTCCCCATGTTATAGCACAAAACTGCATTGACAATTGTCCCTCTACCACCCATACTAAACCCTTCAGCTGATGAGAAAGTTAACAGCATGCACTCTCAGTTTCCTATGATTTGCTTTAGTACTGCAGCAGTCAGGGTCCACTGAGTTTTTTTCTTTTTTGACAACCCTGTCCTGGCTCTTCTCCCTATATTTTTCATTGTACATGTATGTCAGTCAGTATTCCTATGTACATGTAGAATGTCACTTTCAAAGTATGTGATTGCATGTCTGTCTGTCCATCATACCATTCCTATGTACATGTAGACTGTCTCTTTCAAGATATGTGATTGCATGTCTGTCTGTCCATCATGCAAAGTGTTGGTTTGTTTCCATTTGCACAGTTCTACATTTTCAATGACTGGCAATTGACCCCCCCCCCCCCCCCACATACACACACCCATACACAAATATTTTAAACATTAAAGAGCACTACATTCCTGAAGCAAATATCTGAGTCATCCTCACTGGATACTAGGCATCCATGTATTTTTCCTAATTTCACCCTTTTTATCAGAATGGGTGCCTGCAGGGATTAAATCCAAGGTTGTAAACGAGCTCTTGTGGGTACATGTACTTGCGGGACATGCACGTCACTACAGAATCAATATTTGATGGTTTTAGGCATTTTAACAGTGCTATGCTATAACATAGGAGCAGTGCTCAGCTGGTCATGCTGTTGGAAAAAATCAGTGTTTAATGTTGTGTCAGTGCCACACCAATGACTCTAGGTGTCTTAACTGAGAAAGTGAGGCTTTTTTCACAAGAATGGCAAAACATTCATCAGTCGCAATGTGAAATATCTTCAGAAGCCAGAATGTGATTTAGAAATTATCACAAATGGGAAATTTAATATCACAAGAGGTTTGTTATATGTCAACATCCATTAATTTATGAATTTTATCATAGTTTTTGATAAAAAGGGACATACTAGGGGGACACCTTCAAGGCTATATTTTGCCACATCAGTATGTTGAAGAAAATTTGACATCAGTTGTTAGGACAAAATGGTACTGTCTATTGGTATTGGTGAATTATATACATGTAGTTGCAACCCCAAATTTTTCAATCAAAATTGACATTTATATGGTTTCATGGGGTTGGAACACCACTCTTTGTCTTGCTGTATGGTTAAAAGAGACAATTTTTTCCTCAAAGTATTACATGCTGATGCAGATTTTAGTTTTATTTGGAGATTGGGTTAGTTTTCAAAAAAATCTACATGAATTCCTTTAGGTAACAGAGCAAAGCAGAGTAGAAAAATGTATTGGAATGGAGACAACAGCAGTTTTTAAGCCATTTGACACAGTTTGGACAGTTTTCTTTAAAAGAACAAATTTCCCATGTTTTTGACTCAGTGGAAGCCAAAAGTTGAATTCTCATGCAGAAATGACTCTTTTGTCACAAAGAGGTAAAATGTATCTTTGATAGGATTGGGGTTGATTAAGGAAATACATAATTTGGCTTCCGAACCTGATTTAATTATTATTTTGAGAGATTATTTCACATTTAAAAATCCATTGGGGTACCACACACCTTACAATACTTTTTTATTGTTTTGAAAAGTATGTTTTTGTCATCATCAGCAATAAGGGCTATATATTGCAAGCAAATTCACATCTTGAGCAATTGTAGCCTCCAGTGGCACACTACAGCCCCCAGCAAATTCCAAATAACAACCTATTTTACCCCACATGTACACATGTATTGATAAATGTAATTAAACCATGGTTCCCCATCATAGTACAGGGGCAGAGGGGGGTGCCAATCTTCCAACCCCTTCCAAATCACCATTCAAACCCACAGCCAGAAAACCCATATTGCACTTTTATTTACTGGCATGTAGCTGTTTGCCTGAATTATGCTGTTAACCCTTTACTTACATGTAACATGGAAAGCTGATTACCCTTGCCCACAAACTTACTAATTTTTTGTGTCAAAAACATGACTTTTTACACCATTGGAATGACCTCATTCCAATGAGGGGTCATAAGCTATGTGTTTGACACAAAAAAAACGAGAAAATAATGAACATGGAATGGCAATACTTGTGAATAGCACCAGCAGCTTTTGACCATTATATTTGGTAAAAGGTTAAAAAGTGTATTTTCCCTCTTATTTGATGCACAACCAACTGTTTTGGGGTCGGAAAAAGTTCTCTGAAGGGTTATACTTGACAAAGATATTTGAATCCCAAAATTAAAGAGATGCGATCAAATTTTGTTCAGATCGAGCATTGTTACAATTTCTCTTCTTCTGATCCAACAGTCAGAATGCTTTCATATTTGGTACACAACATCTCTAGGGAAGTCAGATTCAACTGTGGTCAAATCAAGAGCCTGGGCTAATATTTTGGGCTCTCTATGGGAGCCAGAATTGGCCATTTTTGCTGAAGAATTAAAAAGTTTGTATTCAGTACCCTCTAGAGGTGTGTAACTAAGATTAATCCATATAGGTTGTATCAAGGGCTTCGTAGGTGAGCTCTACATTTTACTTTATGATCAACCAAAGAAAAGGCATGATGCCCAGATTATTTTTGTCACTCCTGAGGGACTCAAGGATTGACAGTGTAGCCTACATATGGAGATGGCTTGCTTAATGTTGACTCATTCTTGGACTCTGTTTAAATTGTGTTCTGTTCAAGATGAGCGCTTCAGGCCCCGTGGGGCCTCTTGTTTCTTTTTTTTTACAAAAAATTGCAAATGATTCACCAAACACATGATGTGAAATGTCAGTCTTCAGAAGCCTGAATGTGATTTAAAAACGATCACAAGTAGGATATTTAATGTCACAAGTTGTTTGTTTTGTGTCAATATTAATTAATTTATGAATTATGTCACGTTTTTGATGAAGAGGGGTATACTGGGGGAGGGGGGGGGGTGTCACATTCATTGAGGGCTATTTTTTTTAAAATGTTACCACATCAGTGTAAATTTCCCATTTGTGATAGCTTTTTCGCAAGATGTTTGTTTTGTGTCAACATCAATTAATTTATGAATTATATCATAGTTTTTTATGAAAAGGGTGGGGGGGGGGGGTGGTCACATTCATTGAGGCCTATCTTTTACCACATCAGTATGTGGAAGAAAATTTGACATCAGTTGTTAGGATAAATGGCAGTGTCTGTATTGCTGAATAATATAGCTGCAACCCCAATTTTTTTAGAAACAAAATTGACGTTCACGTTTCGTGGGGTGGGGAGGGGAGTGGGGCACAATTTCTCTAATCTATTGGAGCAATGGACGCAAAATCAGTTTATTTAAGGGGTCGTCCAACCTAACTTTGGTCAATTTTTTGACATTTTTCCCAATGCCTCAGAAACAGATAAGAGAAGTAAGGAAAGGAAAATTATATATCAAATTAATGAGTAAAGTGCATAGAAAAGCCTACATATAATTTTTTTCAGGAAAAAAAGTGAATTTTATGATTTTGAAGAGGATTAATTTGCAAATGGCATAAGTAACGAACCGGTAAAACCACAAAATAATCGGTAATTCGAAAGCCTTGTCCTCAATATAATGATAACATACTACAGACTCGGAGAAAGCATTTTTTTGACACACACTCTGGTGGGTTTTGACGTTTGAATGTAATAACATCAACACAAATTTTTGATGTTCCGGATGTGGCCATGTTTCAACGATGTTTTTCCGGTCATGTGATTACGATGTGGTTCTTGCAGAAATACTCAATTTGGGCAATCGTAAGAATGCAAGGACGTGATCACGCCCTTCGTTTGTTCGAGACAATGTATGAGCGGATTTGCAAATAGGTGACAGCAAGTACTTGAGCTGTTAATGTCATAACTGCAAACTATGGTTCGAAATTCCCTCTCGTGTTTACAGGCCGTCTGAACTTTTTTGTTGACAAAAAATCTGAATTATTGCGCACTAGAAAGACAACATGAACCACTTGTAAAAAAAATAACCGAGTGTATAAAATCGAGACGATACACATAAAATAAGGCAATGTTCATAACAAAGTAAGCAGAATGCTTCAGAAACCACTTTTTCACGAAGTATATTCCAAGTGACCTGGAACTATATTGAGCGTGTTAATTTCCACCTGTCGCTGCGAAGTTATTTACTTCCTAGTAACCATGGAATTTGAAGGCGGGTATGTTTGATGTCTGCAAAGGACCGATTGAAGATGGGTTGAAAATGATGCATTCGTGCTTTTAAATAAGGTGCGCTTGGACGATGCTGAGAATTTAGTTTTTTCTTGCAACCAACCATAGTAATACAAGCGTCGATCAGTGTCTTTTATGATCGTTTTACACTGACAAATGTGACAAATCTCCTTCACCGGAAACCATCCCCCAATTTGCATATCACAATAAACATAACCGCTGTCACGGTCAATATTAGCTGCAATTGGCTTTTAAATAAATGAAATACACGAAATATTCGCAATTTCTTCATTATTCATGCCGATTTACTTTTTAATCAAACCACATGCGTTCAGTTTCGTTTGTCGGCATCAAACTGATATTGTTTGTGGTAATTAAATAGTACGAGAAGGCGAAGGAAGCCAAATATTTTCCATCATCTATTATTTAATTCAAATTGATAATTTCTTTTATTTTACTGAAATTATGAACTGATAAGGTGGGTGTGTTGCGATTGTTATGCCCCAGACCTGGAAGTTGGAAAATCAAAGGTGCATCTAGGGCCGTGCAGTGGTGACCCCTGTCCTCTTAATCTTAGTCTTACCCATTCATCATTACATGTTCCAACATTCCCCTTGTATCTCAACCATTGCTACTCCAATTTGAAGGATATTTGGTTTTGTGATCGAGCATCATGGGGAAACAATGCCTGTGTAGCTGCTGTAGCATGTGTTTCTTCCCACATTTTTTCAGAGTTGTGGTACTTTTTCACTCTTTTGAGTTAGAAAATTTTGTTTATAACTAGTTGATTTGTTACAATTTGTTGCAAAGTGCCTGCTAATACCCTCAATTGTATTGCTACAGAATTTTCTTGTGAAGATTTTGTTCCTATTACTTATCAAGCAACAACCTAATGAATATTCTGTATAAAGCCACCAATCTGATATTTGACACTTTTATCGGAGCTGTTTTGAAGGCTTATGGAACTCAAAATGTTGATTATGGCAGGACTTTTCTATTCACCCATTAATCAATAAATTAAGTGTTATAGTTGGAAGTAAGAAGCATGAAAGGTCCAGAACTAAAACTCAAAAAAGAATGTTTTGCAATGTAACATGATTTTTGCAGATACACTTATTTGGAGGTTTACCTGTCTGATAGTGTTTGGAACATGTGTGCCCAGGATCTTCAAAAAGAAAAAAAGAGTTAAACTTTGAGAAAAAAGGCATATGCCTTGAGTGCCGGAGGTAGAGTCATACAAGGAAGAGAGTTCCCCCCCCCCCCGAAATTTTTTGTGTCAAATGGAGCTCACTTGTCATCTTTTGGGGATTGCTTTGTGTACTGCGTTCTTGAAAAAAATATGTGAGACCCTCTGGATGTGCCCTTCTGATCTCAATATGTCAATAAGCCTCCTTGGGGAAAGTACATGCAATAATGGTTATGTAAGGTTGATTTGATGTGTTTTGAATAACAATGTACTTTTAAGTACTTTAGATGGTTTATTGCAGTGACAGGTTACAGTTATCCTTATTTCTTCTCCAACAGATATCATGAGTGTATTGGTGTCCAAGAGTTTAGTTAAACAAAGCTAATATACTTATTGATAAACCAGACAAATTTAACAATTTAATCACTATCAAATTGATGCATGGGATAAAAGGGGTTACAGTGCAAGGGGTTTGTAAATATATTTATTCATCTACAATGTATGACTTTGCAGTGCATTCTACATAGGAGAATATCATATTTTCTTTCCAAACCATTACAGTAACACATACATCTTGATATTGGGAGACACTCTTTTGTCCTTCCATACTTCTTCTGCTGGACTCCTTCAAGTTGACCTTTGTTGAACTCCCCAAATCAAAACATAAACAAAAGAAAATGTCTGCCTTCAATCAGTGAGCACTCCACTTATAACATTTGGTCTCAATCTTCATTACTTTCATGAATTAGGAAAAGATTTCTTCGAGTATGTACTTAAATGTTTATAGAATACAGCTGTTATTTTATTTTGAGGTATTTTATTGTAAAAATTTTGTTCTCTTACTTATGCCATAGCAGACTTTCAGGTGATGCTATTTACACATGGCAGCAGTTCCATGGCACATTTCAGTTTCCACATGTTCTATGTTTCATTCCAAGCATTTTGGTATATAATTTATTGGGGTTATTCATTTTGGGCCTTTTTTAGACTTGAAAGAAAATTACATGAAATTTGACCAAAGTTAGGTTGGACGTCCCCTTAAGGACGTGTGAAAGACATCAATAATTAGGCCACATTGAAACTCTTTTTTCAAATTTATTTCCCCTTCACCTTGTGTGAGGACAATAATAATTAATCTATGTGAATCATTGAATAAGCCAATTTCGAAACTGCCATCTTTGGACTTTAATCTATGCAAGGTCACAGGTCGCGAGGTGTAAACAGTGCGATTTCATTGCTAACAAAGCGTTTTCTTGGAATGTTTATACCTCGCGACCTGTGACCTTGCATAGATTAAAAGCCAAGATGGCAGTTTCGAAATTGGCTTATTGTGATCAATCACGAAACGAACGTCAACTCAACAACTCTATTTATAGAAATGATCCGCATCGCCGGTAGTTCTAAAATGAGTCCGCAGGTAGAAAAGGGACCGTAAGAGTCCGTAAGAGACCGCAAGTAAACTATGGGGGTTAATGTTCTGATATGAATGGTTTCTGATTGAAAACAGTATAAATAATACACATCCGAAGTTTGGTATCGATATTTCAACTTTAACCCCTAAAATTTTACTCTTAATGTATAGCGCGTTTTCAAACTTACGGACTCATTTTTCGCAAGACGGACCAAAGAGTCCGCAAATGAACTACTCGTCCTAAAAATATCAAATGAGCGGTTTCTGATTGAAAATAGTATAAATAATACATATCCGAAGTTTGGTGTTGATATTTCAACGTTAACCCCTGAATTTCACTATTAATGTACAGCGCGTTCACAAACTCATGGACTCATAGTGAAGGTTTTTGAAACATTCGACTGAAAATAGGAAACTAAATGAATAGAATTAAATGAGAATGTTTAATGATATCACACAAAATGAAGAGAAATAGCCGGTTTATGCTTTTTAAAACTGACAGCAATTGCTTATCAAATAATATTACTGTCTTACTTTTGTTAACGATTCCTATTTTCCTACCGCCCCAAGAGATTCTTCTTTCAAATACCGAACCCGGACCAGAAGAAACGGATAAATTATCAAATAACGGCGACGTTATTTCGTAAATCCTCGACGGAACAACGGCGACGTTTTTCTCTCTCGAGTTTGGCAAATAATTGGCAACATTGGTGTCATTAAATTGAGATAGGTCGGATATCACACATAAATCTGCTATTACGCACCCCCCCCCCCCCCCCCCCCCCTTATACATCCTGCAAGTATAAATATCTCGATATTAAAATATCTTGCCTGAAGTTCCCTATATGGGCTAACTTGGAGGGAAGGGGGGGGGGGGGGAGAGCATATGGCTGATTTTTAGCTCACCGAAGGGAACTTAACTTATCACTTGCCGTCCGTCGTGAACTTTACATTATTGACTTCTCCCAAACTACTGGACCAAATTGAACCAAATTTGGTGTGCATGTTCCTTATCATATGTCAATTCAAGTTTGTACAAATAACCTTGCCGCGCAGAACCACAAGGGGCATTACTCTGCTAGCACCCATACATTTTTAAAAAAAAAATAAAAAATCTTCTTATCCAGAACCATTATTGAGCTCCCTCTAGAAGCCCGAATTTTAACTTGGTGAAATATTAGAAAATTTCTTTAAAAATCTTGCATATTTGGTATGAATGCTTTCATATTTGGTGTACAACATTTCTAGGGGGGGGGGGGGGGGGGTCAGATTCAAGTTTGTACAAATCGGGTCCCTCAGTTAGTATTTGGGCTCTCTATTGGAGCCCAAAGTTTAACTTTGTGCAATTTGAGGACATTTCTTTAAAAATCTTCTTCAGATTCAGATCCACCAGTCAGAATCCTTTCATGTTTAGTATACAACATCTTTTGGGGGGTCAGATTCAAGTTTGTTCAAATCGAGTCCCTGGGTTTATATTTGTGCTGCCTATGGCAGCCTGAATTTTAACTTAGTGCAATATGAGGGAATTTCTTCAAAAATCTTTTTCTTCAGATTCACCAGTCAGAATCCATTCATATTTGGTATGCAGCATCTTGCGGTGGGGCAGTTTCAGTTTTGTTCAAATTGGTTACTTGGGTAAATATTTTGGCTCCCTGTTTGAGCCCAAAGTTTAACTTAATGCAATGTGAGGACATTTCTTTTAAAACCCCTTTCTTCAGATCCACCGGCCAGAATTCTTTCGTATTTGGTATATAACATCTCATGGGGGATCAGGTTCAAGTTTGTTCAATTTGAGTCCCTGGCTTATTATTTGGGCTCTCTATGGGCGGGGTGGGGGTGGCATGGGGAGCATGTTAGGTTTGTTCAAATCGATTCCTTAGTGTTTTTCCATAAAATTTGCCTTTCATGACTTGATTCCTTTGTAGAGTTGATGAACCATGTATAACTGAATGTGACCCCAAATACTTCTTTGAACCACTTTGGCAGGTGAGCGATTACAGCCCCTTGGGGCCTCTTATTTAGTAAAGTTGTGACGAAGTCAAAGCTCGATTTATAGTTTGGAGAATGGCGGGCGGGTGTAAACAGTTGGTTTCCGGATGATAACTTGATAATGGTTCGACTCACATCATGAAACTCCATAGGTAGGTTGGCATCAGTGAGTGGAAGAACCCTATTTATTTTGGACTTGCTTGGTTAAAGGTCAAGGTCACAGTGACTATGAACATAGTAAATTGTAAACAATTGGTTTCCGGATGATAACTTGTCTATAGTTAAACTCACATTCATGAAACTTCATACGTAGGTAATGGTTGGCGTTCATGAGAGGAAAACTCCTATTATTTTGGACTCACTAGGTCAAAGGTCAAGGTCACAGTGACCCTGAACATAGTAAATCCAAACAGTTGGTTTCCGGATGATAACTTGATAATGGTTCGACCCACGTTCATAACACTTCATAGGTAGGATGGCATCTGCGAGATGAAGAACCCTATTTATTTTGGACTTGCTGGGTAAAAGGTCAAGGTCACAGTGACCTTCAACATAGTAAATTGTAAACAATTGGTTTCCGGATGCTAACTTGACTACGGTTGAAGCCATATTCATGAAACTTCATAGGTAGGTTGGCTTAGGTGAGTGGAAGACACCTATTTATCTTGGTCTCGCTATGTCAAAGGTCAAGGTCACAGTGACCTTGAACATAAATCGTAAAGAAATTGGTTTCCAGATGATAATTTGACAATGGTTCCACCCACGTTAATGAAACTTCATAGGTAGGTTGGCATTATTGCAAGAAAGAGCCCTATTTATTTTGGAATCAGTAGGTCAAAGGTCAAGGTCACAGTGACCCTTCACATAGTAAATTGTAAACAATTAGTTTCCGGATGATAAGATGATTAAACCCACTTTTGTGCTGTCACAACTCGACATTGGATCGGTGATCCTATCAGAATTATTTTTGTTTTGTGGGGGGGGGGGGGGAGGGGTGCCTCAGAACGCCCCCATGGCTGTGCCACCGTACCCTCACTTGAACAATCGTGATTAAGTGCCTTGCCCAATGACACAACGTAGTTACCCCTGCTGGGGATCCAACCGTGGATCTCTCGGTTTGATGTTAGTAGTAGATCATGTACCCGATCGACCACATTGGCCGGATCTCATGTGACGTCATAGGCACATGGCCCAGTTACTTCATTTTTGGTTGTCATGTTAGCGTGCGTGAGCGCCATCTTGTGACAACATCCCCATAGTGATACGTGGTCCTAGTGTGCATGCGCAGCGCGTTTTGTTGAGGTGAGACGAGTGTACGTCGTCCATTTTGTATATCTGAGGCCGCCATCTTGGTTTCTATGGTAGCACATGGTTGCTATGTGACCCAAAACCTTCTAGTAGGAAAGGGGTGAGTTCGGGGGGTGTGTTCGATTGAATAGGAGTAATTGTAATTACAGCAAACAACCCGACAATCCCTCTTAATAATCCAAAACTACCGAGACGGACTTAGAAAACCCCCACCTAGGGTTTATAATAGTAGCACGTAGTGCTAAATGAATGATGAGAGGTCTCATGTGGATAAATTGAAGTGAACTAGAATACATCTATTCACCACAAACATCCAGCCAATCTCTCTAAACCTTCAAAACAACTTTATTTGGCACGGATTCCTCAATACTGGGCTTAAAAGAGTAGCATATAGTGCTTTAAGGTGCGTTTCCTGGTATGAGTAATTGTATTTGTTCGAATACTTTGTAAAATTACCCAAATGAATCCAACAGTTCTTTTACTAGTGCGGATTTCCCACTAAATATTCGGTTTCTATCTGTTGTCTCCTAGAATTCTTATTTTTGCCCAACAATAGACGCATTCATTTGTATAAGATTAACTTTATTGTTTCGGATGTGCACCATAATCTCGGTATTTTATCTATCCCGATATTTTCTGTGTTTTTTCCTATTTCCTGGCCTGTTTTGCCTTTTACTGGTCCCATTTCTGCCTATCCCAGCAGACTATTTTGCCTTGACCGTCTCTGTTTTTGCCTTTCCTGTGTATAACGAAGGCCTCTATGATCCTCAAACCCAAAATACAATCAAGCAGGGTTAGGTATTATTAAGCTTTTGAGCAGTTACTGAAAAAGTCACTACTCGAACGACTCAAATCCCATTGAGCAGATGAGTATCGAAAGAGCGATTTTTTTACGGCTCTTAATGCTCATCGGGGTATAGGAGAATACCTATGACATGATGATGCAGTATAATATATACCTGATGATAATTTAGCTCCTAGTTGTAGAGCTCTCCATGATCTTCATATCTCCAACACCACTATTATTGATTTTCCCAATATTGCCATCGTCTGTCCTATAATTAGATTTTACAGTAGTCACCAAATCCCGCAGTCTTCTTCCAATCTTGCGGTCTTGTACCATTACTGGCACTAGTATAGGCTTGCTAACCATCTCAGATTGCTCGAACGACCAGAATCCCATCGAACAAATGAGCCATAGAGTAATTGCCTGAACGAGTGACTCCACGTACGACTATTTTGCTCGTCTAGGTATTGAAGGATGGGAAGGATCTTGGGAACTAACAACGTGATATAATAACCTTAGTTATTGAAATTGACGTACAATCCCGCTTATAATATAGCCTTGGTTTTTGAAAGTGTTGTTAAACCCTAATGAATCTATTTGCCATTGAATTATGATCTTTTGTCAGTTTAAAAAATGAAGGTTTGTTTTACTATAGCTTGTCTGAAGTTTGATCCTTCCTCACGCTTTCAAAATTTCTCGATTGCCATATTTGTCGCCATATTAACACATAAACAAACATGTGTGGTTCTGTGTTTATTGCATGTCGCTGTACAACACGTTTTGGCAAATTGTTATATTTCACATAACCGCTGCTATTTCTGCGATATATACCATCTCTTTCCTGAAAAATCTTGCTTGGGGCCTGCAATATTTACCGAAATTAACAATATTGGGTGTGCACCATTACGTGTCACGTATTTTCATATTATTTCACTCATTTCCTAACATGTAACTCAACTTTGCAAACTCTTTGTCACTGGTATCGACAATACTTTATTCATATTGATGCATTTAGTTGCATTATGTTGGACTTTCGCAGTGGTAGCTCATGGTTTCGCATTGCAAGACAACGAATATACGTAACTCGATTCAGACTATACGCGGTTACTTTTCAAAGTGTTCCTAACTTAAAGTTTAGTCTTCAACTCAGATTTACTATATTAATATTACATTGTATACCTACTATAAAAGTTCAGTTTAACACGAGTGATCCGGTGCGAAATATACCAATTCCTATTTTATTCAGCTGTGAGTTGCGTTGTCTTCAGCCATTTTTCTGACAAGCATTGTGCACTGATAATCTTCCACGTGTGATTTGTTTTGGAAACAAAAGTCACGTGTGAAACCCTCCCGTGACCCAATATGGAAAATGCTGATCTTCTCTATTACAGGTCCACAGACTATATCAGTGATATATGAAATTTACATGCCCAATACTGAAACGTTAGCTACACGGTTCCTTTGGTGTTTATGTGCCAAAAAGTTACGATATCCCTTATTCCGACGTAGTGCGTATACAATCGAACATGTCGAGCACAACACGACAATGTTTGTTCGGAAACGCCCCACTGAATAGTTTCTGAGAATACGGAAGGGAATGTCGACTGAGTTGATCTCATAATGATTGTATGAATAGAGGCGAATAACCGTTTATTATCCGGTAACAGATCACAGTTATCTGGTTTAAAACGGCTTAGGCGTTAAAACGGTTAAGCCTTTTTAAACCAGATAACTGTGATCTGTTACCGGATAATAAACGGTTATTCGCCTCTAGTACATGTGAGGTATCTCGCAGTGGTAGCTCATGGTTTCGCATTCCAAGGCAACGAATAGAGTTACGTATATTCGGTGCCTTACAATGCGAAAACCATGAGCTACCACTGCGAAAGTCCAACATAAGGCAACTAAATGCATCGATATGAATAAAGTATTGTCAATACCAGTGACTAAGGAGTTTGCAAAGTTGAGTTACATGTTAGGAAATGAGTGAAATATGAAGCGATTGACGATAAACGTTGTCGTTCGATCACTCCCTTTCGATTACACGTGTGTTTATTGTTTTATAAATATAAGTCATCGTGGGGTGTGGGGGGGGGTGGGGGGGGGGTGGGGTGTCTCGACACAATATGGGAAATCCTGACAAGTAGATTCACCCGAATTTTTAAACCAAATCCCATAGCTTGTTTCATAGATAGTGAAATTAGACAGCGCTGTCGGGAAGAAAGCCGACAGATAATTTGAAAATACCTTAAAATCCCTCACTACCCCTTTAAAATTATTCTTTTGTAACAGGGCATCTGAGATACCTCACATGTACTATGCAGACCGCTTACTCTCTTCTGACGATGAAAAGGCAGAAGCTTTTAACGAGTACTTTTCCTCAATCCCCAATGTGAATGACACTCCTGCCACACTTCCTGCCTCAATTTTCAATCCAAGGTGTCCATCCCTTGACCACATTTGTCTCGAATAAAGCTATGTTGTGGACGCATTGCGACCACCCAATGCATCGAAAGCACCTGGTCCCGACAATAGTAATCAAAGAATACTTAATGTATGCTCCTCTAGCCTGGCAAAACCTCTAACCATAATTTACAATTACCTTCTACAAGACCGGTCCTTTCCACCCCAGTGGAAAAGGGCTAACGTCACACAGGTCTTCAAAAAAGATAATCCAGATCTTGTGACAAACTATCGTCCAATATCTCTTCTGAGCTGCCAAGGAAAAGTTTTCGAAAGATGTATTTCAAATAGGACTACCATCTTTCTTGAGGAAAACTCACTTCTTACTCCATTTCAGTCTGGTCTTATACCAAACGACTCAACAGTAGTTCAGCTGGGTGAAATTTACAACACAATCTGACGACGGAAAGGAAATACGGTCTGTCTTTTGCGACATCAGCAAGACTTTTGGCAATGTATGGCACAAGGGATTACTTTTCAAGCTCGAAAAGATAGGTATCACAGGTCGTTTACTAAAGTGGTTTCAGACCTACTTGTCCAACCAACAGACAGCAGCGAGTTGTAATTAACTCTCAGTTCTCCTGCTGGAGAAATGTTCGTGCTGATGTGCCCCAAGGATCTATACTACATCCTCGTCTCTTCTTGATCTTCATAAACGACATTGTTGATATTTTTGTAACATTCGACTATTCCCAGATGACAGCTCCCTCTATCTTATTGTTGAAGATCCTATTCGAGCGGCTGACCTTCTAAATAATGATATTGAAAAGATTGAATTGTGGACCAAGGAATGGCTTGTTGAGTTCAATCTTACTAAGACGGAGTCACTGATAATATCTCGTAAATTACCACAAACGTCCCATCCAACTCTTACAATGTCGGACAAACATATAAGCGAGGTCCAAAATCACAAGCATTTCGGGTTAACATTCAAACAACCGTGGTTTGGAGTAACCATATCTTGGAAATTACTTCCAAAGCGTGGAAGAGTGTATATCGTTTAAGAAAATATAAATTTACGCTATATCGTAAAACTTTGGAAAAGATATATTTTGCTTTCACCGGACCGTTGCTCGAATACGCAGATAATGTCTAGGATAAGTGTACTGAATCAGAACACAAAGACTAGGAAAAATCCAAATTGAAGCCGCCAGAATAGTTAGTGACCGGTGCAACCCGGAGTGGAAGCAAGGTTTGTTATATGCTGAGACTGGGTGGGAAACCACGCAGTCCAATCGAGACAAGCATAAACTAAAACTTTTTTTATAAAAATGTATCACCACCTCGCACCTGGATACTTGTCCGCGTTAACGCCCCGCCCTTTCAACGGCCTCTTGAGTGCAATCTCCGTAATAACATCGATCTCTCGATTCCTTATTGTCGTACCAGTTTACATCAGAATTCACTTAATCCTTCAACCACGAACTGTGGAATGCCCTACCTAACGAAATCCGAGAGAATAACTCTCTATACGAATTTATTAATTATATTAATAGAGATAAACTGCACATCATTAGTTATTTATTCTATAACAAATCGCGTAAATCCGAAATATATCACTACAGGCTACGATTACATTGTAGTAATCTTAACGGTCATCTATTCAGCAATCACCTGACAAGCTCGTCTCTATGTGGTTGTGGCGAGCGTGAAACAGCGGAACACTTTCTTTTCGAGTATCCATTTTATTCGGGTGTACGAAGGGCAATACTTGACGCTCTGCCCTGTAACATCGACACCAATACTCCTCTGCATGGAAGTATACACTACAATACTGAAGTAAACGAAACAATATTTAAACACGCTCAATCGCCCATCGAAGCACCGGGTAGGTTTTAACATAGGGTCAATCCAGTTTCATGTTCAGCGTAACCCCATACAAAACTATCCAGAGTAATATATCATCGGGAGGAAATACTGAGGCTGTTCTTGCGGCTTGGACGGGTGGGCCAGTGGAAAACCAACTGCGTAAATAGTTTGTGCGCATTATACGTCTGGATTTCTTCATCTCTTCCTTTTATCCTCTATTCTCTTTCTTTTAGCTTTCTTCCTCAACATGATCAGGAATACTTATATTCTCAAATTTAACATCGTCACTACTGATGCTTTCTTCTCTTCTCACGTTCTCATTGACCTTTCTCCGAAATGCATCAACTGAATACTTGTATTTGCATTTAGTTACTGTAAAATTATACCATTGTGTCACATTGTTCACTTTTGTACCTAACAGCATGATAAAGGAGACAGCTCGCACAAGCTACGGCTTTCTACTGAATCCCCTTTCCTGTCCAAATTGTAGAAATAATGTGTGTTACGAGGTGTAACCTCGGAAACAAAATATTGTTTAAACTAAGATAATTTGGACAGGTCGAAATTCTCTGCTCGATTTTGTGATCACAATTCTATACACTAAATTACAGTTCATCGCCGTTACTGACAGTAAATACTGTACGGTTTTTTTTGTTCCTCGTCAATTACCTGCGATAGCTTCATTGAATCGATTGCGAAATTATTTTATAAAGAGTCTCTGGTATACCGTAAGTTCATTAAGTTCATGTTTTCCCGCAAGTATGACACATGCAAATGTGATACCAATTTATAAGACAGGTTCCATAAATTTTAAGGGAAATTACAGACCGGTTTCTTTGACTAGAAGTATCAGTAGAGAATTCTAACGTATTGTTTGTCTATGGTTTTCTAAGGGAACACAGGCTACTGACGCCCCTGCAGGTAGGTTTCATCCCAGGCTACTGTACGATATATCAATTAACTGATATCGATCACGATATCAGATGTGCCCTCGATCAAAATAAGGAAATGAGTCCTTTGACCGCGTGTGTCGCGAAGGCTTGATTTGAAAGTTAAATGCAATGGGTATCAAGGGTACTCTGTTAACCTGATTTAAGGACTATCTCACGAAACGACGTCAGACGGTGGTGATAAATGGTAAACAATCAGAGTGCAGACCTATAACTGCAGGTGTTCCACAAGGGTCCGTCCTAGGCCCACTTCTGTTCAATATACACATAAACGACACCGTGAATGATATACAATCTAATATATGTCGGTATGCGGATGATACCTCTTTGTCTCTAGTTATAGAAAATGCTATTCTAGCTACCGAGATACTTAACCCGGATCTCCGTCTTATTAGTAGATGGGCAGAAACTTGGAAAGTAAATTTTAGCCTAGAAAAAAACGTATCACCTACAATTACTCGCAAACACATTTCAGATGCCACCCCTCCCCCTCTATGCTTCAATAATAAGCTAATAAGAAGTTGAAAGCCACAAGCACCACGGACTGACATTTTAATGCAATGGAAGCTGGGATGTTCACATAAATAGTATCATAAATAAAGCAAGCTCTATGGTTAATTGCTTCTGTGGACTCAAGTACATATTGTCAGCTCGTCTCTAGACACCATTTACATGTATTAAGTATTACCCAATCTTGGCTATGTAGATGTCATTTGGGATAATTGGTCGGTCGAAAAATCCACCGCGTTAGAAAATCTGCAATCACACGCGTTAAGGACGATATGTTGTGCCCCACGAGGTACAAGTCATGGCAGTTGGTATAGAGAAACTGGGTTTATCACATTGGGAGAAAGGAGAGGACGACATAAGCATATAACCTTTTATAAAATAAAAAACGGAGTTGGCCCACAATATTTAGCGAATCTGGTACCACAAAAAAAAAAATTTCTCAGGTTTCGGCTTAATCCGCGAGAAATTCTGAACTGCTATCTGAACCATTTTGTTGAACTAAGACTTTGTTAGACTCTTTCCCGCCGTCCTCCGTGGGGCTGTGGAATGGGTTGGATGTCTCCCTTCGTGACAGTATCAATGTTAATAATTTAGGAGTGTTTAGAGAGAAGAATACTGTTCAAGAGTATTACGGGTATGGTAGCCGAGGAGTCAGATATGTATATTTTAAATTAATTTTAAGTTAATTTCCAAAATAATTGTAAAGATATGATTGCATTGTCCAATAAACCATTCATTCATCTATCACCGGCTTCCCTTCTCACAAGCCTATGCGTTAGATACTGAAAGGCAGCTCGAATACAGCTGTACTTTCTATTTTCTTTCTCTGTCGGATATCGTACCTGGGCATGGTGAATGACCTCTGATTCGGACCAGGTTGTCCATTGCGAGCAACCTGAAATTATCTGTGAGACCTCAGTTCCTTAGATAACGTTCTAAAGTAACAGACCATTGCGACGTGACTGTGTTCGGTGATTTTGTGTTTCATTTCCCAACTCACTGCCCTCCAAAAGTTAATCTTTGTCTCCTGTGTGGATCTTGGATTTGGGTATGTCCCGCCTAGCTAGAGATGAAGGCCGTATATGAGTATTGTTGGTAACCGTTTTGTAACATCCGTGCGCTACCCTCTGGCTGCCAGTCGTGAGGAGAGGCCCTGAATTTCGTTCTTCGTGCTTCTTTTCGTTCTTCGTTGTTAAACACACAAGTTATACATTTATTGGCAAATTCCTCTTCTTCTTGCTACAAAGTGATCCACTTTTTTTCCTCTGAGAACACCGGTCAAAGGGAGATAAATTGTGTTGCTTTATTTCGCTTTAGTTTGTTTTGCCTGTCTCCAAGATTTGAAACCGCAGTTCACTGAGGAGATGGCAGATTGACAGCCATTCTGAGCATGTCCTCCTTTGATAAATTATGTGCCACAGCATTAATACACGATGCGCATCATTTGATTTTTATTTTGTTGTTTTCATATACAATAGTACTGCGATCATACAAAAATGGATAGAGAATTGCGACTGGGTCGCCACATAATCGCGATCCAGTCGAAATTCTCTTCCCGCTCATCTCCCTTGTCGAAATAGAAATGCGATAACATTAAATCGCTGATGCTATTTACAATGGCTTTTCTTGATCCAGTGTCGATTTTGCAATAGTTTGTTTCAAAAATCTCGAGCCACTTGAGGAATTGCGTCGGGACTGGCTCGCGATCTGATTCCGAAAGGAGAGGACACCTATGTGATCATTGTACTGTAATTCGACGGGTATATGTTTGACAAAAATAATACGTTGATGATATTGAACTGAATATTTTTTTCCTAATACCCCAGTAAGTGAAGCATATTAGTTTACTGTTGTTGCGTTTCGTTCACTGGTATAATAAAACATGCGAAACAAAACCTGGAATAAGAGCCCACTGAAATGGACACCAGTGCTCGCGCTAGCCCAAAACATCTGGGGTCATATTTTGTAGCCATTTTGGATAGTTTAGTGCCAAACAAAATGCTTTGGTGCCAACATGCTAGTGGGAAGGAAGGGATGTTTTTTCGCAGGCTGATCCAAATACATTTATAGAGTTTTGAAAAATAAACGGGCAATTATAGTAATCGTACTTATACAGTGCAATGTACGGCGCTAATAACATTTCCAATTCTTCCAAAAACACACTTCCCATTCTTCCAAACGCTGCACCATTTCCAAAAGCAATTGACCGGAAATAAATACGATGGAACAAAAGACCATCACTCAATCTTATCGGTGCGAAATACGCAGAACACCGAAAGTGGGTGGATGGTTGGGTGGAAGGTGTAAGTTGGGGTGGGGTGGGGGTGGGTAGTCACAAATCTCCAAGCCGTCTGTACCTACTATGTCGTCGGGCGCCTGGGTGAGAAAAGGGAAATGGATCTACAAGAATTTCCTTTATTCTCAATTTCTTTCTGGAGTCCGGCGGATGTGTTTAATTGTGTGGGTGCTGGACATGGTCGTGGGGGGGGGGGGGGGGGCTGATTAACACCATTCACACTGATTTGAAAGTATCGAAATTCCAAGTTGAAAATCTTTTCAATAATGCAACTATGACTTTAACTTTGTTTCACAAATCTCCAAGAGGTCTAGATCTTCCCTGGATCGGCTCAGTGAAAAAGATAAAAAAATGGATCCACCCGAAATTATAAATTCTCTGGTCTGAGGTTCGAAACTAAATCGAATTTCGATTGGAATCCACTTTCCATTTGCTTTATACTACTCCTGCCTTATGCAGTCTATCTCCCACCTGTATGCAATATCAATCTGTGTACTTGTTAGACTATTTCGTACCCATCAAACTGCATGTTCAAGTAGATTTACCTATCTCTTGTTTCTGGAAAGTTGATCAGTTTATACCTCTGGCAACTGAAGGAATTCCATGTAGCAATTTTAGTGTGGACCCGTGCATGAACTCGAAATGCCTTGGTTAGTATTAGAACCATATAGGTTCTGATGCATTGACATTCAAATTACTGGAACCTATCGCTTTGAAAGTACCACGCTCAGACGGGAATTGATATTGTCTGTTCTTAATATTCCGGTGGGTACAACTCACCCGCAGTTATCTCACCAATGGGGCTAGCTAAAAATGAGAATCGACCAGGTAATTTTTCGCATAATGCAACTAGGAATTTGATCATTTGAACCCTGATTGACAAATATGCAGGACATCTAGATCTACCATGATGTGGACCAGTGATACAATTTTGTTGCGTGTGGGGTCTGATTAACCTCCTTAACATTGATATGAAAATACCGGAATATTACGCAATAAATGTAACGCGAAGATGATCATTTCAATCTTGTTTCGTTGAATTGATACAATTCTTAGTTGCGTAATAAGAAATACCGTTTTGGTTTAATTCCAAACGCACAGAGTAAGAAATAGTCTGAAAACTTTTTCGTTACTTGTATTTTACTGGGGAAGAATTAATGAGCCTCTGTTGGCTGCTCTGTGTTACACTTGTAACTGAACTAATTTACCCTAATGCATAGGTAAATTAAAAAATGAATGCCGATTGAAAAACATGGTCTGAAATCTTTCGGGTTGGGGCGGGAGTTTTTCGGGGGGAGGAGCGGTCCTCTCGCCCCCTCCCCCGTGGTTGCAGGTTCGATGGTTCAGTCAGTAGTGTTTCAGTTGAAAGGTGTGACGTCAACGTTGTGCATTCGAGTCTGTTCATATGGTTTGTTAACTGATTAGACCTTCGTACATGCACAAATATGGGCATTGGAACGATCATATGGGAAATCGAATAATCTCAACTGGATGTATAATTATCACCAACTCCCGATCAACGATTTTACCAACTGGGCGAATAAAAAAATCGATAAGGTGACATTATATTTTGAACAGTTTTAGTAGCACCGAACCTCCTTCGTTGTTATGGTTGATAGTTTCTGGTGTGGAACTGAACGCCGAATCTGTCGATCTATGATTTTAACATGTTACATTTGTGCGAACATGTGAAAAACGATATTTGAAGGAGAAATTTGTCCGAGAAATTCATTTCCCGAGATGATCAGCAGATGTTTTTTCATACTACAAGAGTCGATTTTTCCATTAAGTTGTGTCGTTTCATTGTTAAATATTGTTTTATATAACATACTTACTGATTTTGCTTTCTTCGGTCATTCCTTTTATTAAAAAAATCTTGTTTTCGGTGATCTTGGATACGCTGCGACTGAAACTTTGAGATAAAAATACAAATCTCTCGCCTCGCTTATCTCCACTTCCGGCTAAAGGTTTATACGGTTTATACCCTGTGTATTATTCGAGTGGAATCTCCATTCTGCGTGTGATTTAGTGATAATACACTCTTCACGTACTGTATTATATACACACAAATTTTACATTTACACGTACAGGCATGCTTGAGATTTACATTTTCACATACACACTCTCACTCATATATTTGTTTGTTGTGTCAACGGAAATGCCAGTGGATAAAAGTCCAAATTAATGGTGGCTGTCACCGCTTTCCCCGAAACTTGGTAAAACTCGATGCCGTTCTAAAGAAGTTTATAAAATTACAAAACCATCGCTCGGTGAACGCGGGCTTGTTATTGATGCATTTTATTTTAGGTATTTGTTTATTTATTGGGACTTAACGACACTTTAGACAGCCAGGGCCTCCTCGTATCGCGGAGTTTTACGGGTGGAGGAAGCCGGAGGACCCATGGAGAATCATCGAGCAGTGGCGAGCAAATATCGGACTCCCCAACCGTGTCCCCACGTCGGCAATTGGGGTTAAATGCCTTGAGCTCGTTCCATTGAGGGGTCATAACCTATCTTTTTGATACAAAAAATAAAAATAATAGTTATTCAAGATTTTTTGGGGCAAGTGTCGTCTGCTTTTCATGTTAGGTAAAAGTTTTAGAAAAAGCAAAAAAAACAAAACAAAACAAAACAATGAAGTCCCCATTACACCCACGGCAAAGCGTCTTCGTTTGCGCGCACGGATACATGACACAATTGTTGATTGCATAATTCACTTGTGAAGTTATCGTTTATAATCAAACCCGGACATCTCAGTAAATCACACTTTGGAAAATAACAAAAGATACAATTAACTTCATATTACAAAAACGTAAGCAAACAATTGTAAGCAAACAAAACATCGCCTGGTAAAGCCTGTAGCTACGTTTAAAACAAATCCAGCCTTGCATTCAATGGCTCTAGCAATGTTTGTTTTTTTATGAAACTATAAGTGTTTAACCACTAACTGAAATGTACTTGAAAATTTGTAAGTCGACCATCATAAGCAGATTTAATCTCGCACTGAATGAACGAACAAATTTAATGATCTCTCTGCTCTCGGGTAGTGATCTTGTTCATCTGAAAAACAACTTTATATTAACATGAATATGACGGGATATTCAAATAATTTTCCCCAAAACAAGATTGTATCACTGACAGGACAAACTTAATAATGGATAGAAATTTGTCAGCAATTACTGAAAAATGAAAACAGCACCAAGAAGCCGCAGTACATTCTACAATAAGTGTCCATAATTGTTGGTGAGAGGAACATAATCAACAACCCTTGTTGGAGTTCTTCTTGTATTTCTGGAGCGCCGAAGCCGAGCGTGAAATACAAGAAACGTCCATCTCGGGTCGTCGATTCTCCCGTTTGGTACGTTGTGATCTATCAAAGTATTCTTAATTTGCCGATGCACGATCATAATACAAATGGACGTCGAAGGTGTAGGATATTTAGCCCTTTACCTAACATGAAAAGCAGACGACACTTGCAAACAAAATTCTTGAATAAGTATTTTTTTGTCTCAAAAACATAGGTTATGACCCCACTTTGGAATGAGCTGATCGAGCTCGTTCCAAAGAGGGACCATAAGCTACGTTTTTGAGACAAAAATGAGAAAAATAATGAAAATTTATTGGCGATTTTTGTGAATAGCGCTGGCCGGTTTCGGCCGTTACGCTGGATAAGGTTTTAATCAGAGGCTGTCCTCCCACCCCCTCCACTCACACACCACCACCGCCACCATGCCCGGGCAAATGTGTATCCCATTCTGCTGCCATCGTGAAGACCTTGCAAATCAAAGAAATGAGGTTTCTTTTGGAAAACGCTTCAAAATTACCTCGCACCGGACCGACTGTGGTTTGAAAATGTGCCCCTCCCCCCTCCACACACACACACAGACAAACATATTTTAAGTGACATTCTCCCCGCCTGTGGGAAAAATTAAATCATCTGTTGATTCCACTTTCCTTCATTCGTTTTTTCTTCAATGTAAATATCTCATCTTCTTTTTTCAGTGAATAATTATACGATAGTGCAGCTCATATCCAGTCCGTATCATGGAACAGTGTGGTATAACGCATGTTTGGTATGGTTCACGAACGACTCGAGAACTTTGGATCCGGTAAGTTCATGTACCTCCCATTCGGTTGGGAAATACTAGCGATTATACAGCATTCAATCCGGATCCATACCATACTCCACCTCCAAAGTCTAAACTGGAGGCTATTCGCGTAATCTGTGCGTTATATGTTAGTACCTTTTCAAAATTCATATTATATTGAAATACTGACTTTGTTAAATCTTAGACAGTGCAAAGGCGTTTGCGATTTGGCATTACAATTGTTGTTATTAGCCCTTTGAACTCTAGTGGTATCTTCCATGCCAGTTCAATGGCAGCAATTAGAAGAGTCCATATTCATTATTTGGGGTAGACCAATCAGTATTTCCAACGTGCAGCCTCGGGCTGCACTTTGAACATACTGATTGATCTACCCCACAATATTTACTGAACAGCCATCCCACATAATGACGTTATGACGTATCATGTTCCTGGCCTGAAAAGCGGCCATTGGGGTTCAAATGGTTAAGAGTATGAAGTCTCATTTCATTTATTTTACGGTTGAGACATCCACGATGAGCTGTTCCCCTCAGATTGTTTTACAAAAATAAAGTCAATGTATTTCATTCGTAAATAATTCAAATATATCTTTCTCCAAACCGAAATGGTCTCAGCTTTTAAAGGTTTACGGGATGGTTCTAGTGGGTGTCTTCAGCAAATGTTTTTGAAGATTGAAATTAAAAAATATGATATTTGTTTGACATTTCTGACTGGACTGTACATTATAAGCCACTTTGAGAATAATATGTAGCTGTTGTCTACTAAAACGACTCAACGAACTATCTGTCACTAGTGTATTACGCCCACTTGTTCCAAAACTGACGACTTTTGTCAAAGTTCCTACTTTTGTAATGAAAATCGCCAGGCCTTTCCATGGCCACAAGTTTTGTAACGAATCGCCAGGTTTTGTCATAAACGAAGGGGGTGGGTTTTGTAAAAATTATCGGCAGGTTGTGTCATTTAAAGGATAGTCCACTGAAGGTCATAAATTTTCATATCAGAAGATATCTGGGTTAGGCAAGGGTTAATAAATAGAATTTTCTCACTCTATGCCGAAAGCGATCTATTCCAAGAGGCTGTTGTTTTTTGACTGGTCAATATCATTACACTCTAAAATCAGTTGGTTAAAAATCAACCCAAATCACTGGGTCGAGCGAATATGAACTCCCTGGGGTTCATATTTAATCAACCCAGTTGATTCGAGATAATTTTTATCCCAACTGATTTTAAAATGCAGTAACGCGCACTCTCTGTCCTAAATACGGTGGATCTATTACGAGTATGCCATAATAGAAAGTAAAACTGGAAGAATAAACGTTGGTACAATGCCGCTGCAGTTTACTGTCGACATTGACATACCGCGGATATTCAATGTACGGAGATGACGCTGTTGATGGTTAAAGTTACCAACGTAATTTCTTTTGTTGCTTATTCCTGGATTATGGTTCTTAAACATATCTTTTGTTTTTATTTCAAAACATATCTCTCGCCCGTTGTTGAACAAACTCTATTAAGAATGGTAGCAGAGGTATGAAAATGTTTGGAATAGAAATAATTTATTTTATTTGCCTGGTTTTGACAAATTAACTGTTTGCATGCTGTTTGCGGCTATTCCTGCCCCAGGACAATATCTCTTTTCACTTAAATAAGTATAATTTTGCCACATTTAATGAAATCGCCCCTCCCAACTACAAATTGAATGTATTCTTTTAACAAAGACTTCTTGAGATAAACTTTGATGAATATGTCATTAAATCTAGTCATGACTGCTTCACAGCAGCCATGACTAGACTCGATGAAATACATCTTCAAAATGCTCAGCGGGTTAAGAGTTAAAACTGATTGTGTTACCATTATTTCCTTAATTTTTGGGTTTTATTGTGGACAACTTCGAGAAACCTTTCTGCAGAGGTCTGAACAGAACACATATCAGTTCAGCAATTATCTGCGTGTCTTGCGTTCATCAAACGTAACGGTTAATAGCCGAGTTATTCTCCTCTCGTGAAACAAATCATCGCTCGATGTGTTCTTTCATGTTTTTTACACTTTACTCAACGTAACGGCCAAAACCGGCCAGCGCTATTCTCAACAATCGCCAATTAATTTTCATTATATTTTCACTTTTCGTCTCAATAACATAGGTTATGACCCCTCTTTGGAACGAGCTCGTTCCAATGAGGGGTCATAACCTATGTTCTTGAAACAAAAAATGAAAAAAAATAGTTATTCAAGAATTTTGTTTGCAAGTGTCGTCTGCTTTTCATGTTAGGTAAAGGGTTAAGTAATGTGGTCTCATCTACATTCTGTATTGTAGGTTCGCGGGCATTTGGCGATAGCAAACCATAACCAAGCGTGTTCACCTCAGTTTCTCAACCCCGGTGAAATGGAAGGAAAAATTGTTATTGTACAGGAAGGGGGATGTAACGCTACTTTGAAGGTAAGATGCGTTTACATAATAAAGTCACATATATGTTTTGAGTATACTGGCCCTCAAATCTGTCTCTGACCAATGATAGGAAAGTAACTTCCATATCTGTTCAATAAAAGGAGACTGCGCAATTTATCGACAATTTCAAGTTTCACTAAGGTGTAACTATGGTACGAGTTCACTACTTGTAGCGGTATGTTCTGCGTTGTAGAGAGGTGTTGGAAACATTGGAATACAAGTAAAAGATCATCACATTTTACTCTGTTCCTTTATTTTGTTGTTTTTGAGTCATTGGTCAAGGAAGAGGCAAAACATTCATGTGACAGGAAAAACATTCATCAAGATATAAAAGACTGTCGATGTCCTTGAAGAAAAAGAAATTATATATATGCATATATCAATAATGTGCTTTCCCCATTGAGTCGAGTGAATAAGTTATTCTGGTTGACTTGTATCATAAGTGGCAAGGCCTTTAAGTAAACGATGCAGTGTCATATAGGGCTAAGAAAATAAATATCTGCTGAGTCGTTAGACAAATGTAATAGTGTCTTTTCTGAGCATCGATTTTGTTTGCAATTCTGAGATATAAAACATGTTTAATATTCAAAACCTTTGAACGTGTTTCTACTTTTTACGGTCGCAACAATTTCATAAACCCTTTAGATTTGCCTTTTGTTGTTTGCTATTTCTATGTCTGGACCATCGTTTTCTAACATTTAACCTCTAAAATCAAAATCGTATTGATTAATTTCTGATTTTAACATTCATCATCTACCAAAGGAGTGGGTTCTTATAAACTCCATAATATTTACGACGATGCTTGGAGGGTCAGGTAAGCTTCCCAGGGAGAAATTTATTGTAAACAAAAAGACACCTTTGATCTTTCACCTGCTCTCAACCAAACGTTTCATAAAGAAACTCTTACCGCATAACCTTAGACTTCCCTTTTCGTTCAGGTTCACACAGCTATTGTTTTACTAGTGTGTTCAGTTTTGTTATTTATATATATATATATATATATGCTTAAACATTTCAGGCTACACATTTGAACAACACAGGAGCAATTGCCGGAATTTTAATAGGTAATATTTATAATTGCACATACCAAAAAAACTATATGAATAACCTTGTCAGTTGGCGAGACGTTCTGTTCAGCAAGTATAGGGTAGTGCAAAATCAACCTTCAAATCACTATGCTGATTCAAAGAGCTTTCAACTGCACGGCTGATATACTACGGCAAACCACAACGTGGGTAGAGTAAGGGTACTGGAATCAAAGTCTACTGTTGGAGTTTTTCAAGTATTTCACGAGCGTCGATGGGTCGTTGAATCATCTCCTCTGTACTCTATCCGAGTTGTGTTCTGTATTTATACCACTATTCAACTTGATTTAAGTGAATGAGGTTAATATCTGTAACAAAAATATAACTTTCGGATGTCAGTTTACTTTCTTGTCTGGCACCGTTTTGTATAAAAACATTTCCTTCACGTCATAATGAAAAGACTTCGTATCAAAAATGATGTTTGAAAAAAAAGCTTTAAAATTACCAGAGAAAAAGCTTGGCCAGGATCATCTTGTGTCGGAGATTTTTTCGGGTGAAGGAAACGGAGTACCAGAAGAGAACCATCAAACACCGGAGAACAAGTGTCAGACTCTCCAACATACTAAGTCCCCATAAGCAGTGTTAGTATTGATTGAAGTCAAGTGCACCATCGACGTACCGTACGCCTTAGTATCCAGCGTCACCGTTCCTCCAGTTTGGTAATCAGGAATAAGTGCCTTCTCCCAGGACACAATGCAGATATCTCTGATGGGGATCGAACCGTTGACCTTTCTCTCTGTATGCTGCTGCCGGAAATTCCTACCCATGACAAAACAATTCGTGGCACTGAAATATAGTATAATTCGTGCACATTTGATAAAACTTCCCCTTTGTAAATTGGATGGATTTTTTGCCACGACTAGATTTGTTGAAAAACATCTTGAAAATACGATTAGGAGTTAAGAATTATACTCCTTATCAACCTTCGGCGGGTGAGCGTGATCTTCATCCTCCTGGGACGACTTTTTTAATTAGAGGTTAGAGTTCTCTCCCTTGCAGAATGTGACACTATCCACGCCTAACTTTAGACAAGACTGTTTGTGTATCTTCAGTTCACATTTACCCAAATCAAATCAAAGCAAAGGAAATCAACTTATTCAAAAAATTTGAAATTGCTTATTTTCTCTCCTAAAGTGAATATTAGATTTATTTCAGTCAGGGTTGCTTTACTTCTCGTCTTGTTGACAACAGGTTGATATGCTCCGTACTCAGTCACATACAGTTAAAACTAGAAGTCCTGTCATGAAAAGCGCGTAAATAGCACGTCGCCCTGCCCGTTAATCTACGCGTTATGACCACAGTAAGGCTATCAAATTATGCACATATGGCCTGTGCACAAGCAATGTTTCAGCCAATGGACCTCCGGGTAACGCGGAGATCCATTGGGAGAAACAGTGTCTGTGTTTGCTATACGTAACAGGAGAACCTGCCGTGCTTTGGATGTCATTCCATATGACAACTGCGTGCAATTCCTATGCGCAATTAAGCCTAGATAAGAGCACAGTTCGTGACAGGACGAGTTTAACTGTAGTCTAATATTACTCATGGTCTTCAAAACTATTTGTTATCAACGGACTATTATTTTGTTCTCCAAGTTCTTTGGGGAAGTGAAGTTCACGAAAATCCTCTCAAAGATTTTTTTTCAAATTTAGCAATCATAGTTTGTCATGAGTTGTACATACGTAATAGGTATGTTAAGCTTTGTATATCTTCAACTAAATTTTTTTCTGCCAAAATTGCTCCAAAACATCCAATGTGTATTAGCCAGTATCTCGTGATTAAAAGCGTCGATTAACCTGAATGCTTGCAGATTTGTCAAGAATATACGTCCACATCAATATTCAATAAAACTTATTGTTTTTTTCGTGCCAAAATACAATACGGCCACCGACGACTGGTCACTTTCCGCGAGTGGGCAATATGTGCATGGACGCATTAATATTAGATTCCAAACACTAATTATAGGAATAATCCTTTACAATTTTTAAGTAAGGAAACTCCGGGCACATCCCAGTGCTTCTTTAATAAATTTTGATGATTTTTAGTACCTGATAAACGGCGGCTGTACAGCACTTCAAAGGTAAAACATTAGACTCCAAAATCGACCATTTTAGCCCATAATCTCAAGACTATAAATAGTCAAAATATTTGTAAAGTTATAACTATAGATAGAGCAATGCCCCATTATCATAAATGAAACGCATCAAATTCAGGTGCATCAGTAATAGGTCCAAAATAAACACCGCAGTGCCTCCATTTTGTGCAGACAAATTTGTTGAAACCCGTTTATGGTGACTTTTTGTACTCTTCCCGACCAGTGCTTCGAGGAAAGATGCTCTGTTATTGGGCTGTAAATCTTTTCACTTTTGTCTAATCCTTTTCTGTCAAAATCCGCCCAACCTCACCCAAATATTAAATGCTCAATATCTTCTGTTCAGAATGGCGATTGACGTGAATTTTTCGCATATTTGTCAAAAATACACTTTTCCATCAAGATCATTACAAAATTGTCAGATTTGGGTTTTTTTCTGTCGGAATATTGAAAAATAGCCTAAAAGGTAAGACATTTTGGCCTATAATCTCGGTACTATAAATAGATAGTACATCAGTAATGGTCTAAATAATAAGCTAGTTCTGCACCGTTACCATAGGTGCAATAGAAACTTCTGGTCTATCTACAATGGGTCCAAAACTGGCCGAGAAAATAAGTTCATTGTATGCTGGCGCATTTCGAGTGTCTCAAAGGAACATACATAGCTGTAGGCATGTTGAGCTTGTCACTAACGTACTAGACTGGGTGGCAATCTCCGAGGCAGTTACATGGGAGAGCCAAGCCAACACTACGTTTCCCATAATTCTTCCTATACAGTTACATACTCAACCGCCCCCCCCCCCCCCACTCTCTCCCCACCACCGCAATCGTCGACTGAGTTAAATTGGGAAGAGACAGAAGAGCGCTATCGCACTCCCATTGAGACCATTTGAAGGATGACCAAAAGAGTGAGTTTTAGTCAAGCAGACCATCAATTCCCACGGCTCACCCAAAGAGGCACGGAAAAGCTTGTGACCCTCATAGACTCACGCATTCTAGTTTCTTTGTTATCATTGTACAATTATTATTTCCGTGTAGAAATTATTTTACTCCATAAACCCTGACTTGCGCTAAACCGTTTTTGTCACGATGTAGCCTTGCTTGAGTAACAATGCTGTGTATCAATTCAGCTAAGAACCAAGTATCTTGAATGTATGTTTCTTTGTGGGACATCGACACAATAGCCAGTTTGAAATATATGGTATGCTTCCCAAACCCCCTGAATTTTAATAGGGTCCGTTTTGGTTGTGGATATCCTGATAAGCACTCTCGTTTTCATACGAAAGTTGAGGAGGCACATTGAAGGCCAATTGTCTTGAGTCAAATGAATTACTATCAAACCGTAGGCTATACATAATATTAAGTGGCGATTTTATATCCATCTTTCTGGATGCATATAATGCATTTCACACCACACAATAATCTGTCATCAGTTTTAAAGATCTCCAAGAAATTAAACTAAGGTATTACCCATATAACCGACGTTGAAGTACATAGACAATAGTTTACTATTCGGATTCGAGTACGATTTTTATCCTCGAGTGAGACGCGTGGGGGATTATTTCACGAGAGGATAAAATCGTACTCGAATCCGAGCAGTAAACTTTTGTATTCATTTTATTTTCTTCTTCTCTTTATTTCCCCAAACAATCCTTTGTAATTGATTCTGTGGTTATTTTCAAAACATGTAAAAAATAGTCCGTCATCGCTGAGAGGGGAATACGATGCTGGGAGTGGATATTCCATTTTCGTCGCCTGGAAGTGGGAATACGATTTGTTTTGGCGGAAGAAAACGATAGAAAATAAAATAAATGTAAGCCACCCTGGAGAATTTTCAGGAGTGAAAATAGCGGAATGCTTATGTTTTAAATGGTTGCAGTTTACTTTCAGTACCTGGCTTGATTCTTTTCGAGAGTTTGTGGGGTTCACTGAAGAGTTTTATAGGCAGTGTGGTGTCCCTCCCCCCTCCCCAAGGAATTTCTACACACCATACGGTTTAGGAAAGCTCAATGTCTTTAGAGCATTTTCCAATTTCGGTCATCTACTGATTTGGTCTTTATGTAAATTATAACAGGTAATATTCGTCACCATGGGAAACGTCCCAAAATTTATAATATTTGAAATTATAAATTATGTGATTATAATTTATAAATTTTGAATTTGTAACTTTGTTCGCCCATAAGCACTTTATTGGTATTGATTATTAAATTGTTTTCAAATTAATTATACAAAATTTATTTCGCATTATTTTGTAGTCATCCAGTCATTCATATTACCATACGCCATTTTCAAACAAAGAATAAACGTTATATTATCAAATTGAGCACTAAAATACATAATTAGAAATTATAAAATATGGTTAAAATAAAAGATGTTCTAACTCAATTACTTAAGAACTTAATACTAGCTATACCATTACATTTGAATATAGAAAATAACATTAGAAGCACTTCTGTGAAACCCTTGTAATCAAAGAGCCACTCTACAATTTAAAAACATGCATTTAACAGTGGTGTTCTATAATCATGAATTTGGAATTTCGCTGTATTTTTGTGGAAAACTGGATATTTTTTCTATTATATCTTGTAGGGATTAGAGTTCTGCCGAAACAAGATATAATAGGTTAATTGTAGGTTATTACATAGTTGGTTTCATTTCAGCCTGAGGGAAAATTCATATCAGGCTGAGAGCGAAACTAGGTAATAACCGATTTATTTATTAACCCTTTACCCAACGTAACGGCCAAAACCGGCCAGCGCTATTCTCAAAAATCGCCAATTAATTTTCAAAATATTTTCATTTTTTGTCTCAAAAACACAGGTTATGACCCCTCGTTGGAACGAGCTCGTCGAGCTCGTTCCAACGAGGGGTCATAACCTATGTTTTTGAGACAAAAAATGAAAAAAATTAGTTATTCAAGAATTTTTTTTGAAAGTGTCGTCTGCTTTTCATGTTAGGTAAAGGGTTAAACCAAAATAAATAATCACAACAATTTCCAAATCTGTTACGATTTTCAAACAGTGTTATTGTTTTTCATTCTTTTCACAAAGTCCGAAGTTTCCTCTTCTTTCACTCTTAGTTTAGTTATTCGAACGTCTAGGCTTCCCCACTGGGGAAGCCACGACGTTCGGGTAGCTAAACCACCTCTTTTCCCACTTCGACGAGTCTGCACGATGAATATGAATTTTAGTTTGCCATGAATTTTCTGTACAACTCTCTTCATGCTTCGCTTCATCCACTTTATCATTCCTTATTGCCAATTTTAAATTCCCCATCATCCATAACTCTGCATCACACCACTCCATCATGCACGGTAACGTCAATTTTCCTGGATGCGTTCGACGAATAACAGTGAACAGTTCGATGTGAATAAATTGGTTCCGCCTAGTAATGCAGCAATAGAGGAAACTCATGCTTGGTTCATATCGGCCGAGATCTGCGTCATACCAACCGAGTTTTAAGTCATATCAGTCGAGTTTGATAATGATCCAAGAAAGAAAATCCTGTCTAATAAATAAATGCCTATATTTGATATTCTCAGATGGACCCTATGAAATGACAGTTTCCTAATCGAATCTGACGAAAAGGCTCCTGTTTATTTGTGGCAGAAAAACCCAAAGAGATTAGAGAGGTTGTTTATACTCAACAACTCCGAACAAAAATAAGAAGGTACGGTCTCTGTCAGAGCGCTCAAATAATGCTTGTTTTCGTGGCGGAGCGAGATGGAATTATTGTATCAAGATGGACAGTGAATGGTAGTTTACGTCGGCCCAAGAGGGGGAGTGATCGTCATTCGTTAGGTACTCCTACACCGGTAGGTACTAAGATGATAAGAGTTGTCATGGTATGCATCGACCGTTTTGTCAATCCCAATCGAAGATGGGTTTCGGAGGTCTGAACATATATATTGTGCAGGACATCAGCGAAATAATACGCATTCTTCGGTTTCTCTCGTGCGGTATCCATTTTCATTGCAAGTTAGCCCTCTTGATTATGAGGGCAGTCACGTCGTTTCTTTCGAAGTTCATATTGGTTCCATGCAACAGTCAATTCCTCTGTCCACTCAACGACCGCCATCGGAATAATACTCCTAAACGTCGCGTTTGTAAGCGCGTGCATTCTATTTATTTGAGAGAAAGACTGTTCGAGTTTTATTTCTCGGAATTACGTGCTTCTATATTTCCCGTATACGGCTTTTGCGTGTAATATGTGACGAACACAAAGAACATCATCTCAAGTATTCAGTTTTACTAATGTTTGGCTTTTCAAAATAAAAACATGACATTTATTCGATCGCATTTAAGAAAAAATGGACATAAAAAATTACATGGGATATAAAATTTCAATCGTGTTAACTCCCAGCACATTTACTTTGTCGAAAAATCAAAAGTTTGAGCAGGATTTTTTTTTTCGTTAAGCTTTGTCAAAAAAGATTGACTTGATTAATCCATGGCTGCCTTGTTGCTAAAATTTGTTGCTTGCAATTTCGAAATTCATATGCAGTGAGTTATCAGGGAAAGCCAAGAATACTCTTACCGACTTCAATTTAATGTAAAAGGGTTTGGGAAATGGGATGGTCACACTGGCCCGAAATTTGCTGTTGACAAGCGAATTTTTTTTTCTGTGCCAAATAAATTCCCGGTGCAAAATAAAAGATTTTACTGCCAAATGAAATTTGATTGTAGATGACAACACCTTCACATGTATCGTACTTTGAGTGGAACAACGCACCATCTGCAATGCTAATGCACCTTGCTGGTGGCACCTTGTTGCACTTAACCCTTTACCCAACGCAGACGATATCAAAATTTATTATTTTAAATACCATTTTTTTAAATTATTTAAAAAACTTTCAACAAAACCATATCATGTGGCTCGTCGAGCTCGTTCCAATGAGGGGTAACATGATATGGTTTTGTTGAAATTTTTTGAAAACTTAAAAAATAAATGATATTTAAAATAATAAATTTTGATATCGTCTGCGTTGGGTAAAGGGTTAAAGTCATAACAAGAAAATGTAATTCTAGAAAAAGACTATCGTAAAAGTTTTATAGTATTGGTTCCTGGTTTCAATGAGGGGTCACACGATATGGTTTTGTTGAAATATTTTGAAAAATTTTCAATTTTTCACCTGCTCAATTTGCATATTACGCGGAAGGATGCGGGCGATCCGTTAGGTAAAGGGTTAAATGAGTTGAAATGAAACATTAGCATTTTTTAAAGATGTGGTGTCATTTAAAATGCTAATGATTCATGTTAATCTGTTATATTAATAGGCAGAAAGTACAAGTCAAGAAAGTACAATTGTAAACGTTTTATTGTGTTGGCTCCGGATCAGAAAACTAGTAATTTTAGAAAACTCAGATTTATATGGAGAGTCGCGATTTGATATAAAATGACTGTGACGAGTTCACTAAATCGATCAGAGGCGAGGGTACAGAACGACTGAGGTTCAGAAATTTCATGTCAAATCGTCATTCTGTTTATCACATGTGTAATTTAACCTTTTTCCTAACCTAACGACTAAACTGGCCAGCGATGTTAACAAAACTCGACAGCCAAATTCTATTATTTTTTTTTTTCATTTTGCGTTGATCTCGTTCCAGCGATAGATTATAAGCTGCTTTTGAGACAAAAAACTAAAATATTTGGTAATTCAGGAAATGTTTTCTGCAAATGATGCCCGTTATTTGTTTCAGGTAGGCAGTTTATGAAATATAAGAGAAGATTAATATAATTCTACTTCCGAAAGCAGCTCACAACTTTACGACGTCGACTTTGGCTTCTCGGGGAGGGAGGGGGGCGGGGATTATGTTTTCACCATGTCCGTCCGTCCAGCGTCCGTCGTCCGTTAGTATCGTACAATAACTAATGAATACTGACTCGAATGACTTTTATTTTTTAATTATGCATTGTTGGTGTCTAGAGGAAGCTTCCTTTCGATTTTTTGACAAGTCGGCTTAACCCTGATGGCCGACAGTGGCCAATTTATTAGGCTCCCATACTGAATTTGATTTCCGTCCAATAACTGATGAATGCTGACTCGAATCATTTTTATGTTTTCAATTATGCATTTTTGGTGTCTAGAGGAAGCTTCCTTTCGATTTTGGACCAGTCAGCTGAACCAAGATGGTCGCCACGATTCATTATGTTGGCCATCTTGAATTTGGTTTCCGTCAAATAACTGATGAATACTGACTCGAAATAATTTCGTTTTTGGTTATGTATTATCGGCGTCTACAGGAAGCTTTCTTTCGACATTTGATCAGCTAGTCAACAATATGGCTGCCATGGCGGCCATATTGAATTTGGTTTCCGTCCAATAACTAATGAATGCTGATTGGAATCATTTTTATTTTTGGATTATGCATTGTTGGTGTCTAGAAGAAGTTTCCTTTGAATGTTGGGCCAGTCAGCTGAACCAAGAAGGCCAGCCCTAGCCAATTCATTATGGCGTCCATGGCGGCCATCTTGAATTCGGTTTCTGTCCAATAACTAATGAATTCTGACTCGAATCAATTTTTTTTTATTACGCTTTGTTGGTGTCTAGAGAATGTTTTCTTCCAATTTTGGACCAGTCAGATGAACCAAGATGGACGCCGGTGGCCAGTTTATTTAGACTTCCTTGGCAGCCATTTTATATTTGGTTTCCATCCAATAACTAATAAATGCTGATTCAAATCAGTTTAACTTTTTTGTGATGCATAGTTGAAGTCTATCAGAAGCGTCCTTTTGATTTTGGTTATGTCCTCGAGAGACTTACCTACCCTATTAGGACACCGTCGGGGGCAGATGCCACACTTGCCGTTGCTCTTGTTTTTATTTTTTCCAGCTTAATACTATTCATAACCCTATTAGAACCTAACATATACCCCATTAAAGTATTCTTCTCTCCCCGGGACTAGAAAGTGTATTTCACAGAAATTGCAGACAGAGTAGTATTACATTGCATCTTCGTCAAGGATGTAAAGAAAAAAATAAAGTTTAATTCTTCTTTCAGATGATGTTACTGCAACAAAAGCTGATACACAATATTCTCGCCAGATCGCGGGGCAGGGAGGATTACCATTTGTACTATTATTCGGCAAGGATGGAAGTGAATTACTGAAAGCTTACAACGAGAATACTAACCTTGAGATTGTAATTACTCATGAGCTGATACAGATACGTAAGTGATTGTTCACGACATTGCAAAGTCGTTTGCAGCGATTTTGGCCACCATGATTCACACTTCGGTCTAGAGGTTGCATCTTGAAAACTGCATTTACTTTTTATGTTTGATATAAACTGCTGCCTGTTATTTATTGTTCGGTACTTATCAACAACAAGTCGTTAAATCATAGTTGAAGGAATTTTGAAAGAAAATGTTATTCGTGGGTATTGGCAGCATTATTTCTGGAAATAAATGGGGTGGGGCGTTTCTGAAGCCAAGATAAGTTTGGCATATCAATAAAAGGCTCAACCATTTGCACGATTGACATAAAAAAGCAGACAGATTAAATTCTATTGATAACAATTGCTGACAATGAGATCAATATATTAAATTTTTACCCAGTATTTGTCACTGACAAACATCATTTGATTAGATTAGCTTCTTCACTGCATTACTGTTGCAAGGGAACAAGATAATCGTGTCAGCATATATCCATTAACCTGGTTGGATCCAGAGACAGCAAGACTAGCAGAGACGTGGGTGTGAGTGACGTAGTGGTTGATCTGCATGGTGTTAAAAGTCACAGTTCAATCGAGATACGGATTAAATCCTTAGATCCGATACTGAGACTGCATGCCTGGTTGTCAAGGTGTGAACATAAACATGACTGGAGTACAACATTTATTTCTCATCCTTTTGTTATGTCTCTTATTTTGAGATCTAGTATGTTATTTTCTTTTAAAATAATGTAAACATTTTCGTCATTTTAGATATCACGACCAACCCGACATCTACGACGATGGATTATTCTACAGACTCTGAAACAACACTGGCACTGGCAGGTACATTACAATTTCCGTAAATTTCAAGGTGTAGTTTCGTTATCATGTGTCTAATTTACAAATGGTTCGCCAATTTGGAGATTTTTACATGTTTATACTTGGAATTTTGTCATATAAGTTCACTTAAATTAAGAATAATGCGGTTGGGCATGTTATTGTACTAACATCTTTTTCACGAATGTTATTTTTTGTTGCGACGAAAGGAATTTTGAACTCTGTTTATCATTTTTGTCTGCAAGGAATTTGTTTCCGCTGGTCATTACATTGGTTGATACTAATATCTTCAATTAAATATACCGTAACTACAGGTCATAACTTTTAAATAGGTTGTGGCACTCAGTCATGACCCCTCTATTGCGTCTGTGTTCGAGAGTAGGTAACTTCAGTATAGACACTTTCTCGTAGCAAATGCAAACATTTTCGTCGCACTTTCATAGAATTTCTTGATACGTTAAATACACTTCTATTAGTATGGTTTTGAAACAGAAAATCATATTCTAAATTCAACCACACAAGGAGTTTTGTATTCAATGGTGAGAATGTAGAGGATCAGTACGGATGATGGTTAGATTGATAATTCGAAGGGAGATATTGTCATCCAATACTGTGGGTGTTCTGCAGTTTTAAAATGATGAATTGCTGTCGGCTAATGATAATTTGCCCTTTATGTTGTCTGAACCTGATTATTTGTGCATTCAGCTCTTTGTAACTCATATTGAATTTGTTTTCTTTCTCAGTATTCCTTGAAATACATTTATATTGCTGTATTTTAGGAGCCACATGCTCGACTATTATGACCGATTAGTGTGGCTAATACTACCGTTACTGTTGGCTACTACCATGCGGTCGCTGTTTCTACCATTGTTATCGCTGCTTCGTCTTGTTTGTTGCTTCTTCGGTCCCATATATATACAACTTCTGCAGCGTCCATCGGTTTTGCATGCCAAAAATACCGTCACCACCGCAAACATCTGGACTCGAGTTCGACGGACTCGAAAAATCGTCCAATTTGCATAACCTGATATTATCAACCAAGAGATCCATAATTATACTGATGCACCCACTTGTCAATCTGTTGTCCACCACTGACACGTGCTTGTTTTTGGTTTTTTTTCTTATTTTATTTTATTTATCTTTTCGCATGCTAATGCATAATGCTAATCGGCAAAAGGGACAAGTACATTTTTTGGAATGAGGACAAATACTATAAGCAGCATGTAATCATGTGGGTATTAGAGAGCCACAACAACATCACGTCAATAAGATGACGCAGAATAATGGCATCAGAAAACATTATAGTTCCAATGACCGTTCCCTGTACAAAAAATACCAAAAGGCGTGTGGTGCGTTTCCATTATCCAAACATTTGGTTAGGGATGGGGTTTTTCGGTTTTCCGCTTTGGTTCCAGTTTTTGCGGCAAACCGGAAAACCGATTCCTCAGACCCAGTAAAAAACGACCGAACGGCTTTTAGGCTTTCAATAGTCAGTTTATCTACCGTACCCCGAACAAGCGAAGCGAATAATGGCATTACCAGCTAACTTTTGCAACCACATGCCACCCTTGGAAGCAAAGAGAACGTTCTGCAAGTGACACAGTGACCTACGGAAACGTGTGTTAGTGTATTAGAACATGCTGCACATTGCGCGTGAGCACCAATATCACATGGCAACAACGTAACATCAATCTACGCACACAAACATAGCAAAACGCTTGACACCCATCATGCACCGCGTTACGTAGCCACTTCCGCCTCAACATTTTCTTCAACAAATTCAGCAACAACCAGTGTATGGTATACTACTCAAGTTCACCAGTTGAATTTCAACAGAACAGATAAACGAGTTTCTATAAAATCTGTTTCATGAAACGAAATCGCATTGTGTTGAGAGAACTTTAATAAAATAATTCTGAAACGGAGTTACCAAGACCGCCTGAATTTAAGCCTGTGAGATAAATCACAATATTTTAAAGGTGGGGATTTTCGAACGTCCATCTCCCAGATGAGAAGTTCGTGTACCTTGTGAGATCCCCTCTCCCTTTGTAACCCTGTTGATTTGAAAACTTATTTTTATTCAGTCAAATTTGCTCTCCTGTTTGAGATTGTCAGAGCCTATCGGTTTGAAATGACACAAACTGAAATTTGTTTGGCAGGGAGAAAACATTATGAATTTCAATAATTACTCAGCTAAATAACCATCATTCCCACGCACATATTGTCACTCATCCCTTGGCCCTCTCGCCTATGCATCTTGCAATAAATTACAGTGTGGTCGTTTCTGCTCTTGGGAGGGTGTTTTGATCATTCGAATGGCATTTTAAAAGCCAATGAGCCAAGGTACAGTTCCAGAATTCACTAGAAATCAGAGATATCCCTAATTGAATTCCTAATGAAGATATACCTTTCCTGTGTATCTGGAATCCCATTAATTTTGAAAATAATTCCATTTCCCTAGAAAATGGTTTTAAATTAATTAATTTTGAAATTATTCGACAGTGTCATAATCTGTAACAAATACATCTCACTTGGCCCGGATTAAAAACTCCCCGTGAAATTTACTTTACATTAATTCCACATGTTTAAAATTCAATTTTCTTTAATGATAAGCGATTGCTTCTATATGATTGATCGAGGTAAGTTTTTCAATACTCGATGAATATTTCGTGCCGTATGTATATTTTGCTTTGTTCTGTCCATTTGTTAAATGGAAATATAGGCGGCCCCAATGGAGCAAATATACACTAGTTGCAGCAGGTGGGTTGATAGTTTTGACTTGTTCATCCTACTTTTTCTGAGACTAACTGTATTAGCGCATGATGAAAATAACAAATATGTCGTGTGCACAAACGTTGAAAAAACTCCCAGTCGCGTAACAGTACGTTAGGCACTTATCACATAATCTGTCGTGTGCACAAACGTTGAAAAAACTCCCAGTCGCGTAACAGTCCATTAGGCACTTATCACGTAAGCAAACACCTCCAATTAAATTACAACAACTGAAATGAAATATATTTGGCTTTATCGGAGTCTGAATGTGGGATGGGCGTGTTAAGGTTTGTTAGAAAGGCTACGCTTTTCATTCAACTGGAAACGCCCATCCCATATTCATACTGTGATAAAACAACAGATAATTCATTTCAGTTCTTAAATGAATCGTTCTTGCATCAAAATTATACCTGAGAGGTTGCAAAAAAATCATCGCTGACATAGGCACAGTACGGCCTCCGTGGACTGTCCACTTTTCACGGGTGGGCAATATATTCACGGACGTAGTGAGATTAGATTCCAAACACTAATTGTAGGAATAATCATCAAAGATTCAACCCGGTTCTTCCCTTTACCTAACATGAAAAGCAGACGACACTTGCAAAAATAATTCTTGAATAACTAATTTTTTTTATTTTTTGTCTCAAAAACATAGGTTATGACCCCTCATTGGAACGAGCTCGTCGAGCTCGTTCCAATGAGGGGTCATAACCTATGTTTTTGAGACAAAAAATGAAAAAATAATGAAAATTAATTGACGATTTTTGTGAATAGCGCTGGCCGGTTTTGGCCGTTACGTTGGGTAAAGGGTTAATTAATTAAACTTTTGCTGATATTGATTTGCATCACTTGGACACCGCACACGTGGACATTACTGTCCATGCGTGGATTACGACCAGTCCACGACAACTGTACTGCATCACGAAAATGACAGAGCAGTCCAATCGCACTACGTTTGTTCGTATGACGATCAAAAATATAATATTTCAAGTAATCACGGAACCGTTCTTATACATCTAAAGTTCTTTTTCTGTCGGGTTTGTTTAGAGCTCTTATTTTTTCGGACAACCAATAATTTAGATGCAGTGGTTTCCAGAGTATTTTGATTTCAAACTTCTTCAGATAGATAGTGGTGGGAAAACTATGTAAATGTCCTTGCACTTTCTCCACTTAACGTAGTTGAGGATATGTACCAGACGTGTGAAATGTATCAACAATCTTGTATTTGACAATACTAGGTCATATTACTAGATAATTATCATTTGCACAAACACGCTATTCAACAGAACGTCTTCCATATATCCAGCAAGAAACGATGATCAGATTTATTGTTGTCGTTGCTCACAGTTCACAATAAACACTATTAGGAGCCATTTGTACCTAGAATACCAACTAGCTGGATGCAGTTTCGTATGTTTAACGTTAGCACCACTTTAGAATGATCTCGAAGGTAAAATCACAACCAAGTCAGCCCGTTCACAATATTATCTTGTGTCATCATCATCAAATTCAAAATGATCACAGCATATGGTTCAGGTTCCCCTCTACAGATTTCAGACATTTCCAAAAATGACATACCATACACTTTCTTCAAATGCAAATATTGTCAAACATAGTTGTCTGGCCCATGGCATGGATTACATTTTCTAACTCCACTATACAAGGTAACTTAATATAACAAAATGTGAAGAAAAAAAACTTTATGTGGAAGGAATAAGCCACTGTCAAATGAAAGGCTCTGTTCCAGACAATTGCATGAAAAAAGTCGAAGCCAGCCATCTGTTACAACCGATAATGTTACAACGCCGCATAATGTTACACCAACGCATAATGTTACAAAAATGTAGTAAACAACCGATAATGTTATAAACTCCGCATAATGTTATAACTTTTTCCAACCCGTTATGTTATAAAAATCGACGCATAATGTTAGAACTGTTTTCAACCAGTTATGTTACAACAAATTAACCGATAATGTTATAACTTCAAATAAACATATCTTTCGTAATTTATACTGTCATGGCAGCAGTTTCAGGTGGAGACCGTCGGTCTGTACTTGAGGGAACTTTTCAGATCTCAGTGTAGAATTGGACCATTCTGACTTTAAATAATATATACAATTATTGTAATAAACCCTTTTCTGTGATAAATTATGCGTCCATTATTTGGTCGGTCATTAGATAAGGATACTATCCTATATTTTAAGGATACTAAACCCACGGAATCCCCCTTTTCGTCGTATGAAGCAATGAAAGCTATGGAAATGAGCACGATGCGCGCAAAATCATACGTCTCAAAATAAAAGCTATGAAAATGAGCCCAATGAGTACCTCTTCACACGTCTCACACCCGCATTAAGGATACTATCCTACCTTTATTTGGGAGTGTTTTCGGGAGTGTTTGGGTCAGTTTTCTGAAGATTGTCGGGTTGTTTGGATTAATTCGATATCTATTGTCGGGTTGTTAGGGTTGAGACGGAACACGTGTCTCTATAACAACATGCGCTGCACTTACGCACTCCTACCACCTATTATCATGATAATGACATCACAACATGGCCGCCCAGTCACGTGCACTATCATGACAACCCAACATGACCGCCCAGTCACGTGGCATGACGCCACTTGCGGGGTCCTGGTCCGGGGTCCTACAAAATGGCTCGTTCTCAACATACATAACTATCCAACACCATCACCAACACCGCCACAACACCGCCACAACACCAACATCAACACAACTCCTTCTCCAGAACCTCCTCCTTCTCCCTCTACTGCCTGTTCTAGTGATTCCGCCTTTTCCAGAACCTGTAATCCCACATTCATCACTTCCACTTCTTCCAACAGCTCCACCATCTATATTATCATACCGTCTAGCACTACTCCTTTATAGCATTCTCAGATAGCCTTCTCTGCACAATCACCCTGATGTATTAATCCATGACCACCTCTCTTTCTCAGCCTAATCCCTGCCCACCCCTTTCAATCCTCCTAAACCCCATTCTTCCTACGCAGTCTCGCATCTTATTCTTGTTCCGCGCGACACTACCAACCCGCCACATCCACCATATGTACCTCTCTCCAGCTTTTTGACCTCTTTTAACTCCACCTCATTTTTGTTCACTGTTAGTTGTTAAAATGTCAAATTAATGAACAATAAAATATTCTTATGACTAAGAAATATGCGATAAATGAGTTTTAGATGCCCAAAACAAGCAGAAACAGAGGCATTTGCCCATCCTCAAAGGCGTCAGGGACTATCGTACACTACATTTCTGGAAGCGGAGACAACGCATGTTGGTAAAAGTACCAACCGGATAAAATAGCACCCATCCCCAACCATCCCCGCCTTCACCGTGTTTGGCGCTGGATGATCATGGTAATGACGTCACACGATTGAGTTACCAGGATAATCGGCGTCTATGTAACGTGACTGGGTCATTCTGTGATGAATCCCCGGGAGTTGTGGGGGGGGGGGGTGTCTCCTCGCCTTAACCAGAGTAGAAACCTTTAGTATAAATATTACATACCTTTATGCGACAATAACTGGTGAGTGGTAAAGTCCATCTACAATAGCTGTAACTGGAATTAGTATATACAAGTTATAACATTATCGGGTAATTTGTTGTAACATAACGGATTGAAAAAAGTTATAACATTATGCGTCGATTTTTATAACATAACGGGTTGAAAAAAGTTCTAACATTATCTGTTGTTTACTACATTTTTTGTAACATTATGCGTTGGTGTAACATTATGCGGCGCTGTTACGTTATCGGTTGTACCATCTTCAGTCTCGGAAAAGTGTTAACAGCAGAATTTTGCCACCGCCTCATCTACATACCAACGGAGCCTATCATCCTCTGTTTTGAAATTGAGAATGAAAATATATTTTCCATTCTCCTTTTTTAGCTACATGCAATGGAACAATTCCGTATAAGCATGACATCTAAAAATTGTCCCAAGTTACAGTTTCCAACAATTCCCATGGTAATTTACTCCTATTCATCAGGTTCCATCTCAGAAACCAAATATTTAAATGTATCATCCAACAAATAGCCTATGGCTATCATATATCTGATATTAAAAATCTTCAATTTGCATGACATTAGTTTTAACACATGCCCTCAGTCAAGAAATTTCATGCGAAACTGTGGTGCAGAACCTCACCATGATCACCAAACTATGAACACTTGGCATAAATAGAGGACCTCTTATGAGTGACGAATACATTTAAACTATCGACTGAGCCACGGTTTGCCGAGGCTTAGATCAATTTTAGTGAATTCGATTCAGAAATATATCAAAACGGGACGAATTCGATATTATTTTTATCATATAAGGTGTAAGGTGACGATTTACCCAATGCAATGCAAAAACAAAAACCGACCCGCGCTGTTCACAAAATTTGCAAATCAAATTTTATTATGTTTTCTAATGTTTGCTCCGAAAACATTGCGTATGACTGTTAGTGGGACGTGCTCTTAACTTATACGGACATAAATAACTTCAAAAACAAGGGAGATGGATTCAACATTTCTTCTGAAACACACCCACTCACAATGTTCCTGATGAAAACATATGATCACTGCCATCAGAACATGGATTTGTTGTATGGAGGCATTGTTGTGACTCAGATGTAAGCTATTGATGAATATGAATAGTAGTATCGACTGTCAGGAACACATATTGTTTTGTGACTCGCCCGATTCCAGGTGTACAAATCTGCTTACAGTTAACAAGAGCTATTCTCTCCCAAGACACTAATAGATATGAAATATACTACTCATAGTTTGCTTAGTATCACCCCTGTCCGTCGAACTATTTATTATATAACGGGGACGTCTGTGATTTCGTGACTTCATTCTGTCCCGCTCGAAATAAGAGCTTTAATTATCGTCCTTGATCGGCAATGCAATGCAATTTTCAATCGCGCGGATGGGGTTTGCAATCCTGTGACGGGTATACCCGTTACTTTGTACATAAGAGGTAAATGGGAGAAAAATGCGCGATTCTAATCACCCTCCACAGTTCAGCCACCCCCACCTCCACCCCCATCCCTTTTATTTGTTATTACCTTATGAAATCATACACTGTGAAGAAAATGAATGTGAAAGTGTTTCATCCTTTTTCTGAGGATTTTAAAACGCCTACACTCTAAGGTCAGTTGTGTTAACAATTAGCCGAAATCAACTTGGTTTGGCGAATATGAACTTAATTGGGTTAATATTCACTCAACCCAGTTGATTTGGGTTGATTTTGTACCCACCTGATTTTAGAGTGTACAGTTTTATCATTCCAAGAAAAGCAGTTTTAATATACAGTATATCTCTCGCTGAGATTCAAACTTTTCCTCATTAACGAACCAGTTTCGGAGCGTCTGATGTGGCAGATTGTCGTAAGTAGGTACGTTACTGACAGTTCTCGTGCGGATTCGTCGATTTGGTAGCCACAGGCTCCTTAGAACAGTACTGGAGGTGAATGGCGGTCGTCGCACCAGCCTCTGAAGTACCCTATTTTCACGTTGTGCTCTCACAAGGGGTCGTTCTGGCCGTGGACGGTCCTCAACCTCATTGGTTTGCATATGTTTTCTCACAAAACGACTGGTGAATGTGTAATGGATGTTGAGTTGACACCGATTGCTTTAAAGGACATACCGGTGATGGAATGCATACCAATAATTTGCCAGCTCTGTACATATGTCATCCTTCTCCATGTCCAATTCAATGTCCTTGTTGATGAATACGACAGTAGATATAAATGGCTGATTCCGTATCACTTTTCCAAAAAAGTGTACACGTACACGTACATGTACGTATACCGCTATAGGGATTCAGTGTTAAATCGTGTACAGAGTGCAAAAAATGTCGTTTTTTCATGGTGATACAGAATCGGCAATTTTTTGAGGCTCACAGATCGCACTTTTAACGTTCAAACAACCGTTGGCGAACGTGTAGATTCGACACATCGCTCAAAAGTGAAAAAATGTACGAAATTTGAAGAAAATGTAAATTTTAAAATTTTTCTCGACGTTCCCATCTCGGATCAGACCATCGAGCTATCGTTTGTGAACGCGAGCAAAAAACGTTTTACCGGTTCCAGATCAGCATCAAAAAAGCGGTTTGCCGATTCTGTATCACCTACGTTCGCCAACGGTTGTTTGAACGGTTAAAGTGCGATCCAATCGGCGAAACCCATTTGCCGATTCTAGACCAGGGAAAATCGATCTCAAAACGTTTTTTCAACGTTCGCCAACGGTGAAAAGTGAGCGTAAAGCGCAGTTACTCGTCGAGGATTTTTTTAAAAACGGATTTGGGCCTCCGGTACATCGAAAAAATGCGGTTTGCCGGTTCTGGATCACCCCACGTGCGGGATCGCGTTTCGGACGGTCTAGGGTGCGATCCGATCGGTGAAAACCCATCATGCCGATTCACCTCGCGAGTTTTGTGAGGTGAATCGTGATAGAATCGTCGAGAGGAAATAAAAAAGTGATTGATATATATAGGAGAGAAAAAATATATAAATAAATAGTTATTTAAAAAAATAAATATCGAATCGAATAGATAATAAAAAATACGTAAATCATGAACGCTTCCCAGACTATTAGAGCAAGGTTTCTTTTAAACATGCTGATGAGAGCATACGCAATCTGTGTGAACGAAGACCTACGTCCCCTCTTGTTAGAACGAGGCGTCGGATGTCGGGATCATCTAGACTTCGATCACGAGGATCATTCGTGTCTGACGATGGAAAGGGAAGATATGGTCATCAAGTATTTCGAACCGGCGTTCGAATGCGTTCGAATGCGTTCGAATCGATGAAGTGATCACGCTTTGCAGGAGATTAGTCTTCTGTAAGAATGGAGACAAGCCCACAGTTTCGGAAGAACTGAAATTGGCGCGTAGAAGTCTGACTTTAGAAGACAAGGGATGCATCATGAAATTATTGCTGAAGGAAGCATACGTCTACGTTTTCTCGTTGATATAAATAAGGGAGAATAGAAAATAAAAATAAATACACACATAAAATTTTTATCTAATATTAGAAAGAAAAAAAACACAAAAATGAGAACCAGAAGTAAATTGTATCCGACGTTAGATGACGACGAGGATGAGAAGCCGAACCGAACGGCGTTTTGCCAACGGCGCCGTCGGTAGAAGAGAAAGAGAGAGGAGAGAGGTATCGCATCGATCAAATCAGTAGGATCCAATTGTATCTGACTCGAGAGAGAGAGATTCTCGCCATTCTCTCAAGAAGAAGTATTCGCGTTTCCTGAAATTCGTCAACGCGGTCGACACGACACTCATCACGATTTCCATGGGTTTACACGCGGCCGGCATCGGATTGTTGTCGACCACGGTCGGTATTCCGATCGTGTTGACCATAGAAGGAGTGGCTCTCGCCGCAGGATTGTTTAACACACGCGGAAACTTTTTGTGTAGGAAATTATATCTGAAGGCAAGGAAACACGAAAATATTCGCATCTTGGCCGACTCCAAGATCGACACGATATCCGAAATGATCTCGATGGCGTTGAAAGACGGTAGGATATCGGATGGAGAATACTTCACGATATTGGGCGAGAAAACGAAATACGATGCCATGAAAGAAGCTGTGAGAATCAAGACTCGTCAGATCATCAAGGAAGAGATGAAGGATTCTCTCGTGGATAGGGGGAGGAAAGAGGCCAGGGAGGAATTCGGTAAGTTGATAGAACTCAAGAGCAGCGATTGAAAAAAAATATATATATAATAAGAACAGAATTTTTAAAAAAGAAATATTAAATTTATATATAAAATAAAAACGAAATTAATTTAAATAACTCTCAAAAAATGTATTGCGTAAAATGTAAGAGAGTTACCGAGACGAGTAATTCTCGAGAAGTACGAACTAAAAACGACAGTCAGATGCTTCGCGGAATTTGCGACGTGTGTGGTTCAATCAAGACTCGATTCATCAAAAAAAAGAACACGAGCAAACGTAAAGGCATCGTGAATAAAATGATCAATAATCTACCATTCGAAATGCATCTGCCGGGTCACAGTTTCACGGGACCCGGAACGAAATTGAACAAGAGACTCAACGCCGATCTGACTCCTAAATCTTGGAGCAAACCCGTGAATAGGGTGGACGCGGCCGCGTATGATCACGATCTGTGCTACGCCGGACATCCCGACACCAAAACTCGCAACGACGTCTGCGATAAAAACATGTTGGCGAAACTGAGAGGTATATCGAATCCGACCAGGAGAGAGAAGATAGAACGTTCGCTGGTTGGTAATCTGATCGGTGCGAAACGTCGATTCGGATGGGGCGTTAAAAAAAAAAAGCACATCGAAAAAGAAGAAGAAACGATTATTGACGAGCGAATTGGCCGAGGAGTTACAAAAACCCATCGTGCGTAAATTTTGAAAGAGAAGGGTGTTTGTGAAGGGTTTGGATGACATTTGGTCCGCCGACTTGGTCGACATGAGATCGTTTTCGAGGTGGAACGAGGGCGTCAAATATCTATTGACGGTCATCGACGTTTTTTCCAAATACAGTTGGATCAGAGCTTTGAAGAATAAATCGGGACCTTGCGTCGCCGAGGCTCTGAAGAGTGTGTTCGACTCGTCTTCTCGAAAACCGAATAAATTGTGGGTGAACAAGGGAAAGGAATTCTACAACAAGCACGTTCATCGATTAGTCGACCTCTACTCGATTGAAAACGAAGAGAAAGCCAGCGTGGTGGAACGTTGGAATCGAACGACGAAGGAAAAGATGCACAGATACTTCACGGCGAATTCGACTAAGAAATACATATACGCTTGGAACGGTCTGGTCAAAGATTACAACAACACGCGACACAGATCGATCAAGATGACTCCCGCGGAAGCTAGCGATCCTCGAAATGAAAAACGGGTCTACGCGAATCTATATCCTGAGAGATCGAAGATAAGGAAGAAGTCTAGAACGCCGAAATTTGCTGTCGGCGATTGAGTGAGAATCTACACTTATAAGAAGCACTTCGAAAAGGGTTATACTCCTCGATGGACCTCGAAAATCTTCGTGATAATCAAAATATTTCACACCGATCCGGTGACTTACGAAATCGAAGCTTTGGATGGAGAAGAGATCATCGGAAAGTTTTATGAACAACAATTGCAGAAGACGAAGTTTTAATAAGAAAACATTTTTTTTTTTTTATTTACTCTCTTTAACATTTTCTTGTTTACATATACATATAGGAGAGAAAAATAATAATAAAAAATAATTAAAACTATTTTTAGATAAAAAGCAACCTAATTAATAAACAAAAAACAAAAACCCTTCAAAAATGGCAAATATACTAGATATCGCACAAAGCATAGTGAAAGATGAAAGTATTCAAGAATATGAGGTTCACGAATACGAACCGATAACCGGAAGGAGTTTGAACAATGCGGGAGAGATAAGAATCAATATCGAAACCCAAGATCTATTCGTCCATCCTAGCGAGAGTTACATAGTGGTGCAGAGACGTCTCACCAAGGAAGATGGGACCGACTACGCCGATGACGAAACGGTTACTCTAGCCAATAATGGCATCATGCATCTATTCAGTAATATAAAATACTTGCTATCTGGACAAGAGATAGAATCTGTGTTTCATCTTGGTCAGGCCACCACGATGTTTGGACTCTTGACGTATCCTGATGATTTTTCGAAATCCAGAGGACTTAATCAGTTGTGGATGAAAGACACCGTCGGCCCTGCTAGCGCCGGCGCCGGCGCCGTCGCGATATTCGACTACGTCGTCAAGACGCCCAGACCTAAAGGAACGTTTTCGTTCAGGATACCTTTGAAACACATCTTCGGATTCGCAGACGATTACAACAAGATCATGTACAGATTCAAACACAATCTGACGTTGATTCGAAAAGGAAATGATGATGCAATAGTGAGACTCACTGTGACCGATGCGGGTAAGATAACTCTACACAAGATATCGTGGTTCGTTCCGCACGTAGAGCCTTCGATCGTGGAAAAAACGCGTCTCTACAAGATCATAGAATCCAAGAGTAAATTACCCTTGGGATTTAGAATGAGACAGTGCAACACGGCTAGCATTCCACTCTCCACGAATCACTTCGATTGGAGGTTGATGGTGAAATCCGCTTCTGAGAGACCGCGTTTCATCGTGGTTGCGTTTCAGACTGATAGGGATGGGTCTCAGGAAAAGAATGCATCGCTGTTCGATCACTTCAATTTGAGAAACATGCAAGTGTTTCTGAATGCCACGAGATATCCAGCAATCAATTACAATGCGTCGTTCGACAAGAACGATTTCTGCAGACTGTACGGTGACGCCGCTGATTTTAGAAAGAAGTATCACGGTCTAGACAAATTGATGAACAACCGTAACATATCTCCCGGCGAATACAAGTCGATGTATCCCATGTTCATATTCGACGTTAGTAAACAGAGTGAACGACTCAAGAGTAGCGTCTTAGACATTCAGATCAAGATGCAATTCGATAGGAATGTGCCGAGAAAAACCGAAGCCTTTGCCCTGGTCCTGTCAGACAGAGAATTACAATTCGAATCGGATGGAAATAAGATGTCGATCATTCGATGAGAGACGTGTGTAAAAAAATTAAAAACAAATAAAAAAGTAATGAGTAAAAACAAAAAAAAACAAAAAAAAATGAAAGTAATGAGATCTAGATAGATTGAACATCTTTCTAAATCTCATTACTTTTTTTTTTGTTTTTAATAATCACGCATTATTTTTTAATTAATTATTTTCACGCGTTCACTGTTTGTTCAAAGGATCTAGTTCGATCAGTAGGCTCACCACGGAAGTGGCAGCTTCGGGATTATTGGTTTTCGTAACGAAATTAATCCGGTCTCTGGAGTTCACTTTGAGATGCGTGCCGAAAGAGCTAACATTCGCATGTTGATTCTCAGTCTTTTCAATGCTGTATCTCTTATCGCTGACTACTCCGTTTACTGCGAGATTGACGACCGCTCTGTTATTTAAATCCGTGGAAGCCAGGCCTATTCGTATGATTTGACCTCCTAACAGCATAGGATATCCCACCTGACCATGTTGCGATCCACTACATTCGTTTCCGAAAGACCACTCATTTTTTCCCTCTTCTAACGTGCCGGCCTCCTCGGCCCACACGGTGATCAATTGTCTAGCAGGCATCCGACATGTGCACGGGATCCGGTAGATTCGTGAGTGTGTGTCCGCCCATGTCTAGTTTACCTTCCATGATGTCACCCTTTCTCCAGACTGAGTTGTCATCCACGTACTTCCTGATGACTGCACTGGAATCGAATTCGGGATCGTGATCGAGACCGAATAAATTGTGACCGTTCATGTTGATGCCACCCTCCATGGTTCCGCCAGATTGTTTTTTGAGGTAGAGATCATCCACTTGCGATTCTACATATTCTTGTGATCGTATCACGGCAGAATCTACGTAGCCTTTGTTGACTGCGGTTGATTCCGCATCCGCATCGTCGACCTTCGACAGATTCAATATCTTGTTGAATCCCGCATTCAGATCCGATTTCATTTCTCGTCTGTCAGACTTTCTCTGTTCCAGATCTACGTAGTGTTTGGTCGCCATGTCCTTGGGATTCATGGGAGTGGCCACGTTCGTTATCTTGTTAGAATTGGCGTTCAATTCCGAGTGCATCATTTTCTGAACGTATCTACTTCTCAGATGTTCACTGAATCGTGCGTGAGAGTCATCTGCGTATTTCTTGGTCGTGGCATCGGTGGAATCTATGGGATTCGCAACGTTCACCAAACATTTAGATTTCAGATTGAGATCGTCGATCATGGCTTTATCCACGTAATTATCTAGCATGATTCGTTCGAAATCCGCGTTTCCCCTGTCGACGTATTTTTTAGTCGCAGCATCTGCAAGATCTATTGGATTGGGGAGATTGTAGAGCTTCTTATCGTTCATGTTCAAAGGTTCCTCTCGAGGTTCGTATCTCCGAACGTAACATTCGTCCAAGTTGGCAACGTCGTAACCATCACCGACTTCGAGCGTCTTCCTCTTTTTTTTGGGTCGACTTTCGTCGTCACTTCTACCAAATTTATTGACTGGCATGTTGTTTTGAGGTTTTTGTTTTAAAATATATTTCAAATGCAGTTTATTAAAAATGAATTATTTCACTTATTTTTATTTTTCATTTTTATTCGATTAAATTTTTTAAAATAATTTTTTACCTTTTTATATGCTATAAAAAAAATCTCTCTCTAATGTAAATCATTGGGAATGTATTGAAACCGATCTCCTTCAGACCATCTCTTCAGAATGTAGAGACACAGGTGACTGCAAAACACTTGATCTGGTGATTGCACTCATTCCATGTTGTAACGAACCATCGATTTGTTGAAATAGTTCTTTATTTCTTTCGGCGGCGAGATTCCATAGCTGTCGAAATAATAATTCTTCTTCTTCCCATTCTTGAACCACGCCACCCAGTGAGTGCCTTCACCCGATAAATCGTCTAGATTTAAAATTCCGCATTCCGATTGTCGAGGTCTTCTCTTCGGCAAGGCATCTCTGGAAAACACCCCTAGAAAATCTTTCATTTTCAAATCCTTCGCCGCATTCGACAGGTCGATGTTGGATAGGGGTTCGTTAGGTAAGACGACACCTTCTACGGATATCTCTATTTTCTTATTCATAAATGTGTATATTTTTTTTTTAAATTTATTTATTTTATTATAATTCACTAAAATGACGTTATTTTTTTATATTTTTCTTTTTCTTTCTAAACTAACTCTCTTGATATCTCTATCAACTTCCATAATCTTGAATCCGTCTAATTCCTCTTGATTTTCTGGAATCCTATCATCCTTAATCATATCTGAAATCCTATCGTCTAAAATTATATCCAAAGTCCAATGTCCGAGTGTCAAAGTGCTTATTTTATCGTCTAACATGAATCTCTTATCATCGTCGGCCGTCAGCGAAATCTTGTTGACTATTTCAGTATACAAGTCATGATTTTCGCTTCGAATCGATTTCATAGTCTTATACACCGGACCACTTCCTAAGAGACAATCTTTATACTCTCGAAAAGAGATGTTTTTCTTCACCACGCATGCTTTAAACCCTTTGCACTTCTTGATCTCTTCATCTTCTAGACGATAAGCATACAGTTTGGGTCTCAAACCCACGAATTCAACAATTTGTTTACTGCCGCTCTCATCCTTAAATTTACCCAACACCTTCTTCTTGTTGTCCGATTGAATGTTGGACGGGTGATCGACGGGATAATTGCTCGTGTCGAACCACGCAGCCACATCTGGAGATATATCTCGGTAGACATTTTTCGTCTCTATCTCGTAAACTAAACTGTCCGTGTCAGTGAACAGTAGTTTGGCTTTATCACCAAATTTTCGTTTGATGTAATCATAGTGAAACTCATACATCAATCACTTGCTGATAACTAGGATGATCGGTCCGAGATAATATGGTTTGTCAAACTTCAGGTGCATCTTTTGCATGCGAACGGCCACTAGATTTTCATTGAATATGGTTCGGTGTTTGTAATTGGGATTCACCACTAATTTTTTAGCTTTTTTCTCAGATGTGATGAGTCGAACGTCGGTTCTCTTCTTGATGTTTTCCATAGATTTACCGTACACACAGTTGTTCATGAGTTTGAAGAAATCTTTTTCAAAATCGTTCTCGGCTTGAATTCTGAGATTTGTGTTGAGATCGATGTATTTTTTCATCCAAGACTCTTCGTTGAATCGAATGATGTGATGTATGTTGACTAATTTCATCCTGAGATCGACGTATTGTTTCAAATTCTCGTCATAGACGACGTACTTACGTTTGTTAAATAAATTGGGAATGAGTTTTTCCTCGTCTCCTTCGATCCATTCCATTCGTTCATGAGCCAGCGGATAATCGTTGTGTAGATCGTGTAATTCTTCTAGATAGTTCAAATCGACTTCTAAAATGCAAGGATAGTCTCTCCATTTTTGCATCTCTTCCAGGTCCGTCACCCAGTCGAAATTTCCAATCGATGAAGGATGACTCATAGCCCAACCATACAGATTATTAGCATCCCAATAATGTATGTATTTATTTGATCGTTTCGAATTGAAACCTTCTTTCATGTAGGGATTGTTAGCTTCAGAATATCTGTGGGAGATCATCGAGACGCCACCTCTTGCAGCCCTTTCGAACTTGAGCAATATGTCCACGTCAGATAATAATTCCAATTGGACTCCAGAGGTCTTCAATAGAGTGTTCCACGCCAGACCGTGTGTGGTGAAATACCAAGCCGGATCCAGATCGTAATTTCAACGACAAACATCTCGAAAATTTTCGAACACGTCTGCCAAGAGCAGAACGTCGGTCTTCAGATAGAGATTGTGATAATCTCTCGTGGTTTTCATATCGAATGATTTCCACACGTTTTTGGCGTGTTCGTAATTCTCGTCGGAAATGTCGGATTCGTATAATTTCGAATAAAAATCTTCTTTCGAAGGTAGTGCGGTGTCGTCGAATCTCTTTAGATCATTCATGTAATCATAAGGATAGACTCCTTTCCTCAACATGATGTCTACTCGTTCTCTGAAATGTTCGCTCGTGATTTTAAATTTATCCTTGCTCATGTTATTGACTAATTTTTCCAGAGTGGTTGACATGAATTTAAAACTGTCGATGAAACGTATGCTTCTACGAATGGATTTCGTTTTTTCTTCCAACGTCTCTCCGTCGATTACTCTTTTCTTCTCCATGACCTTCCATTTCGTAAAGGAAATGTATCTTTCTTCGCTGTTCGCAATGCAATCTAATTCTCCATCTGAGGTGCCGAGATTTTTCACAAACAGATGACTGTCATAAGCCGAGAGATTGTGAAATATCACCGGATAGAAAACGGCATCTCGATATTTTAAATTACACTTGCTGTGAGCCGGACCGTGATACAGACAAGTGTAATGATCATGGTCTCTGACCTTCTTATTTTCCTCCGAATTCTCATTGAACGATTGTCTGCATATGTGACATTCGATGGCTCTGTTATTTTCGTCCTGCTGCTCTCACGTGATGATCATTTTCGCCAGAGTTTTGAATTTGTCATATAAAATTTGAATTTTCGATTCTAACTCTTCCACAAACCTTTTTGCCACGTCGTCGTATTAGCATTGTTTCATATAGGTGAAGAGACCCATGTCGTGTTGCGAGTCGAAATCACATTTCACGTAAATGCACTAGCCTGAAGGCATGTGTTTTTGATATCTTTCGACATAACTTCGAAGAGCGTCGGGTTGGCAGGAACTCATTTTCACAGTGAAGCATTCGAAATCGGTGTACATGATGAATGGTACCTTTAACCTTCTATTGCATTTCGACAGCGACACCATGATTTTCGTTGCAATATTCTTGATGTTTCCCTAACGATTTTTCGCTGTGAAACGCGTTCATGCAGTTGCAACATAAACATATCTTATGTTCATGTTTATTATTTTGTCTCGATAGTAATTGGCTCGGATGTTTAACCCAACAATAATGATGATTGTCACCATTCGAAATCAATAATAAATTAATCGTCTTTTCTCTTTCGAGATACGAAGTCTGTCTGAGAGGATAGATCGTTCGTTTTTCATCGTCATATCCAAAGATGTTCACTGCCACGGAGGGATTTTGAGCCTCGAAACGTTTGATGTGTTTTAACTCCACTGGAAAAGTCACTCTGGTCCAATCGAGATTTTTAGAAGTCTCCTCATAACGAGAAACTCTATCAGAGTTCATTTTGACAGGGTATAAAGCGGAGGTGACTGCCCATTTAAAACACTGATCATCTTTATTTCTCACGTTGATCAAAGCATTTTTTTTAGCTAAGAAATATGGTAATTCCACGTAGGAAGACCCTTTCAACGAATCGTTTTTAGTTATATGAATTTCGAGTTTCAACACCTCATCGAATGTCCAATTACTACCTTCACGTTGATAATTCGCGAGAGACATCAACATCTTGTCTTTCATCATTTTGAAAACGTCTGATAAATCTGAACCTCGAAATACGGGTTCGACGTTAGATCTGAAATATGCATTTTTCACGATGCTCTCGCCGGAATTCACGTCAATTTTATTCATCACGCAATGGAGTATCATCTTAATTTTTGTCCCACGTTCATGTGTTCACGAAACAAATCCAACACTTTTTTCTTCACCCGTTCCATGAACAATTTTGGATCGACTTTCTTGAACGAGGGAACCGCGTCGAAAGTTTAAAACACCTTTGATTGCACTCTCTCGTTCTACGGGATTCGATTGGAATGCTTCCACGATGAGTCATGCTACATATTCTTCTCCTTTCCCTTCGTCGATTGCTCGTCGAATTTCGTTTGATATATCTCGTTTGTCTAGATTCTGAACCGCATTACTCGTTTTCGTTTTAGTTTTTTTTTTCTTTTGAAACTTGAAGTTCTTCAACGGCTTTTCGTTTAGTCGTCTTCTTATTTTTCACACCCGAAACATCCTTGTTTTTTTTCGATGTCGGCATTTCGATTCCTTTTACTATCTTTTTCTTCTTCTCTTTTTTCACAACCAATGCATTTTTTGACGTCGTTGCTATCGACATTTTGTTTGCCTTTTCATCACACAAACTACATATCTCCTCGTGTATGATCTTTCTAATTTCATCACACTCCACGTTTCCTTTTCTATCGTCAGGCATTACTGTCATCAGCTTATTTTGTTTCGCAATTCAAGTCTGTTTAAGTTTGTTCACTTCCGATCTTTCAATTTTTTTCTTTTCATCATTTCACAAACGATATTCCTGTATGACTTCAATTTTTTTTTATTTGGTTCTATGATTTCTGAAATGTGGAATTTTTTATTTTTTACAAATCTCGTTTAACTGAGGTACGGTTTTCTCATTTAAATTTTCCATTTTTTTATTTGTTTGCTTCATTTGTAAAAATTTGTTTTTTTTCGAATTTTGTATTTAAATAATAATTTGTTAAAAAGTTTGTTTTTTTACTCTCTATATATATGTTTTAATTCCTTCAAAAACAATTTTTTTGAGGAAATTAATAATTTTTTTGATGTTCCTTAATGTGAAAAAAAATTGAATTAATATGAGACTTTTTCACATTAAAGAAAATTAAAATTAAAAAAAACCTTTTTATATATATATAGAGAGTAAAAAAAAAACAAGCTTTTTTAACAAATTATTATTTAAATACAAAATTTAAAAATATACATTATTTGCAATAATTCATAAAAGAAAAAAAACCCAAATAATCGATCATGACAACAACACCTAAAAGATGCAAATTGAAATTGAAATGAGTCGAAACGTGTAAGAAATTCGGTTATAAAATCTATAGATTACAACGACACGACTCCATCAAACTGAACGAGGTCGAGACGAAGGGCTTGGAGCACAAACATGACAAATATAACATGCCTTTGAAATTGGATGAAGGCACGCTCGATTTGTTTTACGAGTACCAAAGTGATCTACAGAAAATCGTCATCACCAAAGATAGAGAATTCGACAAGGACGATTTGTCGTTGCCCTATGGAAGTTACATATATCCAAAAATCTCTCTCAAACTCATGAACAAATCGGGTGGTGAGAGCGTGTTCACTGATATAAAAAACTCAAAAAAGTAAAGATAAACATTCAACACATTTTCGAAAAAGGAGAAGAAACGACCGTCAACATGCTAATAACGGACTTGGAAATATAAACAATAGAGAGACTGATTTTTAGCAAAGAAGAAGGAAAAAAAAAGTAATGAGATCTAGAGAGGTTGATCATCTCTAGATCTCATTACTTTTTTGTTTTTTTGTTTTCCTTCTTCTTCTTCTTCTTCTTCTTCTTCTTCTTCACTATCGCTCATATATATTATAATAACATTTCCTTTTTTCTCAATTTGGGTGTCGATTCGTCTTTTCTTTTTTTTGTGATATGTTACGTTTTTATAAGAACACATTTGTTTATCCAAATCATAATTATGAACGAATGTTGTGCATCTCTTGGTAACACTCACATCATTTCCATTCTCTTCAGAAGGTAGTGGTGATGGTGGAAAGCATCTCATTCTTTTCAATTTCAACCATCTATCCTGCTCTTTTTTCAGTTCTTACCTAAAATATCCATCATTAGCATCTAATTGTTTTTTCACATCTTTTTTCTACACTATCCTGCAATATTCATCATTAGCATCTAATCGTTTTTCCACATATTTTTTGCACTCTATCTCCCGATATTCATCATTATCGTCTAATTGTTTTTCCACCTTTTTATCCATTTTATATTATTTTTATACTTTCTATGATTTATATTTTATATAATTGTATAATTTTTACATTATAATAACATACTCAAAATCGGTATATTCTTAAACGGCGAATTCTCACCAAACAACAAACCCTTACCGAGTCGCTCAATGTTCCGTCCACTCTTCAGATAGAGACCGTTACCACTCAAAGAGTTGTCACCTCTAACGGGTTCTAGATACAATCCTTCACTTCTGTTGTCTATGTGGACGCGACACACGGATTCTCCCTTCTTCAAAAACAGTCCGCTGCCACCCAATAATTTCTCAACTGCCGAACTCGCGAATCCCAAGAGAGCTCCCACGCTGAGAGTCTTTCTGAGAAAGGGTAATGCTTTTGCAGCAAAGGGTAATGCTTTTGCGGGGATTCCTGCCAATAGCGGTAGGAAACTGCATTTCATTCTCAAATTGTATCTCAATTGAGCGGGACTCAATCTCACCATCAACCCTCTTCCATCACGAATCGCTTTCTCCATCCTTTTGATTTGACTTCTGGTCCAGGTGATTGAATCTTGACCGCCACTCGTCAGATCTTCGTGAGTGAATTTGAATCTCACCACCTTGCCTCAAGTTGTTAACGCTTTCTTAAGTTTCTTCCTCTGTCCTGCGGATATGTTCACGTTTTTAACCACGTATTGTGTCATAATTCTTTTTTTAAAGTATATTTTGTTCAATTGTTTTTATTGTTTTAATGATAATTATATATATATTAAATAATTTTTGTAAATTAATATTGCGTTTATTTTATTTTCTTATTTATATATATACGCAATATTTTTTTTTTTGCTTTTATATCTCTCTTATGTGAAATCGTATCATCACCCTCTCGCCGCGAAGATCTAACAGTTCACCATTTTGATCTGTCAACGTGGTTTTGAGACTATACAACGTGTCTAAAATCACTGGTAGATAAACTAAATTTTGAGGTCGTTCCACGATCTTATAACCTGGCGACACGTTTGGAAAGAAGGAATAGATCATCGGTTGAGCGCTACCATTCACGTAGCTTCCAGCAATCACATCCACGTTCACCAGAATGCTATTGACTGCGAGAATGTCAAACATATTTTCAGATGCCGCGTGGCCTCGATACATCTTTCGATTGAATCCCAGCATCTTGTCTATAGAATCGTCCGAGTTGAAATCCACTCGAAAATTATCTTCCAAATCCAACATCGTATGTAAGGTATTAGGGTTGGGAGCGAGTCTGATCTTGTTGCTTCCCTTTCCATCCGTCTTCATTCACGTCTGAATGTAATTGTTCAAATCGTCTATGTCGTAACTTCCTTTGGGAATTTGAATCTCCAACCAATCCACTCCGTCGGAATACTTGAACGAGTTATTCTTTTCGGTGACGTTGGGAAAGGAATAATAAGTCTTCAGATTCACCAACGCCATCTCGTATCTTTTCTCTCTATTCCATTCGATGGAAGGTTCGAATTTCGTTGCGAATGGAGTCGAATCGCCACTCACCACGATTTGAATGGATTGTTTTGCAGCCGTATTCTCGGCTATCCGTTCTAACAATTCTCCTTGTTCGAACATTATATTTTAATTTTTATTTTATTTTTCAAAACTAAATTATTTGATGATTTATTATTTTCTAATTTTATTTTCACTCTCTGTCTTATTATCATCAGAAACATAAAACTTGTCGAATCCGCACCGATATTTTCCGTGATTAAATTCGCTAGTCAAATCGATCATGACGAAATTGTAAAGTCCTCCATCCCAAACCCTCTTGCAGAATCTCCTGAATTCCACCACGCTCATATCGTTTGCGACGTGATCATCGTAGATGTGATTGAGATTCTTGAGATCCTGGCGAAAGAGACACAGTAAATTAGCGTTCTCCCTTATCGTCTGTCTGGGCAATCAAAACTAATTCTGCGACAGGTAGAAACAGTCCACGTTGCTGTGGCGACCCCTAACGTAATGCGATTCGCATCGGTTCTGACTCTCCAAAAGCAGATCGTCGAAAATCATGAGATTCTTATCTTCCGATTTCAATTCTCTAGGATCCAGAAAGTCGCTAGCATTCTCATAAAATCTACACTCGACGTTCGAAGACGCATTTCTCTTCATAAATTCCATCGCCGCACCGTCCAAAATGGTCGAAAGAGAAGCTTCACTTTTGTCGATTTCCTACCTACTGTCAAAGATTCTGTCTATGACGTCCTTGGGCAATCTACGATCCATGCACTCTCGAAGCAATCTGTATTTGGGTTGAAACAAGCTCTTGCCAAACACGAACAATCTGTCGTAATCCAACCAGTCGGGTTGCGACAACAGATTCATCAACAGATTGGTCTTTCCACAATTCGATTTTCCCACTATCAAGCCTCTTATGCTTTTGGGAAAGAACTCGTTATTCGACCTCTTGGTCGCGGCATCGTTCCAAGACATATCTTTAATGTTCATCATTGTTTATTTTTTTGTTATTTTACATTTTTTCAAACACAATTTTATGTTTTTTCAAACTCAGTTTTATAAAATATTATTATTTATTTATATTACACCGTCGCGAGTTTTCTTCAATCCAGATCCACTCGTCATTTTGGCTAAATCTTGTATGGGTACCACAGCATCCTTAAAATCTTTCCAACTTTTCGGCGATCGCTCTAACGTAGCTCGCTTCGCCGGCGGACTGATCAACTTGTCGATCAATGCGTCGGGTGCCCTCTTGCCAGCCACAGAAGCTATCCTACCACTGGCTTCGGAAGCGGCTTTCTTACCAGCATCCAAAGCCGTCTTCTTACTGACCTCAAACGCGGTCGATGCGAGTTTTCTACCTGCATCGCTCGTGAACGCTCGCATTATAGAATCGACGATGCCAGAACTGCCTTGAACGTAAGTTCTGGCGTATCCCCTGTTCTTTATCACCAACATATTTTTATTTTATAATATATATTTTGTTTTTCACTGGTAAATCGTTTGTTGTTTAAATTACTTTTATTATTTTGTAGTGTAAAATTTACTCTTTTTATTTTATATATTTTTGTTTGTTTGTTTGTTTCTCTCTACTTATTATATATCAATCCTTCAATTCGTTCATCAGTCTTTTATAATCGCGTTTATTCAAAACCTTCTGCCTCAACAATTCGTCGCATATGCTCACTATCTCATTATCTAATCCAGTGTTACCAGCGCGTATACTTGCCATCAACAAACTCAATCTCTGAGACAGAGTTTCAGAATCACTCGGAAGAAAAGTGGTTTCCACCCCTTTGCCAGTCACCGACTCGACCAACTTCTTATTCATATCCCATATGGGTTTCACCACCTTCGTCCACTTGTAACCTCTATTGGCTTTGGGTCTCGTTTCTCTGGCATCGTTATTTCTCTTCATGGCGTGGGTCTGAACCAAAATGTCGCCGTAATTGTCGAAATCCCGATCCGTGTAATCTCCAGGCTTGTCAAAAAGGAGCAATTTGCACAGTCCAGGAGTTAATTCGTACCTATTCGAACCGACGATTAAATTATCATCATCCTCTTGCACTTCTGTGTCGCCCACAAAAGTTCTACCATCAGAATCCTTATAAATTCCATACAACAGATCTCTCTTACCACCATCCTCAGACGACGCGACGCTATCAGTGGTGATAGTCGAAGCTGTATCATCGCTCTCACTCATGTCGGTTTCGATTCTTATGGGAACGTAATCCGGTGTAGATTGAAAGGAATACTGTTTTGTAAAACTACCGGGCAATGAACCCATTCTCACAGAACTTTCTTTTAAGGGCCTCAATTCGTCAACGATCTCCTTTTTACTTCGTTCCTGAACCTCCGTCACAGGTTTAAATAATTTTGTGGTTTCGCGTCTTAATTCCATTTCTCCAAGTCGTCTGCTTCTGTCAGCTGATTGAATACTCTTCTTAGCACGTTCATATTCGTTTAAAAGTTGATTTCTATGCTTGGAATCTGTGATGTGTAAAAACATTTTTTTCGTTTTTAAATTATTAATATTTCCTTTAGAGTATGCTAACGTGAGTTATTTTATTATTTTTAAAATCAAATGTATAATTATTTTTATGTTTTAAGTAAATAAAAATCTTCTGTCTTTAATATAATAACTAAAACCAGTTGAGGAAAAACATTTTACACGATAAATGCGTTTTTGCCCTCGAACGTGTTAAAGATCACATCACCAGTTATTTCCGACAATGAGAAACTTAGAGTTAGTCTCAAATAAACATATATAAATACAACGTTTTAAAGTGTTAAATCATACAGGTAGTTATTTTCCTCACACTTGAAGTCATTCTCAAAATAATACTCTTAGAATATCTCGTAATATTTCGGTTAAAACCGCGTTAGTACTTGCACGTTGAACAATGGTATTTCTTCTATATTTTTACATGGAAATCGTTTCAGTCAAAAAACAAGAGTTGAAAAATCTTTTAAAAATATTCTCTGGCGAGAATTTTTTTGCAAAAAAAAATGGAAAGAATAACACTCCATGAATATCTCGTAATATTTTGGGTTAAAACCGCATTAGTACTCGCACGTTGAACAACGGTATTTCTTCTATATTTTTACATGGAAATCGTTTCAGTCAAAAACCAAGAGTTGAAAAATCTTTTAAAAATATTCTCTGGCGAGAATTTTTTTGCAAAAAAAATGGAAAGAATAGCACTCCATGAATATCTCATAATATTTTGGTTAAAACCACGTTAGTACTCGCACGTTGAACAACGGTATTTCTTCTATATTTTTGCATGGAAATCGTTTCAGTCAAAAAACAAGAGTTGAAAAATCTTTTTAAAAAAATTCTCTGGCGAGAATTTTTTATGCAAAAAAAAATATGGGAAAAAATAATACTCCATGAATATCTCATAATATTTTGGGTTAAAACCGCATTAGTACTCGCACGTTGAACAACAGTATTTCTTCTATATTTTTACATGGAAATCATTTCAGTCAAAAAACAAGAGTTGAAAAATCTTTTAAAAATATTCTCTGGCGAGAATTTTTTTGCAAAAAAAAAAATGGAAAAAATAACACTCCATGAATATCTCGTAATATTTTGGTTAAAACTGCGTTAGTACTCGCACGTTGAACAACGGTATTTTTTCTATATTTTTACATGGAAATCATTTCAGTCAAAAAACAAGAGTTGAGAAATCTTTTTAAAAAAATTCTCTGGTGGGATATGTTTTTGCAAAAAAAAATATGGGAAAAAATAATACTCCATGAATATCTCGTAATATTTTGGGTTAAAACGCGTTAGTACTAGCATGTTGAACAATGGTATTTCTTCTATATTTTTACATGGAAATCGTTTCAGTCAAAAAACGAGAGTTGAAAAATCTTTTTAAAAGAATTTTTTTTTGCAAAAAAAAATATGGAAAAAAATAATACTCCATGAATATCTCGTAATATTTTGGGTTAAAACTGCGTTAGTACTCGCACGTTGAACAACGGTATTTCTTCTATATTTTTACATGGAAATTGTTTCAGTCAAAAAACAAGAGTTGAAAAATCTTTTTAAAAAAATTCTCTGGCAAGAATTTTTTTTGCAAAAAAAAATATGGGAAAAAATAATACTCCATGAATATCTCGTAATATTTGGGTTAAAACTGCGTTAGTACTCGCACGTTGAACAACGGTATTTCTTCTATATTTTTACATGGAAATCGTTTCAGTCAAAAAACAAGAGTTGAAAAATCTTTTTAAAAAAATTCTCTGTCGAGAATTTTTTTTGCAAAAAAAAATATCGGAAAAAAATAATAATCCATGAATATCTCATAATATTTGGGGTTAAACCGCGTTAGTACTCGCACCACGTTGAGCAATGGTATTGCTTCAAAATTTTTACATGGGAATCGTTTCAATCGAAAAAGCCATAGTTAAACAGCACATTGAAAACACAATTTCTGATTTAATACGTAATATACTTAAAGTCATTCACAAATAAAATCATTGATAAAATGCAACGCCCTCGGCGATTATTCTCACCTCCATATCATCAAAGAGCAAAATACTGTTTGAAGTAAACAAAAACAATTATCATCAAAAGAACAAAATACCGTTTGAGATAAACAGATGAACTTTTGTGAATAGGAACAATTTAGAAGTGTGTCTCGTCAAAAGGTGTTTTTTTTGATGTCTCTTGAACCGAGACATGAGTCAATTAAAATTCAATTACCTCTTAAAATCCATTTAAGTGGAATGCAATTTTACCCTTTGATTCTATCACGATTCACCTCACAAAACTCGCGAGGTGAATCGGCATGATGGGTTTTCACCGATCGGATCGCACCGTAGACCGTCCGAAACGCGATCGGGAACGTGGTGGTGATCCAGAACCGGCAAACCGCTTTTTCTCGATGTACCGGAGGCCGAAATTGGTTTTTAAAAATAATCCACGATGAGTAACTGCGCTTTACGCTCACTTTTCACCGTTGGTAAACGTCGAAAAAACGTTTTGAGGTCGATTTTTCCTGGTCTAGAATCGGCAAATGGGTTTCGCCGATCGGATCGCACTTGAACCGTTCAAACAACCGTTGGCGAACGTAGGTGATACAGAATCGGCAAACCGCTTTTTGATGCTGATCTGGAACCGGCAAAACGTTTTTTGCTCGCGTTCACCAACGATAGATCGATGGTCTGATCCGCGATGGGAACGTCGAGAAAATTTTTTAAATTCACATTTTCTTCAAATTTCGTACATTTTTTCACTTTTGAGCGATTTGTCGAATCTACACGTTCGCCAACGGGTGTTTGAACGGTTAAAAGTGCGATCTGTGAGCCTCAAAAAAATTGCCGATTCTGTATCACCATGAAAAAACGACATTTTTTGCACTCTGTACACGATTTAACACTGAATCCATATGGCGGTACACTTACATGTACGTGTACGTGTACACTTTTTTGGAAAAGTGATACGGAATCGGCCATTTATACCTACTGTCGTATTCATCAACAAGGACATTGAATTAGACATGGAGAAGGATGACATATGTACAGAGCTGGCAAATTATTGGTATGCATTCCACCGCCGGTATGTCCTTTAAAGCAATCGGTGTCAACTCGACATCCATTACACATTCACCAGTCGTTTTGTGAGAAAACATGCAAACCAATGAGGATGAGGACCGTTCACGGCCAGAACGACCCCTTGTGAGAGCACAACGTGAAAATAGGGTACTTCAAAGGCTGGTGCGACGACCGCCATTCACCTCCAGTACTGTTCTAAGGAACCTGTGGCTACCAAATCGACGAATCCGCACGAGAACGGTCAGTAACGGCACGAGCAAAGCTATACTGAGGTCTAGAAGGGCCACCAAACGTCCTCTACTGAGAGATCCCCACCAAGAATGTGTTTGGCTTGGTGTTCAGCATTTTTGTTCAGGGCATTGCATTGATTAACAGTCCTTGGTCTACCATGAGTCCTTACCTGAACCCACTAGAGCACATTTGGGACATTCTAGGGCGTCGAACACAAGTACACGCACCTCTAGTTACAAATGCTGCGAGAATTAGAAGCAGCTTTGCGTGAGGAATGGCGGCAGTTACCTCTGCAACGGATACAATGATTGACAGAATGATGCGACGCAGGATAGAAGTTGTTGTCCGAGCACATAGAGGATACAGCAGATATTGAACTCACGCTGACTCATGCTCTCTAGAGGTTATAAATGACATTTTTGTCCATTTACAGCCAAATTATATTGCCTTGGTGACTCTCCAGGACCATACTAAAACGGGTTAGCAGTTACTTTTCTGGTTCAACAATGCTGTCATTGAAATGATGATAAAGACTTTGATTTTACTTGTGTTCGTTTTGCATGAATATGTTTTTTCAAGATAGCATTCAGCTTTCGAAGCTTACTTTGCGAGTACTTTACTGATACAAAGCAATCCATTCACGATCGTAAAATATCCAGGGGGTTCTTAACTTTTGTCTTTGTGTATATTTCCTTATTGTGCTTCATAAACATGGTTTGTAACCTTTCGTTGAAACGATCTCATTGAGCTCGCCCTCAAAAGAGGGTCATATCTTACGGTTTTGAAACAAGAATATTTAATCTTAGTTAATGAAGAATTTGTCTGTGATTGCATTCTGTTATTCGCGTTAGATGGTTAAATACATGTAATATAAATGTAATATATTATTGTAGTCTCGTACAAGGCATTCCGTCTTCAGCGGCATTGTTCCGGTTATATTTTTGTTGGTTGGATTTTTATATGGTGTCGCCAGCGAATTTTAACTTCAAAGTGGTCCTTGACCTCCTGACGTAGATGACAAATAATGAATTATCAAAAATCAACCACTGGTGTTCTGCGAACAGGTTATCTTTAAATGCTAACAAAACTAAAGTCATATTTCTCCATCCCCAGAATGACAACTACAATTACGATAACGTACAAACCCACATTACATCGAATAACTCAGATTTAATAATAGTAGGTAACAATCGTGACCACAAATCCATAAAATTTCTAGGAATCAACATGGATGAGAACCTTAAATTTCATCACCATGTATCTACACGCTGTACAAAAATATCCAGAGCAATTTATATCTTGAATAGAGCCAAGAATTTTTTACCGCCCGAGACATTACGCCCACTTTATTTCATTTTAATTCAAAGCCACTTACTTTATGGTATTCAAATATGGGGCAACGCAACGGCTACCAAACAAATTTTAAACTTAAAAAGAAAGCTGTACGCATCATAGCGAACAAAAAGTTCAACATACATACGGAACCGCTGTTCAAACGTTTAAAAATTCTTAAATTTAACGATCTGTCCAAATTACATTCACTTTTATTTATGCACGACTGGTCACAGACCAATCTCCCGTCAGTTTTGATGATACGTTTCAAGTGTACTGGAATCCCTCGGGCGTGACTACGAGGCAATGTGGAAGCCTAAACACCCATAAACCTCGCACTGAATTCTCAGCCGCACTTCCATATTTTTCGTTTCCTAAACTGTGGAATGACCTTGATACAATGATAAAAACCCTTACCCGAACATCTTTTAAAAAAATATTAACTGAACAATATCTGAATTCATACATCGCCAATATTAGCTGTTCAAACTCAAGATGTTCCGACTGCCTCGGCTAGTTACGACTCTCGGTGTCGTTATCATATTCTCCTCTTTTCTCCCAGCAAGCTGATAACCAGGTTTGTACTCTCACTTGTGGTCATTTACTTCACTCCTTTAGCGTACGATTATTATATTAGTTCACCCATTCAGAAATACGGTTAATACACGGTTAACCCACAATCCACAGATCTTAATAACCAGAATCAGAACATCTGGAAGTTTGATCCACAACGAGGAACTAATAATCAATACATTTCAATACAATGTTAACATAAAAACAATGTACTACTCGCTGTCAAGATTTACCTTACTTGAGTCCATCATTTGCCATTTGCCATTTTGCTGTTTAGTCTTTATTTTTATTGTCTATGGGTTGACAGGAAGACAGTCATAAGGCTATGTCATTCCCCACAGAATACATTTGCACAACTACCTTTGTTTGCTGTAACCTTGTTTCTTTCTTTGTATATGTATGCTGTGAAATAAATATTGAATTGTAATTGTAAAATTGAATTGTCCAGTCTTCTAAGATGCCACTAGTGTCCTCATAAAATGCAAAGCTGTTATATTGTGTGTGATATATTTGCTTAGTACCATCATTAAAACAGGTTGTTGCGGTTCCGGGGTGTTTGGTTCGCGATGACATCTCTCCTCGACTCCTCGAAACGGTGTCTTCGTGATAAGGTATCGACATAGATTAAAGTTTTGACAGACGCTTTTTCAGCCTTGAAGTGGTATACCAAATATAATTCCCGGAATGTAAAAAGGAGAGCGTATTCTCATTCACTGCTGCTGGAGTTTGTCTTTCTGTTAGAAAGAAGGTTTGGTGATCACACAATTCGCAGAAGCAATTAGTGCAGGGCATCAATATAACTTTGTTTGGGCGAACATTAGCTCTGTTCAGATTTTCTGTGTTGGTCTCCAGTTGTAATAAATATATCATATGCAAAACCGTAGAAATATCGTTAAAGATCCGCTTTCTTGGTATCCTCGATGACATTATGCTCGTCATACGCCACCTTTTTATTCAAAACGAACAAACAACAAATAATGTCGTTTATTGTTTTCCAGATACAACATTGAGTACCATGAACTATTCTACGGACATAGAGACAACAGAACAAACAGAAGGTGCATACCCGTAGTCAGGGGAGATACGACGAGTGCAAACGCAACTCCCGACAAAATTGACGTTCTACCTGATGGATTATCTTCCATTTATGATTTGAAAATTTTGATAAAAAGTGGCGACTTCACTAACCCCGATTCTTCGTACTCTCTGTGGCGTCGCCACAGAGAGTACGATGTATCTGGGTAAGTTGTTTTAAAACGCAAATATTCTCGTTTATTTGCATGTTGTGTCTGGGAAAATGCTTGGGCATTACTTTGTTACTTTTTATGACATCGGCTATAAGAAATGTACCAAAGCGCCTCGGCATTTCACAGAAACTAGTTGCATGGTCCTGGTGTTACAGACCCTATGTTACACTGGGCTTATCGCTTTTTAATTATGCCAAAGTCCCATATCAGCAGAATTATATATATAGGTATAATATATTTATGGAAAATAAAATATACCTATGAGCTTTATCGATCTGTTTTGAATATCATTTTTCAGTTCCATCAGTGCAAAAGTGCTTAGTTTTTTAGAACCTAAAATTCCACATAATATTTCTCGCATGCTACCACGCACGGAGCTCCATTTCGTACTCAGTTTTCACGAGCAGGTAATCGTCGATCGCCACTTAGCGCACATCCCCAACAAAGTTCCTGGCTACGCGCCTGAGGTATAGACGAGCTATTGTGTACCACATATATTGCATATTTTATTTTATTTCTCTTCCACGTATAGTGCAGTATAATTTTCGATTGTTAATACAGGTATAGGAAATTATGAGAATGCAAAGAGAGGACATTTTTCGAGGTAGTCTTCCTCAAATTCCATATAAGTATTGATATAATACTTAAGGTCCAAGTGGGCAGAATTCTTGACAAACTCACCATTATTCTGTCAAATGCAATCAATGCCCAACGTACTAAAAGCGATATCCCGAGTATGGTCTTTAATACTATTTCTCAATTTATTTGGGATTAACTCTTTGCTGTATAAGTATCGATAACCATTTTTCCATCGGGGTCTTGTCGTATTGAGTCCTCGCACGAACGGATGAAATCGAACAAAACCACGAAAAGAAGCTGTCAGACTCTCCGATTTAATAACGGATTAGAGCCAAAGCAAGCCAACGAACCGCACTGGTGGAAGGGATGTGTACCTTTTACGTTCGTTTAAATTCTCTCACAAGAATAAGTGGCGATTAGTTTCGTTCTCAGTGGCTAGTTAGTCTTTGTGACTAGACACAACAATTACGATGTGTTGATTACAAACGATGTTGGTATTAGTTCCAACGTTTATGGCGTAGCGATTGTTCTTAGGAATACGCTGTATGTTGTAATTTCTTACCCTTTAATCCTTTGATACTTTTGTATGTATTATTAGGTACGAAATCAAACAGCACGTTGATACTTTGCGGTCATTTGTTTTGTTATTATTTTTTCGATTTTTTAAAGTTTTAACCTCAAATTCCTGTTTTCTCCCGAATAGTGCTCAGTGATAACCGTTGAGCCAAATGTTATCGCAGTTTATAATACTAATATAATCCTGCTGTCAAGATTTCTTAACTGGTTGAGTGCTAGAAGCTACGGAAGCGTATTGCTGCCACGTGGAAAAAAAAATAAATTGTTTCGTTTAAACGAAAACTTTTTCGTTTAAACGAAAACTTTTTCGTTTAAACGAAACCACTTTCGTTTAAACGAAAACTTTTTCGTTTAAACGAAAACTTTTTCGTTTAAACGAAACCACTTTCGTTTAAACGAAAACTTTTTCGTTTAAACGAAAACTTTTTCGTTTAAACGAAACCACTTTCGATTAAACGAAAACTTTTTCGTTTAAACGAAAACTTTTTCGTTTAAACGAAACCACTTTCGTTTAAAACGAAAACTTTTTCGTTTAAACGAAAACTTTTTCGTATATACGAAACCACTTTCGATTAAACGAAAACTTTTTCGTTTAAACGAAAACTTTTTCGTTTAAACGAAACCACTTTCGTTTAAAACGAAAACTTTTTCGTTTAAACAAAAACTTTTTCGTATATACGAAACCACTTGTTAGGCCCATCTTCTGCTTTTTAACATGCAATACACCTACGTGCCACCAAAGATGGCCGAGAACCTAGGACGAAGTGAAATATGCGCAAGACCCCACATCACTGCGCAAGACCTCACACCTGTTGCTGTCAGCAGGTGTATGTGCGTGGCGGGGATGAGATGGGAGGCATCTCGGGGGTGGGGGCATAAAGATGTTAGTAAAGACATGAAACTCAGATGTCTTTTGAGCCTATAAAGCCAGCCATAAAAAATGTTTAACAATGCATGGAGATTGAGGATGGGGCGTCACTTGAGCTTGGCCCGGACGGCAATATAGGCCTATGCTTATCCGTTACAGGCACAATCTTGGACTCCAAGGTGGAAAGACATGGGAAGGATGGGGTCAGTGGCTGTGGTCTGGAGAAACGCACCCCACCCGCCCCAAATAATTAGGCCTACATTGCCCCCGTCCCCGCCCCCACCCACCCACCGCTAAATAAATTTCAAACAGCTACTAAGGGTTTCCAACTCCCGTCTTTCCTTAGAGACTCCAAAACCCTTGATAGTGCTTCGAAATTTAAGAACATTTTCGATAGACCCAGACTCCCACCGGTCCAATGGCCTCATTATTCTTCAGGAGGCTTCAGAATTGCTCTCAACGCTTCATTGCTTGAAATTTTTACTAAGGGAGGGCATCCGGACACCTATCAATGGTTTCACCTTCCCCTCAGGAGGCATCAGAATGAGAATCGCCCACGGAGTTAAATAATTATATTTCAAGGAAGGGGCCTCGGATCCAGTAGCGCCGCTACAGTGTACAGTGTGTGTGTGTGTGGGGGGGGGGGGGGGGGGGGGGGGGGGTATGGGAGGGCATTACCTCAAAACATTGACTTTGCCCCTCCCCCATTTTCCACCTGTCCATCAGTGACACTCCACACACCTCTCTAACACACACACACATTGATTCTCTTTTCTTTATTTCTATACAAAACTCAGCTGATGAACATATCCATTTGCAAGTTCGGATGCAGATACTTTTGAGCCATGTACGTTCATGAACGTATTTTTTTTAAATATGGGAAGCGTTTCTCGATTTTCGACGTCCAAAAATGTGAAGATTTATCCTAAAGCACCAGAAGATTTCATTTGATTTTTTATCTGGGAGTAGAATCCCCCCCCCCCCCCCCCCCCGTGGGGTGGGCCTCTCCCCGATTTAATAGAAATTGAATACCCCATCCCGAAAAAAACCCTCCAGCAAACCTCCTACGTTTGCTCTTGCTTCAAGAATGTAATGATATGATACTTTATGCACCGCCCCCCCCCCCCCCTATTAATGGAAAGCATGTGCCCTACTTGCACAACCCCTCCTCCACCCCATTACGGAAAAAAATCTCCGGAGCCTCCTCTGCCCGGGTCCCCCAATGGAAGGGGTGATACACCGGCCTATACCTTTCCTCTCCGGCCTTCGGGATATACCTGTGGCATATGAACCCCCATCCCCAATTGCAATCGTCCCCACCTGCGGCATATCGACCCATCTCCCCACCCCGCCCCCAATTGCAACCCCCCCCCCCAAGCCAAGTAGAGATTCTAATTCCGCCACTGGACCAGATTCCCTTGCATGGCGTTGGTAAGTTTGCCTTCTGGGTCTGAATGTTCGGACAGTGGGCGCGGGGGGGGGGGGGGGGGGGTGTCGAGAAGACCATATGTTTCTTTTTACCCAAAATGATCCGTGCGCACGATATAATAATCCGCGCGCGCGGATTGTTAATTTGTTTGCATGGATTATTCTTTCATGCGCACGGATTATTTTTTGTGAGAAAACATATGGTCTTGACCTCCCAACAGACAGGTCCCCTAGACCTACTTACCAATACCATGTATGAGAATCCGGCCCAGTCGCGGGGAGAATTCCAATTGAGTGTGTGTGTGTGTGGGGGGGGGGGGGGGTCACTATGCCGTGGGAATATCCCGAAGGGCTAGCCGGGGGGGGGGGGGTGTGGCGTCATACTGCGGTGCATTGTAAATCCGACAATGACAGAAAATAATCGAACAGGACTCCTGTTCATTCTCGCGCGGAGTGTTTGGGGCCTATAAAGGGCATGTTCGATTGCATTGGAAATTAGAGGGTGCCCCCGTAGTGAAGAAGAACCCATATTTGGAAGAAAGAAGGCCTGACGGAACCCTTTCGTATATCCCCTCCCACGATGGCAAGGGACATAATAATGTCCGACAAAGTTATAGGATGTTATACAGGTGTGCGGAAGCTTAACTCCTAATGGTGTCTTGTCACTGTCTATACATTATGTCCCTCACACACCCATCCATCCACCTCTCCCCTCGCATGCACGCACTGTCTCTTTTGTATCCCCATAGGTCCAAATATGTGGAATTTACCCGAAAAGCACTCCGGACGGGTGGGAAGGCAAGGCAAGCTTCTCCTCCCAGATAAAAAATGAGCCCCCACCCCACCCCACCTCCAACACCTTCCAGCAAACCTCCATAGGATCACTCGTGCCTAAAGAATGTAATGATATTGCATGTTAAAAAGCAGAAGACGGCCCTAACAAGTGGTTTCGTATATACGAAAAAGTTTTCGTTTAAACGAAAAAGTTTTCGTTTAAACGAAAAAGTTTTCGTTTAAACGAAAAAGTTTTCGTTTAAACGAAAGTGCTTTCGTTTAAACGAAAAAGTTTTCGTTTAAACGAAAAAGTTTTCGTTTAAAGGAAAAAGTTTTCGTTTAAACGAAAGTGGTTTCGTTTAAACGAAAAAGTTTTCGTTTAAACGAAAGTGGTTTCGTTTAAACGAAAAAGTTTTCGTTTAAACGAAAAAGTTTTCGTTTAAACGAAAGTGGTTTCGTTTAAACGAAAAAGTTTTCGTTTAAACGAAAGTGGTTTCGTTTAAACGAAAAAGTTTTCGTTTAAACGAAAAAGTTTTCGTTTAAACGAAACAATTTATTTTTTTTTTTCCACGTGGCAGCAATACGCTTCCGTAAGAAGCCACTATCAGGGCTTTCAAAAAAATGAAGATATCAGAGCAAAAGCCAACACTCTCCTTGCTTATATTTCGTATTCAGTCAAACACAAATAGTATTTTATTATATAAATTTGTTTTATTACAAATTATTGGAGAGCGCCTGTGGGAACTCTCCTATAATTTGTAATAAAACAAGTTTTGAATAACAAATTCAGACCACCAAAAATAACCTAGCCCTCAACCATATAATTACTAATGTGAAAAATATCTTGTTATTGGTACTTTCCGACGTTTGACGTCGCATTTTGAAGAAAAAACGTTGAAGAAACTGAATTCCCAGTGACGTTTGAAGTTTGAACGTCAGGATAATTAAAGTCTCAAAAGGTTTATGTCCAACGGACTGACAAACTACTTATAGCGTCATTTACCACAGCCGGTATTTTAGTTCCATTGTTGTCGGCCGCTCAAATAATAGCATATGCCATTTCACTGAATTGCCTTCAATCAAATGAAATGAGGTTTTGAAGAGTTATTTGGCGAAGAAGTTTGTTCGCTCGTTTGTAACATTCCCTTTTCTCAAGATTTATGAGAGGTGTCTTCTTATACATTGCTGTATATGGAGAAATGGGCGAATCTATCTTGTGAAGAGATTCCGAAATAACGTAATCTCACAGCCTTCAGGACTATTAAATTATCACTAATCATTCTATCCAGATACATTATTTATTTATTTATTTATTTATTTATTTATTTATTTATTTATTTATTTATTTATTGGTGCTTAACGCCCCATCAGCAGCTAAGGCTATATCGTGACTAGAAAAAATTAAAAGAAAAACATGACAGAAACGAAATTCAAAGATGAGTAAAAAACAACTATAATAAAAATGATACTCAATGTAATATGAACAGTGATGCGTGAAGAAACAAGAAATATGAATAATTCACAAATCGACCTGGTGAATTTAAGTCTTAAAGACTCCAGCTTAAGATGATAAAAACAATTTTAAAATTTACTAAAAAGGTTGATTGTTTTCAAAAATGAGAGAATTATATTCGGGCTCGTACGATAAAACAGATCTCTCAGAGATCCTACAGAAAAATACTACCCTCTGACATGATTAAAATCCGTACAATGTAAAAGAATGTGTTCCCACTGACAACACCCCCTACTGCTGGCAGGGAACACACTCTGGTCGCATGTTACCCTCTAACAAAAAGGAATGTGTAAGTCGTGTATGACCAACAGGACATCGTGTCAGAATAACATGATTCTTTCTACAAGGGTTACTGGATGGGTAGTGATCAGAAATAGAGGGTCGGAAGCGATGTAGCTTGTTATTTGTCGCTCCATCCCATTCCGACTGCCACATGGATTTGATGTAACTACTGATATGTGGTTTGAAGTCACTGAACGGAAATCCAGATACATTATTATATGCTATCTTTCATCAGGGGCATCGGGAAGATGACCGATTGGGGATGGGAGGGGAGGGGGTGTAAACCTATTTTGTCTCGGGCGCCTTGACTCAATTCCCGACTGATGGAAAATTCCAACTACATGATGATATTGGGATATTTGTTAATGGCGATTAATGTTAAAAAATCAGGAAATTTGTTTGTCAAAAAATACATCAAAAGACGTGATTCATGGGCTTCCTAACTTCTTATTTAATTAGCACGTACCGGGCTCTAAATTAGTAATACTGAAACTCCAACATCCCCGATCGGCCACAGACCACCGTTTCCATGAGACCGGTTGCTTGTGTGACAAAAAGGCCCAGAAAAAAATCCAATCTCGTAAGAACGTGCATGATTATCTGCAAGAGAGAGTCGATATCTCAGACACCATCCACATGAAAAAATATTGAGGGGAGGCCCTCACACACCTTACTCTCCGCCCATTGTTACGCCTCTTTGTCTACACACGGACCGTCAGCTTTTGTGTTACCCAAACAAATATGCATACAGGTTTGCGCGCACGTATGCCGATTTTGTTTGCTTGCCATATTAATGTACTCGGTTCACATTAAAAGGGAACCGAAAATTATATTATACTACACCACACTGAGGTGCAGTGTGAATGACCGATTCGTACCTACTCTGATGGCTCAAGTTCCGGCAGCCTAATATTCCATTTTTACATCAAGGCATGCCCTGATGAACTAATTTGAATATTAGTGAGTCGGGATTATATTTAAAACAATTCAAGACTTCTTGGAAATTGCTGAATAAATAAAAAACACATGCGGTATACGTGAGGCAGCTTCTTATTCCATAAACACGTACCGCATCGACACTCCCAATTGGTCATTAGGCCACCAGCTGTCCGAATCGGGTACGGCAGACCTCCATTTCTATGACCACCTCAGGTTCGCCTGTATGTCTGACACAAGTCCAAGTATCAGATCAAGACTTTTCAGAGAGTGCACGTTCCCCAGCAGGAGAGAATTGACATCTTAGCCTCTAATCATGGAGAAACTGTCCTGATTGGAAATTTTCTGAGGTGGGTCGCACTCTTCCCCGCCCTCTCTCCCGCCAATAGTTACGCTCCGCGTACCTCCCTCAGTTGCGCTCTATATTTGCTTACTCTTACATCAAGGAAGGTAATGTACATCTTCCAGAGAACACAGTGAAAATGGCGATTTATTTGTTTTCCAGGTACAACAATGAGTTCAAGTTCGATCGATGTTTCTACTGAGTCTGCACCTTCGGAGACTTCCCCAGGTAAATGAAATACGATTAATTCATTTTGTTTGCATTCACACTGCTTTTTGTGAATTTTGTTATAGACTTTCCAAAAAATGGTGTATGATAAGTTATAGATAATTCAAATGGTATTTAATGTTTTATACTCCCATCACTGTATTTCTCACAATCACCCGAGTTTGGGGTGGGGTGGGGGGGGTGGTGCGGTAATTATCACTAGAACGCTTAAGTACAGTCCGATAATAAACAGTTCCCGGCGTTCGCATCTTTCTTTATTAGATCTTACGTTTTTCTGTATTTAGTCGAAAATAACCAGCGAAAGACGCTATCTATCAAAGTTGGGGAAACTCCATGTTCTGAACAAAAAAGATTGATACACAACAGTCAAAAAACATCTGAATCCAACAAATATTGATCAATCAGTCTCTTGGTCTCCGTCATAGAAATGGACATCCACCTTAGATTACTTAATTGAATAGTGGACAAGAATTGAGTAAGTTTATGCAAAAATGTCAACTTGGTTTCGGTACTGACGACTGACACTGGCAAAATTAAAATTGAATTTCGGCATGCGGCGTCTATGGCAAATCTCACAAAACTAGTGCGTACAATGCCATCTGGCCTACTTCAGCGATGATGGAATGCATGTTTGCATTACGTCATAGAAAGATTTTTTAATGTTAAGTTGTCGCAAATGGAAAGCAGGACTTAAAGTGCAATAGGTGACAGCGCCAGATATCTTTTGGAAGATCAGCTTAATATAGATAGGCATAGACTTAATTATGCGTGGACGCAATATTTTCCTAACAAAACTCACTGCCGGTGTTTGGCGAAACCTTTATATTTAAAGGTTTATTTGGGTCGACCATTTTTTCGTGAAAAGGGTACAATGAAATGAGTCACCTTTGATTCTACCATCGGCAAGATCGACAACACAAGACTGGTTGAATTACAAAATTATCATTTCCACAGAAAACAGTCATTTTAAGTCTTCAACCCATCGAATATGATATATCAGAAATGAAAGCTATATTTTTCAGTTTTTCAGTAAAATGATTAACTGGAGGGGTACTTGAAGGAAATTTAGAATCTTGATTTATCATTGATCATCAACACCGATAATAAAAACTGATGTTTGTCCCAACCACTTACATTTCAACTGATCTAGCCCCCATCAGCAGAAGACACCGGGGTCCAATCAAAGGACCACCCATAGGCCCACTATAAAACAAGACATAGTTTAACCCGTTTACCCAACGTAACGGTAAAAACCGGCCACCGCTATTCTCAAAAATCGACATTTAATTTTTATTATTTTTTCATTTTTTGTCTCAAAAACATAGGTCATAACCTATGTTTTTGAGAAAAAAATGAAAAAAATTAGATATTCAAGAATTTTTTTTGCACGTGTCGTCTGCTTTTCATGTTAGGTAAAGGGTTAATATGATGACATCCAGAACATGGAAAAACACTCAGACTTATTCCGCATGACATGATCGACCAACAAATGGCCAACACTATTGTAACCTTAATCCAATAATGTCAAAGCTAGAAGAAAAAAACAATCCTCCTGGTCTATGGATACAACTAGCCGTCACATGTTTCAGCCCATTCAAAACATAAAGTTCCCATCAAATCACGCCTGCATCAGCATAACCACGCTGCTGCTCCACAAGTGGAAACCCAGTCCATCAGTCAGCTTTTGCCACGGGTACATGGGAATGTAGGATAAATAAATGTTTCCGAGAACACTTAGTGCAGAAACAACTCGACGCACGTTTACTTGAACCTCGAACAAACTGTGGAAATTCAATGTCCCAATAATCTTACCCGAACAAATAGAGATATCTATCAGCCCGTAATAAATCACACATTAACATGTTCGCAATTGATATCTAACCGGCTACTCGATGTAACGTAACGAAAGTGGATAGTGCTATTCAAAAATAATTTCAGTCCAATCATATTATTTCTACATTCTTTTCTCAATATCTTAGCTCCGATCCCTTATTGGAATGCCCCCAACGAGCGCGTTCCGGTGAGAGGTCATAAGCCCTGCTTTTGAGGCAAGAACATGAAAATGATTTTTGCTCAAGAAATGGATTTGGAAAGTGTCGTCTGCTATTCGTTTTGGGCCAAGCGATAATGGATTTTGTTAAATAATTATCGGCACCTTGTTTGGACGTCTGCAACTGTCCACACTATTTAAACCCGATCGCGCCGTGTTGCGGAAACAAACCTAAATATCGGAATAGTCGTAATCGGAAACGACATAAACATAAAAGAAAACAATGTTATTGAAACTTAACTGATGCATTGTTGTCTAAAAAAACTACAGAATGTTTACTGCCGATACTCTGTTAACTGAGAAAGCAAACCAGTGTATCGCTAATCTATTCAACCGTGTTCACCAGATGCTTCCTACAATAAGTAACCCAGCCACATGAAAACTGAAATACAAGACTGTCGTACAGTTGCAAACAAAACATGAACACTCTGCAAGGACATTGTTCTTCCAAAGAAGGTTACCAGCTAATTAGTAAGATTACTGAACAACTACAACGTACCGCTGTCTTAACCATCTTTTGAAAACACAGGCTGCATAGTAAGGTACGCTGGATCTAATATTCCTTTGACTACTTTATATTAATATTTGACTATCATAAATTGATTTATAATTTGATCTGTCTCTGCGACGACATTAGGATCAACCCCACACCCATTGGGTCGATTTTTCCCCGTCACGCTGGCTTCATATGACGAAGTAAATAGGCTAACTGGAAGCTGAAGTGGATATGTATGCTCCATCTTAACGTTCAAGTGCTAAAATAATTATTATACATACTTTGTTGCAACGCCCATGTAATGGTATACTAGTCTTTACTAAAACATGACTGAAAGAAAGCGATAGCAGCTCCGATATTTGCAATCCATCTTTCCAGCTGCTTATTGTTGAGGACTGGAGAACTAGGGGATGGTGAATAGCTATGTATCTGAACAAATACTTCCCCAAGTTTTATCTTGAAATTCATAACATTGAGTGTTTATGGTTGCACATTAAATCACACAAGTTCAATGTTCTGCGGGTGTTCTATCGTCCGCCAAACTCTGAGCCTTACCTGTGGAATGTGATTTTCTATTTCTAAAGAACAAGCAATGGATACCAACAACTCGCAGATCATAATAACTGATGATTTGAATGATGCCTAGTTGACGTCCCATAATGGCTCAGTCCAGAAAATCTTAACCCACCACAGCTTCGCCCAGATAATTAATCAACCTGCACATTTCACAGAAACCTTTTTTATCCTTCTGGATCTGATAATCACCAGTGTCCCGTCTGTCATTGGCGACTCTTTCATGTTGCTGTTGAACTTAACTGTGTTATAGCCTCCCAATTCGCGTAGAAAATTGTCAGACCCTTCTTTGTAATAATAAGTACGATACCTGGCATACACCGTAACTATTCCATTTTAGCATACAAAACCGATACATGTGACGCTATCAATGAGCACTTTTGCTCCTATATCGTCCGTGAATGATCCTACTGCCTCAAAACAAATCTTGCGATGACCCAACATTAGAAGACATTAGAATAGCAGAAAATCATGTAGGAGAAGTTTTGCAGTTACTTTAAGGCTCAAAAGCAAGTCGCCCTGCCAATATCAGCCCGATGGGTTTTAAAAGAATGTTCAGGGAGTTTAACAAAAATGGCACCGATTTTTCACTTTCTGTTCAATGAGTTTTCTTTCGATAATGGAAAAGTGCAAATGCTTCGCCTATTTTTCAAAAAGGAAAGCTCGAATGTCATAAGTAACTGTAGACTATGTTCACTTTTTAAGTTGGGATGCCAAAGTCTTGGAAAACGTGTATTTAATCAGGTTTTAGACTTTCTCAGTTCAAACAACCTTTTCATCCTCCTCCGAAATGGATTCACTCCAAAGAATTCAACCTCATGTCAGTTAATGGTGAAGAAATACGCCTTTTGTTCGGCGACGTAAGTAAAATATTGAGTAAGGTGTTGCACTTGGGCCTACTCTACAAACTGGAAAATGGGTATTATAGGGAGTCTTCTGAAATGGTCTGAGTCATATTTGACACACAAACATCAGCGATTTACTATTCAGCGTTCAGAGTCACCATGGGGAGAAATTACAGAAGGGGTTTCCCAGGGTTCGATGATTCGTGGCCCTTTGATTTTCATTGCACATGAAATAACATTGTCGAAATAGGTCCTGCAAAATTCAAGTTTTTGCTGACGATACATCACTTTATCTTATCGTAGAAAGCGACATTGTTGGAATAGAACAATGGTCCACTCATTGGCCCATTGATTTTACTCCAGTAAAAATTCCATGATAATATCCCGTAAAATTAACAAAACTATGCATGCGCTCCTGACGAATATTGAAGAAGAACAGAAATATAAACCTCTTGAGTTAATAGTGGACGACCAGGGATCCTGGAAAAAACGTATTTGCGAAATTACATGGAAGGCATGGGAAAAGATGAGCTTACCAATAAAACATCATTTTCTCTCTCGACACGACTCTGAGAAAAAAATTATATAGTATTTATACGACCTGTTCTTGAATACTCTGATACAGTCTGGAACAACTATACTATAGCCGAAAGTGATGGACTGGAGAAAACTTAGTTAGAAACGGCGAGATCTGTAACCGATGCAACGCGGAGTGTCAGTGGACAGCTGTTGTAAGCCGAGGGAGACTGGGAACCATTCAAATCTAGAAGAGGGAAACGCCAACTCAGACAATATTTCATAATGTACTACCATCTCACTCCCAATATTTGCACCGTATGGTTCCTTCGCCGTCCTGCGTCGCACACAAACACATCAAAGGTCATTATATCTAATGCTCACCGTTGTGGAATTCTCTGCCAACAGAAATTCGTCAAACCAAACCACTACTACAGTTGTTTGCTAACTTTCTGAATGGTAATAAGTTTTTCGTTCCAAGTTTTTTCACGTAAAGCCGGGGGGGGGGGGGGGGTGTCGTCATGTTTTTTTTCCGAACACAAGGCGGAGTGGATGGGTAGGTCAGCGTGTCAGAAAACACATTTTGTTCAATACATTGAGCTCTTATCTTTCAAATACGTGATGCGAATTGATCAGGGAAGCTTGTGCCGTCGTTTTGCCACCACTCCGTCTCCTCTGGGTTAAAATGGAGTGATTGGTAGTATAGGGTATGGGCTAGCAGCATGGGAATGTGGACATACGTTCACAGTTACCCATCATAGCATCAGTGATTCACGATGTTGAAAAAAAACATTAAAGCAATTTAAACAAATTATCATTTATGTAATCTAACATAAATGTAATCTAACCATATCTGACAATAGAAGGACTCTTCTCATCATGAATAACCGATATCATACAGCGGTATAAAGCCTTGTACCAATGCAACTGACTACTTTCACAGACTCTCATTATGTAATTATGAATTTCAGTCATATACATGTATGAGCAAAATGCAGGGTTGTTATGATCATTCAAGCCTTAGGCTTAGTGGGTAGCCTTCAAACCAATTCTCTACAATTTGTGATATACGGCCAGAACAGGCTGAACCATCAAATAGTCAGGACATTATATTTTATTGATAGAGTGTTTATTGACAGTAGAAACTCTCTGTCTTATTGCTACAGAGCTCATCAGCAGGTAAACTGACTCGCTGTTCACAAAATGTGTATACAATGGTATAAACAGTTTGTTAATGTTAACTTCTTTTAAAATAAACTATAGCAATCAGCTGTAACAAAGAATAAAATTAAATCACAGAGTGTGTTGAAATCATCTGAGTCAGAAAGAATACGCGTGTGTGTTATGTTTCAGTGAGATCAAGCTGAATGTTGCAGAAAACTAGTTGGAAAGTGACTGCCTGTCACTGGTCCTGCAACAGATTTTGAGCAAATAGGTTTCAAGCCTCTGAGTATAACGGGCAGCCTCCAAAATATTGTAGGGTAACATTGGCATTCATTGCGTAAAAGGTAATAATATATAAATCACATGGGCGTCACTCAACACATCAGAGCCTCAAAATTGGCATAATGCATCCTGACCAAATTTAGAGAGATATGGTAGGCCTTTTCAACTCACATGGTCACCATTTCTTTCTCTCTATCTCATCTGACTTGCTAAGATGAAACAACTTTGTGGAATTATTGATAGTGTATGAAACACGTTCTTAGAATGAGAAGTCATAATGACTACGTTTGACACTCAGGGTGATTCTTTCGCAACGTGTGTGACACAAAACGTACACATCGGAAATTCATCCCCCATAAACTCTGCGCTATTTCACCCTGCCCGATATGAGTAGCCTTTCATTTGACTTGGGTCATGCAGAAAGAGAGAATCACATCCATGTGGCCCATTTACTACCGAGGGGGAAAACACCGGAAACGTAGGTACTTTAAACTATCATTTTTGTCATCCATTACGCGTGTTTTATCCCCTGGCTAGTTGAAATTTATCTCTTACTGTCTGGCCAAAGCTTACTAACCGCACCATCAAATGAAGCACTCCTCATATCGACCAAGGTGAAACAGCGCAGAGTTTATGAGGGATGGATTTCCAATACCAAAAAATCACCCCTCATTACATTGACTATTGACAGGTTTAATACAACATTGAGCTAACTGCCTCTACTCATTCTGCACTTGATCAAGTTTAATAAATTCAGATTAGGCCGATGGAACTCAAATCTAGTGTAGAAATGGGTAGAAACAGAAAATCAGTAGAAATAGCAACAAATACAATGGTAAAACCAGGTAAAACATCACAATTTTCTGCATATTTCACACCTCTTCCTGTTAAACCTGTCTTAATGTTCTTCATGTGGAATGCCAGTAAATGTTGTATACTCTCCTGATTACCCGTATATGCATTGACTGCCCGTGTCTGTGAGAAAGTTTGAATACATTCATAAACTTGGCAAAAAGAGGACCGAATCCCAGTTGCAAACTCTGAAGAATTATGTTTTATCTCCATTGGCTGGTTGTGGGTAGATCAAATGTCCGGAATGTTTACCGAAACAACACAAACCATGTCCCAGAAAAAACTACCTGTTGAAATTGCCAATCAAAGCAGTTTGTGTGCGATTTAGTCTTATTTTTTTTTATTTATCCTTTTTTTGTGGGGGGGGGGGGGGGGGGGGGGGGGGGGGGGCATGTACCAAATCTCAAAATGGAAAATTTGTTTTTTTCAGAAAAGGGGTGGGTAGGTGGGTGCTCAAGGGTCGAAAAAAACGTTTTGCGCTTTGTGTCGGAAAATTTTCGCCTGTCCAACAGTCGTTATTTGTAAGAATACATTACATCAATCCTGCAGAGTTGCAGTCTGCTTTCGCACTGAATACAAGTTTAATCGATAGGTCCGCATATTTGTTCGACGGACGAGCCGTTTGTAACTTCAAGTTCGTGGACCTTGTCTCTCACGCACGAAGCATGGGGCATGAGCTTACATTTTTTATGTATTCCTGTACATACTCAGTTTTGACGTCACGGCAGCTTTGCCAGCAGCAAGTAATTTATCCACTTTACATGTGTACGAGTTGTTTTCAATTCTTCCTACATAACCCCCCACCCCCCCACCCCCACCCCCAAAATTCTATAAATTGCTGCCGAATCTCAGATTGTGTTCTATATGGCATTATTAAACAGTTCTCCCATCCATTGCACTTTTGCTTCTACATTCCTAAATAAAATATCGTTCAAACCCTGTCTCTGTCACCTTGGTCGATTCGAACTCTCTCTCTCTCTCTCTCTCTCTCTCTCTCTCTCTCTCTCTCTCTCTCGTTCATGAGTTCGTTCATATTTCTTCTTTTGCTGTTTACAAGTGAAAGAACTTTGATTTGTTTGGAATTATCTCTCTTTATTACCTGGTAAACGCATGCGCGTACATCACTACCCACGCGTGGATTACGACCTGTTCAGGCCGACTGTATTATAGGAAATATATTTCTGTGTTTGACTATTAGATTATTGTCATACTAGATGTAGATGCAAAGCATACGTGCTTGTTGTTTTTGATTATGATAACCCCAGAATAACATCAGATCTCATCAGGAACATTTATCAAACTCAATCGTTCAATATATCTTAGAGCAGCTTTAGAAACTTGATCTGTTAGATAAAACCAGAATGATGACCTAAATTAAACCATTTTGTATTTTTTAGGTAGGAAGAACCTTACCATGGATGTTATTATCAAGGAACTGCGGGTAGACAAGACATCAACAAACATGAATTACAGGAGATACCACACAGCCGACGATTCCAGGCCGTCCAGTAGAGCCATTGGTATCGGGATCCTTCTTCCCATAACATTCGTTTACATTTGTATATTTGTAATGGACGTGCCAAAGCTGATGGCAGATTTCTCAAGAAAACCATAATAAACATTGCGTCCCCTTAGTTCCAATGCGTGCTATATGCCTACTGGCATAGAGAACACATTGGAACTCAGGGGACGATTAGTCTCCGTGGTTGTTTTTATCGCCCCTAATTCCAAGATTGATCTCTTTCGGGTTGATCAATGTGTGGTATTTCACACGTGACGTCCCAAAGCTGAAGGTAGATTTCTCAAGAAAACTATAAACATTAGTCTCTGTGGTGGTTTTGTTGCGCCCAAATCGTAGTTAGACCTCTTTCTAGTTGACCAGAGTCAGAGTGAGCTTATATATTTCGTTTAGTTTTGTTGTGTCCTTGATTGTGAAACTTTTGAGGTTGGGCACTATGAGTGGTTAAACGGAAGGTCGTTCTCTACACTTCTCTTTGGGGAAGAACTTATGGAGATGATAGACTGCCATTTTTTTACGAAAATAGATTTCTGTAAATTCAACTGATATTATCCAGGGCATTTCCCGTTTCCCAGTTCTGAGTGCAATTTCATTCTCGTCCCTGTTACTATAGAAAACCGGGAATATATTAAACCCTAGTTCATATTCACTCAACCCAGGTGAGCTAGGTGTGTCTTTCACTGATCTAATTGTGGACATAGGTGGGGTAATCAAGAGTGAGGGGACAGAATAAGTTTACCAGGACTAGCGCCAGAAAACAATGGGCCCAGTAGGCGGAAGTCAATGAACCTCGGTACCCTGAAAGTGGGTTATTGCAGCACCCAGGGTCTCCACCGGAAAGTAAGTGAAATTGCTACATTGATCGAGGCAGAGGAATTTGATGTCATGGGCGTAAGCGAGACGTGGGTAAGACACGAGGAACGGGTAGACCAAGTAAGCGGGTGTGTGTGGTTAGGTGTAGGGCGAACGAAAGGGCAGAAAAAGAGGGGAGGGGTAGGCATGTACATTAAAGAGGATTTAAAACCGTCGCTGATCACAGATCTGGAAGATATCATCACCTCGGCTGAGGTGTCAAAAGAAATTGGATGGGTAAAGATCAGTCTGAGAAACAAACGTTTTGCCCTTGGGATTGTGTACTGTGCGGTGGAGGGAAGTAAACACGAGTGAAATGACTCGATATACTCAACACTAAGGTCCAATATCACTGAACTAGAAAACAGGGGGCTCGGTATAATTCTGATGGGCGACTTTAATGGACACATAGGTGATAATGAAGAAGGCATAGAGGGTGGGGACAAGAAAGTCAACAGGAATGGAAGGAAGCTGTTGAACTTCACAAATGAGCTCGGTCTGAAGATTCTGAACAGGGACGCTAGATGTAAGGGGAAATGGACCTGGGAGAGAAACGACAGAAAATCAATAATTGACTACATTCTCACAGATATGAATTTATGGAGGGAGGTGATAGGGGTAGAAGTGGACGATGAGGGGAAAATGGAGTTGGGTAGTGATCACAACTTGATTACAGTGACGATGACGCCCAAAAACCTAGAGAAAAGCAAAGGAAGCTCCAAGGAGGTTTGGGAACTCAAAAAGGATGCCGACTGGGCGAAGTTCGAAGAGAACTGAAACCAAAGCTTGCAGCCGTACACAAGGGGGGTAGTGTCCAGAAGATGGCCGACGCCATAGTTGCGAGCCTAGTGGACGCAGGGAAGGAAAGTGTAGGAAAGATTAGGGTGCCAACACGGGAACTTGGGTACAGAGTGAACGGAGAACTGAAAAGGGCCATAAAGGTTAGAAAAGCTAAATGTGCTGCATACAGGAGAAGTAGAAAACTTAAGGGGGTGGAAAGCAGTGAGGCCATGGTTGCAAAGGAAGAATACCAACAAGCACGAAATAAAGTAAACAAGATTAAAGACGACAACCGGAGAGTGCGAAATAGCAGTCTTATTAGGACGATAAGAACGACAGGGGGGTCGAGTTCGAGGGTATTTTGGAAATGGGTGAACAAACGTAACAAAGGGAATAACCCACAGAGCATTAAAGTAGGTGGCAGAGTTACAGAAGAGCGAGATCAAATCGCATTAGAACTAGTCAAGCACTGGGAAAAGGTAAACGATAAGCGATAGTGCATGGGGAACCCACCAGAGTGTCCGAACCAGGTCGGGGAAAATCTATTGAACTTCGTGTGCAGCGAAATCGAAACTGAGGAGGTGCGAAGGGTGATCTCGAAATTAAGGAATGGAAAAGCGGGAGGGGTGGACGAAATTCCTAACGAGTTTATCAAAAAAGGAGGAGAGGAACTCTTGGAAAGCCTAACTGCCCTATTCAATGTAGCCATAGAAAAACAAGAGGTCCCAAAGGAGTGGAGGGAAAGCAAAGTGACATTTATTCACAAAAAGGGGGAAAAAGACGTCTTGGATAACGAGGGATCTCTGTCAGCAGCAACATTGGAAAAAGTCTTTTGTAAAGTCCTGTATGGGAGATTAGAGGAGGTGATCGAAGAGAAGCGTTTTTTGGGAGAAATCCAGAATGGCTTCAGGAAGGGAAGAAGAGTCACTGATCATCTTTTCACGCTATCCCAAATGATGGAATCCGCGAAAGCAAAAAAGAAAACGATGTTCATGGCCTTTTTGGATGTTAAAAAGGCATATGATAGAGTATGGAGGGAGGGTATGTGGCGCAAGCTGGAGGCTCTGGGCTTGGGGGCGAGTTTGTTGGGATTATGAAAGCATTATATAAAGATGTATAGAGTGAACTTAGCCTGGGAAACATTACAACAAAACGTGTGCCTATGGAGATAGGCCTAAAACAGGGGTGTATCCTTTCCCCAATTCTTTTTGCATTGTACATCAAATGTTTAGGAGATGAACTCCTGCATAGCGACGAGGGGGTTACAGTTGGTGACTTGAAGATCCCAGGGCTATTTTTTGCAGACGATATCGTGCTAGTGTCAGAAAGCGAAGAGGGGCCAGCGAAGATGCTGGGAATTGTTGGGAAATATGGGAACAAATGGAGACTCGAGCTTAATGAAAGCAAGAGCAAAGTTATACCCGTGGGCCGCAAAGTGGACCCCACTCGAAGGTGGAGAGTGGGGGGGGGGGGAGGGTTCTGCATTCCGGAAGGTAGCAGTAGACTTTTTAGTGTAGGAGAGACTAGTGACTATGGGTACCTGGGGCAAATATAAACATCACAGGAAGAGGCATCTACCGAAACCACACAATTAAATTGATTCTGAAGGGGAAGCGAATCCTTAACCAAATGAAACTTATAGGGAGAAACAGTTTCAATAAGGTTTTCGTGGGGAAAACTATTTGGGAAATGGTGGGTCTGCTAAGTATAACATACGGTTCGGAAGTTGTGCCCCTAAACCACACAGCTGTTAAGAGCTTGGAAATACTGCAGAACGACGCAGGCCGATGGATAACAGGCTCGAGTAATGCCGCAGCGCTAGAAGCGATCAGGGGTGAGCTTGGGTGGATGAGGATCAAGGACAGGATAGACCTATTGAAACTCGGTTATCTTAATTATTTGGTAAATCTCCCCGATATCCGATGGTGTAAAGTAATGTTCCTGAGAACTTTCAACTCAAATATAAAGACGGGGTGGATGGTCCAAGTGAGGGAGCTAGTAGAAAACTACTCATTGGAGATCTCGGACCTTGACGTTGGGGCAAACCAGGGCAAAAAGATCGTCAGAGAAAGGGTCATGGAGGATTGTAACCGTAATTGGCGAGAGGGGGTCAAATCAAAGAGATCTTTGGGTGGCCTGCGTGATAAAGAGAAGCCTGATTTTGAAGAGGATCTTGATGGCACCTTTGGGGGTCACTGTTGTTCAAGCCGAGGTCGCGGTCCCTGGAGCTGAGGGGAAAAATTGGGAAACACAGTGAAAATGAGTGCCAGATGTGTAACTTGGGCGTGGTGGAGACCCTGGAACACTTTCTTATAGAATGCCCAAAATATCAGTCAAAAAGAGCAAGATTCACGGGGAGTATAATGGGGAAGTGGGATGGGAGAATGAAGGACATGTGGTTAGGGGGCGACTCAAAGGAGAGGGTTAATATACTAATCGAAGAGATTGTGAACAATGGGGCAAGGGATGTCATCAAGCAGTTCGTCTTCGAGTGTTGGGAGGAGAGAAGAAGCGCGGGAATAGGGAGGCAGTTGGTAGAACATGGATAACCCAGGCCTTCTCATACGAGAACCGCGACCAATCAGCGGCCGGCCGAAGTGTTATTATTATTGTACAGTGTAAGTGAGTGCCCACAAACTATGTTGAAAAGTATGTACCGTGAAAAACGTTCAAGGTGATATCACGCCATGGGGAGATTGTTAAATTAATGAGATTTGTTGGCGACCAAAGTATTCGATAAGAATAATCATGGGGGTTTATCCAGGCATATGTAGTCAAAGTGTGTGCCCCATTTGTCAACTTGAGGGCCGATCGTGGTAACAATTTCACCACACATTCTCAAGGCATTGACATTTTATCTAATTTAATCTAATTGAAGCAGTTTATGCTGCAAACCTGATTGTTACGTTTTGTAACTTTTTACCCGACACGACCGGGGGCGACACTTGTGAAAAACAATTTTTGAATAACGAACATTTTCTATCTTTTGATGCCAAAACAAGGTTTATGAACCCTCATTGGAATAGTCTTGTGAGGCTTCATGTGCTATGTTTTGGATTCAGAATTTTAAAAACTAATTAAAAATAATATATATGAATGGAGATTTAAGTGAATAATAATAATAATAATAATAATAATAATAATAATAATAATAATAATTATAATAATGTCACTAGCAGTCAGCAGGCCAGATCCTGTCATATTTGATAAAATAATGAAGATAATATTTGTGATTGGACACAAATGGTCAGGACAAGATGCAGGAGAAACAAGCCAAACATGGCGACCTCGCTTGTAAGATGTCCTTGTTTCATCCAAAGTATCAGTTAATCTCCATTGTCATCTGTGTTGTGGGCATGGGGCCTTCTGTTGAGTTTGTCATGGAGTACCTAACGTATGCTCGGCTTTAGTTTAGAGAGGACAACAGATACCATACAATGGGCTGTGCAAAACGCGTAGTGTTGAAGAGTCTGCCTATCTAACGGAGGCTCTCGGTTTATCTAGGCAGCATTTTCTGAGAGCAGTCTCATTCGCAGTGTAGGCTATGAGCAGAAGGTGTGAGAATCGTGGGCTGATGACGAGGCTTTCGATGACAGATAGAGTTATGAATTTGCCAGAACAGCCCGAGCCCCTTCTACTCTTTTCGTTTCTCTGTTATAATATAATAAAAATAATAGTGAATAATTTTCTGAACATCCTCGTTACGTTGTGAGAAGGGTTATGCGAACGAAGAATAAAGTAGCTTCGTGCGTTTTAGTTAAAACTGTCATATATAAAATAAAATATAATAAATATGAATGCTGAGTTTGTGAAAAGCGGCTTCCATCTATGGGTAAAGTGTCAATCAAAAAAAGTTTTAAACAATGTTGTGTTGGATATGATTGCAACGTGAGAAATTTAAACAGAACACAACGAGGATTGGCTATGTGGGGGTGGAAGGGCAGGAATCAACAACCTGAGTTGAAGTTTTCCCTGTATTTCCCGGGTTGTAAAGAACAATATCGCTTTCGGTGGTCTGTTTACTTTTTCCGTGAAACTGTTTTGTGTCGAAGCATTTCATCCACGACATAATCTCATTCAGATGCGTAACGACCAATCAGATGTGTTCTTACATGGCGTTGTTGCGCGTAGGCTGGAATCCCAGCACAATGTGCCTTGCATATTTCTCCACAGTTTTATTGTCTCGTTAATGTTGAATACGCACAGTAACGTGGTATAATAATACATATAATAAAATCTAAGACAAGGGATGAACAATGTTTCCATTGGAAAGAGACGAATGTAGAAATAAAAAATCATCCATATTCGACCTTCGCCGTGTTTTGAAACAAGAATCGAACTGCTAAAGCTTTGGAAGCGTTGTCATGAATACTTCAAACTGAAGAAGACTGAATTGACAAAGACAAAAATGCGAAACCGACAGGCCATAAGTAGAGAGCTTGGTTTTGAAATCCAAAGGTGTTTATTCAATTTCTTCACCCGTTTTCTTCACCTTTCTAACATGTTTTTCTGATATGTTCTTAACATGAAATAAAGTAACTTGTTTGTTAACAAAACAAATCTAAAATGTGTTGTGTGACCTTGCTGTTTTGTTTTTTTTTTGTTTTGTTTTTTTTTTGGGGGGGGGGGGGGGTGTTGTTGTTTTTTACAAAAACATAGGATGTGAATTCCCACTTGTGCTCCTTTGGTCGTTACCGAAAATGTGAGTAAATGTTCATCACTACGGCTAATCAAACGTAAATACATTATCAGGCATTCTCCAGTCGACACACTCATTCAAAAAACAATTGCCTTTCAAACTCTATTGTTTTTTTCCACATTTTCCCTCCAAACATAGCATTCGTAGCAGGCGGCACTTATTTCTTTACTTATTTCTTCCATATATGTTATGGTACCATTCCCCATCTGAGAATGCTTTATATCCTCTCCCCCTCCCCTCCCCCACTGTGAATTCCATTTTCTGTTTTTATCAATGTTGACTGATGTTTTCTCATGAAGAAGTCATCTTTTATTTGTGAAATATACTGAATAAAAGATAAAGTGGACTTGTGTATATGTTTACACAAGGGGTGCAAAAGCATAGTACTTGCCGGAAGCACCCGTCTGATATATGTAAGGTTGATCGTTCTGTAAATGGAATAATTCTGATGAATGTTTTGATATCAATTATTTTGGCTAGAGTTAAAATTTGGGTAAAAAAAAAATTGAATTTGGTGAGAAGAGGCAATTTCCTGGTGGGTCTGTGATATAAACTCCTACCAAACCACTATGTCTGCAAAGCAATTGCGTGACATATTGCAAACTTCGTTTTCAGTATTTTAGGACAAGGACATATTTTCTTGAATCTGGTTTCGAAGACAAAAAACATATTTCCTATGGGTATCACGTAACTAAATATTTTCTCTTAGGGGACCACAATAACGTTTAGGCTAAAAAAATATGGTCGCATCACTTTAATTTTGGCTTTCAAATATCTTTGTCAAGTATAGCCCTTCAGACAACCTTTTGTGATCCGAAGACATGGGGTTCATGCAACAAATAAGAGAGACAGACTGACAGCAAGGGAAGTACCGGCCATGTCCACATATTTTTCAGAGAATTCCCTGCAAAAACACACCTAATGTAAATTGTATTTTTAGGTCAAAAGGTCATCAAATCACCCTCTTTTTTATCTGGAATATTCGTCAATAATGCAAGATGTCAACACAATGATTCAAACGTTTATTGAGACAATATATTTTCCCAAGGTGTTTATTTTTAAAAGATTGCGGGTAACTATAATTGAAATATTTAGTTCAGTGATACTTATAATCATCCCCAACCCTACCAAAGAGACATTTTACCACTTTCATGAGACAAAAGAGTAATTTCTGCTGAGTCAAAAACATGGGAAATTTGTTCTTTCGAGGAAAAATGCTCATTTGAGCTTAAAAACTGGAATTGCCTCCAAAAGATATTTCTAGCCTGTTACCTAATAAATTAGCTGAGAGGGACGAGAATTTACAGCTCTCTTTAAAAACTACCCTGATCCCAAAATAAAACTAAAATCTGCATCAGCACACAATGTTTTTGGAAAAACATCTGTCTCACTTAACCATACTGCAAGCAAAACAGTGTCCCAACCCTCACGAAACAATATGAATGTCAAGTTTGTTTCAAAAATTGGGGCTGCAGCTATATATTTTACCAATATAAATGGACTCTGCCATTTTATCCTAAGAACTGATGTCAATTTTTTTTTCTACCTTCTGATGTGGTAAAATATAGCCCTGAATAGGGCCTCCGGTATGCCCCTTTTCATCAACATCTATGATATAATTCATAAATTAAATGATATTGACCCAAAATAAACATCCTGTTATATTAAATTCCAATTTGAGATAGTCTTTAAATCACTTTCTACGGCATTTTATGATGGATAATGGGAGGTTCAATTTTCTCAGTTAAGGCACCTAGAGTCATTGGTATGGCACTGACAAAACATAAAACAATGTTTGTTTCCTAAGTAATGACAAGTACCTGCTGCTGTGGTATCTCTTAACACTGCTAAAATGCCAAAAACCTTCAAATGTTGATTCTATAGTGCTATGCTTCTGCTGCAAATACCTATAAGTGCACTTTTACAACTTTTGTTTTAATCCCGACAGACACCCATCTGACAAAAAAGTGCAATTGTAGAAAATATGTCTCCAAAGAGAATGAATCCGACATTTGCTTCAAGAATATGGTTGTCTTTGATGTTTAACATATTTGTGCGGGGGGGGGGGGGTGGGGGTGGGGAGGGAATAGTCAGCTGCCACTTATGGAAAATGTAGATCAAGACAAATGAAAAACAAAGAAACACCTTGTCTGATGAACAGACAGACAGATAGACTTGCAGTCTCATATTTAGGAAGTCTACTTGAGAGTACTGATTTACATACAGTGAAACATATTGCGGAAGAGCCAGGAGAAGGTTGTCAAGTAGAAAAATAACTCAGTGGACCATGAGTGCTGCAGTCTCCAAGTAAACCATAAGAAACTGAAAGTGTATGATATTAACTTCAGCCTCTAACAACATGTTATACAGACTTTCCCATTGTTTATCATCAGCAGAAGGGCTACGTATGTGTGGGAGGGGTTCTTGGTTCAAGGATAGAGCAATATTTCACAACTGTCACTGTAAATTTGTGTTGTAACACGGGAACCATGACAACACTTGTACTAGACTACAATATTGTTAGCTATGCACAATGCTATTTTTGCACTGTAGTCCCCTCCCCTCCCCAAATTTGTGTTCCAAAATACTCTTACGATAAAGGGCTTGTTTTCTGACATTTTAAAGAGCATAATATAGAAGAGAACAATTTCTAAATACGAGTGAATAGAAGTGCAGTATAGGTTGTTTGGCTGTGTATTTGAATGGTGATTTGGGAGGGGTTGGGAGGTTGGAATCACCCTGCACCTAAAACTATGAAGGGAGCCATGGTTTAAATAAAATTGTTAATAGTGTACGATAGGCTATTAGTTGGCAGCTGCCAGAGGTTATAGTGTGCTCCTGGAGAATAAACTTGCTCAGTATGTGAATTTGCTTTCATTAACAGCCTTAGTTTTGGCAAAATATAGCCTTTATTACTGAATGTGAGAAAAATGTAACTGTTCAATACAATAAAACAGTTTGTAAGATTGTGAAATAATCCTCCAAAATAATAACTGAATCTGGTTTGGAAGCAAAAAAACATATTTCCTATGGGTATCACGGAATTAAATATTTTCACATAGGCGACCATTATAACGTTCAGACTAACAAAAATATGATTGCATCATTTTTATTTTGGCATTCAAATATATTTGTCAAGTATAGTGCTGCACGATATTCAAAACAGAATGCTGGTATCGGTATTAAAAAAATACCGCGGTTTACCTGTATATCGAAAACTGTTCAGATATCTGAACATAAGTACCACAATCGAGTTCTGAGGCATCACAGTCGGAACGAATCAACATGCCTTGATGATGCTGTTCGAAAAACCTTTACACAACGCAGACGATATCAATATTTATTATTTTAAATTCTTCCAAAAATTTCTACAAAACAATACCATGTGACCCCTCATTGGAACGAGCTCGTTCCAATGAGGGGTCATATGATATAGTTTTGTTGAAATTTTTGGAAAAAAATTTTTCAGCTGCTGAACTTGTATATTACGTGGGCACATGCGGACGATTCCTTGGGTAAAGCGATAATATTATTCATTCTGAGCTACAGTTAAAAAACTCAAGACATCTTGAAAATTAAATTGAGGATAAATAAATAATGACGATAAACCGATATTTATGTAATTACACCGGTATTCAACCGATATTGGTTTGAATACCGGCATATATCGGTTTATCGAAATACCGTGCATCCCTAGTCAAGTATAGCCATTCAGACAAATTTTTCTGACACGAAAACAGGGGAGCATGCAAGAAATAAGAGAGACAAACTGACAGCAAAGGAAGTACAGGTCACGTGCACATATTTTTCTTTCAGGGAATTCCCTGCAAAAACACACCAAATGTAAATTGTATTGTTTAGGTCCAAAGAAAAGTCATCAAATCTCCCTCTTTTTTATTTGGAATATTCAACAATTATGCAAGATGTTAACAGAGTGTTTCACACGTTTATTGAAGCAATATATTTTCCCAAGGCTGTTTATTTTTAGAGACTGCATCGCTGTCTAGTGCAACATTTCAAGGTGGGTAACTCTAATTGAAATATTTAGTTCAGTGATACCTATAATGATTGACGAGCACGCCCAGACATTTTTCTATGCAGAAACATTCACCATTAGCTTTGATCTTGACAGTGTTGACACATAATTTTTGAGTGAACAGTCACAGTGAACAAAACAACTGAAATGAACTATTTATAATACTGTTGTTACAACAAAAATAAAAAAGAAGTGTCTGGTACTACTATGAAGTACTAAAATATAAAAAAAGTTACAACCCAAACTCATCAGATGCAAGCGAATAAACTTTCTGGAAAGTGAAGTTGCAGTTGAGTTGAGTTGTTATAATTTCTATGACACACGAAACAATTCAGATTAAAATTCTGAACCCAAAAAACAAAACGAGTAGAAGAAGGAAACTTTTCAGATTCGAGTAATCAGAATTTTGTGTGGAATTCAACCTGTGGGTTGCACACCATAAACCATACCTAATTAGATGCAAGCATATGAACTTTCTTGGAACTGATAATTGTAACCTGTTGCAGTTCAGTTGTTATGACTTGTATGTCACACAAAATAATTCAGATAAAAACCCTGACCCAAAAAACAAAAAAAGTATCGACTCAATACTTTTTGGATTCGTGCAACCAGACTTTTGTGGGGAATTCAACCTGTGGGTTGCACCCCGTAAACAATACATAATCAGATGTAAGCATACAAACATTCTGTGAACTGATAAGTGTAACCTGTTGGAATTCAGTTGTTATGACTCTTATGTCAGAATATTCAGATTAAAATTCTGAACCGAACAAAATAAAAAGAGTGGAATTCAAGCAACCAGAATGCTGTGGGGAATTCAACCTGTAGGTTGCATTCATAAATAAACTTTTATATACTGAATAATGAAAAAGATATCTGGATTCTCATGACAAGAGAAATATGTATATTCAATAATGTTCAATTTGTCCTATGGAGACAGTTTACATAAGCATTCATGCTTCCTGCTGAATCCACTTTCATTGATTATATTGTTGTTCATGTTGATTATTTCGATCTGTTATTCATGTTGATTATTTCGATTTTACTTCATGATGTATCAGTTTAATTTTGAAATAAACTAAGATAAATTTAGTGGATGCAGTCTAAGATGTTTTCTACCTTTGAGTTGCAACTCATATTAAACAAATGAAAAAAGTTTTGAAAAGTCTACAAAATTCCTATAAAACAGTACTCGTACTATGATAATGGTATGGAATGATGCAGCCCGAAACTCCGAGCATTCAGGCAAATAAAGTTGATGGGATCTGATAGTTGACAAACCAAAGAATCAGACGAAAAATTGTGGGATTAAAGCACCGATAATTGTGGGGAATTCAACACGTGGGTTGTAACCAATAATCCCAACCCCATCAGATGCAAGCATATAAACTTCCTGGAAACTGATAACTGTAACTTACCGAAGTTCAGTTAAGTTCTTATAGCTCCTATGCTACACACAAAAGTCAGATTAAAATTTTGAACCTGAAAAACGAAAAAGTGTATGGTCAAAACTTGTGTTAGTCAAGCCAGCAGAATTGTTAGGAATTGAACTTGTGTGTTGCATCTGGAAATCTAGAGTAAATTGAGGAAATATGAATTTTCGATCTTAGGTGTTTTCAACTTCTGATTTACAAACCATTAGCCTTAGGCGGCACCGATTTTATCACTTGTTTCAGACATTTGAGAATAATATTCTAAACTGGGAAACGGAAAAGATATTAAGTTTTTTAGAGTCAGAACTTGCGGGATTCAAGCAACCGTAATTGGAATTATTGGTCACTGCTTCTATGATACAAATGATCCAGCCCAAAATCAAATGACGCAAGCAAGTAAACTTCAGAGCAAATGACCGAAACAAATTATCAGGTCAAAACTTGTGGGATTCAAGTGACCAGAATCATGGGGACCTCTGCCTATGGGCTGCACCCCAATTGACTGACTTGCAGTTTAGAAGTTAGAATTGAGAAAACATTTACTCTTGTGTGCCAAATAATCATACATGTTCGATCCCGAATGAATAATAAAATGGACAAAACAAACCTTTTCAAATCTGGTGCACACTGCTGATTTTCTGTCAGTTTAAAGTACTCCGCGCATGGGTCGCTGTCACATAATTGGTGCGAGGGTGTCAATTTCCTTTTGTCGACATTCTCAAAATTATCTGAAATTGACACAATGTGTACTAATACCGACTATGCTTTGATATTCCACACTGCCACCATGACTGTCAATCAGACCTTTCCACTAGGCCAGCAACAGCTCCAGTCCCCATTTATGTATTTATTTATTTATTAAGGTTTATCGACACTTTAATAGACAATGTCATATCACGGTCGATGATAGTTTTACGGGTGGAGGAAGCCGGAGTACCCGGAGAGAACCACCGAGCAACGACGAGCAGCTGCCAGCTCCCAAGATCGTAACTCCGCACTGCAGCACAGGCAGAGTTAGATTGGTTGAAGACATGCGCACCATTGGCGTGCAGTACGCCTTAGTGCATGGCGTCATCGTGTCCCCATGTTGACAATTTGAGTTAAGCGCCTTGCCCAAGGACACAACGTGGGAGTCCGAATTGATCGCTCAGGTGATCACCCATCCCAGGACTAACCGGGCCCGACGTTGCTTTACTTCGGTGATCTGACTAGAACCGGTTAACGCAACGCCGCCGCGCCCCCTCCAGTCCTCACAATTCAAAGAATTTCACTACGGCAGTAAAATGTTGTTGTGGGAATCGATATGCTTCAGCAGTGGCTACGGCATTTTGTGATAGATCATTGGATGTTCAATTTTATGTTATGCCCTACATGTTTTTATGTTGAATAACACTCATTTAGCAGAGCTTTCGGCCATTGGCCTTTATCAATGCGCCAGATTAGTAGAAAATTACATTTCCACAATCATGACTGTTACAGAAGAATAACAACAATTATGTTACACTAGGGACATACTCAGGACGTTTTGGGTACCGATGTAGCAGGATACCCCCAGGTCCACACCCCTCCGGGAAGATAACCTTGGATTTTGTCCCCCACCCTGGATATCCCCCACACCTAAAGTTTTAAATGTATTCATCTAATTTTACTTCTTTTACTATTATTTCACAATATTTTTTTCGTTTGATATTAAAAAGCTAAATCTTTGTATAAAATGACTCAGGAACACATAACAAAACGTGGAATAAGTTAGGGAGAGAAATATTTTTAATGAGTTTTAGAAACAATTCATCTTCTTCCTCACCTTGTCCAAATCTTTAAAACAAGTTACAGAGGTTCTAACATAGGCTGTTTCTAATTCATTAGTGTACAAATATCAGTACAACATTTCAGAATTTGTTTTCATGGTTGATAAACATTTTGACAAGGTGAGAGGGAAGATATCCAGGCCTGATATAATAATAATGAAAGTTGAATGGTAACTTTTGTGAATAGCGAGCGCAAGTTTTGGTCGTTACGTTAGGTAAAGCGTTAATAATAGCCTGTACCCAAACACCATCAAAAGTGCACAATCGAACAGTCGATAACAGCATCGAATTCCTTGAACTAGACTGATGGTTTGAGAGCTTGTGATTTAGTGTCAAAGGGGTGGTCTACATGACTGAGAGCAAAATGACTCACCTGTATTTTCCACTGATGTTTAAGCCCAAACACAAATAAGCCATCAGTGCTTCTTGAGTAACATGTACGTCGGATATTTAGGCCTTGCATTCCCGATGGGTCAGATGTCTACTGGTAGGCCCACATGTCAGTCGATAAATTATTTAAACCTTTGAATCCTCGTTTCTGGGAATGGTATCGCCTTTGTGTATACTACAATGGGATGGGTCAGTCTAATATCAATATACAGGGAGGATAGAATAATGATTGCAGCCGGTCGGCTGCAGACAGCAGTTATTATTTTATCTCAAATGCCCCATGTATAGACCTCTTATAATAAGTCAAAAATGGGGGGTAATTATGCCTTTGACCGACAAATCGGTCTTGCTTGTGCACAGGATTAAACATATTTTAATTACTTCAAAGTAGCCCGGGACTGATGAACAGGCTAACACCTATGTTAACATCTTTCCCCAACAGAGACTGATAAATAATATCTATTAACATGTGTGCATGTTTTGGTTACGTGGGTTTTTAATTGCAATCATGTTTCTTTAATAAACTGACATAAATCAAATGGGCTGCTCAGCTGGAATCACGGCGTATGGTCACCTGCTAACATCATTCGGGCAAGCTGGGTTTTATAAGGTTTGTTTCCATGACGAAGCATCAGTAGATTAGGCCTAAAAGTAAAAAATATGTTTCTAAGGTCCTTCTGTATGATCATTTTGGCTGCCTCATGCTCTCTTTTTATAACCAATGCAAACATAAAAAAAATAAAAAAATTAATGGGTTGTGTCTGATATTTTTCCCAAGATAATAAAACTGATGGATTTGTCTCTTGAGTGCATCAAGGCATTGTAATGCATTAGCACTGCAAAGCCTTCTTGCACTCAAGGGACGAAATACACCACAACCCATGCTATTCTGTAGATTATTAGTCCTGAAACATAAAACAAACCAAGAATATGAACTTTTGATGGCAAATAAATAATTACAAAAATAAAATAAAAAAACGCCCACCCACATGCAATTTACAACACAAATGGCTTGAGAAACAGAAGATCTACTCTGTGGGGCCTCATATACTGGACTGTCGCTTTTGCGAACATCTGGCAAAGGAGAATATGTTTTGCATGATGAATGATGCAAGTCAGGGCCACGTGAAATTACTATACAACATACCCTGCGTTTTAGAAGATATTTCATCTGCGTTTTAGAAGATATTTCATATCGCGTCGAAGTAACATTTGTAAGACATTTTAGGCTGTGATAGGCTTATTTTGGTAAATGTCCTGGCCGTTTTTACCTATGTTATGGAAAGGGTTAACGCATGCCTTCGTCGAATATCAGTTAGTCAAGATTATAGCTTCTAAACTCAAGACTTCCTGGGAAATTATTAGTCACTTCTTTTTAACTAACACGTACCGTATAGGTACTACAAATTGGTCCTGTCAGCTCCTCAACATTCTAACTCTATTGAAGCTCCGCCCAAGCAAGGTTACAGCGGTTGAAGACATGTGCACTATCGACGTGCAGTACGCCATAGTACACGGCGTCATCGTGCCCCGTGTAGGCGACCGGGATAAAGTGCCTTGCCCAAGGACATGACGCGGGTCGTCTCGGTCGCGATCGAACTCGGAACCTCTAGCAAAGAAGTCCAACTGTCCACCACTGAGACACCGCGATCCTGTTTAATATATACGTGAATGATATAGATTACAATCAAATACACGACTGTATACGGATGATATCTCTTTGTCCCTAGTTGTAGAAAATGCTATTCTAGCTGCCGAGATACTTAACTCGGATCCCCGTCTTATCAGTTTAAACACTATTTATTCAATAAGTATGCTGTATGTTACAGGATTGAACACCAAAAAAAAAAAAACAGTAACAATATATATAGTGAACATCAAGAATATAACATATACTAACAGAAGACCATATTGGTATGTAATGGTGGGGAGGGGGGGGGGCTCTGACACAAACAGTTCGTATAATATAGTAGATGGACTCATATACAGCCGTCTGGAACCCATGGTCTATGGTCGATCACCAACTTGATCACCAACCATGGCCCGAGCCGGGGCACCGCATCCATGCACACAGTGAGGGCTGCCTAGAGGCCCTAAGAATGTAGACCTGGGAGCAAATACCCGAGAGATCATTCTTATTAGTAGATGTGCAGAAACTTGGAAAGTAAATTTTAGTCAAGAAAAAAACGTAACAATTTCTCGTAAACACATTCCAGATCCACCACCCACCCACCCCCTCCTCCCCACCCCCCATCTATACTTGAATAAAAAGATAATAATAGAAGTTGAAAGCCCCAAGAACCTCGGTCTAACATTTCAGAGAAATGGAAGCTGGGATGCTCACATAAACAGTATCATAAATAAAGTAAGTTCTGTGGTTAATTGCTTCCGTGGACTCAAGTACAGATTGGCATGCCCGACTCCAGAAACAATCTACAAGTATTATGTATTACCTAAAATAAGTTTTCAGAAAATAAATATTATACAATATAATGAAAAGGCGTGGAGTCAGTGAGGATTGCCGCGCTATTCATTGAAAACTTTAGGATTGAGTCTGTGAGGACTGCCTAGCAACTCTGCTGAAGCGAGATTGAAACGCGTTTAATAAGGCCTATATAACAAAACCTTCCACAGACTCCAGGACAGTGAATCAATGGTAGAGCTGAACGAACACCGAACCCTTAACTGAAAAACAAAATAAGCCACAGTAAACTCAATAGAATTAAACTGCGTGGAGTCAGTGAGGATTGCCTCGCTACTCATTGAGAACTTTAGGATTGAGTCTATGAGGATTGCCTCGCAACTCTGTGTGTGGGGAGTGGACTCCGAAGAAACCCACCCCTCACCCCATCCATAGCAACAATCACACAACAGTCACAATATACAATAGCGGATACCTATCTTTCTATCTACCAATAATTTTTCTAATTGAACATTCTCAAATTTTCTTGCAATTACCTTATCAAGAAGACGAATGGAAATAGTAGACGAAGCGTAGGATGAAATGGTACAACCTACCTTTCTGTTAATATATACAGGAAACCACCAAGCACCAGGCAAGGATTGAAACAAGCTTGCCAGGCTGGGACGAGTGGACATTTTATATAAATAAACATTTGAATAAAGATTTAACAACCCTTTTAAGGGCTTTCGGGTGTGTGCCTGTGAGAAGGTGTGTGTGTTTTTTGTGTTTTTTTTCTCCCGCCAATCACCCGTCATCTGTTCCCCTGGAGGCAGACCAGACGACCAAGGCTCAACACCCACGCTCCCTTATGGGCTGATGGGTGACTCCCAGCTTCCAAAACACATATTGGTGGATTTTTGCCTTTTTGTAACCGTTAAGGATAATATGCTGGGGATGCTCCCAAACCAGCGACAGTTTGGATTTATTTTTCTTTTTTCTAAAATAACCACCAAACTGCGGTTTCAGTATTACCATAAATATGCCCACTTCTCTAAGCAAACACGGAGCAGAACTCTTGTAGTTATGCAAAATTCCTAGCCATCTTCCAGTTCGAGGTTCTCGGGGATCTCAACCCACTACCCTGCTGCCAGTCGTACACTCAAACTTAATAAGATTATTGGCTCTCTCTCTTCAGACTCTCGTGGATTTATAAGCAATTAACGCAATAAAGCAAACAAAGTTATTCGGGTCGCAAGAGATATCTCAATTCCACATCGTTTCTGTGCACCATCGGTGCGCAGAAACTTTTCATTCATTCGTTCATTCATTCATCGTTCTACTGAATTATTGAACATGGAGGTTATCACCAATAATAAGGATGGCCAAAAGTGGAGGGTCATCTTATCGTTCCTACAGTACAATGCCAATGTCCATGATGCCTTGCACAAGTTGTAATCGGAGAACCACCAAAGAAACGTGTTCATTTGTCCAGTAAAAAAATGCAGGATAGACTACAAAGACTGTGTGCATGTCATTCCAACGAAAAGAGAAAGACTTACCCGAGTTTCTAAAAGGTGTAGGACATTGTATCCGACTGTGAACTGTGTATAACTGCCGTGAATTATCTTTAGTCTTGGGTGCTAAAACTGTTCTGAATTAATGTTTTATAATTGCTTTCCTTACAGTATTTACCCGAATTTGTGTTATTATTTGTGACCCTTAAATAATGAAGATTTTAAAAACATAGTTTATAAAAACTGATTGAATCACATTTGATCCTAGTTTTAAAGGTATTGTGAGAAGTTCATTTATCTTTGCTTATTGTAAAGGTGGGGTTTTTTCCTACCTATGCAAAAAACGTGAGGGTTTTTTCCTGACAGTTTTTTTCCTGAGCGTTTTTTCCGTGAGGGCTTTTTTCCGTGAGGATTTTTTTCCAACCTTCTACGATTCACATAATACTGCCACCAAATATGTCCATTTTAGTTGTATCAGATAGACATTACACGCCTGCCAAGTACATGGGCGGCGGTACGATTTTCAAAGTGTGTGTGTGTGGGTGGGGGAGGGGCGGGGGGGGGGGGGGGGAGCTGGATCGGGCGATGGATGGTCGTCGGTATGAAAATTTTTAAATTCCAGGGTCCCACAACCCCCATTTCCATGCATCCGAGTGGATATTTTGAGATTTTTCAGGAGATGTTGAAAGATTTCACACTTTGAGAGCCTTTAAAAAACGTCGGTAAAGCATACATGAGAGGTCTATTTATCAGCTTTGGTCGTAACGACCAAAGCTGATAAATAGACCTCACCTGTATGCTTTACCAAACGTTTACAGCAATTATACTCTCTGTGGAATATCTTGTCTGGGGTGGATTTGGTACTTGTGTGTCTGTAAGATTACGATCTACTTCAGTTAACCGATGTATTAACAGACTGTATACATTTTAGCGTTTGCAGCCACTTACTGCAAAAAATGATCCGAAATCCATCGAAACTGAACCAGTGCGAGAGAAACAAAGCTGGCGAAAATATGGGGGAGGCTCTGGATCTGCCCCTTGTTTCACCAGTCATTGGTTGTGTTAAAATATCTGCATATAAAAAAACATGACCCGGCAAAAAGTGGAGGGGCTGAAGCCCCCCGGCCACCCCGGTTCCGCCGCCCATGAAAGGTGAAGTAGATTGGCCTTATATGGGGCAGAGGAGATACGACACGCCACGACCAACAGAAGCGACACTGCACGATATTCAAATTTGAATACCGGTGACGAATCCAAAACAATATCGCGATATACCGGTATATCGTTGAAAATTTGTTCAAAGCTGAGAAAGGAGTCAGATACCTCCGCTCTTATGATATTATAGAAAATTATCTTTTTTATAATAGAAGGTCGCGTGTTTGTTATTTGTTGAAAGTGTTCTGTATATTTCTGGAAACGTGTAGCTATTGTTACGAGACGGCAAGTCCATTCGAGACATCCCATGCAATTGGAAATGGCTTACAATTGTATTGATTCAAGTATGCCTAAGAGGGCAACTGTGACACGTGCGTTACCGAAATGACAATTGGACTGTCAACACTCCGGCTAATTTATTTAAATTAGCTGTTCCATTTACATGCAGTGTTCACTTTTGACAGCTACAATGCAGTAAATGTACCAGTTAGCTTAAATGATTTATACTGTCTCGCGTGTGAGTAAAAATGGTCCTTGGAATACGGAGTGGATGGGGGTGGGGGAGTTTGATATGATTTACAGATAAAATTGAGTGTTATATACTCTTCAATGCATATTTGTTTGTACAGCGGGATTCTAAAATTTCTTCAGTGGGTCAGACACTGTTATGTCAAAATTATAGTAGACAAAAGTATATTGTCTTGAATCCTTCTTGCTCATTAAGCCGCACATAAGCAACTTACAAAGAGTAATATGAAAATACGTGACACGTAATGGTGCACACCCAATATTGTTTCGGTAAATATTGCAGGCCCTAAGCTAGATTTTTCAGGAAAGAGATGGTAATATCGCAGAAATAGCAGCAGTTATGTGAAATATAACAATTTGCCAAAACGTGTTGTACAGCGACATGCAATAAACACAGAACCACACATGTAGGTTCATATGTTAATGTGGCGACAAATATGGCAATCGGGAAATTTTGAAAGATTGCGGAGGGATCAAACTTGAGACAAGCTATAGTAAAACAAACCTTCATTTTTTTAAACTAACAAAAGATCATAATTCACTGGCAAATTGGTTCATTAGAGTTTAACAACACTTTCAAAAACCAAGACTATATTATGAGCTGGATTGTACGTCAATTTCAATAACTAAGGTTATTATATCACGTTGTTAGTTCCCAAGATCCTTCCCATCCTCCAAACCCTAGACGAGCAAAAGAGTCGTACGTGAAGTCACTCGTTCAGGCAATTACTCATTTGTTCGATTCTGATCGTTCGAGCAATCTGAGATGGTTAGCAAGCCTGTACTAGTGCTAGTAATGGTACAAGGCTGCAGGAGTGGAAGAAGACTACAGGTTTTGGTGACTACTTTACTGTAAAAGATAATCATAGGGCAGACGATGGCAATATTGGGAAAATCAGTAATAGTGGTGTTGGAGATATGAAGATCACGGAGAGGTCTAGAACTGGACAGAAGCTAGGAGCTAAATTATCATCAGGTATATATAGTACTACGTCATCATGTCATAGATATCCTCCTATACCCCGATGAGCATTAAGAGTCGTAAAAGAAATTGCTCTTTCGATACTCATTTGCTCAATGGGATTTGAATCGTTCGAGCAATGACATTTTTAGTAATTGCTCAAAAGCTTATTCGCTCGATAAGATTCGAGTCGTTCGGATAATACCTATCGCTGCTTGATTGTATTTTGGGTTTGAGGATCATAGAGGACTTCGCTATACACAGGGAAGGCAAAAACTGAGACGTCCAAGACAAAATAGACTGTTGGGATAGGCAGAAATGGGGCCAGTAAAAGGCAAAACGGGCCAGTAAATAGAAGGATAAACCACAGAATATATCGGGATAGATAAAATACCGAGACTTTGGTACGCATTCGAAACAATAAAGTTACTCTTATAGAAAGGAATGCGTCTATTGTTGGGCAAAAAGAAGAATTCTAGGGGACAACAGATAGAAACCTAATATTTAGTGGGAAATCCGCACTAGTAAAAGAACTGTTGGATTTATTTGGGTAATTTTACAAAGTATTCGAACAAATACAATTACTCATACCAGGAAACGCACCTTAAAGCACTGCATGCTACTCTTTTAAGTCCAAAATTGAGGAATCGGTGCCAAATAAAGTTGTTTTGATGGTTTAGAGGGTTTGTCTGGATGTTTGTGGTAATTCGATTTATTCTAGTTCACGTAAAATTTATCCACATGAGACCTCTCATCATTCATTTAGCACTACGTGCTACTATTATAAGCCCTAGATGGGGGTTTGGTAGTTTGGGTAGTTTTGGATTATTTAGAGGGATTGTCAGGTTGTTTGTTGTAATTAAATTTACTCCTATTCAATCGAACACACCCTCCGAACACACCCCTTTCCTATTAGAAGGTTTTGGGTCACATAGCAACCATGTACTACCATAGAAACCAAGATGGCGGTCTCAGATATACAAAATGGACGACACCTCACCTCAGCAAAACGCACGGTGCATGCACACTAGGACCACGTATCACTATGGGGATGTTGTCACAAGATGGCACTCACGCGGGCTACCATTGACAACCAAAAATGAAGTAACTGGGCCATGTCACATGAGATACGGCCAATGTGGGTCGATCGTGTACATGATTTACTACTAACATCAAGCCGAGAGATACATGGTTCGATCCCCAGCAGGGATAACTGCGTTGTGTCATTGGGCAAGGCACTTAATCACGATTGCCCAAGTGGGGGCACAGTGGCGCAGCCATGGGGGCACATCCCCCCCCCCAAAAAAAAAAAAATAATTCCGATTGGAGTTATTACGTTCAAGGTCACTGTGACCTTGATCTTTGACCTAGCGATTTCAAGATAAACAGGGGTCTTCCACTCACCTAGGCCAACCTACCTATGAAGTTTCAAGAATGTGGGTTCAAGTGTAGTCAAGTTATCATCCAGAAACCAATTGTTTACAATTTACTATGTTGAAGGTCACTGTGACCATGACCTTTCACCTAGCGAGTCCGAAATAAATACGGTTCTTCCTCTCACCGATGCCAACCTTCCTATGAAGTTTCATGAATGCGAGTTTAATCATAGACAAGTTATCATTCGGAAACCAATTGTTTACAATTTACTATGTTCATAGTCACTGTGACCTTGACCTTTGACCAAGTAAGTCCAAAATAAATAGGGTTCTTCCACTCACCGATGCCAACCTTCCTATGAAGTTTCATGAATGCGAGTTTAATCATAGACAAGTTATCATTCGGAAACCAATTGTTTACAATTTACTATGTTCATAGTCACTGTGACCTTGACCTTTGACCAAGTAAGTCCAAAATAAATAGGGTTCTTCCACTCACCGATGCCAACCTACCTATGGAGCTTCATGAATGTGGGTCGAACCATTATCAAGTTATCATCCGGAAACCAATTGTTTACGCCCGCCCGCCATTCACCAAACTATATGTCGAGCCTGACTTCGTCACAACTTGACTAAACAAGAGGTCCCAAGGGGCCTCAATCGCTCACCTGCCAACGTGGTTCAAAGAAGTATTTGGAGTCACATTCAGTTATACATGGTTCATCAACACTAGAAAGGAATGAAGGCATGAAAGGCAAATTTTATGGAAAAACACTAAGGAATCGATTTGAACAAACCTGAACCTATCATGCTCCCCATGCCACCCCCACCCCTGCCCGTAGAGAGCCCAAATAATAAGCCAGGGACACAAATTTAACAAACTTGAACCTGATCCCTCTTGAGATGAAGGAGGTTTTTAAAGAAATATCCTCACATTGCATTAAGTTAATCCTTGGACCCCAATAGAGAGCCCAAATACTAACTGAGGCACCCGATTTGTACAAACTTGAATCTGACCCTCTTAGAGATGTTGTATACCAAATACGGAAGCATTCATACCAAATATGAAAGATTTTTAAAGAAATTTCCTCATATTTCACTAAGTTAAAATTCGGGCTCCTACTGGGAGCCCGATTCCGATTATTAACCCATGGACTCGATTTGAACAAACTTGAATCTGACTGACACCCCCCCCCCCCTCCCCCACGCTCCCCCCCCCCCCCACACACCCCTAGAGATGTTATATACTAAATATCAAAATATTCTAAATCATGGTTCTGGAGTAGAAGATTTTTTTAATTTTAAAAAAAAAAAGTATGGGTGCTATCAGAGTAATGCCCCTTGTGGTGCCCCTTGTGAGCGCAGCAAGGTTATTTGTACAAATTTGAAATGACATATAAGGAACATGCACACCAAATTTGGTTCAATTTGGTCCAGTTGTTTGGGAGGAGAAGTCGATAATGTCAAGTTCACGATGGACGACAACGGACGGCAAGTGATAAGTTAAGCTCCCTTCAGTGAGCTAAAATTCATCCATACGCCCCCAATTTGACCCATGTAGGGAACATTAGGCAAGAAATTTTATTATGGAGATATTTATACTTGCAGGATGTATAGGGGGGGGGGGGGGGTGCGTAATAGCAGATTTATGTGTGATATCCGACCTATCTCAATTTAATGACACCAATGTTGTCAGTTATTTGTCAGACTCGAGAAAAAAACGTCGCCGGTGTTCCGAAATAACCTCGCCGTTATTTGGTAATTTATCCGCTTCTTCTGGTCTGGATTCGCTATTTAAAATTGATGAATCTCTTAGGGCGACAGGAAAACGAAGGAATCGTTAACAAAAGTAAGACGGTAATATTATCTGATACGCAATTGCTGCCAGTTTAAAAAGCATATTTGTCTTTATTTTGTGTGATATCATTAGGCATACTTATTTAATTCTATTCAATTAGTTTCCTATTTTTAGTCGAATTTTTCAACAACAAAAAACCTTGACTATTGGTATGGCGAGGGCCGGTCGCCGGGCAGGCGGCCTTTTTTGCTAAAAAACTTAGTTATTTCTGGACGGGTTTTGATATTTGGTATGTAGCTTGATATGCACGTGCAACACCCGATGACGCAAAATAGGGCGTGTCAGTGCTTTTTCTCAAGAGTTATGGCCCTTTGTTAAAATCGACTAATTTTGAGCTTGATACCGCGATACTTCAACTAACGTCAACCGATTTGACAGATACTTGGGATATGGGTTTCAAGGAACAATGTCTTGGTCGAGTTCGAAAATCTATGCGGACCATTTCATAGAGTTGTTGTGTTGACGTTTGTTTCGTGATTGATCATAATACAATGATTCATAACGATTATTATTGTCCTCACACAAGGTGAAGGGAAATAAATTTGAAAAAAGCGTTTCAATGTGGCCTAATTATTGATGCCATTCACACGTCCACGTATCCTTAAATAAACTGGTTTTGAATCCATTGCACTCCCCCCTCCCCCTCCCCACCCCACGAAGCACATGATGTCAAATTTTCTTCCACATACTGATGTGGTAAAAAATAGCCCTCAATGAATGTGACCCCCCCCCCCCCCCCCCACTCCTCCCCCATACTCCTTTTCATCAACAACTATGATATAATTCATAAATTAATTGATGTTGACACAAAACAAACATCTTGCGACAAAACTATCACAAATTGGGAATTTATACTATACCCCTCTTCATCAAAAACATGATATAATTCATACATTAATTAATGTTGACACAAAACAAACAACTTGTGGCATTAAATATCCTACTTGTGATCGCTTTTAAATTACATTCAGGCTTCTGAAGACATTTAACATCATGTGTTTGGTTTGTAATTTTTGGAAAAAACGAAAAGCCAGTTTTCTCAGTTAAGGCACCTAGAGTCATTGGTATGGTACTGACAAAACATAAAACATTGCTTCATTTCAGCATTATGACCAGTACTGCTCATGTGGTATATCATGGCACTGTTAAAATGCCTAAAAGCATTCAATATTGATTTTGTGGTGCTTTGCTTGAGCAGCAAGTATCCATTAGGGTACTGTCACAACCTTGGATTTAATTCCCACAAACACACATTCTGATAAAAGGAGTGTAATTGTGGAAAATATGTCTCCAAGGCGGATGAATGAGATATTTGCTAAAAAAAAATTGGGTTTTTTTAGTGTTTAATATACATGTATTTGTGTGTGAATGGGGGGAGGGGGGGGGGGTGAAATATAGTCAGCTGCCAGTTATTGAAAATGTACAACCAGGCAAATGAAAAGCAAAGAAACGCTCTGTCTGATGGACAGACAGACATGCAGTTACACAAATTGAAAGTCTACACAGAAATAAAAACTGACATACAATGGAAAATTTTGTTAGAAGAACCAGGACAAGATTGTCAAACGGAAAAAACCTCAATGGACCCTGAGTGCTGCAGTACCAAAGCAAATCATAGGAAACTGAGAGCGTAGGAGATTGACTGCACAGTTTTTCCAATTGTTTCTCATCAACTGAGGCTTCATTATGGGTGGGTGGGAGGTAGGGACTTGATTCAAGGAGAGAACAATATTTCACAGTTGACACTGTAGTTTTGTGCTGTAAAATGGGAACCGTGACAACATCACTCGAACTAAACAAAGTTTGATCGCATCACTTTAATTTTGGGATTCAAATATCTTTGTCAAGTATAACCCTCAGAGAACTTGTTCCGACCTAAAAACAGAGGGTCGTGCATCAAATAAGAGGAAAAATTTAGAACTAGACTACTTTATTAGTACTAGACTGCTTTATTGGTTGCTGTGCACAAATGACATTCATTTACATTTGCAACTTTACTGTGTTATTTTTTCCACTATACCCCACCCCCAAATTTGTGTTCCAAAATATTCTTTCAATGAAGAAATTATTTTCTAACATTTTTTAACCCTTTACCAAATATAACGGTCAAAAGCTGCTGGTGCAATTCACAAGTATTGCCAATCCATGTTCATTATTTTCTCGTTTTTTGTGTCAAAAAGATAGCTTATGACCCCTCATTGGAATGAGGTCATTCCAATGGTGTAAAAAGTCATGTTTTTGACACAAAAAATTAGTGAGTCAATAAGTTTGTGGGCAAAGGTAATCAGCTTTTCATGTTAAGTAAAGGGTTAACAGCATAATTCAGACAAACATCTAAATACCAGTAAATAAAAGTGCTATATGGGCTTTCTGGCTGTGGGTTTGAATGGTGATTTTGAAGGGGGTTGGAAGATTGGAAGACCCCTCTGCCCCTAGTACTATGATGAGGAACCATGGTTTAATTACATTTATTTATACATGTGTACACGTAGGGTAAAATTGGTTGTTATTTGGCATTTGCTGAAGGCTGTATTGTTCCACTGGAGGCTACACTTGCTCAAGATGTGAATTTGCTTGCAATATATAGCCCTTACTGACAAAAACATATTTTTCAAAACAATAAAAAAGTACTGTAAGGTGTGTGGTACCCCAATGCATTTTTAAATGTGAAATAATCTCTCAAAATAATAATTAAATCAGGTTCGGAAGCCAAATTATGTATTTCCTTAATCAACCCCAAACCTATCAAAGATACATTTTACCTCCTTCACGTGACAAAAGAGTCATTTCTGCATGAGAATTCAACGTTTGGCTTCCACTGAGTTAAAAACATGGGAAATTTGTTGTTTTAAAGAAAACTGTCCAAACTGTGTCAAATGGCTTAAAAACTGCTGTTGCCTCCAATACATTTTTCTACTCTGTTACCTAAATTTAGAGTAAGCTGAGAGGTAAGGAATTCATCTAGCTTTTCTTTGAAAACTAACCTAATCCCAAAATAAAACTAAAATCTGCATCAGCATGCAATACTTTGAGGGAAAATTTGTCTCATTTAACCATATAGCAAGACAAAGAGTGGTGTTCCAACCCCACGAAACAATATGAATGCCAATTTTGATTCAAATATTGGGGTTGCAGCTATATAATTCACCAATATCAATAGACAGTACCATTTTATCCAAACAACTGATGTCAAATTTTCTTCTACATGTTCATACTGATGTGGCAAAATATAGCCCTGAAGGTGTCCCCCTAGTCTGCCCCTTTTTATCAAAAACTAAAATTCATAAATTAATTGATGTAGACGCAAAACAAACCTCTTGTGATATTAAATTTCCCATTTGTGATAGTTTTTAAATCAAATTCTGGCTTCTGAAGATATGTCACAATGCATTTGATCAATATTTGCCACTCTTGTGAAAAAAGCCTCACTTTCTCAGTTAAGGGACTTAGAGTCATTGGTATGGCACTGACAAAACATTAAACACTGATTTGTTCCAACGGTATGGCCAGCTGAGCACTGCTCCTATGGTATCCCATAGCACTGTTAAAATGCCTAAAACCATCAAATATTGATTTTGTAGTGATGTGCGTGTCCCGCAAGTACATGTACCCACAAGGGCTCGTTTACAACCTTCGATTTAATCCCCACAGACACCCATTCTGATAAAAATAGTGAAATTAGGGAAAATACATGTATGCATAGTACCCAGTGAGGATGACTCAGATATTTGCTTCAGGAATGTAGTGCTCTTTAATGTTTAATATATTTGTGTATGTGTGTGTATGGGAGGGGGGGGGGCAATTGCCAGTTATTGAAAATGTAGACCTGTGCAAATGAAAAACAAACCAACACTTTGTATGATGGACAGACAGACATGCAATCACATATCTTGAAAGTGACAGGCTACATGTACAGAGGAATGGTATGATGGACAGACAGACATGCAATCACATATTTTGAAAGTGACAGTCTGCATGTACATAGGAATACTGACTGACATACAATGAAAAATATAGTGAGAAGAGCCAGGACAGGGTTGTCAAATAGAAAAAAAAAACTCAGTGGACCCTGAGTGCTGCAGGACTAAAGCAAATCATAGGAAACTGAGAGTGTATGCTGTTAACTTTCTCGTCAGCTGAGGGGTTCAGTATGGGTGGTAGAGGGACAATTGTTAATGTAGTTTTGTGCTATAACATGGGGACCCTGACAACACTAGTAGCAGACTACTATATTGGTATGTGCACAAAAGCCATTCATTTACATTTGCAACTTTGTTACTTTTCCCAATGTACCCCCACCCCCTTTCCCAAAATTTATGTTCCAAAATACTCTGAATGAAGAAATTGGTTTTTAACATTTTTCATTACTCACTCATTGTAATGGCCAAAGCAGGCTAGCACCATTCACCAAAACTGCCATTCAATGTTTATTATTTTTGCATCAAAAATATAGCTTATGACCCCTCATTGGAATGAGCTAGTTCAGCTCATTCCAGTGGAAGGGGTGGGGTCATAGCTATGTTTTTGACGCAAAAAATAAAAAGAAATTAGTTATTCAAATCTGCTATCTTCTTTTCATGTAAGGTAAAGGGTTAACATCATAATATGGAGAAAGCTTCTATTAATCATTCACTCAATGTAATGGCCAAAACCGGCTAGCACCATTCACCAAAATTGCCATTCAATGTTAATTATGTTTGCATTTTGTGGCATCAAAAACATAGCTTTTGACCCCCTCATTGGAATGAGCTTGTTCAGCTCATTCCAGTGAGGGGGGGGGGGGGGCATAGCTATGTTTTTGACCCAAAAAATGAAAAGAAATTAGTTATTCAAAAGTGGCATCTTCTTTTCATGTACATGTAAGGTAAAGGGTTATCATAATATGGTTTGTTTGTTGGTGGTTAACGTCACATATTTATGCACCATGGCTAATCGTGACACAACATGGAGATGAAGTCAAGTTTAGTCAATCGTTGATCTATATGTTGCCCATTTTAGAGGACTTTCACCCCAAGCATTGGTGACTGGGTCCTATTTCACTAGTAAAGCGGAACTGGTTTACCACAGTAAACAAGTGCTGCTTACTTTCCGGGGTTCCCACGGGGAATCATAATGTGGCGAAAACTTCTTTTACACCAGTGAATACAAGTGAAATATGGGTTTTCTGGCTGAATGTTTGGATGGTAATTTGGGAGAGGATTGGAATATAATTGGAATCCCCTCTATAACAAGTAATATGAGGGGAAACCACGGTTTAATTAAATGTGTTAATAGGTAAAATAGGTGGTTATATGTGTTTTTTGGTATTTGCCGGAGGTTATAGTGTGCTACTCAGTTCTGGATGCCACACTTGCTCAAGATGCATTTAACTGCATTGTTTTTGGCAATATATTATATGGCCTTTATTGCTCACTGTGAAAAAAATATAACTTTTCAAAAACTAAAACAGTATTATTCCGGCTTAGTTTCTTGAATGAACATTTAAATGTGAAATACGTGTAATATCCAAAAAATAATAATTAAATCAGTGTTGGAATCCAAATACATGTACATTTACATGTATGTATTTCCTATAATCAACCCCAAACCTTCCAAAGGGTAACCTACAAAACTTTTACCTGACAATCCCCCCCCCCCCCCTTCCCACCACCACCCAATCATTTTTCACACAATGGGCAAAAATGCCTCCCCCCCACCATGTTTTTTTCAGGTGAACAGAAATCCCTCCCTCCATAATTTCTGGTGAACCAAAATCCCCCCCCCCCACACTAATTTGTTAGAAGTATATTTAAAGCCATACAAAAATGTCCAAAACTTTTTACCACTCGAGGCAGAGCACTTCCTTAAACTCCAATAAAAAAATAAATAACTGTCCTGATAAATAGTTACTGAGGCATGTTTTCTTGTAAATGAGTGTTTATGTAATTTACAAATTAAATACATAAGTTTTTAAATCCCCGTGGACTGCCTTTTAACCTTTTGGTGTAAAAGGCTGGGAGGGGGATTTTTGTACTGCTCTTAAAATAATGTGGGAGATTATGGTACTACCCACAAAAACTGTAGGGGGGGGGGGGGGGGGATTTTGCTAAGTGTGTAAAAATGATTGGGAGGGATTTTAGCTTCATTCTAATCCTTCCAAAGATACATTTTACCTCTTTCATTTGATAAAAGAGTCATTTCTGCTTGAGAATTCACTGCTTTCTTTGAAAACTACCCCAATCCCAAAATAAAACTAAAATCTGCATCAGCAGACAATAGTTTGGGGAAAAATCTGTCTCATTCCACTCCACACAAAACAAAATGAATATCAATTTTGTTTTAAAAACTGGTGTTGCAGCTATATAAATCACCAATATCAGTTGATAGTGCCATTTTATCCTAACAAAGGATGTCAAATTTTCTTCTACATATTGATGTGGTAAAATATAGCCCTGAATGTGTCCCCTAGACCTCCAGCATACCCACTTTCATCCAAAACTATGCTATAATTCATAAATTAATTGATGTTGACACAAAACAAACTTCTTATGATATTAAATTAAATAGTTTTTAAATCACATTCTGGCTTCTGAAGACATTTCACAATGTGTTTGATGAATATTTTCCAATTTTGTAAAAAAATGTTTTTCTAAAAGATCCCTCAGATTTCTTAATTAAGGCACCTAGATCATTGGTATGTCTCTGACAAAACATTACACATTGATTGTTTTCCAACAGCATGACAGTACATCTCATGGTGTATCTCATAGCACCACAAAAAAGCATAAAACCATCAAATATTGCTTCTGTAGTGTGGTGCTTATGCTGCAAATACCCATAAAGGCACTTTCACAACCTTGGATTTAATCCCTACAGACACTCATGACACGTTTTGATAAAAAGAGTAAAATTAAGAAAAATACAATGTACATGTATGTTTTCCAGAGAGGATGAATCAGATATTCAAAAAGATAGTGCTCTTTAATGTTTAATATATTTGTGTATGTGTGTGTGTGTAAGGTGGAGGGGGTACAGTGTGAAAAATAGTCAGAAGCCAGTTACTGAAAATGAACATGTACAACCGGGTAAATGAAAAGCAAAGAATCGCGGTTTGTGATGGACGGTTCTTGCACAACTTGCACCCTGGACGATTCCTACTACAATTAGGGGGTACGAATTGTCTTGACAATAAGGTACAAATTTTCTAGACAAAAGGTACGAATTGTCCCAGTAAAAGTTATGAATTGCCTCCTTTTTGGTACAAGTTGTCTCAAGTAAGTTTTCTAAACTGTCTCATGTATTAACCAAGCCAGAAAATAAGCAGCCTGTCATCTGTAAAATGAGGTCCCCAGAGGGTGAATTTAATGATGATTCCCTGCACAGCTGGGTAGCTTCACTAAATTTACCCTCTTTGAGCCTCAATATGAATCAGGGTCTCAAAACTAAACAGAAAGAGGTGCCCAGAGGATAAAGTGGCCCACCATATGGGATAGCATCATCAAATTCACCCTCTGTGAACCTCATTCTTTGAATGTCAGACTGCTTATTTTCAGGCCTGGTATTAACTATTTAAATGTTTTTGACTCATGTTTTGGCTGAGTGAAATGAAAATGAAAAGTCGACGGAGTGATAGTAAAACAAACATAAACATGTGTATGAAACAACCAATCAAAACATGATTTATGCATAGAAATGAAACTTCAATGGGTGAGCCATCGCTTAACAGTTTAAGTGAAAAAGCGATCTCTAGTATTATGAACTTCGGGTCTGTACGTGGTAAAAGAAAATTTATAGTAGATAGTAATGGATGTAGTTTTACAGTTAAAACACTATTGTTTTTAATGAAGCCACAATAATTCTTTAAATTGGTGAAGATCTAACAATAAATAATTTTATGACGTCCCAAATAATAAGTTAAAGAGCGTGTCGCCTTAATAATTAAATTAATTTAATGCTGAGCTCCCTCAATAGAGCATTTTCTTTTTGCCGTCGTGACGATGAATCTTTTAAGTGTCTACTTGCTTTTTACTTTAAGTAATGAAATTTGATATTCTATGTCTTTTTTAAAATAATAGAAATGACATCGCCCTTTTTATCCTTCCTCCAAGTTTATAATCCTCTCCCAACCCCATCTCCATGTATATTTTTTCAGAGGGGGTTAATTAAACAGGGTATGAATTTGCAGAAGCGGATACAAATTGTCCAGAGTGGGTACGAACTGTCAGATACTGCTCAGAGGAGGGGTACAAATTGACCTGGGAAAAGGCACGAATTGTCCAGGCATCGGGGGTACGAATTGTCCAGCAAAAGGTACCAATTGCCAGAGTTACGAATCGTCCAGGCTATGAGTTTTCCAACTCACTGATGGATGGATGGACAGACAGAAATGCCGTCACACATTTTGTAATAAATTAAATTTCAGTTTCCTTTTGAATGCTAAAACAAACTAGAATTAGTAGAAATGAAATATTTTCTCTGGAATCAGTGTGCAAATGTTATTTAGAGGTCGGTTCTGGGGAGGTTGGTATTTAGGCTTTTTAAACGTTTTTTGCCATTTTTGGAGAAACCTACATGTACTAATTATCAGAATCCCGACCTCCAGATGTTGGTCAGACGAGGAGGGCGACGACATTGATTAGTTTGAGGATAAATTCAGTTCTATTCTGGTTGCAAAGCCCAAAGCATCCAGGAATTAAAACATTGTTTACCAAAACAAAGAGGAAGTGTAATTTAAATGGGAGATCTGAGTGGTTCTGGTATTTAGCCTTTAGGAGAACACGTCGGATCACAAAATTGGCTGGCCGCTACACTGTAATTCTGATAGTCTTAAACTGACATTGTATTGTATCACTGGTAAAAATAGTTCATAGACTGGATCCAGTGAACTTGTGAAGAAAAAATCTAGGAAATAAATGAATAGGTATCGCCGTTTGCGTGCGTGTCTGTTTCTGTGAAATTTTACAAGACTGCATGCCCGTATTTTAAGAACAAAGATTTCCCCAGACCGTACGTCAACATAACTTGAATTCATCCAAACTCCGGCTGTTTCTAAGGAAATCGGGCTAAGTTCCCCACAAATGAAAAAGGCCCACTAAAAGTGTCAATAAATCACTGGTTTTATTTTTTTATTCGTTGTCAACAATTTGTGAAGTGTACGTTCTCAATTAAAATTGAAACTGGGCTTTTGAATCTGACGAAACCGGCAACTGACAACATTGGCACTTCGAACTTTCAAACAATACCTAACTCGCCAACAACCACCTAACTTCGGAAGTCACTTCATTACTTAATTATTTCTCATAGTTTCCAGCATTCTGCGACAATATATTTTACATAATGTCCGTTGAAAAGCTAAAAACAAATAAATATCCGTTACAATGATTCTGGATTTTTTGCCAGTGGGAGAGCCACGCCGCCAGATGGCACCCCAAACTCTGTTGCATGGTATATAGAAAAAATATAAAATCATGGATACGTACCTGGGTTACCTATGTGCGCCCACGCCACTGCGTGGGTGTGCACTATTACAGCAATATAGTGGCTCAGTGAGTACTAGCTACCTACATCGACCGACAGTGTTTTTACAGTAGTTTAATGGACAATGGGGATTTGCTGTGGTTTCAAAGTTTCTGTACAATGAAATCCAGTAAAGCAAGCACTTGGGAGAATGGTGGCTAATAATATATGTTGAGAATATTTCATACTGGGTATGAAGTTCATTGATAAAAAGAAACAAACTAATATCACCCACGAGTCTCAAAAAAGATGTCTGTTGGTTTGTCGAAGACTGCTATGTTTTATATCACATGCTAAAAGCGAATATTGTTCGAGACGATATACCGGTATTCCATAGAATGGGCGATATTCAACCGGTGAAGATTTCATTAGATTATCTTACTTATAGTGAGATAGTAAATATTTTGTTTATCTTATAAGGGCGTTGAATCACTTTTGAATTCCTGTTCTGTCTCCTTTTCGTAACCCTGATTCTCTTCACTTTTCTTTTTACTGGCATTCTCAACATCCTCTATTGTATCCGGTAATGTTTCAAAACGTGTCTCCGGCAACATCAGAATAAGCAGGTACGAAATCAGTGATAAAGATCCAACGAAAATGATCGGAAATTCTTCTGCTGTGTACTTGCCCTGAAACAAATTACTAAATAAAGTAACAACATTGTGATATAAATAGAAGATCACTGATGCGTCGCGATTTCACATGAAATGTATGTACCGAGCTCTAGGGCTGCACGGTATTTGAAACTGAATACCGGTATCGGTATTTCGAAAAATACAGCGGTATACCGTTATATCGATAGACTGTTCAGATATCTGAACATACGTACCATAATCGGGACCTGAACGATCATAGCCGGAACCAATCAGCATGCCCTGATGATGCTGTTCAAATAAACTGTACCCAACGCAGACGATATCAAAAGTAATTTTTTTTTCTTTTTTCATTTTTTTTATTCAGATGAAATAAAATACATATACAAATAGGTAATTACATACAGACACACAAGTAGTATACAGCAAGTATATATTTACACGATTACAAATGTATACAGAAGTCTACCTGCGTGAAGCTGTTTTCCATCACATTTCTGCTCTCTAACCATGGTTATCATTTTCAGGTGTTTGGAAAACATAAATAAACAATCTAATAACAATTACTGGTGGTGACATAATGAAAAAATATTGCCGCAGGAGAAGCCTTACTGTATGGGGACTACAGAAAAAAACAAGAAAAAGGAAAGATAAAGTCGAGGTCTATGGTCCAGTTGCTGACACATTATCTGAAGAAGGAGGATAAAGCAGTCATTTGAAAAGTTCCCATCTTGTTTGTATTAATCGGGATTTTTTGGGCGAATACATGTGAAGGGAGTATAGTTCCAATTCATAATATCGACGCAGAATTTTAGTTAGACATTGAAAGCTGGGCTGACACCTTCTCAAATTGCAGGAATAAATGAACTTTTTGTATAGAAGAGCTAGAAGAGAAGGATTATTTTCTTGAGACCACAAAGTGTTATCATTAGTATTATTATCATTATTATTGTTATTATTATTATTATATCCGATGAGGATAAAGTGTGGTGTCAGTGGCAATAGAACACAGCATTGTTCATTCAATTTTTCAGCGAGCTGTAATAGGATTGACTTTGCCATGGGGCATTCAAAGAACAAATGTGACACCGTTTCTTTGGTGTTGAAGCAGAATGTACACAGTTCAGTTTCCGACAATTTACATTTAAAAAGACGGGAATTGATATATAGAGCGCCATTTAGAATTTTGTAGTGTAGGGTTTTTAGATAAGTATCGTCTGTGATTATGAAAGGGCGTTTGTACATCAATCTCCAATCCCCCTGTGTGAGATTAGTATGCAAACGTTCCTTCCATTTTTCTTGAGAATGAACAGGATCGGAAATCGCCTTTTGCAGAAATAACAGATAAAATGTTTTATTGACCGTTTTCGTTTCTTTCTGTTTCTCAATTTGTGAATTCAGAACACAATAGGCTTTTTGTCCCTTTAAATTTATTTCCGCCACAGCCTTGGAATCGCCTTGTTTATCCCCTGGAAGACAGTGAATGGTGTTTTCATATCGCATTTTGTGGAAAATTCCTCAAAAGTTAGGAAGCCTCCTCTCTCACTCAAGAGGTCATTTAAAAAGAATACATCTTTATCGCACCAAGTCTGATTGAAAATATATCTATTTTCAATTCTGATACTTCTGTTATAGAAAATTGGTTGAGAACGAATTTTGTACGGAGTCTGTAGGTGGTCCGTTATCCAATAGCGACCAGGATGTGAGGACGTATTTCCAAAAAACTGTTTGCGTTCTCCCCGATGTTTATTAGCCCCTCTTTGTGTAGATGCCAAATTTTGTCGCCATATTGTTCGAAGTCTAAAATAAGGGTTTTCCAGGGTGATATTATGCTGGGATCCATCAGTTTCTTAATCCAAAACATTTTTAGAGAATGACTGTATGACCGAATGTATGGAAACTTAAGCCCTCCATTAGAAAAATGATTCATAAGAACCCTACGTTTGATCTTTTCATTTTTACCCTCCCACAAATAATGAAACAGTTTGGATTGCATTGCATCTAACATATTATCAGGTGGTTTAGGAAGGGCTGATAGACAGTGTATCAGTATTGTTAAAGGCAGCGTATTTACGACGGCAGTTTTCCTAATTAGGCTGAGATTTCTAAACGACCAGTCGTTCAAAAGTTTTTCCACCTTTCTAGATTTTTCAATGTAATTTTGAATTATGTAAGTTTCACTGAATAGATCATACATTATACCCAATATGGTGAATTCCACTGAACATTTCGTTTCGTGGCAATCTTTTTATTCGACCCTTTTTCAGACCCAATCCATACAATCTGAGTCTTTTCAAAGTTGACTTTAAGGCCTGACTCCTCTGCAAAAGAGTTTACGATCTCCAGAGCCGTGTTTAATGATTGGGACTCGTTACTCAAAAATAGATTCGAATCGTCAGCATATTGACTTATGACATGTTCGGAGTAGTTTATTTTGATACCGTTGATATTAGGGTTGTTTTTAAGTGCGGCACTCAAAATCTCAACGCTCAAAATAAATAAATAAATACGGGGAAAGGGGGTCGCCCTGTCTTACTCCTCTCTCCAAGTTGAATTTTTCAGAGCAGTGCCCTGTATTGAGGACATAACTAAAGATGTTTGAATAAAAAGTACGAAACCAATTTATAATAGAGGGCCCGAAGTTGCGGAACCGTAACGTTTTTTTCTATAAACGACCATCTAAGTGAATCGAAAGCTTTTTCAAAATCTAGGAGAATAAGAATTCCAGCAATATTTAGTTTCTCACACTTTTCTATCAGGTCAAACGTTAGTCTTGTGGATTCTCCGATATATCTCCCTTTCATGAACCCAAGCTGAGTTTCTGATATGAGTTTCGGTAGTACCGTCTTAACACGATTTGCTACAGCCGCCGAGGCAATTTTTGTATCTACATTAATTAGTGAAATGGGACGCCAGTTTTTTTTATGAATTCCTTTGGTTTATTTTGCTTTGGGATGCAAGTAATGATGCCAGTTCCTTGCGGATTGGTTAGTTCCTTTACACTGTATCCATGATTTAGGGACTTGACCAGAAAGGAGCAATATCCTTCCAGAAGAATTTATAGAACTCCACGGTAAATCCGTGTGATCCGGGCGTTTTATTATTTTTCATTGATTTTAAGGCTCTTAAACACTCAGAGTTTATTAAAAGGCCCTCCAAGGAGTCACTCTCCTCGTCGTCTAAAAACTGTAAAAGGTTGGATTTGTCAAAGAACGGGTCATTTTCTTTGGAACTGTTTGACAGGCTTAATTTGGAGGAATATAAATATTCGTAGAAAAGTTTTTGTTCATTTAAAATTTCAGATATGTTTTCAGTAATCAATCCAGAGGCCGTTACAAGTTTAGGTATAGTTTTTTCCGTGTAATGGCGTTTTTCTAGATTACAAAAATACTTTGTTGATTTTTCCCCTTCTACTTTCCATCTCGATTTTACTCTTAGAATCATGCCTTTAATTCTTTTGTTTCTAATGGTTAGGAGTTCATTTTCAAGGGTTTCAAATTCGGTACTTACTGACAAGTCACCATTATTGAGCACGGGGCATAAGATTTCAAGTCTTTGCTCAATTCCTGCCAGGCGATTATTCGCTGTATGTTTTATTTAGAAAAATAAGAGATGGTTTTTCCTCTTATCATCAGCTTCAAAGTTTCCCAAAATAATTGGTCGTTAATAGTAAATGGCTGACTATTATTATTATTATTATTATTATTATTATTATTATTATTATTATTATTATTATTATTATTATTATTATTATTGTCATAATTATTGCTACCGTTGTTATCTGAAACTGAGTACTGAAGAACAGTCTCAGCAATTGTAGATTTTACTAATGTCACGTATTCCGGACGGATCGTTCAGCAAGCTGTTATTGAACTTCCAAATGCCCCTTCCTCTTGGCTGATTAATAAAAGAGAGGGTTAAAACTACAGGGTTGTGATCAGATTTGTAACGTATATGAATTTTGGACGATTTGGGAAATATTTGTAGGTCAGTGGACATGAGGAAGTAGTCTAACCTCGCCATTTTATTACCTTTCCACGTATAGCGTTTTAAGTTTTTGTTTTCTTGCCTCCAGACATCGCATAGGTCAAATTTTTCCATTAGAGAATGAATTTTCTCATTTGCCCTAAAATTATTTTTGTGACGGTAATTTATCGTGTCAGTATCATAATTTTGTGGTACATTCCAATCTCCTCCAACCAATATGGAGCAGTACCCAATTCTCTCAATTTTATTAAAAAGATTGTCGAAGAATTTTGGATTGTCTTCATAGGGGGCATACACAGCAGCAAGGCTGATTCTTTGGCCCTGAATCGTCATATCAAGAATGATGAAGTTGCCTCCGGAATCTTTTATTGTATTATGAATCTGAAGCATAAATGTATTTTTGAACATGACGTCCACTCCCCTATTTGAGCTTGAGTGAGAGCAGAAGATAGCTTCATAACCCCATTCTGATTTCCACGTATTCTCGTTTTCTTGGGTTGAATGACTATCGACCAGAAGAGCTATATCGAAGTTATCCCTGCAACGAGAGAAGATGTCCCTACGCTTAGTTGTTTCAGAAAAAAGACGTCGGTAATTAAGGCTTCCGATCACGATATTATTCATAAAATGTTTTAGAGGGTCTCATCGTGTCCTTGCAACAGTTCAGTGGATAAAGTTTTAAATACCAGTGGAGATAGAAAGATATTAAGTGAAGAACCAGAAAAATGAATAAAGAGAACTCTAGTCTAAATATTTTATAACAGTATAACTGGGAATGAAAATATCTGAATTTTATTTTTTTGGAAAACAAAAACTAGATTCCTAACGGAAACATTGGGTAGTTTTGAAATACAGTAACCGGGTTTACCTAATAAATTTTGACGTATAAATTTAGCAAACAACGGGGGGGGGGGGGGGGAGGAAAAAGAAGAGGACAAAACAGTGGGAAGTATAGTGATGCCAGGGGAGTTCCCTAGCTTGCAGCTCAATCGAAAACCAAGTAGTAAATGTGTATAAAGTGCATTAAGTTAGTACATTACCGCAACATGGTGTGTATGTGTTTGTGTGTGTGTGTGGGGGGGGGGGGGGCGGGGGAGGCCGGTGATTGAGTGGACAATGAAGGATGGATTTTATTTTGGAGGGTTGCAGGTAAAGGATAAACAAACTTCTGCTCAGGATCCATTTCAGGTCAAAGCCTGTCAATAACTTGTATGCCACATTCTGATGAGATCTTAAATGCTCTGTAATGCTATAGATTGCAAAACAGTGCATGAAAAAGAAAAGCGATGAACGATGAAAAAAGAAAATGCGCCTTGAAAAGTGCTAACATAGTAATGGTTTCCATTAAACTCTTTTAACCCTGGTGGTGTCTTCCATGCCAGTTCAATGACAGCAGTTGGAAGAGTCCATATTCATTATTTGGGGTCGACCAATCAATATTTTCAACGTGCGTCCTTGGGTCTGCACGTTGCAAACATTGAAGGTCTTCACTGTTCGTTTGTTTACCTTGTAGCCATCCCGCTTGATGACACCACGACGTAGCTTGTGGCCCGGCTGGAAAAACTGCCTCTGGGGTTCAAAGGATTAAGACGCACTAGCTCTAAATAGCGTACATCTAGAGCGCGCGAAGAGCGTATCATCACAAAGTCACCCGCAGAGCGGAGATACCACCCAAGTAATGACTGCACATTTGTTTAATTACAAGCAGAAGGGAAACTCCAGCCAGTGGACCTCCGGCTTAAAATATGGAAAAACACCCCAATTTTTTCCTACCTGACCGGCCTCTTCGTCTAATGTATTTCTCTTTTCTTCTTATCCCCCCCCCCCCCACCCACCATCCCTTCTCTCCTGATCGAATTCAATGTTCAGTGCATGGTGTCAAACAATCAGTGACAACATGCACCGAACACCGAATCCGGCAAGATGACAGATGTATATATGGTTATCCCATAACCTAGCCGTTCAAGAAACTGATAATAATATTTGCAATGCTGACTTGTTGTGCAGTTTGTCGTCCATGCCAAATTGAATGTAAAACGTCTCCATTTTACCATCATCGGTTGTGGTATGGTGGATGTAATGCTGTACGGTGCACCGCAATACACTGCAAACCGCCGCCGTGCACCACTTTGCAAGTGGATCGTCCACACACACAAACACAAACATATATATAGACTGGTGAGCCATATAGGTCGTAGTTGATATAGTAAAAGAACAATAACACCCCCTCCACCCACGGACGACATTCCACACCCGCCACCGACCCCATCGGTCCTCCCCCGGATATCAACAGTTATTATTTTAAATACTAGTTTATCGAATTTTTCCCAAAAATTCAACAAAACCATATCATGTGACCCCTCATTGGAGGGTGATATGATATGGTTTTGTTGAAATCTTTGGAAAATAATATTTTTTCAACTGCTCATTTTATCACGCGGATGGATGCTGACGATTCATTAGGTAAACGGATAATATCATTCCTTCAGAACTGCAGTTTAAAAAACTCGAGACATCTTGAAAATTAAATTCTGGGAAAATAAATAATGACGATAAACCGATATTTCTGTAATTACACCGATTTTCAATCGATACTGGTTTGAATACCGGTATATATCGGTTTATCGATATACCGTGCAGCCCTACCGAGCTCACTCATATCGATAGAAGCCGAGGTTTTCCGAGGTACCGATCGATTTTAGTGAACGAGGTTAAGAAATTTCATGTTAATTCACCTTGACAAGGCATCAAAACTGAGTGTCCCTATCATTCAAGTAGCTCCGAAGTGGTGCGAAAACATCTCTCTCAATATTGAATTCCTTACTCCTAACAATGCAGGGTGAAATTGTATTAGGACCGTTACTGCGCTCTTGAGATCCATTTCACGAATCAGCAAGGAGAAAATAAACAACCACGAAAACAACCACAGGAACTGGCACAGTACGTCTACAATGGAATATTTGCAGGTGATGGACACCAGCATCAAGATTAAACAGTTATGATGGTAAAAATAGTCTAAACTATAGTTTATAGTAAATGTCGAAGCCTGTATAAAATGGGGCGAAATGTCAAATACAGCGAACAAGAGATACTAAGTACTTTTAGTGTTCCATATGTATTGTATACGATATTATGTGAGAGGGATGTTAAATTGGATCAAGTCTTTTCAAGTTTTCCACTATTGTTGAATTCAACATTTAGTAGTAACAGTGTTTTGTTCAACATTTGTGTGGTTACCTTCATTATACCAACCGAAAGGACAACTGACAGGGTCTGCTACCCGAGTGTACAGAAAGGAGTGTCAAAGTAAAAGATATAGAGAAGAGCCATCAGTGCAGCCGTAAATTTTGTTGCATGACAGATGGCACGTATAAGTGAAAAATGAGCAGAGATAAATTCGCAAGTTAGACACCTGAGGAAGTTCCAGTAACTCCTCCTCTCTTCCTCTATCCCTATCTCTCTCTCTCTCTCTCTCTCTCTTCCTCCCCCCCCCCCCCACCCCCAATGTATGAATGCTGCTGAGTCCGACATATCATGCACGACAGTCCTCGAGCCCCCTTGGTTATGGTGGTAGACAGGATGTTATATTCCGCCTCTAGTAATACAGTTAGCCGAAGAACAGGCAAACATACTGCAGCGAGCAATCATGTTCAGCGGCATTAGAATCTCATAAGAGAGGAATAGTAGCCATTTCCCTGAAAGAACATATTAAAAGATTGTATTATCTTCAATCTATTGCCATCGAACCTTTAATTGCGTTGTTTTCCACTGTATAACTCGGTTTTGTTGAATAATAAGATGTTTTCCATTGTATGATGCGGTTTTGTTGCATAATGTGTTTTTTCCATCGTTTAATGCGGGGTTATTGGATGATGTGTTGTTTTCCATTGTATAATACGGTTTTGTTGAATAATGAGTTGTTTTCGATTGTATAATGCGGTTTTGTTGCGTAACGTATTGTTTTCCATTGTACAATGCGGTTTTGTTGCATAATGTGTTGTTTTCCATTGTTTATTAGGTTTTATTGCATAATGCATTGTTTTCCATTGTATAATGCGGTTTTGTTGCATTGAATACTTGAATGTTATTGTATACTATTAAAAAAGTAGGGGATATTTGATAACAGTGAGATATATGAAGATATATATTTCTATTTTCAGCAAAAAGACAGTTTAGGCATTGCACTGTGACATCTGGTGAATGATTTCAGCGATAGTTGGGTGTCTGGCAAGCACACATTCCTCGCACTGAGCTGTAGAAGACATCCGACGGAGTAGAATTGTTTTGGAGTAAGAACATTCATAAAATAGATATGACAACGTCTCTTTATTATTACTACAGAAAGTACATAACTGCATTTTCGATAATCCACTTGTATACAGCTATGAGTTAGTGTAGATTGTTTTGTGTAAATGTTTGTTTTGAGGACTCTATAAGTATGAGTCGTCACTTACTTTGAAAGACTTTTTGTTTATCAACTCCCAGTCTTCGGACTGTAAGCTGATATCCAAATAGTTTTCCCATTGTTTCGGCGATTTGCGTGGGGTAACAGCTGTTAAGTTTTAAAATGTTGGGTAAAATGTGTTGCATGCTTTATTTGCGGATTTTAGTTTTTCAGTCTTCGCATACCTCAAAAGTTACGTTTCGACCAGAAACTGTTGATGAACGAGTTTATACCAAGAAAAGAACGAAGAGTCCCCCGAAAATCCCCATCCAGTACAAATGAAAATTTCAAAGCGTACCCCACAGACATTAACGCGGCGCTCGTGCGAAAAACTTGTACGAAGTTTTCATTCACGATCCACACTAAACTTGGTAATATATTGATGTGTCCAATCATGCGTATCTTATACCATTTTCCGGAAAAATCAACATCAGTTTGAATATCCACTACTTTCTCTGAATAGTATATTATATTTGATATTTTACATGATGCAGGTTTACACGCCTCCACACTGACCCAATGAAAAACAGAGTTCAGGCAAAAATCAATTTGATTCTAATCTATCGTATCATAACTTCCTATTATAATTTACCCGACGGGACATCTTTCCGGGTGTAAATTCACATAGTTATATAATACTTACCAACGTGATGACTTGGGGAGCTACCATGCTTCCTAATCTTCCAAAGAGAGCAGCAGTGCCAAAGGCAATAGTCCTGCCAAATTATAAACAAATAACAAAGAAAATGTCACATCACAAACTTAAAAAACGAAGAGAAATGTCAGAGGCTTAATAATTAGAATGTTTTTCTTAACCCTTTACATAACATAACGAATATAGCCAGCCAATGCTATTCACGAAATACGTTGATATTTTATTAATTTATTCCACTTTTTTCCTCAAACACATAGCGTATTGTTCCTCATTTCGACGAGCAGGGGCGTAACGATGGGGCTGTAGCCCCTTCCCATAATTTACAACTGGGACATTTTAACATTTTCGTCTGTATTCAAGGCTTAGATATTGATTTGGTCTTGTAAGTTAGTATGTACGTGTATCTTCTTACTAGACTAGACTTGGTACTGGGTCTTATGCCACGCATGCAGTTGGTCTCATTCAAGTGAAGGTCTGTGGCCGGTTAGGTCCCAGCATGACAAATTTTGAGTACGGTAGATGAGTTATTGAACTTTATTACTTTCCAAAGTGTGATTTTCTGGGATTTCCGGGTTTGATTATAAACGATAACTTCACAAGTGATTTATGCAATCAACAATTGGGTCATGTACCCGTGCGCGCAAACGAGGACGCATTACCGTGGGTGTGATGGGGACTTCATTGTGTTTTTGTTTTCTAACCATTTAACTAACATGAAAAGCAGACGACACTTGCAAAAAAATTCTTGAATAACTATCATTTTCCTTTTTATCTCAAAAACGTAGATTATGACCCCTCATTGGAACGAGCTCGACGGGCTCGTTCCATTGAGGGGTCATAATCTATGTTTTAGAGACTAGAGACAAAAAATGAAAAAATAATGAAATTGATTGGCGATTTTTGAGAATAGCCCTGGCCGGTTTTGGTCGTTACTTTAGGTAAAGGGTTAAATAATATAATTATCGTTAATAATGAAAAGTAATAAACAGAGTAATCGCTTGACTGGACTGGTTAAATGAAATAATTCATTCGAGGCGAGGGACTATATTGTAAAACACTCGTGCGCATTCGCACACTCGTGTTTGTACAACGTCCCCCACCTCTCATGAATTATTTCACGTAACCATTCCAGGCAAGCGATTACCCTCTATGTAATCCCGACTGACAAATATTCCAACTACATCATCAATGCATGCCTTGCATGCCTTGATGATGTAGTTTGAAAAATATTTTATCAGTCGGGACTCGAGTCGAGACAGACGGGACAAATTAGGTTTACCCCCTCCCCCAGTCGGTCAACTTCGCCGCATCCCTGGGCACTAACTCGTTTAGTTCGTTCCCAAATAGTTTATTAGCTATGGTATTGAGACGTAAACTGAGAGGTTTTAGTTATTCAATAAATTCCCTCGTATGTTTCACCTTCTAGTCAGGTTTGGTAAAAGTCAAACAAACAGAGTTGGACTCGAAAACTCATCGTAATATGCACTTGGCCATTCCAGTAATATTATGATAAATACGTACTATCCATATTCCCACGACACTAGTTGACCTGTGATATGTATGTACGTCCTGACTGACATTCATACAAATCCCTGTTATTAAGCACAGTGAAACAATAGGTGGTTTATTGACAGGTCAGTAGAGAGCTTCAATGACCTCATAACACTTCCTTCTCTACACTACTGTGTCGGAAACCGGACGTTGTCGTTGCTGGGAGAAATAGATTCTCGCCGTGTATTCAACCTAGACTCAATGAGCGTCGCTAGAATCCGTGCGTGAACGTATGTCTCACCGTGTCGAACCAACCCGTTTCGTTTTTGTTGGGGTGTGTCTTATCCTGAAGTGGTCAGTGGCTTTTCATCAAAAAGTATAATCAGCAAGGCGTCACTAAAAATAAAAATGTTAATATATATATATATAAATATAGCAATGTGTGACTTAGACGAAATCCAATGAATAAAACACAAAACGCAAAACGTCAGTCACAACCCACCCAAACAGTGTTTGAGTAACTTTGCAGGCCCGCGTTCTCTGTTTTCACTGGTTGCTTTTTCCGTGTTCCGCCAGAATAATATTCATACAGACAAAGCCTTCTCTGTCTATGTATGGTCTGCATTCTATAACAGGTAATACCGTCTACCCGAATGCCAACATCTGTGAGCTCGCTTAGCTCGTACTTCCTATTTCTGATCCTACACTCATATATGGTCACCGACTTGGCCCGCGGCTGTTCCTACTCTAAATATGAGCTCTATGGCTCCCCTTACATTACAAGCCTATACATTCGCACCGACGTGGCACCTTTAAACTATAGCATGGGGCATCCCCAGATTCTCGCGTACGGCCCACAGTCTTTCACACCTTGAAACTGGCATGAAATTTTCGAGAAATCACCCGACTCTTATTCCCTTTTAAGGTTCTTCGAAAGTCTCGTATTGTCGGTATGTGTTGATATTCGGTGACAGTTCAGATGCGTAATACGGCTTTTTGTCCAGAACATACGCGACGTACTGTTTTTACAATAATTACGTTTTAACTGTACATAATTAGATAATGACTACCCGAGACCACTGGTCTTTACTTAGTTTTATCATTTATCAGACAGCTCATTATGGCGTTCAGCCGATGCGCCGTAATGGTCATAAATTCCACGCTTAATTAGCAATGCATGAATTATTTGTGCTGTTCTGTTTAAGTGACAAATATGTTTTCGAAGCTCACCATACAGACACACATTCTTATGCCTTTGGCCTGAGTGCGAAAAATTATCAAAAATATATATACTTATAGAAAACAGAATCGTAAATTGGAGCTATCACCTTGACTTACTGACATCTTGTATGTAGAAAATAATTCTTCTATAAAGGTTCGATTACAACACACAACACAGCACATTAGAACTAAGAACTGCCTATCAAATTGACCAGCCAGCGATTAACTCTTAAATTAATTCTTCCATTATTTAATCAATTTATTAATCTCTGTAGGCTCTATTTCGTAACATTACTCCCCGCCCCCATCACCCCACCACCCCCCCCCCCCCCACACACACACACACACTCACACTTGAGGTCAAAACCCAGGGGAACTTTATTTCAGTGACAGGACTGATATACTTATGAAAAGGGGCGTACCAGTTCCTCACATTCTATTCACTTGTACTTATAACCTACAATAAATTAGGTTTTTCTTAACTAAAATCAACATTACTGGATTTAATTAACTATACTTCTATACTCAACTGTATTATTTGTCTATCTCTGAGGGGTACTGTCACTCCATGAAAATCAATAGAACATCATCAAACATACCCATGTTTTCAATTTTAAAATGAAAATCAAAACATATCTTCATTTCTGATGACACAACAAAATATTCCGTTGGCCGAAATCAGAATTACTCTCGTGGAGAAAAAAAATTTGAATGCAAATTAAAATCGAATGGGAATCAGGAATCTGAGCTCTTTACTTCCCCATTGAACTGCACCTAGACAAAAAAAAAACATTTTGGGGACGTGGCCATCCACCTCTGGCCACAATTGATGTGTACCCTCCGAGGGCTGAGATATGCAGCTTTTGATTGCTGTAGTACATCTTCCAAAAAGATAAAACAGGACTTACTTGGCCTGTTAACCACTGTAGATGTTAATTTGGAATGTCGCCGTTCGTCATGTCGTCAAAGGGTTTCCATTACCAACCTGTACATAGGTTGTTATCTCTCTGACACATGTGTTCTTTCTACATCAAACTCCCTCATTTGTAAACATATAGAGAAATTAAAATGTGGAACTGTGAATTTTTCTGTGATTTACCCTCACGGAATGGTCACACCTACCCAGGATATGGTACTAGGTTGCCGGCTGTTCTGGCCATGTCTAGGTGCCCTGTCCATGATCATTATAACGACCATCCCATCAATAGTCGTTCTAGTAATGAATTACTTCATTGGAACCTGAACCACTAATGATTCTATGACGATTGATACGTTCAATGAATCAAGGAAGGATAAGTGTTCCTTCTTTTGTAATATAATACCAGCAATATAACTCATGTAAGGTTAACTCATACTGGTGGACTTTGTATTATAATGCGGAATGTCCCAATATCTAATCCATTTTTGGACGTGGGTCATAACTGTAAGATCATAAGTCAAAATATGCCTATAATATGCCTAAGTGGACTAAAAAATGTTCATCAATGTCGGCTTCAAAAGCTGTTCTTGCTGACAGCACTGTGGCCCAATAATTATCTTGTCCTCCTTGTGTTCTGTAACGTCCGGAATGATTGCCGTCGCATTAATTCACGTCATTACTACGAACACCAACTAAATAAAATGTAAAATTATCTAATATACTCATTAAAAATTAATATTTCTAAATAAAAGCAGGTTAGGGTAACTATACCCCCCGGAACTCAATTAAGCATCCACTGAAATGTTTCACGACTGTAAAGTTGTTACTCAATATTTTGTTTAATGATTGCTATGTCTTGCAGAATATTTCATTTAGTGAAACGCGATGTTTCTGGTTACAGTGTACCCCAAACACATCCCCTCGTCCACCTGAAGTATGCTTCCTACGAAAGTTACAAACCACTATCATCCACTTGCAATATCTGGGTATAAAACAAGAACATTTGTCACTTCTTTTATCAATAAATGTTGAGATGGCAAGGAGGAGACTGTCAGAGGCACTAAGATAGCAAACCGCTGGCATGCATCCAACAGGCATGTTATTCAAAGCTATTCGAAGGCAATTTGGCTATAGTCGTTCTGCCATCAACAGACCTGTCCGAAAACATCAATAAACCAACGATGTTAAGGACTGACCAAGGCCTGGGCAACAACAAAAGACCTTTCCTTGGGAAGATCGGAGTCTGGCACGCCTCGTTAGGCGTGAACCATTTGAACTTCCGAAACCTTCTCAAAGCGCCGGGTATGAGGTCCGGAAGGGTCATCAAGCGTCCAGCTCTGTCCAGTCAGCATCAAAGACGACATTTGAAGTGGTGTATGGCGTGACAATATTGGAATCTCGGGATGTGGAGGAGAGTCCATTGGTCAGACGAGAGTAGGTTCCTGCTTCACGTCACAGATGGTCGCATGAGATTGTGGAGGCACAGAAACATCATCAGACCCACTGTTCCTTATGGCGTAGAATCAGTAATGATATGGGGATGCCTCTTTCATGGTTGTAAACTTGATACTGTGACTGCACATGGGAATCTCAATGGTCATCAGTTCATCCGGGACATTCTCAATCCGGTTGTCGTGCCTCATATTGACAACCGCCCTTTGGCCACTCGTCCTCTCCTGATGGACAACGATGCAAGGCCATATCGCAACCATGCTGTGAGAGCATTCCTTCAGAACAACGCTATTACAACACTACCTTGGCCTGAAATGAACCCAGATTTGAATCCCTTAGAACACATCTGGGACTTTCTTGGACGTCGTGAGCAATCAAGGGATCCGTCTGAACAGAATTTGTCCGAACTGGAAGCTGCATGGCATGCGGAGTGGCAGCAGATGCCCCTGCACCGTGTTAGAAGGCTCACTGGTAGCATTAGGAGGAGGTTTGAGGCTGCTATCCAGGCATGTGGTGGATACACTCACAACTGGCGTCAGACACTGGTATTGTGTTCAGGAGATCACAAGTTACATCATTTGTCGGTAATTACCGGCATTGTTTCATCACGGACCATTCCATCTCCACACTTGTCGAGAGAATATTTTTCCATCAAAAACATTATTGACAGATATGTGTAATTAGCGCCATTAAAACACTGCATATTTTCATCATTGTGGTGTCTTTCATTTGTCAATAGACCATTCTTCCGCAAACAATCACTTTTGAACATTTGAAAGATAGCATGAAATTAATGACAGTTTCTATAAACACCACTGCGCAAAACAAGGGGTGCTTTATTAAGTTCCAGGTGTATATATGATTATACTCAAATGATAATCCAATAACTAGAAATAACTCTGAAACTATTCACAATATTTACACTCACCCCACAGTTTCAGTTCTTCTAGTGTCTTTCTTGAAAACTAATTCACAACCTGCACTAGTTTTTAGATTGTGTTTCGTGCACATACTCCAGTGATTAATTATATAAAACTTTTCAGGATTTTAATTTTTGCTTATGTTTAAATTAACGTTTACTCTAGTTTTACTCTAGTAAATATTCGATTATAAAAAAATCACACGTGACCGTTCCCACCAGTGTTCTCTCACGTTCCTTTGGAGTCCGTCTCAGGAAGGACAGTGAGTCAGCATTGAATGAAGTTAATCAACAGGGATGAGTACACTTTATATATTGTCGCATATTGTAAACATAATTCAGTATTTTCAAACTCTGTACCAATTATTCATTCGCTACTTGTCCAGGTACTCTTAACGACCAATAAATCTGACTGGGTCGGTACGGAAAGTAAACGAAAAAAACATCAAAGTCAGAGTGACATTGATGCCATAACATGTATTATTGCCTCTCCCAGGGAATTACATTATGGTACACAGCGGGTCTCTCTCATGTTCTCCAGTTTAGGAATTCTTGCCAAAGATTCAAAGGTATTCGTCATCGTAACTCCCACCAGTGTCTAAACATCCTTACAAATATCATGATATGTTTTTATGGTATACTCTCTCTAAAATCTGCATGCATAATCAATCAGTTCTGGGCAGTTTTTTATTTCTATAAAATGAGATTGGGTTTCAAACACAACGTATGACATAACTGAATCCTACAATAAAAACATTTCTATTTTTAACTCAGTATAATTTATGCCCATATCAAAGAACATACAGAGAAACTCTGGTTTAGTTGTTAATTCTGAGTGTCCAGTCACTGTACAAAACTTCCCCTGATATGTATTCGTTCCAGCCACTGGTAAACAGTCACAGTCTATTGTATGTAACAAGGAAACGGTCTATAGTACAATCGATGAAGATCAATTTCTTCTTCTACTTCATAGTCTGACATTATTCACTGAAATCATCTGCAGGAGATATATATAAGAGACAAAGTTTCACCTGTTTCCTTGTTTTTCGTGGTTGCATATACGGTGATAGTCTCAGCATCATATTTCACATTATGATTTCATCGTTGACGTGGTACTGGCGATTTCTTCACTTTCCAAATTCATTGTCGCATCATTTCTAGAATCCCAGCAGGAGGTTATGATCTACTTTGCCGTTGAGGTGCCACAGCTGAAGATGAAACTTCTGGTCGTTTACTCAGTTGTTCGGATATAGTTCTCCCATCTTCATCAGGTACAACATTATTGGACACTTCACATTCATCAGCAGACAAAATGGTTTTATGACTACTTTTACATCATAAATTGGGGATTTGAGACCAGGAGACATGCACTTCGAGCCCACAATGGGAATTAACATTGAAGCATTTTTTTAGCTCAGCTGAAATCGGACTTAGTCATTTTTCACCTGGTCTCCTATTTCGGTTAAGGTAATCCAATGGGGAAAAATCAAAAAGAAATTAAACTCGAAGTTAGCTCTAAAGAGACGATCCTTTTTCAATGTCAAATTTCCATCGGAATTTGCAAAATGTGTCAAGATCGCTGGCCTAGTATATTTGCGAAAATGGCCTTTTCTCCGCACCACTCAGTGTAATTTTCTCATAGGGATTTGTAATGCTCTTCCCTTCGTTCTCTCAGTCCAAGTTGGCTCAAACGGACGAAGCCAATAAAGTCTCTCCCAGTGGAAAATTCCTAATGGAATTTGTAATGTGCTGTCTCCTGGACGACTGATGATTTTGGACACATTTCCATTTTGCCCCGTGTTATACCAATGGGGATTTTGTTATATTTTGCAATTGGTGTTTCATCGCCGTAACCATAACTACGTTGAGGGCGTTCGATTATTATCAGTTTTCTATTTTATCTTACATAACAGAAAAAGAAAAAAAACAAGAAATTAAAGTTAATTTCTAACCCCCCCCCCCCAAAAAAAGCAAAATGAAAAGAACGGATAGCCATAGACGAAATGAATGAATGAAAAGTACTACAGCGTCCCGGCCTTTTCCATGAGAAATTCATCTCGTCGAGAAATGTTTAACTTTTATACTGATAAAAATGTCTTCGTTTTGTGTGTTTCCATTACGCCTTATTGAACTAATGACCACATGCTGTGTATAACCCTTATATGTTTGAACGCTTACTTCACTTCAAGGTGTGTTTGTGTTACACTATCTGTCGTTATTATTATAAACAAACCCTTTAAAGCTTTGCTGCAAGAAATGAGTGGTAAATTCTAGAATCTTCGCGAAATCGTACCATTGTTTAAAACTATGACCATGTGGTATATAAGACTATCTGTGTTCAGTTCTTTGCGAAGATCTTCCAGGATCGGCCACACGATAAAAAGGTGAGAAGAAATCCACGCGAATTGCTATGTGAAATAATAATAAATTGTATCAAAACAATTATCATTACACTGAGTTACTCTGCGATAGAGCACGTTCGGAATAGCGAATATAATTATTCATGAAGGCTGCGCAGTGGATTTCATTGATATGTGAAGATTAATGGGAGTTTTTTGGAATTAGTGTTCACGAAGGGAGACTTAAATTATGTCCTTATTGGGTGGTGTTAACTCATTGCTTTGGAAGCGAGGTAAGCCTTTAGCAAAGTCACTTTTGTTCGTTATTAATCAACGTATTTATCATTCATTAATGCCTTCAGTAATATATTTAATGTCAGCGCGTTTTCGCTATTTGCAAGTGATGTGTGACTCTTCTCAACTAGCAAGGTGCAAAGGAGAATTATAAATAACCCTGTCGGATGCTGTGCAGATAGTTTCTTGCAGTCATTTTGGCATGGATATAAGACGACAGATCACTGCCTAGAATGCATTAGGATGCCAGTCTCAGCATGTCCAAGACGATTCTTCCGAGGTAAGAGATTTGTTACTTGGAGGCAAATCTCGAATGATGTCTTATATCCATGTGAACGATGACAAAAACGCGAAGACATAAAATGAAATGAGTTAACGAAGTGGTTTGAACTTATTTTTTTTACAAAGTCATTCACTTTCCCCTCTTCATTTTTATACATGTGTGGACTGATCATGTCTACTTTAGTTAATATTTTGGCATTGTTTAGAGCTTTTTCGCCAAGTCGATATACGAAACCTTTATTGATTTTGGGAAATATTTTGTTTTTTCTATTGATCGGACTGAACTGTTTGATATTTTTTCTCCCTCTTCTTGCAAGAGGTTGCGACACGAATTTTCTAAATCTGAAAATAAAACTTCTTGGTCATCGTTCAGTGTTAATCCCATGCTATAAGCTTCGTGTTTATAATCAAACTTTATTAATTCGACGTCATTCATTTGCATTGGATTTTCTTTCCAAAAAATCTGTTTTTATTATCGTTGTGTGAAGCGATTCCTTTCAATTCAGTTTTGTTTTCCATTGTCATTTTTTTAAATTAGGTTTAATTTGGTTTTTTTGGTTTTTTTGTTTTATATATATACTATTAATCTCTAACTAAAAATCAAAAATTTTTTTTTTACTTTCTAGATACATGGAATATGAAAAAAATGTTTTTATTAGTTTAAAAAATGTATTTTTTTCTACTTTTTATTATATATAAAAAAATCGAATTTTCTTTTAGAAAAAAATCGAATTTTCAATATATATAAAAATACCATTTAAAAAAAACAAACAATTTTTAATATTTTAAAAAGATTTTTTAGTAAATTTAGAAAAAAATGTCATTATTGTTAGAAGCATGATATTTAGTTCAATTGAAAAAATATGCGAAGAATCTCGAATTCGTCGTGTTATAGAACTAAACCACAATTTATCAGAGCCATAAAGGCTGAGACTAGTGAGAAAAAGGAGTCAGGATTGAGATCAAAAGCGCGTCAGGTGGGTTTGAAAGGTGTATATTCGCAAAATAAAATTGAGTTTATAAAGTCGATGCTTGGAGGAGGTGGTGGTGGTGATGAGATGATTAAAATAACAATGGATGGGAAGAGGAAATGAAAACAAAACATCCCAAATCAATCAACGGAAATCAAAAAGAGAAAATCAGAAGGAGAAGATCAAACATCTTAAAAGCAGCGATGATGGAACTCTTGAAAAAATGATGGTGCCTTGACAGAAATTCTAGCTAAAGTCCTGCACGAACAACTGTTGTCAACTCCCATAGAATGGGAGCAGGTCGTCAAGAGATTTATCAAAATGTTCGACATCAAAGGTATAAAAAGATTTCATCACCAAAATTTTATGAACGAGATAAAAACCAGTGCGTTGGATTTATTTCATCGAATGCAAGGCGATGGTATTAAAATAAAAATGGTATAGAAGTGTCGGATGGAGAAGATCAACGTGAACACTGGTGAAGTCATGGACAAAACTTCTTATTTTCAATTTCACACAGAAACCGTGACTGAAGGCTCTTCCTTATCCGATATCTTCGACAACATGAAAGGAAACATGATAAAATCGTTGACGCAGTGTCAAAACGAAGGTAGCAATTGGAGATTCGGCGAAGTACTGAATCAGGAAATTCATATCGACAAGTTCAATCCATTGCAAACGTCTTCATATATAAAATTGCCTTATTTCATAGGACAAAAAGGAGCTATAATCAGTGTCGAAAATAAAGAAGACAGTCAATGCTTCAAGTGTATCCCGTAGGAAAGCATGCGCAGAGAGTATCAAAATATGTGGAAACTTCTAAGAATTTAAATTGGTCAGGAATATGTTTTCTGGCTCAACTACGCGAGATCGATCGTTTTGAAAATCAAAATCCCACGATCGTCGTCAACGTTTTGGGAATGACGATTCGAAAAAAAACCATATTTCCTCTGAGGATAAGTTCACAGAAAAAAATTGCGAAAGAAACATTAGTTTATTATTAATTTCAGAAAACGACAGTAAGCTTTACTGTTGGATCAAAAACATGAGTCGATTATTGACAGCAAAGACTAGCGGTCACAGGGAAAAAAATATTTTTTCTGTTTTAACTGTTTGAATTCCTTTCACAGGAAAGAATCGCCGGAACGTCATGAGGAGTATTGCAACTCAAATCAATGCATTGCCGTAGACATGCCTGAACCACACACTTACATCAAATTCATACATCACAGCAGAAGACTGAGAGTGCTTTTTGTGGTGTATGCTGATTTTGAACGTTTCACTGTGAAAATGATTTCGTGTCAGCCTGACGACCGGCAGAGTTACACCGAAAAATATCGGAGCCATATGCCTTCTTGTTATTGTTTTTACATCAAATGTTCTTTCGATGATCAACATTTCTCGGATCCGTACACCTTCACGAAACTGTTGGATAATGACGATGTTGTTCAAAAATTCGTGGAACATTTGGAATCTGAAATACTAAAAATATATGAACAATTTAAAATTCCTGTAAAGATGATCATCAGAGACGAGCAAATGAAAGACAATAAGAAAGCCATCGAATGTCACATCTGAAAAGAATCGTTCAACGCAACTTCCACACCCAAATACAAGAAAGTATGAGATCGCGATCACCACACATAAATTTCGAGGTGCCATGCACAGTAGTTGCACTTTAAGATATCGAGATGCCAAGTTATTTGTCGTGATATTTCACAATCTGTCGGGTTTCGACAGTCATCTGTTTGTGAAGAGTCTCGGTAATGTGAACAAAGTATATATAAACTGCATCCTGAAGAGTGATGAACAATCCATATCTTGCGCGAAATGGATAGTCGTAGATAAAAAGAAGAAAAAAAAAATAGATGGAGAAATGTCAACAGTCTATATCAGGAGAGAAATACGTTTCATAGATGGTTTTAAATTCATTTCGACCAGTCTCGAAAAATCAGTTCATAGTTGGAGATCACAACTGAACACTTTAAATATGAACGTCAATTGGAAATCGTATCGAGGACAGGAGTCAATTCCTATGATTACATGCACAGTTTGTATAGATTACACGAGTCGAAGCTACCTTCCAAACATCAGTTTTATTCAAAATTATATGATGCTGATATTTCCGACGTCGACTATGAACACGCACAAAAAGGTGGGAATATTCGATATAAAATCCATGAGAGATTATCATGATCTCTATCTGAAAACCGACGTCCTTCACTTGGCAGACGTGTTCGAAAATGTTCGAGACGGCTGTTGGAGACATTACGATCTAGATCCGTCTTAGTATTACACAGCTCCCGGATTGGGCTGAGATGGGCTGTTGAAGATGACTGAAATCCGCTTGGAATTATTATCCGACGTGAATATGTTGCTCATGTCTGAAAAGGGTGTGAGAGGTGGAGTGTCAATATCTCACAGATACGCGAAAGCGAATAATTCCTACACGGAAGATGGATTCAGTGCTCGAGAACCGAGTAAAGACACACCATATCTAGATGTTAATAATTTATACGGTTGGGCCATGAGTCATACGCTACCGACGGGAAATTTTAAATGGGTCGAAAATCGCGAAGAGATGGAACACTGGAGACATTATCCCGGTCTTCTTAAGGTGGATCTCGAATATCCAGATTCGTTACATGATTTGCACAATGGTTATCACTTAGCACCCGAAGAAATGAAAATAGATAAAGTCGATAAACTCATTCCAAATTTAAATGACAAACATTAAGTCTACTGTGAAAATCTGAAACTTTACATAGATTTAGACATGAAGTTAATCAATATTCATCGCTTCATCCGATTAGATGAAGAGCCTTGGATGGAGAAGTGTATAGATCTTAACACGAATTTGAGAATGCAGGCAGTGACCAAATTCGAGAAAGATTTTTTTAAACTTATAGATAATTGTGTGTAAGGAAAATCGATGGAAAACATCAGGAAAAGGACTGACATTCGTCTGGTGACGACAGATAGTCAGGCTAGCAAATGCGTTTCAAAATCAAACTATAAACATTGAACTATCTTTGATGAAAATCTAGTGGCCGTTCACATGACACATATGCGACTGACATTCGACAAACCGATTTATTTGGGAACGTGCATCTTAGACATCACCAGGCAGTTGATGAGTGGATTTCATTACGACACGGATAGTCTGGCTTATGAGATAGAGACTGGGGATTTTTACCGAAATATATCTCCAAATGCTGATGTGTGGTTCAACACGAGCAATTATCCAGTGATCACAATGCCAACATTCCTTAGGTGTGAATAAAAAGGTGGTTGGAAAATTCAAGGATGAGGCGGGAGGAAGACAGATCACAGAATTTGATGATTTAAAGGCGAAACTGTATGCTTGCCACTTAGATGGGGTGGCAATTAAGAAATGTAAAGGTGTCAAAAGAAACATCGCGGACAATGACATCATGTTCGAAGAGTATAAAAAAATGTCTGTTTGAAAATCGAGATGTCTACAAGAATATGAACATGATTCAAAGTGACAAGCACGTTCTCTACATGGAAATAGTCAATACAATTGCTTTATCTGCTGACAATGATAAGAGAATTGTGCAATCGGATGGAATAAACATGTTAGCTTACGGTCATGATTCCACAAAGATGGTCATTCCTCAAAATCAAAAAACATTGGATTATTACACGACAAGGCAGATTGATCAAAACACAGAAAATCAAGACGATAAGACAAAGGCAGATATAAATTATTCAATTAATAGCCAAGAAAAGTAAATAAATAATACAAAAAATTAAATATAAATTAACCCTTTACCTAACATGAAAAGCAGACGACACTTGCAAAAAAAAATTATTGAATAACTAATTTTTTTCATTTTTTGTCTCAAAAACATAGGTTATGACCCCTCGTTGGACCGAGCTCGACGAGCTCGTTCCAACGAGGGGTCATAACCTATGTTTTGAGACAAAAAATGAAAATATAATGAAAATTTATTGGCGATTTTTGAGAATAGCGCTGGCCGGTTTTGACCATTACGTTGGGTAAAGGGTTAAACTATAAAATAAATTGAAAAATGGAAAATACGAACATATCGGTAGAAGGTGTCATCTTACCTAATAAATCTCTGTCTAACATGGATCTGTTGGATGCAGTCAAAGCATTAAAAATAAAACATTTTCGTGTCATTTTCTCCAAAGATGCATTGCCCAGAAAACTGCAAACTGGTGATGAATGTGGAATTTTAAACATGGACAATTTTACGGGTGAGCGCATACATTGGGTTGCATGGTTCAAGAACCCAAGAAGAAATTATTATTTTGACGGTTATGAAGTCTCACCACCAAAAGTGTTGATGGATTATTTAAAATTGTCGCTTCATAACAATACTAAACGTGTGCAAGCTCGTGATGAAGTGTTTTGTGGACACTTGTGTCTCTACATCCTCAAGAGATAGTCTTTGAAACATCATTTTCAAAACATCATCAATGATTTGCATTAAGAGAGAGAAAAAAAATCACACAAATAAAAGGAAACAAGAAAAAATAAAATAAAATAAAATGAAATAACAAAAAAAAAATTAGATAGGAAATTTAAAAACAATATGACAGTCGATAAATTTGAAAGAACTGATGATGATGAAATTGAATGAAACATGAGAAAAATTGAAGGTGATGGCGGTGTGTCTGCTCCATATTTGCACGAACATTTTGTGAGGAGATATGAACCTCGAAAGGAACCGTTAAACATGAATAATGAGGAGCTTTATAACATTCCAGAACCTACAAATCTCAGCCATGCCGCCATTAAAAAGTATCTGAGAAATAACTGCCTGGATAAAAACACGACCGATGATCTAGACTTAAAATCCAAATGATTGGTGAATGTGACAAATCCTGTGGATTCGAATGATGATGCTGCCATCAAACAATATGTAGACATCACGGAACGAAAGATTGTCGATATCTTGAATGAGAAAAGTGACATGACAATCGATCTGAATGCTGGATTGAATAAGATCGTCAATCTGGCACAAATCGGCGATGAGGATACCGAATCGACTGCAGTCAATAAAGGCTATGTGGATACAGATCTTCTGTCACCAAATCTCAAACCTGTCTCAAAGAGCATGTGAATGGTCTCTATCTCAACAAACAATCGGGAGGGATGATTGAGTCCGGCATCGACATGAACAATAACACACTATTCGGTCTTGAGTACAGTCCAGAATACGATTCAAGGGAAATCAGCAAAAAATACATGAACGACACTAAAGTCGAGAAAAAAGGCCATGTGATGGAAGGCGATCTGGACATGGGTGGTTATCGAAACACGAATTTACCCAATCCCGAGTTTATGACTGACGCCTGCACCAGGATTTGGGTCATGGAATAAATAAAATCCGCGAGACAATTGATAACTGTGTGGGCTGAGGAAAATTGTGCATTGATTTCTGGCGAATCGGAATGGTCCTTCAGAAATGGAGGAAGTGGATCACTACACGGCCAGGTAGGAGGATATCCCATGTCGATATGTGGACGCATCGTTCAAATGAGTCTGACTACCAGCGACTCGAAAAATAGAGCCATTGTCAACTTGGTGGTAAACGGTATAGAAAACGATAGATTTTAAGTCAAGAAGAAGGCGAGTCAATATTGCAACATGAGCAACTCTGACAGAAGAAGAGGGAGACACAATTAATTTCAAAACGAAGACGACTAAACCCGAAGCTATTTCTTCTATTATGTCTCTGTTGATCGAATGCGATCCTTTGAATGCATAAAAAATAAACTGTTTATCGATCGATTTAAACATGTGTGAAACACTTAAAAAATAAAAGAAAATGCGGGAGTTTGAGAACTTTAGATGGATCCCAAACTCCCTTATTTTATGTTCAATTTTTTTTTAAGTTTTTAAGTTTTTGAAGTTGTTTTTAAGTTTTTGTGAGTTGTTTCTAAGTTTTTGTGACTTTTTTAAAAAGTGTTTTCTGTGTTCTTTTAAGTATTTTTGAAGTTATTTTTTTATGTTTTTAGAGAGTTTTTTGTATGTTTTTTTCCCATGTTATTTCAAGTTTTTTTTGAAGTTATTGAATGACAGACAGTTTACTTCCATCCGATTGAAACGTCAACACTCTGCCGGATATGACAACTGCAAAAGCTTCAGTTTATCTAGGTATGATGTCGAACTGCATCGTAATGATGACATCCAGAATGGTGTTCTTCAGTTTCTCACTCTGTTTGCTGACGTCGAACACGAACACGTGATTGTTATATTTGGAATGCTAATCAAAGAATCCACATGATGATATTTCGATCTAAAGTCTCCTGCATCGCCATACATCCTAGAAAATCATTCTTTTCGAATGAGGCATTGTAATCTATGGTCGGTTATCTCGTGGAATTGAGAAACAGCTGCATGTTTTTCAAGTTACAATAATCGAATAGAGATGTATTCTTTTCTTGAGTTCCAACCCTGTTAATCTGAAATCCCACTATGATGATACACGGTTTTTCTGAAGATGATTTCACAGCCAATCTCCAAGCGAACTGAATAGACATCGGAACATTTGTTACATCACACTGTCGCATTCTAAAGCCAACAGGTTATCCAATTTTTGATTCGAATATCTTGAAGAGTTTCATTCTTTGCTCGTCGTTTGGTAGTACGTGTAGCATGAACTATGACACTTTGTATAGGCGCACTTTGTCTGGATCTGTTGCGGCAGCTGTCACGATGATATCGTCGTCATTTTTACAAACTAGTGTGAGACTGTGTTTCAATCCATAGACGAGTTTGCCGTAATCTTCAGCGAATCCAAAGATGTGTTTCAGATGAATACTGAATGCGAACGTTCCACTAGGCAAAGATGCTTGAACAATGTGTTTAAATATCATACCTGTACCCACATTCTCTGTAGTGGCATCGGAGCTAGAGTCCCTTAGATTAGGAAAAATCATCTGGATACTTCAAAAGTTCCATCATCGTGCTTGCAGACCAGGATGAAAAATGGTTTCTATTTCCTGACCTGTGAGTTTATACAATATACTTTTGAAAATATGCATCACCCCGTTATGAGCTAATGTGATGATGTCATCATCAGCGTAATTGCTACCATTCTTTCTTCCATCAATCGTCCTTCTATCTGGAGATAACTTTCACTCAGATGGAGAAAGAGATCTTGCGTTTCATATTGAGTCTTATCTCTCCTTAGTTATTGGGACTAGTTCCAGCCACGGGTAAAAATTTGTGCACTTCATACTCTTGAATACGTTCGTCTCTCATTATATCTTCCAATATGCCTAATAAGTTTCTTATGTTTTTTTAATCAATTTGTGTTATTTTATTTTATTTTATTGTAATTTTTTCCACTTTTTAGTTATGTATATCCAATAAAAAATGCCCCCTCCTCGATTTTAATTCTTTTTTTATATAAAACGCTGTCTCTGCAATTGCTGTTCATAAAACTTTCCCATGATGTCTTCATCATCTAATGCTTCAATCTCATAAGTAATGGGATCGATGCAGAACACTCGAACCGCCACGAAAATGTCTTCCGTCTATCTAGGTGGATAACCTTTTTCAAACTGTTTTTTTTTTCACTTGTAAATTCTCACTCGATCACCCGCGGCAAATTTCGGTCGTCGTTTTGTCGCCACCGCCATCTTTAATGGATAGAGATCCACATAGATTCTTCTTTTGTTCCGAGGATCGCTACCTGCCGCAGGTGTCATCTTGATGGAACTGTGCCACATATTGTTATAGTCATCAACTAAATCATTTAAGGCATTCAAGTATTTCTTAGTCAAGTTGGCCGTGAAATATCTATGCATTTTCTCCTTCAAGATTCTATTCCATGCTCACCCTCTCCTCGTTTTCTGTGGAGTAGATGTCGATGATTCGACGAACGTGAACGTTGCAGAATTCTCGACCTTTATCCACCCATAATTTTTCAGGTTTTCGAGAAAAAGTGGTGAAGATATTTTCCAAAGCTTCAGCCACAATCGTTCCCGATATATTTTTCGACGGTCTCATCCATCCGTATTTCGAAAACACATCCGCGACCATCAATTGATATTTCAAACCTTTGTTGTGTCTAGACAGCGATTGCATGTCCATCAGGCCAGCAGCCTACACCCGATCCAGGCATTTGATGAATACTCTCTTCTTTCGAAATCTTTGCACTATGGGCTTGTGCAATTCGTTAGCTAATGCATTAGTGAATTTTGTTTTATTTCCCATTCCGAATCGACGTTTCGAGCCGATCAGTTAACCGAATAGAGAACGTTCGAATTTCTCTCTCATCGTGGGATTGACTTTATTTTTCAAATCTGTCAACATGTTCTTGTTACACACATCGTTTCCAGTCTTCGTGTCGGAATGCTTAGCATAACAGAGGTTGTGGCCAAAGGGAGCTCAATCCACTCTATTGATGGATTTGGACCACGATTTCAGTGTTAGATCTTTAATCAATCTCTTGTTTAATTTCGTGCCCTGACCTGCAAGTTGATGGCCAGAAAGATGTATTTCGAAGGGAAGATTATTGATGAGTCTGTTGACGACCCCTCCTCCTCTTTTCACGAATTGCGTTTTAGTCAAACCACACACTTTACTAATGCCACGAAGCATCTACCTATTATTTTTAGTTTTCACTTTTGACAAGTTATTCGTATCCTTAGACTTCTTACATTTTGTTTAGTACATTCTGATTCGTTAATTTTTATTTTTTTAATTTTTTTTATTGCTTTCTTTTTTATATAATATCATTATATTTGTTCATTTTAAATCTGTCACTGGATCTTTATATTTTCCCAAGAGTTTACAAAATGATTCCCCGGATTCTTCTCCTTTTTCTACCAGATTATGTTTCATCTCCTCTTTGAGAATTTGGCGAGATCTTTTTCGCATACCTTCTTTCAATGCTTCGTATTTATCCCTTTCCACAAGAAAGAAGATATATTCACCATCGTTAATCCTTCAGTCCTTCAGAAAGGTGGATATCATGTCACTTATGGAATTGATTTTCGCATCGGCCAACACTTTGATATTTTCGTGTTTCTTTGCCTTCATCGATAGTTTTTTACTCACTAATTTTCCAACTGTCCTCAAGAATCCTGTCGCGATAGCAACGCTCTCTTTAAACAACACGACTGGAATAGTAGCCACGGTCGATAGGAGACACACTCCAGCAGTACCTAAACTCATGGATATGGTGATGAGAGTCAGCTGCAGACTGTTCCCCAATTTAGTCATTTACACATACTTCTTGTTGAGTGCTTGACGTCTGTCCATTTCCATCCTTAAATAATGTTGAATTATACTGATCTGATCGAAGTGAAATGCATTGCCTCTATCATCCAAAGGAGGTGTCGTCGGTAATACAGCCGTCGATAAATCGGGATATAGATGGCATTTTCTGATTCCATTTTAATTTTTTTTTATTCTATTTATTTTTTTACTTCCTGTTTTATTTAATATATAAAAAAATATAATATTATGTTATTTTTTTTCTCATCACAAAAAACAATAGTCTCATAATAACATACTGAGAATGGATACGTTTTTAAAAAGCGAGTTCGGACCCAATAACAGTCCTTGCCCATCAAACAAAATATTTCCTCTCTTTAGATAGAGACCCTCTCCGTGAGCTTGAAATACTCTGCTACCTTTCGCAGTGGGTTTCAGATACAACCCTTTTTGACTCGACACACAACTCCTCTTCGCTTCAGAAACAAGACGCTCCCAATTATTTTCTGCACACCAGAACTGGCCAATCCAGACAGAGCTCCTATACCCAAAGCTGGCAACACGGTTTTGGTGAGAATGGGTCATGCCTTGGTGGCCAATCCCACCAACAATTCCAAGAAACCACCTTTTATTTTCAAAATATATCTCAATTGCTCGGGACTCAATCTCATGGTCAGTCCTCTTAGATTACGCTGCATTTTGGCTATTCTATTAATTGCGCATTGGTCCAAGCGAGTTTGTTACGACCATTGCTCAAGTCTTGATGACTTAATTTCAATCTCACAGCTTCTTGATTTTGTAATGCTCTGTGAACTTTGTCTTTCTGACCTTCGGATATGTTTACATTTTGAATTATGTTTCTTGTCATTATTTATTGGGGTTTTATTTAATTTTAATTTTGTTAAAAAATGGGTTTTTTTTATTTAATATATTTATTTTCTTTTATTCCATGTACATATATATATTTGAATTGATTTAATTTTCTATTTTAATTCAATTTCCTATTCTGCAAAAAAAAATGATATCCTGGTAGACATCCAATACACTCGACTTCAATATAACATTTAGGGTTTCATTCTCATCACCATATTGTTCAAGCACTTCTTTAAACTTATCATAATTGGTCATGGTTAGCCATTGTGCATAAATAGGTGACCTTAAACACCAATAAATAAATAAACTTATCATAAACAGCTTCATAAAAGTGATTTGCAAAATACACCTGTTGTGCCAATTTGTCAATGCAATTAATAAAATGTTTCAAATCATTGTTGCCCAGTCACTATTGACCATAAAAACTTCTTTCACTTTTGTAAATATTACATCTTTTCTAATTATGGTGGTTCCATTCACAGCCACCTGTAATAAACTTCCAAGTAAGCACCAGTTAGCACCATGCTCCTACAATAGGAAGGAACACGTGGGTTAGTGTAGTGATTGATTCTCATACCAATTACATATTATCTCCAGAGTTAACTGCCAGTTTCTGAACCTCTGGAATTTTACTTAAACACAGAATGTCTGCTAGACTGGTCTGTGATGCCAATTTTTGGTTTCATTTTCTTAACAAATCATAAATCAATATAAGTTTGTCACTCACACATTCCCATGCATCCACCTGCAGAACAACATATTTTCTGCAAGTTTAAACTCTTTATTCTTCGGTACTCCCAGGTACAATCTCTAACACTGTCTTCTCAGCAACTGATTCACCCATGGTTGTTACCATGTCGTGTAGGACATTTCTGATATTAGTAATTAAATTACTTATTTCTATTCCATTTTTTAGAATTTTCTGGTTTAATTGTTTGTTTGTTTAATTCCATCGGCTTATCAGAGAGAATGTCTTTTGTAGTTTGTTTTTATATTTCTATAATACTGCAAATGATGTCTTAACACTTCCACAAGAATATTTTCCTCTTCTGAGGAATAGTGCTCTCGTATCTGTCTCTTATCACTAATCATAGAGGATAAATGATTATTCCCTTCCGTCTCACTTTTGCAACTCTCTTCAGTGGCAGAACCTGATTACAACTGGGTTGCCACATACAGCTGAGGTCATCTCAATTTACTAGGTATTGGGGCCTCCCACTCTTGAGGTACCAAACTAATATTTTCCCCATGACATTTAATAATTGCACCTGTAAGATGTCATTTTATTCTGTAACTTATGGGGCCTGTCTTTCCAATAACTCAAAAGAGGTATTCCCATTTGTTCCAATTTTGCTTTTTGATCCCTCATACCAGTTCCCAACTGGGACTGCAACTTTAAATTGTTTCACTCTAACATCTCCTAAGTGTTGCTGTTTTGTGACTTGTTTCTTTGTTTCAATTGTAGTTGGGAAAATGCCTTATGTTGTTCTTGTATTGCAATGTTATGGGATTCCTTCCCACATACTTTTCTATTGGCTTAAGGATGGAATCTAAAGTAATACCACATATCTTGTGATCAGGGTAAATTTCCAAATGTTCAGTCAAATATTCCATTACTTAATTATGGGTTTTGGACCAATCGTCTATTAATAGCACAAGGCGACAACGAAATCTAGGGAATATCTGATCAATCAATAAGTTGGCTATTGTGTCTGCCTTTTTTGTCTGTTCTGTAAATGCTTCAGGCCAACTAGAATGCAAATTTATGAAAGTAAGTATATATTTATTTCCTGATATGTAGTCTGAAATGGTCCACTCATATCTAATACTATTTTTGTGAAAGGATAAGGTGGCTTGTCTGCCTTTTGTATAGGTAGGTTTACTTTCTCCATATTTCTTGCTCAACAAGTAAGACATTTTTCCACATAATCACAGAATTTTTTTTTGTTACTGTCATCATTTCCAGCCCCCCCCCCCTTGTTATTTGAGGTAACTGATTTATTTATTTACCAACAACCATGGTCGATTTTGCATATTTTTTCCAGAATTATGTACTAATGCAGGATGTCTGAGCTCCAGAATCAATTAAAGCTATTATCTTTTGTTTTCCCATATTTACCACACTGTCCAATGAAGCTATGCCAAAATTCACATTAACTGTCCACGTTTTTGGTTTTTTTTTTATTTTTCACTTGTTTCACTTTTTGCATTTTGATGTTATACTTGATTTGGGATTTTTACTATTCGCCCTGTTCTCATTTGTTTTCCCAGTTTCTTATTTTCTGATCCTTGGTATTAGTTTTTGGCACTATTTTTGGCTCATTTTTCTGATTCTGATTCTGTTTCAGGAGTGACACCTCATTGTTTCCAGGGTGACTTCTGGGATACCTTTCATACATATATCTATTTTTCTCCATATTTTTACATTCTTGTTCCAAAAAACTTCTCTTTGGTAATACCTATGTACAGTCTTTAGTAATCACATTCTTTATACACTTTCTAGTTTATGTTTCTTACCTTTACACATTGCACACACTTTTGGAGCTGGTTAATTCACTATTTTTGCTCTGTACACTGTGTGAACAGGGGGTCCTTTATTTAAAGGTTCCCAAATCGTTTTACATTCTCTGGCAAAATGACCAATTTTTCCACATCAAAAACACCAGGTCAGTTTTAACTGACCTTTCGTTTGGTTGTTGTATGGTTACTGTCCATATCTGTTTTGTAATTTTCACAAGATAATCCCTCTTGTAGTGTCCTGATTGACCACACCTGTGACAAATGGGTTCATGTACTGTACTGATTTTTGATACCTGTTACTATTCTGTCTTTGGTTATTACACTGTCTTTGATTATTACCCTTTGTAACTACATGCACTCCATTTCTACACCTCTGTGTTTCCATCTCCATGGATTGAATATCCCTTGAGTCCCCAGGGTTTTTATCTATATCTCTGTCATACCAATGTGGATAGTGATACATCCCTGTAAATGTTGCCTTGTTTCGAGACTTGCATTTATGTTTGTCACTTGATTCAAACATGGGCATGGAAAGAGCTTTTTTCAAAAGTGGGCTTCTTCCTGATGAACTTAATTTTTATATCACTTTCATTTTCATATCACATATAACTTTCATATAGGCCATCAAAAAAACAATTTGCAACTATTGTCTGTATTACAGGCCTATCTATTAACTTGTAATAATCAAACAAGCATTCTCCATAAACCAATACTGGCTCATTTTTGTCCTGCCTCACATAGAGCAAATAATTATTACCCATAGTATGGACCATTATTTCGGCACACTGGAGCTTTAATTACTTTTGGAGTGTTTTCCACGACATTGGAGATTCATTTTTCATAGTTTGTAGGATGTAATCTGCTACACTAAATCACTCATCTGAGAGGCCTAGAATTTCTTTTTTATGTTGGTATGTCATTTGTATTACACTTTCGCTCCAATGATTTCATTATTGCCTTATAATGTTGAGGGTTCCCATCAATCCATCTCACATGAGTGTGTAATGATTGTGCTTGATTGGTGTTTGTCATAGTGGCATTAGCCTTACTTTCTTCAGTTATTGTTATGTTCAATTTATTTATAGCAGTAGTAATTGGGGTTGGTTTTTGACATGATTTCCTAATCCCTCAGTTCGTCTTCTACTTTTGAATCTGTCACTTATGGTTGCAGTTGTGCTTCTAATTGTAGCATCTGCCTTAGATGAGCATCAATTTGCTGTTCTTTCTCAGCAAGTTCACGATTCAACAACTCCAGATGTTGGATTTTCATTCCAGACAATTGTCTTTCTAACTCCTGGCCATCAACTGCAGCTTTTTAAGCAGCAAGCTTTTATATTTCAGCCTTTACTTGACTTGCAGTTAATTGGGTTGCCATTATTTACAATGAAAGGGATAAAATGTCTGCTGATAAAATGCAAAATGTATGAAAAATTTGACAAGAGAATTGTTCAATGTTTTACTCCTAGTCCTAGAATTTCCTGATTTTCACTGTTTTGGAACTCCAACATTTAATGCTGAGAATTGCCTCCAAATGGTTAATTGCCATTCGATTAGTGTGGCCTGAGCTTATATTCTCGTCACAGCACCACAAAACGTCTGTGGTATAGTTGGAGTTAACTCCCAGAGAATGTCTAGTGGTTGTGTTTTTAATGAAGGTTTTAGCACTTCAGTTTCCTCAGACACTTTTTGATTCGGTTGCAGTTCGTATCAGCAGTGGCTCCTGTTATCCGTGTCCAATATGGTGGTTACTCAGGTGAGAAATAATTTAATGCATTGTGGATTATCTCTGTATTTTCATTATTCAGCTTCTGTTTCCAATATTGTGACCACTAGTAATCTGGAGTGATGGTAGTTAGCTTTTAAAGAAGTAGGGAATCTGCTCTTTCATAAATTTATAGCAGCGTATGGAAACGAGTGTGGGGCTGCATCCATCCCTTACCATGTCTGTGACCGAAAGCATCCATTCTTGCTTACTGCTGGGTGTTATATACATTGAGGAATCTGACTGGCCTTGGGCTTTTTGCATAATCAAGCTGACTACATATCATGAGTATATCAAGTCTATCAAATGACACGAGGCACCCTCTACCAAACTGGTACCTCCTTTGATCCTTTCCTATACACTAACATTGATCCTCGGATTTCAATTAGTGCAAACGTGGAAGATGTTAATGTTAGAGCCAATGAGATAGTTCTTACTCAGCATCACGTGGCGTTTTGGAGCTACAATACTTGTCTAGTCATGATATGCACTTGACAGGGTTTTTAACTCTCTGATATATCGTTGTCAATTAATGTTATGTCAATAATTCTTCACCAACTGTGAAGTCAGACATCCACTTTACAACTGACAACTTAAAATTCTTCATAGTCTGAAACTACACAGGCATAGAATGCAGTCAGGTACAGACGTAGGTGTTATATCTGGCAGACTGTACCTCAGGACATTCACTTTCATATTAATTATCTCCCCCTGAACCATTCGAGTAATATTGTGATTATTACTAACTATCCATATTCTCATGACACAACTGGACCTTTGGAATTTATGAACTTCCTGATTGACATTCATGCAAGTCACTGTTATTAAACACAACGAAACAATAGGAGGTTGGTTGACAGGTCAGTAGAGACCTTCAATAATCTCATCAATGATTCCCTACAATACTGACATCTTGTGTCAAGAAATATTTTTTCTTTTACAAACTGATTACAACACAGTTCACTAGAACTCAGAACAGGTCATCCAATTCACAGTCGATTGATTTACTCTTTAATTAATTCCTCAATTATTTAAGGAATCTATTAGTAAATTTTGGATGTATTTCATAACAGCATTCGAATAAAGGGAAAGTACATTGCTATAGTTCAAATGGACAAAGCTATTACCTTATAACTGTTGGAAATATTTCTTGACTGTAAAGAACTGTTGTAGAAGCTGAAATGAGGAATGCACATTTTCCACTTATAGCAAACACAGTCTTCATTGTTTGAAAGTTTACAGTTGCATCTGAAATGATAAAACACAACCGTTGAGATAGCATTCCAACCATACACAGCTGGCAAGAGATTCAACCTCATGGAGTCACACTTCACAGCATCACAACTTTGCTGACCGCACAACAGCCATTACTATGGAAAGAACCTGAATCAACCACTGAGTGGTCGCAAACCAAGGATTAACTAGGCTTGATGGTGATCTAACGAGAACCAGTCTCGCTTTGCCCAAGCTTCAGCAGAGAATCATGGATTAAGATCCTTTAGCAATAGTGTAGAAAATCGGTTGAATTTTATTTAAGTCAACAAAATTTACCCATTTCCATTCCATAAAATGAGCAACACACTCATTATTATGGGCTTGAAATTTCAAAACATCCAGGAGGAGGTCTCCCTAACCCCCACCAACAAGAGGGGGGCATCCCTCTCATGCTCTCCCCAGCTTTCATTTACGGTAGTCACGAGTGACCTTCAGTCATCGAGGTTCCAAAATCAAACTTATTATTACTCATCCTGATAAAATCCCCGCCACACCCCTGTATATTAATTTGCTATTCATCTTATCCAACATTAGTCCCGCTTGACTTGTAAAGTGATCAATGTAGTGGTTTGTTCCATTGATTAAGAGTTGGGAAGTTTGATACAATGCTTGGTGAAACCTAAACTTTCAAACCTGCCATTTTGGTTTTATAAGCTTCCTCCCATTTAAAGAGCGAGGGTAAATTTAAGAATTTTCTTCAATTGTTTAATTTCCAGACATTCACAGCAACCCAGTCTCAAGAATACTGTTAAACTAATTAGACGAAAAACATCTAAAAAACTGTCTTCTTTTTACATGACTATGTTGAAGTGAAGGTTGAAAGATTTTAATGTCCGATTTATTTGAGATTTGTTATTTTATCTTGCCAATATAAAAAACAGTTATATTGCATTTTTTTTATTTTACTTCATTTTGTAGTTTTTTTCTTCATTTGGTGTTCTTTAGTTTTCTTCACATTATTAGAACCTTTTTCATTCGCATTTAAAATTCATCTTCTGTAATTTGAAGAACTGAGGCATGTGCGCCAACACAATTCATAAAATTACTCTTCTTAACCAAACCATATGCACCAACTGTAAAACAAGGTATCAGAGAAAGGTGCCGATGCATTGCAGAAAAATCAAACAAAATACAAGTAAATAAAGGAATGAGTGGAAGAAATTACATCCACATGGATTATTATGATGTTGACAATAAGTTCAAGAGTTTGTACTGGTACTTCAGGGGTACATCGAAAAATATATTAATTTAAAGTAATTGCTCATCTCAATTCAAGCAAAATGTTTATTTGTGACCTGTGTTGCTTTTTTTGTTTTTGTTTTCTGGGGGTTTTTTTTATTCTTTTTATTATTTTCAATTTCTGTTGTAAACTTTATTGGGAACTCCCAAAGATCAACCTCATGCATACAAGCGTACACTGTATAATTGTATTCAGAACAAAGTCACTCAATTAGAATTCACAAATTTTGGGTCTTTATCAAATGGAAGAAAGTTATAATGGTTACTACTGTGTACAATCCATCTTGTCTTTTTATTACATGCCCCAGTTCCATATTTACAAATCCGTATGGAACACGTGTTCCATGCTGATTGCCCTTCACAGACTATTTAACCCGCCAATGTCATGGATCCCTCAAAGGAACTAAACGCCGCCCATTTTCATAATCGACCAATCGAAACGTCGCATTCTGACTCAGATCAATTTGGAAACTGCGGTGATAGCAGTTAAATCAAACGTCAGTACGCCAATCTTTTGTTCAGATCTACTAAAATTAATGAAATTAAGCTTATTCTGTAAATGGGGAGCGGTTTATATAACACTCAAGTAACTTTGAAGAGAATATCTCTCTGAAAACTGTGGCTTATTTCTTAAAAATACGAAGAAATAACCTATTTGAACACAATTTTTATTTCTATTTTTCTGTTACTTAGAGATCTGTCACATGTGTTTGGCAATCTCATCTATGTTTTGTTTTTATTTTATTTCAAGTAGACGTCAGAACTTATGACGTTCGATTTTTTAAATTGATTGATTCACCGCTATAGAGAACTGTAGTAAACACAGAACGCAATGGTGTGTGAATGCGTCCGTCAATATGGCACTCATGCCTTCGCAGAAGGCTGCTTCTCTCGTTTTATCCTCTTCATTGGCACACTTACTGTACTGCCGTATTGACGAACGTATTGACGAACGCTTCCACACATCTTGATATTCTGAGTATAATATATAATATATACTTTTCACTTGAAGCTCTCAGTTTCAAGTGTAAAAAATAGAGAGGCTTGATGGTCAGCTGTTTTAGGGAGTTTGAGCATTGAAGAGAGGAGGGGTCTTCCCACAGGAACATTTTAAAACAGTGCTATCTTATCAAATAAGGTGATAAGACGCAACTTTTTGACGAACTGTTTGTAGTTCCAGACAAACAACTTTTTGGTTTTCTGTTTTTTTTCATTTAGATAACCACCAGAGGAACGATTAAATCGTTCCTCTCAAATGTTATGGCCTGCGTGACCTTATTCACCCTTTGCTGATCTAGTGCATGCCGTTTTAATATATTCTAATTTCAACTTTTATCCAAAACAAAATCAGTTTTAATGATTTTACATAACAGTAGTAGTTATAACCATTTAAATATTCGTCCACTTGATAAAGGGTGGAAAATAATAATAATAATAGTCCACTTGATAAAGGGCGGAAAATAATAATAATAATAATAATAATAATAATAATAATAATAATAATAATAATAATATAATAATGATGTTGATAAATAAATAAATAACTTTAGACGACGGTTTGAAATGTGCTTGAAATGTTCTAAAAAATCTGGATTGTTGTCTCCTCAAGGAGTGTGCAAGCCCCGTACGCTTCGTACACAGCAACTGCAGCCTCAAAAATAGGGAAAATTAAAAATCGGCCTTGTATTTTTTATTCAACAATTTAGATTTTAATACGATTTATGTGTGTTACAAGATGCTGATCAATGTAAGTAGGGATTAAACAAAGTATATGCTAACCACGGTAAATGGTTTGATAACTGAGTTATTTTTACTTTGACCTCAATAATTGTGGTGATTTAGTAAAGACATTGCTCAGATCGTCGCATTGCTTGTCAGATTGGTAGCTTGTTTTTGGGTTCGTTGTTACACACTGAAACAACTTGTAAACTTTCATCACATGGACCACCGGCTGGGAGTTTGGAAGTGCTTCTTGTGTTTTGTCCTCAGCAATTGTACACAATTACTAGGTGAACAATCAACCACATAACGAGTTAGTAGTAATCCACCCTCCACATACTGTTCTCAATATTTTCTTCTTTTGTTTTGATCGGTTCAGTTCGTCATTTCATTCCCAACCGTGCTAATGGTGCATTATATTTTGCATTGCACAGCGCAAATGCTATTGTGTATTTCAGATTACTACATTATTCTGCAGTAAGGAGCGCATTATCTAACGAACATTTTCTGCAATAATTGTGGCAGGACTTCTAGTTTCAACTGTAGTTATGTAATTTTTAATTGAAACGGTAATCGCGATGAGAAAAGTACTTTTTTTTAATTTCCTTGTTTTTGACCGAAATGATGTAAGATATCGTGTCAGAATAGTGCAGTAATTTCATATGAAAAAAATGAGAAATCTGATCTTTATTCTCCGACATATCCTTTGCCTGATGCTCCAAACTATGTAACTATTATGAAATATGTAGAAATCACCAATATCAACATCAATTCAATTCATTTCAATTCAATGTTTATTAGAATAGCGTTTTTTCCACCAATAGTATTACAGATACATGTGCGATAGCATTGATAGCTGACTCATGATGTAATCAGGACACATCATATTAATTGTGGTCCTTGACAAGAAGTTCTGTTCTAAAGAGGTTGCAAATTCGACTCCAAATAAAATGATGGGTACCGATATATTTCTGACACCAAACACACAATAGAATTAGACGTTAAAGCCCGAGGTTTCACAAAATGCCACAGTGGTGCCGAATAATACCTAAAAAGTTATAACACCAATAAAATAAAGATACCCAAAATATCAGAATTGTTATCTTTATCCTTCGAAATTTCCTAAGATTGAAAACGGTGGTTATATATCATCTGTAGAATATGTGCGATGCTCTCATGCTGAGATTGAAAATGTATTTCTTCTTGAGTAGATTTTGCTCTGCCTCCGTGACTGTAACTATACAAATGGCGCAGAAGTATTCAAACTTAAAAATAAGTACAAAAAGCAGGGGGGGGGGGGGTCACAAAATTTTTTTCCGGACGTCAGGCGCGGGTGGGTGGGTGTGCCTGGTAGCCGAAAAGCAATTTTTTTCCACCCTCCAAAATTTTTTTCCTGTCTGCATTTAGCCTGATTTCGCTTGAAGTAACGTCATCCAGACTCATCAGTAATCCTTATTAAGCAGTTTCGCAATAGCCAAGGCCTTCTAGGGGTAGGCATGAGATGGGTACAGGTCTGGGAATTGTATTATTTGTGGTCAAATAGCAATAGAATGTTGACATATCACCAAGAGTATAATCCCGTCAATATGTCTTGTGGTTTTGGGTAATAAGTTAAAGGAGTTAAACTGAGTTAAAATGAATTAGGATTGTAGCTAGCTGTGTATCTGATTAAAAATTAACAGACCATACCAGTTGAGCTCACTGGATCTTTAACCCTTTGCACTCTGATGACAAAATCGTCTGTATGCAACATTATATGCAGTTTCAATTTGGAGTTAGCTGCCGTTTTGTTCAGTGTTTTGTTGTCGAAAATTGTCAAAAATTCAACAATTTATATTTTGTTTAACGGAGCCCATGCAGGAAGCCCTGTTAAACAAAGTATACATTGCTCAGCATTGCTGCATATCTGACACCTCAAGGGGATACCTGGCATATCAAATGATAATTTGCGAAATGAGCAAATGACCAAATATAGTTCTTCGTTTAATAAAATATAATTGCTTCAGATCTGTTCAGATCTCTTTTAAAATAAAATATATATTAACTATTTCAACAAATTTAACAAATACTTGACACAAAAAACGAAAAATCTTAGACAACCTGTGTCCGCTCACAAAAGTCTTTTGGGCAAGTAACTGCAAGGAAGCTTATAATTGGTATGTGTGCTACAAGAGATATGACCATATTGCTATCTGAGTTCCATATTATCCAAAGCAACATGCTAAAAGCATGTCGCTTAGGACAATATGGAACTCAGGTAGCGATAGGTTTGGTTCTGTATTTTTGTCACTGCCCATTTCATATATGTAAGTTTCATTAAAAGAAAGAAAATGCCAATGCTGGACGATCCAGCCGATCCACAAAAACGAAAACAGAGAACCTATCTCCCTGTTTTCGTTCACAAAAGTTTTTTGGGCAGGGAAGCTTATTGATATGTGTCCTATAAGAGATATGACCATCTTGCTACCTGAATTCCATATTACCCAAAGCAACATGCTAAAAGCGTGATGCTTAGGACAATATGGAACTCAGGTAGTGATAGGTTTGGTTCTGTATTGTTGTCACTGACCAATTCATATATGTAAGTTTCATTAAAAGAAAGAAAATGCCAATGGTGGCCGATCCACAAAAACGAAAAGAGAGAACCTGTCTCCGCTCACAAAAGTCTTTCGGACAGGGAAGCTTATTGATATGTGTCCTGTAAGAGATATGACAATATTGCTACCTGAATCCCATATTACCCAAAGCAACATTCTAAAAGCATGATGTTTAGGACAATATGGAACTCAGGTAGTGATATGTTTGGTTCTGTATTGTTGTCACTGCCCAATTCATATACGTAAGTTTCATTAAAAACGACATGATGCAACATGCTTCTCCATATTATAAATATTATCTTTGCTGAAATCTTTTCGGCAATGTGGACATAATTTCAACTGTGTCTTCACTGTGCGTGAAATAGCCCCCCGAATCACTCAGTTTGATCTATTGCGTCAGTCCTGAAAATAGTAAAAGCTGTATTCTTAACATCCGATACCTAGTGCTTTGCTGGGGAAGAGAAGCTACCACACACTCACCTAATCACTCCTCTAAATATGAATTGAACAGAGCTATTCCACTCCTCTAAACTTCCATAACCAAGAGTTTTACCTGTTGTTTCTACCTGTGTCTGGCTGTTTTTATAAATATATTGGACAGCATTGGGTAGAAAAAAAACATACTTGCTGATACTTGTTCATAAAACCCAGCTTGTGACAATTTATTGAATAGTGCCAATAGGCAGTCTCCAATAAATTGTCACAAACCAGCTGTGCAAACAATTTTTTTTTAAAAAAAGGACCCATTTTAGAAGAGATATCAACCCTCTCAATCCATGATTGGAGGACCTATTTGGCTCCTCTACATAATATTGCTGAAAAGTCTGAACACCTACAACTTTCCACTCTGTTATGGACAGATAACAAGTTAAGAATGGTCATTGGAACAATACAAATCAAGTTGTAACATTAATCACTTTGAAAACCACCACTGTAGCACTTCACAAGCCGATTACTCCTATTTCAGGTGGGTGGGGTGGGGTCCTCCATTTGAAAACGGAAGAAAATTTGTTTCCTGTCAAAAATGGGTGGGTGGGTACCTGATGAGCTGAAAGTTTTTTTTTTGCGCCTGACGTCCAAAATTTTTTTCCTGACCCCCCCCCCCCCCCCCCGCAAAAAGTGGAAATAAGGAGGAATAAGAATTTCACAATCTCTGTTCAAATACCAGAAAAATGTTTTGTTAATCAGGATTGTTACACGCAATGGAATATGCCCTTTTTAAGAGAGCCAGACCAATGATGACAACGGGGAACTGTGTGATTTCAATTTTTGTCTAATTGGCGTCATTAATTCGTTATCTCAGTTTTATTCCTACTTTGACTAGTCACTGGAGAGTATACGAGACCTGTATTTTTTTACAACAAGAATGTATTTCATCCAATACAAGTAAAAACGTCTAGACAAAATACAAATTTGTATTGATGGTCAAAACCGTAAGTGCGATCATTCGTTTTTGAAAGAGAACGCTTTTACCCGTACTCATCGAAAACTGATTACACATGTCAGGGCCTTCGTTTTTGAAAGCAGTAATTAAATGAGAAATAAATAACCAACTCAATGAAATAAAATAGGCAAGTTCATTTTTGCCATGATGACATTCTTATAAAGGCCTACATGCGTTAAACCTGAAAAATAGAGCAAAAAAAAAAAAGAAAAACGCACAACTGACGACGCACAGCTATAAACTTCAATTTCTATATTACAAGTAGAATAATGAATGGGGAGTGCGTCATAAACAGCGCAAGAATGACGTCATTATTTTCATTCATAAAAATAAACTCAAAGGCGGTGAACGATTTTCAAAATAGTAGCAAACAAGAAATGGGGGATTGCTGTAAGATAAATTTGTTATTACGACAACATGGGTCTCAGAGGGAGTGTATTGACCCCGCCTCTGGATCACATATCGACTCGTCCCAATGGACTCGTCAATATCTGCCCAGAGACCAGGTCTCGACTTCAATACACCATCTCGAAAACCAACATGGTGGTAATAACCTATATGTACCAAAGGAGATAAGCAAGGGTATAAACCTCAAATAAGTGGACTGTGAGTCATTATCAGATTTTGCCAATTTTTCAAAATTCCTCAGTTTTGGAGGTCGAATTGGTAGTGTAATATTATTCATTTGGGTTTCATTCTGATATCGCGCATTTAATTCTTTTTTTTTTCTCGCGCTGCAATGTACATAATATCAAATTAGAAATGCAAAGAAGAAGATCAAAGGATCATTAATAAGGACACAGACAAAAAGCACAAACTTACTTGAAGACCTAAAATGACGTTAAATTGAAAGTTTTTTTTATAATTCTAAGGCAAACAAAATGCCAAATTTAAAAAGGAATAAAAAATATGTTATTTCTTTGAAGTGAGATCCGATAATGTCATAGATGGAAATGCACGATCGGTAAAAAGTCAATGCGTTTTAACCCTTTACCCAACGCAGACGATATCAAAATGTATTATTTTAAATATCATTTTATTTAATTTGTCAAAACATTTCTACAAAACCATATCATGTGACCCCCTCATTGGAACGAGCTCGACGAGCTCGTTCCAAAGAGGAGTCACATGATATGGTTTTGTTGAAATTGTTTGAAAAATAGTATTTTTCCAGCTGCTGAATTTGCCTATTACGCGGGCGGATGTGGCCGATTCGTTGGGTAAAGGGTTAAGATAATTTTTTGGGGGCAATTATGTCTTCAGAATTAGAAATCAGGCATCGATGAATGGTGAAATATTGAAACTGTAGGAAACTCGCACATGAACACGAATGCCAAATTTCTTGACTCTGTGTTAAAGGAAACTACCCAAACCCGCGGTCAGAAGAAAAATAAAAGCGAAACTTAGGAGTAGAGTAATGATATGTTCGCTCAGCATCGCTACATAACATAATAAAACCACCATTGCCTGAAGATTTCAGGTCACCGTCTCATTCAGGAATTCGGCACTGTTATGGGCGCATTTCGTTACCCACTTTTCGCGGAGTTCATGCGCAGGCTATTGTTGATGTAATGTGATGTATTTTTACTCACAAAGATTCAGGATGTTTTTCGTGCACCAATTATGAATGTTTCAATCAACAAGTGTTTAATTCATTTTGCAAAACATTAAGATATTACCGCTATTGGTAGAACTCCGCGGTGGAATGATAAAACTACAGCTGTGGCGATAGAGTCCTGCGAATATTCGAGATTCGATTCGATATCGATACCATAGGTCTGCTTCGAGATCGATCCCGAATCAGTCTCCAGATTCGATTTTTTCGAATCTCTCATACTAACTTCAATTTGTTACATTTCCAACAAAATATGGATAAAATTGACTTTAGACAATTCATTCATGTAGGCTCAATTCACATTTAATTGAGTAATTGACAAATGTTAATTGTTAATTAAGTAGTGAATTTCGTCCGAAACATTTTCCATAGTTTTAGTTTTTGAAGGCATAACTTGTTACTATTCACGTTCTTAAGAACGGGAATAGTAACAAGTTAAGCCTTTAAAAACTAAAACTATGGATAATGGACCTTGCTGTTTCAGCGACGGTGCTATAGAAAATATTTATTTATTGGTGTTTAAGGCGTCAGTCTGTCTTGTAAGGGTCATCACAGTGTACCGTAACTTCCGTTTGGTGCAATATGAAATAACTCGTCTACTAAGATTGGATTCGAGATTCGATTCGATATCGATATCAGAGACAAGATTCGATTCGAGATTCGATTCGAAAAAAGGTGTGATTCGCAGATCCCTATGTGGCAAGTCTCCATCCATAGTTATTTAATAAACAAACATCTCTGATCGTATTGGTAAAGTGATTAAAGTTTCTATCCAATCATATTTCGATTGAGAAACATTTCTTGCGTTGATTCAAGTAAAATATATGTTATGGTTTGCTGTTACGACTAAGCAAAATATTCCATATGAGTGAATCTAAACGTAGCCGATGAACTATTTATTTATTTATTTGGATCTAACGACACTTTCGTTAGCCAGGGTCACGTTGTGTCGGACAGTTTTACGGGTGGGGAAACCGAAGTACCCGACGGGAACCACCGAGCAACGGCGAGCAACTGCTAGACTCCCCAACGTACTAACTCCACACAAGCAAAGTTAGCATTGGTAGAAGAATAGTGAACCAGTGACGGACAGTGCGCCTTAGTACACAGCGCCACACCGTGCCCCCACGAGGGAAATTAGGATGACGTGGCTTTCCCAAGGACAGTTACCCCTGCCTTGTATCTTCCTTGGGGGGCAAAAGTGAAAAAAGCTATATCCTTACTGTTACATTTTATTATCAACTTTAGTACGTTTTATGTTAATAAAGAACTGCCACTGATAATCGAGGAAAGTTCAAGTGTATTGCATATTTACAAGAGTCTGGATTACCGTTATATCAGAACTCCCATTGGTGACAGATGGTGTGTTCGTGTGGTTTGATTAATAAATTGACATTTTAAATGTATATCTTCCTTTGGTGTAAACCTGTTTCACGATGCCTATTCGCGACTTTGACTAAGGTGTCTTTATTTTGTTTTTCGTAGCACAATTTAGTCACCCTGAACAACATATTTTAGTTTGTCGTTCTTTTCTGAAGCCCATGGGTCATCGTCAGGTTGTTTTTTGTACGTACCTTTATCATTAGGTAGAGCTCCAGCTATTATGCATGTTATCCCTGCGACCAAAGTAAATAATATCAGACACTTTCTTCGAGAGAGACTGAAAAACAACCATTTAAAATTAGACATTTAAAAACGGAAGCATGAATATCAAATTTCTGTTTTGATTTAAAGTTATCAAATTGGTTGAAATACGGTTTTGGTGAAAATGAAAACAAACACAGCTTGCATGTTATTTGTTTGGAACAATGTGGATCTTGTATGAAACGATTTAGTTTATACAAAATAATCAAACTGTTGACTGTTATCCCCGAATTTTTTTTAAAAAGTCTGGATATTGTAGTGATCTCTGTCCGTCCCGACCATCCAGTCCGTCCCGTCTATCCCGTCCGTCCCGTCCCGTAATTCGAAACATTTAAACTATGTTGTGGTGTTCAGGTAGCATCTGTAGATGTTCATAAAGGATTCGAAATTTTAATTTGGCCCAAGTGGTTTCAGTGGAACCACTTTTACTGTTCCTTTTAGAAAATCGGTTTCCATTGAAAGACTGCTAGGGTGTTAATTCTAAACCTTTAAACTATGCTAAGGTGTTCCGGTAGCATATGTAGTTGTACATGAAGGTTTCGGAATTTTGATTTGTAATTGTTAGAAAATCTGTTTCTATTGAAAGTCTCCAAGCGTGTTTAATTCGAAACCTCTTAAACAATGCTAAGGTGTTCCGGTAGTATCTGTAGATGTCCATAAAAGTTTTTGAATTTTGATTTGGCCACAAGTGGTTCCCGTGGAACCACTTTTATTGTTAGAAAATCGGCCTACGCCGGAAGGCCCCTGGGGGTTTTAATTCGAAACCTTGAAAGTGTGTTCATATGTTCTGGTAGGGTGTCTAGATGTGCATAAATGTTTCATATTTCTGATCTAGCCCCATGTGGCGCCCATGGCACCACTTATGTCGTTATAGAATCGGTTTCCGGTAGAAGGCTCCTAGGGATTTTAATTCGAAAAGTTGAAAGTGTGTTCATATGTTCTGGTAGAGTGTCTAGATGTGCATAAATGTTTTAGATTTCTGATCTAGCCCCATGTGGGGCCCATGGCACCACTTATGTCGTTATGGAATCGGTTTCCGGTGGAAGGCTCCTAGGTGTTTTAATTCGAAACGTTGAAAGTGTGTTCATATATTCAGGTAGGGTCTCTGGATGTGCATACAGGTTTCGGATTTTTTATTCACCCTTGTATGGCACCTGTAGCGCCACTTAAGTCGTTAGAGAATCCCGCGAAAGGCTCCCATTGGGTTTAATTCGAAACATTGAAAGTGTGTTCATGCGTTCCAGTAGGATGTCCAGATGTGCATAAACGTTCTGGATTTTTAATTCGGCCCAATGTGGTGCCCGAGCACCACTGTTGTCATTAAAGAATCGGTTTCCGGCGAAAGTCCTTGGGGTTTTAATTCGAAATGTTGCAATGTTGTTTATATGTTCCGCTATGTTGTCTAAATGTGCATAAAGGTTTCGGATGTTTTCTTCGTCCCCATGTGATACCCGTAGCATCACTTTTCTCGTAGAGAATTAGTTTCCTGCAAAAGGCTCCTGGTTGTTTTAAGTCGAAACGCTTATTGTGTGTTCATATGTTCTTGTAGGGTCTCTAGATGTGCATAAAGGTTTCGATTTTTTTTATCTTGCCCTATGAGGCTCCTGTCGTGCCACTTTTGTCGTTAGACAATCGGTTTGCGGCAGAAGGATCCTGGGTGTTTTAATTCGAAATGCTGAAAGTGTGTTCATATGTTCAGGTAGGGTCTCTAGATTTGCATAAAAGTTTCAGATGTTTTATTCGGCACCATGTGCACCCGTAGCTACACATTTGTCATTAGAAAATCGGTTTCCTGCGAAAGGCTCCAAGCTGGTTTTAATATTGTAAAAGAATATTGTTAATAATATTGTTGTTTATCAATCAATTTAATGTTCCATATAATACCTTTTCATTTCTGTCTGTGTCAAGCAGTAACCAGTAATCAAGAATGCAAATGCGTGGATATAATGTAGTGAGCTTTGCACACAAATGACACCATCTAGTTTTATTTGTTACCATCCACTGTTTAATTTTGGAAAATGAAAACAGTTTTATTTACAAACGCAAATAGTGAATTGGTGTATTTATTACAAACTTAAAGCTACGGGCAGATTATCAAACTCAACCGTACCTTTTGGAGAAACACCCAGCTTTTCTTTTTTATATTAACATATCCAGCCAACAGAAGGTTTCCCGGTGACTGAATAAACCATTGTTAGCAAGTTGCATTTCGAAGTTAAATCCTGGTGTCGAATTCTATCAGAATGGTCGTCACGACATTTACATCGTGTGTTTTTCAACTTTTTCTTTTCCTTTTGAAATGGCAGAAACGTTCCAGACAGAAATTCTCCAAGGACGAGACGACACAGACCAAAACGTCTCAGGGATCAAACCTTTCGCTCCTCTTATTTTTTTCTGAAATGTAGAACGCTTTCATTTATTTTGCCCCTACTTGACGGCGTAGTTTTCTTGTAATAGGGGACTGCGAATCACAAATTGTCGATTAGAATCGAATCTCGAATCGAGTCTATTATTCGAAATCGAATCGAATCTCGAATGGAATACAGGTGTCTTGAAGTCACGACTGATAAAAATATTCCAACTATATCACCACGGCATGCTTTCGTCGAAGGCATGCCTTGATAATGTAGTTGGAATATTACCCAGTACGGATGTTTGTTCGAAAACAGAAATCTGTACTGGGCACTGCACAGGGCTAGCCGGTAGCAGCCGGAAGATCATCGTCAATATTGCCTGGGAACTTTAAATTTGCTTTCATTAGTGGTAGTGACTAGTGGAACGGAAATTAGCCTGGATAGTGGCCTGGGTACAGATGTTGTTTACGTTAATAGAGCGGAAATTACACTCAATCTTTATGTTCAAGATTATTTACGAACAATTTCTATCTCAGCTATACGTTTTGTGAGACGACTAAGATTACTCACACCAAGTTACTCAAATCGATCAGACGATAAGATAAATGGCTGGACGTTCCTAAACCCCAACCCTATCCTTCATCAGTCCATACTCAAATCCGTATGCGTAAAGGACGGGATGTGGGGAGTGCTCTTTGATGTAATGATGGCGGTGCGAGAAATACCGCAATTGTCAGCAGGTTAGATTAGACGACAACCTTTCATTCACCTACACTCAACTTTCCTTTGATTTATGGAATAACTTTTCTTTATTTTTATTGATTTATCTATGCCAAAAATTGTAAATTTAGTTTTCGAGTAGAGGAGTCTCGTAAGTTGTTATAACTTGTTCTCTAATCCTTTTTGCTGTAATGCGTGGCAAATAAAATATGTTTAAACTAAACTGATACCAAGCGAAATTCCAGTGAAATGATTCGAAGGAAAACGAATCGGACAGTCGATTTCTAAGCGAACCGAATACCAACCTACGATTCGAACTCGAATCGAATCCCGAAGCTTCGCAAGGCCCTATCTTGTAGTTAGCTGATGAATAATACTGTCTGCAAAGTTATTAGTGATGTGCTAGTCACGTTTATGTCGAGTATGACAAATACGGTTATAACCTATTACAAGAAAATAGTTCCACAAGTAGCGATGAATCAAAAGAAATAAATCCTTTTTTATCTTCCCGTCTCTCCTACTGATATTTTATTTAAGTTTATGCAATTGCAAATCATAGAACGACATTATCGCGTATCCTCCATACATATCACAAACAAATTTATTACATATCCATTAAACTTTAAACTCTTGTATTTAGCGGAATCGTGGCTGTATTGTATTTAACAGGTGATACACAAGCCGCAAGTTTTTCAAAACCACCGTGTATACTACTAGCCCCTTTCCCGTCGAGTCATTAGTTACGTCTTCAAAAGTTTCCAAATTTCGTTTTACAATTATCGATCGTCTGTCGCGGAGTGTGAAAATGAAAACATAAAAAGCAAAATAAAGTCGGTTTATAAAAACAAATTAGTTAACCAAAATGAGATAATATTAAAAACAAAAACAATTATTTCCATCCACAACATTAACCCAGTCCGGTGGCCTTCTCGTTCGGGGATCGCCATATATCTAAATTGGTCAACTTTATTTCGGCACATCTTCCGACATCCTGACATGCTTCGAATTTCTTTTAAAACAGTTTCTTCCAGATGTTTTGCAAAATCTGCCCAAATTTGTACTTTTATTTTTACTATCAGTAATAGCCACCAAATGGTAAGGTGTGAATGGACACCAGCCCAAGAGAAACAGCGAGACGAATTTCAACAACCGCGCCAAATAGAAAAGATAATGAATGTAATTCAGACTGGTTCCCAAAGGGTTGTTTTGATTTTTTTATCGACCAATTTGTTCAGTACGACTTCAAGCAAAACAAACGGACACTTCACCTTTGGGTTTAAACATCGGAATTAAAATTTGTTTATTTAACAGAGTTTTAATGCATAGGATGTGTAATAAACACAGAACGCGGTGTGTATTTGAATCGGTGGGTGTTTTACATAACGATTTGGAATGGCGTAGTCATAATTCGCGAGAGCAGCTAACTATGACTACGCCATTCCAACTCGTTATGTAAAACACCCGCCGATTCAAACACACCTCGCGTTATGTCTATGTCTTTAATATTTATTCCCACATTATTCAACAGAGCGATGTTCAAACGCTTAAGAGGAACATAAACAGAAAGACAAAGAAGAAAATGTGAAGAAATGTGTAGAAAAAGACCAAATAGCACACCGTTCAAAAGGGATATTAATTCAATTTCATGATGCATTTACAATTCCTTTGCAAACCAAACTACAAATAACATATGATAAGAGCTGGGAAGTGCTTTTATTATTAACAGATATTTTTTAAACTCATTTTCAGCGATCATTTTTTTCTGGTCTGGGCACTTATTTTCATTGTTGTGAGGTCCAATCTCAATTAAATATAATGTCAACAGATTTGTATTTATATATGGGCGGAGATATGGAAATTAGATATATTGTACCAAAACGAAATCAAGTGTGAATGTTTTGAAAATATACCAGTGAAGCTGAAGTAAACAGAAAACCTCCATGTTGATGTGGGGAGCAGTATTTGTCTCGAAAGTATGGTGGGTGGGTCATTTCAGCCATGTTTACTGAGAAAGTTTTCGTTTTTTGCTCCGTCCAAGTTCCACTGTGCTGAAAACTACAGAATCCGGGAAACACTCAAGTATAAACCCGAGGGATGTGATCTAAATAAACTTGATTTGGTGAACAGTGAGACTTGAGTATGTCCATCTATTGCATTTCGATTGCCCCAATTTCATACGTAGAGAAATGTTGAAGATATTGTAATATTTCAGCTCACTAGAGAAAAGTGACTTGAACTTTACCTGCCACCTTTGTTTCTAATATGATCATAACTGTACGATTTGCGTTAGAACCAGTCAAGTAGAGTGTTTTCTAAAAACATTTCTGAGGTTTCTTCGCAAGAGATAGAGTCGATCATCTATGGCACTAACCAGGCATGCTATGAAACTTTATCCGTTTTTCATTGGTATTTCGGATAAACAAACTCCCCAGAACATAAATGACGGTAGTATGTCAAGAGCTGGAAGTGCCTTATTTGGGTGGTTTCATGGGTGACCTCATAGTCACGTGATCTAAATGCTTCATGTTTGGTTGTCATGGTAGCCCGAGTGAGACGCCATCTTGTGATGTGATACGTGGCAATTGTGCTTATGTGCAGTGCGTGTTGTTAGAGTGATACGTGTTTCAATCGTCCATTTTTATATTGGGGACCGCCATCTTGGTTTCTATGGTATCACGTGGCTGCTATGGACCCGAAAGGCCTTTTACTGAAAGGATTATTTTCGTGGGTGGGGTATGTTTGATTGACGAGGAGTAGTTTTCGTGGGTGGGGTAAGTTTGATTGACGAGGAGTAGAATTACCACAAACAATCTGACAATCCTTCCAAATCATCCAAAGTCAACCCCAAACTACCGAAATGGACATGGATTTTCACCAGAATCCTTCTTTTTTTCTCCAAAAACAAATGCGTTCGTTTCAATAAGAGTAGTTTTATGGTTCGGATTTCTGTGGAATCCTCGGACAGAATTACCCAAATGAACGTGATAAGTTGTACTTGTTCGAATTCGTTCAGAATCCTCGTTTTTCTACGTACAATCTACCTTATGACTTCCTCGATCTCCTTATACTGTATTCTGACTTCCTTAGATGTGTTTATGGGCTAGTGCACAATGTGTACACACTGCAGGTAGCACACAGGTAATCCTGGATATGCTGATATGTGCTTGTGAGCTTATACACAAGGTGCACACATCACATAGGCACATACTGGTATTTGAGGACACCTACGACATGGTAATGTATCATTTAAGGATACCCTTTGAGGATGCCTTTTGTGGATACTTATCTGAGGATATCTATTTGAAGAGAGTTATGGCTCCTAACCCTATTCAGCATGCAGCTTCGAGACCATCTACCATCTTCATAGCTCCAAGGCCACCACTTGTCCATGGTCACCACCATTCACCCAATACTGTAGTCTTCTACCACACTTGCAGTCGCGTACTATTACTGGCATGTCCTATTACTATTGGCTACCACAATTCTGCCTTGGAGTGCCTTATCATTGACTTGCAGTACCACTACCGGCTTACCTATCCCCGATTCTGTCTCGACTCTGCCTTTGGCCAAATCAACAAGATTGATCCATTCACCCAAGCCTGTAACAGTCCATACAATGCCTAGACCTAGTGCAAGTTAGGATACCTTACATATAAGAAACTGCATGTTGATCGTACCGAGATGTGCTTGTGGTCTAGAACACATTATGTCACAATGTGTACACATTATAAGTAGCACATAGGCACATCTTGGACCTGTACTAATGCACAATGTGTCACTTTGGGCACTAGAACATAGGCACATACGACGAAAAAAGGATTCAGTAACCACAGACATGTCCCAAAAAGGAAATCCTTGAAACGGTGATCTGGGGACTGATGGAATGTGCTTGTGTGCTAGTACACATTGTACTATATTCCATGCCAAAGCTCATATAGGGTAGCGTGGTGGCTCAGTGGTAGTCTGTTGTACTTCTATGCTAGAGGTCCCGAGTTCGATCCCCGTCGGGACGACCCGCGTTGTGTCCTTGGGCAAGGCACTTTATCCCGGTTGCCTACATGGGGTCACGATGACGCCGTGTACTAAGTCACCCTGCATGTCGATGGTGCACATGTCTTCAACCACTGTAACCCTGCTTGATCGGAACTTGAACAGAGTTAGAATGTTGGGGAGTTGACAATTGCTCGTCAATGCTCGGTGGTTCTATCCGGGTATTCCGGATTCTTCCACCCGTAAAACTGTCACGGTTATGATTAGCCATTGTGCATAAGTATGTGATTATAAACACCAATAAATAAATAAATAAATAAATAAATAAATAAATAAATAAATAAATAAATAAATAAATAAATAAATATGCACTAGAAAAAGACAGAACTAACATTATAGTTTCACTAACAATAAGCAAAGTAGTTTCAATTAATAGATTGTTCAACTTACTAGGGTATGCTCCAGAACAAACGAATTGAGTGGGATAGACAGAAAAACAATAACGCGGACACATAAGAGCCTATGTGGGTAATTATATTTAATCTTATATAAAGGAGGAACTCACCCTACGAATAGATCCCAGTGCTATTAGAGGACTTTGGGTCATACAGCAACCTCGTGCCATCATAGAAACCAAGATGGCGGCTTCCAGTATACAAAATGGACGACGGAAACAAGTACTACTCTTACAACACGCACTGCGCATGTATACTGTCACCATGTATCACACTAGGGCTACCATGACAACCGAACATGATGCCACTGGGTCACGTGACACGGCGCAACTTTCGAGGTCCTACTCGAGGCAACTTTCGAGGTCCTACTCGAGGTCCTGCCAATGTTGACTCAAACATACATCACTTACTTTTTTCATAGCACATAAAAATAGTTTTAGTCAAATACTTACAAACGAATTGCAGGGATACCTAATATTCCACCAAAAAACGAAAAAAGGGAACTGAAAAGTAGATTTAAACGCCTATCACCAGAAAAATTCCTGATCTGGTGCAGCAAACCATAGAATCCTGCCATGCCTGAAAACCTGGACAAGACAAAACAAGAGAATAAATTAATATAAATGTATGGAGTGACGAGAACGAATCATCTCACAGAAACCCCTAACGTTTGAAAATCAGTTCATAAAAACATTTTTATCGTTAATGACCATCGATGTATATAGGTTACTGCCACAATGTGGGTTTCCGGGAAGGTGTATGGAAGCCGAGACATCGTCTCTGGGCATATATTGTCGAGTCCGTTCTGATGAGTCCTTACTCGACCGGGGAGGCGAAATCGAGACGCCAATACACCATATCGGAAACTTACATGGTGATAATAGTCAATTTATTTTACAATGGTCCTTCCTTCATTGACTTGCCTGCTCAATGGAGGAATCGGGAATAGCTTTTGATGGCGTTCGTTTTGACAGTCATTTTATATGAATTAATTTTTTTAGGATTGAAAATCATGTCGTCATGGTATTGTGTTTTCATATTCAGATTCAGATACTTCATTCACGGTACACATATACGTAAAGTAGTTACCAAAAATAAACATATTATACAAGTATAATCAATAGTATACAGTGGGAAGTGGCACAGCCAGGATGGATGTCTGCCTACCACCCCTAAAGGAGAGAGAACACACTGACCAAATCGATAAACCTGGAGCGATTCATCTGATCTATGACAGGGATGTCCTTTTTTCGTTTCTTGGGCCACAGATATGATCAAGAATAAAAAAGCCAGTGGGAGGTGGTGTTTCAGTGTTAGCAGCAGAGAGCAACCCGCTTGCCGAACTACCTACATTACTTTGCGTAATGTTCGAGAACCTCAACACAACCAGTCCCATCAGGTGGTTACTATCGGTCCGACTTGAAGACATAATCTTTATGGTTGGGCGAGGGTTCTAAGACGGTAGGCGCACCATGGGGCGCTGCATGTTGTAAACTACATCACCCCAGTTAGGTGTGGGCTAATTCACCGCATGCGGCTCCCCGTGATTAGCCAACCGAAATCGTACATCACTTAGTCAAATGCATGTTCCAGACTGCAAATCCCTTGCTCAAGAGTAATGTTTGCAGATTCTTAATTGCGTGTAGCTCTACGCGAGATTAGTGGGACAACTGTCTGGTACTTTGCCGCTAATAACAGAACTAAACATGTGCGAGGGGATCCAATACTTCGTTTATTGTTTGTTTAAGAAGACTGCTTTTTATGGTATCGCAGTCTTTAGATAATATGGTCTTCATTTTATTTACTACTCGGCTGACTTCTGTGGGATTTGTGGGCAATAGACAAAAGTTGTTGGCGATATTGCTATTCCTGTAGCCTAGGTAGGACTTATTTGGTTTTGGGATCTGGTCGGATATAGCTTTTCCAATGCCGATAAAAAAAATGTTGTATTCGTTTGCTCTGTTATTGGCTTCTTTTATTTCTATATCGCCCCTTCATAAAAACGATGGTAGTCTTCAATCACGCTTTCCCTTGTTTATAGATTCGATTGAGATTTGTCATGTTCTGTGCATATTGTTAATTTTTTCTGTAAAGATGTCTCTATAATAAATTGTTTTGCACTGCTTGTTGACCTTGTTGAAGATTCTACAACAGTTTGTTTTTTTGTAATTTAGTGTTTTCCGTTAGTTGGGGGCCTTAAGTTTTTTGTTAAAGAAGTTTCTTTATTGATGGAGGGTGTGATAAGACCCCTTGGCATCTAAAACTGTTTTTTAATAAATTTGTTATTCTGTCGAACACGTTTGTACGGAAATGCTTTATCGTAGGGTTCCACATAGATGATCTGAACGGTTTCGTATGGCTCATTGCGACAATCCAACCCCATTACAGGGTTAAAATCACTTTCTGAGAGGAGTGTTTTGAGTTCGGCAATTCTTCCTGCGTTTATAATTTGTTGCAGACTAAACTGTGGTATATTACTTGCTTTGGGTGTTGCTTCAATATAAAAAAAACACCAAAATGATTTGATACATCTGATAAAATTATTCTCGGTAGTGCTGTTCGTGAAATATTGTTAGAATAGATATGGTCTGTCAGACTAGCAGAATGGCTTGCAACTCTCGTCGACCAAGTAATATAAGGTACAAAAACCTGGCTAAACATGAGATCAATAAATTATTTTGCCTGGGAATGTATAGTTGCTTTTAACAGGTCTAGGTTCAGGTCTCCCACAATTTAAACTATTTTTTTTTATTTTCGGCATTCAAAACATCCGTTATATCATTTAATTTTGATAAGAAGCGGTAGATGTCGGCTTTATGTGGGGTATTGGGTCGACATATGACGCCGATAATTTTGGAGTTTTGTTTATCTTTTATTTCTATAAATAGAGATTCGAAAACATGGGGAATAAGGACTGAGATACCTCTTCGGACTTTATATGTTATCTCTTCTTTAATATATAGACCAACTCCTCCCTGACCACCATCATCCTCGGGTCTCATATATTTAATAATCGGGGCGTAACCCTCCAGATTAAACGATGTTTCTTGGAGAATACGGAATATTTCGGTAAGGCCTTTTATGTCGAAAACGTTCTTTTCTGTTTGTAAATTGTATGATAGGTTTTGAAAGGAATCCCAATGAGCTGTTTCTGTCAATGTGTACGAAATTGAAAGTGTTACTTTAGGTGATAACTTCACTACCCGGGAGATTTAGTTACAATCCACTCTCCACGTACTATAGGGTTTTAAGATAAAAATTGAAAACAAAATGCTGCCTATCTTTGTGAACAGCGCTAAAATAGTTTAGTCGGTATGTTAGATAAAGAGTTAACCGGTTAAATTGAACATTATAAATTATTGTGATGAGTTGACGGTAACATGGTCTGAGGTTTGCGGCTCGAAGCTTATGTTCAACCGAGACGCGAAAGCGTCGTGAAACACGAGAGGCTTATTTACTAAACTTGTGAAAGTTAAAGTTGCCTTGTTCAAGGCAACTTTTAACGATCAAGGGTTTAGTAAATAAATCTCTTGTGTATCCACGACGGCACTGGATGGTCAATAAACCAGATAAACTTATTCCATCTCAGTTCAAATCGTAAATCGATTTGTAATTTAAACAACACTTATCCGGAACACCGTCTTTTGCACACGTGAAACATCCAGAAAAATGAAGCGGCTTGCTAGTCAGTACGTTGATAAAGTAGTTACGAAACGGGCGACGTCATTTCTAACATTTCGCGCTTTGACATCGGACGGTAACATTTGCCACTTGAGCCGTAAACATAGGATATACTAAGCGAGCTCTCGTCCAATCAAAGGAGGATGATTTTAGTCTTATTGGAACATTATATAATGAAAACTCTACTTTTCGTCACGATTCGACATGAAAATGTTTAACGTCGCTCACTAAAATCGATCTGAGCCTCTATAAATTCCATATGCAGTCGCAACTTGTTAGAGATCCTTTACATGTATATTCTATTCAGTTCGGAAATAAAAGCTGCAAGATGGAAATGCTTTTTAAATTTTATAGAAAATGTAGTCATTAATGCACGAAGAGAGACTCCCCAAAAGCTCGATTTCGATTTTCAGTCTTCTATGTTTCAAGTTTTTGTTACGAGTCTGGGCGACTCCGCAACTCGTCATCCATGAAAAGATAATAATTTATGAGTTGTCACTTTTTAGAAAAAAAGTCTTTCGTTGCAAATGCAGCTCTAACGACTGTTGTGTGATTTCTTGCCCGAATAAGTACAGCACTTATTGAAGTGAAGTTTGTCAGGTCTTGCCTTCAGCCCTTAAGATTTGCAGTTTTCTGAATTATTTATTATTGGGATTTGGCGACACTTTTAACAGCCAGGGACACCTTGTGTCGGACAGTGCCTCGGGTGAAGGAAGCCGGTGAGAACCACAGAGTAACGGCGAGTTACTGTCAACTTTCCAAACGTACTAATTCCGCACAAGCACGGTTAGCATTGGTTGAAGACAAGTGCACCATCGACGTGCAGTAAGCCAGAGTATACAGCGCACCTGTGCCCCCATGTGGGCAATCGGGATGAAGTGAGTTTTCTGATTGCTATATAGTAGTTGAAAGGTAATGGCCCCCTCAAATCTTGAAGTTCAGTTCCTCCTTGCTGAACTTGTGAACGTACCAAAGAAAACAGACGACAATTGTTCTTTTCCTGACTTCTGACGTTTTGACAAGATCCATTAGCGAATATTTTGCATTCTCAGTGTCGGTTTTCTCACGTTTTATCTTCAGTGACGCTGCTTTTGTGTTCCTCCATATTTTTTCCGGAAACTCCAATCTGTTAAATTTTGAAATCCTTCGAATTATTTGTTCCGCTTTGTCTGGTCTTCCTTTTAGTAACAACCACCGGAATGATTCAGGTATAAATCTACAACACAACAAAAACACTGCTCATTCACTATTCAACGAAATAGTCTCATACAATACATTTATTAAATCTTCAGGAAACATGACATACCACACAACTTCTCCATACGTCATTTAGCTGGTTGAGGGCTAGATTATTTTTCGTGGTCTGAATTTGTACATAGGTACTCTTCAATAATTTGTAAGAAAACAAACTTATACAAACAAAACATTATTTGCGTTTTTCTGAATATGCAACCTGAGCAAGGAAAAAGTTTGCTTTTCTTCTGGTAACCTAATTTTTTGAAAGTCCTGATAGTGGCTTTCAGCACTCAACCAGTTAATAACAGAGAGATCAGATTAATTAGATTAAAGATATTTTATTTGTTGTAAATAACAAAAAGGATTGGATTACAAGTGCCGAGCACATATGGAATATTCGCTCCTTGAAATACAATTTACATGTATAACAAAAACATGAATACCAGTTGAAGTATGAGATGATTTGAAATACGAACGTAATGGACAAACAAACGAATGGACATAAAAGAGAAGAAATGAGTACTCTCTGAGTTATAATGCAGCTGTGCACAATTACTCGTAGCAGGTGTAGCAGGTGTAGCAGGCAAAAGGCATGTAGATCACAAAAAACCACAAGAAAGAGATACAAAGGGTATTTGCATTTTGAATACAAGTTCTCCAGTGAATGTGCTTATTTCAGTAGAGATTTGAACATATACAGAACTTCTATTGAAACAGAAAACAATATAGCAATTGTTGAATTAACCCCTTAACACTGATGGTATATTCCATACCAGTTCAGATCCATCGACTGGTAGAGTCTATAATCGTTACTTGGGGAGAAAGACTAATCGATACTTTCAACATGCAACCTTGGTCTACCACACATATTCACTTTAGCACTATGTACTTTATAAATGCAGGTCGTCTCGTCTCGCAATTCTGGACCGGAAAAGCGGTCTTTCGGGTTCAAAGGGTGAAAATTTAAAATCGCAAAGCACTATTGATAAACTTTTTCACCTCATCGTGAACTAATCTCAAAAGCACTAAGGAGATTTTATAAAGTTTTGTACAACTTGAAACATATGAATTTTTACTGATGTACGTAAGTTGGGAATTCTGCACTTTGGCGTAACGTATTGGGAGATGGGGCAACCTTTCGTGAGGGATTCTTCTCTCATTTAAGTAATTTGCACAGTCGAAAAATAATGATGTGTATTTTAAACTTCATGGCCGCACGAGTAATTCGGGGTGTCGTGAATATAATTCTGGTACTTGTTTGATTGCTAGTTACAGCTAGAATCCTTAATATGCAGTACATAACATCGTGTGCTCTGGTACCCGTGTTGCAATAAACGGATGGCCTGCACGAGTCCGTTTTGGAATACTTTATAAATTCATTCAGGTTTGTTGACTGTATTACCTCGGAAGGTAATGTGTTCAATTCCCAGATGTATGAAGAAACAAACGAACCATCGAACCCCTCTTCGTGTACTAGTGATAGTTCAAAATTCGAGTCGGAGCGTGTGTTATATGGAGAGAAATCCAAAAACGTTCTGGGTAACAAATCATACAGGCAGGATGGCGCTTCGTTGTGTTCAATTTTTAAACAAATATATCCTTTTAAGTAATGTTCGTCTTTGTCATAAAGCTTTTCCAATCAAGTTCGGCTAGTAATAAAGGAATAGGGGTAGATCTGGTGAGACGAGATACTACCCTGGATGCACCGGCATGGATTTTGCCTAGTGTAGAATGTACATAATCAGGCGCACTGGTCCACATGACATCTACATATTCCAGTAGCGGTACAATAAACTACTTATATATCAGCCTTTTCAAACTTCCTCTGCTAAGACAGCATGGAATTGTTTTGAGTTTTGTGCATATTCTGCTGATTTGAACATGCCAATTTGAGAATGATTTCAACGATAAACCAAGATGTGCATATGTAGTTACTAAATCTAGAGATGATTCTCCAAAATATCACAATCGGCTTTTCGTTGAAACTTTTCTTAGTGAACAAAATTGCATCTGTCTTACAAGTGTCACACACGACTAATCAGAGGTCCGTCTCTTACCGTAGGACAACGAGGTCCAGAGTGGATGTAATTCTGATGTCTTGTAAGTTAGTTCCTGTTTCTGTTAGACTAGTATCGTCTATAAATAGCCAGCACACATTAGGCTTTAATAAATATTCTGAAATATCATTTATATAAATTAAAATTGAAAGGGACCCTAACAAATTTACAGTCGACACTTACCCTCTGTTTACAGCCAAAAAGATAACGTTTGATCCATTTTACTAGAGAACCACTTATACCCTGTTGTTCAAGTTTAAAAATAAGTCCTTTGTCCTACACTCTGTCAAAGACTTTACTTATGTCACAAAATATCCCTAAAGAATATCCATGCCTGTCGGAAGCTAAACTCAGATTATGATATAATTCAATTAACTAAAAAACGGTATAATGTTTCGGAAGAAAACCAGACTGACATTTAAAAATGAGGTTGCTGCTACAAAAATGTTCATAACATTCACTGGGTACAATTCTTTCCATAACTTCACTCACACAACTTAAAAGAGAGACCGGTCTGTAATTGCAAGGTTCGTGTGTATCGCATTTCTTATATAGTGGCACGACCGTTGCTAGCTTCCACTGTGATGGGTACGAGCATAAGGGAAGGAAATGCTGAAATAATGAAGCCAACGGTTTGCATATCGTTTCTTTGATTTCCTTCAGCATGCGATTCCTGATTTCATAGTGCCCAATAGCCATTTTGTTTCCAAGGTTACTCAAGATACAGACAATCTCTTCTTCAGAAATACCCGTTTCAATGAGAATTATGGAGCAGTTCAATCTGAACGCAGGTGCTTTGTGTCCAATGGCATTTATGTTGCTGTTTGCTAACAAATGTGCCTTACTCGCATTATCAGTGACCAAAATCTTACCAGTTCCATCTTCACCATTTCTTGATGGGACTGAAAGTTTACATGTATCTTCGAAAGTGTCTATCGATTGTTTTACTGTTTGCCAAATAACTCTGGAATTCCGAGACACCTCGAAGGTGGTATCTAGTTTTGAGAAATAAATGTTACTGTGTTAGAATTTTGCTATGAGATGTGTGTTTTTGGAATTCGGCGATCGACGTCTAAGACGGTCTCCAGATCGAATTTCTGGACGCACAGCTGTTTCAAATCAGTGATTGTCAGAAGGGCAGATTGTTATGCTATATGGCGGAATATATTGCTTGGCATTGTAATTCGTCAGTTAAATTCGACCTCGTTGTTCTCTCTGAACCCGTAATTTGATTGTCTGAGAGCCGGTCGGCTCCGTGCTCTAATCGCAGGTAAATTCACTCTTTCCGTGCTGTAATGGCCAGAAGGGGTGGGGGGGGGGGCATTTAGAACATGTCTGTATCCACGCTAAGCGCGAGCAACGGCACAACACGCTTTTATCACAGATCGAACACAACCCGGAGTTGTTTTCTTTGACAGCGGTTGTTAGCTTTGACGTTCACCTTGTAAATTCGAGCATGGCAAACAGGCCGAGATCGAAAATTAAGTTTGTTATTGTGTTTCTTCAAATAAAACGGGTTAGGGGATTTTTTTTATTTCTAACGATGACAGGAATTACAGTGAAGATAAACGTCTCTTGTTTCGTTAGACATTCGAGAAATTGACTGTGGAAAACCATTTGTTAATTCGCACTTTCGGGCGTTTACATGCATCTCATAAATATCTTCGTATTTTGTGACAAAAGTTTGTAATAGATATATATTATGCAAAGGTATTGAACATTTACCTAATTAAATGCATCCCTCTGTAAAGTTGATAACCTATGTTGTTGTTTGGTGTTTTTGTTGTTTCGTCATCGGACCTGCTCTTAACTGCCGCAATGTTTTTCCTTCACAAGTGAAAGAAACGTTTTTGATGCCACAATTTTAGCCAAAGAAGACTGTTTGGTGCCAGATCACAATAGTTGGTGGCATTGGCATCCGACAGCGTGAACACCGGTCATTTTACCACAAAAATATACCTACGCAATATAGGCCAAAACCACAAGGCTTGGCAAGGATATGGCTAACTGTATGTCTTTCCAGCTAGAAAATGCATACGCCAGGCCTGTAACTGCCAACTCTGCCAGTCCCCATATCAATCCCATAACAGCACCTGCATACCCACGAAATCTGGGCTGGAATAGTTCCATATACAAGGTAATCATCGATGTGTGTAAACCCTGAAAGTATTAAAGAAAATTAATTCTAGAAATGAAATTCCGACAAGGGATTATCCGATATCGAATCAGAAAATTCATATAAATAATATTCTAACGATTCTGTTTGAAAATAGTTTTTGTTATCACTTCATATATTGTGGCCCGGCCTTTAAAATTATCAAATCAGCAATTCGGTTTGGTTATCTTTCCATCGATAGAATTACTTTTGAGCTTTTACAATGACAGTCGAGTGATCGGCTTTAGAAGCCTGCACAAATTGGGTGAACAATTGTTTTGCATCCTTATAGATTGTAGTGGCGGATTTAGCCTGTCATCCGAGACTCATCGGCGGCAATCGTAAAATTCGTATCCGCAGAAACTAAGATTTAGCATTGCAAATGTCGCCTTAATGGACTCAAGGGACGTTTGTTTATTTGTGTTTTTTTATTCATCGAGATTTCAGGAGAGAACAAGATTAAGGCAACAAACGAATAAGAATGACACAACATAATAATTGATTGGCAAGAACAAGAACAAAATATATTTTAATAGCCGAGTAATTAAATGAAATAACTTGAGAAAAATAAAATAAGAGCAAATATCGTCCCCTGTGTTCCAATGTGTTCTATGTGCCAGTAGGCACATAGAACACATTGGAACTTAGGGGACGATATGTCAACAAAATACTGCTTACTCGTTTCCTTCCCAATACAAGGGATGTAACTCTATCTGTTGTCTTCTGCGTTTGTAAAAACAAAACAATTATTCGCGAATTTGGTCCAACTGATTGCGGAGTGTGAGAAACTCGTACACAGATTTGTTTCTGTTGTGTTTCAAACGGGACAAAAACGTTACCTCCGTCGACATGTATGGTATATGGGGATTTAATACCTGGATGTCTCATTTAAACAACTCGGCTGCATTTCGGTGTTTAAAAACCTACATCCGGGTATTAAATCTGCACATACCATACATGTTGGCGGAGATAACTTACATTGTACTGAGTTTAATACTGTAATAGAAAACATTATTGACAGAAATGCCCCACCATATTCTAGACAAAACCTAAACATGGCAGGTTTTGTTTACACCAGCTTCATTAACATAATTTTTAAAGTTTCAAAAAATATTTCTTTCTTTTGGCACAATATATTAAATTTTAAGGCCTCAGCCCATATGTACCACAAAGAGACTGAACCGTTGATATTTTTTAGTCGAGGACGGACCTCACCATAATGAGAATTACAGCCTTGAAAAACTATTCTTTAGAAGTGAATTTAGTGAATATTTAAATTGTTAAAATCAAAATTATATATTTCAGGATAATGTTTTTTGAGGTATAGATTGAAAATAACTTAAATAAAACAAAATAAAATAAAATACATTTCAAACTTAAATTAATAACACTTTTGGCTCTGTGTGCTATTAGATAATTTTACCAATATTGCTTATGTTTGCATTTCCCTTATTTTTTAATATGAGAAAGCCAGAAGTGTCTAATAAATATCTATAGGTTACCTCTAGCATGCATGTTTCCGTCCCTGGACGTATATGTCGACGAGTCCGTTAGGACCAGTCGACATATGGCCTGGAGGCGAGATTGAGCCTTCAATATGCCACCTCGGAAACCGACATGGTGGTAATAACCAATTTATCTTACAATATATCCTCCCTTTCTTGACGTATTCGCATACATTTCGAAAATCTTTCAACATCTACAGTTGAAACTAGAAGTCCTGTGACTGTGTTGTAGACTATTTTGAAGCAATAGCGCACTAAGAAAGTGTACTTGTGCTCCTGTCAAACTGCACCATTTGCGTAACCTAATTTCTCTTAAAATCCAGCGTGCCAAGCTCTGTACAGTTCTATACCAGTAAATGGAGATCAATAACGTTATTCCAAACCTCTACTGGGATACATGTACACGTAATGACGAAAATAGATATTCAAATTTCAGTTGCTTATACCTAATGAAGAGAGTGGGTTACTACTTAACAGCAGTGCCATAACTATCTTCTCCACTTGAAAAGTATTTATAATTGTTCATGACAGTTTCCACGTACTTGTGTTTTGTCGTCAGAAGCTGTAAATACTTACTGAGTGAAAAATCTACCCCACAACGATTGGTAATAATCCACCCTCCATATACTTGGTGTCTAATTTTTCTTTTCTTTTTCATCGGTTTACTTTGTGATTTCACTACCGACCTCGCAAATAACGCGTTACATTTTGCATTGAACAGCGCATATGCTGTGGTGTATTTCCGACTACTTCATTCTTCAGCAGTAAGTAGCGTATTAACTAACGAGCATTTTCTGCGCTAATTGAGACAGGACTTCTAGTTTCAACTGTATGATTTGATTTTTTATGAATGAAAATCATGACGTCATGGTATTGCATCCTTGCACTATACATGGCGCAACCCCGATTCATTATTCTACTTGTACTGTAGCCACTGAACTTATAGCATTGTTTCAGCTGTGTGTTTCTGTGTTTTATTTTTCAGACTTAACGTTTTGTAGACCTACATAAAATATCATCATGACAAAACATGATCTAGTCCAATTTATTTTTTTGAGTTTGTCTTTTATTATTCAATTACTGTTATAAAAAACGGTGGCCTCGATATGTGTGATCTGTTTTCTATGAGTGCAGGTTAAAACGTTATCTTTCTGAATCGAATGATCGCACGAGCTGTTGCTACCATCAATACAGATTTGTATTTTGTCTAGACGTTTTTACTTGTATTGGGGGACAATACGTTCTTGTTGTAAGACAGATTTCGAAATTTATTGTCTCGATCAATATAAGAGAATACCTCGAAAGAAGTGAGCCACATCGCGCAATGAGTTTAGCTAGTTCTAGTTAGCACTGCATATTTGGGTGTTTTAATTGCAAATGCAGCATGCTTTAATTGCAATTGATATATAATATAAATAATATCATAAAATGGATACACATTGTTTCCTAAATAGGTGACATCAAATACACAAAAGGACACGCGCGTGTGAATGGTTTAATCGATATGGCACTAATGCTAATGCGGAAGGATAAAACAAGAGGCCGCAGACCTCTCTTTCATCCTGCGGCGCTGGTGCTCGTGCCATATCGATTAACCCATTCATACACGTGTGCCGCCCTGTGTTTATTACACACCTTCACGTCTATAAAAATAATTATCAGAAGGACACTCGGACATTCATTTGGCAACTATCAACAAGTTATCTCGCAATCGGTTCAGTTTCGGGTGATCAATCGTCTGCTATTGTTTACAAAGACATGTGCGATTTGAGGGGAATTCCAGTGAGCAATTTTATAAATAAGCGAAACATGTGGAGTACGTATGTTTGTACTATCGTAGCTCATTCATATTTGAGCTAGTTCTCTTCAGATTCTTATCATTGTACAGCTAATAATAATTGGTTTGAACTCTCCCATCTAAACTTTAGAAGTAATTCTATACATAAAGATGGTTTTTGGAGTTTATTATCTTTGTTAGACCGCAATTGCTTCGTTTGAACTGCTCGGCTTCACTGATAGTAGGTGAAAACGAAATTCCAAGTAGGTGAGGTTATGTTAACTTCTGACATATGACATAATCGTCCAAAAATAGTCTGTCAACGATTTCTCGTTCGGCACATGTATGCGGAACGGATTTTCATTTTCCGCATGGTTTCGTGTTTCTGTAGATGGAGATTTCCTAGAACAGGCGTGTAATAATAATCATTCGTGACTGTAGAGCTATCTAAGTATTCATTTTATTATATGCTAGCCTGCGGATTATCGCAAGTTATCTGAAAGATATTTTTCGATATCTATCCACTCGATAGATATCGAGAAATATTCCCCAATAGCTTCCTAATGCTCCGCTGCATTACGTCGCCTTGAGGGAACGTTATTGTTATTGTTTTGAAACGTACGCATTTCTCGTCGAATTGGGCTGAATATTGTGCAATAAAATGTATCGTAGCATATAATAAAAATAATATGACAATACGCAAGGCGTAAGAAGGAACCCCCAAAGTATCCAACATATTGACATATTTCATTCCGCAACTATTACTCCAAAAAATATTTTATGCACTCAAATTCCTGCGATTGTTTAATTTAAGCCAAACATGAATATGCATCACAGTACTAAATATTTTTTCCATAGGCGACCATTATAACGTTCACTCGAAAATAATATGGTCGCATCATTTTAAATTTGGCATTCAAATATCTTTTGTCAAGTATAGCCCTTCAGACAACCTTTTTTCTGATTCTTAAACAGGGGGCATGCAACAAATAACAGGGAAAAACTAACAGAAAGGGAAGTGCTGGTCACATGTACATATTTCTCAGGGAATTCCTAACCAAAACACACCAACAGTCAAAAGAATGTTTAGGTCCAAAAAGTCCTCAAATCACCCTCTTTATTCATCTGGAACGTTCAACAGTAATGAAAGATGTCTGTAGACTTCTTCAAAGGTTAGTAGGGGATAATGGAGAGAGCCAGCCCACCACAATCGTGTTGGGCTGGAAAGTTAGGCAAGCTGGAAAAGTTGAGTTATTATCACCATTCTGATCTGTCAATGTGGTTTTGATCCTATACAATGTGTCCAGAATCAAGGGTAGATAGACAAGATTTCGTGGTCGCTCCACGATTTTGTAACCCGGCGAAATGTCCGGAAAGAACGAGTAGATTTGTAGTCTGAGCGCTACCATCAACGTAACTTCCCACGATCACATTGACATTCACTAAAATGCAATTGACTGTGAGAATGTCGACCATATTTTCGGACGAGGCGTGACTTCGATACATCTTTCGATTGAATCCCAACATCTCGCCGATCGAATCTTCTGCAGTAAAATCCACTCGAAAATTATCTCCCAAGTCTAATATCGTCTGTAGAGTACTTGTATTGGGAGTGAGTCTTATCATCTTGTTTCCGTGACCGTCGATCTTCAGTCTCGTCTGGATGTGATGGTTCAGATCGTCTATGTCGTAACTCCCTTTGGGAAATCGAATCTCGAACCAATCCACTCCGTTGGAATACTTGAACACGTTATTCTTTTCGGTTACGTTGGGAAACGAATAGTAAGTCTAGAGATTAACCAACGCCATCTCGTATCTCTTTTCCTTCTTCGATTTGATGGAAGGTATGAATTTCGTAGTCAATCGAGTCGTGTCGTGACTCACAACGATTTGAAAGGACTGTTTCGTAGCCGTATTCTCGACTATCTGTTCTATTAAATGTTCTGACATTTGTATTATTTATTATTTATATATTTTTTATGTTTTATTGATATTTTTTTTTTTTTTTTATTTTCTTCTCTGTTATTATTGGAAATATAAAAACAAATCGTTGAATCCACTTCTGTATTCTCCGTTGTTAACTTAGCTAGTCAAATCGATCACCACGAAATTGTGAGGTCCTTTGTCCCACACCTTCTTACAGAATCTCCTGAATTCTTCCCTGCTCATGTCGTTGGCCACGTGATCTCCATAGATGTGACTGAGATTCTTGAGATCCTGACGAAAGACACACAGAAAATTAGCATTCTTCCTTATCATCTGTCTGGGCAGTCGAAAATAATTCTGAGACAGATAGAAACAATCCACTTGCTGTGACGTCCTCGACCGTATTACGATTTGCATCGATTCTGTCTATCCAACAGAGGATCGTCGAAGATAATGAGATTCTTATTCTCCGACTTCAACTGTCTGGGATCGGGAACGTCGTCTGTGTTCTCGTAAAAGAGACATTCCACATACGAACACTCAGCGTTTCTCCAAGTCAATTCTCTCGCCGCCCCTTCCAATATATTCGAAGTCTCGTGTCCTTCGAATTCGTCTCGATTGTCAAAGATTCTCGACATGACGTCCTTGGGTAATTTACGATTCATGCACTCTCGAAGCAATCTGTATTCCGGTTGAAAGAGACTCTTGCCAAAAACGAATAATCTGTTGCAATCCAACCAGACAGGTCGCAACAATAGGTTCATCAAGAGATTGGTCTTTCCGCAATTCGATTTTCCCTATATCAGACCTCTTATGCTCTTGGGAAAGAACTCGTCATTCGACCTCTTGGTCGTCACGTCATTCCAAGACATATCTTTCATATCCTTTTTTCAGTTTTTGAACTATGTTTTAAAGTCAGTTTTGGACTATTTTTCGATTTTCTTTTTATTTCAATTCCTATTTTATGTGTATTATTTATAAAAAAGTTTTTTTTTTATTTATATATCACTTTCAATCCCGATCCTTTCGACATTTTAGCGAAGTCTTGTATCGGTATGACAAATTCATAATAATAGAAGTCTCACCAACTTTTTGGTTCGATTCTGGTGGAGTTATCAATTTATTAATCAACGCATCGGCACCTCTCTAGTCGGCTTCTGAAGCTATTCTACTGTTCGCTTCGGTCGCCATTAATCAACGCGTCGGCACCTCTCTTGCCAGCTCTAAAGTTATTCTACAGATCGATTCAGTCGCCGCTTTCTTACCCGCATCGGTCGCAGTCTTCTTTCCAATTTTGAGAGAACTCGAGGCGATCTGTTTCGTGGCATCGCCAGTGAATTTAGGAGTTAAAAATCGCATCATCGAATCGACGATGCCCGATCCACTGTAGATCTAAGATCTAGCGTATCCTCTGTTATTTATCACTAACATTTTTTGTCTGTTTTTCTGTCGTTTTTTTTTAAAAATTCGGTTTTTTTATTATTTTGTTTAATATATATATATTTTTTTTATTTTACTTAATATTTTTTTTCACTTTTCTCTTACTATTTTATTATTTTCAAATGATTCATCAACTCTTTATAATCCTTCCTGGTCAAGACCTTCTGCCTCAGCAATTCCTCACACACGCTCACTATCTCGTTATCCACTCCAGTGTTACCAGCCTCTCTGCTGGCCATTAACAATCTCAATCTCTCCGACAAGGCATCAGGATCGCGCGGAAGAAATAACGTATCGGTCATTCCCTTTCCAGTCATCGATCTCACGAATCTCTCATTCGCATCCCATATGGGTTTCACCACGTACTTCCACTTGTAACCTCTCCTATCCTTTGGTCACGTCTCGTTGTTCCTCTTCATGGCGTGGGTCTGAACCAGAATTTCTTCGTAATTGTCGTAATCCGCGTCGGTGTAATCTGCGGGTCTCTGGTGAGCGAGCAGAGTATACAATCCGTCGGTCAATTCGTACCTATTTGAACCAATGATCAAATAGTCGCCTTCATGCGAAACTTCTGTGTCACCCACGAACGTTTTATCGCGATCGTGACGAAATCCGTACATCATCGGATCTTTCACAATTCCACTACTACTATCATCAGATTTGATGCTGCTAACAACGGTCGAAGCATCGCTATCGACGCTACTTTCATTGGTCTCGATTTCCGTCGGAGAAGCGTCACTATCGACGCTACTTCGATCGGTCACGATTCCCGTAGGAGTGTATTCGGACAAGTTCTCGGCACAAAACTACCGGGGATCGAAGCCATCCTCTGAGAACCTTCTTTTATGGGTCTCAATTCCTCGATGATCTCTTTCCTGGCTCGTTCATGGACCTCGGTGACGGGTCTGAACAACTTGCTCGTCTCTCGTCTCAATTCCATCTCTCCCGGTCGTCTGGCCCTGTCATGCGCCTGAATATTCTTCTTACTCTGTATTAATTCGCGAACCAACTCGTCCCTTCGCTTCGAATCTCTGATGTGTAGAAACATTGTTTTATTTATTTATTTTTTTCTTTAATGACAAAAACAGTTATTTTTTTTATATTCTTATTATTTTTTTGGGAATATTGTTTTATATATTATATATATTTTTAATTTTTTTTTTTAAACTATTTTTTTATCATTAATCTTTTAACTCCTAATATAAACATTTTCAGTCGTGATCCCATCCCAGATCGTCATGGAGTTAATTTTTAGACTCGGACGCGCGATCTCAAACGGCCAACTTTACCAGCCCAATTTCCCGGTCAAATCAGAATCTTTTTCCTGTGGGAATCAATGCTCAATCGCATTTTTTTCCAGTCCACGACCGCAAGATAGCATGTCTTTTCGGAATTTTTGCCAATGGGAATCTCAGTGCTAATCCTGTCTCCGGTCAAATCGAGCAAGACCCCATTCCAGGAAATTCGAAAAAATTCACCACAATGGGAAAATCAGTGTTAAATTTATGAAAAAAGTGAATTTTTCAACCCGATGAATTGTTTAGACATTTTAACGAAATTCCGTCGAACGTGGGCCAGAAATGTTCGAATCTTATTCATTTTCCAGAAAACCCAGTGTTTTCGGGCTAAAATCGAGTTATTTTGGGGAAAACTCCAATTTTTTCCAAGAAAATCAACCTTTCTAAGAGAAAAATTGAGTTTTTTTTTTCAAAATAACTCAACTTTTCCAGCCCGCCTAACTTTCCAGCCCAACATGATTGTCGTGGTCTGGCACTCTCCATTATCCCCTACTAATGTTTATTGAAACAACATATTTTCCCAAGACTGCTTAGTTTTGGGAATTACATAATTTCCGAGGGCAACTTTTCGAGACAGGTAAATCTATTTAAAATATTTACAACAGTTATAACTATGATCAAACCCAACCCTACCAAAGATACATTTACCTCTTTCATGTTATGAAAGACTCATTTCTGCAATAAAATTCAACTTTTGGTTTCTGCCTAGTCAAAAAAATGGGATTTTTTTTCTTTTTACGAGAAGTGTCCAATCTATGTCAAATGGGCTTAAAAACTTGTATTGCCTTCAACAGAATTCCTACTCTGTTACCTAACGAGTAAGCTGGGAGTGATAAGAATTCACAGCTTTCTTTGAAAACTACCCTAATCCCAAAATAAAACTAAAATCTGCATCAGCACACAAAACCTTTTGACAAAATCTATTTTAATTAACCATACAGCAAGATAATTAGTGTTCCACCACTATGAAATAATATGTCAATTTTGTTTCAAAATAGGGGTTGTGCAGGGTTTATAATTCCTCTATATTTGGGAGAATCCATTTGGATTCTTGCGAAAGTCATTGCGAGAATTCAGAACTGCTATGGGCCAGAATATCATCAGGCCAGTATGGTTGAACCCCTGTTGCATACTAATAATACATGTTAACCCTTCACCCAATACAGCTTTTTAATTTTTAAAACACCAACTACTGATTTTTTTTTTAAAAATCAAACCCCCCCAACCCCCCTCCCCACCCGGGCATTAATCGCTCACCTGACAAAGTGGTTCAGAGAAGTATTTTGGGTCACATTCAGTTAGTCATAGTTCATCAACATTACATAGGAATGATGTTATGAAATTATTCAAAACTCTAGTGTCCATGTCAGATGATTATTAGCACAGGTCTTCCTGATTGCTTCCAATTCTTTCAGCGGTAGACAAGTACTGCCAAACATCCAATGGTTGTTGTGTCACTGCAGCTTGAAAGGCACATTTTATGTAAAGCTCTAAGGAATGGATTTGAATATTAATAAACAAACTTGAACATAACCCACACCTGCCCAAAATATTAAGCCAGGGGCTCGAAATGAACAAACACAAATCTGCCACCTCCCCCCCCCCCCCCACCCGCGATACCACATATGAAAGGATTCTGACTGGCTGGAACCAAATTTAAACAAATTTAGATCTCACCTCCCTAGAGATGTTGTACACCAAATATTAAAGCATTCTAACTGGTGGGTCTGAAGAAAAAGATTTTTAAAGAAATATTCTCATGTTGCTCTGAGTTAATTTGAGCTCCCATAACGAGCCCAAATATTAACCCATAGACTTGGCTTGAACAGACATGAACCTGGCCCCCTTAGAGATGCTGTATGTCAAATACGAAGAGACCTGATTCAAACAAACTTCAATCTAACACCCCCACCCCCACTAAAGATGTTGTATTCCAAATATGAAAGCATTATGACTGGTGAATCTGAAGGAAGTTTTCAAAGACATTTCCTCATATGGCACTGGTGATATTTGTATGCCCATAGAGAGCCCAAATATTAACTCAGGGTCTCAGTTTGAACAAACTTGAATTTGCCCCCCCCCCCCCTCCCCTCCCCTCCCATAGAGATGCTATATACCAATTCTATATATGGTTCTGGAGAAGATTTTTTTAATTTTGGAAAACAATTTATGGGTTTTATCAGAAAAATGCCCCTTTTGAGGACCCCTGCGGGCGTGGCAACTTTATTTGAACAAACTGGAATGCATATATAATAAGGAACATGAATATCAAATTTGGTTCAATTCGGCCTAGTTGTTTATGAGGATAGGTTGATAATGTAAAGTTCATGCCAGACAGATGGATGGATGGTCGACCAACAGAAAGTCATCACTTAAGCGCTCCCTAACTTACAGTCAGGTGAGCTAAAAACAAATAATATTCATCAAGCTAAATAATTATGGATGTTACTGGAACCGGCCGATATCCTAGCAGACGTGCTTCGAGACTCTATATGATTTCAACTGGTTTTGTTGCACGGATCTCTACGTGAATCGATTCTTAGATTTTCGTCGAAATTTCAGCCCTAGCTGAGGCTATATAATTCACCAATATCAATAGAAAGTGCCATTTTATCTCAACAAATGATGTCAAACATTCTTTTACCTAGTGATGAGGTAAAATATAGCCCTGGATGTGTCCCCACCCCCACACCCCTCAGTGTGCCTTTTTCCATAAAAAAACTATATTAATTTATAAATAAATTGATGTTGACACGTATTGAATTTCCCATTGTTAGTTAATCACATTCTGGCTTCTGAAGACATTTCACATTGAGTGTGATGAATATTTTGCTATCTTTGTAAGAAAAAGCCTCCGTTTTCTCAGTTAAGGCACCTCAAGTCATAAAACAGTGAATTTTTCCAACAGAATGACCAGTACCAGATACTGTGGTGTCACATGACACTGTTAAAATTCCTAAAATCATCAAATATTGAGTCTGTAGTGCTGCGCTTGTGCTGCAAATATCCACAAGTGCACTTTCATTTCTTTGGTTTTATCCCCACAGGCACAAATTCTGTCAAAAGGAGTGAAATTGTAGAAAATACATTCCCAAAGTGGACAAATCAGTTACAGTACAGTCGACGTGGACGGGTTGTTGTACACGCGTGGGCAGTGTTGTCCACTCAGGCGTTTACCAGTCAATACAAATCATCATCCGCAAACTTTTAATTCATGAAGCACCTGGTTGTACCTGGTGCTTCATTATTTAAATTGTTGATGATTGTTCCTAAAGTTAGTATTTGGCATAACATATTATTGTATCCGTGGAAACATTGCCCTTCCGTGGAAAGTGAACAGTACGCAGTTGTACCTGGTGCTTCATTATTTAAATTTTTGATGATTATTCCCATAGTTAGTGTTTGGCTTCAAATATTATTGTATCCGTGGAAATATTGCCTATCCGTAGGGGGTAAGATGACGTCGTTTACTAAGGCATACTGTACGTCGATGGTACGCATGTCTTCAACCAATGTAACCCTGCCTGTGCTGCAGTGCCGATTTACGATGTTGGGGAGCTGGCAGCTGCTCGTCGTTGTTCAGTGGTTCTCTCCGGGTACTCCGGCTTCCTCCACCCATAACACTGTCACCGGCACGATATGACCTTGGCTGTTAACATGTCGTTAAACCCTAATAAATAAATAAATAAATAAATAAATAAATAAATAAATAAATAAATAAATAAATAAATAAATAATTGCCCATCCGTGGAAAGTAAACAGTACACAGCAGCTGTACTGTATTTGCATCAAGTATATAATATTCTTTGATGTGTAATATATTTGTGACGGGCTGGGTCGAAAGTACTCAGTACTTGTAGTACTCGAGTACCACTTTTTTGACAAAGTACTCAATACTCACCCCAGCCCAGATTTGTGTATGTGTGTGTGTGTGGGGGGGGGGGGGGGATTGGAGGGTGAAAGATAGCTGCAAATTATTTAAAAGGTAGAGCCAGGCAAATGCAAACTAAAGAAACATTTCATCTGAAGGACAGACCGACAGACATGCAGTAACACATTTTGGAAGCCTACATAAAAGTAGTGACTAACTTACAATAAATAATATAGAGAGAGGAGCCACAGCAATGTTGTCAAACAAAAAACAAGTGGCCCCAGGGGGCCTGAGGGCGTTCACATGACATGGTAGCCTAAATATCAATCCAGGGAATTTATTTAAACAAGATGCATCTGCCCCTCATAAGGAAAGCTTATACAAAATATCCAAAGATTCTGACTGGTGGATCTAAAAAAAAAAGATATTTAAAGAATAGTCCTCATATTGAACATTGACATTGAACAAACATGAATCCGACCCCCTCAGAGATACAATATGTCAAATATGAAAGGATTCTGACTGGTGGTTCAGAAAAAAATAGATTTTTAAAGAAATTTCCTCATACTGCAGTAAGTTAAACTTTAGGCTTCAATAGAGAGACCAAATATTAACCCAGGAACCCGATTCAAACAAACTTCAATCTAACACCCCCACCCCCACTAGAGATTTTATATTCCAAATATGAAAGCATTCAGACTGGTTGATCTGAAGGAGGTTTTGAAAGAAATTTCCTCATATTGCACTGTTGATATTTGGGTACCCATAGGGAGCCCAGATATCAACTCAGGGACTCGATTTGAACAAACTTGAATCTGCCCCCCCCCCCCTCCTCTCCTCTGATGATTCTGTATACCAAGTATTAAAAGATTCTTATATATGGTTCTGGAGAAGATTTTTTTTTTTAATTTTGCAAAACAGTGTATGTGTGCTATCAGAGAAATGTTCCTTTTGGGGACCCCTGTGGGCGTGGCAATTTATTTGAACAAACTGGAATTCATATATGATAAGGAATATGAATATCAAATTTGGTTCAATTCGGCCTAGTTGTTTATGAGGAGAGGTTGATAATGTAAAGTTCATGCCGGATAGATAGATGGATGGTCGACAGACAGAAAGTCATCACATTAGCACCCCCTGACTTACAGTCAGATGAGCTAAAAATAAACAATATTCATCAAGCTTAATAATTATGGCTGTTACTGGAACCGGCTGATGAGAGCCGGTTCCAATTACAACCATATTTGTACAAATTTTATTTCCAGTGTCATAATATTTTAGGTCATGTTAGTGTTGTATTGGTTAATTTGCTGTCTTTGTGTTAGGTAAAAGGTTAAACTGGCTCTGTTCTTTTCACGTGAATCCTAGCAGCCATGCTATGAGAATCTATATGGTTTCACACTGGTTTTGTTGCATGGATCTCTATGTGAATCGATTCTCAGATTCTCGTCGAAATTTTAACCCTGGTTGGGGCTATTTTTTTCACCATTATCAATTGAAAGTGTCATTTTATCTCAACAAATGATGTCAAATATTCTTTTACCTAGTGATGGGGTAAAATATAGCCCTGGATGTGCCCCCACCCCACACACCCCTTAGTATGCCTTTTTCCATACAAAATATATTAATTTATAAATAAATTGATGTTGACACATATCGAATTTCCCTTTGTTATTTAATCACATCCTGGCTTCTGAAGACATTTCAAATTGTGTTTCATGAATATTCTGCAAACTTCTTAAGAAAAAGTCTCAGTTTTTTCAGTTAAGGCACCACAAGTCATTCAACAGTTATATTTTCCAACAGAATGACCAGTATCTGCTACTGTTGTGTCTCATGACACTGTTAAAATTCCTAAAATCATCAAATAGTGATTCTGCAGTGCTGTGCTTCTGCTGCAAATATCCACAAGTGCACTTTCACTACTTTGGTTTTAATCCCCACAGGCACACATTCCGTCAAATGGAGAGAAATTATAGAAAATATGTTCCCAAAGAGGACAAATCAGTTACAGTACAGTCGCCGTGGACGGGTTGTAATACACACGTGGGCAGTTATGTCCACTCATGCGTTTACCAGGCAATAAAAATCATCATCCGCAAACTTTTAATTAATGAAGCACCTGGTTGTACCTGGTGCTTCATTATTTAAATTGTTGATGATTATTCCTATAGTTAGTATTTAGCATAAAATATTATTGTATCCATGGAAACATTGCCCTTCTGTGGAAAGTGAACAGTACGCAGCAGCTGTTCTGTATTTGTTTCAAGTATATAATACTCTTTGATGTTTAATATATTTGTGACGGGCTTAGTCCAAAGTACTCGTAGTACTCGAGTATCACTTTTTTGACGAAATACCCAATACTCGCCCAGCCCTGACTTGTGTATATGTGTGTGTGTGGTGGAGGGGTGGGGGTGAAGGGTGAACGATAGCTGCAAATTATTTAAAATGTACAGCCAGGCAAATGAAAAGCAAAGAAACATTTCATCTGAAGGATAGACAGACAGACATGCAGTAACACATTTTGGAAGCCTACATAAAAGTAGCGACTAACTTGCAATGAAAAATATAGAGAGAAGAGCCAGGGCAATGCTGTCAAACAGAAAACAAGATGCCCCAGAAGGGGGGTGGGGGGGGGGGGGGGGGGGGGGGGGCTGGTGGCGTTCACCTGACATGGTAGCCTAAATATAAACCCAGGGAATTTATTTGAACAAGTCGCATCTGTCCCTCATAAGAAAAGATTACACAAAATATCCAAAGATTCTAACCTGTGGATCTCAAAACAACAAATTTTTTAAAGAATATTCATCATATTTAACTAAGTTTTAATTCAGGCCCCTACAGGGAGCCAAACTATGAACCCAGGGACTAGGCTTGAACAAACTTGAATCTCACTCACCTACCTAAGGATGATGTATACCAATATCAAAAGATTCTGACTACTGGATTTTAAAGATTATTCCTCTTATTGAACTAAGTTATAATTCGGGTCCCACAGGGAGCCCAAATATGAACCCGGAAACTTGGCTTGAACAAACTTGAATCTCACCCCTCTAAGGATGCTAATCCGAAATATCAAAAGATTCTGAAGGGTGGATCGGAAGAAGAAGATTTTTAAAGAATATTCCTCATATCGCACTAATCAAATCATAGAGAGCCCAAATATGGACCCTGGAATTTGATTTCAACAAACATGTGAATGAATCTTCAAAAGATGTTATATGCGAAATATGAAAGCCCTTGGAGCAGTAGTATGGGAGAAGAAGATTCTTCAATGTTTTTCTCATTACTCACAGTGTTAAAAAATGATGACTCAGCACTTGTTCAAAGTACTTGAAAACCACCTGATGATAAAACCGATGGCAATTTTTTTGGACCATTCCTTTCTGGTGTTCCTAAGGAAGCGTCACCCAAAATAAAAATTTCCAGTGCCATGTAGTTTTCAAGATATGGGCGTTTTAATTTTTTTATATTTAGATCCTGCAGTTCCAACAGGGCGACAGGAAATTTTTTTGCATAAATTAGGTACTTATGACCCAATAAGCCGAACATATCAAATTTGCTTCAAATCGGCCTCTCCATTCGGAAAATAGAAATTTTGGTACAATTCGGGCTCCCACAGAGAGCCCAAATATGAACCGAGGGACTTGGCTTTAACAAACTTATATCTCACCTCCCTAAGGGTACTGTATGTCAAATATCAAAACATTCTGACTGGAGGATGTGGGAAGAAAAGTATTTTTGAAGAATATTCCTCATATTGAACTAAGTTATAATTCTGGCTCCCACAGGGAGCCTAAATATGAACTCAGGGACTTGGCTTTAACAAACTTGAATCTCACCCCCCCCCCCCCCCCACAAGGATGCTGCATATGGTGCCAAATATCAAAACATTCCGACTGCTGGATCTGAAAAAGAAGATTTTTAAAGAAAATTTCTCATGTTGAACTAAGTTATAATTCAGTGAGCCCAAGTATGAACCCAGGTACTTGGTGTAAACAAACGTGAATCTCTCCCCCCCCCCCCCTTCCCCCCTCTTAAAGATGCTGCAAACCAAATATCAAAATAGTCCGACTGCTGGATCTGAAGAAAATTTTTAAAGTAAATTCCTCATTTTGAAGTAAGTTACAATTCGGGCTCCCACAGTGAGCCAGGGTTTCACAAATATATATTTTTGCGGGACCCATATATTTTCTGCGGGACCCATTTGAAACATGTGTCTTAATCATATGAATTGTGCTTATTTATCTTCAAATACATAGATTGTTAGATTGTTCAACCACCACATCAAAGGCTATTGCAGTAATCATGTTTATAGAAATTAATTAGAGCTGATACGGTTAACCGATTAATCAACTGACCAATGATAGTGGTATGTCTCGTACGTTTCACCCCACATTTGGGGGACCCTGGTGGGGACCCGAAGTGACGTCATGTCACGTGACCCAGTGGCGCCATGTTGTGTTGTCATGGTAACCAGCGATTGCAGCCATGTTGTGATGTCATCTCCATAGTGATACGTGGTGGTACTGCACATGCGCAGTGCGCATTGTTGTTTCCGTCGTCCATTTTGTATACTGAAGGCCGTCATCTTCGTTTCTATGGTAGCACGTGGTTGCTATGTTACCCATAGGCTTAAATAGGACAGGTGTATGTGCAGAGGGTGTGTTCGATTAAACAGAAGTAATTTTCCGATTCGTAGAATTACCACAAACAACCCGACAACTTGTACTATTTCGAATTCTTTCAGAATTATCTGCTTCTGCAAAATACTCAAGGTGACTGACCTGTATAAATTCCATGTATCCCTCTTCGTCTTTGATTGGAAAAACGATAATCTTCCCCAGTCATTTGATAACTTCTTCAGAGTAGCTAGTATGCCTGTCAGAACCACTAGACAACGTGATCTTCTCCAAATAACTAGAACAAGGATAAAAGCCCTGGACCGTCTACCTACCAACCTGTATCCCAGGATTTGGAATGCGCTAGATAGAGATCTACGTACGATGAACAATAGAAACGTATTTAAAAAGAAGCTGTTGTCCAGGCTTCTAGCACTTTATTCAGACAATGTTGAATGTAGTAATCATTATTGTCCAGATTGCACTATATAAAACATCGTAGCGGCAGTGATCACATCAGCGGTAGTACGACCCGTTCTCACCCCTGGATTGAGAGAGGGTGTGATCTTGCTGATTTGGACACCGTCATAACACGTCTTCCCGCTTTACTTTATCTATATATGAACAAATTAAATGACCAGACGAAATGACATTCTGTCCTCCAAATAGCTATACCCACCTTGTCCGCGTTAAATGACCTCGCCAGGGGGTGTCTTATAGCTTTGGGCCGCTCTCAAGATAAATATAGTATTGAAGCAAATTTTTATATCTCTTTTACTCGAACTGCTCAATTTAGGTTGCTTCATTTGTAGTACACAGCCAGAAGGCCCCAAGCTGAAATACATCCACAAGAAAATACTTTAACTGCCAAGTCTAGCACAACCCTTACATAGTAAATTTTCTATAATCGATGAGATGATTTTTATAAGAACGTCGACAGTCTGGGCCCGTAAACAGTATTGCAAAATATTCCTTAGGGAGATGACTGGAAGACAGCCAATCTGGCTATGTCATCTCCCAGTAGTATACAAAATGTTATATATTAATTGAACTATGTGATTGTAACCATTGTATTTCCTGTATGCTACTGAACGAATAAATATCTATCTATCTATCTATCTATCTGGTCTATTGCATAGCTTATTCCTTTGTCCTGCAGTATACTCCAGTAGAGTAGAAGAGCCTATCAGCTGGAACAGCCTCGCTTATTATTACTATATTTATCTGTTCTGGTCTGTTCTTGTTAGTTCTGATCCTATTCCGAGTTCTCTTGCTGTTTCATTCATCTAGATCACCCAATCAGTTTACTTTACTGGCGCTAACTAACCAATCGGATTGCTTGATTTTCCATAATCTGTATGCAGAGTTATCTCCCTTGTGTATATCATTGCTCGAACGACTCGAAGCCCATCGAGCAAATGAGCCATAGAGCAATCGCTCGTTCGGGTGACTCGCACATACTGTTCTTCGACTCATTTCGGTATTTGAGGGTACCTATGGCCTGGTATTGTATTGTTTTTTGAGGATACCTTTTATAGGATACTTACCCAAGGATGCTATTACTTGTTTGGCCTAGCCTTCTAGGCCACCCCAGGACATACCTATCACAAATTCCCCCTATAAGCCATCGAGCAGTTACTGAAAAGTCATTGCTCGAACGACTCGAAGCCTATCGAGCAAATGAGCAAGTATGTCAGTACTGTACCAGTTTCCAAACTCCGTGACTTTTCTACAGTCATACATACCAATTATTGACCAAATCTATAGATATTTGTTCAGGTTGTCATGCTAATGAGCTGACAACAGGCAAAAATTAGCTAATTGAGGGACATAACTCCACTCAGTACGGCTGAACTGTCGTAATTTTCGAACTCCTTAAAGACATTATTATGAAAATCTCACATACCAAATATTGACCAAATCCTTTGATAAATGTGCAAGTTGCAATGCTAATTAGCTGGAAACAGGAAAACATTAACTAATCAAGGGCTATAACTCTGTTCAGTATGGCCAAACGGTACCAGTTTGCGAACTCATTCAAGACATTGTTAAGAACGTCTCACATACTAAACGTTAACAAAGTCCATTGAAATTTGAAGTTATCATACTACCGAGCTGAAAACAGGAAAAAATCAACAAATTAAAGGCCATAATTCTGCTCAGTATAGCCAAAACATACCATTTTTTAAAACTCATTCATTAAGAAAGTCTCACATACCAAAGTAGAGGATAAGTGTGGGTCCTGGACCAGTTCCCAATCGGGTGGTCCAGAAATTTTGGTGGTCCAGAAAAATTGTGTTATTTTTGGAAAAATCCAACTTTTTCCGGTAAAAAAAATGGATTTTCTCGGCAAATGTTTTTTTTTCCAAAAATAATTCAACTTTTCCTCGAAGACCTCAGACTTTTTGCGGAAAATGTTTCAATTCGAACATTTCTGGAACACTTTTCGACGGAATTGTCAAAGACGTCTAAAAAATTCAGCGGTTTGACAAATTCCCTTTTCACAAATTGAACGCCGAGTCCCTCGCGCAAAAAATTCACTTTTTCGCGGACTCTGCAAGGAAAATTTTGAAAAGACAGTGTCTCAATCGAAAAAAAAACTCAATCCAGGACGCGGATTTCCACGGAAAAGAGACGACTTTTGGATGAGGTGAATTTTTAACTGGTCCAGGTAAACACTAGAGGTTTTCATCGTTCAAGTGTTATAATGATTTTAACATGATGAGAAATGATCTGATTGGGGGAACTCGATTGTAAAAGTGTTTTGCATGTGTGTGTAATTATGTGTCGTGAGACGAATGATGGATAAAATTGTTTTTGTGATTAAAGAAAAAAAATTGTAACAAGTTGTTATTTTATTTTTTTACATATATATATAAGAAGAAAAAACAAAAAACAAATATTTTTTACAATTAATAATTATTATCATTTTAAAAAAACAAAATACAAAATTGAATATTTTCATAAAAAAAAGAATAATCATGAAATCGAGAGCACCTGAAAAAAATCTGCGTTAAAATTGAAGAGGGTCGAAAGATACCCGAAGTTTGGCAGTAAAATTTACAAGTTAGAATCTCACACTCCTATCCATTTGAAAGACGTGGACTGTACTGGGTTGACAGATGAATTCGATATATATGTTCTACCTTTAAAATTGAGCGAGATCGATCTGGATTTCATGTACGAATTCCAAGACGATTTATTAACCATTCTCTCAGACAATGCAGAAGATTTCGATCCACACTGTGTGTCTATGTTCTATGGCAAGAAAATATTTCCCAGCGTTTCTGAAACATTAGTTCACAGATTAAATTTGATCACTGGAAAACAACTGACGTTTGAGACGTGAATGTAGTGTTTCGATGGGTAAACCAAAAGAGAAGTGACTTCAAAATTAATATTCACATCGTGGATGCGACGTTGTGTGAAAATCCATTATAGATAGATTTTTAATTGCAACTCGCGGAAAAAAGCCATTAAGAGGGTGTAAGAAATGTCTGCACGTCTTTCACGCTCGTTTGATCAAGCGTGTTCTGCCTATTTAGACTTCATTTTATTACTTTGAGAAGTGTGGGTGGAATTGTAAAATATATTTTTTCGTCGCTATTAGACAGCATGCAATACATTCATTACCCAAAAAGCAACACGGTTCGAGATGGCGATTCGTTTGGTGAAGTCTTGAGAGCTCTGAAGGAAAACAAGGGACTCGGAACAATAACATGAATAGTGTTCAGTGCGGTGGAGAAATCGTTGATTCCGATTGAACGGGATGTCGCCATTAAAGGATATTTTAAAACTTTCGACGCGATTCCTGGTCTCGCAAATCTCGATCCAGAATCGTTCATGGAACGGGCGAAGCGTGGAGTGTTGGACGTATTTCGAAAACATCTAAATAGGGGTTTAAAAATAAAAATGATCTTGCATTGTCTGATGAAAAGGGTCGACGCGAAAACCGGTGAGAGCGTGGTGCAAGATGCCTATTTTCAATCTAAAATGAAGACTGTGTTCGGAGACGACGAATTATCCGACATTTACAGGGAGCTATGAAAGACAAGATGTTGGAATCTCTGGCTACTTATCAAAACAAGGGATGTGGATGGACGTTCGAGAAGATATTGAATCTCGAGATTCACGTGGACAGACATGATCCCTTGAGAACGTCTTCCTATATAGAATTGCTTCGTTTCCTATATTATAAAAAAGCTTTGGGTAGCGTTAAAAATAAAGGGGATAGCGAGTGTTTCAAATGGGCGATCACATCGGTCTTATATCCCATAGAAGAGCATAGTGATAGAGTTTCCAAATACGCAGAGACTTGTAAAAATCTCTATTGGACGGGAGTGCCTTTCCCGACGCGATTGGAAGACATCAAGTGTTTCGAAAAGTTAAATCTCTCCAGCGCTGTGAACGTCTTGGGATACGACGGAGACGATAAAAAGGAATAGTCTATCCTCTCAGACTGACTTCGCACACAGAGAGAGAAAAGATTGCTAATTTGTTATTAATTTCCGAGGGTGACAATCAACATTATTGCTGGATTAAAAGTGTGAGTAAATTGTTGTCGAAGCAGACTTCTAAACATGAGTGTGAGCGATTTTTTCTGTCTCAACTGCATGAATTCGTTCCATCGTCAAGAATCGTTGACGCATCATCAGGAATATTGCAATGAAAAATCAAGCGTTGCCGTGGAAATGCCTAAACCTAACACTAACATGAAGTTTTACAACTATAAAATAAGATTGGAGACGCCATTCGTAGTCTACGCCGATTTAGAATGCATAACCACGAAAATAAATTCTTGCCAGTCTGACGAGCGAATGAGTTATGTCGAAAATATCAGAAGCACGTACTTTTGGGCTATTGTTTTTATGTGCAATGTTCTTTCGGTGATTCTAAATCGTCAGGTCCATTCATCTACAGTAAACGTTCGGATGATGGCGACGTGGATAAAAAAAATCGTGGAATCGTTAGAATCGAAAATTCAAGAATTATACGATAAAAATAAAAAACCCGAAAAGATAATCATCACGTCAGGGCAAGAGTGAGAATTCGCGGAAGCCACCGAATGTCACATCTGTAGACAACCAACCGATAATAATTGTGAAAATAATAAAAAAAAAGTTAAAGATCACGATCACTACACGGGTCTGTTTCGTGTCGCTGCTCACAACAAAGGTAATTTCAGAATTCGAGATGCTGAATTCTATCCGGTGATAATGCACAATCTCTCGGGCTACGACAGTCACCTGTTCGTGAAAAATATTGGTGTTAGCAAGGGAGAGTTGAGCTGCATCGCGAAAAGCAACGAAAAATACATTTCATTCACTAAATGGATGGTCGTCGGTAAAAAGGAGAAGAATAAAAAGAAGAAGGAGAATAAAAAGAAGAAGAAGACTGGATCAAGTGAGGAAATAGAGAGTGTGTCATCCGTAAAGAGAATAGAAAGAAGAATGAGAATAAAAAGAAGGAGGATGGATCGAGTGAGGAAAAAGAGATTCCCATCCATAAAAAGATACGTTTCATCGACAGTTATAAATTCATGTCGGCCAGTTGAAAAAATTAGTCGACGGTTTGAGTAGGGAGAAATTTAAAATCACGAGTAAACATTTTAAAGATCGACGAGAATTGGTGGACGACATGCTGAGAAAAGGCATCTACCCTAATGATAACATGAGTGATATCGAGAGATTCGACGACGTCGCGCTACCTTCTAAAGAACATTTTTATTTGAAATTATACCAGTCTCACATTTCCGACGACGATTACGAACACGCGCAAAAAGCTTGGAGATTATTTGACATGAAATCCATGAGAGAATATCGCGACCTCTAATTGAAAACCGACGTGCTTCTCTTGGCCGATGTGTTCGAAAATTTTCGATCAGTGTGTCGTCGACATTATGAACTAGATCCGGCTTGGTATTACACGGGACTCTCACTTGCCTTAGATGCTCTCTTGAAGATGACCGAGGTTCGATTGGAATTATTAACGGACGTTGACATGTTGCTCATGTTCGAAAAGGCTGTGAGGGGTGGTGTCTCTGTGATTTCCACCAGATATGCTAAAGCTAATAATTCTCACATGGGAAAAGACTTCGATTTGAAAGAACCAAGTAAATACATACAGTATTGGGATGCTAATAATTTGTATGGTTGGGCCATGAGTCATCCTTTACCGATCGGAAATTTCAAATGGGTCGAAATGTCGGAAGAAAAACAAAATTGGAGACACTGTCCTTGTATTTTAGAAGTCGATTTGGACTATCCAGAAACGTTACATGATTCACACAACGGTTATCCGCTGGCTCCCGAACGAATGGAAGTGAACGGCGTCGAAAAACTCGTTCCTAATTTAAATCATAAACGTAAGTATGTGGTCTGTTGTGAAAATCTGAAACGTTACATCGATCGCGGAATGAGATTGATCGACGTGCATTGAATCATTTGATTCGACGAGGAGCCTTGGATGAAAAAATACATCGATCTCAATACGAATTTATGAATGCAGGCCGAGAGCGACTTCGAAAAAGATTTCTTCAAACTGATGAACATGTGTATGGGAAATCTTTGGAAAACATTAGGAAAAGAACCGACGTTCGCTGCCTTGCCGAGAAAAAAAGATGATGATTTGGAATGTGGAATTTTAAATCTGGACGACATCGGAGGTGATGGCACGCATTGGGTCACGTGGTTTTCGAATCGGAATAACAAAAATTATTATTTTGAAAGCTACGGAATCTCACCGCTGATAGAAATAAGAAACTATTATCATCAGTCATTTACAATACCGAACGAGTGCAAGTGCCGGATCGAGTGTTTTGTGGTCACCTGTGTCTCCACATTCTCAAGAGATGGTTAGAAGATCATTTTCGGGATATTCTCGACGATTTTCATTAAAGGAGGAAGAGAAAGAATGAAAAAAATTGACATAGATATATATATATAAATAAAGAATAAAAAAAAATAAAAAAATAAAGTTATAATTAAAATAAAAACAAAATAATATTAAATAATAATAAGAAAACAAAAACAAAACATGCCAGTCAATAAATTTGGTCGCGCTCTCGATAATGAAGGTTCCTCTAGAAAGAAAAGAAGAACAGTTGAAGTTGTTAGAAGTGGTGGTGACATTGCCAACTTAGACGAACAATACGTCCGGAGATACGAACCTCGACAAAAACCTTTAAACTTAGACAATAAGAAAATCTACAATCTTCCCGAACCGATTGATCTGTCGGATGCCGCAACAAAAAAATATGTCGATAGAGGAGACGAAAATATGTCGACAGATGTCGCCACTAAAAGATATGCGGACGACGCTCATGGAAGATTCGGTAAATCTAAGAGATCGCTACGTTCCTAAAGTGAAGCAGTCTGAATTGAACGGGAATTCTAACAAGATAATCAACGTACCCAATCCCACGAATCCCAACGATGCAGCAACCAAACAATACATAGACTTGGAACTGAGAAAGAATAATGTTGATGAGTTAGTAATAAAATCGGATCTGGATGAGGGATACAACAAGATATTGAATCTGTCTCAGATCGACTATGATGACGAAGACTCGACGGTTGTCAACAAAGATTACGTTGATTCTGCCCTACTGGATTATCAATCCTATCTGGAATCTAAAGTCGACGAATTGTATATGAACAAAAAATCCGGAGGAACCATGGAGGCCACCATCGACGTGGCTTGTCACAATCTATTCTGTCTCGACAATGTATCGGAATTCGCTTCCAGCGCGGTCAGCAGACAGTACTTGGACGAAAATACGGTCTGGAGAAAGGATGATATCATGGAAGGCAAATTGGACATGGAGGGACACGCACTCACGAATCTGCCGGATCCCACCCACATGTCGGATGCCTGCTCTCTGATGTCCGTCGTGGAAAGGATAAAATGCACAAGACAATTGATCACCATCTGGGCCGAGGAGAGCGGTGCGTTAGAAGCGGAAAAGGCCGAATGGTCCTTCGGAAATGGACGTAATGGACAGCTGCATGGTATGATAGGAGATCCCATGCCGGTGGGAGGCGATATCATTCGAATGAGTCTGACTTCTAGGGACTTGAGCAATAGGGCAGTCGTCAAACTCGTGATGAAGTGTGTGGAAAGCGACATGAGGTACAGAGTCGAAAAGATGAAGGAACAACACTCGAACACCAACGTCTTCAGTACGCCTCTCACAGTGCAGATGGGGGACAGGATCAATTTCAAGACGAAAACCAATAAGACCGAGGCTGCCACTCCAGTGGTCTCGCAGTTGATCGAACTCGATCCTCTGAACAAACAGTGAAAAACAAACAAAAAATTGAAATAATTACTTTTTTGTGATGTAGAGAGGACAACTCCAATTATATATTTTTATTATTTTTTTTTTGTATTTTATTCAATAAACATTTAATTTTCCACCCATCTGTAATTGCAATTTATACATTTAGCGAATACCGTGGTAGGTTCGTCACTCAATCTAGTTTATTGAGATTGAATCGATATCTGACGATTTTTACATTTTTTACAGATTAAAATCGTATGTTTGGTATTTTTAATTTTTTTTTTAATTATTATTTTCTTCGAACGATGGACATTTTGTGTCCGTCCTATTCGAATTCTAACCCTCTATCCGACAGGACTAGAGCGAAAGCTTCAGTTCTCCTCGACACCTTCCTGTTGATTTGCATCTTGATCTGAATGTCTAAGACGCTACTCTGTTTACTGACGTCCAATACGAACAGGGGATACATCGATTTGTATTCGGTGGGACTGATGTTAGGATTACCCATCAATTTGTCCAGTCGATGTTATTTCTTTCTGAAATCTGCGGCATCGCCGTATAGTCTGCAGACATCGTTCTTATCGAAAGAGGTGTTCTAATCGATGGCCGGATATCTCGTGGCGTTTAGAAATACCTGCATGTTTCTCAAGTGACAATGATCGAACAGGGAAGGATTGTTCTCTTGAGACCCATCCCTATCAGTTTGAAATGCCACGATGATAAATCACGGTCTTTCCGAAGCAGATTTCACAGTCAATCTCCAATCGAAGTGATTACTAGACGGTGGAATACTAGCCGTGTCACACTGTTTCATTCTAAATCCCACCAGTAATTTACTCTTCGATTCTATGATCTTGTAGAGACGTACTTTCTCCACAACCGAAGTCCACACATGTGCAATGAACCAAGATATCTTGTTCAGATATATCTTACCGACATCGGTCACGGCGGATTTCATAATGGCTTCATCGTTTCCTTTTCGACTCAACGTCAGATTGTGTTTGAATCCATAGAGAATCTTATCATAATCTTCCGCGAATCCGAATATGTGTTTCAGAGGTATCCTGAACGAAAACGTTTCTTTGGGTCTGGACGTCTTGACGATGTAGTCGAATCTCAGAGCGGCACTAGTATTGGATGCACTCATGTTGGCAACGGTGTCTTTCACCCATAATTGATTGAGTCCTTTAGATTTCGAAAAATCGTCCAAATACGTCAAGAGTCCGTACATCGTGGTGGCTTGTCCAGGATCAAACACGTATTCTATCTCTTGTCCCGAGAGCATGTATTTTATATTACTGAACAGATGCATCATGCCATTATTGGCTAGAGTGACTATGTCACCGTCGGCATAATCGCTTCCGCCTTCCTTGGTGAGACGTCCCTGTATCACTACGTAACTTTTGCTGGGATGAACGAACAGATCTTGAGTTTCGACATTGATTTTTATTTCACTGGCATTGTTCAGACTGGTTCCAGTCACGGGTTCGTACTCGTGAACTTCGTATTATTGAATGCCTTCGTCTCTCAATATACCTTCGGTTATAAAAATACGAATGTCTGTATCTATATTTCTCTCTCTTTCTCTATCTTTGTTCCTGGTGAACTCCTCCATTTTTCGACCGATCGATCTAAAATTTTCTATACGGGGGTAATTCGTCCCTGCGAGTAACATGGGAGGGTGCCCTGCCTGTGCAGGGTGACCTTGATCTTGAAATTGATGACCTTGACCTTTTATTTCGAAAATGGCTGGGCCGATCGGGCTAAAATTTCATTTGTGCGGGTATATTGACCCACCGACTATTTTGACTTTATCGGAGTGCGCGTGCGGGGTGACCTTGACCTTGAAATTGGTGACCTTGACCTTCTATTTCGAAAACGGCTGAGCCGATCATATCTGAGGGTATATTGATATAACCATCTTCTCCCCTGCAACAACGGAGAATCTAATATATTTGCCATGTTTCTTTTTGTCTGTTAATTCACTTTTCATTATTATTAATTGTTCTTTTTTAATTATTAATTTTATTTTATTTTTTTTTCTTTTACAATATATGTGTAAAAAAAAAAGTGAAGGGTTGGTTCTTCAAAATGCCGTCTTCTGCAATTCTTGTTCATAAAATTTTCCAATGATTTCTATGCTGTGTCATCTTGATCATCCTCTAACGCTTCTATTTTGTAAGTGACTGGATCCATGTAAAATATCCTAACGATCTTAAAGATTTCCTTAGGCCATCGAGGAGTGTAACCTTTCTCGAAGAGTGACTTATAAGAAGTGATTCTCACTCTATCGGCGACTGCAATATTCGGTGGTTTGGACTTCTTCTTGATCTTAATCCTTTCGGGATAGAGATTCGCGAAGACGCATTTTTCGTTTCGAGGATCACTAGCTTGTGCAGGCATCATCTTGATCGATCTGTGTCGCGTGTTGTTGTATTCTTTGAACAGTTCGCCTTGGACGTTGATATATTTCTTGGTCTTATTGACCGTGAAATACTTGCACTTTTTTTCCTTCATGGTTCTATTCCAACATTTGATCACATTAGCTTTCCCTTCGTTTTCGACGGAATACAGGTCGACCAATGGATGAACGTGACTGTTGTCAAATTCCTTTCCCTTGTCCCCCACAATTTATCCGGTTTTTGAGAAGACGATGCGAATATGCTCTTCAGAGCTTCGGCCACACAGGATCCCGCTTTAATCTTCAGTGGTCTCATCCATCCATATTTCGAAAACACGTCGATGACCATCAGTATGTATTTAATGTCCTTGTCCCATTTCCAATGTGATTTCATGTTCACGAGACAGGCCGACCAGATCTGATCCAAACCCTTCACGAACACCCTTCTCCTTCTAAATTTATGCGTGACGAGCTTGTATAGTTCGTTCGCCAATGCATTTGTTAATAATACGTTCTGGACATTTTTTTTATGTCCCCATCCGAATCGACGTTTGGTACCGACCAGCAAACGTTCGAGTCTCTCTCTCCTAGTGGGATTCGATATATCTTTCAACATCGTCAACATGCCTTTATCGCAGATTTGATTATGAGTCTCGATGTTGGGATGTTTAGCTTAGCGTAGATGGTGAGTGTAGGCAGACGAATCCACCCTATTGATGGATTTGCTCCAAGATTTGGATGTCAGATCTCGATTCAATCTCTTATTTAATTTTGTGCTGGGTCCCGTGAATTGATGTCCTTACAGATACATTTTAACGGGTAGATTATTAATCAATTTATTCGTTAGACCGGCACCTAATTTGATGAATTGTGTCTTGATCGAACTGCACACTTTACACGTTCCGCAAAGCATGGGACTTTTATTTTTTGTCAGTACTTTTTTAAGGTTAACCATATCGGTAACTCTCTTGCATTTGACGCAATACATTTGTTTTGGTTTTTTTTGTTTTTTTTTTGTATATATTTTAATTATTAATTTTTTTTTAATTTATATATATAATTTTTTTTTTATATATATATATATACATTTTTTTCAATCGATTGCTTCAGGAATCTTTTTGGGATCCAACAATTTACGAAACGATTGTCTCGCGTCTTTTCTACCTTTTTCCATGAGAGAATCCTTCAGTTGTTCCTTGATGATCTGATGACTCTTGACTCTTATCTTCGCTTTCATGACTTCATATTTTTGTTTTTCATTCAATATGTCCATATATTCACCGTCCAAAATCCTACCGTCTTTCAAACCATGGAGATCCTATCCGACACGGTATCGATCTTTGCATCGGCTAAACTGCTAATGTTTTCATGTTTCTTGGCCTTCACAGATAATTTCTTAGCGAGAAATGTTCCGATCGTACTGGCAAATCCGGCAGTCGAAGCCAATCCTTCTACAGCCAACACGATTAGAAGAACAACGATGGCAGTTAACAGTAGACTTATTCCGACAACGTTCAAACCCATAGAGACCACAATGAGAGTCAAATCCACACCACTCACGAATTTCTCTAATCTCGAATATTTCTTATTGAGCAAACGAGAATCTCTCTCTCGCATCAGATACGATTGAATTCTATTGATTTGATACTTCTACCCCACGTCGTCACTACTTTCTGGTGGTAGAAGAGGTGCCGTGGGCTCCACGCTGGACTTCTCTAATGATGGATAGATGTCTTTACTTCAAAGTTCCATTTTCATTTTATTTTATTTATTTATTTATATCTATTATTATTTATTTTATGTATTTTTTTATTTTCACCCCTTATTATTTAACGAAATCATTTTTAGTGGTTCTTCCCTTCAACAAGGAATTCATAAAAACATGATTCCGGTCGAAACATTTTTTTAGTGGTGGTAGTCTCCCCTTTTCCAACAAATATTCCAAAACGCGTCCCCTGTCTTCGGTGGTGAGATCTCAATGCGCTAACTTCAACTCTTCCGATTTTGTAGGCTCGGGTTCTCCAATGCAAGACACGAATTGCCTCCAACATTCGATCACTTCATCATGTCATACACATTCCAATATGGGTATGAAATACGTGGTGATGATGTCTTCTTATTTCATCGTGAGACACGAATGATTAATGTGGTTAAGTTCTCTCTCCTCCCGACAGCCGAGGCATCTTTTGTTCAATATGTGAGGAACTTGTTCATTCTCACAGATCACGTAAGCTCTATACAGCGCCCTTTGAAGAAACCAAGCTCTCGATTCCATGGAATCATTCGTTTTACTCATAATTATATATACAAAAAAGTTTTTTTAAGTCCTAAAAAAAATAATTTTTTTATAATTTTTTTATATTCTCATTAATTTTTTCTATTATTTATTTTTCTTTCTTTATATATAGTACACATTCTATTCATCTCATCATCAACCAAATGAACGAATTCTTTTCGTTTATTACAATTGTGCATATTTTTATTATATTTTTTTGAAAAAAGGATTTTATGCTTTTTGTATTCCGATAAAACCATCATTTTTTCATCGTCGTCGTTAGAAAGATACGGGAAATAATGAACAATGATTTCTATCCTTTTAGCAAATTCCATCCACGATCTATTTGATGCGAACGAGTGTAATCTGTGAATAAATTTGACACACTGGCGAATGGATTTTTTTTTAATATTTTCATCACCACCACCATAATCGAATACATTAACTACGTTTTTCACGCAAATAAACATGTAATAAATTTCCTCATAATTGTAATGTTTTACAAGTTCAAATTTGTATTTTAAACAATCTAGCACATCTATAATCATGTGATAATCTTGGTAAGACACATTTTTTTTTTGTTCGAAGACTTCATCATTTCTATATTTTCAAAACAGCTTCGATTTTGGGATGTGAATAACAATATTAACGAAAACAATGTTATGCACCTGTTTAAACATGCATCGTATACGATTTGTTTTGATTGAATTCTTTCTAATGCATACTCGTGTAAATGTTTAGAAAAAGCTAAAAACTTTTCATAAAACGAATGTTGTTTTGATAACAACAAAAATGTTTTTGTTAACACGTCTTTTAAAAGATGTTTTTTTCTCTCTCCTTTTGTTTCATTTTTTTTATTTCTTATATAAATAAAAAAAAATAAAATTTTTTTTTTTTTTTTTTTTTTAAAGATATTTGTAATTTTTTTTTATTGTTATTTTTTTTATAATAACATACCCAAAATGGGTATATTCTTAAACTGCGAATTCTGACCGAACAACAAACCTTCCCCAATCGGTTCCACATTCTCTCCGGTCTTCAGATAGAGACTGTCTCCGTGGAAAGCATTGCCACCTTTTCTTGCAGGTCCTAGATACAATCATTTACCATTCATGTCTACCCGACACACAGCTCCTCCCTTCTTCAAAAACAGTCTGGTTCCCCTCTTCTTGAAAAATAATCCTCTACCCATTAATTTGTCGACTCCCGAACTAGCGAGTCCCGAGAGAGCTTCCATGCCCAGAGCTGGCAACACCATCTTCGTGAGAATGGGTACTGCTTTTGCGGCGAGTCCCGCCAGTAGCGGTAAGAAACCACCTTTCATTCTGAGATTGTGTCTCAATTGAGCGGGACTCATTCTCACCGTCATTCCCGTTCGATTATGGATCACTTTCTCCATCCTTTTGATTTGAGTTTTATTCCAGGCAATCTGATCGCTACCACCACTCACCAGATCTTTGTAACCGAATTTAAATCTAAAGGCTTTGCATTTATGAGTCAATGCTCTGTGAAGTTTAGCTTTCTGTCCATCAGATATGTTCAAGTTTTTAATGATGTATTGAGTCATATTTGAGATTTTTTGATTTGATTATATATATATTTTTTTTTTAAATTATAAATATATAAGTTTTTTTATTATTATAAATATTATAAGTTTTACATTTTTTATTTTTATTTCTTATATAATATATAAAAAAATTAAAAAAACAAAAACATTTTTTTTTATTTTCTTTATTTTCTTTTTTTTTTAAATTATATTTATTATTATTTCATATCTCTCTGATGTAAAATCATGTAGACACTCTCACTCCGCGAAAATCTAACAGATCACCATTCTGATCCGTCAATGTGGTTTCGATGCTACACAACGTGTCCAGGATCACGGGTAGATAGATGAGATTTTGAGGTTGCCTGTAACACAGCAAAACGTCTGGAAAGAACGAGTAGATCATAGGCTGAGCGCTACCTTCGACGTAACTTCCCGAGATCACATTAACATTCATGACAATGCTATTCACCGCGAGAATGTCGACCATGTTTTCAGATGCGGCGTGACCTAGATACATCTTTCAATCGAATCCCAACATCTCAACAATCGAATCTTCCACACTAAAATCCACTCGAAAATTATTTCCCAAGTCTAATATTGTATGTAGAGTACTCATATTGGGAGCGAGTCTCATCACATTGTTTCTTCTGTGACAGTCGGTTTTCAGTCTCCTCTGGATATGATGGTTCAGATCGTCTATGTCATAACTCCCTTTGGGAATTTGAATCTCGAACCAAACCACTCCGTTGGAATACTTGAATGCGTTATTCTTTTCGGTGACATTGGGAAACGAATTGTAAGTCTCGAGATTAACCAACGCCATCTCGTATCTCTTTTCCTTCACTTCTATGGAAGGTTCAAATTTCATCGTGAATCGAGTCGTGTTGTGACCCACTATGATTTGAAAGGACTGTTTCACAGCCGTATTCTCAACTATCTGTTCTAATAGGTGATGTTCTGACATTTTCTTTTTATTTATTATTTATTAATTATATATTTTTTTTTTATATTTTATCAATATTTTTTTTTTCTATTATTATCGGGAATATAAAATAAAAAAAATCGTCGAATCCACTTCGATATTTTTTGTTGTTGAATTGTGAAGTCCTTTGTCCCACACCTTCTTACAGAATCTCCTGAATTCTTCACTGCTCATGTCGTTAGCCACGCGATCTCCGTAGATGTGATTGAGATTCTTGAGATCCTGCCAAAAGAGACACAGAAAATTAGCATTCTCCCTTATCGTCAGTCTGGGCAGTCGAAAATAATTCTGAGACAGATAGAAACAATCCACGTTGCTGTGACGTCCTCGAACGAAATACGATTCGCATTGATTCTGTCTCTCCAACAGCAGATTGTCGAAGATCATGAGATTCTTATTCTCTGGTTTCCACTGTCTGGGATCGGGAATGTCATCTGCATTCTCGTAACACAGACATTCCACGTTTGAACACTCGACGTTTCTCCAAGTCAATTCTCTCGCCGCACCTTCCAATATATTCGAAGTCTCATGTCCTTTGAATTCATCTCGATTGTCGAAGATTCTCGACATGACGTCCTTGGGTAATTTACGTATCATGCACTCTCGAAGCAATCTGTATTCTGGCTGAAAGGGACTCTTGCCGAAAACGAATAATCTGTCATAATCCAACCAACCAGGTCACAACAATAGATTCATCAAGAGATTGGTCTTTCCGCAATTCAATTTTCCCACTATCAGACTTCTTATGCTCTTGGAAAAGAACTCGTCATTCGACCTCTTGGTCATCATGTCTTTCCAAGACATGTCTTTGATATCCATTTTTTTCTCTAGGTTTTTTTTTTTTTACTATGTTTTGAATTGGTTTTTTTCTATTTCTTTTTTTATTTTTAATTTTTATTTTTTTATATATAAATAAAAAAGTTTTTTTTTATTTATAAATCACTTTCAGTCCCGATCCTTTCATCTTTTTAGCTGAGTCCTGTATTGGTACGCCATCATCATAGAAGTATTTCCAACTTTTTGTTTCGATTCTCGATCGTTTGGAAGGTTGTGGAGTTACCAATTTATTAATCAACGCATCGGCACCTCTCTTGCCGACTTCTGAAGCTATTCTACCCCTCGCTTTGGTCACAACTTTCTTACTCGCGTCCATTTTCTTTCCGATTTTGAGAGTGGTCGACGCGATCTGTTTTGCGGCATCGCCGTTGAATTTACGAGTTAAAAATTGCATCATCGAATCCACGATGCCCAATCCGCCATAGACTTAAGATCTAGCATGTCCCCTGTTATTTATAACTAACATTTTTTTTTTAAGAATTCTTTTTTTTTTTATTATTTTTGGGGAATATATATATTTTTTTTATTTACTTAATATTTTTTTTTCTCTCTTCTCTTACTATTCTATTACTTCAAACAATTCATCAACTTTTGATAATCCTTCTTATTCAAGACCTTCTGCCTCAACAATTCGTCGCACATGCTCATTATCTCGTTATTCATTCTGGTGTTACCGGCCTCTCTGCTAGCCATCAACAACATCAATCTCTCCAACAAGGCACGGGGATCGTGCAGAAGAAATATCGTGTCGATTGTCATTCCCTTTCCAGTCGTCGATTTCTCAAAATACTCGTTTGCCTAACATGTGGGTTCCACCACGTGCTTCCACTTGCATCCTCTCCTATCCTTCGGGCTCGTCTCTCTGGGATCGTTGTTCTTCTTCATGCCGTGAGTCTGAACCAGAATGTCTCCGTAATTATTCAAATCCTCTTGGGTGTAATCGCCGGATCTCTTTTGAGAAAGCAGAGTATCCAATCCGACGGTCAATTCGTACCTGTTCAGACCGACAGTCAAATAGTCGTCTTCATCAAGCTATACCTCCGTGTCACCCACAACATCTTTTTTTGTCTTCTTTACGAAGTCCGTAAATCATATCTTTTTTGCTACCATCGTCAGGTCTGATGTTAACGACGCTTCGAGGGTCGTTATCAATGCTACTTGCATTGGTCTCAATCCTCTCCGGGGTGAATACGGACAAACTTCTTGGCATAAAACTACCGACTCTACTCGGGTCGGTCTCGATTCTCTCTGGATTGTAACCAGGCGGAGTTCTCGGCGCAAAACTACAGGGGATCGAACCCTTCCTCAGAGAACCTTCTTTTATGGGTCTCATTTCCTCGACGATCTCTTTCCTGGCTCGTTCCTGCACCTCGGAGACGGTTCTGAACAACTTGGTCGCCTGTCGTCTCAGTCCCATCTCTCCCAATCGCCTGGCCCTGTCATGCGCCTGAATGTACTCCTTGCTCCGTATTAATTCGCGAACCTGCTAGTGCCTTCGCTTCGAATCTCCAATGTGTAGAAACACTGTTTTTATTTATTTATTTATTATTTTTTCTTTCTTTAATGGAAAAAAACAGTTATTTTTTTGTATTCTTATTTTTTAGAATGTTGTTTTATATATATGTATATTTTTTTTTACTTTTTTTAAACAATTTTTTAAACAATTTTTTATTATTATTCATCTTTTAACTTATAATATATATATACCCACACATTTTTCAATTGCGATCCCCCAATCAGATCGTTTCCCATCGAGTTAAAACCATTATAACACTCGAACGATGAAAAACTCTAGTGTGCTTTCTGGACCAGTTAAAAATTCACCTCATCCAAAAGTCGTCTCTTTTCCGCGGAAATCCGCGTTCTGGATCGAGGTTTTTTTTCGACCGAAACACAGTCTTTTCGAAATTTTCCTCGTGGGAAAAATTCAGCCCGATCGCCGAGTCCGCGAAAAAGTGAATTTTTGCGCGAGGGACTCAGCGTTCAATTTGTGAAAAGTGAATTTGTCAAACCGGTGTATTTTCCAGATGTCTTTGACAATTCGAAAAGTCCGAGGGTTTCGAGGAAAAGTTGAATTATTTTGGGGAAAAAAAACAACATTTTCCGAGAAATTCCATTTTTTTACCGGAAAAATTTGGATTTTTCCAAAAATGACACAATTTGTCTGGACCACCCGATTGGGAAGTGGTCCAGGACCCGCACTTATCCTCTACTTACCAATACTGAATCAAATCTACTGCTATTTTTTTCAAGTTATTGTGCAAACAATCTGAAAAGAGGCCAAAATTAACGAATTAAGGGTCATAACTCCGTATTGTGATATTTTTTGGATATTTGTAGCATTATGAAATTGATTTCTATTAAAAAATGGGGAGTATCAAGAGTATCACATGACAAAAACTATTTGTAAAGGACTCCCCCTTTCAAGGACAATGGGACAATGGGACAGCGTTGGGACTCACCACCATACAGCCTTGAGGCTGCATTTTGAGTTCCTGTGTTTGTTGTTCTTATTTTATTATTATCAGTTAAGGTACAAATATGGTACCGATAGCACACCTTCAGGAACCGCTGATGTCTGATGTCGACTGTGTATGAGTGTTTGGAGCTCTGTCAAACAAAATATAATAGAATAAATGCTAAGTTTATCTCTAGAATAGAGGAAAGTGACACAATCCCTGTAAATTGAATACTCCTGTCAATTGAATAATTTTCATTGGCAAAGTGGCTCTTCAATTAACAGTGTTCCACTGTGCAGCAAAAACAATTATCACAAACTAATAATGAAACTATGTACTTGAGAAATTTTTAAGTGGTCATTCTATAACATGCTTTAGCTGGTACTATACAGTTTTGGAGGTTAAAATGCCATTGTTATTGATCGAAGGTCTAAAAAACACAAAGAATATACTATGTCTGTGTTCCAATAATCTGTAACAATTAATTGATAGTTCTGGGGTGTGGTATCTCAGTTAGTAGAGGTGCAAGCTGCAATACTAGAGGTTCCCATCTGCGGCAACTATGTTGTGTCTTTGACCAAGTCACTTCACCCCCATTGCCCACATAGGGTCATGGTGGCGTGTTGTACCAAGGCATACTGCACGTCAATGCTGCCATTTTCTTCAACCAATGTTAACCCTGCATGTGTGGAGTACGTATGTTGGGGAGCCGACAGTTGCTCGCCATAGTTCGACATTTGCTCGGTGGTTCTCTCCAGGTACTCCGCCTTCCTCCACCCATAAAACTGTCGTGGTCATGATCAGCCATTATGCAGAAACATGTGATCTAAAACACCAATAAATAAATATTGACAGTTCTTGTCTTCCTGTTTGTTTTTAATAAATTGTACCTTAACAATTACATGGAGTTTGTCAACGACTGAATACACCCAAAGCATACTCTGCAATTTGACCCAAACCAGCTGCTACATTTTGGCATGAACCAACTGTTAATGGACCCAAACTGTCCTACATTGGAAATATACAAAACCTTAACATTTTTTTTATAATCTTGCACAATAGTAGTTACCAAAACATCTTGGATAAGTTTTGGATCAACTTCTAACATTTTTTTCACTTTGTAGTGTTTTTTTGTCATTCCCATGTAGAAGTTATTTTCTTGATTGATGATTGAGTAAACATAAATTGAGTATAATTAAATAGATGTCAAATTATCAATCATTTTTTGCTGCTCAGTGTTTATCATTTTCATTATTACCCATTATGGTAATTAGGGACCTTGTGCATTGGAACAAGACCCTTATTGTAATTAACTGATAATAAATTGTATGCATGATCATAAATTTATATTATTTTGATACCGGGTGTTAAAAAATATTAATATTTGTGAAAGCACTCACCCATTTACAACTAGTCCCTTATCATAGTAAACCAACAACTTCAAAATGTGTGCTTACATCCAGTAGCTAACATTGGGATAGTATAATGTGCTTTTTCAGAAACTTGATCAAGTATGGATGTCAAACAACAATTTTCATTGCAGGTAATAAAATAATATTTTCAAACATCACCCCTGTGTGTTTTCAGTTATGAACAAAACAGGGTATTTTTTGTTTCTAAAAATTTGATTAGCAATGTCCATCTTGGTTTCAGAAAATGATGATAAATAGTTAACATAAGGCCAATATGAAAGAAAAATGGTCAGCATTTGGACATTTTTGTATAGTATTTTGCAATGCGAATCCCGTCATCGAATAACCTGTTATTATAAACATAAAATTATATGCTTCTTCATGAAAATTATTTTGTTACTACCTGTTAAAAATTCCTTCCACGAGATTATAAAAAATATTTGTAAAAATAATAACATATGATACACAATTATTTCAATTTTTTAATGTCACTTCTTAGACCGTGATAATTTTTATTTCAGCATTGTTAAGTTTTCCCCAAATTGTTTTTTAATATTTGTTTATTTAAAACAAATAAACTGAAGTTGAAAATTAAAAAATAAATTACCAATTTGTTTTCTGTAACGTCTGTTACCTCTTTACTATTTTATCAATACGAATTGGGCTCAGTAGTTAGAGGTGCAGGCTGCAAGCCAAAAGGTCCTTGAATGAATCCCACACGCGGTAACTACTTTGTTTCCTTGGGCAAGACACTTCATTCCCATTACCCATGTAGTGGCATTGTGTACCAAGGCATACTGCATGTCAATCGTATACTTGTCTTCAACCAATGCTAACCCAGCTTGTGTGCTGTTTGTACGTTAGTTGTTTGTCATCGCTCGGTGTTTCTCTCTGGCTTCCTGCACCTGTAAAACTGTCCAACTTGAGGTGACCCTGGCTGTCGAAGTGTCATTAAACCCCAATAAATAAATCAATACGAATCATGCACTCCTATTCTGGGGGACGGTTTGGGGCAAATTTCCAGAGGATGGTTTGGGTTAGATTAGTATCCAGTTTGGGTTAAATTGTTGGAGGACAGTTTGGATGCAATTCTCTCGAATTCCAGTCAGTTTGGCCCCAAGTCATATCCGCCCTCGTCATTTCGGCTTCAAGTCAATTCAGCCCCAAGGTACCAAGTCATTTCGGTCTCTATAAATAGTTTTAAATATCTTTTGAATGTTAACGTTTTTCTATTTAATTGTTTTTCAACATTTATACCTCAAATGGATATTTAGGTATACATATGATATATGGTATTCCTTCATGCCTAGTAGATTTTCTTTCATGATAAAAAAATGAATGAAAAGTTTCAGCACGCCGAAGGTGCACATGGACGATGTGGGATTTGAAATCCCTTGCGACCTGAATAATTTTATTTGCTTATTAATCCACGAGAGTCGGAAGCGAGGGTCAGTAACGTTATTTGGATTGAGTGTGCGCATTGCAAGTGGGGTACTAGGGGCAGACCCCCACGGACCTCGAACGGGAAAGTGACTAGGAATTGCGCATAACTACAAGAATTCTGCTCTGTGTTTCAGAAAACGTGGACATATTTATGATAATATCGAAATCGCAGTTTGGTGGTTGTTTTAGAAAAAAGAAAAGAAAAAGAAACCCTGTGAACCTCGAACTGGAAGGTGACTAGGAGCTGTGTGCATAACAACATGAATGAATGAGATGACTGCTTATACTTTGCGACATTTCAAAGTAAACATATTTCTCTTACTTATATAGCTAGCACCTTAAATGTATGTAAAATTGAACACATGGATAATTTTTAAAGGCATGCAAAACTTTTCTGTACACTGTGTAAATACAAATTACTTAATAAAGGTAATTACCCATTATTTCTAAACATAAGCCATGCGCTGATCTTCATAGATCTCGACACTCAAAATGGTGCCGAAATGACCAGGGGGCCGAAGTGACTTCGGCCGAAGTGACTAGGGCCGAAACGCCTTTCAGGCCGAAGTGACCAGAGGCCGAAATGACCTGGGGTTGAAGTCACAGATGAGAAACGTTGATTATTACATAACATATCGAATGTGAATTTACTGCAGAGATAATTGCTCGACGATATGTATTAATATTTTTTTCAATAAATATCAAGCAATATATTAATATTGTTTTTAAGAATTATTTTTTAGGAGTTAAAACGAATATCGTATCTAAAATATCCTAAAAGATGTGTACTGCTTTCCTTTTGGACGAATCTTCCATGGGCCGAGTTTTCCCCATGCCGAATATTCCTTCAGTTCCTGAATAAAGATGACTTGCCATTTTCAATAGCGGTAAATATCCAAAAAGGTTATTATTTCCCATGTTTTAGTGTTCGAAACTACAAAGCACTGTTCAGAAATACAGATGGCACCAAAAAGTAAAACATTATTACTTCGTTTTGATTTCAGACAGGACCGAAAGCAACCTGTCAGTATGACTTTTTTCGAATTACACCCATTTCGTCCGCTAACCAAATCGTCCGCTGCAATTTTACCCAAGTACGCTGCAATTTTACCCAACTCGCCCGAAACTCGTCCGCTGGGGGAAGTATTAAAGTATTGTATTTTGAATCATTTTTTATTTATTTATTTATTTATTTATTTATTTATTTATTTATTTATATTATAATTTTCTTGTATACTTTATATATTACCTATTGAAATATATCTAAATGTACCTCCTTGCATTAAAATTTCATTTACTTATACGAAATTCTGAAAACAGACATGTTAGAACAAAATAAACTACTCAGCCATCTAATTAATTTCGACACTGTTTAACGCGGCTCTAACTACTGATTATTCAATGGATTACCTATAATAATTATATTATTACAGCAAAAATTCTTAAAGTATAAGTATGTTATATTAAGTACCGCAACATAATCTTATAATTTTGCAATTATTCATTGAAGGGCGCCACCGGCTCTTTACAGTGGATAATCGCAAAATTATTAGCAAATGTATTATAAGAATTAATTATTTTAAGAAACGCATCAAAATGTATGTTATATTAAGTCCGCAACATAATCTTATAATTTTGCAATTATTCATTGAAGCCCACAACAGGCACTTTACAATGAATAGTCGCAAAATTATTAGCAAATGTATTATAAGAATTAATTATATTAAGAAACGCATCAAACTTTATGTTATATTACGTTCCGCAACATAATCTTATAATTTTGCAATTATTCGTGGAAGGGCGCCACCGGCGTTTTACACTGAATAATCGCAAAATAATTAGCAAATGTATTACAGGAATGAATTATATTAAGAAACGCATCAAAACTTGTTATAATTATATTAAGAAACGCATCTAAACTTGTTATATTAAGTTCCGTAACATAATCTTATAATTTTGTAATTATTCATTGAAAAATATTTGCTATACTATGCTGTTATTATCTTGTGAATCTTGTATACTGAATAAATTTCATTATTTCGTTTCATACTGAATAAATATCATTAATTTTATTTTCGATGTTTATGTAATATTCAAACCATTGGCGGACGAATTGGGTAAAATTGCAAGCGGACGAATTGGGCAAAATTGCTAGCGGACGATTCGGCTTGAGGGCGAAACGTCCGTATACCCTTTTTTCAAGAAAACTTTTCCTTACTTTTCCAACACCTTAACATTCGGATAATTCAAAAACTGCGGTTCTATTCGTTTTGATACTTCACGAGATATGTGGTAATGCATACAGTCGCACCAATATAGCAACAATTATCAATTATATTATCGGTTATGTGTGCGGTTTTTCTATTAAGGTTATCACTGGCAGACAAGTTGCAACGAAATCAGGAGAGTTCGATCTGAAATAACGAGATCATCAGCTGAGCATATTAACAAACCTCCAGAAGGACAGAATTCGAGTAATAATAATAATAATAACAACACTTTGGCCGGCAGCTGATTTGTCGCGGTTCTCGGATGAGAAGGCCTTGGTAACCCCCTGAAGTGTAGATATGCTTATATCACGCAAAGCTTAGAGGCGAACAAGGGGTGCCACAGAAAACGAACGAATTTGACATTTTGTTTGCTGGTCACAGCCAAAACATTCCCAGAGGGTGATAGTCCAATTGCAATTGAATGGGCAATTCGACACCGGAAGTTACGTCATTTTTTCACTGAAAGTTACTGTCCAATTCATAAAATCACATTGACGCTCTATAGAGAATTCTGTTCTGGAACACATTTATCTGACTGGGTATATGGAACCCTTTGCGGGCCTACGCCCAGCTTGGGGTTCCTACAATCTACTCTATTTTAGTCAGTGTCGGGAATTATCTCATGAGTGACCTGAAAAGTTTTATTTTTCTCGAGCGCTTGCGCGAGTGAAAAAATGATACTGTGAGGTCCACACAATGAATTGTTTTCAGTAGCTTCCTAAATGACGTCACATTGAACGTCGCCTTGAAGGAAATATCAGCAGCCTTTTGTTATTGTCTTGAAACTGTTTGTAGTCGAATTGGGCAATAATTGGGCCGAATACTACTCATTAAAATGCCACGCAGCATATAATAAAACGAAAATCTACGCTGTTTTTGTGAATATCGGAAATTATCTCATGCGTGTGGACATGAAAGTTTTATTTTTCACGAGCGTAGATATCCTCCATAGATTTTCCTCAGTTTCGAATCAGATACTTACAGTTCCTATTCTTTTTTCCTATATATATTAAATATATACGGGGGAAGGTAATGTCGGAGTTTTCATTTGTTTTAGTCAGTATTTCAAAATGCATAATCTTTATTGATCCGCCTTCTGTATATAAAGAGGTGGTTTTCATTAAAACACCAGCGGAGTGTTTCAGTCCGGTCCATAATTTACATTTTCTAAAAAAGCACAATATGTGTTTGCTTTGTTTGCTTGTTTTATTGGGATAATGACACTTTCAACAGCCAAAGTCATAAGGTGTCGGACAGATTTGTTCGAGCGGAAGGAACCGGAATGCCCGAAGGGAACCACCATGCATCGGCGAGTAACTGTCACACGCTCCAACCTTATAAATCTGCACAAGTGGAGTTAGCAGGGGTTGAAGGCAAGTGCACCATCGACGATCAATACGCCTTAGTGCCCAGTAGCACCGTGCCCTCACTGGGAAAATCGGCATGAAGTGTCTAGCCCAGGGACACAACGTAGTCATTGCTGATCAGGAACTTGACGCTCCTGTTTAACGTTCAATGCTCTAACCACTGCCCCCACCCCACCCCACCCCACCATAGTATATGTAGAAGTAAATTTTTATCCGTTAGATACCCGTGTTGGTTGACATTTATTGAGAGTCTAACGTTTTGCCTCAGATACTAAGACTTGTTATTGGTCCGAATCTCATCTTCGTGGCTGTTGCAGTGGCAGTAATCTCTTCATGCACCATATTCAAGGCACATGTTGTATAACCTACAATATACAGTATAGGCGCCGTGGACTGGTCGTAATCCACGCGTAGGCAGTGAGGTCCACACAAGAACTTTACAGGGAACTTTCAACATCGGCTTATAAATTGTATAACTATCGTAGCACAGGCATAGACTACACACTGGATATTTATATGTTTTGTGAGGAACGTCACATTAACGTTTTTGGTCTGCGAATTACGATGTACTGACGCGTTCGGCGAGCGAAATTACCATCGCCTGACGCGTTATTGCTATATGAATATCGTGATATTCAAGTCAAAATGTGGCGAAAATATCGTGCAGATAAGACAATAAGAGTGCGTGAAAGTTTCCACTACAGTACGGACGCCGTGGACTGGTCACTTTCCACGGGTTGGCAATATTTCCACGGACGCGATAGTGTTAGATTCCAAACACTAATTATAGGAATAATCATCAACAATTTACTCAATAAAGCACCGAAAAGAACCCGGTGATTCATTACTTAAAATTTTGCAGTTGATGATTTTTATTCGATGATTGTGAAATATACAGATTAACATGATTATGTGCATGTCCTGTGATTTGTATCAGATTCGAGGTGGTGTCCAGAATGGGATCTCAACGAGCCGGCTTTGCAGGCGAGTTATGATCCCATTCTGGACACCACCGACAATCTGATGCAAATCAAAGGACATGCACATTATCATGATAATTCATTCTTCTAACAATTCTTTCACATAAACAGATTAAATCTTAAATTATTAATACAGTTTTGGGACATAATGTTGGGCGAGAAAAAGTTAAAAAAAACCCCGTAATTTATGAAACAATATTATTGTGCACTTTAACAAACAATGAGTTAGGCGGTCACAGCAAATTTTCAAACTTCCGTTGTAAAATTATTCACTCTCAATGTCACTTCCTATGATGATACGTTTGACTTTACAAGTGTGCAATATTTAATTGTGCAGTTTATAATTATTGTGTGTGTGTGTGTGGGGGGGGGGGGGGGGGGGTGCTATTAATACTTCTGTAGCTGATTATAAGGAATTTTGTTTTGTTTTGTGAGCGATCAGCGGAGTCGATCACTGAAACGGCGTAGCATGTATTCATGCGCCTGTTATGATAGCCCGTTGCTTTCCCAGAAACGAGTCGTCTATATGATGCGGAATCAGAGTGAGTCGTCTATATGATACGGAATCGGAACACATTATGTGATATGTACCGTTTCTCGTGGTTTTTAAGCCAAAATGAATTTGATTGTTAGATAAATTGTGATAATATCGCGATATATACCGCAACATGTTGTAAACATCGCCCTTATGCTGTGGGAATATCGCCATAATAATACGCAAATATGGTACTATAAACGAAAGAATATCGCCTAATAGTACACTGTATCATAGGCTGCACTGTACTTTGTGCATTGTACAAACATTGTACGCATGTGGTTCTGTAAGATTGTAAGCACAGAATTTCACAATTTATACCCTACTCCCATAGCAAATGTAAAGGCCAGAGTTCGCACTGGTCACAAACGACCTTGTGTCAGTTTTTGGCATGCAGGGACATTTTTAGACACGAGGTAACCCTTTTCCTATAACGAATAGCAGACGACACTTAAAAAACAATAATTCGTATATTTCCAGGAATATTTCTTTTTTTCCCTAACAAATATAGGTTATAACCCTCCATTAGATGAGCTCATTCCAGTGATGGGTCATAAGTTATATTTTTTTTTAAAAGAGCTTGACAGTATAATAAAATTAGCACTATCTGGTTATGACTGATACGTTAGGCGACCAACCAGTCCGACTGTATTGCTACAATCACTTGAGTATGTTTTATGAAAATCTGCTGCTATTGTCTCTGCTAAATTGATAGCAGATGATTTCAGTTTAGCGAAAGTGCTATCGTTTGCTTCTATTGACTTCTATAGTGTTTTTTCTGTCATGTGCATCGATCTGTTTAAGCCCGTAAGTTAATTTAAACGTGTTATGCCAAATGCCCTAATCCAATCTGAAATTGGTCAAATTGGCTTCCAACAGCGTGAACGGTGGTTCCGGCCTACCCCACGAACGCTGAAATAAAGAATAACAGCAATTATTCAATAATTGTTTTTAAGTATAGTTGGGGAAGGGGTGTGGCTGAGTAGGTAGAGGTGCAGGCTACAAGCCGAGAGGTCCTCGGTGCGAATCTCACCTGCGGCAACCGCATTGTGTCCTTGGGCAAGATACTTCACTCCCATTGCCCACGTGGGGGCACGGTTGCGTTGTACATTAAGGCGTACTGCACGGCAAATGGTGCACGTCGATGGTGCACTTGTCTTCAGCCAATGCTAACCCTGCTTGTGTGGAGTTAGTATGTTGGGGAGCCTGATGGTTGCTCGCCGTTGCTCGGTGGTTCTCTCCAGGTACTCCGACTTCGTCCGCCCGTAAAACTGTCTGACACGAGGTGTCCCTGGCTGTCGAAAGTGCCATTAAACCCCAATAAATAAATAAAATGAATAAGTGTCGTTGTTTGGGCGTGTTTTGAAAAGATAAAGCAAGCCATCACCCAACCGCTAGTCATGACAATTCACCACCACTTGCTTTGTAAACGCCCACTTTAAGTATAGGTTAAATTATACCTGCATGAAGAATCCAACTATTAATCTTAGAACAGCAAAAACGGCATAGACAGGAGAGAACCTGATTCCCACACCCAGTGCAACTGGAACAAAAATGCACACAGTGAACGTGGGTTTTCGTCCAAAACGGTCTGCGATATATCCAAATATTGGACCGGCAACCAGAACTCCAAGAAAATAAATAGTGGCGGAAAGATTTGTCAAGTCTTCTTTATCGCACACCAGATCATACTGAAAGTGTAAAAGTGCAAACATAATCTATTATCATAAACAATCGGATTATAATGACTGAGATCGGATTTCTATCCTCATATTTTGAACTCAGCCTCTTATAAATTCTCTTTTTATCAAAAACATGTCACAAAAGGTTAGCTATAAATTAATTTAGTTATTCTACTTGATTAAAACTGCTGTGTTACAATGTTTGACGACACTTGAAAAAAAAATCGCTGCACACGCAAAACTGTTTTACCTCACTTTCTAAGATCACGAGAGTAACAAATAATGAACATTCATGACGTTTACCATAATGAAAGTTGAATTTCAAGAAGTTATCTACTTGAAATTATAAGATGTGCGAGGAAGGTCCAGTTGAGAAGAAAGTAATTGTTAAGAAAACTGCAATACAAAATAAAGTCAGGCTTCCTTTTGTTACTTTTAATAAACATAAACAACAGACATCTCTCGAAGCTGTCTGTTGTTTTTGTTTATTGAAAGCAGTAAAAAAAAATTAGCAAATCCCATCCCTTACACTTTTATATTACTCGAAAGAACTATGTCTGTGTTATACATGTATGTCCAAATTCGCACACTGTTGACAAAATTAACAGAAATAGGTTACAGAGCTTCAAAAGGTGATGAAAACTCCACTTTTAAATGGGTTTCTACAGAGAATAATAGTCAAACATTCAAACTGATTTGGACAAACTGTAAAAAGTCAGGTTCTGTATTCTTACACTACTCTACAGGAAAAAGCCCGAAGTTTATGAACTGATAAGCACGTCAATGATAAAAGTTCGCTAACATTTCGAAATTTCAATTTTTATATGAAATCCCCATACTCTTAGTGACGAAGTTACTTATGGCTTTATTTGTTTAATCTAATCTTATTTGTTTTGCAAGGATTGGCGAACATGTTATGCAACTTATATTAACGCCTCTCATTGGCCCAATAGCGCAGGTGTGTGTGATAACCTTTGCAGCGGCAACTAAGTGGCCTCGCTCTTCTCGAATGCTGCGATGAGATCTCTAGCCTGCACTTATCCACTCGGCCACCACGTTTAGGACATTAAGTGTGCGTGTGTGTGTGGATGGGTGGGTGGGTGGAGGATGGGGCTAACTTACATGTAACTCTCTTCCAATGGCGAAAATGGTCAGCCATTATTCTCATTATGAGAAATCGGATTTGTTGCTGCATGTTTATTTTCTTTTCGGTTTATTCAAACCTCCTCTTTGTGTATTGTAGTTTGAAGGATTCTTCCAAAAGCCAGTTGCACGCCGTGTCGGACATTTTTACGAGTTGTGGGGGAAGCAGGAGAGAACAAGGAAGCAAACATAAATAGCTGCCAGACTCTCCAACTTACTAATGACGTACAGTCAAGGTTAGCATCGGTTGAAGACACGGGTAGAATCGACGTTCAGTACGACTTTACAGGCCGCACCACCGAGCTCTCACGTCGGTTGTTAGAACAGAACGCAGATGACGCAGATCAAGGTAAAAGCTACGACCTTTCGATCAGAAGTCCGATGTTCTAGCAATATTTTGTGAAACAAAAATCTGATGAACAAATTCAGACCACCAAAAATAATCTAGCCCGTAACCAATTAACTTTTTACACAACTACCTTAAATGGATAGTTGAAAATACAAAATTCACCATTCAAATTCATTTTTTTCCATTTTTTTACTCCAGAACATAGCTCTTTACCCTCATTGGAAGGAGCTCGTCGATCTCGTTCCATTGGCGGAGTGGAGAGGTGTCGGTATTCAGCAGACACACTGAGAATATTTTGTTATTCATAGTCTGTTTTTATTTGCATTTAGTACGCTCTAGTCGTGTTTGTTTTCTGTATGTGCTGTGAGTATTAACCCGATGCAATCTGATGTCGACATATCACAATTTCTCCTTGAAACTTGCTTTGTCCATAATGTAACTTCGAATTGCATTTTTTCTTAAATGCAACTTGTCATTTAATCAATCCTGTTATGCTTGACAGAGTTTATTTAACTATGTCAAAAAATGTGACTTGGTTAAATTCCTAGTTGCATTTCGGGCAATATCTGTTGATTAAACTTTCGTTATTTTCTTTCATCTGTGTTCACAGTCTGAAAAGAAAGACCCTCATACGGTTTCGCTCCATTCATTTTGCATTAAACAACTTCAACACTAAATCATGTCTTGACTGATAGCACATGTATTAATACCTCCTTTGATAAGTATATTTATGTTGACGCTTTCGCGAACTGAACGGGAGAATTAATGGAAAAAAGGGAAGCACGGTGAGTAAGTCTCAACGGTAATAGACTTCAAATCGAAAGGTCAACAAGGGGTAATTACGTTGTGACCTTGGGCAAGACACTTAATCTCGATTGCTCGCGTGGGGTACGGACGTACGGCACGTCGATGATGCACTTGTCTTCAAGCAATAGTAAACCCGATTGTATGGAGTTAGTAAGATGTGGAGTCTTACGGTTTCTCATTGCTTCTCGGTGGCTCTCTATGTGTACTCCGGCTACCTCCACTCGTAAAACTGTTCGACACGAGGTTACCTTCGCTGTCGAAAGTGTCGGTAAACGCCAACAAAAGACTTGACAGACTTGCTGCATGTTTTAAGTGGATATATATTTCGAGTGTATGACATGAGTCGAACGTGTTAATGTTTTGCTTCTCGTAAACATTCTTTACTTCTTTCATCCATTTAAAATCATAGATGTGATTCCTTTTCTAAATGTTATGTACAACTGGAAAATTAATAGTTCATTTTAGCGGAGTCTGGTAAAAGTAGTCACGCAACCAGCACAGACGGGAACATTTAACCAAATACCTACCTCGGTCACAATAGTTTCTTCCTCTTTCTCGTTCGTGTAACGCCATTGGCCAGATGAGCAGATTACGGTGTGGTTGATTCCAGAATAATCATTCAGTAGTGCTTCACATTTTGCCAAGGTAGCGTTTCGGAAAGACGTATAATTTCCAGCATACGGGTCACAGAAGTGGGGAAACGACCACCCATAGACCGCCATGATCACGCTATTGACTGTGTTTGGAAACCAGTTAACAACAAGCAACAAAAATAAGCAGAATTGGTAGCGTCCAGGGTTTCCCAGCTTCTGCATCAGTTTATCTATGCATTCGTGTATAGTCAGAGGTTGTTCGTCTTCCTTAATGCCAGCCCTAAAAAAACGAAACAAGCAGAGATCTGGGGTGAACATTCGTGGTTTTTATTGAAGAATCTCCAACTGGATTGCCGGAATGCTCGTTGGTTACAAAAAAAGTGTCCCAGTTGCCGCTATTCGAGCGGGAAAGGCAGGCCTTTATTATAAGTGGGCAATGCTGATCAAGAAATCTATTTTTTCTAAAATTTCCGACGACACGCTTTGGCCGATTGCTTTTTAAAAGAATATTCTCATTTTCGAGTTTTATTTACAAGAAACAAAAAAAACCGAATGCTGGGATTATAAAATGGAATAGTTGGACTAGTGTTCGAGCAAGGCTTTCGATAAACGCCATAATGTTTGACGATGTGGAAGCTGTTACACTGTGTTACTGCAGTCACACCGTAACATCTTTCGTGATATTACAACGTCGCCAAATAGGATGAGTTTCAAGCGATGATTTACTTAACACCATCTTGAGATGGGCAGAATGAGTTGCGACGTTTTTCGCTGATATTCCAGCAATCCACTTCTATAGAGATAGGTGATTACAAAAGTGTGCAGACAATTCAGACCGGGGCCAACTCTATAAAACGTTTACAATTGTATTTTCTTGAATTGTATTTTCTAGTTAACTTTAAATGGGTTGAGATGAACCTTTAGCATTTCCAAAGATTTGGCAATTTGCCAGTTATTTAGTATTAAGTGCCTTGCCAAAGAATAGAACGCTGATGACGCAGATCGGGGTCAAAACTACGACCTTTCGATCAGAAGTCCGATGGTCACATAACCCATCGCGGCCACTCACTCACCATTAACTGGTCTGCCTGAAGCGCTTCTCAAGCTTTACAAATCATTCAAACGTCAGTGAGAATTACACAACAGACACCCATGGTTATTCCCCACGGTTATAGACTCTTCGTAGCCTTCTTTTTGTGTTTGTCTTTTTCGACGACCACTCATTTGTTTCTCAAGATTCAATAAAAAGTGGAAGCGTAATAGATAGAAAATACAATTCTAGAATATACATCTGTAAAAGTTTTATAGCATTGGCTCCTGATCGTAGCTGCGATGCGATCCGGTCAAACTTTCCCCTCTGTTGTCCTTCTCACAACACGGTAGAATCTCTCCCGTCGAAAAAGAAGCACGTAAACATTACTTTTAGTGCCGTTTTCATTTGGTATTTCGTTATTAACACTTTGAACCCGAAAGACCTTTTTCCGGTCCAGAATCGTGATACGACCCCAATTCATAAATTGGATAGTTGCTCAGAGAATTTGTATGGAAGACCAATCAAGATTTCGAGGCTGCACGTTGAAAATATTGTTTGGCCTATCCCCAAGTAACGAATATAGACTCTACCTATTAATGGCTCTAAACAGGCATTGACTATAACGTTGGGGTTCGATGGGTTTAGTCAGGATTTTGCGCCATTTTGTTTTGATCCACTGATGAAAACCTATCTGATCAGACCGAGATTTGACCGAGAAACAAGACCACCTTTGTGATCACCGTATATAACAACCCGTAGCTTGATCTTCACCTTCTTTCTATTTTGAAATGAGTTTATCGAGCACGTTACAGTTTACCACACCTAAACTCTTCTTCCAAGCCTTCGTTTGTTCGTCTTTTTTGCCCTCTTTTTGGGAAGATTTTACGAAAAACAAAATCTTTCGTCTTGTTCTTCGGAATTCTTTAACAGAAACAAAATCCTCTTCCTAGCCTTTGTTTGTTTCTGTCTTTTTCGACGACAGTAGTTGGAGAGCGATAGATTGGACCCAGTGGGGGACTCTGCAGGTCATGTTACGTAATCCTGTGTGTTGCCTTGGTAACCCGCGTGAGCGGCTATCATGTGACGTCATTCCCATCGTGATACATGGTTCTAGTGCGCACGCGCAGCGCGTGTTGTTAATGTGATACGTGTTTCGTCGTACATTTTGTATACTGTATACCAGATCAGACAACATGCACAGACACGAGAATGATTACTGTCCCATGAGGAAATCTGAAAAATCGAACAACTCTGCAAGATTAGACAGAAATTCAGATACAGTACGACTCCTAACTGATGCGGATCGACATGAAGCCAAGACTATGATCAAGACGGCCAATAATGATTTGATACAATGTATATGCCATTGTGCCTCGAAAATCTTGAAGGGGGTAGTACCTATAACCAAATCTGAGAGAGCTCAGCTGATTCCATACAAACACATGATTAGGAGAATTGCCTTACCAAAGAGAGAACTATCTTAGAGGAAAAGAAGACGGATCATACAGAAAGAAGGATTTTTAGGAAAGTTACTCAAACCCATCATCTATGTTCTGTCCGCTATCCTATAAATGGGTCGTGCTCGTAAGAAACTTGTCTTTTGTAATCTGACCTTCGAAGAGAGCAGACGCAATGCAATCCAGTTGTGCACCAAAAAATTGGTCAAGAGATTCGGACTCCGATGAGTCGCCTGAACTATCAGAAGATATGGAATATGAAGAAGAAGAGGTAGAATAAGACATTTCTATGATGGGAACTACCGTTCAAAGTGCCTATGACAAATACCAAGACCATTTTGACAACCCCTCGGGGGTTTGATCATCCCCTACTAGGCGGGTCCTCAGGTGGCGGATAGAGGACGGCCTGCTCAATTGGGCAGGTTTGCTAGTTTCTAATTAGCAGGTTTGCTCAATTGAGCTGGTTTGCTGCGAAATACACAAATACGCAGCCCCGGACCAAAATGATCAATACTGCTAATACCATCTGGCAGGCACCTTGGTCTCCCGTGAGGTGCGTTCCGAAGGCCCCGGAAGAAGGAATCCTGAGTTGAGGACTAGTGGCCCCGGTTAGAGCAGTATCCAAGATGGAGATGAGGTCGGAAACCCTGTTTGGCCCTGGTCTCCATTTTTCAGATAATGTCCAACACACTGCTTTGGCCCCAATTTCGGGAGTAGAGGGATGGCCTGTTCTGGCCAATCGGGAGCCCCCAACCCCCAAAATATCGGGAGTTATGTCGGGGGGCATTGGGTGATCATTCAATCAGTCAATTCTTTTAATTCAATTTTATCATCGATATTTTTAACGTACACTGTTTTGTTGCATTGTCTGCTTCAATTCTCCGTAGCCATTGTTATAACACAAGTTTCACAAAATGATTGGTTGAATGATCACCACGACCAGGCACTTCCCACACACTCAACAGGTCAATCCCTCAGTGGTATGCATTATCATCAACGCTGGGGGAGTATGCTTTCCATGTACTCTTAGTGCTGTTTACTGGATATCCGCAACACAACCCCCAAAGTTGGGCTCGGGGTAAGGGTGGGAGTCATGGAACGATGGAACACAAACAAAATAAACATGGAAAATACAAAATACAAAAAGCAAAAACGTGGTAGAGACTTAACTTCGGACTCGGATTCTGATTCTGATCATGACATTTCACAATCACAAAGCTGACCAAAATTCATTATTATTTATGCGGCTGATGAGAATCAAAATGCATCCAACATTAATCCTTTTTTGTTGGAAAAAGCCATTAAAGGAATAGCTGGCACAGTTAAGAGAGTTAAAAAACTTAGATCTGTAGGCATTATTAGTTGAATGTTTCAAAGAACAACAGTCGATTAATTTGCTGAACACTGATAAATTGGCGGATATCAATGTAAATACCTTCTCACATAGAACCCTTAACAACAGCAGAGGTGTAATTCGTACAAGGGAATTATTTGACATCGACGTACTAGAAATCAAAACGGAACTTCAAGCACAAGGTGTCAGCGATGTCAAACGCATAGAAATTAAAAGAGATGGTACAATAGTAAAGACAAATACGTATATTCTGACTTTTGATTCTTCTCGGCCGCCTAAATCAATTAAAGTTGGTTATATGAACACCAAAGTGGATTTTTATATTCCAAATCGGCTTCGATACTTCAAATGTCAAAAGTTTGGTCATGGTCAAAATAATTGTAGAGGAAAAAGTATATGCCTCAAGTGTGGTCAAGAATATCAAGACCCCTGTACTAATACTATTAAATGTTGCAATTGCCAGGGCAGCAATGTAGCTGCGTCAAAGGATTGTCCATTTTGGCAAAAAGAAAAACAAATTCAAAAGATCAAATGTGAAAAACAGTTAAGTTTCAAAGAGGCCAGAGAAATAGTAACATCGATGCCTGGCATGAATACATCAAAGCCATCATATGCAGTCAAATTATCTCAGAAATTACCATCATCATCAGTGGGGTGCCAAACAAATTATACTTGGATCAATAGCACATTACCAAATTTAGTGCAGGCTTTTACAATAGAGCAGGCAGACGAAACTGAACAAAAATCCATCCAAACACCCTCAACATCTCACAACATATTAGACAACAAATCAGAAACAAATCAGAAGAAAGATCAGGAAAAACTAAAACTAGACAGGACAAAAGTAAAAGAAGCAAAATCAGAACAGAAAAAAGACCAAACAAAACAGAAACGACACAATCAAAATCTTAGTCAGAATCAGATGAAAAATCAGACAAAAAACAACAAAAGGAATATAGAAACACAAAAACAGTCAAATAGAAGTCCCAAGGCTCTTCAAGATCCTGTTACTCGTAACAGGTTTGAAGGTCTTGAATTGATGGAAGTCGAGGAGTGCATCGATGAAACGTTCGGGCCGTTACGCCCGAACGCCTCTCAGAATAGGTCCCCAAGACAGAAATCGCCTAAGAAATCTATTGGGGCTATTTCACCCATCCGTCCACCAGATACATCTTGAACCACATACGGATAGAACTAATAACAATAACATAATACAGTGGAATTGTCGAGATTTTAGAGCAAATTTTAATGAACTGGGCCTTTTAAGCAAAAAATATAAATATTTTAAAGAAACCCGAGGTTCAAGATCGTTCAGCTTTTAAGCATTATACTTCGTATAATGCCTGGGCAGATGAAACTGATCTTCATATTCGTAGATCGTCCGTCTTAGTTAGAAACGACAATATTCACAGTCCTGTACCATTACAAACAAATTTACAGGCTGTGGCGGTACGCCTAACTTTAGACAAAACAGTTACACTTTGTTCGATTTACGTTTCGCCAAGTAAAAGGCTGCAACTGAATGATCTTGAGTTGTTGGTTCAACAACTCCCAACTCCGTACATTTTGTTGGGTGATTTAACGCTCATAGCCCCCTTTGGGGTAATTCCTGTAGTCAAGAAGATGCAAAAGGCAAAACTGTAGAATAGCTTATTACAAAATTCGACTTGTGCTTCTTCAATGATGGATCAGACACTTACCTACACCCTGCATCTGGCTCTTACACTTCAATTGATTATTCAATTGCATGCCCTTCCATCTTTCTCGATTTTTCTTGGAAGGTGGAATGCGACTTGTGCGGGAGTGACCACTTTCCGGTTGTGTTGGAGAGTGTGGTTCCGGTAGACGATGGGAGGGTGCCCCAATGGAACTTTAAAAAGGCTGACTGGGACACCTTCACTTTGCTCTGTTCTGAACGCCTCGAACTGGAGAAACTTAGTGAAAGTGCTGACCAGATTGAACATTTTACTACGGAGTTACTTGACATTGCAAGCCAAATCATTCCTAAAACCTCGACAAATCCAAAACGTTTCACCAAGCCATGGTTTGATAACGAATGTAAACAGGCTATAAAGGGTCGCAAGAAAACTGAACGGGAATTCAACAAATCACCAACCACAAATAATTTAGACAAACTACGTATAAATCGGGCAAAAACAAGACGACTTATAAAACAAAAAAAGAAAAGTTCATGGGAAACACCCTCATCACAAAAATTTGGAAAATGATTAAAACAATTAAAGGAAGAGGAACAAAATCAGCTGTACAACACCTACAACATAACAACACACTCATTACATCAAAACAAGAAATTTCAAACAAGCTGACCTCTACATTTTCTAAACATTCGTCGTCTGAAAATTGTAATCCAGAATTTCTCAAAATTAAGAAACAACAAGAAAAACAAGAGATTAAATTTACATCCAATAACATAGATGATTAGAACGATCCTTCCTCTATGGAAGAGTTAGGTAACTCTTTGCATAGAGCAAAGGATTCAGCCACTGGACCTGATGAAATGCACTATCAACTTTTAAAACACCTGCCTCAAACTTCACTTGCACTTTTATTATCTATGTTTAATGACATATGGGTGACCGGCCAGTTTCCACCTTCCTGGCGAAAAGCTACAATAATTCCCATTCCTAAGCCTGATAAAGATCACAGCAACCCTAGTAATTACATGCCTATTGCCTTACCAAGTTGTCTGTGCAAAACCATGGAGAGGATTATCAAAGATCGACTTGTTGGTTTCTGGAATCGAACCATCTACTTGCGAATGTTCAGTGTGGTTTCAGAAACCAGAGAAGTATTGTGGATCATTTGGTTAGACTTGAAACGTTTATAAGAAATGCCTTTGTCAGAAAAGAACATGTGGTCGCCATTTTCTTTGATCTGGGAAAGGCATATGACACAACGTGGACGTAAGGGATTTTGAAAGATCTTTTTAACATGGGGTTGAGAGGGCGCATGCCTCTTTTTATTAATAACTTTTTAAAGGACCGCCAATTTCAGGTTCGTGTTGGGTCAACGTTGTCTGATCCTCACGAGCAGGAATTGGGGGCTCCCCAGGGTAGTATTTTATCTGTTACCCTTTTCTCAGTGAAAATCAATATATTATTGAAGCAAACTGAGAATATGGTTGACTCGTCATTGTATTAGATGATTTTTCAATCTGCTATAGCAGCAAAGAAATGAACGCTATAGCGCGCAAACGTCAGCTGTGTTTGAACAGAATCCAGACATGGGCTACAGAAAACGGCTTCAAATTCTCAAAGACGAAAACTAATTGTGTTCATTTCTGTAAGCTCCGGAAGCACCACCTTGATCCGGAATTGAAAATAGACGGGAGTCGTATTAATGTTGTTTTGGGGTTTGTTGTTTGACAACAAACTGAATTTCACTTCCCACATAAAACAACTAAACGTAAAATGTAAAAGGTCATTGAACCTTTTGAAGGTAGTTTGTAGCACTGATTTGGGTGCTGACAAAAAAAAAACATTAATCCATCTGTATAGATCACTTGTCAGATCAAAATTAGATTACGGCTGCGTGGTTTACGGTTCTGCAAGAAAGTCATATCTCAAATCACTTGACGCCATTCATAATAGTGGCATAAGAATCAGCCTTGGTGCTTTTAGAGCACCACCAATAGATTCAATGCTTGTTGAAGCAGAGGAGCCTTCTTTTGAGAAGCGCAGAATTAAACTTTCACTCTAATATGTTTCAAAACTTCTTTCTAATCCGTCCAACCCTGCTTACAATTGTGTCTCGGAACCTTAAAATATTGAATTTTTCAACAGTCACCAGAAACATATCCCTCCATTATGAATTAGAATTAAACCTCATATGGAGTCCGCCAAAATTGAACCAGATACAATAAAAGATAACCGTGGACCACAAACTCCCCTTTGGCATCTTAAAAAGTCAACAGTTATTTTGGACTTAGCTTCTACTAAAAAGTCTGAAACCAATTATCTGCAGTTTAAGCAGAAATATGCTGAAATTAAGGCAAAGTATAGTACATATACAAGGATCTATACAGATGGATGAACAGATGGTGACAAAGTATCATCAGCTGTTGTCACTGGTGATCATATCACTTCAATCAGAATACCGAATCAAAGTTCTATTTTCACAGCTGAAGTTAAAGCGTTACAACTCGCGCTTGGACACATCGAGAATGTACAGGAAAAGAAGTCGATTATTTTTTCTGACTCTCTTTCCTCTTTACTTGCTCAGCTCAATCCCAAGTTGAAGAACCCTCTCATTTTGGAACTTTGTGAGAAGTTAACTACTCTCATGTCTGACCAATATGATATCGTGTTTCGCTGGTTACCCGGACATGTAGGTATCGCTGGTAACACCAGAGCAGACAGTGCAGCAAGACAGACTTTAACCAAGCCTGTCACTGATTTTAAGATTCCGTTCAGTGATTTCAAGCCTCATATCAGTAGTTACATCAAATCTGTGTGGCAGGCGGATTGGGATGGGGCAACTGGTAACAAGCTTCATCGCTTCCGACCAACTATTTCTGATCACTACCCATCCAGTAACCTTAGTAGAAAAGACCATGTTATTGTGATGCGATGTCATATTGCTCATACAAGACTAACACATTCCTTTTTGTTAGAGGGTAATATGCGACCAGAGTGTGTTCCCTGCCAGCAGGTGTTGTCAGTGGAGCATATTCTTGTACATTGTACTGATTTTAATCTTGTTAGACGACAGTATTTTGGTGTTGTGACTCTTCGAGACCTATTTTATAATACAAATCCACATAAAGTTTTGTTGTTCCTGAAGGAAATCAACCTTTTTAATAAATTTTAAATTGTTTGTTTTTATTATTTCACATTCTCATTCATTCAGGGTTGATTTACGCAGCATTTTCTGAACACTTGATCTTATTTTCACCTTACTGTGCTTATTGATTAATTGTATTCCTCATTCTTCTTATTTCGTTGATTGGTTTTTAATTACCTCATGGCAAATGGTGATCTGTTTTAGAATCCATATCTTTTATCACCACGATATGGCCTTAGATGCTGATGTGGTGTAAAGCACCAATAAATAAATAAAAGTAGGTATATATTGCGGATTTACTACCATTTGTACATGTACGTGTACAACATACGTTACACGATGCGTTCACAAACGTGGAATTCAGTGTTAAATCACACGCTTGTTCACAAAACTGTACAATGGTCTTGAATCCCCCCCCCCCCCCCCCATGTTTTTTTGTGACTCCTAGATCGCACTTTTAACGTTCAAATACTCGTGGTGAACGCGCGTTTTTAAAAAAAGGGTGAAATTGTACATCTTCACTTTTATCGTGTACTTAATTTTTTGTCGACGTTCCCATCGCAGATCAGACCATCGATCCATCGTTGGTGAACGCGAGCAAAAGCAAAAAATTCTGGGTCATCATCAAAAAACGGTCTTGGGGATTCTAGACCAGTGGTCCAGAACCCGCAATTGTTTTGAGGCAGTGGTCCAGAACCCGCAATTGTTTTGAGGCGGTGGGTTTTTCCCATTTATGACATTATTAGGGGAATTCCCCACTATGAGAAATTCCCAAACTCAGCTAATCGAGCGATCGGATCGCTCGATTCTCGTAAACTCGATCTGAACGAAGAGTGTTGTCGTCGGTGTGTTGGAAATTCGCGAACGCAGTCACGTCTTCCTGAAGTAAAAAACTAACACATGTTATCATAATGAGTGAATGAGATTTTTTGTTCAAAAAGAGTCGATTATGAATATGGGCTGTATTATAGACAATCATGTTTTCTCTTGATGGGACAGATAGAAATTGAGTTTTGAGGGTTTTTTGTTCGAAAGAGATGATCTGTAATAGATATTCGTATTTTGTCTTGATGAGAGAGATTGACTGTTAAGCGTTCGTTCGAAAAAAAAGTCAAAACACTTATCGGAATGTTTAAAACGCATTTTCCGCTCAATTAGGTTTTGAGTGGTAAAATTTTTAATATATTCATGATAGCAATTGCAGTCATCAAAGGATTCTCTCTTAATTCGACACTTAGTGAATTGATGTGTGAACGAAAATCTTTTGACAAATGTAAAAAACTACTGTCAAATGCGTTAAATCAGAAACCGGTTTGTCATGTACTGTTTAAACGTATTTTTTAAACTTCAATTAACACAGTCAGTTGAGATGTGAATATTTTCAGATTAATATATTAAGACGGAAAGAGTTTTTTATTACTTAAAACATAAAAAAAATATAATTAAACATTTAATTTTGAAAATAATAAAAACAATTAAAACGAAAGATGTTTTTACAGATGGATCCTAGACGCCGAGATTTAATTTTAGACCAGTATGAACGTGCTAAGAAGGGCATTCAGTCTGCTGACAGGAGCAGACGTCTTGGTGAGATGGAACTCAAACGCGAAGCCACAAAAATATTTAAACCCGTGACGGAGGGTCAAGAGCGAAGCAGGAAGGAGATAGTCGAAGAATTGAGACCTATAAAGGAGAGTTCTTTGAGAATGGGTTCGTTACCTCCTAGTTTTCGAAATCGGTATTCAATCTACACCGGATTACGTTCCCACGGGAATTCAAACAGATATGAGCGAGAGCGACGATACAGCTTCGACTATCACCACTAGTAGCGTCGCATCGTCCGATGATGATGGCGGTAAGAGAGATCAGTCGGATGGATTTCATAAGGATTCGAAGGGAAGGATTTTTGTAGGTGATACGGAAGTGGATATTGGGGATGATGAATTGATCGTCGGTTCGAACAGATACGAATTGACCGATGGTCTGCGAAGATTGCTCCTTTACGACAAGCCCGGCGATTACACGGAACAGGATTTCGACAATTACGGAGACATTCTGGTCCAGACCCACGCCATGAAGAGAAATAACGATGCCAGAGAGACGAGACCCAAAGCCAACAGAGGTTACAAGTGGACGAAAGTGGTGAAACCCATATGGGATATGAACAAGAAGTTCGTCGAATCGGTGACTGGCAAAGGGGTGAAAACCACTTTTCTTCCGAGCGATTCTGACGCTCTGTCTCAGAGATTGAGTTTGTTGATGGCGAGCAGATGGGCTGGTAACACGGGATTAGATAATCAGATAGTTGCTATATCTGACGAATTGTTAAGACAGAAGGTTTTGAATAAAAACCAGTATAAAAGGCTGATGAACGAATTGAAGGATTGATGTGTATATAATAAGTAGAGAGAAACAAACAAACAAACAAACAAAAATAAAACAGTAAATTCTTACACTAGAATAATAAAAGTATTTAAACGGCAAAAACGATTTACCAGTGAAAAAAACAAAAATGTATCATAAAAATAAAATATGTTGGTGATAAAGAACAGGGGATACGTCAGAACTTACGTTCAAGGCGGTTCTGGCATCGTCGATTCTATAATGCGAGCGTTCACGAGCAATGCGGGTAGAAAACTCGCATCGACCGCGTTTGAGGTCGGTAAGAAGACGGCTTTGGATGCTGGTAAGAAAGCCGCTTCCGAAGCCAGTGGTAGGATAGCTTCTGTGGCTGGCAAGAGGGCAGCCGACGCGTTGATCGACAAGTTGATCAGTCCGCCGGCGAAGCGAGCTGCGTTAGAGCGAACGCCGAAAAGTTGGAAAGATTTTAAGGATGCTGTGGTGCCCATACAAGATTTAGCCAAAATGACGAGTGGATCCGGAATGAAGAGAACTCGCGATGGTGCGATATAAATAAATAATAATAACATTAAAAACGGAGTTTGAAAAACATAACAAAAATTTGTGTTTGAAAAGAATCTAAAATAACAAACAAAATAAAACAAAGATGAACATTAAAGATATGTCTTGGAACGACGCCACGACCAAGAGGTCGAATAACGAGTTCTTTCCCAAGAGCATAAGAGGTTTGATAGTGGGAAAATCGAATTGTGGAAAGACCAATCTGTTGATGAATCTGTTGTCCCGGCCCGACTGGTTGGATTACGACAGATTGTTCGTGTTTGGCAAGAGCTTGTTTCAACCCGAATACAGATTGCTTCGAGAGTGCATGGATCGCAGATTGCCCAAGGACGTCATAGCCAGAATCTTTGACAGTAGGGGGGAATTCGACAAGAGTGGAGCTCCACTCTCGACCATTTTGGACGGCGCGGCGACGGAGCTGATGAAGAGAAATGCATCTTCGAACGTCGAGTGTCGATTTTATGAGAACGCTAGCGACGTTCCGGATCCTAGAGAACTGAAATCGGAAGATAAGAATCTCATGATTTTCGACGATCTGCTTTTGGAGAGACAGAACCGATGCGAATCGTATTACGTTAGGGGTCGACACAGCAACGTGGACTGTTTCTACCTGTCGCAGAATTATTTTCGACTGCCCAGACAGACAATAAGGGAGAACGCTAATTTTCTATGTCTCTTTCGCCAAGATCTCAAGAATCTCAATCACATCTACGGCGATCACGTCGCAAACGACATGAGCGCGGCGGAATTCGGGAGATTTTGCAAGAGGGTTTGGGATGGTGGACTTTACAATTTCGTCGTGATCGATTTGACAAGCGAATTTAATCGCGGAAAATATCGGTGCGGATTCGACAAGTTTTATGTTTCCGATGATAATAATAAGATAGAGCGTGAAAATAAAATTTAGAAAATAATAAATCTTCAAATAATTAGTTTTGAATAAAAAAATAAAATTAAATATAATGTTCGAACATGGAGAATTGTTAGAACGGATAGCCGAGAATACGGCTGCAAAACAATCCATTCAAATCGTGGTGAGTGGCGATTCGACTCGTTTGGCTACGAAATTCGAACCTTCAGTCGAATTGAATAGAGAGAAAAGATACGAGATGGCGTTGGTGAATCTGGAGACTTATTATTCCTTTCCCAACGTCACCGAAAAGAATAACTCGTTCAAGTATTCCGACGGAGTGGATTGGTTGGAGATTCGAATTCCCAAAGGGAGTTACGACATAGACGATTTGAACAATTACATTCAGACGCGAATGAAGACGGATGGAAAGGGAAGCAACAAGATCAGACTCGCTCCCAATCCTAATACCTTACAGACGATGTCGGATTTGGAAGATAATTTTCGAGTGGATTTCAACACGGACGATTCTATAGGCAAGATGTTGGGATTCGATCGAAAGATGTATCGAGGCCACGCGGCATCTGCAAATACGGTCGACATTCTCGCAGTCAATAGCATTCTGGTGAACGTGGACGTGATTGCTGGAAGCTACGTGAATGGTAGCGCTCAACCGACGATCTATTCCTTCTTTCCAAACGTGTCGCCGGGTTATAAGATCGTGGAGCGACCTCGAAATTTAGTTTATCTACCAGTGATTTTAGACACGTTGTATAGTCTCAAAACCACGTTGACGGATCAAAATGGTGAACTGTTAGATCTTCGCGGAGAGAGAGTGACGATACGATTTCACATAAGAGAAATATAAAAGCAAAAAAAAAAAAATATATTATATATATAGATAACAAAAATAAAATAAACGCAATATTAATTTTACAAAATTATTTTAATATAATTATTAAACAAGAAACAATTGAAGTAAATATATTTTTAAAAAAAAAACAGAATTATGACAGAATATGTGGTTAAAAACGTGAACATATCCGCAGGACAGAGGAAGAAACTTAAGAGAGCATTAACAACTCGAGGCGAGGCGGTGAGATTCAAATTCACTCACGAAGATCTGACGAGAGGCGGTCAGGATTCGATCGCCTGGAACAGAAGTCAAATCAAAAGGATGGAGAAAGCGATTGGCGATGGGAGAGGGTTGACGGTGAGAATGAGTCCCGCTCAATTGAGATACAATTTGAGAATGAAAGGTGGTTTCCTACCGCTATTGGCAGGAATAGCCGCAAAAGCAATACCCTTCACCGCAAAGGCGCTACCCTTTCTCGGAAAGACTCTCGGCGTGGGAGCTCTCACGGGACTCGCTAGTTCGGCAGTTGAGAAATTAATGGGTGGCAACGGACTGTTTTTGAAGAAGGGAGGAGCCGTGTGTCGCGTCAACGTAGACGACAGCGGTAAAGGATTGTATCTAGAACCCGTTAGAGGTGGCAACTCTCTGAGAGGAAACGGTCTCTATCTGAAGAGTGGACGGAACGTTGAGCGACTCGGCAAGGGTTTGTTGCTCAGTGAGAATTCGCCATTTAAGAACATACCGATTTTGAATATGTTATTATAATATAAAATTATATAAAATATAAAATCATAGAAAGTATAAAATAATATATTTAAAATGGATAAAAAGGTGGAGAAACAAATTTATCACCTGGATGAAAAGGTGGAGAAACAATTTGACGATAATGACGAACATCGCAAGCCAGAGAGCGAAAAATAAAAAAATGGTTAGATGCTAATGATGGATATCTAAGGAAAGAACTAATGAAAGAGATAGATAAAGCATGGGATAGACGGTTGAGAATGAGATGATGCTTTCCACAGTCACCACTACCTTCTGAAGAGAATGGTAATGATGCGAGTGTTACCAAGAGATGCACAACATTCGTTCATAATTATGATTCGGATAAACAAAAATGTTGTTATAAACGTATCATATCACAAAGAAAAAGAAAAAAAGAAAAAGAAGAAGAATCGACGCTGAAAACTGAGAGAAAATGAAACGTTATTGTAATATATTATGATGATAGGGAAGAAGAAGGAAAACAAAAAAAAAAGTAATGAGATCTAAAGATGATCTTATTGCTTTTTTTTTTTTTTTTCATTTTTCTTCGCTAAAAATCAATCACTCTATTGTTTATATTTCCAAGTCCATTATTAGCATCTTGACACTCGTGTCTTCTCCTTTTTCGAAAACGTGTTGAATGTTTATCTTTACTCTTTTGAGTTTTTTTACATCAATCAACTCGCTCTCACCACCCAATTTCTTCACGAGTTCGAATGAGATGTTTGAAAATATGTAATTTCCATAGGGCAATGACAAATCGTCCTTGTCGAATTCTCTATCTTTGGCGATGATGATGTTCTGCAGATCGCTTTGGTACTCGTAAATCAAATCGAGCGACGCTTCGTCCAATTTCAAAGGCATCTTATATTTCTCATATTAGTGCTTTAAGCCCTTCGTCTCGACCTCGTTCAATTCGATGGGATCGTGTCATTGTAATCTATAGATTTTATGACCGAATTTCTTATACGTTTCGACTCGTTTCAATTTCAATTCACATCTTTTAGGTGTTGCTGTCTTCATGATCGATTATTTAGTATTTAAATAATAATTTGTTTAAAAAGTTTTTTTTTTGCTCTTTATAAATAAAAAAGTTGTTTTTTTAATTTTTAATTTTCTTTAATGTAAAATTTTTTTAGTAAAAGTTTTTTTTTTCCTTTATATATATAAAAAAAAGTTAAATTTTAATTTCAATCTCTCTATTGTTTATATTTCCAAGTCCGTTATTAGCAAGTTGACATTCGTCATTTTTCCACATACGAAAATGGTGTGAATGTTTATCTTTACTCTTTTGAGTTTTTTTCATAGGCGAATGCACTCTCACCACCCGATTTCTTCATGAGTTCGGGTGAGATTATTGGATATATGTAATCTCCATAGGACAACAATAAATCACCCCTGTCGAATTCTCTGTCTTCAGCGACGATGATATTATTCAGCAGTTCACTTTGGTACTCGTAAAACAAATCGAGCATTGCTTCATCCACTTTCAAACACATTCGTTATTTGTGGTAGTAGTGCTCTAAGTCCACCATCTCAACCTCATTCAATTCGATGTGATCGTGTGGTTGTTATGTATAAATATTAAAACTGGATTTCTCATACCCTTCGTCTTGTTTCAATTTCAATTTGCATCTTTTAGGTGTTGTTGTCATGATCGATTATTCGGTTTTTATGAATTCTTGCAAATAATGTATATTTTAAATTTTGTATTTAAATAATAATTTGTTAAAAAAAAAAAGTTTCTCTTTATTTCTCTTTATATATAAATAAAAGTTAAAAAAAAAAAATTCTTACAAACTCAATTTTGAGGTAAAAACAATGATCAAGTCCAAACATCCAAATTATAGTCTAGAACGTGCAAGACTTCAAACGTTTAAAAATTGGCCTTCGCATGTCACTCAAAAACCCGAAGATTTAGCCGCCGTGGGTTTCGTTTATGTGGGTAGAGGCGACAAAGTCAAATGTTTTTGCTGTGACATACATTTGATGAATTGGGAACCTCACGACGTACCTTTACTAGAACACATAAGTAATATTGAAAAAGACGAATGCGATTATTTGAACAAGATCCTAACGTTGGGATTGATCAAAATCCAAGATGAAGAGAGGGATAGAGATAAAAACCAAAAATTATTGATGGATATGTTACAACTCAGATACACCAAGGAACAATTGTACGATGCATTAAACATCGCGAACAAGATCCTGTCTCAGTTCATAACTTTAGAACATCTCATCAAATTCATGGCAGAAGCGGATGAGTTATCGTCACTCTTCGAAAACAAACCAAGTAAAACGTCCACAACCAAGTGTCTGGTCTGCAAAGGTGTCGCAAACGTCTTGTTTCTACCGTGCGCACACCTGTGTTACTGTAGAGAATGTCATTCCGAAGACGAGAAAACATGTTCAGTTTGCGAGCGAGAAATAAAAGCGGTCTTAAATTGTTTTTGAATAAACTTTTTTTTTTCTTTTTTTTTTTTCTATTATATATATATAAAAAGAGTAAAAAAGCAAAACTTTTTTAACAAATTATTTAATACAAAATTCCCCCCCAAAAAAAAATTCTTACAAATAAAGCAAACAGATAAAACAATGGTAAATTTAAATGAGAAAACCATACCTCAGTTAAACGAGGTTTGTAAACTATTACAAATTTCAGATTTCAGAAATCATAGAACTAAATCAAAAAAAATTGAAGTCATACAAGAATATTTGTGAAACGCTAGAAAGGCAAATGAAATGTCAATAGCAACGACGTCAAAAGATGCATCGGTTGTGAAAAATAAGAAGACGACTAAACGAAAAGCCGTTGAAGAACATCAAGTTTCCAAAGAAAAGAAAAGAAAAACTAAAACGAAAATGAGTGATGCACTTCAGATTCAAGACAAACGAGATATATCGAGTGAAAGTCAATGAGCAATCGACGAAGAGAAAGGAGAAGAATATGTAACACGACTCATTGCAGAACTATTCCAATCGAAAACCGTAGAACGGGAGAGTGCGATCAAAGGCATTTTTAAAACTTTCGATGTGATTCCCTCGTTGAAGAAAGTCGATCCGAAATTGTTCATGGAACGGGTGAAGAAAGAAGTATTGGATTTGTTTCACGAATACATGAACGTGGGATTAAAAATTAAGATGATACTCCATTGCGTAATGAATAAAATCGACGTGAAGTCCGGTGAGAGCATCGTGAAAAATGCATGTTTCAGATCTAACGTCGAACCCGTATTTTGAGGTTCAGATCATCGGACGTTTTCGAAAAGATGAAAGACAAGATGTTAATGTCTATCGCGAGTTATCAACATGAAGGTAGTAATTGGACGTTCGGTGAGGTGTTGAAACTCGAAATTCACATGAATAAAAACGAACCGTTGAAAGGATCTTCCTACTTGGAATTACCGTATTTCTTGACTAAGAAACACGCCGTGGTCAACGTGAGAAATAAAGATGATCAGTGTTTTAAATGGGCAGTCACCTCTGCTTTATACCCTTTCGAAATACACACCGATAGAGTTTCTCATTATGAGGAAACTTCTAAAAATCTCGATTGGACCGGAATGACTTTTCCAACAGAGTTAAAACATATCGAACATTTCGAGGCTCAAAATCCCACCGTAGCGGTGAACGTCTTAGGATACGATGACGAAAATCGAACGATCTATCCTCTCAGACAGACTTCGTATCGCGGAAGAGAAAAGACGATTATTTTATTATTGATTTTGAATGGTGACAATCGTCATTATTGTTGGGTTAAATATCCGACCCGATTACTGTCGAAACAAAATAATAATCATAAAGGAAAGATATCTTTATGTTACAATTGCATGAACGTGTTTCACAGCGAAAAATCATTAGAGAAACATCAGAAATATTGCAACGAAAATCAAGGTGTCGCCGTCAAAATGTCCAAACCCAACACCATCGTGAAGTTTGAAAATCACAATAGAAGGTTAAAAGTACCATTCGTCGTGTACACCGATTTCGAATGTTTCACCGCAAAAATTAGTTCCTGTCAACCCAACGCTCTTCAAAGTTACGTCGAAAGATATCAAAAACACATACCTTCAGGCTATTGCATTTACGTGAAATGCGCTTTCAACTCGCAACACGATACGGGTCCCTTCACCTACACGAAACAGTGCGAAGACGACAACGTGGCTCAAAGGTTTGTGGAAGAGTTAGAATCGAAAATTCAAATGTTATATGACGAATTCAAAACTCCAGCGAAAATGATCATCCCGCGAGAGCAGCAGAATGAAAATAACAGAGCCACCGAATGTCACATATGCAGATAATCATTCGATGAGAATTCAGAGGAAAATAAGAAGGTCAGAGACCACGATCATTACACAGGTCTGTATCACGGTCTGGCTCACAGCAAGTGTAATTTAAAATATCGAGACGCCACTTTCTATCCGGTGATGTTTCACAATCTCTCAGGTTACAACAGTCATCTGTTCGTGAAAAATCTCGGCACCTCACACGAAGAATTAAATTGCATTGTGAACAGCGAAGAAAGATACATTTCCTTCACGAAATGGAAGCTCATGGAGAAGAAAAGAGTAATCGACGGAAATACGTTGAAAGAAAAAACGAAATCCATTCATAGATGCATACGTTTCATCGACAGTTTTAAATTAATGTCGACCGCTCTGGAAAAATTAGTTGATAACATGAGCAAGGATAAATTTAAAATCACAAGCGAACATTTCGGAGAACGAGTAGACGTCATGTTGAGGAAAGGTGTCTATCCTTACGATTACATGAACGATCTAAAGAGATTCGAAGGCACCGCACTACCTTTGAAAGATGATTTTTATTCGAAATTATATGAATCCGACATTTCTGACGAGAATTACGAACACGCCAAAAACGTGTGGAAATCATTCGATATGAAAACCATGAGAGATTATCACGATCTCTATCTGAAGACTGACGTTCTGCTCTTGGCAGACGTGTTCGAAAATTTTCGAGACGTCTGTCATCGAAATTACGATCTGGATCCCGCTTGGTATTTCACCGCACCCGGTCTGGTGTGGGACGCTCTGTTGAAGACCACCGAAGTCCAATTGGAATTATTATCTGATGTGGACATGTTGCTCATGTTCAAAAGGGCTGCGAGAGGTGGCGTCTCGATGATCTCCCACAGATATTCTGTGGCTAACAATCCTTACATGAAAGAAGGTTTCGATTCGAAACGGTCGACTAAATACATACAGTATTGGGACACCAATAATCTGTACAGTTGGGCTATGAGTCATCCTTTACCGACTAGAAATTTCGAATGGGTGAAGGAACCGGAAGAGATGCAAAAATGGAGAGACTATCCTTGCATTTTAAAAGTTAATTTGAACTATCCGGAAGAATTACACGGTCCACACAACGATTATCTGCTGGCTCCCGAACGAATGGAACCGAACGAAGGAGACGAGGAAAAACTCATCCCAATTTATTTAACAAACGTAACTATGTCATCTACAGCGAGAATTTGAAACAGTACGTCAATTACGGGATGAAATTAGTCGACATACATCGCATCATTTGATTCGACGAAGAGCCTTGGATGAAAAAATACATCGATCTCAACACGAATCTCAGAACTCGAGCCGAGAACGATTTTGAAAAAGATTTCTTCAAACTCATGAACAACTGTGTGTACGGCAAATCAATGGAAAACATCAGGAAGAGAACCGACGTTCGACTCGTCACGTCTGAGAAAAGAGCTAAAAAATTAGTGGCGAAACCCAATTACAAACACCGACCCATATTCGACGAAAATCTAGTGGCCGTTCACATGCAAAAGACGCATCTGAAGTTTGACAAACCGTATTATCTCGGACCGACCATCTTAGATATCAGCAAGCGATTGATGTACGAGTTTCACTACGATTACGTCAAATGAAAATTTGGTGACAAAGCCAAACTACTGTTCACCGACATGGACAGTTTAGTTTACGAGATAGAGACGAAAGACGTCTACCGAGATATATCTCTGGACGTGGCCAATTGGTTCGACACAAGCAATTATCCCGTCGATCACCCGTCCAACATTCAATCGAACGACAACAAGAAGGTGTTGGGTAAATTTAAGGATGAGAGCGGCTGTAAACAGATCGTCGAATTCGTAGGCTTGAGACCCAAACTGTATGCTTATCGTCTAGAAGATGATGAAGAGATCAAGAAGTGCAAAGGAGTTAAAGAGTGCATGGTGAAGAAAAACATCTCTTTCCAAGAGTATAAAGATTGTCTGTTAGGAAGTGGTCCAGTGTATAAGACTATGAAATCGATTCGAAGCGAAAATCACAACTTGTATACTGAAATAGTCAACAAGATTTCGCTGACAGCCGACGACGACAAGAGATTCGTGTTAGATGATAAAATAAGCACTTTGGCACTCGGACATTGGACATTGGATCTAATTTTAGACGATATGAATGGAGATGATTGGATTCTAGATGCGATTGTGGATGATAAGATTCCAGATACGATTGTGGATGATAGGATTCCAGAAAATCAAGAAGAATTAGATGAACACAAAATTATAGAAATCAATAGTGACATCGAGAAAGTTAGTTCAAAAAGAAAAGGAAAAAAATAGAAAAAAAATAACGTCATTTTTAGTAAATTATAATAAAATAAATAAAAAAAATATATACTATTTATGAATAAGAAAATAAAGATATCCGTAGAAGGTGTCGTCTTACCTAATGAACCCCTATCCAACATCGATCTGTTGAATGCGGCAAAAGATTTGAAAATCAAAGATTTTCTAGGAGTGTTTTCCAGAGATGCCTTGCCGAAGAGAAAACCTTGACAATCGGAATGCGGAATTTTAAATCTAGACGATTCATCGGGTGAAGGCACTTACTGGGTGGCATGGATGAAGAACGGGAAGAAGAAAAATTATTATTTCGACAGCTACAGAGTCGCGCTGCCAAAAGAAATAAAGAACTATTTCAACAAATTGATGGTTCGTTACAACACGGAACAAGTGCAATCACCACATCAAGTGTTTTGCGGTCACCTGTGTCTCTACATTCTCAAGAGATGGTCTGAAGGAGATCGATTTCAGGACATTCTCAATGATTTACATTAGAGAGAGATTTTTTTTTTTATAGTATATATAAAGATAAAAAATATTTTAAAAAATTTTAATCGAATAAAAACGAAAAATAAAATAACAGAGTTCATTTTTAATAAACTGCATTTGAACACATTTTTCTAAAAAAGAAAAAAAATCCCACAACAACATGCCAGTCGATAAATTTGGTAGAAGTGATGACGAAAAAGTCAACCCGAGAAAGAAGAGGAAGACGTTCGAAGCCGATGATGGTTACGACATTGCCAACTTGGACGAACGTTACGTTCGGAGATACGAACCTCAAGAAGAACCTTTGAACATGAACGATAAGAAGCTCTACAATCTTCCCGAGCCGATAGATCTAGCAGATGCTGCAACTAAAAAATACGTCGACAGGGGAAACGTCGATTTCGAACGAATCCTGCTAGATAATTACGTGGATAAAACCATGACCGACGATCTCGATCTGAAATCCAAACGTTTGGTGAATGTCGCAAATCCCATAGATCCCACCGATGCCGCGACCAAGAAATACACAGACGACTCTCACGTGAGATTCAGCGAACACCTGAGAAATAGATACGTTCTGAAAACGATGCACTCGGAATTGAACGCCAATTCTAACAAGATAACGAACGTGGCCACTCCCACGAATCCCAAGGACGTGGCGACCAAACACTACGTAGATCTGGAACAGAGAAAGTCTGACAGACGAGAAATGAAATCGGATCTGAATGCAGGATTCCACAAGATATTGAATCTGTCGAAGATCGACGACACGGATGCGGACTCAACCACGGTCAACAAGGGCTACGTAGATTCTGCTGTGATACAATCACAAAAATACCTAGAATCGCAAGTGGACGATCTCTACCTGAACAAAGAATCTGGCGGAACCATGGAGGGTGGCATCAACATGAACGGTCACAATTTATTCGGTCTCGATCACGATCCCGAATTCGATTCCAGCGCAGTCTGCAGGAAGTACGTGGACGACAACTCGGTCTGGAGAAAGGGTGACATCATGGAAGGTAACCTAGACATGGGTGGACACGCGCTCACGAATCTACCGGATCCAGTGAACATGACGGATGCCTGCACCCTGATTTCGGTGGTGGAGAAAGTCAAATATGCTAGACAATTGATCACCGTGTGGGCCGAAGAGGCCGGCGCCTTAGATGAGGGAAAAGCTGAGTGGTCTTTCGGAAATGGTGGTAGCGGATCGAAACATGGTCAGGTGGGATATCCCATGCCGCTGGGAGGTGAAATCCTTCGAGTGAGTCTGGCTTCCTCGGATTTGAATAACAGAGCGGTCGTCAATCTCATGGTGAATGGTGTGGAGAGCGATAAGAGATACAGCGTAGAAAAGACTGAGAATCAACACGTGAATGTTAGCACGTTCGGCACGCCTCTCAAAGTGAACGCCGGAGACAGGATTAATTTCGTCACGAAAACCAATAATCCCGAAGCCGCCACTTCCGTGGTGAGTCTACTGATCGAACTAGATCCTTTGAACAAACAGTGAACGCGTGGAAAATAATGAATTAAAAAAAAAATAATGTGTGATTATTAAAAACAAAAAAAACAAAAAAAAAAGTGATGAGATTTAGAAAGATGTTCAATCTCTCTAGATCACATTACTTTATTTATTTATTTTGACTTGTATTCGCCGGGAGATATGTTAGGATTGCTCATCAATTCATCTAGACCATGATACTTCTTTCTAAAATCAGCGGCGTCGCCGTACAGTCTGGAGAAATCGTTCTTGTCGAACGACGCGTTGTAATCGATTGCTGGATATCTCGTGGCGTTCAGAAACACTTGCATGTTTCTCAAATGGCAGTGATCGAACAGCGACGCATTCTTTTCCTGAGACCCGTCCCTATCGGTCTGAAACGCAACCACGATGAAACGCGGTCTCTCGGAAGCAGATTTCACCATCAATCTCCAATCGAAGTGATTCGTGGAGGGAGGAATGCTAGTCGTGTCACACTGTCTCATTCTAAATCCCACGGGTAATTTACTCTTGGATTCTATGATCTTGTAGAGACGCGCTTTCTCCACGATCGAAGGCTCCACGTGCGGAACGAACCACGATATCTTGTGTAGAGTTATCTTACCCGCATCGGTCGCGGTGAGTTTCACTAGTGCGTCGTCGTTTCCTTTTCGAATCAACGTCAGATTGTGTTTGAATCCGTACATGATCTTGTTGTAATCGTCCGCGAATCCGAAGATGTGTTTCAAAGGTATCCTAAATGAAAACGTTCCTTTAGGTCTGGACGTCTTGACGACGTAGTCGAATATCGCGGTGGCGCCTGCGCTAGCAGGGCCCACGGTGTCTTTCACCCACAACTGATTAAGTCCTCTGGATTTCGAAAAATCATCAGGATACGTCAAGAGTCCGAACATCGTGGTGGCCTGACCTGGATGAAAAACAGATTCTATCTCTTGTCCGGATAGCATGTATTTTATGTTACTGAATAGATGCATGATGCCATTATTGGCAAGAGTAACCGTGTCGTCGTCGGCGTAGTCGCTCCCATCTTCCTTGGTGAGACGCCCCTGCACCACTATGTAACTCTCGCTAGGATGTACGAATAGATCTTGAGTTTCGACGTTGATTTTTACCTCTCCCGCATTCAAACTCGTTCCGGTTACCGGTTCGTATTCGTGAACCTCATATTCTTGAATACTTTCATCTTTCACTATGCTTTGTGTTATATCTAGTATATTTGTCATTTTAAAGGATTTTTAGGGTTTTTTTTGTTTATTAATTAACTTGCTTTCTTTATCTAAAAATAGTTTTTAATTATTTTTTTTATTATTATTTTTTTCTCTCTTATATATCTGTGTGTAAACAAGAAAATGTTAAAGAGAGTAAATAAAAAAAATTTTGTCTTCTTCACCAAAACTTCGTCTTCTGTAATTGTTGTTCGTAAAACTTTCCGATGATCTCTTCTCCATCCAAAGCTTCGATTTCGTAAGTCACCGGATCGGTGTGAAATATTTTGATGATCACGAAAATTTCCGAGGTCCATCGAGGAGTATAACCCTTTTCGAAGTGCTTCTTATAAGCGTAGATTCTCACTCGATCGCCGACCGCAAATTTCGGCGTTCTAGACTTCTTCCTGATCTAAGATCTCTCGGGAGATAGATTCGCGTAGACCCGTTTTTCGTTTCGAGGATCGCTAGCTTCCGCGGGAGTCATCTTGATCGATCTGTGTCGGGTGTTGTTGTAATCTTTGACCAGACCGTTCAGAGCGTATATGTATTTCTTGGTCGAATTCGCCGTGAAGTATCTGTACATCTTCTCCTTCATCGTTCGATTCCAACGTTCCACCACGCTGGCTTTCTCTTCGTTTTCGATCGAGTAGAGGTCTACCAATCGACGAACGTGCTTGTTTTAGAATTCCTTTCCCCTATCCACCCACAATTTACTCGGTTTTCGAGAAGACGAGTCGAACACGCTCTTTAGAGCCTCGGCGACGCAAGATTCCGATTTATCCTTCAAAGCTCTGATCCAACCGTATTTGGAAAACACGTCGATGACCGTCAATAGATATTTGACGCCCTCATTCCACCTCGAAAACGATCTCATGTCGACCAAGTCGGCAGACCAAATGTCATCCAGACCCTTCACGAACACCTTTCTCTTTCGAAATTTACGCACTATGGGTTTGTGTAACTCCTCGGCCAATTCGCTCGTCAATAATCGTTTCTTCTTCTTTTCAGATGCGCTTTTTTTTGAACGCCCCATCCGAATCGACGTTTCGCACCGATCAGATTGCCGACCAGTGAACATTCCATCTTCTCTCTCCTGGTCGGATTCGATATGCCTCTCAATCTCCCCAACATGTTTTTGTCGCAGACGTCGTTGCGAGTCTTGGTGTCGGGATATCCGGCGTAGCACAGATCGTGATCGTACGCTGCCGCGTCCACCCTATTCACAGGTTTGCTCCAAGATTTGGGTGTCAGATCGGCGTTGAGTCTCTTGTTCAATTTCGTTCCGGGTCCCATGAAACTGTGACCGGGCAGATGCATTTCGAAAGGAAGATTATTGATCATTTTATTCACGATGCCTTTGCCTTTGCTCGCGTTCTTTTTTTTTGACGAACCGAGTCTTGATAGAACCACACACGTCGCAAATTCCGCGAAGCATCTGTCTGTCGTTTTTAGTTCGCACTTCTCTAGAATTACTCGTCTCGGTAACTCTCTTACACTTTACGCAATACATTTTTAAGAGTTATTTAAATTAATTTCGTTTTTTATTTTATATATAAATTTAATATTTTTTTTTTTTTAAATTCTGTTCTTATTATATATATATATATTTTTTTTTTCAATCGCTGCTCTTGAGTTCTATCATCTTACTGAATTCCTCCATGGCCTCTTTCCTCCCCTTTTCCACGAGAGAATCCTTCATCTCTTCCTTGATGATCTGACGAGTCTTGATTCTCACAGCTTCTTTCATGGCATCGTATTTCGTTTTCTCGCTCAATATCGCGAAGTATTCTCCGTCCGATATCCTACCGTATTTCAACGCCATAGAGATCATTTCGGATATCGTGTCGATCTTGGAGTCGGCCAAGACGCGAATCTTGTCGTGTTTCCTTCAGATATAATTTCCTACTCAAAAAGTTTCCGAGCGTGCTAAACAATCCGGCGGCGAGAGCCACTCCTTCTACGGTCAACACGATCGGAATGCCGACCGCGGTCGACAACAATCCGATGCCGGCCGCGTGTAAACCCATGGAAATCGTGATGAGTGTCGTGTCGATCGCGTTGACGAATTTCACGAAACGCGAATACTTCTTCTTGAGAGAATGACGAGAATCTCTCTCTCGAGTTAGATACTCTTGGATTCTACTGATTTGATCGATGCGATACCTCACGAAACGTGAATACTTCTTCTTGAGGGAACGACGAGAATATCTCTCTCAAGTCAGATACAATTGGATTCTACTGATTTGATCGATGTGATACCTCTCTCCTCTTTCTCTTTCTTCTAGCGACGGCGCCGTCGGCAAAACGCCGTTCGGCTTCTCGTCCTCGTCGTCCACTAACGTCGGATACAATTTATTTCTGGTTCTCATTTTGTGTTTTTTTCTTTCTTTCTAATATTAGATAGAAATTTTATGTGTGTATTTATTTTTTTTATTTTCTACTCTCCCTTATTTTATATCAACGAAGAAAAACTTAGACGTATACTTCGTTCAGCAATAATTTCTTGATGCATCCCTTGTCTTCTAAAGTCAAACTTCTACGCGCCAATTTCAGTTCTTCCGAATCTGTGGGCCTGTCTCGATTCTTACAGAAGACTAATCTCTTCCAAAACGTGATCACATCGTTGAATTTAACGCGTTCGAACGCTGGTTCGAAATACATGACGACCATATCTCCCCTTTCCATCGTTAGACACGAATGATTCTCGTGATCGAAGTCTAGATAATCCCGACATCCGACGCATCGTTCTAACAAGATGGGACGTAGTTGTTCGTTCACGCAGATTGCGTATGCTCTCATCAGCATGTTTAAAAGAAACCTCGCTCTAATAGTCTGAGAATCGCTCATGATTTACGTATTTTTTTTTATTATCTATTCGATTTGATATATTTAATTTTCTAAATAACTATTTATTTATATTTTTTTTCTCCCCTATATATATATCAATCAAAAAACGTGACAGCGGGCTCGCGAATTTCCAACACACCGACGACAACACTCTTCGTTCAAATCGAGTTTACGAGAATCGAGCGATCCGATCGCTCGATTAGCTGAGTTTGGGGATTTCTCATAGTGGGGAATTCCCCTAATAATGTCATAAATGGGAAAAACCCACCGCCTCAAAACAATTGCGGGTTCTGGACCACTGCCTCAAAACAATTGCGGGTTCTGGACCACTGGTCTAGAATCCCCAGGACCGTTTTTTGATGATGACCCAGAATTTTTTGCTTTTTCTCGCGTTCACCAGCGATGGATCGATGGTCTGATCTGCGATGGGAACGTCGACAAAAAATTAAGTACAAGATAAAAGTGAAGATGTACAATTTCACCCTTTTTTAAAAACGCGCGTTCACCACGAATATTTGAACGTTAAAAGTGCGATCTAGGAGTCACAAAAAAACATGGGGGGGGGGGGGGGGGGATTCAAGACCATTGTACAGTTTTGTGAACAAGCGTGTGATTTAACACTGAATTCCACATTGGTGAACGCATCGTGTAACGTATGTTGTACACGTACATGTACAAGTGGTCGTAAATCCGCAATATATACCTACTAATAAATAAATAAATTTTGACAACCCCATGAACAAATATATCGAGGATGGAACGGACAGCGAAGATGCAGTTGAAACAGTATATAGAGCACTTCAAAAGAGTGTCAGAGAGGCATTAGTGCGAAATACATTAATACCCTAGTGTACATTAGAAATTTTTGCAACGATTCAATACACAAGAAAATTCAAGAAACAGCCAAGCGTCTTCGTGAAAGAGAGGACTTTGAGTTTGAAGAGTCCCAGAAATATGCCTTGGAAAAGCGAAGATTTCTGTTCGACAACCTTATGACAAACTACTCATTCAGAGTAGATGATGATGAAGAAGAAGAAAACGATTAGAGAAAAGCGTATAAAATGAGTGCTGGTATGAACATAACCTCATTTCCGTTTGGAACGTCGAAGAGTGAAGATGTCTGTGCCAACAACAGTGCTCAGATTCAAAGATGACTTACAAATACAGATCTGCAAGAATGACGCTGGCTGCCCAAGAACTGGCCCAAGTGAATTGTGTGGTAAATAGAAACAAGAGAAAAAATCTAGACATGGATGATGGTGGAAAGAAACAAAGATGTGTGGATACTGGTCAATCATTAACCACCGAAGTTGCCACTACTACCAAGAAAATAAAGCCAGAAGAACTAACTGATGCTTCCACTACAAACAATAATGAAGTTACTACTCAAATTACGAAACAACATAAAGTTTCTACTGAAACTAAGAGTGATGTTCAGAAGACTGATGTTTCCACTACGAAACAGTCTGAAGACAAGAGAATGATAACAGATTCCATAAAGAACGCAGTCACCACTACGAAGAAGCTTGAAGTTTCTATTGAAACTAAGAATGGAGTTACTTACTACTCAAACTACGAATCAGCCTGAAGAAGATCTAAACAAGAACGAAGTTACCACTACGAAGAAGCCTGAAGTTTCAACTGAAACTAAGAATGATGTTCAGAAGACTGAAGTTACTACTATGAAACAGCTAACAGACAAGAAAGTGGAACCCAGAGATGCCAGCCGGGAAATTAAAGCAACCAACAGAGCCAAGTTACCAGCTATCAACGAGAGAACATGTTTTATCAAGAACCTAGACAGACAATGGGAAGAAGCTCCAACTCACAAGAAGATGAGATGGTTAGCCCATGAGAGGCGACAGAACTACAAAGCCAAAAATGATGCCTTGAGAAATAGAATTGTAAACTGAAAACTCAAATAAAATGAATGAAATGTTATATAATGTTGTTTGTTTTTTTTATCTACTATCACAACAGAAGTACCCGGTCGTAGAATGAAGTACCCGGATGTAAAGTATCCTATAAAAGGTATCCTCCAATAGTACAATGTCAGGTATTCTCGAATTCCGAGATGATGCTAAGGGGGGGGGGGGGGGGGGGTAAATTAGACCGCATTAAGGGATATTCCCATGGCCCTCATGGCCTCATTTCAGAAAAAGGGGTACGGAAGGCCATATGTTTTCTCAAAATGGGACCGCATTAAGGGATATTCCCATGGCCCTCATGGCCTCATTTCAGAAAAAGGGGTACGGAAGGCCATATGTTTTCTCAAAATGGGATTCCATGGGATATGGCAGTTAAATACCGAGATAAGGCTAAGAGGGGTAGTAAAATAGACCTCATTGCGGGATGTTTTTCAGTGCCCTCATTGCCTCAACCGACGTGAGGTTAAGAGAGATAGTAAATTAGACCCCACCCCTGGCATTTCTCATAGCTCTCATGACCCCATACGACTAAAAATGAATTCTCCAGAAGGTATCCTCAAATAATAGCGCGCGAAAAAGCAACCCGAAGGGCTGCTTTGAAGCAAGCCTAATACACAACGTGTACGTGAAATTGGAAAAACCAAGGAATGCTATGCCATCCAATCTAAACCGGAAACCGGAAGTAAAAACATGGGGAACCCCAGCTCTCGTTTTCGGAAGCGAACAAATCGAATGACGCCCCCTAAAAAGCGAACGGTGTAATGCGAGATTTCTCCTTAGATCATTGCATGCAGACTGTGAATAATATATTGAACATGCTTTTCAAAATTAAAGTTTTTCCAAACAAACTCAACTGTCGTTTGCTTTGCTGACTAAATGAGAGAAACTGTCGAAAAGCTAAATGTTCCCATATATGCACATTGGATTTCATCGTCTGCTGGCTGGCTGTTGGGATCCCGATGTTGTTCGATTCTGCGGAGTATTCTGTCACGTGATTTATCTGTTTTGCATTTGCAAGTGCAAAACGCTATTCACTTCAAACCAACACTGCGTGTTATTGGAACAAAATTACCAAATGAAAAGCATCAACAACACGTCCGTTTGTTGTAACCTAAAAGTACGCACAGATCGGATTGTGGCAAAGGTCGTTTTTATTCAGTTATTACGAACCTAAGATGTCGAAGTGACATACTGTCTGACAAACGTCCACGAATTACCATTTCCAAAACAGAAGTTCCGTTCCACAATGTATCCACCCCAGCGAAACAAAAACAATAAATTTTCGACAATACGTTTCGAGGCCAATTTTCAAGCGAAGACGCCTCACCCATCACAATGACTGCATGCATTCTCGTTTCTGACAATTGTAATGTTTTTTCTGTGCGCACAATTTATTGTGCTCGACCATTACTAAAGCTGTCCAACTTGTGAAATTTAAAAACGCCTATTTCCCCCCTCCACCAAAAAAAAAAACAAACAAAAAAACAATAAAAATAAATGTTGCAGTGAAACTCTTTTGTTCTTTAAATTCGCACCAGATGAAAATAAAAAAAAACAGATAACCTGAAATATTTCTCCATTGTCCAAATAGCTCATATTTTTTAATTCATAATATTGCTGAAAATTTTATATTGTAGGTCTGATATGTTTTTAGGGGGAAATAAATCTACAAGACAGCATGTACATGCATTAGTTCACAACGCAAAATGTTTTGTTGGACGACCCCTTAAACACTGTTTTAAATTTTGTTAAGTTTATGTCATTATAATTTGAAAAACACTGAGTTGCGCGCGCTTCTTGGTTTTACCAAAGTTCATATTACAATACCAGGCCATAGGTGTCCTCAAATACCAAAATGAGGCTAAGAGGGATAGTAAATTAGACCTCATTGAGGGATTTTTTCATGGCCCTCATGGCCGCAATCGATATTAGGTTAAGAGGGATAGTAAATTAGACCTCCTTGGGGGCTTTTTCTCATAGCCTCATACGACTAAAAAGGGATTCCATAACCAGAGACGTTTCACAAAAAGGGAGTTCGTTGGACGTGGCCATTGGATATATAGGTGATGAGAATCCGATAGGCCTTCGTTGTAATATTGATAGATAACTCTGCATAGAGATTACGGAGGATGAAGCAATCTGATTGCGTAGTTAGCGTAAGGAATGTGAACTGATTGGGGGGTGATCTAGATCAATGAAACAACAAGAGTACTCGGAATAGGGCCAGAACTAACAAGAACAGACCAGAAAGCTAAATATAATAACAATAAGCTAAGCTGTTCCACATGATAGGCTCATCTACTCTACTAGAGTATATTCCAGGACAAAAGAACATGGTCGGGTAGACGAAAATTATTGCATAGATAGATAGAAGAAGAGGATTCTGAAAGAATTCGAAATAGAAAACCTTTTCGGGTAGTTTGTGGTAATTCAACGAGTCGGAAAATTACTCTTGTACAAAGGAACATACTCTCCGAACATACTCCGTCTTGCTATAGGCCACTGGGTAACATATCAACCACGTGCTACCATAGAAACCAAGATGGCTGCCTCCAGTATACAAAATGGACGACGGAAACATGTATCACCCTAACAACATGCGCTGCGCATGCGCACTAGGACCACGTATCACTATGGGATGACGTCACAAGATGGCCGTTCACTCGGGTTACCATGATAGCACAACATGGCACAACACTGGCTTACGTGGCATGACGTCACGTCGGGGGTCCACACAGAGTGTGGATTGTGACTAAACCACCCGGCGATGGGGCCCGTTCCAACGCTCTCTTACTACTGACGACCACTCATTGTTTTCTCAGGACTTTTCAAAATAAAACGCAGACGACAATACGAGGCTAACTCTATCCAGCGTCTTGGTGCTTAGGTCTGTATCTACCTTTACCGCCCAGTCAGTCTAAAACATGAAGACTACTTAACTGGAGGAAAAATAATTTTCTCGAAATCTTGTTTGAGAAACGGCTAGGCATATTCTTTGACAATCTCTTCAAATCACGTAAGCGACATTTACCTCTCTCGATGTTCACCAAGCAGACCGATATTACGATGACCGGGTCACTGTGGGATTTATCATTCTCAGCTCTGTCAGTTGCAGTTTAATGGTCTTGAAGATCGGGCATATCTAAGGGATAGTCGCCTTGTTGGTCTGTGACTTACCGACCAGTTTTAGGTATTTCATCGAAGCGGGAAAGGAAAGTTTTTAAACAAAATATCCGGTCACCGGGAAATTCTCGCTTTCACAAATCTCCTTGATCACTAGACCGTTTGAGATCGCAAAGCCAAAGTCATCTAACTGAGCTGAACGCCGAATTGTCCAACAACCAGGAGAACGTGTTTGTCGCCTTTAACGTGGCAGACTTCCCGATCGTAGAGCGCACGTCGTCACTCGATTTGAATGAAATGTGACAAAATAGCGGAGACTTTTTAGTGACGTAAATGTTAAACATAGCGATGAACCGAAACACTAAAAAACAGCTATCTCCTATTTTTTCAGCTCAACAACATACTAAAAAAATTTAAAAAATGCGACATATTTTAATTGTTTTCCCTATGACCCCTCCCCTAGATATCACCTCCGTGTTCGGCCATAATGATTAGGAATTTCATTGGATGGTACCACATTTTTGGATATTATTTTTATTGGAGATAATATTTCCACAATTTCAGAAAATGAACTGGAAATTAAAATCTGTAAAAACATCCTTAATATCCGTCTCCTTCCAATCGAAATTCTAAATGTAAAAGGAAAGCCGGATAGAATAACTAGACAGATATTGATGTGCGACGTTTAAAAGCTGTATCTTTAACGGTTGTATCTCAAAACGTCGAAAAAATGAAAATCTGTACCTGTGTGTTAACACAAGAGAACAAGAGGCTTAAGGCTATAGTCTTTATCTAATTAGAATCGGGTATTTTGCGGAAAGAGTCTATAATCGTGGGGAATAACCATAGGCGACTTTGTGTAATTATCACTGACGTTTGAATGACTGGTAAAGCTTGAGAAGCATATCTTTGTTTGCTCTCCAAGTTTTACCTCTGATTATCTTCAGAAAATGATATGGATACCAATGACTTGTACGTTTTTTTTTTCAGTACGTAGAATGCGTATTATCACTAAATCACCTACAGAGTGAGGATTCCACCTAAGCAATAATTGCAAATGTGTTGCAAAACATAACAACCACAGGCAAAGTTCTAGCCAATGGACCTCCCCGGTTTTACCCCGAGTTCCATTGGCTGAAACATTGCTTGTATTTTTTGTCTACATGTACAGAATTTGAAAGTGATACTTTGGTAGAAAGCTCTATTCGCCGGGTGGTTTAGTTACAATCCACACTCTCTTCACAGAACACAGAAAACCCACCGTCTGTATCTCTGATTGATCTCTTTCGATTTATTGAAGACGACTACCATACTGGGGCTAGCACACGTATTACTCATCTTCAGCTTATATATAAAACACAATGGCAAATTAAATAAACAGAAAGCGCATAGTATGGACATATAGACTATACCCATAGCACTTTGGTGTGCCAAATGCTCAACACGAGTGGTAAAGTGGTGTTAACCGCGAGCCTTTGGCGCGCGGTTAACACCACGAGTGGAGAACATTTGGTACACCAAGCTACTTTGGGTATATTTTATTTATACCATGATCGTCAGATTACTTAGTTAGTTAGTTATTTAGTTATTGGTGTTTAAGGTCACATATTTCTGCACAATGGCTAACCATGACCGTGACAGTTTTACGGGTGGAGGAAGCCGGAGTACCCGGAGAGAACCACCGAGCAACGGCGAGCAACTGTCAGCTCTCCAACATACCAACTCCACACAAGCAGGGTTAGCATTGGTTGAAGACAGGTGCACCATCGACGTGAGTTGTAGGAGAGGGAAGGATCATGCCACATTGGATGGACCCCGGGCTGGATCCCGGAATGGACGTCATGTCACGTGACCTGGTGGCGCCATGTTTGGTTGTCATGGTAACCCGCCTGGGCGGCCATCTTGTGACGTCATTAACATAGTGATACGTGGTGTGAGTGCGCATGCGCTGCGCGTGTTGTTAGGGTGATACGTGTTTCCGTCGTCCATTTTGTATACTGGAGGCCGCCATCTTGGTTTCTATGGCAGCACGTGGTTGCTATGTGACCCAAAACCTTCTAACAAGAAAGGGGTATGTTCGGAGGGTATGTTCCTTTGTGGAAGAGTAAATTCCCGATTTGAAGAATTACCCAAATAAACCCGACAACCCCTCCAAATCACCGAAAACGACTTTATTTACTATGTACTCCCCAATTTATCGGTGTAGCACGTAGTGCTATAGTACCAAGGGACACAAGGGGGGGGGGGGGGTGGTGTTCCTTTGTAGAAGAGTAATTTTCTGGCTTAGAATTTCCCAGAATCCTTGTTTAATAACCCAAATAAACCCGACAAGTTGTACTATTTCGAATTCTTTCAGAATTCTCTGCTTCTATCTATATATGCAACAGGTTTCGTTTACCTAGGCATGTTCCTTTGTCCTGGAGTATACTCCAGTAGCGTAAAAGAGCCTATCAACGGGGACAGCTTTACTTATTATTACTATATTTAGCTTTTCTAGTCTATTCTTGTTATTTCTGTCCCTATTCCGTGTACTCTTGTTGTTTCATTTATCTAGGTCATTAATATAAATTATAACTAATCAATCAGATTGCTTGATTTCCCGTAATCTGTATTCAGAGTTATCTCCCCTTATTACAACGAAGTCGTATCCGATTCTCATCACCTCTATATCCAATGGCCATATCCCAGGGAATCCCATTTTTGGGAAACACCCGTGACTATGGAATCCCTTGTTTTTGTCGTATGAGGCCATGAGGGCTATGTAAAAGCCCTCAATGAGGCCTAATTTATTATCCCTCATAGCCTCATTGAATTTTGAGGTCATGAGGGCCATGAAAAATTCCTCAATGAGGTATAATTTACTACGACTCTTAGCCTCATTTCAGTATTTGAGGATACCTATGGCCTGGTATTGTATTTTTCGAGGATACCTATAGAGGATACGTTTTGGAGAATCCCTTTTTGTCGTATGATGCCATGAGGGCTATGTAAAAGCCCTCAATGAGTCCTCATTTATTATCACTCATAGCCTCATTGAATTTTTAGGTTATGAGGACCATTAAAAATCCCTCAATGAGGTATAATTTACTACGCCTCTTAGCCTCATTTCGGTATTTAACAGTTATATCCTATAGAATCGCATTTGGGGAAACACCCGTGGCTATGGAATCCCTTTTTTGTCGTTTGAGGCCATGAGGGCTATGTAAAAGCCCTCAATGAGGCCTCATATATTATGCCTCATTGAATTTTGAGGTTATGAGGACCATTAAAAATCCCTCAATGAGTCCTCATTTATTATCCCTCATAGCCTCATTGAATTTTGAGGTGATGAGGACCATTAAAAATCCCTCAATGAGGTATAATTTACTACGACTCTTAGCCTCATTTCAGTATTTAACACCCATATCCCTGACACCCCAATTTCGGCACCCCTTTTAGGAAAACATGGCCTTCGGCACCCCTTTTTTGTCGTATGAGGCCATGAGGACCACCATGAGTAATCCCTTAATGAGGTCTAATGTAGTCTTACCAACCGCTTCAATCTTGTCGCCAAAGCTTCAAGGCCACTACTAGTCTATGGTCAATCTGGCCTGTCACTAGCTTCTGCAGCAATCTTGTTCCATTGCTGCCTTTTACCAGTACTATTGACTAAACTACCATCCATTAATATTGACTTGTATCACTACATGTTTTCCAAGAAGGGGTACCGAAATTGGGGTGCCTGGGGATATGGGTGTTAAATACGGAAATGAGGCCAAGAGTCGTAGTAAATTATACCTCATTGAGGGATTTTTAATGGTCCTCATAACTTCAAAATTCAATAAGGTTATGAGGGATAATAAATGAGGACTCATTGAGGGATTTTTAATGGTCCTCATAACCTCAAAATTCAATGAGGCTATGAGGCATAATATATGAGGCCTCATTGAGGGCTTTTACATAGCCCTCATGGTCTCATACGACAAAAAAGGGATTCCATAGCCACGAGTGTTTCCCCAAATGCGATTCCATAGAATATACCTGTTAAATACCGAAATGAGGCTAAGAGTCGTAGTAAATTATACCTCATTGAGGGATTTTTAATGATCCTCATAACCTAAAAATTCAATGAGGCTATGAGGGATAATAAATGAGGACTCATTGAGGGCTTTTACATAGCCCTCATGGCATCATACGACAAAAAGGGATTCTCCAAAAGGTATCCTCGATAGGTATCCTCGAATAATATAATACCAGGCCATAGCTATCCTCAAATACTGAAATGAGGCTAAGAGTCGTAGTAAAGTATACCTCACTGAGGGATTTTTCATGGCCCTCATGACCTCAAAATTCAATGAGGCTATGAGGGATAATAGATGAGGCCTCATTGAGGGCTTTTAATTGGCCATCATGGCCTCATACGACAAAAAAGGGATTCCATAGCCACGGGTGTTTCCCAAAAATGGGATTCCAAGGGATATGGCCATTGGATATAGAGGTGATGAGAATCGGATACGACTTCGTTGTAATAACGGGAGATAACTCTGCATACAGATTATGGGAAATCAAGCAATCTGATTGATTAGTTATAATTTATATAAATGATCTTGATGAATGAAACAACAAGTGTACACGGAATAGGGACAGAAATAACAAGAATAGACTAGAAAAGCTAAATATAGTAATAATAAGTAAAGCTGTCCCCGTTGATAGGCTCTTTTACGCTACTGGAGTATACTCCAGGACAAAGGAACATGCCTAGGTAAACGAAACCTGTTGCATATATAGATAGAAGCAGAGAATTCTGAAAGAATTCGAAATAGTACAGCTTGTCGGGTTTATTTGGGTAATTAAACGAGGATTCTGGGAAATTCTAAGCCAGAAAATTACTCTTCTACAAAGGACCCCCCCCCCCCCCCCCCTGTGTCCCTTGGCACTATAGCACTACGTGCTACACCGATAAATTGGGGAATCCATAGTAAATAAAGTCGTTTTCGGTGATTGGAGGGGTTGTCGGGTTTATTTGGGTAATTCTACAAATCGGGAATGTACTCTTCTACAAAGGAACATACCTTCCGAACATACCCCTTTCTTGTTAGAAGGTTTTGGGTCACATAGCAACCACGTGCTACCATAGAAACCAAGATGGCGGCCTCCAGTATACAAAAGGGACGACGGAAACACGTATCACCCTAACAACTCGCGCTGCGCATGCGCACTCACATGGGGATGACGCCACAAGATGGCCGCTCACGCGGGTTAACATCACAACCAAACATGGCCCCACCAGGTCGCGTGACATGACGTCACTTCCGGGGTCCAGCCTGCGGGTCCATCCACTGTGGCACGATCCATCCCTCTCCTACTACTGACGTGCAGTACGCCTTAGTACACAATGTCAATGTGTCCCCACGTGGTCAATGAGGGTGAAGTGTCTTGCCCAAGGACACAACGCGGTTGTTGCAGGTGGGATTCTAACCGAGGACCTCTCGTCAGATTATTAAGAGTCGCTATTATTTTTTCTCGATTTTACTGAGCAGCAACCGTACATACGTGAGAATTCGTTTTTGTTCACATGAGCATCGGTGGGCGGCACTTCCTTAGTCATTTTTATCACCGAAACGAAATAGAAAAAGGAACAGGACCTTTTTCATTTTAATAACATAATAACATACTATTTCGAGTTATGGATGCTTTATTAACATGAGACAATGCATGTTTGTAAATTTTTTGTGTTTTATGGGGTAAACTCATTTAAAACGTAATAAATAATTGCCACTTTCATCATTTCACTCTTAGCGGGCGACGTGCGATACGTTTAGACAAGTTCGCATTCAGGATAACGTCACCAAAGGTCAACTTGGATATATTTCCACGGTTGGTGTAAATTTTAACTACTGAAACCATTGCTGGCGTGTTCACCACGGTTTGTGTATAAAGCTAAAATTTATGTCATAGGCTTTTCATATATAGTAGAATAGGTAATGATGGTATAAAACGGTTTAAAATTAGTTTTAATACAAATGGTTTTAGCGCATATATATTTTAACCCTACTCTCTGTTTGGGAAGCGGGTAAAACACATTCAACTAAATGAAACCGCTGATGATCCGGGGTGTCCTAGGTCAAATGTGGATCATTACCATAGTGTACTGATCCTTGAGGTATGTCTATAAGCCTCTACGCAATGTTTAATTTTATTTTATGCAACTGTATGTTATGGGATATTTTCCAAATGTCATTTTAATGATAAACGGAAATAAACATTGAATTGAATAATTGAAATATGAACGCAGAAACATCTCACGAGTGACCACAAATTATATATAAACTATAATTACTATCAAAACTTACCGAGGTATTAATTTTAGTTTTTCGACGTTTTGAGAACACACCATCTTTAACAACTATGTAGCGGCGCGTGTCACCAAATTAGGGATTTTAATGATAAATTTCCAAAACAGTGTATAATTTGAAGTAACATAAAAACGTCTAAATAGCAATAAATCGAAATTAATTTTTAGAGCTCCACAAAACACTAAAATTTCACCCTATGATGTCACTTCAGAGTTCGACCACAATGGTTGACAATTTCCTTGGACGGCAACACATTTCTAGATATGTTTTTGGAGAAGATTATACTCACGAAATGTTGAAAGACTGAGGATGAAAATGAGATTGAAAATAAAATAAACAAAATAAGCTAATTTTTGACGTTACGTAAAATCGTCAAAATGGCGCCAAATCGAAAAACACAAAAAACAACAAACATTCCCAGCTATCTCTTAATTGTTTTGAGCTCTACAGCATACTAAAAATTTTAAAAACGTCCTATGCATTATAATTTTTAACCCGCTGCCCCCACCCCCCACCCCCACCCCCACCCCCCTCCTCCATGACGTAACCACAGAGTGCGGCCATAAAGGTTGATAACTTCCAAAATTTCGAAATCTTCAAGCTGACAATAAGGTTGAAAAGGAAAAGTATAGAAAAACACGTAAAGTTGGCAGCTAACATCGGATACGTACATTTGAAATAAAAAAAAATAACAATAAGGAAAATTTCACTGAGCTCTGTCAAACAAGGTATATTTGGTTAAATATCCAACTGCATAATGGGATATATCTGGTGCAGAAAAGTTTGCAACTTTGACATCAGAGTGGGGAGGGTTAAGCCTACCTTCCTGCCAAAGTTTATCATTTCCGAATGGTTCCAGGCCATCATTTATAAGTGTTTTCCAAGGGACCAATGTGGAAGGATCCAAATGCTTTTTCAATCCAAATCAACTAAAAGCTTCGATGTGTGGAAATTTAATGCCACCATTTTCTACGTGGTTGGTGATGTCATTACGTTTTATTTTCGATAAGTTTCTCAACTTTCCCTGACAATCGAAACTCAAAAATTTTTCCTTGAATGTTTGTTAATAAATCAGTTGGAGGGTTAGGTAAGACCATTACGCCGTGTGTTAACATGAGCAATGCCAAAGATTTTATGACGGTAGTTTTTTCCGTTTAACGTTAAATTACAAAAGAACCAATTCTTCAGCACTTTTTTTTTCATTTTTTGTCATCTTGTTCGAGTAATTATTAAATATTTAATTTTCACTAAATAAGTTGACTTCGATGCCTAAAAATTTGAAAGATCGCGAATGACTCCAACAGACCTGTTCGTTTGCTGGGAAAGCTTGATCACAGCCTCTGCCTGAAGTAAGTTATTTTGTGAATAAATAGTCCGAGGAGTTGTCGGAGAATACATGACTATTACAAGCTTTTAACGGTTATTTAAAACATAAAACATAATAAAATACCTATTTGTTTGTTTACCGTTGTTCAACGACACTTTCAACAGCCAGGATTACAGCGTGTGTGACCGTTTTACGAGTGGGCAAGCTGGAGTGCATGCAGAGAACCACAAAGCAACGGCGAGCAACTCTCAGACCTTCAACTTATTGTCACCGCATAAGTACAGTTAATAGCGGTTGTGGGCAACATCAATGTGTGGAATGCTTTGGTACACAGCGCAAGCGTGCTCTTCGCATGGACAATGGGGATTAAGAGCTTTGCCCAAGAACACAACGCATTCACAGCTGTCAGGATCGAACAGTCGCCGTAAGGTTTAAAGACATATGCTAGTGATGTGCCGAATGACTGAAACGGACATAACGGGGAAAAACGGACCAACATAGGACCGAAATGGACCAACATGCGGCCGAAATGGGGTAGAAAGTGGTCGAAATGGGACAGAAACTAATCGAAATGAACCAATATGGGACTGAAATGGACCGCCCCAAGACCAACATGGGACCCGAACGGAACAAGAACCCAGTTCCCAACATAATGTGTATTTTTGTTTTATTTCATGAGAATTGCTATGAAAAGATGCCCACTCATATGCGTCTCCCTACTAAAGGAACTGTCCAATACCAGAAACACAGATGACAAATAGTGATGTCATGAAGTCCAAGTTATGTAGGGCATGATTTATACTTCTTTTCCTACCATATAGTAGCCGCAATCAAAACAATAATTATTCTTCCACCTATGAGGAGTCCATCTCTATAAAAAAAAGAAAAAAAGCTAGTTTTGCTTATTCAATTGGGCTATGAAACATTCAACCCTTCCGTCGGTTACTTTGTTGTTCGGTAGAATGTTCCAATCCCTTATTGTTCTCGAATAGAAAGACTCCGTCGACGCGATGGTACTTGAAGTCCCCTTGCGCTTATATTACGGGATAGTCGAGCTGGTTGGTCTGGGGTACTCTCTGAATTTATATGTGCTAAGCTATAGACGATTTTGTACATCACTGTGATTCTAGACATTTCTTTTCTCATTCGCTCTTCGAGAGTTTTCCATGTACAGTCTTTTAGAAATGGTTTTCGTTTCTAGTTTATCTTAACATGCTACAGTGCAGTCGCCGTGGAGTGATCGTGACCCACGTGTGAGCAGCGATGTCCACGCATGCGTTTACCAGGTAATACAAATCATCATCAGCACAATTTTAATTAATGAAGCACTGGGTTGTACCCGGTGCTTCATTAATTAAATTGTTGATGTTTATTCCTATAATTAGTGTTTGGAATTTAATATTAATGCGTCCGTGAAAATATTGCCGACCCGTGGAAAGTGTCCAGTCCACGGCGGCCGTACTGGCGTCAACAAACAAAAGTCCCCCCCACCCCCCACCCCCCCCCCCCCCCCCCCCCCACACACACACACACTTACGGACGCAGACACTAGAGTGGGCGGGTATCATTTTCCCCGATTCCCTAACTTGGAAAACTTCGCAAAAGTTTATACGATAGAGTTCACAATAAAAAATCATGCGTGTAAGGTTCTCCATTGGTTTCAGACTGTCTTTCATTTGATCATTATTAATGGTTCTAGGGGATCAGTTGTTAAGCCTATAGAGTAAAAATAAAACCCCAAAACTAATTACGGTTTCAAAGAAATAAAGTTCCTCTATTCCATGTGGTCTCAGTGACACATGTTCTCTTTTATTGACTCGTCCCGTAGACGAATCAAGAACAGAGCACATGTTGCATTGAGAATACGACGTATTCGCCCCTCTTCCGGATAGGCAAAGTGACGAGAGTCTATACGGGCCACTATACGGGCCAGTTCTCTAATTCCCTCTCAGTGAGACAATTTGAACAGTTTATGAACAAATGCATTTAAAACATTCGGTCAGTTTTTACTCAGTCTTGTGGTTTGGTATTCCGGTTGGCCGCAAAAAACAGGAACTGAACCGAAAAATCTCCCTCGCTAATCCCACCCTGTATCGCATGTCTGTGTGTCTCGATGAAAGAAAATTGCTGTCGTTAAAAACAGTGCCGAGTAAATTTAATTAAAAAATATAAATAATCTGTGACTGTTTTTATGTAACTAATTTCTTTTAAAATTATAATAAACTTACATTTTGTCTTCACCTGAACGCAAGTCGTTTCGCCAGTGACTCTTTGTAATATGTTCAACTTCATGAAAAGTAACGCTGTTTCAAATATGTCTGCTTTACAATTGACAAAAATGAAGACTACGCGTGTCCCAATTCAATTGTGTGTTAGTGAATACTTTACGCTGGTTACTCGAATAACCGATTTGCGTTGTGGAAAAGAATTAAAAATGCATATGAAGGCGCAGTAAGTATAGGTTACAGCATAGAAAACGAGTGATATTGAATATACAATCGCGAGAGTTAGTTAACGAGGACTTGTCCGAGTAACTAGCTCGAGCGATTGTATGTTCAATATCACGAGTTTTTGTGCTGTAACCGACTTGTCACATTGATGTTTGCACAAACAATCAAAACACGAACAATCAAACACTCCACTGAACCCTTGTCTGACACGTGTCCATTCCCGTTTAATTAGTTAATTTCTTAAGCCAAACTTGCAAGACACATGAAGATTGATGGAAGGCAAGTGATATTACTTCATTTTTTCCGTTTCGTCATTGCGCTCAAAAGGTTGAGCGAGAAATTAAACGTTCCATTTATCATTTACACCCGGGTGTGGATTTCTTTCTTTAACTCTTTCAATAAAATCAAAAGTCAGGTAAATTCTTGTTTCTCTGTTCAAAACATTTTAGCACAGGTGCCCTTAATCTTTCCTCTCGGCTGTGTTTGTATTAGAACTGACAGGTTACACAATCACTGTCTATTGTTCCTTGATTGGTAAAAGTGTGGCGATATATGTTGAATATCACACATGCTCTAACCAACTCTTCGAAATATATCACACACTTTTAACAAAGGCGTGACGTCATAACTATGTGACAAAGAGAGAAATTCGATATCGTCAGCTTGGCCGTTTGGTAGAATTATTAATTTTTGTGTGATCACTAAAGTGAGCAGAGAATTTCGACCGAGAGGCTGCTGGGGCCTGATCCGTTGGAAATTCTATATCCGCTTACCTGAAATGGCGGGGAAGTCTTCATGTTTGAAAACACATAGACCAGGCACGTAGCCAGGATTCTACTAGGTTGGGGCAGCCAGTCTTTTTGTGTTGTTGTTTTTTTTTTGTTTAGTTTTTTTTGGAGGGTGGGGGTGGAGGGTGGGGGGTGGGTGGGCAAACACGATACTTGGAAAGCCGTTGTTAAAGTTCGGCACCTCTCTCATTTTTTACTAGAACTCTGGTCTCTTAGGCACTTACTTGTTGCGCAGTCGAGGTCGAAAAATGTGCCTAAAAGTTTAGATGGCACCTTCGTGTTAACGATGGGCATCCATTTGAATATAAAATCACGTGGGATGTGGGTCTCGATGAAACCGGATGCCCATATGTTTATGCAAAATTGCAAAACTTTTCACACTGATTCAAACCTTAAACACGTAAATGTAAGTAAATATGTAAGAAACATCGGGGAGTGCGGTGGCTTAGTGGTAGACTGTTAGGTTTCTTTGCTAGAGGTCTCAAGTTCGATCCCCGTCCAGGACGATTCGCGCTGTGTGCTTGGGCAAGGCACTTTATCCTAGTTGCCTCTTTTTTCATCGGATGAGAGTGGTCTTCGAACTTTAGGTAGACATTGTTCTTAAAGAGATATATACCAAAATAAATTGCAATTCGATTACTAATATTTAATTTATTCCATAAACGAGTTTGGACGGTATTTTTTATCAAAGGGCAATAACTACCATAATTTTCATCGGATATCGCTGGTCATCGAACCTGATGTAGAAATTGTTCCTATAGAGACATATGCTAAAACAAATTGAAATCTGGTTACCATTGTTAATGTTATGCCACAAACAACATTACACGATATTTTTAAACAAAGTGCAAAATCTTCCAACATTTTCATCAAATATTGCTGGTCATCTTACTTGACGTAGACATTTTTGCTATAGAGAGATATACCGAAAAGAATTGAAATCCATTAATTATTGTTCGTGTTATGCTTTAAGGTTCCGCTCCACAGTTTCCAGGCATTTCCAAAAATGACATGCCATACTCTCTTCAAATTCAAATATTATAACTAACCCATAACATGTATAACATTTCCCAAAATCCACAAAAAACATATAACACTATCTGACTAAGAAGAAATAAACAATCTGAATGTGGGTGGAATGATTTATTATCAATTCCAAGACTTCATCCTGCAAAATTGCATGAAAAAATGCCGAAACCAGTCAGTTTCAGTCCCTCACCCAACAGTCTCAAGAGCAAAATGTTCCTACCACCCCCACCTACCTAGCCCTGGAGCATAGCCTCACCTGTTTCTAAAATGCCCTAAACATTTTTTATATGTTTCCGTTTCCTTTTTTCAGTAACATGTCTGGTAATACACCCGCGTAAAAATTACATTTTACAAAATAGCCAATTTTTTCGAAGCCACTGTTTCCAATAATTCATCTGATAATTTACCCCTATGTATCAGTCTCCAACATTGGGAGCAAAATTTCAAATTCCCGTGTCCAACAAAAAATCTTATGTAATCATATATCTGATACTAAAAATATATCTCTATTTTACAAGTTCTTAGTTTCAACATATGCCCTATGTTTAGAATTCCACCCTTGTGCAATTGTGCGAAACTGCAGAGCGGAACCTAAACAATTTTACAGGACATTTTTATAACAAGGTTCATAACACTTATCGGTGGTCATCAAACTTGACGCAGACACTGTTGCTATAGAGACATACCAAAAAGAATTGAAATCCGTTAACTATTGTTCAAGTTTTGCCATAAACAATGTTCGGTTAGACGGACGTACAGAGGCAAGTGTCGACGGATGACTTGTTCAGGGGATTGTATTCGTTCTGTGTTATATACCACTCAAACTTTGCTAAGCACCAAGTATATCCAACTACCTGTTTTACGTTTTAGTTGAAATATTGTTATGAAAAGTGTATATATTTTATATTTAATTGTATCTTTAATGATTTAAGCACAAAAAATGACATTCTGTTTGTGTTTGACATTATTTTTTAGCTTTTGAATACGATAACCATGGAAAATAGATATTATTGGTAAAAGAGGAAAGTTTTCAAATTTGCCAAAAATTTGACGGAGCGAACTGATATGGGTTTAACATCGAGTATGAGACCCATTATTTTTAATTACAGCTTGGCAACGCCTTTTCATGCTCCCAATCAGATTCCAGACGGTCCTTTGTGGGATGCTGTTCAATTCTTGGACCAGCATGGCACCAAGCTCCTGAAAACTGCTTGGTTGGACTGGGCGGACTGAAATTGCCAGCTGAAACTCATTCCAGACATGTTCGATTGGATTGAGGTCAGGGGATCTTGCTGGCCAGTCCATACACCCAATCCCCCCCCCCCCCTCTGTCGGTACTCCCGTACAGTATGGGCAACATGAGGACGCACATTATCGTCCATCAGAATGAATCTATCACCCACGGCACCTGCATACAATCTGACGTGGACATCCAGGAACCAGTTTCATGAAGCAATGTTATAAGGCCATCTTAAGATGGTCTCAAAGCTAAGAGATAAGATAAATCTTAGATTTGACGATTCTCTTTCACGTAAGCGTTTCACGAAACAAGCTTATGACCAAATTAAGCATTTATTTAAGACGATGTATCCATTAGACTGGGTATCGACCGATTGATACAGCTCCGGGCGGAAACGTGTGGGCCCGTGTGGTTAAAATGCGCCAGTGTAAGGTTCCTCGAGTTATTTTTCTTATTGTAACTGGCGTCACCACGAACCCGAATCATAGTTTTTTTTTACAATGGCAATGGTGGTGGGGGTCGGGGTGTGCCTGGATTAAGGGGGAGGAAGTCAGAAGTGGTATTTTGGAAATGATGACAATGGTTACGAACTGATTAGGTCTTCATAAGGCATGAGCATAGATAATCGCTGTTCATGTATAGGGTTCTTGCACCATAACTAGGAAGCATAATTATAGGCTTGTAACGCGCTCCGCTGCCCCTATACATAGTCTCTCGGAAAATGGCAAGGTGTGGGTGTAGTGGCACCGAGCACGTTACAAGCCCCTGTGCTTAGAAGCAAACAAGCACGGAGAATAAAAAAACAGATGATTCCTCTTTCTGTTCGATTGCCCGTCACTCGTCGTGAGGAGGCCTAACAGAACATCAGCCTTGCAGAACATTTGATCTTGTCTTATTCTCGCACACTTGAATAAGAGTGTGTTTAGGCTGAACGGAAGTTGTTTTGTTATTTCTCACCCGTCAAGATTTCAATGCGCAGCCCTAATTTTACTGCCGTTTTTCGACTGCCTTGCTGTACCTCCTTTCTGCCTGTTTGTGTTTCCAGTGTTGATTGATGTCATCAATTCGGTGCGCGGTGGATAACCACTATCGCCTACTAACAATACGATTGGTATTCCCCTTCTTTCTAGAAGGCGATAAAGTTCCGAAGTTGTATAAATGAAGGCATCGCGCGTGGAACCGGGTCATTTAGCTGCTACTTTTCTAAAACGCAAGTCGGAATCACAAATTTCCTGCACACTGATAGAATGATGGCATTTTCTGTTAAGATAAGCGAATTCACACCCCTATGGCAGACGCGATCCTGATATGAGTGCAATCAATAGCACCAATCATATAAGGAAAAGACGCCATCTCACAAACTTGCTTCATCCCTTGGCAGTTAAATAGTCTGTGAGGACTTTTCGCACGAGACATTGTTGACTTGATCGTTCCATTAAGCCTTAGTACTTAATGGTCTAAACAACATGAGAACTGCCACTAGCGTAACAACGAAGTGCTGTCAATACCTGTAGTGACACAGAAGGGTGTTAAATCCGTTCCTCTAATATTTCACAAACATCCAAAATCATTGATCGGTTCAAACATGGAGAATATTTTGCACAAAAGTATAAAAAATAACCGTACTCGATCAAAAAGGATGATACGCATTTTTATTACGTGCACACTGGCGATTATATCATGGAATAATTGGCGATATCGAAACATATATGAGGATGTTGTTGTAAATAAGCTATGCCCAAACGAAAAAAAAAAAAATGTTTCCAGGTTTTCAATTTCCTGACGCCTCGCAATCCTAGATCGCTGTTTAACCATTTACCTAACACGAAAGGCAGACGACACTTGCAAACAAAATTCTTGAATAACTAAGTATTCTTTTTTTTGGTCTCAAAAACATAGCTTATGATCCCTCATTGGAACGAGCTCAACGAGCTCGTTCCATTGAGGGTTCATAAGCTATATTTTTCAGACTAAAATGAAAATGCATATATTTATTGGTGTTTAAGGTCACATACTTATGCACAATGGTTAATGGTGACCGTTACAGTTTTACGGGTGGAGGAAGCCGGAGTATCCGGAGAGATCCACCGAGCATCGACGAGCAACTGTCAGCTCATCAACATTCTAACTGTGTTCAAGCTCCGCTCAAGCAGGGTTACAACGGTTGAAGACGTGTGCACCATCGACGTGCAGTTCGCCTTAGTACACGGCGTCATCGTGCCCCCATGTAGGCAACCGGGATAAAGTGCCTTGCCCAAGGACACAATGCGGTTCGCCCTGGACAGGGATCGAACTCGGGACCTCTAGCATAGTCCAATAGTCTACCACTGAGCCATCGCGCTCCCACTAAAATGAAAAAATAATGAAATTTGTACGGTGATTTTTATAAATAGCGCCAGTCGTTTTTTACCGTTACGTTGGGTAAAGGGTTAAAGAATGTAATTTGTGGCTGTGAAAAATTAAGATGATAATGATGTGCATATTTTCAAACGGTACCTCGCATCAAATCTCTACGGTTCACACAGCAACTTATAAAAAACATCATATAAACCTCTGCCATATTTGTAACCGCAAATCACAAAACTGACCTATCATGTGTTTGGATAGAAAATATCGGGGTTTTTTTTCTCCATTTTTAGTGACAAAGTCGATTATTTATTAAGAGCATTGTATAAATAAAACAATGAGATAGTAGGGCCGGTAATCAGATTTCCGACCTTAGAACCTATTTATTCTATATATTCATAGCAGTGAGATGAATAGAACGGGGTTGCTTGAAAGCTTTTGTTCAAATTGTCTCAACCGCTGCTATCTTAGGTGGGTATGAGGATGTTAGTAAAAATAAACGATGCCTAAATATTGTCTAACGAAAAAAAAAACTCTAGAAGATTTTTCAATTCCCTCACGTCTCGCAACCGTCAAACTTCTTTAAAGAACATAATTTGTGACAGTAAAAAATTAATATTCAAATGGTTCCTCGGTAGAATCTCTTTGTGGTTCATAGAATTTAACGGTTTGCTCCGATCCTGAAATACTTTCTGTAGCCTCAGATCTCTACAGTTCTTACAGCAACATATAAACTGATAACATATTTGTAATCTGAAATAAGTGAAGTGACATGTCACGTAGGTCGTATTTGGAGTTCAAGTTCGGTCATAACTTTGATACCTTCTTATGACAATCCTATGACATATAACGATTAGTCTTAGAATTTTGGTCCTAGGTAAGATCACTCTTAGCTACGACCTTGTTCGTGAAACGCGATTTCCTTCCAAAGTTGGCCATAAGACCATCTTATGACATACTTATGTCATAAGTAGGCTTCATGAAAATGGCCCTGGATCTCATCAACAAACCGCTGTGCAGTCAATGAACCACGGTCAAGGACACAGCGCTCTGTACGTCCATCCCAGCTGATGCCGCCACAGACCATTATTGACCCGCCACCATACCGGTCATGCTCAGCAATGTTGGCTGCATAGAGTCTCTCTCCTGGGGCCCGTTTCATGAAAGCTACTTATGACATAGTTGCATCATAGGATGAACTTAAGACTAACTTAGGAGAAAAATTGCATTTCAAGAAAAACGTCTAAGCTAAGTTTGATCTTAGCTATGACCAAACTACTTAGACTGGTCAAGAGTTGCCATAAGATGATCTTAACATAATCCTATCACTTATGACTTATGACATAGCATTGAATTCACGAAATATTCGTTTTGTTTGTCATACGGGTTAATGGAGGACACAAAAATGGTTGCTGTGTACATAATGATTTCGGCTCGCAGATTGAGACGCCAAAGAGTTTTTAGGGATCGAAACAATCCATTTCATTACATGGACGATGAGGATATACTTTGTAGGTATCGGCTTACTCGGCCTTTGATTTCCAATATATGCGAAATAGTTAGATAGAACACCCGACGAGAAGGTCGCAATCACTTTCCGTATCACACCAAGTATTGGCAGCGCTACGATTTTATGCTACTGGCAGTTTCCAGGCAGTTAACGGAGACACCTTGGGAGTTAGCAAGGCAACAGTTTCCCCAGTTGTTAACTCTGTAACAACGGCACTCTGCAATAAAGCACCGCTGTTCATCTTTATGCCAAGAGACGAGAGAACTTTGAGGCAAATAATGGTTGGGTTTCATGAAATTGCTAATTTTCCAAACGTTGTACGTTCAATTGATTGTACACACATAAGGATCGTTGCCCCATCAGTAGATGTTTGCGATTCAGACTTGAGATTCACAAATATTGTGGCCAAGTGGCCAGGTTCTACACACGACTCTTTCATTTACACAAACGCGCAGCTGTGTGATCTTTTCGAAAGGAGGCCGATACCGATCGGCTGGTTAGTTGGTGATAGTGGTTACCCATTACGAGCGGAACTCATGACCCCATTCATCAACCCTCACACCCAAGCTGCGAAAAGATATAATTAAGCCTTGATAAGGACTATAAAATACAAATGAACGTGCTTTTGGCGTACTGAAAATGCGATTTAGATGCACTGACTCTTCTGGAGGAGCTCTTCTATTTTTACCGGGAAAAGTGTGCAAGATAACTGTGGCTGTTGCTATTCTACACAAATATGTGCATCAGCAATAGAACACCACTTCCAAACGAACAGTTACCAGCAGAAGATGATATGAATATCATTTACCAGCAACATTCCAATAATTCTACTGGAATTAATCTGAGAAACAACCTCGTGCAGAGCAGATTTAGATAAAAATAACATTGTTCTCATTTCGTCACTTGAATGCTTCAATATTCTGCGACCGATTGAAACATAGAACAACATTGTACCATTTATGTATCATTTATATCATAACAATCCGAGCTATTGTTCAAGAATAAAAAGCATAACGTAAATTTTTACTAAAACTTTTTTTTATACGGAAACATAAAAGCGATATACACCTACAGTTGGATTTTTACACGGAAACGTAGAAGCGACATGGACATACAGTAGGGAATCCGTAAGTATAAAATAATAATTCTTAATTACGTAATACTAAACGGTAAAGAAGAAATTGGAATTCTGTAAGTACGAAACACCAATCCCAAAGTACGAAAAACTAATCCCCAATAACGAAATAGCTATTTCGTAATTATGAAATATTATTCAAAAATTACGAAATAACTCTTTCTTACTTACGGAAAACTAATCGATAATTACGAATTTGCTAACCCCTAATGACGAAATAGCTAATCCGTAATTACGGAATACTGGAAGCGATGAAGATAGGTTGGATGTATCTGCCATCTGACTCTCCAACAATGCACAGCATATTCAGAGGATGTTTTTTGAATGGGGGAGCCCCAGCATGAACTGATGATGTACCATTTATGTATCATTTATGTCATAATAATCCGAGCTATTGTTCATGAATAAAAAGCATAACGTAAATTTTTACTAAAATCTTTTTTTATACGGAAACGTATAAGCGATATACACCTACAGTTGGATTTTTACACGGAAACGTAGAAGCGACATGGACATACAGTAGGGAATCCGTAAGTATAAAATAATAATTTTTAATTACGTAATACTAAACGGTAAAGAAGAAATTGGAATTCTGTAAGTACGAAACACTAATCCCAAAGTACGAAAAACTAATCCCCAATAACGAAATAGCTATTTCGTAATTATGTAATATTATTCAAAAATTAAGAAATAGCTCTTTCTTACTTACGGAAAACTAATCGATAATTACGAATTTGCTAACCCCTAATGACGAAATAGCTAATCCGTAATTACGGAATACTGGAAGCGATGAAGATAGGTTGGATGTCCCTGCCATCTGACTCTCCAACAATGCACAGCATATTCAGAGGATGTATTTTGAATGGGGGAGCCCCAGCATGAACTGATGATGATCGTATGGATCGAAGTGAGTCCTTCTCGTAGCTTCTTCTGGGTGTTGCTATTTGCTGTTTTAGGGCGTCACTAGGACAATAAAACATCTTGAACACGGAACATACATGTATGCATTTTATATCTTTTCCATTGATTGTGATATACTTTCCCCAACCACGGCAACTAACTGATCTAACTTCTGGAGCATCTTCTCATCTACTGATAAACGCCGTTTCTCTAATTCAAGTCTTTCCTCTTCAATTTTCAGTCGTTTTTCCTCTATTTCAACCATTCTTTCACTCAGGTCAATGTTACTACGACGTTTTCTCTTCACACTGTTACGCGCGTTTGACAGACCTGGCACCTCTTCGTCATCTACAACAATTTCATCATCGCTGTCGTCATCATCATCATGAACATCACCATCCCCATCATCATCAACATTATTATCATCATCATCAACTAAATGAGCTGGCGCTAAAAAAATCGAGGAATAAATTTAGCAATAACAGGTTGACTCACAAATCACTAGCAGACTAGGCATTAAATAACAGTGATATTTTGTACTTCACTTAACTTTCTTTTATAGCTCCTTTCTAACGCTATTCTGTAAAAATTAATGACAATGTTGGAGACAATACCTGTATTGCCATGTATCAATTGATGCTGAAAATCTGACAGGGTCGCTTACACCCCATTCAGACCCTTTTTAAAAAGAAAAATTCAGTTCGACCAAAGGTGTACATACTCAAATAAACTTGATGGACGAATACAAATTGAGAATGCTTTTTCACTTCTACGAATGTGCTTTCAAAACAGATTACGAGAGTGACGCCTTAATGCATGTCGCCTTACTTAAATAAATATTAGTATCGCACGTTTTTTGTCTGGTGGGTGGGGAGGGGGAGGGGTATTAGGTCTTATATTCCAGTACCTATTTTTAGAAACTTCATTTCTGTGGGGGGGGGGGGGGGGGGGGGGGGGGCTATATTGCCTAATAGCTTTCAAGTGTACAGCTGAGTCTTCACTCGATTTCAAATGTTATACTGATTCAAGCGAATGTTTTATCTGTGAAAAAATCAGCTGGGTTCATTTATTATGGATTTATGGATTTAGCCGTTCTTATCTTCACAACATCCAACGAAGTCCACCTGAAGATTCAGTTCAGGCGTCATCGTGGATCAGAGTTCGGGAGGAGGTACAGATTGTCTGTTTGCTATTAAGCATGATAACTGTAGGCTGAAGTGATTATGCTTAGTAGCAAATAGATAGTATGTACTTCCTGGAGTGAGACCCACGAAGACATGGGGCATGAGATTCAAATATGAGTGATATCATGATCTATCTATATATTTTCGTTACCACAAAAAATCACACACATGCAAAGAATTGCATGTTTTTTGTTTTTTTTAACTTTCCTAGACCGGGCCGAACCATGGCTAGCCCTACTTGTCCTGTGACATTAAATCCTCACCTCTCTTGATTACCCCCCCCCCCCCCCCTCCACTATTGGTAGGTTCCAACGCCCATCATAAATACAGTAAAGGTTTCAGTAAAGTCAACCCTTGAAAATTATCAACATTGCTTTACAATTCAATGCCATTAATGAAGCACTACCTCCCCAATACACACACAAACACACACATGTTCCTCAATCCGGCAAGCATTGTATATTTGGGTCTGGTCAAAATTTGGGGCTTCTTAAATGGCACTCGTCGAGGTGAAGGGTTAGCAACACTCCCTTTATACATGTACGAATAGATGACATGCTACAACACTGAATGTTTATGACTTTAATTAAAAGTAATCAACAGAGTATTAAAATGTACTTTTCTTCTTTCTGCATGACAGCGTTTCTGTATCCACCCTCCTGGTACACCTTCAATTCTGGCAGGCCCGAGGATATCCGCGACCCTGTCGTCTGTTTGACTTGTAACGGCGCATGGCGGGCGGCCTCCAGTCTTTTTCATGTCTTTTGAATTTTTCGCTATTTTTTGTTTTGTTGCGCTGGCCATGTTCGCCCATTTTTTTCTGATTTCTTCAACTGTCCGCTTTACACCTGTCTTATTTACCGTATTGACTTCCCTATTTATCTGTTCCCAGATCTGATTTTTTCTGGTGTTTGTAACGCTTGACTTAAACTTTGAAAACAGCGTGTCTTTGTTCTGAAAAACTTTCTGGGTTAACATCTCCAACTCGTCTGGCGTGAAATTGGGATTTCTTTTCGACATTTTTTCGTTAAAACGTCTGAAGCATCAGATCATTCGCTTATATTTGTTTCACGAATAGCAGTTCAGCGTGCGACACGGATTTTCTCGGGAAAATGTTTCTTAGCACAAATGTTATACGTGTCATATTTTTCAGATTATTTCGTGAATTACTCTGGGAGATTTTTAATTATTCTGTCTTTGGACATTTTTTATCGGTGTTTAACAACACCTCCGACAGCCCGAGTCATATCATGTTGGTGATATGTTTATTGGTGAAGAAAGCCAGACTAATCGGACAGAACGCAGAACAATGGCACGCACATGTCAGCTCTACATACCAGTTTTAAGCACCACCTAGCGCAGACAGAGTTAAATGAAGACGTGCACCTCATCGTGCATTTCTCCTCGGCACTTACTTCTATCTTGTTTAGCTTAGACAATCGGTATTAAATGTCTTGCCTTGGAACATGGCGCGAGAGTCCCAATTCACCTGTAAATATTTACCCATCTAAAGACAGGCGGGGGCTTAACTTCGATGAAGTTACGAGAACCGATTTTCGCTGACGTCACCCCGCTCCTTCCAGTCTATTTAATTTTTGGCGTGCTGCAAACGGCTTCATACTGATGTGCAACGCGTACAGAAAGGCCAATGACTATGACGTTGGGTAATTGGAAGGTCCTCGCCGCTGTGCAGTGGTTCCCTCCAGATACTCCTGTTTCCTGCACCTGTAAACCCGTCACCAAACGCTTCGACTGATGTACAAAAACAATTAATTAATTAAATAATTAATTCATTAATTGTTTCATTAAGTAATTCATTAATTAATTCATTAATTAATAATGTAACCATTCGAATTTTTCAATTGACCGTAACCCTGACAAACACATTCAATGTGATGAAGGGTTAAATTAGAAAAACAGTGTTGTGGACGAGTACGTAACGATCGATAACTCTCTGTGGAAAACAGCTTAATTTTAGGTTTTGAACAGGATAAATACGTATTTTTGGAATGAACTGTACTATTCAATCAGTACCCAGTCTAAAGTATCTTGTGTCTTATTCTTAAGATTAGAATGGTCCTAAGTTGGCTTCGTGAAACGCCTTGATGAAACACAAATGTCATAGCTAAGAATGATCTTATCTCTTAGATTTAGGACCATCTTAAGATTGTCTTATGACATTGCTTCATGAAACGGGCCCCTGGTCTTCTCCATACCCTAGAACGCCTATCTGTGTGGTCTGGGCAGTACCTTAACTCATCTATTAAAAGGACAGGTCGTCAATCTTCTCTGGTCCATCCAACGTGATCCATGGCCCATTCATATCGTGCCTGGTGGTGGTTTTGAGACAGCTGAATGCGAATACATGGTCTTTTCGATCTGAGACCACCTTTGTGCAACCTTTGCCGTATAGTCTGCGTCAGAACATTTCCCCCGGGTGCATTCTGAAGGTCACTGCGAAGCTGGGTTGCTGTGTCAAAGCGGTTCCTACAGGCCTGAATGAACAAGAACCTGTCTTCAGCTGCAGATGTTGCCCTGTCTCTGCCACCACCATGTCGTCTGACTGGTGTGCCATACTGCTGAAATCTTGTCCAGGCTCTGGTGATCACCGTATTGTGCACACCAAAGGCTTCACCAACCTGACGGTGGGTAGCCCCTTGTTCCACCATCCCTACAGCCCACCACATTTCTGCTTCAGACAAATGTCTTCTTACATTTGCATTCGACATATTCAATCATTAAATCGCAAGGGTTTGTGTTGAAATGAAGACTGAATATCCTGCACAACTCATGTACGAAAACATCATGGAAATCAAGGGGTACATGCTTTCCATGACTGTCACGAAACCTGTCAAGAGAGCTAATGCAAACACTAGGGACCATCTCAATACATTCCTCAATCATATCCACCAAAAATATCGCAAATGTGTCACAAGAAAATTTCACAATGATGTGTCATTTTTGTGGTGCTTAGCAAACTTTGAGCAGTATATAATTGATGCTGTCCGACTTCAAATAGGTTTTTAATTTTTCAGGCGATGGGATTCCGAAATTATCGAAATAACAATTTCTTCTTGGGTTCTTGAACCACTCCACCCAGTGCGTGCCTTCACTCAATAAATCGTCCAGATTCAAAATGTCACATTCGTTCGGTCGGCTATCCTTATTAGGTGAGGCATCTCGAGAAAATATGCAACGAAAATGTTTTATTTTCAAAGCTCTGACAGCTTTTCTCAACACTGTGTTCTACACTTTCTACGGATATGTTCATAATTTGTTTTTTTTTAATTATTTATTTTATATATTTATTTATTGTTCAATTAATGTGTTTTTTTTTCTCATAACTTGTTCTATGTCCTTATGCATTACTCCCTCCTGGAGTTTTTGGATGGATTATCGACTTTTGTAGAATAATGACCTGGAGCCAACGTGTGTATTCCATTGCGTTGAACGAGTCGTTTATCGTCATCTATCGATAAGGCAACCTTATTCTATACATCGCAGTACACTTCGTGTTTGTCGCTCTGAATCGTGGACATTTTCTTAAAAAACGGTTGGTTTTGAACAGACACTTTTTATACTCGTCGAAAGTGATGTCATTTTCCACCACTCCTCTCTTAACACCTTTGCATTTCTTCACGGCAGTCTTGTCAGCAGTCACAGTGTTAGCGTACAATTTAGTCTTCAACCCCACGAATTCGACTATCTGTCTACCACCTAACTCGACCCCACGAATTCGACTATCTGTCTACCACCTAACTCGTCCTTGAATTTTCCGGGCACATACTTATTCACTCCTGTCGGAATTTTTTTATTCGTGGTCGGCGGGGTAATTGCTAATTTCGAACCACTCCGATACATCGGGCGTTATGTCTCTGTTGAAATCTTCGGTTTCAATTTCGTAAATCAAACTGTCCGTGTCGATGAACAGTAACCGGACTCTCGGGAATTTTTTCGTGATGTATTCGAAGTGAAATCGATGCATCAGACTCTTACTGATATCCATTATGCACGTTCCAAAATAGGAGCGTTTGTCGAATATTAAATTTTGTCCTCTTCGTATGCACGGTCACTAGATTTTCGTCGAAGATGGTTAGATATTGGTAGTTGTGTTTCACCACGTATTTTCTAGCCTGTTCTTCCGAACCGATGAATCGAACGTCGAATCCGCTCATGATGTTTTCCATAGATTTTTCGTACTCGACATTGTTCATGAGCTTGAAGAAATCTCTCTCGAATTCGGATTTCGCCAAAGTTCGTAAACGAGTGTTGTGGTCTATGTATTTTTTCATCCAGTTATCCTCATCGAATCGAATGATGCGATGAATCTTCGTCAGTCTCATACCATATTCTATGTACAATTTCAGATTTTTGCAGTAGACCACGTACCTGTGTTTGTCGTTCAGATTTGGAATGAACTTGCTGACTTTGTTCACTTCCACCTGTTCTAAGGCTAGGGGGTAATCGTTGTGCTCGGCGTGCAGTGCCTCGGGATATTCCAAATCGACTTCCACCACTTTTCCATCTCTTTTTCCTCGACCCATCGGAAATTGCAGACGGGTAAAGGATGCGACCTTTCCAATCCGTCGAGATTATTAGCGTCCAAATATGTTCTGTATGTGCTGGCTTGACTAGAATCGAAATCTGTCTTGTAGCAATTGTTTGCCGTCGAATACCTTTGAGAAATGGTGGACACACCACCCCTCACACCCTTTTCAAACATGAGGAGCATGTCGAAGTCGGATAATAGTTCCAACTGAACGCCAGTCGTCTTCAAGAGTGCGTCCCGTGCCAAACCGGCAGCAGAGTAGTACCAAGCCGAATCCAAGTCGTAATGTTTGGAACAGACTCTTCGAAAACTTTCGAGCACGTCAGCCAACAACAACACGTCGGTTTTCAGATGCAGGTCGTGATAATCTCTCATGGTTTGCATGCTAAATAATTCCTACACTTTTTGAGCGTCTTCATAATCGGCCTGGGAAATGTCTCAGTTCTAGAGTCGGGAATAAATTCTTCCTTGGGAGGTGGTGCAGGTTCGTGGAATTTATCCAATCCATCCACGCAAACGTATGGATAGCCACCATTGCTCAATACAGCCTTTAATTGATGTTCGTTTTCGAATTCACTTTTGGTGATCTTGAATTCAGTCTCTTCCACATTGCTCACTAATTTTTCTAGACTGGAGGACATAAATCTAAAACTCTTTATGAATCTGATTTAACGATGGATCGGTTTCTTTCCCCCGCATCTATTGTTTCATTTTATTCCTCTAGAGCCTTTTTCGAAAAGGAGATATATTTTTCCTCGGTGGTGGGAATGCACTGCGTTGCCCCCTCGTCCAGTTTCATGACGAACAAATGACTGGCTTATCCAGAAAAATAGTGAAATATTGTTGGATAGAACTTGGCATCTTGGAAGTTAAGATTGCACATGCTGCCTCGCGAAATTCGCCAGTGTAATAGGTAACAGTCGTGATCTCTCGCCGTCTCGTCCCCGGGCTGTGCACCTTTGTATAAGGGCCGTTCGCAAATGGGCAAGCCGTTGCATTCGCATATTAGCGACGCTGTTTCTCTGAGAGCACAATCATTTTGGGGGGTGTTTTGTATTTCACGTAGAGCCCTTTTATTCCCCATTCCAGATCTTCCACGTATTTTTGGGTTACATCGTCTGTTCGTTTTGTGTACTGTAATGGACCGAGTGACTTGCTGTCATCGAAGGGACATTTTATGAAATAACAGTATCACGAAGGCACATGTTTTTGGTATTTCTAGGTGTAGGTGCATTCGGCATCTGGTAGGCAAGAGCTCATTTTGACGGTGAAGCATTCGAAGTCGGCGCAGATCACAAAGTGAATCCTGAGTCTTATGTCAAGAATGTGTTAGGTTTTGGGCATCTGGAAGGCGACGCATTCGTTTTGCCACAATGCTCGTGATGCGAGTCTAACGATTCTTTACGCTTTAATGAGTTTAAACAGTTGTAACAGAAGAAACGTTCCCTATTATGCGCACAGAGCTGTTTGGACAACAATCTACTCATACCTTTGATCCAGCAATAATGCTGATTTTCATCTTCCGAAGTCAGAGGTAAATTAACAGCCTTGTCCCTATTCTTATGCTCACTAATCATCAATGCAAACAGTTCTCTACTTTCATCGTCGCAGCCCAATACTTTCACGGCAATCGTCAGATTTTGACTTCCAAATCCTGGACCAATTTAAGTCCTTGTCGCAAGTCTTCTTATAATGAGATAGTCAATGTGGATGGTTTTGTACGGGATGGATGGCGCTTGTGATAGCCCACTTAAAACATTCATTATCTTCTTTGTTTTCCACGTTAATCACATTCCTCTTCGTGTATATGAAATGAGGTAGTTTGATAAATGAGAAAGATCTTAGTGGATCGTTTTTATCGATGTGAATCTCCAAATTCAGGGCCTCGCTGAAAACCCAGTCACTCCCTTTTTTCTGGTACGTGGCCAGGCACTCTGATATTTTTTTAATCATTTTATTATAAATATCAGACACCGGCGAACCTTCGACCAATACCTCCTTCTTAGATCTGAAATAAGGTGTTTCTCGGGTTTTGATTTAACTCGTTACGGGGTCGATCTTCTTAACTTCACACATCAACATCATTTGAACTTTGATGCCCCTCTCCAGGTGTTGTCGAAATAAATCGAAATAAATGTTACATTTTGCTTCTGCCATGAAATTGTCGCGCATGAACTTTCGATGCCCGGCGACGTCGAATGATTTGATAAATCCTTTCATACCTGGCTCCTGTTCCTTGGGAACAAAGGTGGATTGCATGCGCTCTCCCATCGTTTCCTCTATGAGGTTCCCCAGCTCTCTGTTCGACAAATCCCTTCCCTGAATTTTGATCTTATTTTTGTACCTACCCAGACTTCCTCTGCAATATCCGTTATTTCACTGAGTAACTTTTTCTCACCAGCTGGTTCTTCCGACACGATTTTCAGTTATTTAACAACTTTATCTGCCTATTCTGTTTTCCCATGGGGTGTTTCGTCTTCCGGTTTCTTTTGTTTGTGACTTGAAGTCTCCCATTTCCCACGATGATTTATTGGTTTCTTCATTTTGTCAAAAATTTCACCGACCACCTTGTCTATCTTTCCTCCCTCCAACAGAAAGTATTCCAACTTTGTTTTCGACAAGTTTTGAAAACCTTTGTATCCCATATCGCGAGCTTTTTTGTTTTAACTCCACTAGCGCTTTCCCGAAGTATTACCACGTAAGGCTTCAATCAAAGCGTGTTTGGTACTGAGATATGAAGCTCCAGGAACGCGAAGGGTTTTAGCATACTTTATTAATTCAGGTAATCTACAGTTTAGCAAATGCATCATTTTGTTTGGATATTTATTTTCCAATTTTTTATGAGAATTTGTTAAATATATTTTTATTTGTAACATATATTTATTTTCTAATTTTTTTGTAAAATTTTACTTCTATTTATATACAAAAATAAAATTGAATTTGTTGTGTGTGTTTTTTTAATGAGAATTTTCAGAATTTCATCTCACTCGTTCGCTTAGATTTGATTGATACAAGGGAGATCACTCTACACACATCATTCTGTTTAGTTTATGTTAGAGTTTGCTCTCTTATGCTTAGAAGCGAGCGTGCTCCCCAAGACGACACCAATGCGAAGAGAGACAGTTTCACTCTACGCAAGTATTGTAGTGTCAGACCCTCCTCAGGGGGTGGGGTCCCCAAAATTCGAGTTTTTGAAAGTATGACTTGTCATATATCATTTTAAAGGTCTTTAATTAAATTTTCCGAAAATGGAGTGCTCCACCCTCCTCGAGGGGTGGAGCCCCAAAACTCGAGTTTGAGAAAGTATGGCTTGTCATATATCATTTTAAAGGGTTTGACTTGGATTTTTATTTGTGGGGTGCTCGACCCTCCTCAGTGGGTGGGGGGCAAAAAAACTCGGATTGTGTTTGAGGAGATAGTCGTGTGGTATATCAAATGAAAGGTCTCGGCGCTCGTAGACACCAGTCACCAGATATCAAGGATTTATCATGAAACGAATAAAAAAACAAGAGGTGTAATCACCTCTTCTTCCCAAGAAGTATAATGGGCTTGATAGTAGGAAAATCCGGCTGTGGAAAAACGGTCCTGCTAGTTACAACCCGAATGATTAGATTGCGATAAATTACTGGTTTTGGGCAAAAGTCTCTTTCAACCCGTGTACAAATTATTGTGGATTACGTTGAAAGAGAAAATACCCATGGATGTAAAAATGAGAATCATCAATCACAGAGACGAAGTGCTGAATAAGGAGATGTCGATCTCACAGTTTCGGAGCTGGTATCGAAACAACTCGAAGGTCGAAACTCAGTTTTATGAGAATGCGAGGGATGTACCCGATCCCAGAGAACTGGATTCGAACGACAAAAACCTCATGGTATTCGTCGATTTCCTGTTGGGAAAACAGAATCGCTGCTAAGATTACTACGTGCGTGGCTGTCACAGCAACGTGGATTGCTTCTGTCTGTCGCAAAATTAATACCTAGACAAACCATGAGAGAGAACACAACTTTCTTGTGCTTGTTTCCTCAAGATCTCACGAATCTGAATCACATTTACAACGATCACGTGACTAAAGACATGAGCAAAGAGGAGATCAGAAGACTCTGCAAAGAAGTGTGGGGCGATGAGCTGTTCAATTTCATAGTCATCGATCTGACCAGCGGAAAAAATCACGGAAAATATAGGAAAGGATTTATATTCTAAAGTGACTCCACAGAAAAAAATGCAAAATATTAAAAAAGGAGAGAAAAAAAAATTATAATAATTAATAATAAAACAATAATTAAATTAAACCCCCCAAAAATTGATGATTCATCAACAAGAACTGTTAGAAAGGATAGTCGAGAATACAGCCACAAAAGATTCCTTTCAGATCATGGTCAGCGACGACAAAACGTGTTTCACTACGAAATTCGATCCAGCACAACAGTTGGAAAAGCAGAAGAGATACGAAATGGCATTGGTGAATCTCGAGACGTATTATTCTTTTCCAAACATCACGGAAGAAAATAATGTTTTTCGGGTACAGCAACGGAACGGACTGCTTTACAATTCTAATTCCCAAAGGGAGTCATGACATAGTCGATCTGAACGAATACATACAAAAGGAAATGAGAATAGTAGGGCACGGACATTATTAAATTCACATAGCTGCCAATTGAAATACTCTGAGAACGATATTGAAAATAAGTCAAGATTACTTCGTGGATTTCAGAGGAGAGGACACTATCGCTAGCCTGTTGGGGTTCGATGGAATGACGTACACCACCGGACACGCGACCTCGGAAAATGTGGTCAACATTCTCACCACCAATAGCATCCTGGTGAACGTGGACGTGATCTCTGGAAGTGTTATCAACGGCAGCGCCCAGCCCACCATCTAATCCTTCTTTCCGTCCATTTCGCCCGGCTACAAGATTGTCGAACAGCCGAAAAATATAGTGCATTTACCGGTGACTGGAGACACCATACGCAGCATGGAGGTGAAACTAACGGATCAAAACTGTGATTTATTAGATTTCAGAGGAGAAGTGGTGACCGTACTCTTTCATATAGGAAGTGTGAAGGAAATTATATATATAAAAAGTTTTCTAAAAAGATAATAACAATAAATAATAAATAATAAATTATAATAAAACAATAAATAATACAAAAAAAAAGAAATTAAAAAAAATGAGATACATCTAGACAGAATTTAACGTGTCGGAAGGACAAAAAACAAAAATTCACAGAACCTTAAAAAATTAAGGCGGAGCGATGGAAATCAAGTTGACTCATGAAGATTTAATGCAACATGGTAGAGACGAAATAGCTTTGACTCGAATCCAAATCAATACAATGTATAAAGCACGACACAATCAGAAAGGACTGACACTGTGTCTGAGTCCCTCTCAGCTGAGATATAACTTGAAAATAAAAGGTGGTTTCTTAGGATTGTTGGCAGGTCTTGCCACGCAAGTATTACCCCTCATCACAAAGCCCGAACTACCAGCTGTTGGTATTGGGGCATTATCTGGACTCGCTAGTTCTGGGGCGCAAAAAATAATGGGAAGTGGTCTCTTATTGAAAAGGGGAGTTAAGACGATTCGAATCTAACAGAGCGGCAAAGGATTGTATCGCAGACTCACATCGAAAAGGATATCGGAGGGAGACGGTCTATACCTCGAGAAAGGAAAGGGTGTGATACCCATAGGCAAAAGTCTGCTATTCGTTCCGCATTCACCGTGCAAAAATGTACCCATTCTCGGGATGATAGTTTAAATTAAAAAAAAAAAAATGAGAATAAAAGTATGACAGGTGACCCAAATTTAACAAATAAAATAAAGTAATAATTTTTTTGTGGACAACATTATATAAAAATAAAATAATAAATTAATAATAGAAAAACAATGGAATTAAGAAATAAAAATATATATCCTAAACAACCCTCGATACCAAACGAGGAGGCAATATCTGCAACAGAAATCACGCCATTAATGAGTGGTGTCACGAATGTCGTGTCCATCAAACCAACAAGATCGAGAGTTGACCTTGGAACCGGATAACAGACGAGCGCTTTCCAAAAAGTGTGACAGAGCTGCGAAAAGTATCGACGAATTAGACGTCTCTCTCGTAACTGTCTCCATGGGATTGAACGTCACCGGAGTGAGTCTCTTATTTATTTATTTATTTATTTATTTATTTATTTATTTATTTATTTATTTATTTAGTTATTTGTTTATTTATTTATTTATTTGCGTTTAAGGTCACATTCTTATGCACAATGGCTAATCATGACCGTGACAGTTTTACTACGAGTGGAGGAAGCCGGAGTACCCGGAGAGAACCACCGAGCAACGACGAGCAGCTGCCAGCTCCCCAACATCATAACTCCGCACTGCAGCACTGGCAGGGTTAGAATGGTTGAAGACATGCGCACCGCCGACGTGCAGTACACCGTAGTATGTCGACAGTCGGGGTTAAGTGCCTTGCCCAACGACACAACGCGGGAGTCCGAATCGATCGCTCCGAGGATTAACCGGGCTCGACGTTGCTTAACTTCGGTGATCTGACGAGAACCGAGTCTCTTATATACCGTTGTTAATGTTCCAGTAGTGATCGCCGTGGAAGCTATGGTCGTCACTGTCGGATTATTCAGGTTTTTGAATAAATTCCGTAAATTCCTGAGAAAAAAAAATTATCGGCTAAAATTCGAAAACACCAACAGATTTTGACGCTGACCGAATCAAAACTCAGTTCCATACATGACTTGATATCCAACGCTTTGAAAGATGGGCGAATATCCGACATGGAATATCATTACATACTGGCCTAAATGGATAAATGCAACGCTCTGAGGGAAGGCATAAGAACCAAGACGCAACAATTTCTCAAGGAAGAGATAAAAAATGATCTCATTCAAAAAGGCAGGGAGGAAGCCAAAAATACATTTTTATAAGCAGATGCAATCGAATATGAAGAAAAATATATAAATAAATAAAAAACAAAAAACAATAATAATAATATGTAATTAATTAATTAATATCTAAAAACATAAAAAATATAATGTATTGCGTGAAATGTAAAAAAAATTATGGACACTGATGACCACCGTAGAGTGCGCACGAAACATAATAGGAATATGATTCGCGCCAAGTGCAAAGTGTGTGGTTCAAAGGAAACTCAGTTCGTCAAACAGCAAGGTGGTAAAGGCTTAGTGAAGAAACTGGTCAATAATCTCCCGTTCAAAATTCATCTGCCATGACATCAATTCACGGGACCGGGAACGAAATTAAACAAGAGATTGAATCCTGATCTGACACCGAAATCTTGGAGCAAACCCTTAAACAGAGAGGGTCGAGCAGCCTATCGCCACGATCTCTGTTATGCCAACCACCCGGACATGAAGACTCGAAACGACTTGTGTGATCAATAGTTGCTGATAGATTTGAATAGGGTAGTCATAGGTTGAATGTCGAACGTGCGATGGTCAGTAAAATCATAGGCACCAAATGCAAATTCGGAATGGGAAATAAAAAAAACTTCACTAATGCACTAGTGGACGAATTACACAAGCCCATAGTGAAGACATTTTGGAAGAGGAGAGTGATGACCAATGGCTTAGATCACATCTAGTCGTGTTTTCCAAAGACGGATGGATGAAACCGTTGAAAAGTAAGTCAGGTTCTAGGGTGACGGAAGCTCTAAAGAGAATTTTCGAATCGTCCAATCGAAAACCTAAGAAATTGTGTGTCGACAAAGGCAAGGAATTTTACAATGCTCCCGTCCATGGATCGATCGACATCTATTCCACCAAGAACGAGGATAAAGCCAGCGAGATCAAGCGAAGTAATAGGACAATGAAAGAGAGGATGTTTAAGTATTTCACAGCTGATTCCACCAAGAAATGCCTGGACGTTCTAGACGACCTGGTCGACGACTACAACAACACTCGCCACCGTTCCATCAATATGACACCATTTAAAGCCAGCGATCCGCGACATGAAAATAATGTCTATGCAAACCTCTATCCCCTCAAGATGATCACCAAACGAAAACACCCAAATTTGCCCTGGACGATCGAGTTAGAATTCATAAATGGAAGAAACGTTTTGAAAAAGGTTACACTCAGAGATGGACGGAAGAAATATCTGTCATAACTCAAGTGTTTCTCTTATGAGATAGAGGCATTGGATGGTGAGGACATCACTGGAAAAGTCTACAAACAGGAATTACAAAATACTTCTTTCACAATCGATGTAATTATTTTTTTTTTAATAATATATTGGGAAGAGATTAAAAATTTAAATAATTGTAAAACAATTAAAAAAAAAAAAATTAACACACAAAAAAAATAAGTATTCTTCTAACAAGAACGAAGAGGGCTGTTCTTCGGACTCCTATGCAATCGAGATGAGCTCGAAAAAAATCACCCATATTTACCTTGGGTGGTCTAACCAAAGTTACAAATTGGAAAGATGATGTTCTAAAACGTTACCTTGCAAGATTCTCTAGAGAAATATTTGTCGAAGTTGGTGCGTTTTACACCAATCCAGTCACTGTTGAGATAAAACATGGCAAAACAAAGAGGTGAAGGAAAATTTTTATGGATGCCAATAATGAAAGAATACTTATTAATCACCGCACATGTATTTATTTACATATATATTAAGAAGAGATTTAAAAAATAATTTAAAAAAAAAAATAATTATAATTTTAAAAAAAAATTAAAATTAATACCAAACATGGATATATTAAACATAACAGAAAGAATAATAAAAGGTGAGAGCATCGAAGAATACGAAGTGCACGAATATGAACCAGTCACGGGAACCAATCTCAATCACGCCGTGGAAATATGAATCGACGTCAAAACTCAAGATCTCTTCGTTCATCCTAGCGAAAGTTACCTCCTCGTCCATGGACAACTGATGAAAGCCAATGGTACCTCCTACGCCAACAACAACATGGTAACCATGACCAACAATGACATCTTGCATCTGTTCAGCAACATAAAATATCTGCTGTCCTCTCAGGAGATAGAATATGTATTTCATCTGGGTCAAGCCCCCACCATGATGGGACTCTTGAAATATCCCTATGCTTTCTCGAACACTAAAGGGCTCAATCGATTGTGGGTCAAAGACACCGATACAGGCAATGCGAGTACCGAAAATCTCGGTGCAGGAGTGAGACACATCGTTCAATCCTCGAGTCCCATCGGATCATGATCCTTCACGATACCGCTTAAACACATCTTCAGATTCGCAGAAGATTGCGAAAAGATAGTCTACAGCTTCAAACACAACATCACCTTGGTGCACAAAGGAAACGACGATGCGATATTAGAGCAAACAACGTTCCTGCCGGCAAGATAACTCTGAGCAAGGTGTCTTGGTTTGTACCCCACATCAGACCGGCCGACGCCAAAATATTCAAACTCTACAAGATCATCGAATCCAAAGCGCTGTTGCCGGTCGGATTCGGAATTAGACAGTGCGAAACCATGAACATTCCCGAAAGGAAAGCCTTAAGTTGGAGACTGACCGTGAAATCCTCGAGCGAGCGACCGCATTTCATATTAGTGGTTTTTCAAACCGACAAGAACGGCTCTCAGGAGAAAAATCCATCCCTATTCGATCACGTAAACGTTAGAAACATGCACGTGATGCTCAGTGCACAAGATATCCAGTCATAGATTACAACGCCTCTTTCGATAAGAATGACAATGCTAGGATGTATGGTGGTGCGGCAGACTTCAGATCGAAATATCACCGAGTGGACGAACTGATAAGCAATCCAAACGTGAATCCCACCGAACACAAGGACATCTATCCCCTGTACGTATTCGAAATGAACCGGCGGAGTGCGCAACTGAACAACAGCGGGTGGGCCATTCAGATCAAGATGGAATTCGATAAGAATGTGCCAGCAAAGACCGAAAGATTCGCACTAGTAATTTCTGACAGCGTGTTATCATCCAATCGGATGGAAATAAAATGTCTGGTGCGAAACAGAATTTTTTTTAAAAAATGAATTAAAAAAACAGTCAAAAAGTTCTTAAAACAATGATTAAAAAATGTATAAAAAAATTAGGGATTTCTACATTTTTTTGTTGTTGTTGTTATTATTTGAATGCTTCCACTTTTGGTCATTTTTTCCCTTCAAAGAACCAGATCTGTTATTACCAAACGTACACTCACCCTATCTTCTTGTTTGTATTTTAACTCTCAATGATTAAGTTCACCTTTGTAAGTTCTCGAACATTTTTCAATGCTTGCACACTAAGTTCTTTCACGAGGTCGTTACCGATTTTCGGATGTATAAATCTACCGTAGACCAATGACAAGTCGGAGTCCTCGAATCTTTTTTGTCTTCTTTCTTCAGGATCGCTCGTAATTCGTCATCATAATCGCGAAACATTTCAACCTCCTCCTCTTTCAATTTCAGTGACATGGAACACTGTTCGCACTTGTTATCTGAACTATTCGTGTCCACTTTCGTCAATTCGATGGTATCGTGTAGTTGCAATCGAAAAACTTTTACTGTTAAATTTCTTGTATGGAATGATTGTTTTCAATTTCAGTTCAGCTTTTCTAGTGATTGGTGACATTTTTTTTTGTCTATTCCAAAATATTATTTTAATAATTATTATTTTTTTTAATGTAATTATTTTTTTAAACTTTTTTTTTTGCTTTCCATATATATGTACAAATTTTCTGTTCTTTTTATTTTTTATCTCTGAATGAAAAAAAATTATATACAATAATTTATTTTTTAAAATTTGTTTTTTGCTTCTTATATATTAGTAAATTTTTCTCTGTTTTTTTTTTTCTTTAATGGAAAAATGTATATATCAACCTGTTTGCGCCAACTTGTTTTGAAATACCAAAGGTGATCTACGATCACTACTCTGTAGGTCACTACTTTTATTGTCGTTGAGGCGTTTTTAAACATGTCTTCCTCTAATCTATGGAATGTTTTTTTCTGGGTTTTCTTCCATTATCAATCGTGTAAAATATATCGTAATTAATATTGAAATAATGAATAATGTGCCGAAGCAATTCCTTCTTCATAAACATATTTCATCAACTCCTCCACTGCCATATTTTGTGAAGATTCGATTATAGCGTCCGAAGAATCGCGAAGTTCTTTATAATACGCAAATTCCAATCCGTCCAAAACGATGTCTTGATTAGCACCGACGAACACAAAAATGTTCCTGGCGTTTTCCATCCTCCCTGGTAAGACTATCAATCACAGATTTCCAAAACCGAAATCGGGAGTAGTAGTGGTGAAATCCATTCCTTCTATTCCAGCCGTCACGAAACCACCTGTTATCATCATTGCGTAACATTCGCGAAAATCTCACACAGAGTGCAAATCAATCCTGATGGGTCCCCATAACCTCTCAGCCTGCATTAGTACCTCACGGGCTTGCATTTCACAAAATGCATTTCCACATCGAATTCTATTTCGTTCAGTCCCATCCATTTCAACTTGATGCACTCCATGGTGCACAGATCAAAATTGTGACTCTTAAAAAAGGACTCCAGATCTCTCTTGTCCAAAGTCGCGTCTTCAAATATTTGTCTGGTAATTATTGTTTTAATATTATTTTTTTTTATTTTAAATTATTCAAACTTATTACTTTCCAAAGTGTGATTAACTGGGATTTCCGGGTTTGATTGTAAACGGTAAATTCACAAGTGAATTATGCAATCAACAATTGGGTCATGTATCCGTGCGCGCAAACGAAGACACTTTGCCGTGGGTGTAATGGGGACTTCAGTGTTTTTTTGCCTTTTTAACCCTTTACCTAATATGGAAAGCAGACGACACTTGCAAAAAAAATTATTGAATAGCTAGTATTTTCATTTTGTGTCTCAAAAACACAGGTTGTGACCCCTCATTGGAACTAGTTCGACGAGCTCGTTCCAATGAGGGGTCGTAACCTATGTTTTAGAGAAAAGAATGAAAAAAATATAATGAAAATTAATTGGCGACTTTTGAGAAAAGCGCTGGCCCTTACGTTAGGTAAAGGGTTAAATAATATAATTTATCGTTAATAATGAAAAGTAATAAACAGAGTAATCGCTTGACTGGACTAGATACGTGAAATAATTCATTTGAGGCGAGGGTCTATACTTTAAAACTCGTGCACATTCGCGCACTCGTGTTTGTACAATGTCCCTCACCTCTCATGAATTATTTCACGTAACCAGTCCAGTCAAGCGATTACTCTCTATTTATTAAAACTTTTTTTGTTTGACTCCTATTATATATAAAATCCAGTTGGGTGATCATTTTTAAGACATCCTGAACGATTTGCGTTAGTGTCGTTTTGGGGGCCTTTTTTCAAAACCGCTGAGTTTTTTTTTTTTAAACCGCGGCGACGATTTGAAAATGATCAAGTTCCGAATCTAAGATTTACTATAGTCTCTCGCGGGTGCGGAAAAGTTGTAACATGCGATTGTTTTTTTACAACATTGCTAAACAGTTAACGATTCGAAAAATGATCGAGTTCCGACTTTAGGATTTCGCCTATTGTTTCTCCAAGGGGTCTCTTGTGGGTGTGAAATGTATAAAGTCAAAATCGACTCTTGCAATATTTTCTTGCAAAACGTATTTCCTAGTAAGTGACACCTCATGACTTTCCACGTCTGATCCGTTGAGATGTCACTTGCCACAAATAGTTTCGGGAACTCAAAACCAAAGTCTTGTAACGAAACAATCATACTCGAAAACTTTGAGGAATCTTGCAACATTTCTACTTCAGAAATCCATGTTTTTAAGTGACTTCAGTGGTCTGCCTATCAAATTTTTTCTAACACTGCTACATTTTGTCTGCAAACTCCAACACTTCGAGAGCCTGTCTTGATCCACATACGGGCATCCCAAATGTGCTACTTGTACTTTGATATAAACATATATAAAGTGTGCGCACTGCACAAACGTACCCATAACAAACTGCATAAAAATGATCTGACCTACAATCTCGCCGTAACCCTGCTATTTTGAGAAAGTAATATCGTAAGCACTGTATCCAAACTACGAATAAGGCTGTCAATTCTTTGGTCAGTAACCCTTCCTGCGCCGATTTCCCAGTCACAATCCAGACCTAACTACCTTACATGTTGTCTTGGAGCCCATTGACACTTGTTATCTACAATAAAAAAACATGACTTATCAGGTCCTTATGAATTAAATCACTGAAAGTACTTGCCGCAATTTCGCCAATCACCAACCTAAAATAAATCTTTCGCCAAATTAGAATCTTAAAATCGAATTTTGAACTTGTATAAAGCCGGATTCGAGTGCCTACAATCTAACACAAGTCTGGGTTTTCCTTCCTTGTTGAATGCAACGGGTTAACGACAATTGGTGTTTCAGCAGACAAAGATATACAATCAACTGCAAGTAACCGATCAATTTCCTGTTTAACAAAGGAAGATTTCTCTATCTCAGACTTGTTATTTTTCAGTAACACGCCCCTGGGCCGTTCTTTGAAGGTTACTATATGACCACATTTGACAATTTCTAAAACAGATGGATTTGCGCCAATGTCAACCCATCTCTGGAAAGCATTCCACAATCTTCCAACGGACGAAATGGCCGTTACTATTTCTGAGTCAAAACCTCTAATGTTCTCATCGAGATGTTCGTTTGGCCCGGAATCAATGCACAGACCAGCTTCCATAGAAAATGGCCTGATCTCTTTATACACATCATTGTCGCCAGACTGTGTATCCTTTACACAAACGAGAGACAAATCAAAATTATCTAATTGAATACTTAGCTTATTATTGCTCTGGAATGTAGCAACATGTTGAACCACTCAAAACAGGACATACCATCCGCCAATGCCCAAATTTGTCACAAGAAAAACAAGCACCAACTCTCTTCGTGTCTACCGGAGACTGACTGGAACTGATTACACGCACAACAGTGTAAGGTGACCATCTCCTCTGGGCCTTGCTACGTTTATTTGGCTTGTCTATCTTCTTAATCGCTCTCTGCTCTACCCGAAACAATCGCCGATCATCGACAGAATCCTCCGCTAAAACATTCGTTTCGTACTCCTGAACTGTAGCTCAACCACCTACCGTAGACTTAGCAACTTTTATCAACTTCTGTCTGTGCTCAACTAATTGAATACCTTCAGTAATTTTTTCGTCGCAGCTTCGGAGACAGAAGAAATCTCCCTTAAATTGTTTTCGGCTTCTTTGAATTTTCCAAAACTTTAACATCATGATTATACTGATGCTCGTTGCCATTTTCCCGGAATTTGTAAGTGTCGACCTTCAAATGTTCTATTTTGGCGAGCTGTACATCCGATAATTCACTCTAAGAACTCTTGATTTGTTTTTCGAAATTTGAAAGTCTCCTTGAAACAAACTGATCTAACTTTTATTACACGCCTGTTCTATGAAATCCCCAGCTACAGCAACACTAAGCCGTGTGGAAAATAAAAATCTGTTCCGCACATGTGTCGAACGGAAATCGTTGACGGACTATTTTATAAAGAAACGAAATTTCACTGGAGTTTTCTACAAATCGTGTATCGCAGTTATCCGTAGCGATAGCTAAAAGTCGGCCCCTGAGTTCCAATGTGTTCTATGCGCCAGTAGTGTTGAGTATCCTTCTAATAATTGTCTTATAGGCGCGAAGGCGCGTAATAAACACAGAACGACACGCGTGTGTGAATGGGTTAATCGATATGGCACTTGTATCGCCTGTGGCCTCTCGTTCTATCCTTCCGCGCTGGCACTCGTGCCATATCGATTAACCCATTCAAGCACGCGTCTCGTTCTGTGCATTTGCAATAAACAATCCTGGGAATCCAAAACTGCTTTTGAAACTTGCTGTGAAACTAAATTTTGTAAAGAATCCCTATCCATGACTGCCGATCATAAAAGAAAACCAAACTGAATGTCGCACGAGAGCAGCGAAACGCCAGAAGCATTGCCGTCCACCAAACGACCCAGTTTCGTTGAACCAAACAACATTCAAAATCAGTACTACCCACTTGTCATGCATACCTTGCATTATCGGACGCCCGATTAACCTACACCTGACATATGCTTATGAATAAACGAGCCCGCAAGACAAATATTTTTCGCTTCACTGTTCATGCCCCGGAAAAAATTTGAATATGTATAGAATGTTCGTTCATCAACAACGTATCACAGATGAATGTTTTGTTGGTATATCATCTTGTCAGGCTTCATACAATGAGAAATCAGAACAACTGAGTTCCATGAAACAACCTCACAATGTTATATACATGTATTTGTCGTTTTGTCCATAGAGAGCTCGATTTGCTAAGCTACCCGAAAAATAAGAGGGAAATTTTTTTCAAGTAACAACAGAGTAATGATATCCGAGAAAGTTTTGTTTCCACGACTTCAGTTTTTTATTAAAAGTATGAAAGAATATATCGCCCCTTGAATGCAACAAGGCGCCATCTGCAATGCTAAAAGAAAGAACTTCAGGTGGCGCCCTGTTATACTCACTAAACGACATGCCGCTGGACAAATGTTGAAAGAATTGAAACATTGATCTGTTTAGATCGTCGAAACTAAATTCATAGAATACACACATTGTAGTTTCGTTGAGTGTACAATCGTGTTGTCTAACGGGTGGTATGCTAAAATGAAAGTGCTCGTTATTATATATTGTGGGAGGTTGATGTTGGAGAACCGGAGAAATCAGTGATACACAGACTATTGTTTTTGTATGGTTTCGTTTCCTTTTGTTTTTATTTTTCTTCTTCGTCTCTTTCTTCTTTTTCTTCTTTTTATCACCCCTTTGTCCGCATGATAAATCGAACACAAATATTCCAATCTCGATCATTTTGCTATCAGATAATTACCAGTTCTCGGCTATGCGTGTTTTTCAGGCTTCTGCAGGGACTGATCAGGACTATTTAAAATACGCGCTAGCCTCGGAGCTTATTTTTTCAATTCATGCGCCAGATTTCAATTTACGGAGTCATACTGCTGTTTGTAACACACACAGCAAGTATGTAATAGCTCTCATCATTTTCATTTAGTACACTATAGCAAACATTTATCTTCACTGTGGTTTCTGATCAAGTCTTGCTTGCCTATTTAGGCAGCCAAGACTTGATCAGAAACCACAGTGAAGATTAATGCTTGGTAATTAAGACTTGAAGTATTAACTTAAGCACTCTACAACAATGATAAATGATAATCATATATATAATACATGTAAGAGTGTCTCTCTCGATTATCCATCGAAAGAATATCAAAATATGATCTGAGAAGTTACGCGCCAACTGAGAAGCCTATTTCTGAGATTTAAGAGCCAGGTCCTGATCTTTCAGAACCAAATACGCACTGGCGCATGCCCAGGACGGTCCCTGCTTCTGGGTGACTTTGGTGTGACCATGAAAACCACATTTTTTTCAAAGGCTCTACTTAACTAGTTATGTTCGAGGTAAACACATATTGAAGCAGCAAGCATTATAAGGGAGAGTATCTTCCCTTTTACACAACAGAACAATTAAAACGGAGAAATTATAAAGTACTGCTGAAATAGTCATAATGAATCACAGTATCTTTTGTTTTAATCGTGTGCTTCAAACACATCCACAAACCAAACTGAAACCTTTTGCTGAGCAAAGCAAATTTATTATTTTTCTGTTCTGCTTTATAAAACTCCATGTCCAGGGTGTGGTGTGGGGTGGGTTGGGTTGATTAGCGGTTATAAATTATCGAAATTGAAATTTTAACCCTTTGAACACTTGTAGCGTCTTCCATGTCAGTTCAATGGCAGCAATTGAAAGAGGCCATATTCATTATTAGGGGTAGACCAGTTAATATTTTCAACGCGTAGCCTTGAAGGCTGCATGTTGAAAACATTGGTTGGTCTACCACACACATTCACTAAGCAGCACCCCCTAATTGATGAAATCATGAAGTACCATGTTCCTGAACTCGGGTTCAAATGGTTAACCCTTTACCCAACGTAACGCCCAAAACCGGCCAGCGCTATCCTCAAAAATCACCAATTAATTTTCAATATACTTTCATTTATAGTCTCAAAAACATAGGTTATGACCCCTCGTTGGAACGAGCTCGTCGAGCTCGTTCCAACGAGGGGTCATAACCTATGTTTTTGAGACAAAAATTGAAAAAAATTAGTTATTCAAGAATTTTTTTTGCAAGTGTCGTCTGCTTTTCATGTTAGGTAAAGGGTTAATACTCTCAACATATTTGGATTTCAAAGCTTTATTTAATGCATGGCCGGGATACCTTGTGAACGCTATCAGCATTCTCGTTTGCACTCTGAACACAATGTATAGTACCACTTGCGGCAGGCTTTTACAAGGGCCCTTAACTCCTCTAATGCCTTTACATATTTTTTATCTGTATGTCCATAATACAGAAATATTTGAACTCAAGAAATATTGTACAGAAGCATTAAACCAACACGTCGTTCTCCCCATGAGAAGCCCGGGATGTGCAGCAGTACATGTTCACAGTGGTTACAAAGTTCCCCCCTATTGGTACAATGCACTCTAAAATTAATTGGGATAAACATTAACTCAAATCAACTGGGTTGAGTGAATATGAACCCATTTGGGTTCATATTCACTCAACACAGTTGATTTGGGTTGATGTTTAACCCCACCGACTTTAGAATGCATGGCCCGGGACCAACGTCTGGAGGCCCTGCAAAGTGGGGAAACATGGGTATAAGTGATTGGCTAAACATGACTTCATGCCAATGTTGAGGTCATGAGATGCTGAACGTGACCATAGTCACCAACAAAAATGAGGTCGTTCAGCCAATATTAAACGATATTTGCTTTCGTCGCCCAATTTTGCCGATATGGACGCATTTTTGTATATTCAAATGACCTGTATTGCGCATTTTCCAGCCAAAACACTTCGACTTTGTTTCACATGTTACGATCTTTTAATGTTAAAATTTGCATGGAGATAATTGGGGTCATCCAGGAGTCACTTTTTCAAAAGTGTTAGAAAGCATATGTTATTACCTCCAAGTGCATCCTGAAGATTACATTTGAATTCCAACACTCATAAATAAAAGGTGTGGGCGGACCCAAAACATTTGAAAGTAGGCCACAATTAATCTCCAACATGGTATGACCTTTGGGCCTAAGGCCAATACCAAATAAGTCCAAACTCCCTTGATATGCAAATAAAGGATAAGGACACTAATAAAACCCAGAGATCATTGGATGATTTTTGTCTGTACTGCTGGAACGACCTCTAATGCCTTCTTGATGTTCTTATATGAATTTCAACTATCAAAACTTTTTAAAAAGGGTAACACTTATATCTCAAACACGGTATGACATTGTTAAATTTGAACCAGTGCCACACACTTAAGAGACGCATCGATGGTGCAAAACGTGTGCGAAGGTCTTTCTGGTCACCCTGCGATCATTAATTGCATATTTAGGAAATAATGTATTCACATTTCGACCCCTAATGCATCCATACAAGTTTAAGTAGAAATTTAAACGCCCACAAAGTGGACGAGGGCAAAAAATTGATGTGGATTCCTGAAAAGTTGAATGCACGACACATTTATATATCAAGCATGTTATGGCATATTGAACTGGGACCAATACTTTGCAGCCGCCGTGGACTGGTCACATTCCACGGGTGAGCAGTATTTCAATGGAAGCAATAATATTAGATTCCAATCACTAATTGCAGGATTAATCATCAGTGATGTAATTAATGAAGCATCGGGTACAACCCGGTGCCTCATTAATTATAAGTTTGCTGATCATGATTGGTATTACTTGGCTGATGATTTTTATTAGTTGGTAAACGCATGCGTGGACATCACATCCCACGGGCGGATTACCACCAGTCCACAGCAGCTGTACTGTACAAGGATTGAAATACGAGGGGTGCCAGTCAGTGTAATGTTTCGGTGTTGTAAATCATTTTTCTTTCTTCATGATGCTCTTCAAATACAGTATATGAGAACTTATTTCGGATTTTTCGCAATTATCCGTGTCTGATTCCTGTATAGAGCTCCTTAACATGTTTCTCCAATGCTATTTCGGACCTGTTTAAAAATTATTTTGGATTCCTGCATAACTTTTTTTTTAAAGTTAAATATTGTATAGCCATAAAATATCTTAGGCATATAGATCCATATCTTAAACGTATAACCGAGGACGATATAGGCGTCCAAATAGCGGAAAGGGTTTTCGGTATAGAGCAAGGAAGAAAAGAATCTATAGTACAGCCGCCATGGACTGGTCGTAATCCACGTGTTGGTGGCAGTGGTGGCTACTCATGCGTTTACCAGGTAATAAAAATAATTAATTTATTTATTTTTTGATGATTATTCCTATAATTAGTATTTGAAATCTAATATTATTGCATGCGTGGAAATATTACCCACAAGTGGAAAGTGACCAGTCCACGGCGACCGTAATGTACGGTATAGACACGGAAAAAATAAATATATACTACTCAAAGTTTGCCAAGCACCGCATATTTGACACATCATTGTGACATTTACTTGTGACATATTTGCGATATATTTGGTGGATATGACTGAGGAATGTATTGAGATGGTCCCCAGTGTTTACATTAGCGCTCTTACAGGCAGACGTTTGTCTGAAGCAGAAATGTGGCGGGCTGTTGGGATGGTGGAGCAAGGGGCTACGCATAGTCAGGTTGGTGAAGCCCTTGGTGTGCACCATACGCTGATCACCAGAGCCTGAGCAAGATTTCAGCAGAATGGCACACCAGTAAGACGGCATGGTGGTGACAGAGACAGGGCAACATCAGCAGCTGAAGACCGGTTTTTGATCATTCAGGCCCGTAGGAACCGCTTCGCAACAGCAACCCCGCTTCAGCAGTGACATTCAGAATGCATCCGGGGTAAATGTTTCGACGCAGACTATCCGGGCAAGATTGCACGAAGGTGGTCTCTGATCGAGAAGACCATGTATTCTCATCCCGCTGTGCCAGAACCACCGCCAGATACGATATGAATGGGCCATGGACCATGTTGGATGTACCAGAGAAGATTGGCGACCAGTCCTTTCTACAGATGAGTCAAGGTACTGCCTAGACTACACAGATAGGCGTTTTAGGGTATGGAGAAGTCAAGGAGAGCGATTCAATGCAGCCAACATTACTGGACATGACCGCTATGGTGGAGGGTCAATAATGGTCTGGGATGGACGTACAGAGCTTTGTGTCCTTGACCGTGGTACATTGACTGCATAGCGGTATATTGATGAGATCCTGGATGCCCACGTCAGATTGTATGCAGGTGCAGTGGGTGATAGATTCATTCTGATGGACGATAATGCCCGTCCCCATGTTGCCTGTGTTGCCCGGGAGTCCTGACAGGGGGGGGGGGGGGGGTATTGAGCGTATGGACTGGCCAGCAAGATCCCCTGACCTCAACCCAATCGAACATGTCTGGAATGAGTTGCAGCTTGCAATTTCAGCCCGTCCAGCCAAGCCAAGAAGTGTCCAGGAGCTTGGTGTCATGATGGTCAAAGAATGGAACATCATCCCACAAAGGACAATCAGGAACCTGATTGGGAGCATGAGAAGGCGTTGTCAAGCGGTAAATAACAGTAATGGGTCTCATACTCGATATTGAAAACATAACAGTTCGCTCCGTCAACTTTTTGGCAAATTTGAAAAATTTCCTCTTTAAACAATAATATCCATTTGCGATGGTTATCATATTCAAAAGCTCAAAAATAATGTCAAACACAAACAAAATCTTAATTTCTGTACTTAAATCATTGAAGATATAATTAAATAAAAAATATATACACTTTTCATAACAATATTTCAACTAAAACGTAAAACAGGTAGTTGGATATACTTGGTGCTAAACTTTGAGTTGTATAGCAGGACAAGAAGAAGAAATTGTGCAGCGACATATAGATATGGATGCCGTATACATATGCTGGTATCGAGGAACGAATGGCCTCGTGCAGATGGGGGCTATTGCCTAGACACAGTCAAAAAATTGCCAAAAGACCTAACAGGAGTCCAGGAAGAGCGTCTAATGAAAGAAGAACAGCTGGAGAAGATCGAAAAGAGTAGATACTCGTGATCCAGAGAGACAAACTTGGATATTTTGTCTCTTTTTCTGGTACATGTAACAGTCCAGGAAGCTGGACTCAGAGATCGATTGCCAGGTGTAGCGTTGGCCGCCAGCTTGCCAATGCGTCCAGTCTCGTCCTCCAAGGTAGTTTCAGATGAAGAAACCTCGTTCTCGCATGACCAGCCTTCGAGAAAAAGGAACAGAACACATCTAACTACGTCGCGGTAGATCAAGGTAGCACATGCATATAACAAATATTCTCCAACCTTCGTTTGCATAGACAATCTTTCTTTTTCTGTAGTGCATGTCTGTCCAAGCCGACAATCCGAGGAATGGACTCCATTACGTCAACCACGGCAAGAACGTTGTCTACAGTATTCGAGAGAGCCAGTACATCCAGGGGACCCGGTGTATTTCCTTTACAGGAGAAGGGTATAACGCCTTTTTCTGGATCTACGTGGATCTTCAGTTTGTTGTCAACCAAGCAATCTGTGTTGCGTCCAAACCTGTACACTGAAGACACAAAAGCTGTTTCGCACTAACTTTTGTCAAGGATACGTTTTAGGCCGGCAGTAGCACATATGGCAGATCACTCGCCACTAATATCCTACAGGTGTCGACTTTGCAGTAGCCGAGAATGCGCATGGTTTCTTTCGTGCATCTAAACACATTCCCTGTATCTCCGCGGAACAGGGTAGATATTTCCTCTCCCTCCGCAATGGTTTTTGCCTCTTTTTCCTTCCACTTGGCCTCCCGTTCCACCCATATCGCGTATTTATTCTGCCAAAGCACTTTTATTCGCCGCCACCTCCACCAGTCATTTGTTATGAAAATATTCCACTCTATCGCCCCAAAACCCAGACAGCAACACAGCCCCTTTTCCGCCAACCAAGGTTCTTCGTGGGCTTTGGACAACATCGACTTTTTTCTGTCTGTGTGTACCTCCAACAACTACAAAGAATGGGCTATAGGGCCAAGCATGTGGGGTGTTTTCGTTCTCCAACACGACGAGCGTCCGTGCTAGAAAACAATTCCTCCACATTTTATCCATTGGAAAATCAACAAGGTAGCGACTATCAGACAAAACGCTGCTCCCTGAGCCATTCTTTGTGTAGCATGCAGATGACCAACCACGAAACCATCTTTGTCTGTCCAGAGATTGTCTAGGCGAAAGACCGGACAAAATTTGCCATAGCCTATTTCACATTTTTTTCGCAATTTCTTCCAGCAACGGGGTTTCCCAAACCTCAGCGGAGCTCCCAGTTTTTGTATGTGAGTACCAAGCCATGAGATTCAGAAATCGCCTTTTATCTAACTAAGCATCTAGAAGGTTATGAGTAACATTCTGCCTCTGCCTTCTCGGAGGCTGTACCACAGACAGAGATTCTGGAGAAGAAACCAAAGAGAAGACGCTTCCCATGACTTCTCTCGCCAACAATGGAAGAAAGGTCCTCCTGCCGACCGCCATAGTTAGAAACCTATATACGCATACAACATACGTGTGTTTGTTGGGACGATCGGCATATTCTGTCACTTGGGCCCTAAATTTGTCTGCACATCTCCGACCTCGAAATTACTACTTTGTTGCGTAGATATCATCGTACAGGAACGCCGTATTTTCCGGTATGGTTTCAGGTACAGACACAGTCCCTGAAACTCGATGTGTTGTCCAGGTCGGTAGGCATCTCGTCTGCTACATAAACATAACCGCTTAGTCGCCCAAGATGCGAAAGTCTTTTCTTTCACCAGAGAGTGCACGAGAGCCTTTTTGTCTAACACTACCGGAAAATCTTGGGTGTATTCTATATATAGATCGTGCCACATGCCAGAAAATGAGTACTGGAAGAAATCTTTGAGACTTCTTCGGCAACAAAGATTCCAACAGGTTTTGTCTCTCACCAACGAGCCTCGGAACTAATCTTCGCTTCTATTTTGGCCACAGTGGGTCGAATAACGCTGGAGCGCTCCAGAGAAATGGTATGTACAATAGAGGGGTGCAAACGCAGATCTACCAATTTTCGCGGTAGAGGAGATCTTTTCCAAAACTCTTTGCAGCTGCGCTTTCTCCGTTTGTACACATAACATGCTTGCCTTTGCTCTCCATCTTGGAGCAATCCAGCTTGCCGTATATGTACAAATTATCCACAGACGCAGACAAGCCTTCCAGATATTTTTAGCGAGGTTTGTTTCTCGTTTCCTTCTAGATAGCTCACACAGGAGATATCTGCTAGCAAAGTGTTATACGCGTTCGTCACCAAGAGATACACTCCCAAAGAAGTTCGAGAACGGACATCCATACCTGCGACGACTTTGGAAAACAGCCAGGCGTCCATCGTCAGAACCGCGAGGTCAAGGCAAAGGAGAGCATGTAGAGACATACAGAGACCTACTCGCCAAACAATAAAGCGACACTCCAAGAGTTTAATCTTCCAAACAGTTTCGGGCATTCTGCAAAGGAGGCCAGCGTACACAAGGCATTCTCCTAGCGACTAAAGTCTCCCATGGTCTCGGTGTTTTCTCTAGGTCTGTTGTTTGTTCTGTAGAATTAAAAGGACATATAAGAATGGCTAGTAGTACAAATCCCAGCCTGTACAACTAACAGTCTGGAGGTGGTTCTGAAATAAATACGCTTCAATGATGATTCTTGCGTACAACACGTTGTTGTTATACATGCTTCAACCAATATCACCCCTGCTTTTGCCAATTTAGTAAGTTAATGAGTCTGACAATTACTCGGTGGTGATCTGTGGTACCCTCTCGGTGCCCAGGCTTCCTCGCTGATAAAGAAAGCTACATGAAAAAAACATAGTTCTTCCAAAGGCTGTTACGGAATAAATGTTGCCTGCTGCACTTGCACACCAATGAAGCCAAGAAAAGTGTGCATGCAGTACTGTGGAAACAACAGCGGAGAGAGATCTTTGCGATCTGATCGAAGTTCTCTTTCTGATTTTCTCCCAGAAGCATCAGAATTCACCGGTCGGAATAGAAATGCGAGAATATTGAATAGGAGATGTCGTAGTATTGTATTTAGTAAATATTGACCTACTTGTGCATAAGTGCGTCGCTAAGTGTTCGTGATTTGCTCGCGCATAATACCACTGATGTGATAACAGTACGATACTTTACATTTATATTCTACGCATCCAATTGAAAATGGCTTTATTCTATTCAATGTATTTCCTCGAAACTGGTTTTGAAAAAGAACAAGTTCGCCGAATACAACTAAGGATCCTGTTTCAAATTCTAGGAAATCAAGGGCGTTGATAACATTTGAATGACAAATAATTTGTATGGATTATTGGATTGTTGTTCGCATCCCTTCGAATGTCGCACTGTACATAAGAAATATCCCAAGTGATTGACTCGATGTTGAGTAATTATTAGTTACACTTTTTATTGGTGTTTGAGGTCAATTTAAATATCTGTTCTGTGTTTTGACGGCAACACAAGTCAACTTTAGTCAATCGTTCCCAATGAAGCTGACCCCTCCAAAAACTCTTACCCCAGGTATTGGTTAGCTTGCCCAATTTTTTAGCAGCGAACCAAAATCTGTCTACTGTAGTACAGTGGTGGCGCCAGAATTTCCCCGACAAGGGGGTGGGTGGGAGAGGGGGGGTGATCCCCGACACATGGGCTAGGGTATTTCCCAACAAACACACAATAAAGCAGGCAGTTCCCCCCGATGGGATAGGGGCTAACTCTCCATGAAGGGCGGCTAGAGCATCCCCTCGACTCCCCTGGCGCCACTCTTGCCACAGTAAACAACCACTGTTCCGCATCTGAAGGTTCCAAGGAGAGCTGACTCAGTCATTCGTCAGTTATTTATTATTATTTATTGGTGCTTAACGCCACATCAGCAGCCAAGGCTATATCGTGGCGATAAAAGTTTGTAAAAAAAATCATTATCCACCATGAAATCATTCGACAGTTAATAACGTACAAATCCTTAACTAAATGAGTCCAGGATATTGAAGATAATTCCAATTTATGTTTTCCTTTCCTAATAGAGCTGTTGGCTCATACAGTACAATCATCACAAAAGCTGACATAGCATTTCGATTGGATGGTGACCGCATCGCACTACAGTCGAAATTATCTTCCGCTTTTCTCTCACACAATAGTGTATAATCTCATTCAGGGACATTACATTGGGGTATTGAATGGAGGGTGGTGTCCACCTTTAGATTTCCAATTTTGTCAAATCCCCTCACCCCCTACGGAAGGCAAACTTCCGACTACTACTGCATAATTTTCAACACCTGGGAAATTCCATTAGCACCCACCCCACTCGCCTCAGTAAAATTTATCCAACTGCATGTTTTAATATGCAGAATTCCATTTCTACACCGTTAACTGTAAGTTATCCAACCGAGACCATCGGTTGTTACAATTCCATCTAAAATTAATTTGGGGGAATTTGACTACTTTTCAATCAATATTTGGAAGACTTTCCTTACTTTTCAGTATAAAAAACAACATACCTCAGCCAAATTCTAGTGATGTTTGGATACATTCTGCCACCGCCATGTCAAAAATTTCCAACTTCTTCCAATTTATACATCGCGATCAATGGAGTGTACACACACACATACCCTCACACACACACACGCTCTCTCTCTCTCTCTCTCTCTCTCTCTCTCTCTCTCTCTCTCTCTCTCTCTCAATTTGATTATATTTTGAATTTTTGTCCCCAAAACATAGCTTATGACCTTTCATTGGAAAAGCTCGTCCAGCACGTTCCAAACCAAAGGTAATAAGTTATGTTTTGAACGCAAAAATGAAAATATTCAGTTAAAAACTTGTTTTGCAATTGACGTTTCCAATTGTTGTCAGAAAGTTATTGATGAGCATGTCGGCCCATGAAATATGAGATTTGCGAGCGATGTGAACCGTGAAGAAGCCTTCTTCATTGAGGTGACATTTGTGAATTAGAACGAGAAACAGTTCCTAGAAGAGAGAAGAAACAAAATTAGATTAGGCCAAAAACGTTTTTTTAAAAACTGTTTCTCAAGCCCCTCCCGCATGGACCTTTTGGCTGCCGCATGCTCTCTTTTTATAACTAGTGCAAACTTGAAAAAAGTAAAATATTTTACCCATGTTAATAGAATTAATAACGTTGTCCCTTAAGTGCAAGAAGGTTTCAAAGCCTTCTTGCACCCAAGGAACAAAATCCGCCATCACCAATACTATTCTGTTGATTATGAGGCCTAAAACATAAAACAAATCAAGAATATGAAGTTTTGATGGCAAAGAAATACAGTTAAAACTAGAAGTCCTGTCACGAACTGTGTGCTTATCTAAGCTTAATTGGGCGTAGGAATTGCGCGCAATTGCCATATCGAATGACATCCAAAAGCATGGCAGGTTCTCCTGGTTACTCATAGCAAACACAGGCAATGTTTCTGCCAATGGACCCCCGGGTTACGCGGAGGTCCATTGGCTGAAACATTGCTTGTGCACAGGCCATATGTACGGAATTTGATAGCCTTACTATGGCCATAACGCGTAGATTAACGCACAGATCGACCTGCTAGTTGTGTGCATTTTATGACAGGGCTTCTAGTTTTAACTGTAGTGCTATGTGAATTTGTGTGGACGACCAATCAAGATTTTCAACGTGTAGCACATTGAAAGTATCGATTAGTCTTTCCGCCAAGTAACAATAATAGACTCTATCAGTCGATTGTTCTGATCTGGAACGGAATATACCATCAGTGTTAAAGGGTTACTTCAACAATTGCTACATTGTTATCTATTTCAATAGAAGCTCGAGATATTTTCAAGTCTATACTGAAATAAACACATTCACTGTAGAACGTGTATTCAAAATGCAAATACTCTCTGTTTATCCCACAAATGACCGTTTATTTGAACAATATTGGGGCGCGGTGGCGTCGCGGTAACCGGTTCTCGTCAGATCACCGCAGTTAAGCAACATCGAGCGCGGTTAGTAGTTGGGTGGGTGACCATTTCAGCAACTGATTCGCACTCCCGCGTTGTGTCCATGGGTAAGGCACTTAACCCCGATTGGGGGCACGATGACGCTGTGTACTAAGGCGTACTGCACGTCGATGGTGCGCATGTCTTCAACCAGTCTAACCCTACCTGTGCCGCGGCGCAGAGTTCAGAGTGACGATGTTGGAGAGCTGGCAGCTGCTCGTCGTTGCTCGGTGGTTCTCTCCAGGTACTCCGGCTTCCTCCACCTGTAAAACTGTCATGGTCATGATTAGCCATTGTGCATAAGTATATGACCTTAAAACACCAATAAATAAATAAATAATTTGAACAATATAGGCCTTGGATAAATTTTTGCTTTATTCACCTGGTAGGGTGATAAATTTTTCCCGTAGGTTTAACACTAAAAGAGTTTATTCCCCAAGTAGCGACGGACTTGTTGACCTCTGGGTTCTACCACATTTGTCTAGCATAATTAATTGTTCGACTGTTGATTTCTTTAAATCTTTTTGAAAGTATTACACAATGCCAGTAGAAAACACCACACACTGCTCATATAATAAAGTATTTTTGCAAGTTTAGCTCATGTTTGAAGGGGAATTATTTTTAGACAGAAATGTATTACAGCGCCTTGTTTATATTTGCCAATTTTGCTGGTCGATCGAATTGGACCAATGTTCTTCTCACTTCTCACTTCTCACTGTATTTTGTAGCGAATTATAGCACGATTTTGCCGCGACTGCCCTGTAGAAGATTTATGGGATAAACAAAATAAACGTGTGGTGTTTACAAGTAAAAAAAAAATTCTACTCTTAGAATTAAGAATGAAACCGGCTCGCCAGAGGTTCGTCGGTTTCATTCTTAATCCTCCTCGAAGAATATATTTTTTTACTTGAAACCACTATACGTTTATTCTATATTTCTCTTTCGTGTGTTTGTTTTTGTAATCTGCATGCTTCCCTTAATCTCCAAACGATGTGGATCTAAACAACAACAATACCACAATCGCGCAGGTATGACGACTTGCTGAAACTTCATACTCCTAGCAAACACAGGCAATGTTTCTGGCAATGGACCTCCGGGTTAGCCGGAGGTCCATTGGCTGAAATATTGTTTGTGCACAGGTCATATGTACAGAATTTGATAGCCTTACTATGGTCACAACGCGTAGATAAACGAGCAGATCGACGTGCTATATGTGCGCATTTCATGACGGGAATTCTAGTTTTAACTGTAATTATAAAAAAATAAAATAAAAAACCACCCGCCAGAATGCAATTTTACAAAAAAATAGCCAGAGAATCTACTTTTTGGGGCCTTACTCCATTTCACTTCTATAACTTTTTGTATGACAGACTATTTATTTGATTGCTTGGGTTAAATATTTATTATTTATTTATTTATTTATTTATTTATTTATTAGGGTTTAACGACACATTAACAGCCAGGGTCATATCATGTCGGTGACAGTTTTGCGGGCGGCGGAAGCTAGAGTACCCGGAGAGAACCACCGAGCAACGACGAGCAGCTGTCAACTCTCCAACATCGTAACTCTGAACTCTGCACCGCGGCACAGGAAGAGTTAGATTGGTTGAAGACATGCGCACCATCGACGTACAGTACGCCTCAGTACACAGCATCATCGTGCCCCATGTAGGCACTCAAGGTTAATTGCCTTGCTCAAGGACACAACGCGGGAGCACGAATCAGTCGCTGAAATGGTCACCCATCCAACTACTAACCGCGCTCGACGTTGCTTAACTTCGGTGATCTGACGAGCACCGGTTACCACGACGCCACCGCGCCCTCGATTGCTTGGGTTATCGACACTTTATATAGATATCAGATCATATCGTATCGGGCACTTTTACGAGAGGATGAATCTGGAGTTCCGGATGATAACCTATGAACTTCGGCACAAGCATGCCTAGCATCGTTGGAGGCAGACTGAATACACACCATACTTTCGCCAAATTCTAGTAATGTTTGAAAACATTCAACTTCCGCCCTGTCTGAAATTTTAACAATTGCATGTGGAGCTTTGTTCACTCAAAGGAGGATATGTGTCTTTCTTCGTCCACTTTGGTGATACCGGGTTCTCATTTGAAGCTACTTCCATTGCTAAGATGACTGCTTGATGCATTATCACCAGTAGATTCAAAGAGCAGAATATGTCCAAACTCGTTTTGATAGTGACACATCCAAAGCGATAGCTTCCAGTCACTTTGAATGTGAATGCGGCGGAACCCCGTCCTGCAGGGTTATAATTAATCAACCTACCTTGTACATCGCGTATATGCACTGGCCCATGCAGAAATATTTCTTCATGGAATACCTTCGGTTACTATATGAATAAATTGCTTTTAAAAGCCTGTTCTATGAATTCCTCATCTACAGCAACATGTTCTAAACTATGCGGAAAATCTGTTCCCCACATATGTGTCGAACGGAAATCCTTGATTTTTATGAAGAAGCTAAATTTCACTGGAAGTTGCTACAAATCATGCACCGCAATTACAATTTGAGTCGCCAGCAATAGCTGAAAATCGAAAATGACACGGGTGGAGAAAGCCGAAGTACCCGGAGAGTACCACCGAGCATCGACGAGCAACTGTCACCTCTTCAACATTCTAACTCTCTTCAAGCTCCGCTCAAGCAGGGTTACAGAGGTTGAAGACATGTGCACCATCGACGTGCAGTAGCCTGTGGCCTTTTTTATCCTTCCGCGCTGGCACTCGTGCAATATCGATTAACCCATTCACATGCGTGTGTCGTTCTGTGTACAAACCTCCGGAAACAAGTGATAGGCCCATCTACCTCTAACTGCGATTCGATGGTTTGAAATAGTCAAACCAATACGCATTTAGATATTGGGTACACATCGGAGATAGACAGCAATGTGAGACAGCCTTTGTATCATCGTAACAATTGGCAAGTTGATTCAGTTCGAGACCGTTTGCCAGATGCGATTCCAGATTCGATTCAAGCTAAAATCGTGATTCCTCGGGAACTAGTACACACACATATGATGCCTTTGGTAAATCTATATATTCTCTATGTTTAACCCTTTACCTAACATGAAAAGCAGACGACATTCGTAAAAAAATTCTTGAATAACTAATTTTTTTTCATTTTTTGTTTCGTTTCAACGAGGGGTCATAACCTATGTTTGTGAGACATAAAATGAAAAAAATAATGAAAATTAATTGGCGATGTTTGAGAATAGCGCTGGCCGGTTTTTACCGTTACTTTAGGTAAAGGTTTAACCTTCCACTTAACTGAGCTGTCATATCCCACTAGTGCTATTCTCTGAAACCGCATTCAAATGTTATTGGTTTTACGTTTTTGTCTATGAAACATAGCTTGTCACCCCAAATTGAAACGAGCTAAACGAGCTCATTTCAGTAAGGACCACGAGCTACGTTTTCTAGGCAAACATTTTAAGGCAGCAGGGTTAATGCATGCCACGAAATGGGGAACATCATTTTTGACTTCGCGTTAACCCTCTACTCAATATCTCAAGCCGCCAGTGCAAAGAATTTGGTTGGCACTGTTATGGACTGGAACCGATCTTGTCCTTAACTGGTTGAGCGCTGGAAGCCACTATCAGGGTTTTAAAAAATGAGGGAACCAGAGCAAAAGCCAACAGTTTCCTCGTTCATGTTTCATACTCCTTCAAATGCAAATAAATTTCGTTTATATAAATTTTTCAAGTACAATTTTTTCAAGTACAAATTACTGGAGAGTACCTATGGCACTCTCCAATAACTTGTAATAAAACAAATACTGTTTAACAAATTCAGACCACCAAAAATAATCTAGCGCTCAACCAGTTAAATAGTGCATAGCCTGTATTTTCAATTTAATCGTTAGGAATATTTCAGTTGGTGGGGGCGCGGTGGCGTTGCGGTAATCGGTTCTCGTCAGATCATCGAAGTTAAGCCACGTCGAGCCCGGTTTGTCCATGAATGGGTGACCGTCTGAGCGATTGATTCGGACTCCCGCATTGTGTCCTTGGGCAAGGCATTTAACCCCGTCTGTCCACATGGGGGAAGGGTGACGCCGTATACTAGGGCATACTGCAGGTCGATGCAACCAGTCCTGCCCTGTCTGTGCTGCAGTGCGGAGTTATAATGTTGGGCAGCTGGCAGGTGCTAGTCGTTGCTCGGTGGTTCTCTCCGGGTACTCCGGCTTCCACCACCCGTAAAACTGTCACCGACACGATATGACCTTGGTTGTTAAAGTGTCGTTACACCTTAATAAATAAATAAATAAATATTTCAGTTGGTTGAAAAAGCAAGCGGTGCATCACCTGAAATATTCCAAACGATTCAGTCGAAACATTTATTTTCTTTGAAACAACCCAAGAAATATTTCTCAATCGAGGATTGATTTGACCGAATCTTTAATGACATTACAATACTGTTAGACCTGTTTGTAAATACTGAATACTTATGAATGAAGTCTGAGACACTTTGGTTTAAGATTACGCCTCGTAGTCCCCCAGTTAACATCTTACACGTTTGCAAGGCGAAATACATATTTATTGATTGTAACACGAAATAATGTCTGTATATTTATTTATTTTTTCATTTAATTTATTTATTTATTTATTTATTTATTTATTTATTTATTTATTTATTTATTGGTGTTTAAGGTCACATACTTATGCACAATAGCTAATCGTGACCGTGGCAATTTTACGGGTGGAGAAAGCCGAAGTACCCGGAGAGTACCACTGAGCATCGACGAGCAACTGTCACCTCCTCAACATTCTAACTCTCTTCAAGCTCCGCTCAAGCAGGGTTACAGAGGCTGAAGACATGTGCACCATCGACGTGCAGTAGGCTCCATTACACTGCGTCATCGTGCCCCCAGGAAGGCGACCGGGACAAGCACACAACGCGGGTTGTCCCGCACGGGGATCGAACTCGGGACTTCTAGCACAGAAGACCATCAGTCTACCACTGAGCCACCGCGAACCAATGTCTGTATATCTTTGTGAATGAAGAGACATCCCATTAAACCAAACTCCCCGAAAAGTGGGTAAACAAACAATCCATAACAGCATCGGATTCCTAACGGAGTTAGACTGATAGTACGATAGCTTGCCTTTTTACCTATCGGAGCTACCATGTTCAGCCAGGTCTATTCACAGGATCACCATTTAACCCTTTACTCAACGTAACGGCCAAACAGGCCAACGCTTTTCACAAAAATCACCATTAAATTGTCATCATTTTTTTCAATTTGTTGTCTCGAAAACATAGCTTATGACCCTTCTTTGGAACGAGCTCGATGAGCTCGTTCCAACGAAGGGACATAAGTCATGTTTTTGACGCAAAAAATAAAAAATCATTTATTCAATAATTTTACTTACAAGTGTCGTCTGACTTTCAGGTTAGGTAAAGGGTTAAATTTTATACTTTTTAACAGTCTTTCCCCAAAGGCTTTTCGTTGCAACGCGTTCTGTATTCCTGGTCTGAGAGCGGAAACAACACAACGAGTTTTACAATGAGTACAGTATTTCGTCGATGAACAGTAACTATACCACATACCTCGGGACTGCTGCTTAACCCTTTGAACCGTTGGTAGAGTATATATTCATTACTAGGGGGTAAACCAATCAATATTTCCACCATGCAGCCATTGGGCTATAGGTTGACAATCTTGATAGGTCTACCACACAAATTCACTAAGCAACTATAACAACTTTATGAATTCATGTCATATTACGATCCTGCACCGTTAAAGCGACCTTCCGCTCTAAAGGGTTAATACATCCACTTTCCAGTTTAGTACCAGGGAAGCAAATTTGTAGTTTAGAGACCATACGCGGGACAACAGCGTGTTCTATGAAGTACAAACATGCTTGTTGGGTGTTCAGGGCCAACTAAACCTGTTTCGGATCTTTTATTTTTAGGGGGTACCTCCAAATTAGGGTAGTATTAGGGTTAGGGGAGGGATGGGGTTAGGGTTAGGGGTATCCCCAGGGCATGGCTTATGGTTGCAGGGGGTTTGGACCAAGGGGGTGGGGGTTGGGGTCAGGGATAGGGTTTTACTTTTAGTAGCCCGTAAACCAAAAAATAGCCCCTAATCTTTTTGGTCTGGCTAGGGTGAGGTTAGGGTCAGGGGTGGGGTTGGTTTGGGTTAGGGTTAGGGGTAGCCCCAGAGTAGATCTTAAGGTTGGGGAGGGTTAGGTCCCAGGGGGATGGGGGTTAGGGTCAGGGTGGGGTTTTAGGGTTTAGGGTCAGGGTTGGGTAGGGGTAGGGTTAGGGTGTGTTTTTGAATGGATGGGGTGGGGTTAGGGTTAAATATAAGTTCTAGGGTGGAGGGGGTGGGGTTCTGGCTAAAAAAAGGTTATGGACATATAAAATGTTTTTTTCGTAGCCCTTAAACCCAAATAGTAAGAAAGTCCTGTTTATTTTGGACTTCTCCGAAAAGATGTAGATTGATATTTATGCGAACTGATGAAACAATATCTTACCTCCAATAAATTTGTAAGAATCTCATTGGTTTCAAAACGCCACACGTAAGATGAGTGTCTACCGAACACAGCGTATTGAAACATATGTATGGCAACCCCCACCCCCACCCCCACCCCCACCCCACCCCCACCCCACCCCCCATGCCGCTTCAGCACAAAGTTTTTCAATAAACTTCTCATTTTGTTCACTGACAGATTGAGCTGAACATGGAATATGAAGCATGACGTCTATAGTCATCACTGGTATAGGAAATTTATTTAATTATTTATTGGTGTTTAAAGTCACTTTTGTGAAGCTATATACTGTCGTCTTCAACTTGCGTTAGAACTCTATATGTAACTCAAATTCTGCCGGGTTAGTACGTTGGAGAGTTCGACGGTTGCTCGCCGCTGCTCAGTGGTTCTCTCCGATTCTTCGGTTCTTCCTCCACCCGTAGAACTACATTACACGACATGACCCTGGCTGCTGAAAGAGTCGTCAAATTCCAATAAATAAATAGATAAATAAATAAACCTCTCCTTCTGTGTGGGGGAAAGGGTGTGGGGAGGGGTGGCAGTAAGTTTATTACGCTTTTGTTGTTTAATTTGTCTGTGTGAATTCCATCTCATTTTTCTGTTTTCCATCATTTCTCAGTGGCGTTAAACCGGGGGGGGACTGGGGATGTAAGGAGGGTATTTACCACCCATCCCCACCCCCACCCCACCCCCACCCCACCCCCACCCCCCCACCCCCACCCCACCCCCACCCCCACCCCCACCCCACACCCCCACACACCCCTACCACCACCCCCACCCCCCCAAAAAAAAAAAATCAAAAAATTATTAACCCATGGTCCCGATTAAACTCGTGGAGATGTTTGAAGTCAGTCCAAAACAAAACACAAACGAAGAGGTTGACCAAAAGGATAAATTCAGAAGCTAGCCTATTTACGAAACGAGCAGAGAATTCGAATTGGTAGTGTCATAGCGGCCTCAGAATCACTGAGAACGTGAGTTTTGGCCCTCATATTTTGCAACCTTCTCCCAGGGAAGGGCCCCCGGACCCGGCCAATGAGAAGGGGATACCACATCTGGTGCTCTCCCCCACCTCGCCACTGCGCGAGTCGATTCATGCTACTGTCAGCACAATGGGCGCCCCTTTTGCATGGATCTCTGCCTTGATACCCCTCTCCCAATATTTTTACCTTCTCACGTCCCTGTCCTTGTTCTATTAGTATGAGCGTTAAATACACTTGTCGTAATTATCTTTTACAACATGTGCGAGGGGGAGGGGAGGTATTTCGCGGGCATTTGTGGGATGCTTTGGAGAGGAGAGGGGTAGGAGTGTTTCCCGTGTATTACATCCACAGTATTAAACACACGCGTAAGATATGTACACTGTTTTGGAGCTGAGGCTATAGTCGTGTTTTGAGTGCCGTGTGTCGAAAAAGTGTTCCACATACGGTGTGGGGGAGGGGCGGGGGGGGGGGGGGGGCAGCGAGTTTATTACGCTATTGTTGTTTCATTTGTTTGTGTGAATTCCATCTCATTTTCTGTGTTTACTGGTATGAGAGTTATATGAGCTTATCGTAATTATCGTTGACAACATGTGCGAGGGAGAGGAGCGGTATTTCACGGGCATGGTTGGGATGCTTGGGGGTGGGGGTGGGTAGGTGTTTTTCCCATGTATTACATCCAGAATATTGAAAACACCCGCGAGATATATAAACTGTTTTGGTGGTGGGGGCTATATGTTTCGTGTTATCAGAGTCACGTGATTTTATCTCGAGATAACGAGATGTTTTCTCGTTATAACGAGATCCTTTCTCGTTATAACGAGATATTTTCTCGTTATAACGAGATCTTTTCTCGTTATAACGAGATACTTTCTCATTATAACGAGATGTTTTCTCGTTATAACGAGATGCTTTCTCGTTATAACGAGATGTTTTCTCGTTATAACGAGATCGTATCTCGTTATAACGAGATACAAATAAATATTTGAGTGTCCTAAATCAGCCACCGCAGCTTTTCATGTTAGGTAAAGGGTTAAAATCGCACTTCCCTGATATATGATATTTACCGAACATAATTGAAGTGTGTTCCTTTCTTCGTAATATATGTTGACATTCGCTAACACATAAATCACGAGCAAAACATATTAAAATCGGTTTGTAAGAAATACAAGAAATACGATCAACAATATGTTTCAACAGCGACCAAACGAAGCATGGGAAAGAGTTCGAATGGAAAGCACTATTCCTTCTGTTGAAGAATTACACATGAAAGAACATTAAGGTAAGTAAATTATGATTTCCATAACATAAATATAGGTTATTACCATCATGTGGGTTTCAGAGATGGTGCTTTGAAGTCGAGACCTCGTCTCTGGGCACAGATAGGTGAGTGCGTTAGGACGAGTCGATATATGACCCAGAGGCGAGGTCGACCCTCCAATATACCATCACGGAAAACCACTTGGTGGCATTAAAACGAATTTATATTTAATATTCCTCGCTTTAGTCCGGCCGCCAAACGCCATTTTTTCACCAAACCATGTTTTGTTGTATTAAGTTTTTTTCTCAACGGTTTTTATTAGTTCAGACACCCCTCTTACTAATTTTTCTTACTGGACAGCTGACAGCACTGAGCATTTTTTTTAATTGGGCCTTAAAGTGGGGTACTGTTGAAGCGGTCGAAAATTAATGTGGAAATTACAGATTCGAGTGATTATTTCATCTTAACTCACTTAATAAGCACAAAACGTGATGTAATTGTGTTTCGATATAGTAACTACATCCGCATTGGGTATTTGGTAGAAATTGAACGGATATCACACCGCTATTTATATCTATCAACGCAATTTATATCTAACAACGTTCTTTATATGTGAACGCGTTTGGAGATTACGTCATATAACTGTTCTTTCTCTTTGATTTCTTAGAGCGAGGACGCATTATTGCAACTGCGCAATTGTGTCTCACTACACACCTCATAAACTTACAATTTTGTCTCACCTTTTATCACTAGCGTTTCTATTTCTTCAACTTCGCTCGATATAGCATCAGGTTCGGGCGACCTTTGCTTTGAAACGAAATAGACTAACTCCGTCATGTCAGATGCTTGTTTTTTCTCAACCACGTTCGGTTGTGCTGAATCGAGGAGCAAAGATCCTCTAATGAACGTGAAAGCAAAGCGAATTGAGAATATACTCAGGTGTAGTAGGATTTATAATGATGACTTACATATAGCTTTGCAACATGGGTACGATGTAGACCCAGATTTGACTCTGAGTTGCCATAAATACTGTGCTGAGAAGTATTTGCACCCGAAGAATGTGAAGCAAGCAAGCATTTCTCATAGCACATCCCTAGATTCTGATGCTCCGCCCGAAAATCGACCCAAACGTTCACATGACGAATTTACTTTCAGGCGTCATTGCCTATTTTGTGGTGATGACTGCATAGTTGACCGGGATACGAAGAATCCTTCAAGGTGGAGGATCGCCTACCTGTTTCGCCAAATAGGCACACATACACCGCATATGTCAGTTAGCGATGAAATAATTGGCATTTGTTGTCGTAGGAACGATAAATGGTCCGAAGAAGTGAAGCTTAGAGTGTGTGGTGCTGTTAGCGACTTACATTCTGCGCGGTACCATGTTGACTGTAGGTCAAAATTTACGAATCCAAAATCGGTAGAATCAGCTGAAAAACAGAAAATTGATCTTTCGTCACCACATAGTCAGGCCATACAATCTGTCATATCTTACATGAAAAATTACACATCACTCACGTGGAGTTCTGTCGAATTATTTGATCTTTATCTGCAATCTGGTGGGACTTACAATTCCCGTCGATCATTTGTGATTGATCTAGTCGATAGCTGCGGAGATGACATTTTGGTGTTGTCTTCCCCGGGAATCGCCACCGTTTTGGCAGACAAATCCAGAGCTGGCACCTTACTTAGGCACGTTAAAGACTCAGATGATGACAATATTGACAGTTCCATAAAAATTCTCAGTAAAGCAACTGGCAAAGAAATCAAAGATATGGATCATGACAACGATAACTACGCCACTGATGTTATCAGCGAGAGCGTATCCTCGTTTGAAAGTGGTTCACTTCTCACATTACTAAGTCGTTTAGCTCCACAGCTGGAGCACACATTACCTGCTCTGATGATAGGAAACATAGTGACATCAGCGTTGTGTGGAAAATACACCCCGCTTCAAATTTCGTTGGCAACGCTGTTAAGAGATTCTAAAGAGTTGGTAAAAAGCATGCATGATTTTGGTGTTACATGCTCATATGACGAGCTATTGAGATTCAAAAAATCTGCGGCAACTCTGGCTGCAAAGAATGCAAATGATACACCGAGTTCGGATGCCAACAGTGGCCTCATACAAGTGGTTGTTGACAACTTTGATGCTGAAATTGCTTCTCAAAATGGGAAGCTAAGCACCCATTCATTGGCAATCGTGATGGCTCAAAAGGACAATAATGATTCCGTTGAGTCTCAGACGATCCCAAGATTTAAAAAGTCAGATATGACAAAACCAACTGAGTACGAATTGGATGTTGTGCGTTTCAATGGACCCAAACGACCCGACATGCCCGCATCACATGTACGAAACACTGTTCTCCTTCTTTCAACATTGTGTCGCAGTGTAATGTCATTACGCAGAGCGATAGAACTTGACTTCGCATTTTTGAAAGATATGGTCAGTGGCCAGAACTGTCCGGAGTTATTTATTTATTTATTGGTGTTTAAGGTCACAAATTTATGCACAATGGCTAACATGACCTTGACAGTTTTACGGGTGGAGGAAGCCGGAGTACCCGGAGAGAACCACCGAGCAACGACGAGCAACTGTCAGCTCCCCAAGTCCGGAGTTCAATGGGTATAATGCCCGCATGACGAGAGACTCGGGTCAAGCAACGAACCCAAAAACGAACGCAGCATACCGCCCTCTAATAGACATGACACCTGCTGATCCAGACACTATCATGACAGCTATGGAAAAAGGCAGAGCAACTATCGTCAGATGCAGGACAGCCGTTCACTATATTTACTGCCGATCAGCAGTTATACAAGATAGGAGTTCATGCTCATGAGTTTCATTGGTTCAGTTGGAACGCTCATGGCCAATACTGGACTTTGAGATATACTTGAGTCAGTATTCAGTGAGGTTGAAAAAATGTTGACTGGGAAAAAGTTTCCAATGAATATGAGAGCCATGCGTTTGTTATCAGAAGAACTTTTGCGAACAGCTTTCGAGAATAATGATCTGCAAGATTTATTTGCATTGCTAGAAGATAACGCGTGCAAAAGTCGCACGACAAAAATGTGGGTTGATGCTTTTTTGAAACCATGCTTCCTCATGATGTTGTACGTACGAGCGGAGAGAGAAGGTGACTGGCTTTTGTACATCGAAGCTGCGAAAAGCATGCTTCCTTATTTCTTTGCTTCTGGTTATGCAAATTACGCAAGATATGAGCTTTACTATCTGCGGCAGATGCAAAATATGCCACCGGATATTTTATCTCATTTCCTGAAGGGTGAACATGTGATGAGACACACACCTGGTCTATGGAATGGCATATGGAGCGATATGTATATCGAAACTACCTTCGTGCGATATGGCCATGGCAAATGCAGTATAATAGGGATCACATTAAAGCCAGAAACACTAAAAACCTGGGCATTGAGTTTGCATGCATGTGGGAAGTTAGCTACCGGTATATCAAATTTGCGAGAAGATCGAGATAGTGACAAATTACAGATCGCACATAAGGAAGAGGCCAAGTCTAGAATTGCAAGTGATTCTATCGACCGTATGGGTCTGAGAGCTAAACTAGGAATGTGTATCGACCCATTGGATCCAAACGGACACCCCGAGACCATAATTAACATCGCAACTGGTAGGATAGGTCCAACGTCTGTCAATGTCGATAATATTGTCAGCCTCGGAGTTCAGAAAATGACGGAATTTGAAGAGGCCTTCCCGAGTGGATTTTATGAGTCAATTTTGAAACCAGTACAAACTATGGCAATCTTGAAAAGTCGCTGAAGGTTGGGGAGGTCAAAATATATGACACTAATCCCATTTATTCCAGAGTTATCGGACTTTTATATGTAGTTCACGTGAATTAGATATCAAACATATCCTTTCCTTTGAACTGTCACCACTACCAACCGCCATATTTGATGAATCTGGGGATATGCACGTGTGCACATCAAAATCAGTATTGAAAAATAAAACAGTTGTTGAGAAACCAAAACGAATGTCTGGTGTGGATAAGAAATCTGCAACAAGTGTTATCGATGGCTGTGCACTGCTCTGGATACCTCATTGGTCCGTGTCTACCAAAACCAGACCGGCAACTGTTCTAGACCTCATTACAGCGTTTAAAGACAACATCAAACAGAAGTTGCGATCGAGTGATGTGTATTTGGTATTTGACAGATATATTGACTACAGCTCCAAGTGCGTGACAAGGGCACACAGAAAGGCCGATAGCTGCCGGGTGTTTCAACTTGTACCCACCTCCCTGCTACCACCACAAAAACATGTGCTGACTGTAGTGGAGAACAAAAAGCAACTGATCTCCATTATATGTGATCAACTCACCACGGACAAAAGTTTTGCTGAGCAAAACACACGAATTCACAAACTTGTAATTACTGGCCAACATGATGTTCCGGTTGAGGTTAGTTGTGGATCGGTGACAGATAGAGTAGATATGGCAACTAGTCACGAGGAAGCTGACAGCATTATCGTTCAACAGGCAATAGTGTTTGCTGCAGCTGAATGTAATAACGTTGTGGTTGTTGCTGACGACACTGACGTCTATTTGTTGTTGCTGCATCACTACCTTCAACAACACTTGACGGTTGCAATGACTATGGAGTCACCAATCGATGGACGGGTGGTGATAGATATACCTGCCGCAGTTGATACACACAAGAAAATTGTTCCTTAATTGCTCGCTGCTCATGCACGTTCCGGGTGCGATACTGTAGGGGGATACTTTGGTATCGGCAAAGGGCGTGTACTGAAGGTTCTGCAAACTGGTGGGACACTGGAATCACTTGGTGAGAATAACGTGGAGATATCGGATGTTCTAGAACAAGACACCAAGTTCATAGTATTATGCTATAGATCTCCCAAATCAACATCAATGTCCGAGGCTCGTTTGTGCATATGGAGAACACGAATTGGGAATCCGACTGCAACATATGCTCCTAAATTGTGCAGCCTACCACCCACAGCAGAGGCTTTTACTGAGAATGTCAAACGGTCCCACTTGCAAACTTGTATATGGAAGGATGCCCTTCAACCTAACCCACCGCAGATGGACCCAACTGTATTTGGATTCGAGAAAGACGTGGATACAAAATCTTTGAACCCTGTGACAATCGCGTCCAACGTCAAGCTAGCACCTGATGAAATACTGAAGATGATTAGGTGCACATGTTCGAGTAAAACGCCATGCAAATATTCGAGGTGTAAGTGTAATGCAGCAAACATGGCGTGTACCATTTTCTGCGCGTGCATTGTTTCAGAGGACTGCCGCAATGAACAGACATCGCTGGCAGTAATGCGTAGTGATGAGTCGATCTAAGGAACTACACAGTCGTTCAGCTTGATATTCATTGCATCTTGTGTGGTCCTTATAAAGTACTTCACCAATGATATTTGCAAACATCTCTCTTGCTACAATTCCTCGTACATTTCAGTTCCCACCTCCGTTTTGGAGACTTTAACACTACTGCTGAAAATAGCAAAATGTTACTAATTTTGGTAGCCATTTTCATTTTTTCTGGAAAATCTGGGGATAAGCTGACCCGCTTTGTGACCAACACAATCAGTTGGAAATGCTGTACTGAATTATTTAGTAAAGATTTTTGACTTTCAATTTCAATATTTTCAGTGGTATCGGCGGAAACTTGAATTTGGGGCCATCTTAGGTTTTGGCGGTTATAAGGAAATGATCAACCCTGTCAGCAGTCAAGTAAAAGGAATCGCACGAGGAGACCATATAGTTATACGATATAGTGATACGATAATACACCGAGAAAAACCAGGTTAAGTGTATTGGCGACTGGACTATGAGCAGATGAGTGTAGACTGTAATTGCTTTGTTACTTTTCCAATTTAGGGGGCATTTTGGACGCCATATTGGTTTTCTCAAACAGTTCCTTTGATCATATATAACAAAAGAGCATCATCCCATATGGCTAATTCATATCGGTAATCATGGTTGGACATTTCAAAATAATAGCGCCTAATAGCCGCCTATATTTGTAAGAAATGATGATTTTTTGGCCATATTTGCGGCCATTTTGAACGCCATCTTGGGTTTTGAGAGAATATATTTCATATGACACATGAAAGTAACAGTAGGTTCATGAAAATGTGCCGATATGTGTATATACCTTACATTGTTTATACATATAATATCGGTTAATTCCGACGGACATAACATAATTCGCAACTTTTTTTCGGATTGACTAGGTTATACCGGCGTTTATAAGTAACGTGGTACAGTGAGCAACAATCCACTTCTGGTGGATATTAGAGTACCAGTGTGTGCAGAAATGGCCCCTCTGGTAAATAGAATTATATAAGCATGCATATTTGTCAACATCTTAGCAACAATATGAAGGATACGTGGTGAACCATCTTGGCCGCCATATTGGATTTTGGTAATCTTGTTTTGGCCAATAAGTAACAATTATATATGTGTACGATGAATCAAGAAGAAAAATCTTCAAAATTCCATATTATCTTACCAAAAATTCCGATCCAAGTTATATGGTGATATTGTATTTTTTCATAGCGGCCACCTTGGCGGCCATCTTGGATTTTGTCGATTAAAAAAAATTGCTCAACACTGTCAGCTGCCCACTAAGAAAAATCTCATCAAAGAGACCCTATAGAATAATAATCCGCCGAGAAAAAAACTTAATACAACAAAACCAGGTTCAGTGCCTCGGCGGCCGGACTACTTTCTTGAATTGGTCTCATATATTTCGGCAATCATTCGGAGTGTATGAATTGATTTTTTTAATGAAGATCATACGTAATGGTATTTCGTTCTAGCACTGTGCATGACGTAATCCCCATTCATTTTTCCACTTGTACTATGATCGCTGACGTTTGGAGTACTGTTTCAGTCGTGTGTTTCTTTGTTTTGTACTCTAATAGGCCCAAAATGGGGTTTCACCAAGCCCTTTTCTGTAGTTTGGGTGATTTGGAGTAATTGTCGCGTCGATTTGGGTTTTTGTACGAGGTAACCAGGGATTTGCAGAAAATCCAAACCAGAAAAGTACTCTTATACAAAGGAACGCGTTGTTATTGAAAAAATGAGGATTCTGGGGGAATCCGTACCAAATAAAGTGAATTGGGGTGTTTTTTTTTTTGTTGATTTGGAGTGATTGTCGGGTTTATTTGGGTAATTAGATTCACTCTTATACAATGGAATACACCATCAGAGCATACCCTCTTCCTATTACAGAGTTTGGGGCTACATAGCAACCACGTGCTATCATAAAAACCGAGAAGGCGGCCTCCACTATACAAAATGGACGACGAAACACGTATCACCCTGACGACACGCGCTGTGAGATCGCGTGTCACTATGGTAATGATGTCACAACATGACCCCTCACGCGGGCTACCATGACAATCCAACATGACGAAACTGGGTCACGTGACTTCCGTTGTCCACCAGTTTGGCACAAAATATTTGAATTGGCCAGTACACCACTGATGTAATTTGGTTTGAGTGCACAGTAAAAAAACAAATCTCCCAACTCCCGCCTCAAAAAAGAAACAAGCAAACAAAAAATAAGGACATTCCTTCTGTGCCTTGTCTGACTAGTACTTAGTTGCGTGGGGAAGTGTACTATTGTCCAATTGTCCGTAGCCACGGCTGGTCTGGGGATGGGGCTAAAACTCCCTACTAAACTTTTCGGTGCCCCCCCCCCCCCCCAAAAAAAAACAAACTTTGGACCAATGCAACTTTCACATGGCATATAGAGGCCCAAACTGGTCTCCGATTTATGGCTACACACGTTATAAATCCCTCAGATTCGTTTCTAGAGCAGTGAATTGTCAAAAAACATTCCTTGGGGCGGAAGGCCTTATCCCAACTAGGACCCTCGGATCTTTACCATATCATCCCACTGCCATGAAGGGATGTGAGAGGAGAGGAGGAGGTATCGACCGGAGATCCCAGTTAAGACTAGGAGAGGTTCCCGAATCCGCCATACCGTCACGTCACAATGGGTTGCTCTTTTGATGATATGCGAGTCTGAGAAGGCCTAGAAGTTATGCATGGTAATCGGCATGCAGCAGAATACCACGGCTTTTATCGTGGATTGCCATTGCCAATTGTTGTCGTTAATTGCGGTAAATGCGTGAGCTCGATGATTCAGTGGTTAGAACACTGGACATAAAATCAAAAGATCCACGGTTCGACGCCGGCCCGTGGTAACTTCGTTAGTACTTGGTCAAGACAGTAAATTCCGATTTCCCAAGTGGCACTGTGTAAACAGGCGTAGTAGTGTATGTACCCGGACGGGCCAAGGTTGCAGGACCCCGGTGCAGGACCCCGGAAGTAACGTAATGTCACGTGCCCTAGTGGCGCCATGTTGTGTTGTCATGGTGACCCGCGTGAGCGGCCATCTTGTGACGTCATCTCCATAGTGATTCGTGGTGTGAGTGCGCATGCGCTGCACGTGTTGTTAGGGTGACACGTGTTTCCATTGTCCATTTTGTATACTGGAGGCCGCCATCTTGGTCTCTATGGTAGCACGTGATTGCTATGTTACCTAAGGCCTACAACAGGACAGGGTATGTTCGGAGGGTTTGTTCGATTGTAGAAGAGTAAATCTAATTACCACAAACAACCCGACAATCCCTCCAAATCACCAAAATCCACCCCAAATTACCGAAATTGACTTTATTTGATACGGATTTCCCATTTTATCGGCTTAGCACGTAGTGCTATAGTACCAAGGGGTCCCCAGAGGTGTGTTTGATTGAACTAGAGTATACCTAATTACCCAAATAGGCCCGACCACCCTTACAAACCACCAAAATCTCCACCCAAACGGACATGTGAAGCCCATTTTGGGCATATAAAGATAACACGTTATGCTATAGTATCAATGGTTACAGGGGTTTGTTCTATTGAATAGGAGTACAGGGCCTGATTTTCCCAGAATCTCATTTTTAATGCCTATTGCATATATTTCTCTATCACTAACAGTCTAACCAATCCAAACTATCCCTGGTTCTCTCGTTCAAGTCTTATAATTACCAGTGTTTGATTTCCCATAATGCAGTTATCTCCTTTGCGTATATCAAAAGCATTCCCAAACCCAATAAGCAATCGAGCAGGTACTGATAAAGCATTACTCGAACGACTCTTAGACTCATTTCAGAAAAAAGGGATTCCATAGCCATAGGCGTTTTCAAAAAAGGGATTCCACAAATGGGATTCCAAAAAGGGATTCCAAAAGTGGGATTCCGTCTTATGTCGAGTGACTCGGCATGTTGCTCGAACGACTCGAATCCCATCGAGCAAATGAGCCAACAAGCAATTGCTCGTTCGAGTGACTCATCGAACGACTCTTAGACTCATTTCAGAAAAAGGGATTCCATAGCCATAGGCGTTTTCGATAAAGGGATTCCACAAATGGAATTCCAAAAAGGGATTCCAAAAGTGGGATTCCGTCTTATGTCGAGTGACTCGCAACTATTGCTCGAACGACTCGAATCCCATCGAGCAAATGAGCCAACGAGCAATTGCTCGTTCGAGTGACCCCTCGAACGACTCTTAGACTCATTTCAGAAAAAAGGGATTCCATAGCCATAGGCGTTTTCGAAAAAGGGATTCCACAAATGGGATTCCAAAAAAGGATTCCAAAAGTGGGATTCCTATCCAACTCCATAAAATGACGTTCCGTGTTTTTACATAAAATCTCGAGGGTGTAAAAGGGATTCCTCTCCCAAATTTTGCAATTCCACGTTTAGCCAGCGATGGATCAACATCACACCTGTGAAGAGTGCCAGAAATCATTCAGTCATTTTAAATGTCTCATACTACACAGACGAACCATCCACGGCCCTAAGAGGTATCGATGCTTAAAGTGTGCAAAGACGTTTAACAGGAGACATCACTTATCCAGACACGAGAAGGTCCGCTCACCACTGGAACTACGGCAAATATGCAGAAGAGAAGAATGCAAAGAAATAAACCAAGTTGAACCAATGGAACTGTCAAAACCGTACCTGGTGAGTACCCATAAACCAACCAGAAAGCAGTGGGTACCAATGCCACAAACAGAAATGCCTCGGACAGTAATCACCGGAACGAACAATAAACCAGAACCAAATAAACCAACCGGAAACTTGTGGGTACCAGAGCCACCAACAGAAATGCCTTATGAAGTAATGACCGGAATGGGCAATAAACCAGAACCAAAGCATAATCCAACAAGTGAAGACAAAAAATACGCTTTGGTCGAACCCAGTTTATTGGAAAGTTTACTAGATCGACAGTGTTTGGTGCGTAGAGAACTCAACGAGCGTGCCTCGATGGACCTGGATAGAGAACTGAGGGAGATTACAGAATCTAGAACCATGAACGAGACCGAGAAGATTCGTCACTACAACCAGATTTTACAAAGATATAGAGAACTCTACAATAAACTGGGTTCGACCAAAACGTATTTTTTGTCTTCACTTGTTGGAGATGCTTTGGTTCTGGTTTATTGCCCATTCCGGTCATTACTTCATGAGGCATTTCTGTTGGTGGCTCTGGTACCCACAAGTTTCCGGTTGGTTTATTTGGTTCTGGTTTATTGTCCGTTCCGGTGATTACTGTCCGAGGCATTTCTGTTTGTGGCATTGGTACCCACGGTTTTCTGGTTGGTTTATGGGTACTCACCAGGTACGGTTTTGACAGTTCCATTGATTCAACTTGGTTTATTTCTTTGCATTCTTCTCTTCTGCATATTCGCCGTAGTTCCAGTGGTGAGTGGACCTTCTCGTGTCTGGATAAGTGGTGTCTCCTGTTAAACGTCTTTGCACACTTTAAGCATCGATACCTCTTAGGGCCGTGGATGGTTCGTCTGTGTAGTATGAGACATTTAAAATGACTGAATGATTTCTGGCACTCTTCACAGGTGTGATGTTGATCCATCGCTGGCTAAACGTGGAATGACAAAATTTGGGAGAGAAATCCCTTTTATACCCTCGAGATTTTATGTAAAAACACGGAACATCATTTTATGGAGTTGGATAGGAATCCCACTTTTGGAATCCTTTTTGGAATCCCATTTGTGGAATCCCTTTTTCGAAAACGCCTATGGCTATGGAATCCCTTTTTCCTGAAATGAGTCTAAGAGTCGTTCGAGGAGTCACTCGAATGAGCAATTGCTCGTTGGCTCATTTGCTCGATGGGATTCGAGTCGTTCGAGCAATAGTTGCGAGTCACTCGACATAAGACGGAATCCCACTTTTGGAATCCCTTTTTGGAATCCCATTTGTGGAATCCCTTTTTCGAAAGCGCCTATAGCTATGGAATCCTTTTTTCTGAAATGAGTCTAAGAGTCGTTCGATGAGTAACTCGAACGAGCAATTGCTCGTTGGCTCATTTGCTCGATGGGATTCGAGTCGTTCGAGCAACATGCAGAGTCACTCGACATAAGACGGAATCCCACTTTTGGAATCCCTTTTTGGAATACCATTTGTGGAATCCATTTTTCGAAAACGCCTATGGCTATGGAATCCCTTTTTTTCTGAAATGAGTCTAAGAGTCGTTCGAGCAATGCTTTATCAGTACCTGCTCGATTGCTTATTGGGTTTGGGAATGCTTTTGATATACACAAGGGAGATAACTGAATTATGGGAAATCAAGCACCGGTAATTATAAGACTTGGACGAGAGAACCAGGGATAGTTTGGATTGGATAGACTGTTAGTGATAGAGAAATATATGCAATAGGCATTAAAAATGAGATTCTGGGAAAATCTGGCCCTGTACTCCTATTCGATAGAACATACCCCTGTAACCCTTGGTACTATAGCATAACGCGTTATTTTTATATGCCCAAAATGGGCTTCACATGTCCGTTTGGGTGGAGATTTTGGTGGTTTGTAAGGGTGGTCGGGTCTATTTGGGTAATTAGGTATACTCTAGTTCAATCAAACACACACCAGGGGACCCCTTGGTACTATAGCACTACGTGCTAAGCTGACAAAATGGGAAATCCGTATTAAATAAAGTCAATTTAGGTAATTTGGGGTGGATTTTGGTGATTTGGAAGGATTGTCGGGTTGTTTGTGGTAATTAGATTTACTCTTCTACAATCGAACAAACCCTCCGAACATACCCTGTCCTGTTGTAGGTCTTAGGTACCATAGCAATCACGTGCTACCATAGAGACCAAGATGGCGGCCTCCAGTATACAAAATGGACAACGGAAACACGTATCACCCTAACAACACGTGCTGCGCATGCGCACTCACACCACGAATCACTATGGAGATGACGTCACAAGATGGCCGCTCACGCGGGTCACCATGACAACACAACATGGCGCCACTAGGGCACGTGACATTACGTCACTTCCGGGGTCCTGCACCGGGGTCCTGCAACCTTGGCCCGTCCGGGTACATACACTACTACTAACAGGGGTATTGTACATCCGCCGAGGTGCACTTGCCTTCAACCGTTGATAGCTTTGCTTGAGAGGAGTGAGAACCTTGGAGAATCTAACGAGTGCTTGTTGCTGCCCGCTGCTTCTCTCCGGGCATTCCGGCTTCCTCCGCCCGTACAGCTGTGCGATACGAAAACAGTGTTAAGGGTGTCATTAAACCACAGACAGACAAACAAACAAACAAACAAGCAACCAAGCGGGGAATCAAGACTTCTTGTCTGAGTAAGGGTCAGTATCAACGTGGGTCATACAGCTCCTCTTAGATAAAATCTAAAAATAAAGTTATTGTACGATCGGAATGTGCCCTTTGAAGTATATTGGCAAGGGCCATCAGGGGTCTCGCGTAGATGGCCGATTGGAGTGGGGTCGGGTGGGGTATAAACCTAATCTTTCCCGACTGTGATGATTCAAGTCCTAACTAACTAATATTCCAACTATATCAACAATGCATGCCTTCTTCGAAGGCATGCCTCGATGATGTACATGGAATATTAGGTAGTCAGAGTTGATTGAAACGAAACCTTGAGACTTTTTGGAAATTTATTAGTGAAAACAATAAAATATACTTCTTGTAGTCATGGCGCAACTTCTTATTTAATTAACCCTTTACCTAACATGAAAAGCAGACGACACTTGCAAACAAAATTTTTGAATAACTATTTGTTTTTCATTTTCTGTCTCAAAAACATAGGTTATGACCCCTCATTAGAACGAACTCGACGAGCTCGTTCCAAAGAGGGATCATAAACTATGTTTTTGAGACAAAAAATGAACATATAATGAAAACTAGCTCGACGAGCTCGTTCCAAAGAGGGGTCATAACCTATGTTTTGGAGACAAAATGAACATATAATGAAAATTAATTGGCGTTTTTTTAATAGCGCTGGCCGGTTTTGGCCGTTACATTGGGTAAAGGATTAACACGTACCGCTCCGTACTCTAAATTGGTCATGTTGGGCTCCAATAGCCCCATTTGCGAACTATAGAGTACAGACCGCCATTTGTAAGACCGACTGTGTTTGTGGCACAAGTTGGTGTATCAAATCTAGTCTTATAAGAAAGAACATGATTACTGGCAAGAACGAATCTATATCTATGACATCAATCCTGACGAAAATGTCTCGACTGGAAAATTTGTTAAGAGAACTGTTGTACTTTGCACTGAACGCTTGTCCACAAAATCGTCCCTGACACCCGGCGACACGGAAGTATTCTAAATAATCAGAATAGTAGATTCCACGAACTGCAATATTTTGAACAGCACGAATCGTTTTGTTAAAATTCACTTCTAGGTCACTCCAGCTCAGTGAAAAAAATAGTCATTTTGAACAATATGACGTGAAGTATTAATATACAATATCTTTTATCAGAAAGAAAACGCCAAAATTATGTTTAAATCTCCTGCATAAATTAAACTTTTAACTGCAATAGGGTGCCACGCATTTTTCGAGATATTAAATAAATGTAGGCCAAATCATCGTGTTATTTTGAGGTTTAATCCTTTGAACCCGGGGCCGCTTTTCCGGCCCAGGGCCGTCCTTAAATAACGAATATGGACTCTTCCAACCGCTGTCATTGACATCACATGGATTATACCACCATGTTTCAAGGGGTTAATAGCTCACTAGATCGTAAGATATGCCTCACTGTGGCCAAAGATGTACTGCATTAGTTATTACTAATACAGATTTACTAAAATTAAATGCAGCAGTCGTCTGCAAGATCCGAGACGTTTCATTAACATCCGAGTGAACAATTCTGAGTGGCGAGGAACTCTCAGACTCACCAGCTTACTAACTTCTGCACTCCCAGAGGTTTAAGGCAAGTGCTCCATCGTCTTATTACACAGCTTCACAGTGTCCCCACATAGTCAATCAATATTAACCCTTTGAACACTGCAAGTCGAAGTGGCAGCAATTCGAAGAGTTCATATTCATTATATACGTTGAACACATTTTTATTTGCCATAACTATTAAGCAAAAAAGGATAGGAGGACAAGTGCTTTCCATTAGAAACCTCCGCTCCCATAACATGAATACAGAAAATGTTACAATGGCGAAACAAACAAGTTTTTGAAATTCTTAAATGTAAAATAAACTATTAGAAAAGGTTTAAATATATGTGTGTGTTAGTGCATAAATAAATATGAATATATAGCAGTAAATAAAGACAGAAAAAAGAAGAAGAAAGAAATACTGTTGATGTCCCTTTTGCATTCTGTGTCTCTCTCGATTTGAATCAAAGTAATATTCAAAGTCAAGGGCCGATTGGGTGCTGTTCTGATTAGGATGTGCTAAAATGATAATAATAATAATAATAATAATAATAATAATAATAATAATAATAATAATAATAATAATCTTTCCGCCTTCTGTACTGCGGCTTAGGGACATGTCTCATCAGATCCATGCTGGTTCACACAAGAGGTAGGGGAAACGCCGCGTCGTGACCATCATCGTGACAGTGCAATCTGTGTACTGAGGCGCTGGCTCAACGAACATTCGGAGATGTAATTGAGGACTTCATCCTTTTCAGATCACTACAACCAGTTCTAAATCTACTCTGAATGATATTGTGTTTTCTAGCACCGTGCGAGAAGTATACAGGTGGTTTTCATACGGGGGTGATATGAGGTTTTTGAATTCAGTAAGCGATGAGCAAGTCCGTAGTGATTGGGGTAAATTGTTCCACGTTTCCGTGCAAGACGGAAAGGATAATCGTTTAAATAGCTCTGTTCGCATGCTGTAAGGCGTGAAATTTGACGAATTGCGAAGGTTGTAAGACGACATGTCGCAAACCCGTGGTGGTAGAAGTTCATAGAGAAAATCTGGCGCATCGTTGTGTACGATTTTGTAAAAGATACACATCTTTTGAAAGTGTCTTCTCGTTTCTAGATTATTCCACCCAACTTCTAACAAGAAGCGATCGCTAGATACTGATCGTGTCAGGCCCGATACGATTCGTGTGGCATCGCAGTGTATATCCCCAGGGCGCTTCATTAAATGTTGCGGAGCACCACACCAAACAGGACTACCGTACTCTATTGATAGTACGAAAGCATTATAGATCTTTCCCTGGATCAGTCGGTTAAAATGTGCTTCAATTTTCTCAACTGAGAAAGTCTTGCACAAGCTTTTTTACAGATATCAGCATTATGGTCTTTCCAACTTAAGTTGGATTGGATAGATAACCCCAAATGTTTGTGGTTGGACCAAGTAATATTTTCAACGTGCAGACTTGGGGTTGCACGTAGAAAATATTAATTGATCTCCCCACACATTCACTTTACATCCATCCTGCATAACGAAATTATGACGTATTATGTTCCTGGGCCGGAAAATAGGCTTTCGCTGTCAAAGAGTTAAGAAATCCTACGTATGATTTTAACTGCGTTTTGGTGAATTATATTTAGCTTGGCATTGCTTTGTGTGGGGAAGATGTTATTTTGCTGCTTTGAAAAGACCGTTGCATGCTCTTTAGGCTAATGTTTTAGATTGTTCTTCTGTAAACGGACCCATCTCGGGGGCGGTCACTTGAGAACTAGGGTGGAAGGTAAATAAAGATAACAATATGGGGAACCCTGCTACCTAGATTACCTGGTAAACTCCTAAACGATATATGGTGGAGAACGATGTTTAACAATTAATGAGACTCTTAACGTCCAGACAGAACTGACAAGGCAAGTGAGGGAGTTTGTGGAGAAGTATTCTATTGAGACTGCAGATCTAGAAGAGGGATTAAAACATGGGTACAGTTTTATCAGGAGAAAGGTGGTCGGGGTTGCAACAGGAAGAGGCGAACTGGGGTTCGGCCCAAAACCCCGCCGAGGCAAATGCGGTTGAGTCAACGATCAATGTCTTGTGTTCGAAATCAATGTATTTAGTCAGTAATCTTCGATCGCGTTGGTCTTCTGTTCTGTGTAGATTTCTTATCCGTCTGCTCTGGTTTTGTAGCTTGTTCGATACTGGCTTAGAAGATTTGTTATGAAATTCTCTGTATCTTGTAATTCTGGTTGCATTGCAAAACTGTCTCATGTTCATTAATGGCTCTTGATTTTTGTATCTCTCTCGTGTTCTACTCAAGGACCAAGGCAGCCCATTGATTCTGGTCTCTGCTAATTGCATGGTGCTCTGAAAAACATTCAAATAGTTCTGGTTCGACCAAGACGCTCTGTTTGTATTCTGTTTTTTCCTTGATGTTGTTTGTGTTTTTGTGCTATAACTTTTTGAGGTATCATTTGTCCAAGGTTTTGGAAGATATTTGGTCATACAATGACCAGGCACGATTAAGGGACCATTTTGTGCAACATTAAGGATCACAATCTACAGACAGCTGTTTCATTAGTGTTGCTTCGTCAGGCTCGGGCCTTTAACATTGTTATTTGTTCGTGTTTTGACAGATATTATAAGTTAGTGTGGTGTATTATTATCGCGGCTCGGTTAAACATATACGTTGCTGACAGCAAACATCACTCCATTCAATACACCACAATAATGTATATGTTCCGACCTCCCCCCCCCCCCCCCCCCCCACCCACGTTTGGTATTTGTGAATAATAAGATAAAGCAAGTGGAGTTATGAAGAAATATAATTTATCGCGCCTATCGTGGGCCTCAAAATAAAATCGAAATCGAAACAACTAAACTGGAACGGTTCAAATGTCAAGGTTGTAAGACTCAATGTTTAGGAAAAGTATTTGGCTGAGAAGGTGTGTCAAGTTTTATCACATTTGCCTCTTCAAGTTCAACGGTATTTATTATTTGCAAATCGCGCATTTAAATTAGTGCAATGCGTATGTGTTTCGCTCCCCCCAATCCCTACCCCCCCCCCCCCCAAAAAAAAACAAAAAAAACAAAAAACGACAGGCCACAGACACAATTTCGTGCCAACGAAGAAAAATCGATAACTGATCATGAATGTATGTCAAGGTTATTCGCAAGCTGGAGACGCGAAATAAATTTCAGTTTCTTTTTATTGTGTCCAGTTATTTTAATTCAATAAGTGGTGATTGTGCATCTGTCTGCTAATCATCAACGCGATTACTTTTGACAGTGCGATGTTTCTGAAGCAAAGACTATGGAGAAACTAGATTCTCAGCTGAAATAAATGTGATGCGATAGCGCGTTCAACCACGACTTTGTCAGCTGAGTCGCTTGTATGATGACGTCATCCGCTACATAAAGTTTATGTTGTACCGCAGCTGAAGGCTAACATAGAAAGTACAACGCGAGCGCGTAACCAATCAAATGTCGAGAATTCCGCAATGATCGGAACATATTGTGATATTGAGATGAGGCACGGTTTAAAGGCCGTTTTTATACCATTAGGGTCGGGGTCGAAGTATAAATGGTTTCTATATTATTGTATTGTTTGGCTATGACCATTTGCCGTATTAACTGTCAGACGTTATGTGAGATATTTTTGTCATATTAGGTTCAGTTACGGCCTAGAAACCGTTTCCTGACAAGATAAGAGTCTCTGTCTGCAGGCAATTGGTTTGAGTATTGAAGCTTCGTCCGACTATTGCTATTAACATAGTTATTTATCCATGTTTGGACAGTTTGTTGGCGATATTAGGGTCAGGCGATGTTTAAGGGTCATGTTTATCCAATTATGGGTCATGGTCAAAATGTAAAAAAAAATAAATAATATTGTTTTTTGTGGCTATGACTTTTACATAGTGATTATTAGTCCAAGTTTTTCGGCAGATTATGTATCATAATTAGGATCCGACTCCGTTTAGGGGTCGTTTGTGGTCCCATTAAGGGCCGCCATCTACGGGTAATTGGTTTCAGCGTTGTTGCTTTCTCTGCCTAGGATTTCTAGCAGAGCTATTTGTCAACGTTGTGATAGATTTTGGTGTCATTCATTGAGGTCATTCATTGATTAAGATTCATTTCCGCTTATTAATTGTTAAGATTAAAATGTAGAGTATTTCAATGTCATTGTGCTGTCGGCTATGATTTTTTGTTATGTTATTTTCCCAAGCTTTGGCGAATGTTTGGTCATATTAGGATCTTGATCTGTTTACCAGCCGCTTTTGGCCCCATTAAGGATCATCATATATAGGTAATTGGTTTCAGTGTTGTTGACTTCTAACACAGCTCGTTGTCCAAGTTTTGTCTGATTGATTGGGATGTTAAAGTCAGACACTGTTTGTGAGCCATATTTGATCTCATTTTGGGTGAAGGTCAAATTGTAAAGGATTCCATATATCATTGTGTTGTCCGGCTATGATTTTTTATGGCATTATTTCCCTTTTTGTAGATTTTTTGTCATATTAGAATCAGAATTTGTTTAGGGGCCGTTTTTGGCCCCATTAAGGGTCACAGTATACAAGTAATTGATTTAGCTACTGTTGCTACGTCTGCCAGTGACTTCTGGCATAGTTGTTTGTCCAATGTTTGACAAGTTGTGGTGATATGGGTCAAGGTCAAAATATAAAGGATTCCAATGTCATTGTGTGGTCTGAAAATGACTTTGTATAGTGTTAATTGTCTGTAAAAAGTATGTTAGGTGCTGTTGTGGCTCCATTAATAGTCACCATTTACAGGTAACTGTTATTTGTATAAAGTTTGAGAGATTTTTCGCGGAATTAGAGTCAGGCACTGTTTAGGGGTCATTTTACCTCATTAAGGGTCAGGGTCAAAGTGTAAAAGATTCAGCATCATAATGTTGCCTGCTATGATTTTTGTTTATAGTTTTATTTGCACAAATGTTGGCAGGCGTTTGATCTTATTAGGGTGATGATCTGTTTAGGGGCCGTTTTTGGCCCCATTGAGGACCATAATCTACAGGTAATTGGTTTCAGTATTGACCGGCTATGACATCTGACAGAGTTATTTGTCCTGGCTAGGACATCTGACGTAGTTTGAATGGCTATAACATCTGACATAGTTATTTGTCGAAGTCTTGAGAATTTTTTGGTAATATTAGGGTCAGGCACTGTTTGGGGTCCATTCTTCACCTCATTAAAGGCCAAGTTCAAAATGGAGTGGATTTCGATATCAGTGTGTTGTCTATCTACAACTTTTTTATAGTATTAGTATCACAGGGTTTGGCAGATGTTTGGTCTTGTTAGTATCGGGATATGTAGTGTGGGCTCACTATCTACCGAAAGATACTGAAGAGCAGGTGAAAAAGAAATCCGAACAATTATTATTATTTATTATTTATTGATGTTTAAGGTCACATATTTATGCACAATGGTTAATCATGACCGTGACAGTTTTACGGGTGGGGGAAGCCGGAGTACCCGGAGAGAACCACCGAGCAACGACGAGCAGCTGCCAGCTCCCCAACATCGTAACTCCGCACTGCAGCACAGGCAGGGTTAGATTGGTTGAAGACATGCGTACCATCGACGTGCAGTACGCCTTAGTACACGGCGTCATCGTGCCCCCGCGCGGGCAATGGAAATGAAATGTCTTGCCCAAGGACACAACGCGGTTGCCGCAGGTGGGATTCGAACCGAGGACCTCTCGGTTTGCAGCCTGCACCTCTACCTACTGAGCCAACGCGCTCCCATCCGAACAATTAGTATAACGAATCTGACAAATCCGACGACGACGAAAGTAAGGAGTTAAAAGTAAAGTTAGGAAGTGCTCGCAAGGCAGAGAAACACGAACACCCCCCCCCCCCCCCACCCACCTCCCCGAAAAGTGAAGACTCCAAAAAGAAATGGAGAAATCTAACAAGGGCGTACAGAGGTTAAAGGTACAAAAACAGAAACAGACAACCATGATAATTCGAAAGTTAAACGCCTGAATATTAATGACTTAATAACTTCACCGTTTCAGAGAGACGGAGAATCATTTTCCATAAGAATTGGGGTTTGAGTTTGGAACCTTGATCTCTGGAGTTTGCCGAAAAAGTCAAGTTAGACCAGAAATTTCTACTTTGCATGTCAGTCTCACCATCAGTGTTTTTTGGTTAATTCATGCGTTGTTCGGCGACTTATTGCATGTATTGTTCCTTTTGGTGGCCGTTGGCTTGGCAGTATAAATACAAGAATTGAATATTGTGCATCTTACTGTAGTAGGCAATATTTACCTCAAGTTCGGTCTTGGATACAGAACAGAAGCCAAGACTTTGTTTCATGTAAGTATGGCTTCAGAAATGATTAATTGGTTCCTGCAGATCCATTTATAAGAAATTTTCTGTCATTATTTGCATAGAACGTAAAAGGTTTGGCTATTAATACCAGTATAAATGTGGTAGGTTAACAGAATTGTGTAGTTGTGAGGTGTGCTTCTCAAAAGAATGATTGTTTGTCTTGGAATTGTGTATATTTACGTTTCCTTGTGAATTGTATGGCTGCATGTTTGCATGGATATATATTTCAAAAAATATTCTATGCTGACCAGTGGAGTGATTCAAAGTTGTCAATAAGACATGTTAAAACTATATCTTATGATTCTCAGTTTTCAATTGTGTAAATTTGGTGAAGCCAAACTGGATTAATAACTGGGCATAGTGAGTAGATCTCGCATACGAATATCACAATCGGGATACAAGTTCATAAACCTAGGAGCCATTACTATAAAACTTTTACAATAGTATTTTTTGGAATTGTATTTTCGACCAATTAATATAACTGACTAAAATGAATCATTAGCATTTTAAAATATATGGCAATTTGCCAACTTGCGAATTGCCACATCTTTGAAAATTTTGATAATCCATTTCAACCCATTTAAAGTCATAACTAGAAAATACAATTCTGGAAAATACAGCCGTAAAAGTTTGATAGTATTGGCCCCAGGTAGAGGTTTTTACCCACTTCTGTCATAATTTTGAATTACTTCACTGGGTCGTCATGCTGAAAAAAGTTGCTTGGAGACTCCACCATCCCACCCTCTTCCAGTTTGCCGTTAAGTTGTTAACAGCAAAGCAGTTTAAATACAAGAAACTGGACATTTTCCATTTCACTGTGGTTGTCAATATTTGCATCAAGTTCGGTCTTGGATTCAGAACAGAAGCGACGACTTGAATTGATGTAAGTACGGCTTCATGAATAAGTAATTTGTTCCTGCAGGTACCATTTGAGTGAAATTTTCTTTCAATATTTGCATAGAACATAAAAGGTATGGTTATTTCCTACCAGTATAAATGTGGTAGGTTAACAGCATTGTGCGGTTGTGAGGTGGGCTTCTCAATAGAATGTGTGTTTGGCTTGTAATTGTGCATATTTAAAAGTTTCGTTGTGTATTGAATGGCAGCACGTTGGCATGGATATATGCTTTGAAAAAAGAAATTACTCCACGCCGACCGACGGAGAGATTCAAAGTTGGCAACAAAACACTGCCTCTTTTGATTTGCACTTTTCAATTACCTCTTCTCAATGTGCGATTCACGAAACTGTGCTATTTCGGTGTGAACTGGACTCCTATTAACACACATACAATTAGTATTTCACGGACCAGTAAGTTTGAATAGAGTAGGAACGCCTAATATAATTCAACATTTCGTAGAACGGAAGCTATCACCAATACCGTTGGTTAATTTTCTAGTGGAAATGACATGCAATGTCCTCGAATGCAAGTCAAATGAACACGATTCTTTTTCTGTTCATTCGCTGAAGGTAAGATTATTTTCTATAACCCCAAATGTCCGGTTACAATCATATGCGTTAGTGCTCACTTGATGATGAAAACTGTCAGTGCAAAGCCAGTCTAAAAAGGAGGAGGCCCCTCCCCCTACTTTCAAGTTCAGATATATATACAGAACCACACTTATGTTTGAATGGGTTAACGATTACTGAACGAGAGCGAGTGGCGCAGGGATACCACGAGAGCCGGTAGGCTCGAGTGGTTATCCCAGCGCCACACGCTCGAGTTCAGTAATCGTTAACCCATTCAAACATAAGTGTGCTTCTGTATTTATTACACAACCAACCATGAAAAAGAATTCACTGTAATCAATCGCTAATTTAATTAAATAGTCGACGATTTGAACGGTTGAAAGAATTTTAGAGAGAAACGGGCAATTTTGTCAGAGAACCAGTCTTAAGTCTTTGACCTTGCCACTTGTAGAATCGCTGTAGATTCATTTTGTTCCCCCAAAAATGTCGGTCCGGCAGGGTCCGGCCACTTAAAACTCAAAAGATTGCGTTCATCATATCAGACGTCACAAATTATGAGGTCTGAAATGTGTTTTCAAAAGTGTGTGTGCAGGCATCATTATATCAAGAGGATGGAAAATGTACAAGGATTTTAATTTAAATACGGTGCGAACAGGCCGCTCTGTTTAAATTTCCTGCTTTTTAAACTGAAAGTGAAACTAAAATAGAAGTTTGAACTCGGATTGACTTTACATGCACTACTGCCACTAGGCTATCGCCTATCGCATGAGGACATCGGTCATTTCTGTTCTGCACTGTAACAAAAGTACACATTGGACGAGAAAAGACATTTTGTGCAATGAATTAACCTCCCGGGGCATTCATTCAATCGTTCAGAGTAACTGAGGCAGTTTGAGATTCCATTCTGAGTGAACTCTGTAGTCTTGGTAAGTTAGCACTTTATTTTTCAACATTATAAAGTTTCTGACTTGAAATTTAGCCTTCTTTTTATTTACCTCAAGTCTTGATAACTTTTGTTTGAAATGGGCTACACTTACAAAATAAAGGCTTTAGGCTGTCCACATTTACTACAGATAGGCATGTATACAAAGGGAGAAATATATTGCACAATAACTGCAAAAAAATGTCATGTCTTGTCTCCACAAGTAATTTAGTTTGTACACCTTCCCCCCCCCCCCCCCACCCATCTGTAAGAAGTTTTAAAGAGGACTGATAGAATGTGACTAATGATAGGCTTTTGACCATTTTCTTCGGGATGGGGGCTGACCAATCAAACTGCCCTGAACTATTGTTTCAAAATCAAAATGCAGACCCTTTTCCCGAATTTGCCTATGAAAATGCTCTGCCCACCACCCTGATATTTGCCAAAATTATAAAAATACCCCCTCCCTCTGAACAATCTGTTCTGAAAATACCAGTCCCTTTCAATGAAAACTGCAAAATTAGCTGCTTATTGGTGAAGGGGAATGAAAGTGCCGCAACCCCTATCCCATCTCATACACCCATGTAGCTAATTCATATAGGTGACATTCAATTTAAGTTTTGTTGCTGATAATTAAAGCAAAATAATACCTCTATGTAAAACAGAAATACTTGCAAATAATTCTTACCCAATCATTTAAAAATACACATCAATCTGTGTCTGGAAAATATTGTCATATTGACTGTGTTTTAAATATTCTAATAATTATTTTTGAATTTCATGGAAGTCATCTCATAAAATTGACAATATATTGCATTCATCAGACCACATGTATTTACCACCCCTTCCCTCTTCGTGGTCTCATTCCCACACTACTCAAGACCTTTCAGAATTTCAGTAGTGGGTAGCTGGTAACTTTTTTTAATTTCCCCAGTACAAACTCCAGAAAAAGTCATATTTTAGCAATACTACTTTCCCTAACTCCCCCCTCCCCCGCAAAACAAAAATAAAAAATAAATAAAATTAACCAGTTTCCCCAACATGCAACACCCACTAGAACGTAAAAAAACATTATTAGGTAGTAAATGCCGATTCAAGCATCAATGTACATGTACGTGTACATGTACACGTACATCGATGTACACCTCCATAGGATTTAGTGTTAAAATCGTGTACAGGTACACGATTTTAACGTTTTTAGGGTGATGTTAGAATCGGCATTGCCGATTCAAACATCACTGGATTTTATACAAGAGTGAAAAAAAACGCATGAAATTTTCTGTACGTGTACATGTACCGTCTGATTTGGAATCGGCAAATGGGTTTCCCCATAGGATTCAGTGTTAAATTGCGAGCAAAAAACGTGTTGTCGTTTCTAAATCATCATCTTGCTGATTCTAAATCATCCGCGTCTGTACACGATTTTAACACTGAATCCCTATGGAGGCGTACACGGAAATCCATTTGCGGATTTTACGTCGGAAATCCAATCGTGTACGGTACACGGAAAAGAGGTGATTTTTGAACCGGCAAACCCACTGTCACGATGATAGTAAAACTAACACATGTTTTTGTTGTGACTGAATGAGGTTTTCGTTCAAAAGAGTAGACTATAAAAATGAGCGTCAGTTTTAAAAATGAGTTGCGTGAATGAAAGGCATCCGTTTAAAAGAGTCGACTATAAAATATGATCTGTAAAAATAGACATTCGTATTTTGTTTCGATGTAACGAAAAGAAATTGAGTTTAGAGACAATTAAAGAAAAAAATCAGAGGTAAAAAATCGTTTGTTCGCGTTTGTCACTATTAATTTTTGTGAAGTAATCTTAATAAACACTTAATGGAATGTCTGAATGAAAAATGTTGCTCATGTTTTTGTTGTGGCTTGAATGAAGGTTTTTCGTTTTAATGGATCGTTTTAATAATGTATAATAAAACGCATTTTCCACTCAATTAGGTTTGAGTGGTAAATTTTTAATATATTCATGATAATGGTCAGAGATTTGAATGGATGAATGAATGAATGAATGAATCCCTTTAACGTTAAATTAGAAAAAACAGTTTATTTTATGTGCTAGAATGTTTTTAACTGTCTTCAAGGTTCTCTCTTAATTCGACACTGGGTGAATGGTATTTTGATATGTGAATGGAATTCCTTTTAACAAACGTAAATTACTCTCAAATGCGTTAAATCAGAAACCGGTTTGTCATGTGCTTAAAACGTTTTTAAACTTTCCCAATTCAATCAATACTGAGTTGAGATGTGAATTTTTAGTTATTATATTAAAGACAGAAAGATTTTTATTAACTTAAAACATAAAAATATAATTATACATTTAATTTTGAAAAATAATAAAATAACTCGCATTAGCATACTTAAAGGAACATTAACAATTAAAAACGAAAAATGTTTTTACAGATGGATTCTAGGCGCCGAGATCAAATTTTAGGCGAGTATGAACGTGCTAAGAAGGGCATTCAGTCGGCTGACAGAAGCAGACGTCTTGGTGAGATGGAACTCAAACGCGAAGCCACAAAAATATTTAAACCCGTGACAGAGGGTCAAGAGCGAAGCAGGAAGGAGATAGTCGAAGAATTGAGACCCATAAAAGAGAGTTCTTTGAGAATGGGTTCGTTGCCCGGTAGTTTTGGAAATCGGCATTCCGTTCAATCTACACCAGATTACGTTCCCACGGGAATTCAAACAGATTTGAGCGAGACCGACGATACAGCTTCGACTATCACCACTGATAGCGTCGCGTCGTCTGAGGATGGCGGTAAGAGAGATCTGTTGTATGGATTTTATAAGGATTCGGACGGTAATACTTTTATTGGCGACACAGAAGTAGAAATAGGTGATGATGAATTAACCGTGGGCTCGAACAGATACGAATTAACTGATGGACTGCGCAGATTGCTCCTTTACGACAAGGCTAGTGATTACACGGAACAGGATTTCGACAATTACGGCGACATTCTGGTTCTGACCCACGCCATGAAGAGAAATAACGATGCCAGAGAGACGAGACCCAAAGCCAACAGAGGTTACAAGTGGACGAAAGTGGTGAAACCCATATGGGATATGAATACGAAGTTCGTCGAATCGGTGACTGGCAAAGGGGTGAAAACCACTTTTCTTCCGAGCGATTCTGACGCTCTGTCAGAGATTGAGTTTGTTGATGGCGAGCAGACGGGCTGGTAACACAGGATTAGATAATCAGATAGTTACTATATCTGACTAATTGTTAAGACAGAGGGTTTTGAATAAAAACCATTATATAAGGCTGATGAACGAATTGAAGGATTGATGTGTATATAATAAGTAGAGAGAAACAAACAAACAAACAAAAATAAAACAGAAAATTTTTACACTAGAATAATAAAAGTATTTAAACAACAAAACGATTTACCAGTGAAAAAAAAACCAAAATATATTATAAAAATAAAATATGTTGGTGATAAAGAACAGGGGATACGTCAGAACTTACGTTCAAGGCGGTTCTGGCATCGTCGATTGTATAATGCGAGCGTTCACGAGCGATGCGGGTAGAAAACTCGCATCGACTGCGTTTGAGGTCGGTAAGAAGACGGCTTTGGATGCTGGTAAGAAAGCCGCTTCCGAAGCCAGTGGTAGGATAGCTTCTGTGGCTGGCAAGAGGGCAACCACAGCGTTGATCGACAAGTTGATCAGTCCACCGGCGAAGCGAGCTGCGTTAGAGCGAACGCCGAAAAGTTGGAAAGATTTTAAGGATGCTGTGGTACCCATACAAGATTTAGCTAAAATGACGAGTGGATTCGGATTGAAGACAACTCGCAACGGTGTGATATAAATAAATAATAATATTAAAACAACTAAGTTTGAAAAACATAAAAACTGTGTTTGAAAGAATCTAAAATAACAAACAAACAAAAAATAAAACAAAGATGAACATTAAAGATATGTCTTGGAACGACGCCGCGACCAAGAGGTTGAATAACGAGTTCTTTCCCAAAAGCATAAGAGGCTTGATAGTGGGAAAATCGAATTGTGGAAAGACCAATCTGTTGATGAATCTGCTGTCCCGACCCGACTGGTTGGATTACGACAGATTGTTCGTGTTTGGCAAGAGCTTGTTTCAACCCGAATACAGATTGCTTCGAGAGTGCATGGATCGTAGATTGCCCAAGGACGTCATAGCCAGAATCTTTGTCAGTAGGGAGGAATTCGACAAGAGTGAAGCTCCACTTTCGACCATTTTGGACGGTGCGGCGATGGAGCTGATGAAGAGAAATGCATCTTCGAACGTCGAGTGTCGATTTTATGAGAACGCTAGCGAAGTTCCGGATCCTAGAGAATTGAAATTGGAAGATAAGAATCTCATGATTTTCGACGATCTGCTTTTGGAGAGACAGAACCGATGCGAATCATATTACGTTAGGGGTCGACACAGCAACGTGGACTGTTTCTACCTGTCGCAGAATTATTTTCGTTTGCCCAGACAGATGATAAGGGAGAATGCTAATTTTCTATGTCTCTTTCGCCAAGATCTCAAGAATCTCAATCACATCTACGGCGATCACGTCGCAAACGACATGAGCGTGGCGGAATTCAGGAGATTCTGCAAGAGGGTTTGGGATGGAGGACTTTACAATTTCGTGGTGATCAATTTGACTTGCGAATTTAATCACGGAAAATATCGGTGCGGATTCGACAAGTTTTATGTTTCTGATGATAATAAGATAGAGCGTGAAAATAAAAAAAAAATAGAAAATAATAAATCTTCAAATAATTAGTTTTGAAAAAAATAAAAAAAATAAAATTAAAATATAATGTTGGAACAAGGAGAATTGTTAGAACGGATAGCCGAGAATACGGCTGCAAAACAATCCATTCAAATCATGGTGAGTGGCGATTCGACTTGATTCGCTACGAAATTCGAACCTTCCATCGAATTGAATAGAGAGAAAAGATACGAGATGGCGTTGGTGAATCTGGAGACTTATTATTCCTTTCCCAACGTCACCGAAAAGAATAACTCGTTCAAGTATTCAGATGGAGTGGATTGGTTGGAGATTCGAATTCCCAAAGGGAGTTACGACATAGACGATTTGAACAATTACATTCAGACGCGAATGAAGACGGATGGAAAGGGAAGCAACAAGATCAGACTCGCTCCCAATCCTAATACCTTACAGACGATGTTGGATTTGGAAGATAATTTTCGAGTGGATTTCAACACGGACGATTCTATAGGTAAGATGTTGGGATTCGATTGAAAGATGTATCGAAGCCATGCGCCATCTGAAAATACGGTCGACATTCTCGCAGTCAATAGCATTCTGGTGAACGTGGATGTGATTGCTGGAAGCTACGTGAATGGTAGCGCGCAAACGACGATCTATTCCTTCTTTCCAAACGTGTCGCCGGGTTATAAGATCATGGAGCGACCTCGAAATTTAGTTTGTCTACCAGTGATTTTAGACACGTTGTATAGTCTCAAAACCACGTTGACGGATCAAAATGGTGAACTGTTAGATCTTCGCGGAGAGAGGGTGACGACACGATTTCACATAAGAGAAATATAAAAGCAAAAAAAAAAAAAAAAAAAAAAAAATATTGTGTATATATATAGATAACAAAAATAAAATAAACGCAATATTAATTTTATAAAATTATTTTAATATAAATAATTATTATTAAACAAGAAAACAATTGAAGTAAATTATATTTTAAAAAAAGAATTATGACAGAATACGTGATTAAAAACGTGAACATATCCGCAGGACAGAGGAAGAAACTTAAGAGAGTGTTAACAACTCGAGGCGAGGCAGTGAGATTCAAATTCACTCACGAAGATCTGACGAGAGGTGGTCAGGATTTGATCGCCTGGACCAGAAGTCAAATCAAAAGGATGGAGAAAGCGATTTGCGATGGAAGAGGGTTGACGGTGAGATTGAGTCCCGCTCAATTGAGATACAATTTGAGAATGAAAGGCGGTTTCCTACCGCTATTGGCTGGAATTGCCGCAAAAGCATTACCCTTCGCCGCAAAGGCACTACCCTTTCTCGGAAAGACTCTCGGCGTGGGAGCTCTCACGGGACTCGCGAGTTCGGCAGTTGAGAAATTAATGGGTGGTAGTGGACTGTTTTTGAAGAAGGGAGGAGCCGTGTGTCACGTCCACGTAGACGACAGCGATAAAGGATTGTACCTAGAACCTGTTAGAGGTGGCAACTCTTTGAGTGGAAACTGTCTCTATCTGAAGAGTGGACAGAACGTTGAGCGACTCAGCAAGGGTTTGTTGCTTGGTGAGAATTTGCCGTTTAAGAATATACCGATTTTGAATATGTTATTATAATATAAAATTATATAATTATATAAAATATAAATCATAGAAAGTATAAAATAATATATAAAATGGATAAAAAGGTGGAGAAACAATTAGACGATAATGATGAATATCACGAGACAGAGTGCGAAAAAAAAGATGTGGAAAAATGGTTAGACGCTAATGATGGATATCTAAGGAAAGAACTGATGAAAGAATTAGATAAACAGTGGGATAGACGGTTGGAAATGAAAAGAATGAGACGCTTTCCACCGTCACCACTACCTTTTGAAGAGAATGGTAATGATGCGAGTGTTACCAAGAGATGTACAACATTCGTTCATAATTATGATTCGGATAAACAAATGTGTTGTTATAAAAACGTATCATATTATGAAAAAAAGAAAAAAAGAAAAGAAGAATCGATGCTGAAGTTTAAGAAAAAAGGAAACGTTATTATAATATATGGTAATAGTGAAGAAGGACAACAAAAAAAAAAATAATGAGATCTAAAGATGATCTCATTACTTTTTTTTTTTCCTTCTTCTTCGCTAAAAAATCAATCTCTCTATTGTTTATATTTCCAAGTCCGTCAGTAGCATGTTGTCACTCGTGTATTCTCCTTTTTCGAAAATGTGTTGAATGTTTATCTTTACTATTTTGAGTTGTTTTACATCGGTGAACTTGCTCTCACCACCCGATTTGTCCACGAGTTTGCGTGAGATTTTTGGATATATGTAACTTCCATAGAACAACGTCAAATCGTCCTTGTCGAATTCTTTATCTTTAGCGATGACGATTTTCTGCAGATTGCTTTGGTACTCATAAAACAAATCGAGCATGGCTTCATCCAATTTCAAAGTCATCTTATATCTGTCGTATTTATGCTCTAAATCCTTCATCTCGATCTCGTTCAATTAGATGGGATCATGTTGTTGTAATCTATAGATTTTATGACCGAATTTCTTATACGTTTCGACTCGTTTCAATTTCAATTCGCATCTTTTAGGTGTTGCTGTCATGATCGATTATTTGGGTTTTTTTTGTTTTATGAATTCTTGCAAATAATGTATATTTTAAATTTTGTATTTTAATAATTTGTTTAAAAAGTTTTGTTTTTTTTTTTTTGCTCTTTATATATATATTAAAAAAAAAAGTTTTTTTTAATTTTACTTTTCTTTAATGTGAAAATTTTTTTGTAAAAAGTAATGAGATCACCTTTAGATCTCATTACTTTTTTCCTTCTTCTTCGCTAAAAATCAATCTCTCTATTGTTTATATTTCCAAGTCCGTTATTAGCATGTTGACATGCGTCATTTTTCCATTTACCACAATGTCTTGAATGTTTATCTTTACTCTTTTGAGTTTTTTTACATCGGTGAATGCGCTCTCACCACCTGATTTATCCACGAGTTCGAGTGAGATTATTGGAAATATTTTTTTTTCCATAGAACATCGTCAAATCGTTCTTGTCGAGTTTTCTGTATTTGGTGATGATATTATTCACCAGATCGCTTTGGTACTCATAAAACAAATCGAGCATGGCTTCATCCAATTTCAAACACATCATATATTCGTTGTTGCAGTGCTCTAAGCTCACCATCTCAACCTCGTTCAATTCAATGAGATCGTGTTCTAATGTATAGATATAAGTATCTGATATCTTATATATTTCAACTCGTTTCAATTCACATCTTTTAGGTGTTGTTGTCATGAACGATTATTGTTTTTTTATGAATTCTTGCAAATAATGTATATTTTAAATTTTGTATTTAAATAATAATTTGTTAAAAAAGTTTCTCTTTATATATAAATAAAAAGTTAAATTTTAACATCCTTTTTTTTTTTTCGTAGTAATTCAATTTTTTTTTCAGTTTAAGAACATAAAATTGATTAATTCTTTTTGAAGGAATTAAACATATTATAAACAATTTTTAAAACTTTTTAACAAATTATCATTAAATACAAAAATTCAAAAAAAAAAATATTCTTACAAACCCAATTTTGAGGTAAAAACAATGATCAAGTCCGAACATCCGAATTATAGTTTAGAACGTGCAAGACTTCAAACGTTTAAAAATTGGCCTTCGCATCTTGCTCAAAAACCCGAAGATTTAGCTGCTGCGGGTTTCATTTATGTGGGTAAAAGCAACAGAGTTAAATGTTTTTGTTGCAACATACATTTAATGAATTGGGAACCTCACGATAGACCTTTACTAGAACATATAAATAATATTAAAAAAGGCGAATGTGATTATTTGAACAAGATCATAACATTGGGATTGATTAAAATCGAAGACGAAGAGTGGGATAGAAATAAAAACCAAAACTTATTGATGGATATGTTACAATTAGGGTACACTAAGGAACAATTGTACAATGCGTTAAATAACACAAACAAGACCTTATCTCAATTTTTGACTTTAGAACATCTGACTAAATTCATGACACAAGCGGACGAGTTATTGTCGTGTGTCGAAAACGAGTCGAGCAACACAAACACGTGTCTGCTTTGCGAAAACAAATCTGCAAATGTTTTGTTTCTACCGTGCACACATTTGTGTTATTGTAAGGAATGTTATTCTAGAGACGAGAAAACGTGTTCGTTCTGCAAACAAGAAATAAAAGCGATCGTAAATTGTTTTGAGTAAAAAAAACATTAAAGAAAAAATTGAATTAAAAAAAAATCTTTTTTTTTATATAAAGAGTAAAAACAAAACTTTTAAACAAATTATTTAAATACAAATTCGAAAAAAAAAATATTCTTACAAATGGAGCAAACAGATAAAAAAATGGAAAATTTAAATGAGAAAACCGTACCTCAGTTAAACGAGATTTGTAAACTATTAAAAATTTCACATTTCAAAAATCATAGAACTAAATCAAAAAAAATTGAAGTCATACAGAAATATTTGTGAAACGATGGAAAGGCAAATGAAATGCCGATAGCAACGACATCAAAAAATGCATCGGTTGTGAAAAATGAGAAGAAGAAGAAAAAGATAGTAAAAGGAATCGAAATGACGACGTCGAAAAAAACACAAAACGTTTCGATTGTGAAAAATAAGAAGACGACTAAACGAAAAGCCATTGAAGAACTTCAAGTTTCCGAAGAAAAGAAAAGAAAAACTAAAATGAAAACGAGTGATGCACTTCAGATTCTAGGCAAACGAGATATATCGAGCGAAATTCGACGAGCAATAGACGAAGGGAAAGGAAAAGAATATCTAGCACGACTCGCCATGGAACTATTTCAATCGAAGTCCGTAGAACGGAAGAGTGCGATCAAAGGCATTTTTAAAAATTTCGATGTGGTTCCCTCGTTGAAGAAAATCAATCCGAAATTGTTCATGGAACGGGTGAAGAAAAAAGTATTGGATTTACTTCACAAATACATGAACATGGGACTAAAAATTAAGATGATACTCCATTGTGTGATGAATAAAATCGATGTGAACGCCGGCGAGAGCATCGTGAAAATGCATATTTCAGATCTAACGTCGAACCCGTATTTCATGTTTCAGATTTATCAGACGTTTTCAAAAAGATGAAAGACAAGATGTTGACGTCTATCGTGAATTATCAACATGAAGGTAGTAATTGGATGTTCAATGAGGTGTTGAAACTCGAAATTCACATAACTAAAAATGATTCATTGAAAGGGTCTTCCTACGTGAAATTACCATATTTCCTAGCCAAAAAACATGCCGTGATCAACGTGAAAAATAAAGATGATCAGTGTTTTAAATGGGCAGTCACCTCCGCTTTATACCCTGTCAAAATGAACATCGAAAGAGTTTCTTCTTGCGAGGTGACTTCTAAAAATCTCGATTGGACCGGAGTGACTTTTCCAATGCAGTTAAAACACATCGAATGTTTCGAGGTTCAAAATCCCACCGTAGCGGTGAACGTCTTCGAATACGACGACAAAAAACAAACGATCTATCCTCTCAGACAGACTTCGTATCTCGAAAGAGAAAAGACGATTATTTTATTATTGATTTTGAATGGTGACAATCGTCATTATTGTTGGGTTAAACATCCGAGCCGATTACTGTCGAGACAAAATAATAAACATGAACATAAGGTATGTTTATGATGCAACTGTATGAACGCATTTCACAACGAAAAATTGTTAGCGAAACATCAGAAATATTTCAACGAAAATCAAAGTGTCGCCATTGAAATGCCTAAACCTAACACCATCGTGAAGTTTGAAAATCACAATAGAAGGTTAAAAGTACCATTCGTCATGTACGCCGATTTCGAATGTTTTACCATGAAAATGAGTTCCTGTCAACCTAACACTCTTCAAAGTTACGTCGAAAGATATCAAAAACACATACCTTCGGGCTATTGCATTTACAACACGACATGGGTCCCTTCACCTACACAAAACAGTATGAAGACGACGACGTGGCTCAAAGGTTTGTGGAAGAGTTAGAATCGAAAATTCAAATGCTATATGACAAATTCAAAACTCCGGCGAAAATGATCATCACTCGAGAGCAGCAGGATGAAAAAAATAACAGAGCCATCAAATGTCACATATGCAGACAATCGTTTGACGAGAATTCGGAGGAAAATAAGAAGGTCAGAGACCACTATCATTACACGGGTCTGTATCGCGGTCCGGCTCACAGCAAGTGTAATTTAAAATATTGAGATGCCGCTTTCTATCCGGTGATGTTTCACAATCTCTCGGGTTATGACAGTCATCTGTTCGTGAAAAATCTCGGCACCTCACACGAAGAATTAAATTGCATCGCGAACAGCGAAGAAAGATACATTTCCTTCACGAAATGGAAGTTCATGGAGAAGAAAAGAGTAATCGATGGAAATACGTTGGAAGAAAAAACATGAGCAAGGATAAATTTAAAATCACGAGCGAACATTTCGGAGAATGAGTAGACGTCATGTTGAGGAAAGGAGTCTATCCTTACGATTACATGAATGATCTAAAGAGATTCGAAGACACTGCACTACCTTCGAAAGAAGATTTTTATTTGAAATTATACGAATCCGACATTTCCGACGAGAATTACGAACACGCCAAAAACGTGTGGAAATTATTCGATATGAAAACCATGAGAGATTATCACGATCTCTATCTGAAGACCGACGTTCTGCTCTTGGCAGACGTGTTCGAAAATTTTCGAGACGTCTGTCGTCGAAATTACTACCTAGATCCCGCTTGGTATTTCACCGCACCCGGTCTGGCATGGGACGCTCTGTTGAAGACCACCAAAGTTCAATTGGAATTATTATCTGACGTGAACATGTTGCTCATGTTCGAAAGGGCTGCGAGAGGTGGCGTCTCGATGATCTCCCACAGATATTCTAAAGCTAACAATCCCTACATGAAAGAAGGTTTCGATTCGAAATGATCAAATAAATACATACAGTATTGGGATGCTAATAATCTGTACGGTTGGGCTATGAGTCATCCTTTACCAATCGGAAATTTCAAATGGGTGACAGAACCGGAAGAGATGCAAAAATGGAGAGACTATCCTTGCATTTTAGAAGTCAATTTGAACTATCCGGAAGAATTACACGATCTACACAACGATTATCCGCTGGCTCCCAAACGAATGGAACCAAATGAAGGAGACGAGGAAAAACTCATTCTGAATTTATTTAACAAACGTAACTACGTCATCTACAGCGAGAATTTGAAACAATACGTCGATTACGGGATGAAATTAGTCAACATACATCGCATCATTCGATTCGAAGAAGAGCCTTGGATGAAAAAATACATCGATCTCAACACGAATCTCAGAATTCGAGCCGAGAACGATTTCGAAAAAGATTTCTTCAAACTCATGAACAACTGTGTGTACGGTAAATCGATGGAAAACATCAGGAAGAGAACCGACGTTCGACTCATCACGTCTGAGAAAAGAGCTAAAAAATTAGCGGTGAAACCCAATTACAAACACCAAACCATATTTGATGAAAATCTAGTGGCCGTTCACATGCAAAAGATGCACCTGAAGTTCGACAAACCATATTATCTCGGACCGATCATCTTAGATATCAGCAAGCGATTGATGTACGAGTTTCACTACGATTACGTCAAACGAAAATTTGGTGATAAAGCCAAACTACTGTTCACCGACATGGACAGTTTAGTTTAGTTTACGAGATAGAGACGAAAGACATCTACCGAGATATATCTCCGGACGTGGCCGCGTGGTTCGACACAAGCAATTATCGCGTCGATCACCCGTCCAACATTCAATCGAACGACAACAAGAAGGTGTTGGGTAAATTTAAGGACGAGAGCGGCGGTAAACAAATCATCGAATTCGTGGGCTTGAGACCCAAACTGTATGCTTATCGTCTAGAAGATGAAGAGATCAAGAAGTGCAAAGGGGTTAAAGCGTGTGTAGTGAAGAAAAACATCTCTTTCCAAGAGTATAAAAATTGTCTGTTAGGAAGTGGTCCAGTGTATAAGACTATGAAATCGATTCAAAGCCAAAATCATGACTTGTATACCGAAATAGTCAACAAGATTTCGCCGATGGCCGACGACGATAAGAGATTCGTGTTAGATGATAAAATAAGCACTTTGGCACATGGACATTGGATTGCGGATCTAATTAGAGACGATATGAATGTGGATGATTGGATTCCAGATATGATTGTGGATGATAGGATTCCAGAAAATCAAGAAGAATTAGATGGATTCAAAATTATAGAAATCGATAGAGACATCGAGAGAGTTAGTTTAAAAAAGAAAAAGAAAAAAATAATAAAAAAAAAATAACGTCATTTTAGTGAATTATAATAAAAAAAAAAAAAAAAAAAAAAAAAAAAAAAATATATACGCATTTATGAATAACAAAATAGAGATATCCGTAGAAGGTGTCGTCTTACCTAACAAACCCCTATCCAACATCGATCTGTTGAATGCGGCAAAAGATTTGAAAATCAAAGATTTTCTAGGTGTGTTTTCCAGAGATGCCTTGCCGAAGAGAAGACCTCGACAATCTGAATGCGGAATTTTAAATCTAGACAATTCATCGGGTGAAGGCACTCACTGGGTGGCGTGGTTCAAGAACGGGAAGAAGAAAAATTATTATTTCGACAGCTACGGAATCTCACCGCCAAAAGAAATAAAGAACTATTTCAACAAATTGATGGTTCGTTACAACACAGAACAAGTGTAATCACCAGATCAAGTGTTTTGCGGTCACCTGTGTCTCTACATTCTCAAGAGATGGTCTGAAGGAGATCGGTTTCAAGACATTCTCAATGATTTACATTAGAGAGAGATATTTTTTTATAGTATATATAAAGATAATAAATGATTTTAAAAAATTTTAATCGAATAAAAACGAAAAATAAAAATAAAATAGTTCATTTTTAATAAACTGCGTTTTGAATATATTTTTTCTAAAAAACAAAAAAATCCCACAACAACATGCCAGTCGATAAATTTGGAAGAAGTGATGACGAAAAAAGTCAACCTAAGAAAGAAGAGGAAGATGTTCGAATTCGATGATGGTTACGACGTTGCCAACTTGGATGAACGTTATGTTCGGAGATACGAACCTTGACAAGAACCTTTGAACATGAACGATAAGAAGCTCTACAATCTTCCTGAGCCAATAGATCTCGCAGATGCTGCGACTAAAAAATACGTTGACAGGGGGAATGCCGATTTTGAACGAATCATGCTGGATAATTACGTGGATATAACCATGACTGACGATCTCGATCTGAAATCCAAACGTTTGGTGAACATCACGAATCCCATAGATCCCACCGATGCCGTGACCAAGAAATACGCGGACGACTCTCACGCGAGATTCAGCGAATACCTGAGAAATAGATACGTTCAGAAAACGATGCACTCGGAATTGAACTCCAATTCTAACAAGATAATGAACGTGGCCACTCCCACGAATCCCAAGGACGTGGCGACCAAACACTACGTAGATCTGGAACAGAGAAAGTCTGACAGACGAGAAATGAAATCGGATCTGAATGCGGGATTCAACAAGATATTGAATCTGTCGAAGGTCGACGACACAGATGCAGACTCAACCGCAGTCAGCAAGGGCTACGTAGATTCTGCCGTGATACGATCACAAGAATACCTAGAATCACAAGTGGACGATCTCTACCTGAACAAACAGTCTGGCGGAACCATGGAGGGTGGTATCGACATGAACGGTAAGAATTTATTCGGACTCAGTCACGATCCCGAATTTGATTCCAGCGCAGTCAGCAGAAAGTACGTGGACGACAACATGGTCTAGAGAAAGGGTGACATAATGGAAGGTAAACTAGACATGGGTGGACACGCGCTCACGAATCTACCAGATCCCGTGAACATGACGGATGCCTGCACCCTGATTTCGGTGGTGGAGAAAGTCAAATATGCTAGACAGTTGATCACAGTGTGGGCCGAGGAGGCCGGCACCTTAGATGAAGGAAAAGCTGAGTGGTCTTTCGGAAATGGAGGTAGCGGATCGAAACATGGTCAGGTGGGATATCCCATGCCGCTGGGAGGTGAAATTCTTCGAATGAGTCTGGCTTCCTTGGATTTGAATAACAGAGCGGTCATCAATCTCATGGTGAATGGAGTAGAGAGCGATAAGAGATACAGCATGAAAAAGACTGAGAATCAACACGCGAATGTTAGCACGTTCGGCACGCCTCTCAAAGTGAACGCCGGAGACAGGATTAATTTCATTACGAAAACCAATAATCCCGAAGCCGCCACTTCCGTGGTGAGTCTACTGATCGAATTAGTTCCTTTGAACAAACAGTGAACGTGTGGAAAATAATGAATTAAAAAAAAAAATAATGTGTGATTTATTAAAAACAAAAAAAAAAAAGTAATGAGATTTAGAAAGATGTTCAGTCTCTCTAGATCACATTACTTTATTTATTTTTTTTTTTTGGGGGGGGGGGTTTGTTTTAATACGTTATTTCTCATAATGTTTCATCTCATGAAATTGAATCACCTATCTCGAAACACGCGTCAACATCTATTTTAGCATTTCGAAGAGCTTTTATGAATTCTCGAAAAGCAGTCAGTCCTCTATACGTCAACGTGTCTAAAAGTGTTCTGGTCTTATCTTCTATCAAGATTTTACTTTCGATTTCACGTCTCATATAATCAGTCAATATCAAAGGTTCTGTTTCGACTAAAGTGTCTAGAATTATTGCTAAGGAATCTTGCGAAATATTTTTAATCAAAACACGTCTGTTTCTTCTTAAGTATTCTCTTTCTTTATCATTCATTTTTATAATAAATTTTTTAATTTATTTATATATATATTTATTTTTTTTTTCACACTCATCTCTCATCGAATGATCGACATCTTATTTCCATCTGATTCGAATTGTAATTCTCTGTCCGACAGGACCAGGGTGAAGGCTTCGGTTTTTCCCAGAACGTTGCTATCGAATTGCATCTTGATCTGAATGTCTAAGACGCTACTCTTCAGTCGTTCACTCTGTTTACTGACCTCGAATACGAACATGGGATACATCGACTTGTATTCACCGGGAGATATGTTAGGGTTGCTCATCAATTCGTCTAGACCGTGATACTTCTTTCTAAAATCAGCGGTGTCGCCGTACAGTCTGCAGAAATCGTTCTTGTCAAACGACACGTTGTAATCGATTGCTGGATATCTCGTGGCGTTCAGAAACACTTGCATGTTTTGCAAATGGTAGTGATCGAACAGCGACGCATTCTTTTCCTGAGACCCGTTCCTATCGGTCTGAAATGCAACCACGATGAAACGCGGTCTCTCGGAAGCGGATTTCACCATCAATCTCCAATCGAAGTGATTCATGGAGTGAGGAATGCTAGCAGTGTCGCACTGTCTCATTCTAAATCCCACGGGTAATTTACTCTTGGATTCTATGATCTTGTAGAGATGTGCTTCTTCCACAATCAAAGGCTCCACGTGCGTAACGAACCACGATATCTTGTGTAGAGTTATCTTACCCGCATTGGTCGCAGTGAATCTCACTATTGCTTCGTCGTCTCCTTTTCGGATCAACGTCAGATTGTGTTTGAATCCGTGCATGATCTTGTTGTAATCGTCCGCAAATCCGAAGATGTGTTTCAAAGGTATCCTGAACGAAAACGTTCCTTTAGGTCTGGACGTCTTGACGACGTAGTCGAATATCAAGGCGGCGCCAGCGCTAGCAGGGCCGACAGTGTCTTTCACCCACAACTGATTAAGTCCTCTGGATTTCGAAAAATCATCAGGATACGTCAAGAGTCCGAACATCGTGGTGGCCTGACCGGGATGAAACACAGATTCTATCTCTTGTCCGGATAGCATGTATTTTATATTACTGAATAGATGCATGATGCCATTATTGGCTAGAGTAACCGTGTCGTCGTCGGCGTAGTCGCTCCCATCTTCCTTGGTGAGACGTCCCTGCACAACTATGTAACTCTCGCTAGGATGTATGAATAGATCTTGAGTTTCGACGTTGATTCTTATCTCTCCCGCATTGTTCAAACTCGTTCCGGTTACCGGTTCGTATTCATGAACCTCATATTCTTGAATACTTTCATCTTTCACTATGCTTTGTGCTATATCTAGTATATTTGTCATTTTAAAGGATTTCTAGGTTTTTTTTGTTTATTAATTAACTTGCTTTCTTTATCTAAAAATAGTTTTAATTATTTTTTATTATTATTTTTCTCTCTTATATATATGTGTGTGTAAACAAGAAAATATTAAAGAAAGTAAATAAAAGAAATTTGTTTTTCTTTATCAAAACTTTGTCTTCTGTAATTGTTGTTCGTAAAACTTTCCGACGATCTCTTCTCCATCCAAAGCTTCGATTTCGTAAGTCACCGGATCGGTGTGAAATATTTTGATTATCACGAAGATTTCCGAGGTCCATCGAGGACTATAACCCTTTTTGAAGTGCTTCTTATAAGCGTAGATTCTCACTCGATCACCGACCGCAAATTTCGGCGTTCTAGACTTCTTCCTGATCTTAGATCTTTCAGGATATAGATTTGCGTAGACCCGTTTTTCATTTCGAGGATCGCTAGCTTCCACGGGAGTCATCTTGATCGATCTGTGTCACGTGTTGTTGTAATCTTTGACCAGACCGTTCAGAGCGTATATGTATTTCTTGGTCGAATTCGCCGTGAAGTATCTGTGCATCTTTTCCTTCATCGTTCGATTCCAACGTTCCACCACGCTGGCTTTCTCTTCGTTTTCGATCGAGTAGAGGTCTACCAATCGATGAACGTGCTTGTTGTAGAATTCCTTTTCCTTATCCACCCACAATTTACTTGGTTTTCGAGAAGACGAGTCGAACACGCTCTTCAGAGCCTCGGCGACGCAAGGTCCCGATTTATTCTTCAAAGCTCTGATCCAACCATATTTGGAAAACACTTTGATGACTGTCAATAGATATTTGACGCCCTCGTTCCACCTCGAAAACGATCTCATGTCGACCAAGTCGGCAGACCAAATATCATCTAAACCCTTCACGAACACCCTTCTCTTTCGAAATTTACGCACTATGGGTTTGTGTAACTCCTCGGCCAATTCGCTCGTCAATAATCGTTTCTTCTTCTTTTCTGATGCGCTTTTTTTTTTTGAACGCCCCATCCGAATCGACGTTTCGCACCGATCAGATTGCCGACCAGCGAACGTTCTATCTTCTCTCTCCTGGTCGGATTCGATATGCCTCTCAATTTCCCCAACATGTTTTTATCGCAGACGTCGTTGCGAGTCTTGGTGTCGGGATGTCCGGCGTAGCACAGATCGTGATCATACGCGGCCGCGTCCACCCTATTCACAGGTTTGCTCCAAGATTTGGGTGTCAGATCGGCGTTGAGTCTCTTGTTCAATTTCGTTCCGGGTCCTGTGAAACTGTGACTGGGCAGATGCATTTCGAAAGGTAGATTATTGATCATTTTATTCACGATGCCTTTACCTTTGCTCACATTCTTTTTTTGATGAATCGAGTCTTGATAGAACCACACACGTTGCAAATTCCGCGAAGCATCTGTCTGTCGTTTTTAGTTCGTACTTCTCGAGAATTACTCGTCTCGGTAACTCTCTTACACTTTACGCAATACAATTTTTAAGAGTTATTTAAATTAATTTCGTTTTTTTATTTTATATATAAATTTAATAATTAATTAATTCTGTTCTTATTATATATATTTTTTTTTCAATCGCTGCTCTTGAGTACTATCATCTTACTGAATTCCTCCCTGGCCTCTTTCCTCCCCTTTTCCACGAGAGAATCCTTCATCTCTTCCTTGATGATCTGACGAGTCTTGATTCTCACGGCTTCTTTCATGGCATCGTATTTCGTTTTCTCGCTCAATATCGCGAAGTATTCTCCGTCCGATATCCTACCGTCTTTCAACGCCATAGAGATCATTTCGGATATCGTGTCGATCTTGGAGTCGGCCAAGACGCGAATCTTGTCGTGTTTCCTCGCCTTCAGATATAATTTCCTACTCAAAAAGTTTCCGAGCGTGCTAAACAATCCGGCGGCGAGAGCCACTCATTCTACGGTCAACACTATCGGAATGCCGACCGCGGTCGACAACAATCCGATGCCGGCCGCAGGTAAACCCATGGAAATCGTGATGAGTGTCGTGTCGATCGCGTTGACGAATTTCACGAAACGCGAATACTTCTTCTTGAGAGAATGACGAGAATCTCTCTCTCGAGTTAGATACTCTTGGATTCTACTGATTTGATCGATGCGATACCTCTCTCCTCTTTCTTTTTCTTCTAGCGACGGTGCCGTTGGCAAAACGCTGATCGGCTTCTCATCCTCGTCGTCATCTAACGTCGGATAAAATTTATTTCTGGTTCTCATTTTTGTTCTTTTCTTCTAATATTAGATAAAAAATTTATGTGTGTATTTATTTTATTTTTCTATTCTCCCTTATTTTATATCAACGAGAAACTTAGACGTATGCTTCATTGAACAATAATTTCATGACGTATCCCTTATCTTCTAAAGTCAGACTTTTACTCGCCAATTTCAGTTCTTCCGAAACTGTGGGCTTGTTTGATCCTTACAGAAGAGTAATCTCTTCCAAAACGCGATCACTTCGTCGAATTGAACGCGTTCGAACGCTGGTTCGAAATACTTGACTACCATATCTTCCCTTTCCATCCACAGACACGAATGATTCTCGTGATCGAAGTCTAGGTGATCCCGACATCCGACGCATCGTTCTAACAAGAGGCGACCTAGTTGTTCGTTCACGCAGAATGCGTTGGCTCTCATCAGCATTTCTAAAAGAAACCTTATTCTATTAGTCTGAGAAGCGCTCATGATTTACGTATTTATTTTTCATTATCTATTCGATTTGATATATTGATTTTTAATAACTATTTATTTATATATTTTTTTCTCTCCTCTATATATATCAATCACTTTTTTATTTCTTCAGGAAACGTGACAGTGAGTTTGCCGGTTCAAAAATCACCTCTTTTCCGTGTACCGTACACGATTCGATTTCCGACGTAAAATCCGCAAATGGATTTCCGTGTACACCTCCATAGGGATTCAGTGTTAAAATCGTGTACAGGCGCGGAAGATTTAGAATCAGCAAGATGATGATTTAGAAACGACAACACGTTTTTTGCTCGCAATTTAACACTGAATCCTATGGGGGAAACCCATTTGCCGATTCCAAATCAGACGGTACATGTACACGCACGTAAAATTTCATGCGTTTTGTTTCACTCTTGTATAGAATCCAGTGATGTTTGAATCGGCAATGCCGATTCTAACATCACCCTAAAAACGTTAAAATCGTGTACCTGTACACGATTTTAACACTAAATCCTATGGAGGTGTACATCGATGTACGTGTACATGTACACGTACATGTACATTGATGCTTGAATCGGCATTTACTAGCTACTAATATTGGTTCTACAAATGTAAACTACTGAGTTTTCTTATAAAACGAGGCTTTTTCATTCTTCTGAATTTATTTTCTTTATTGAGCTAGTGTGGACGGGGGATGGGGGGTGGTAAGGGTGGGTGGTAAGGGTGGAATTGGTGATAGCTAATCAGTAACTGCATGTACTAGCTGCCAAACATCTCAAGGCGCTTTCGGCGTATCGCCGTCTGTTTTACCGCTTCATGGTAACCAGTTTTCAAGATTGATTTTGTCTTGTTTCCTGAGAACTACTTCAACTTAACATGCTCTTCAAAGTATGTTTGCGTTGGCAAACGTGATGCTTCATTGCCGAAGAGTGAATCGAATAGGATTACACAGTAGACCTCTTACTAGTATCGACTCGTCGGCAGCACGCAGCGGTGAGGGCAACATTGTAACACAATTTTATGGGAACTGTACAAGTGTCTGGCTGAAATATCGAACACAATTGGACTTTTTTGCTCTAAAATTAATCAAGTGTCTTTCCTGACTTTCAATCGTTTTTAGCACAGTTGTGCATCAGACATTTTGGTTTGAGAATCGGTAATTCCGACAGATAAATATAGCCGATGGTTCTCATTGGTTATGTTCCACTGAACGCTGCAAACTATGAGAACCAGTCTATCGAGAGAACTTGTGCACGCGAAGGGTACTTTTTATCGGATCGCACTAGAGTTTTCTGTTTAAAATTACCGCATGCCCCCAAAATCCATGTGATTGTGACAAATACAGTCACGGGTGTGTAATAAATGTATATATATTTCTTCTCTCTGTGTTGTAAGCACACATGTTTTAAAAAGATAATTAGCCTTAGACGATTCACAGTGGGATACTTCTCTGGGGTATGACTGATCAGCATAAAATGTTTCCATGCTATCTAAAGTCAATTAATATTGAAGTGACTGACACTTTCAATCGTTACGGCTGTCAAGCATATTTTTCTTGGGACACGCTTGATAGCATTTGCATTCACATGATTGGTGCGAGATGATTTTATGTTCAGAAATGTCGTGTGGCATGTTTAGGCATCTGACATATTACTATTTGACCATCACAAGACGAGATATAAAGTGTGGGGAACAAGCTATTTCAGGGAGTCTTGGGTTCCGACCATTTGAGAGAGACTTGGGTTCCGACCGTTTAGGAATGAGACGCCACATAGGGTCTCGTGCGAGTGGAATTGCTGGGCAATCCACGAAGCACCGTTGTACTCCGCTATTATCAGATTAGGTGGGCGTAGTAGGGCTACAAGCCCTAATTTAGAGAGTAGATTACGAACCCAAGTAACGGCTAAGTTTAGATGTCATCAGTGAGGATCGACTTGCACCTGTCTCAAAGTGTAGGCTATTACATTGTGGTATTAACCCTTGGGAACGCAGGTGTTGATCGCGTAGTAGCCTGGTCAGTACCAGAATGCTGTGAATATTGACTCGGGGTCGACAGTGACAATTCGCGCAAACTCGATGCGCATATTGAAGTTGTGCGTTCTGCATGAACTGCGTGTATTTCAAAGGACCGGAAACATTCAAGGACAGTTCCATCAAAGGACACATGTATAAGGTATGTGACTTAGACTTGCTAAACTAGCCGACAGAGTGAATAAACTGAATCCAAATCAGAACTGTGTTGCCACAAGGTAACTAACATTTCTAGTCGGGATCCCCCGGCAGTCGGAGCTGCAAACGCACACAGGCGCAAAAGATTAAGACTCAGTGTTTTAAGCTCCTGTTGCGAGCCCGCGACAGTGACATTTTGAGAGTGTACCATAGCGCCAGTACAGGGCTATAGATAAACTGAATTTGATGAAAAACTATTAACCCCTGTGATAAATCTTCTACCATGTTGATCAAATTGTGGAATATGGAAATGAGTTTATTTTGAATGTAAATAAAAGAATCGTTGTTACTTTAATCATTGTTTCCTTTCCGCAGTCTGGAGTGGTTAGGAATCACACCTAACAAAGAACGAACCTATATTTCGAGTTCATTCGGCAGGGAAGAAACTCATAGTGAGGTCCCAACTCAGGTCTGTGAGCCGAGTTTGGCCCGTGCCCGGATTTCCTTGTTGGTTCGTCCCCCAATATTTTTTTTTACACAACCTCACGTCACCCCTCCCACGTGGATAGAGGTGTTCTGACATAAACTGGCGAGGCATACCAGGATTTCTTTAAAGGTAAAAACGGCTGCTCGGAAAATGATTTCGTAAGAACGATTCTTTTAAAATCACATGGCTGCGAGTGATCTGATGTTCTTCAAGGTTTAATATCAGCAGTACAATAGCACCCTTGAGAATAGCCCGCGATAACCGCGTTAAGTTTCAAAATATTCGTTGCGTTAATTACATGGAATTATACAGGTAAATTCAGAAGTAATTGCCATCGGTTTATGTGTTTTTCTTTCTTTTTTCATTCTATCTCATAAGGGATGAAAAAAAATAATTGAACAAGGATAGTGTTACCCCACTCGCTTAACTGCTGTCTTTGGGTAAAGAAATGGGTCTTGAGGGGGACGAACTACACAAATTTGTTAAGGAGGAAGAAAAGAGGGAACAAAAGGAGTTGGCCTCTCGTAGGGAGGCTAAAGAGAGAGAGGTCCAATTAGAACGGGGGGGGGGGGGCTAAGGAGAGAGAGGCCCAACTGGAAAGAGAGCGTGAGAAAGAGGCAAGGGAGGCTAAAGAGAGAGAAGGGTCCAACTGGAAAAAGTGCGCGAGAAAGAGGCAAGTGGGGGGGGGGGGGCTAAAGAGAGGGAGAGAGGTGCAACTAGAAAGAGAGCGCGAGAAGGGGGCAAAGGTGGCTAAAGGGAAAGAGGTCCAATTAGAAAGGGAGGCAAGAGAGAGAGAGAGAGAGAGGCCCAATTAGACAAAGAGGCGAAAGAGAGGGATGTACAATTGGCATGAGAAACGAAAGAGAAAGAAGCCAGGTTAGAAAGGGAAGCGCGTGAAAGGGACATAGAAATTGAGCGACAGAGGCATGAGCGAGAGTTGGAATTACTGAGAGCGCGAGCAGATGCAGAGACAGAAAGTCGGCGCTCAGTGAATGGGAGTGTCGGGGAGGCAATGTGCGTACCCCATCCTAAGCTCCCTACCTTTAATGAGCTCACCTACGATCTGGACTCCTTCTTGGAGAGATTCGAGCGTTTCGCCTCCAATCAAAGGTGGCCAGAAGACACATGGGCTATGTGCTTGAGCCCTTTGATGTCGGGTAAAGCCCTCGAGGGCTTATGCCAGTATGCCACCTGGCCTTCTTGAAGATTACCATGAGCTGAAGAACGCCATCCTTCGTAGATACTAGCTCACTGAGGAGGGATTCCGGACAAAGTTCCGAGAAAGTAAACAGGAGAAGGGAGAAACCGTACCTCAGTTTGTTGCCCGGGCTAAGCGGTATTTTGACCGCTGGATAGATCTCGCAGAAGTGAATGTCTCATACGAGGCCCTGCGAGATTTGTTACTCCGGGAGCAGTTTATGACAACTCCACGGAGCTGTGTCTCTTCATAATGGAAAGGCGACCCCCAAATTTCGATGAAATGGCGACTCTGACAGAGCGCTACATTGAGACCCATTGGTGGGAGCGTGAGCTTACCCAAAACGGCTAGGGTGGGGCAAACGGGTTGGCAACTGCACCCGCAAAGCAGATCCACCCCAACCTACCCAAAGCGGAAGGTAGCCAGAATGGGGGCGCTCCCAAAGAGACAACATGCTTTATATGTGACAAGCGGGGGCACCTGGCCAGGAATTGTTGGAGAAGGGCGGTCACGTGGAGGCAAAGAAGGGGTCCACCCAAAGTAGGAGGGAGGGACTACCCACCGATTGGTAACAGGAGAGGGGGTAATGCAATACAGCCTGTAGAGAAAAGACAGACGTCGGCATTCTGACAAACAGTTGAGCCGTAAGGGAGTCCGCTGCACCAAGCTTTCGGAGCTGGGCAACACAGGCTGCAGAGAGGTGAGGTATTGCCTATTATTAGTGGGCTCTGCGAGGGATACCGCACCCTTGGTAAAAAGGAAGAGATGCCGGTGTACCCAGCGTATGTGGATGACCGAGCAGTCCGTATGCTACGTGACACCGGGTGCAGTAGCGTAGCAGTAAAAAGGGAACTCGTAACCGACGGACAGATAACGGGGCACGACCACGAGGGCGTGCTAATAGATGGTACGATTAGGATGTCCCCCCTTGCGAGGGTGAGGGTGGATACCCCATTCTATAGCGGGGAAGTAGATGCAATGTGTATTGAGGCACCAATCTATGACCCCGTACCTGGGAACATACTTGGGGTATGCTCAGAACCCGATAAGACATGGTCGGAGAGGAAATCACCCAAAGGGTAATCGGTGATGGTCACCCGAACCCAAGCCACGAAGATAAGGCAGCCAGTGAAATCACTGGAGGGGCCTGTGGAGTCAAGTAAGGGGGCACATGTAGAGTGTAAAATTGACGCCCCTGAGGTTAACCCTTCTACAAGGAAAATCCAGGGGACTCGCTGAAAGGAAGCATCCAAGGTATGTTGAAGGGGAGGGGCGTCATGAGGGTCGGTGTGGGAGTAAACCAAGGGTTAGGAACTTTTGGGTCGGTCAAAAGGTGACCACGCTCCGGCCAACGAAATCTGGTAGACCGCGGCTACAGTAGGAGGGCCCGTACTCTGTGACGTGAATAATGGGCAACGGTTATTACAGAGTGAGCGTAGATGGAAAATTGGTTTACCAAGCAAGGTTTTTGCGGAGATGCCAAAATATAAAGGCCACTAAACCCACGCTATTGGATGGGGGAGGTACATTAGGCCAGGAGGGGCCGCGAGAGGTGGCCGGGGTAGTCTAGTCACAAAGGGGCATCATAAAGGGAGAGTTAGAAGGGTCCCTGGGAATTGGAGCGTGGCACCCAAGGAAGGATTAGCAGGAGTCAAATCAACAGAGCGCTGCATCTGAGACAGCGCACTCTAGTATGGCAGGCATCATCCTGGGGCCTTTTGGGTGTTGGGTGTGAAGATGAGTGGGGTCATTGGTGGAACACGCGCCCAAGAAATAGGTCCAGGTGGAAGAGGCTAAGGGGCTCTCCAGGAGGTAATAAGGGTCCCACCACACATGGGAATATTTAAAGGTAGTGCCTAATAGGGCACTTGACTCGCCGACGGGCATGAGCCCGGCGGGTTGTCCCAGTCACCAGATATAGGGATAGAAGTACAAAGTGGGGAAAGTTTTGCGTTTTACAGTAGACCGTCGCACTTGGCCCGGCTAAAAGAGTGAAAAAAAATTCGGCAAATATTCATGGGATATACATAACAGGCGCATGTGCGCGGCTATAAGTCCTAGAATTATTTCGTAGATTGTATTAATTGAAACATTGATGAGCTAGAGAGAGAGAGAGAGAGAGAGAGAGAGAGAACGAAAGTGTATGTGTTGCGGGTATGAAAGGAGAGCTATAGCCGTGTGGAGACCCATCTGCTGGCGTGTGTCAAGACAGACCCACACGGTCCAGTAAGTGAGTGGTGAGTTGTGTACATAGTGAGCCACTTGTAAGTATGTGTGTGTGGTGGCTGAATGTAGCTTTGCCCTCTTTGTTTTTTTTTACAGAAACGTAGGGCGTTTCTCTTGAAGGGGGAGCTGTCAGGGCAAACCCAGTCTAAAAGGGAGGAGGCCCCCTCCCCATACTTTCAAGTTCAGATATATGTATATATATTTCATCTCTCTGTGTTGTAAGCACACATGTTTTAATTAGATAATTAGTCTTAGGCACTTCACAGTGGGATACTTCTCTGGCATATTACTAATTAGCATAAAATGTTTCCATGCTATCTGAATCTAAAGTCAATTAATATTGAAGTGACCGATACTTTCAATCGTCACGGCAATCAAGTATATTATTTCTCGGGATACGCTTGATAGCATATGCATTGGTGCGAGGTGATCTTATGTTCAGAAATGTCGTGTGCCATGTTCAGGCATCTTGGCATATTGCTATTTGACCATTACAAGACGAGATATAAAGTGTGGGGACAAGCTATTTTAGGGAGTCTTGGTTTCCGACCGTTTAGGAATGAGACGCCACATAGGGTCTCGTGCGAGTGGAATTGCTGGGCAATCCACGAAGCTCCGTTGTACGCCGCTATTATCAGATTAGGTGGACGTAGTAGTGCTACAAGCCCTAATTTATAGAGTAGATTACGAACCCACGAAACGGCTAAGTTTAGATGTCATCAGTGAGGATCGACTTGCACCTGTCTCAAAGTGTAGGCTGTTGTACTGTGGTATTAACCCTTAGGAACGCAGATGTTGATCGCGTAGTAGCCTGTTCAGTATCAGATGTAATTAGTTATGTTTGGAGAGGATTGTTGTTTTGCAGTTTACTCTGTGGAGATGGGGCTGAGCGATTCAGCCTGAGTCCCACATTGTGTCATGTAAGGCACAATTACCCCAGTTGGCAATATACACAGAAAAAAGTCTTATATAAATCAGTTCCAGAACAATACAGCTAATCCTGTAATGTCAGGTATTCATTTAATAGTATCTGCAGAAATTATTTGGCCCAAGAGTAAGTTGGGTACACAGCCACTAATAATTCAGTCATACAAAAACTGTCTGGTCACATGAATGATAAGTCTGGTTATTAGAGTCGATCACAAATGTACATAATTAAGTCATTTATGTACAATATTCCTGTTTTGCAATTTACTGAGTGAAGCCTTGGCTGAATTGAAACAAAAAACTGGCCAGCCAAATAAATGAGAAAACTGGTTATTAGTTTCGATCACAACTGTATGTAATTAAGTTATTTTCTGGAGAGTATTGTTGTTCTACAATTTACTGTGTGGAGATGGGGCTGAGTGGTTCAGCCTGAGTCCCACATTGTGTCATGCAAAGCACAATTACCCCAGTATACAATTAAGTCATTTTTGTACAGTATTCTTGTTTTGCAAATTACTGCGTGGAGCCTAGGCTGAGTTGAGACAAGAAGCTTCCGAGCCATATAAATGAGAAAACTGGTTGCTAGTCTCGATCGCCACTGCATGTAAATAAGTTATTTTTGGAGAGTATTGTTGTTTTACAGTTTACTCTGTGGAGGTGAGGATGAGCGGCTCAGCCTGATTCCCACAGTGTGTACTCTAAAGCATAATTACCCCAGTTGGCAATATACACAGAAATAAGTCTGTTATGTAAATCAGTTCCCCAACAATACAGCTAATCCTTGATGATAATCTTTCCTATAAGGCCCATATATCGCATATTTGCTCGAAAGTCGCTCTCGCAAACTACACCCTCAATAAGATAAAGAAAGTTCTCCCATATAAAGTCATGAAAACTCTATATTTCGCACTTATACAAAGCCATTTGATTTATGGAATTCCATTATTGGGGGGGGGGGGGGTGCTCAAAAGCCTGTAATCGTCTTTGTAAATTACAGAAGCGATCAATAAGAATTATAAACAACCAAAAATATAATGCCCATACTGACCCTTTATTTATCAAAGATAATATACTGAAGATTAAAGATTTATATAAATTACATGCCTCCTTGTTCTTGTTTGACTGGCACAATGGAAACCTGCCAGGATCATTTGATGATTTTTTCTCAACCGTGCTTAACGAAACCTTTATGAATACTCGACAAACGGGTCAGATTCGTACTCATAGAACGAGAACCAAAACGCTTGATGCCTTCCCAATCTTTGCATTCCCCAAATTATGGAACGAATTAGACATTGACCTTCGGAAACTTAACAACAGGAGAGAATTCAAAAGTAAGTTAACAGCTAAACTTATTTCTTCTTACGAGAATAACATCTCCTGCTCAAATCCGTATTGTCCCGACTGTGCTGTCTAGCCCTATCTTTATTTTTAGGTGTAGCCTCAGCGATCCTGTCCAGTGTCTGTTATTTCCTAGTGGATAACTAGGATGTAATATACAGTGGACGTTTGTTGTTAAACTGTCCTTTGTGAATTATCGTCCTCAATCTAACTTGGTCTGGAGCTCGTCCAAGGCAGTCTCATGACTTGGTCCCCTGTCAAACATATATACGATTATATCAGCCTTTGTGTTTGTGTTTTAATGGGGCCATTTCAGCGGCGCCTGGGTGTCCCTGAAGTACGACCATCACGTGCACACACTCAGATGTTATAATAGACGTCGGTACATTAGACACGGTGAAAAATTAATTTAAACAATACTGAGAAAGCACAATGTGGTACATGCCTTGTTTTTCCCCGCTTTTATCTTCTTTGATCTCTCTTACTCTTCTATGTTTTTTTTTCTCCTATATGGAAAGGCAGGAAGACAGCCAATCTGGCTATGCCTTTCCCTGCCAGTATACACCTTAAAAATTAATATTATCTCTTATTGTGTATGTGCCTTATTATTGTAAATTGGATATTGTAGATTTGTACACATTTGTCAGTTCTGTATTTGCTTAGTATACTGGTGAATAAAAATATCTATCTATCTATCTATCCTGTTGTGTCACATAAATGAGAACACTGGTTATTAGTTTCGAGTACACCTGAATGTTGCAGTTGACTGTGTGGAGCTGAGGCTGAGCTGTTCAGCCTGAGCCCCACATTGTGTACTGTAAAGCACAATTACCCCAGTATATAATTAAGTCATTTGTGTAACAATATTCTTCTTTTGCAATTTACTGCGCGGAGCCTAGGCTGAGTTGAGACAAGAAACTGCCGAGGCATATAAATGAGAAAACTGGTTGCTTGTTTCGATCACAACTGTATATCTCTTGGAGAGTATTGCTGATTCACAGTTTACTCTGTGGAGTTGAGGCTTCCTTTGAATAAAGCATAGCATTGTATGTGTACATCCATCAATAACATAAGGTATAGTGTCGCCATATTACATCCTGCTATGTGAAGCTCACGTGGAACACTGGATACAGCTGTACATTGCCCAACTGTGAATCTCACACCGAATTGAGTTTACAACCTACCTTATGAACTACTGAATATCTATTCGCCGCATCAGATCAGAGGACAAGCTCGTGTAAAGTATATGAGCGTCTTTATGAATCTGAGCTCTCAATTTGTTAAATTCCTTCAAGTGAATTTATTACTTATATTCGACAGTTCTTACTAATCTATATAGTTGGCACTTGATGTAGGACTGTCCTCAAACGACAGAAAAAGTCTGTAATTTTGTAATAATAAATCGGGTAAAAATGTAATTTCCACTCGCACCAAACTGAACTGTCAGAAAACACATTACTGATGTTCATTAGACCGTGATCAGTTCCTTTGTGACAATGCACTCGTCGCAAACCCAGAGGAAGAAAAACCGATAACGACAACGTAAATTACGCCCAATCAAGCATGGAAAACACCCGATACAGTGTTTGAATACGCTTCAACAGACGTTTTCTGGGAGTGCCATGCAGGTGGTGGAGGTATGGCTCGGGGGTGGGCGGCTGATGACTTATGAGATTGAGAGGACACCAGGAGCGTTATTTCTTGCCCAATTTTAAATCACCTTTATGTAAAGGACTGCCATAGATACGGAAGGGGAAAACGGAAGAGAGTAGAGAAAATATTTCAAAATTTGATTTCCTACAATGTCAAGACAAATCAGTCACTTGCCGTCACTTTTATGGCTCCTTAAATGCGCCATGATCGGAATGAAGCATCCCTAATACTGTAGTTAATTATCGTCAAATCACGATGGAATTACGCCTTTTCTCCTATTTGTGCGAGCATATATTATACTGAACTATGGAGGCTTGGGTATGTGCGAGGTGGGATGTGTGTATGACGGGGGTGAAGAAAAATGAGGCGTGTTCGTGCGTGTGTGGATGTTTGTGACTAAGGTATGAACGGACGAACTAAATCGACGTTTTTTCCCCCGGCTTCACATAGTATAACGCACATCTTATTCAAACCTCCCCCCCCCCCCCCCGAACTTCCTCCCTCTCCGCCCCGACAATTAACCATATCCCTTCCTTAAAAAGTGTATCGTGATCATTGCTAGATCTCAAATAGTGAATTATATTTGTCTTTTTGTCACTCTGAACACTTTCTATTGTTCTTACTTTTCTCAACATAATGTTGCTTACTGAAAAGAGTACACACTGCAGACTGCCACAGTCCTTGTTTCAAAATCAATTACCATTTATGCACCCAAGTCATGGCGGTCAATGAAGTTATTTCGATGGATGAGATATTTGATGGGGAGAGTCACAACTTTGCATCCAAGTATGATGCTTATATAAATAATAATTCAGAAGAAGCATCTGAAACACCCTTCTCCTTGCACAGACACTCCTGTAACTATTATTCACCTTCGCAATTTCTGAAGAAAATTCCCGTTCAGAACAGGAATGTGTCTCTGCTTGGCCTCAACTGCCGAAGTCTTAGCGCACATTGGGACTCCTTCTGCGACTTTTTGAGTGATATCCAAAAGAACGAGAACAGATTTGACATAATTGGGCTCACAGAAATTTTTAAAATACATGATCAAGTAAGCTACAACCTTGAAGGGTATCATCCATTTGTATATAACACCCTTCCAGAATCGGATGATGGGAGGGGTGGAGCTGGTATTTTTGCATCTGATAACATTCCATTTAAATTGAGGCTTGACCTAGCGATCTTTATTCCCCACGTGATCGAAACTATATGTAACGAGGTCAACCCTAGGAAAAGAAATTCGTATATAGTGGGCTGCATCTACAGACCCAACTCAGCACCTTTGGCAAACATCGACGTTTTCACATCTTCCATTAGTGATATATTAATAAAAATAAATACAGAACACAAAAAGGCGCTGTTAACAGTGGACTTCAATATTGACTTACTGAACATAGAAAGTCACAGCAAAACTAACTTCGTTATCGATAATATGTTCGGTGACGGGTACATGCCGGTCATAACTCGACCAACAAGAATTACTGATCACTCTGCAACGATAATTGATCATATTTATTCCAATAAGGTTCCGCCAAACTACCAAGCTGGAATTATTATCACAGACGTCTCCGATCATTTTGCAACATTTTATATAGAAGAAGTTGGAAAGGAGTCCGATATCCCTAAAGTAAGTAATCCTACATTTAGAAGATCATTTAGTCGACAAAACGTTCTGAAATTTAAGAACTTGTTACAAAACTGCAACTTCGACGTGGTCTTCCAAACACCTTGCCCACATACAGCATATGAACACTTCATGAATATTTACCTCCATGTCTTTGATGAAGCATTTCCACTGAAAAGAGTTATAAATAAACACAAAAAATTTATCAAACGTAACCCTTGGATGACATTTGGGCTTTTGCAGTCATCTCTTAAAAAAACAACCTTTACATAAAAAAGTTAAAAATGCCCACAGAAAAAAATATTCAAGATTATAAAGCGTTCAATGCGATCTTCAATAAAGTTGAACGACAAAGTAAGGCACTGTAATATAATGATATCTTGCGGGAAAATCAACAAGACTTGAAGAAGACTTGGCAAATTTTACGTAATGTAATAAATAAGTCCAAAAATTCACAATCCTTACCACGGACGTTTATTTCAGACGGAGTAGAGATAACGGATCCCGAACTGATAGCATCAAGATTTAACATTTATTTCGCAAGTATTGGTAAAAACGTCGGCGAAGGTGTACCACACACCGACACTGACTTCACAGAATTCCTAAAAGGAAATTATTCTAATAACTTCTTTGTTGCTCCAACTACAGAGCAAGAAATTATCCTTGTAACTAATAAAATTGTAGGGAAAACCACCGCTGACCTCAATAACATTTCTAGCCAAGTTATGAAGGAAACTATATCTGAAGTCGCACAACCCCTATGCCATATATTCAACCAATCATTCATGAATGAAATTGTTCCAGATAACCTGAAAATAGCCAAGGTTGTCCCTATCTTTAAGGGAGGTAATGCTCAAGAATTAGGAAATTATAGACCAATAAGTATTTTACCTGTCTTCTCCAAGCTACTCGAACGTATCATGTGTACGAGGTTAACAAGCTTCCTAACTGAATTTAATGTCTTCTATAAACACCAATATGGATTCCGAAAAAAACATTCAACTATTCACCCGATTATACAACTTCTTAACTGTGTAGTAGAAAGCAATGATAAACCTTCAAAAGATTTTACCTTGGCCATGTTTATTGATCTCTCAAAAGCTTTTGATACAATCAACCATGAAACTCTACTTAAGAAAATGGAATTCTATGGGATCCGGGGAACCTGTAACAATTGGTTTCGTAGTTACCTGTCTAACAGAAGTCAATATGTTCAATGCCACTCGTACCGATCTCACCAATTTAAGTATCAGGTGTGGAGTACCACAAGGATCAGTACTTGGTCCTATTTTATTCCTAATTTATGTGAATGACATTTGTAACAGTACCACATTAAATCTACAATCCTTTGCAGATGACACCTCGATGTATACGTCTGACCACGATATGCAACTGCTACAAGCCAAAGTAAATGAGGAACTGGAAAAAGTATTTGATTGGTGTTGTTGTAATAAGCTTCAGATAAACATTAAAAAATCTAAGATAATACTACTTCACCCACAAAATAATACGTTCAAAGCCAGTCAACTCAAACTGTATCTTAACAATAACGAAATGCCAGTAGTTGGAAATACTATGTTAGAAAAAACGATTAAATTTTTAGGGGTACATCTTGATGAAAACTTGAAATTTAAAACCCACATATCGAATGTATGTTCAAAGATTTCTGGTGCAATATATTGCATTAACAAGGTAAAAAACATTCTTCCGAAAGACGCGCTAAAATCATTATATTACGCACTAGTCCACAGTCATCTATCATACGCCATTCAAATCTGGGGGGATGCATTCGCGACTGGAAAATTAGCCCTTCTACAGAAGCGTGCCTTGTGCACGATTAATCTAAAGAAATACAATAGCCACACAGACCCCTTATTTAAAAAGAATGGAATATTGAAATTTCAGGACATGTATAAACTGGATGTCTTATTATTTATGTACGACTGGCAAAATAAGAACCTACCCAAATCCTTTGATAACATGTTTAGTATACACACCCCTATTGGCACGCATACAAGACAAGCTGGACAAATTAGAGAGTACAAGGCCAGAACACAGTTTTCGGCAAATCTACCCAAACATAATTTCCCTAAAATTTGGAATGAGTTAGAAAGCAGCCTCAAAACATTAACCCCCAGATCCCTGTTCAAAAGTATACTTACCAAACAATTTATTTCAAACTACTCCCTCACTTCAACATGTGCTAACACACTGTGCCCGGACTGCAGACCAAGCAGTTCAAATCCACAAACAATCTAAAGGTATATTGCAGACTAATTGTTCCCTAATTCTTGATTATTAAACCACGGATTATGTGTGTGTTTGGCAGATCGTGGTCTGTCTGTGGTAGCAAAAATTTATTTAAATTCCGATATCTCATTCACCATGACCCAACATGAAATTATTGCACTTGCCCTGACACAAAACTTGGGTCCCAACTCACCAGCTCGATAGTTGAAACAAGGATTGTGCCTGCAGTAAAAAGTCTGCTCCGGGTGATAGTATCCAACATAGAAACATGGAGATGCCAGGAAGACAGCTAATCTGGCTATGGCGTCTCCAAACAATGCGCCCCTCACATTCATAATGTATTTGATTTCATGTGTGTAATGTTCCAATACCATCTGAATATATTTTTTTCTTTGACTGTTTACGTGATGTAATAATATCCCTTACGATGTTTGTGAGTAAGGTGAATTGTTGAATAAAATATCATTATCACTATCAGAAAGCTGTGAATATCGACTCGGGGTCGACAGTGACAATTCGCGCAAGCTCGAAGCGCATTTTGAAGTTGTGAGTTCTGCATGAACTGCGTGTATTTCAAAGGACCGGAAACATTCAAGGACAGTTCCATCAAAGGAAACATGTATAAGGTATGTGACTTAGACTTGCTAAACTAGCCGACAGAGTGAATAAACTGAATCCAAATCAGAACTGTGTTGCCACAAGGTAACTAACATTGCTAGTCGAGATCCCCCGGCAGTCGGAGCTGCAAACGCGCACAGGCGCAAAAGATTAAGACTCAGTAGTGTTTTAAGCTCCTATTGCGAGCCCACGACAGTGACATTTTGAGAGTGTACTATAGCGCCAGTACAGGGCTATAGATAAACTGAATTTGATATAAAACTTTTAACCCCTGTGATAAATGTTCTACCATGTTGATTAAATTGTTAAATGTGTTGAATATGGAAATGAGTTTATTTTGAATGTAAATAAAAGAATCGTTGTTACTTTAATCATTGTTTCTTTTCCGCAGCCTGAAGTGATTAGGAATCACACCTAACAAAGGACGAACCTATCCTTCGAGTTCACTCGGCAGGGAAGAAATTCATACTGCGGTCCCAACTCAGCTCTGTGAGCCGAGTTTGGCCCGTGCTCGGATTCCGACCCTCCTTGTTGGCTCGTCCCCCCCCCCAATATTTTTAATGGCGACGTTAAACAACCCCATGTCACCCCTCCCTCGTGGATAGAAGTGTTCTGGCAAACACTCAATTCCACATTTTTGTTTCTCTGAATGGTCTTCTTATTACACATGTCATATTTTAGTTTGAATATTGCTAATAGCTTGACTGGTGGTGGCACCTAATTATTATTTATTTTTCAAACATTCGCCTAATCCATTCGTCTGCATCCACCGGTGTAATTTACAAATTGAATAGTGGGGAAAAAATTATTGTTCAAACTATTTCAACATAACCATATAATGTGCAACCCCCCCCCCCCCCCCTCACTGGAATGAACTTGTCCCAATGAGGGATCACATAACTTGTTTTTTATTTAAATTAAAAGAAAAAATAATTGAAATTAAAAATTTTGATATCGTGTTTGTTTATAAACAATTGAGAATTTAACACATCCAACTTCAACAACAGAATTCGGGTCTACGTTTAAACGAACAATATGACCCTGAAGGCGAGCCAGCATGCATTGCCAATGATCCATCGTAAAGTTAATAAAGCTATGAGTAGATAATTGTGCAGTCACATACTGTCTGCATCGGTCCATTGTATATGAAAACAATTACGCTCACTAAAAGCCATAAAGCGTTTCGGGTGTGTTCATAAAATCCATTGCATCCGAGGAACTTTTGCACCTTGTGTCCCCTTTTGTCCCCGTAGCCCACTGTATCCACAGAGTTTTGGCCATTTCGTTTGCAAAATGCACCGCGACTGTGTTCACAAAACGGAACCATTATGTCCGAACAACTCATTACGTTCTCGCCTATCCTGGCCGCAATCAGTGGAAAATAAATAATGTCGGCAAAAGTTTTTATACCCGAAGAAATTGAATCATTATATTCGCAAAACTATGTGCCTCAACAAAAATCGTCCATTATATCCGCAAAACCCGTTGGGATCGCAAAACAGTGACTATTTTGTCCGCAAAACCCATTATATCTTACCTCCTGCAAGTATCTGGGAATTTCATTGGTTCAAAGACGTCACATGCAGACTGCATATAAAACCATATACTGCCTGTCAACATCAATATACGATGACAGCTATGGGTAATCTCCCCTTTGTTCATTGATTATTCAAAATGGCGGCAGCCGATAAACGCTTCAAGTTGAAAGATTAAGTGTTGGAAGCCCATATTTGGTCAGAAGTGCAGGTTAGGCAACTTAAAAGGCTTCATATTCTGTGGATGTGTGTCATGTTACCTTCGAAATGAAACTTTTTGGTATGTATGAATTTGCCTTGTTACAATTTATGGGATAGTGCCTGTAGGCACTCTCCCATAAATTGTAACAAGGCAAAGACACCTGAACACATTGTGAGAATTCTCTCATTTAATTTTGATCGCTGTTGTTATTAGTTCTGTGCATCGATGCAGCAGTCGGTAAGATATATTCGTTACACAGTTTGTTGGTGGCCTAACCTGGTATATATGGTGTCAGTTAATTTCATATTGGACTCGAGCTGCACCATATATACCATATTAGGCCACCAACGATCTGTGTAACTAATAGTGTCCGCAGAAATTGAACCATTCTGGGAGTCACTAGAATCGAACATAGCACACAAGCACATGTCAGCACATCTGGCATATGCAACGTGTACCACATGTAATGCGCTTTCATTACATAGTGTTTTCGGTACTTTTGAACAGCTTCGAGATGAGAGGAAACAACTCGTAGAATACTATCACACAATGCAACCAATTATACCACAACACTACCACATGACAGAGCATTGGATAATAACACACAAACACTGAGGTTCGGGCAGTCCCACGTTTCTAGAAGGGTAAAATGAAACCAACAGGTGTACATGCAGTGTATACTAGAATACCATGCTAGACCATATAGTACACTCAACATGATCAAGCATAACGCAAAGCCCAAATTGTCCGAAGACTGAAAAAGTACTGTAAATCTTAATTCATAGATACGGTAAGTCTTAATTTCAGAGTCCTAATGCAGCGATACGTAAGTCTTAAGTGATACACATGTCTGAAATTAAAAGATAACACGTCTTAATTCAGAGATGCGTCAGTCTTATTATGAGAGGTAATAAGTCCTTATTCATCGATACATAAGTCTTAATTAAGTGATACACATGTCTTAATTTAAGAGATAATACGTCTTAATCCCTTTAACATTGAAGGTGTCGTCCATTCAGTACAATGACGGCAATTCGAAGGGTTCATATTCATTATCTGGCGGTAGACCAATTAATATATTCAATGTGCAGTCTTGGGGCTACACGTTGAATATATTGCTTGGTCAACTCACACATTCACTTAGCAGGCGTCCCTCTTAATGAAATTAAGACGTATCATGTTTCTGGGCCCGTAAAGCGGCTTGTCGGATTCAGAGGATTAATTCAGCGATACGTAAGTCATAATCTAAGAGATAATAAGTCTAAATGCAGAGATTGTTAGCTATCCTTGTGTTTTCCAGGGTGTATGGGAATTTACACCGGTCTGGGAACTCATACACCCTGAGGCAAAGCCGAAGGGAGTATGAGTTCCCAGACCGGTGTAAATTCCCATACACCCTGGAAAACACAAGGATAAAGGATTTATTTCCAAGAATTTTGGTGTATTTAATACTTTAACCTAAACTGTATGAAACTAAAAACTGATCGACAATTTGTACTTTCTAAGTTTCTTAATAAAACGAGACAAATATGGATGTCATTGGAACTGGCTCAATGAGCCACTTCCAATGGCATCGATATCTGTAATATTTTATTATACATAACTATTAAATTTCCTGTATTTTTATTTTTGTTCTAACATAACTGAGGAGAAGGCATGAATTAATTTTTTTTAAATGGGTACTTTTTTAGCCACATAGCCTGCTATTCTATTGCGTATTCTTGTTTTTACACCGTGGTTAACCTCGGTGCAAAAAAAGCTACTGTGGACTGAAAGGTACATTGTCCCACTCAGCCAATCAAAACGCAGTATTTTGTTTCATTTGGAAATAAACGTAAGTATTACTTTAAGAGGTAATAAGTATGAATTCAGAGATATACAGTTCATAATTGGAGATATAGTAACTCTTAATTCAAGCATACGTAAGTCTCAATTTAAGAGATAATACGTCTTCTCAATTCAGAGATCCGTAAGTTTTAATTTAAGAGATAATAAGTCTGAATTCAGAGATACGTAAGTCTTAATGTTGGAGTATGAATTCAGAGATACGCAAGTCTTAAATTTAAGAGATAGTAAGTCTTAAAGTAGACACAGAAGTCTTAATTCAAAGATACGTAAGTGTTAATACAGAGTTAATAAGTCTTCATTCAGAGATACGCAAGTCGAAATTTAAAGAGACAACTCTGAAAAACATTTCTCAAGAAAAGACCTAATGCTCTTCCGTATTATTCACCTGTTAAAAAATGAAGCTTATTGGGTTTCTTCAAGATTTCAGGTCATTGCCAATATATATCATTGCATCTCAATGGTCAATCCGTAGTACACGCTGTCGTTGTTTCGTTTGATAAGGTGATAACGTGGGAGCAATCCCTTTTCCGTATTTGGCAATTTTCGAGGGAAAAGTATACTATATTAGGCTTGTTCGCTTATTTTCTAAGTCCATTATCGCGGCTATAAAAACAAAACGGTCTAGCTGGCTGCATACAGGCAGCTAATACTATTTTATATGTTACTGGGTTATTCACCCGTAAACAAGCATATTATCGCCATGGGCATCAACAGTTAGATTTTTAGTTCAGGATCAGAAAGAAGAGTGTAGTTTGGGCACTTCTGAAGCGTACGTGATGCTGAGAATCGTCCCGTATTGAGAAATGTGATGCCATCTCTACAAAAGTGGCGACTCTGCTAATTATTATGAATGTATCATTAACCTTTCGAACTCTAAAGGCCTGTTGTCCGGTCCAGAGACATGATATTTAATAATTTCACCGAGTTGGAAGACTGCTCAGTGAATGTGTGGGGTAACCAATCAATATTTTCAAAGTGTAGCCATAAGGCTGCACGTTGAAAGTATTGAATGATCTACCCCAGGTAATGAATATGGACTCTTCCAATCACTATCATTGAACTGACTTGGGAGAGCACATAAGAGTTCAAAGAGTTAAGGCAAATAAAATCATTAAGGTCCAAACAGATAAAAAAATTCTGGTTCTGTGATATGCATTGTGGGTGGCCGTGGGGATAGGGGTCATGGTTCTTGTAGTTAATAGCATTATTTTTATGGTTTTGTTCATTTCTGTGTTATTCTGATTTTCAGTTGTTTTTTTTTAATAAACCGCGTAAATTACAGTTAAGTTTTCTCCTCTGTTCACTGCCAACCTACGGATCCTCTCGAACCTGGTAATCCGTGTTGCGGGTCTCATCCTTTGGAGGACTGACTCTGCCGACCGGTTACACCAACATTTGCTGCACACAGAAATGTGTGCATACCAGTACCTAACCCTCTACCTAACGAATCGTCCGCATCCGCCGCGTAATTTTCAAACAGAGCAGTTGGAAAAAGGTTAAAAAAATCAACACAACCATATCAGGTGATCCCCTCATTGGAACGAGGTCGTTCCAATGAGGGGGGTCACTTTATATAATTTTGTTGATTTTTTTGTAAATGAAAAAAATCTAATTATAAATTTGATATCCAGTACGTTGGTTGAAGGGTAAACTGAAAGAGATAAGGTACTCGTATGAAACGTGTATTTTTGTGTTTCCACAGAATATTTGGTGTAAAAAGGAAAATGTCCAGTTGTCTGATTTATTCAAGGGACATCGAAATATGTCACAGGAACCACAAACATCTTACGAGATTCGATTTACTGAAATTTCCCGAAGAAGCAAGAACATTAAATGTAGGACCTTCTCCAGAAACCAGTTCAGATTTATTCAACATAATAAACAATTACGTGAGGGACAATGGACAAATAGTTGACGTAACAAGAGAATCGACCCGGAGCTTATGCCGATGTATCAGTCGTGAAATATACGGAACAAGCGACCACTATGGCTTAGTTGCGTATAAACTGGCGGACCTAATGAACTCTGATCCAAATGACCTGGATGGAGGGCAAGGACGAAATTTCAAAGACAAGTCCAACGAAATAAACTTTATGTTTGAAGAATTTCCTAGCGTCGAGCTCCAGCGCATGTTGGAAGAAATGGCCAACTGGATAAAGCTTCATATTTACGTGCTCATTCACGTAGTTGATGGTAATGTTTTGTGGCTGTCATTTGAACCTGGCCCCAGCGCACTGGGAGATGAGACCATACCATGCAAATTCTATATCACCTTATTGTTTGTGAATGGAACATTCCATCGCATCTGTCCTGAACAGCAGGAACAATGTCGCTGTGAAATGAAGGCTCCACGCTGCATGGGATTAATTCCCTTTTTGAACTCGTATCTTGAATATCCAGGTATGATAAGTTTCTAATCAATAAATTATACGATAACAAGAATGTCCCTACGGTCACATCAATGAGCGGTAAGGCCCCACAGGATAAAATGAAAGGTGGGGGGATACTGAGGAAAGCTTTGTTTTTCCAAAAAGTGAAAGGAAAAGGAGCCCCTATAGTGACTTCTGACTTTTCACTTTCCCAATAATTTTAACAATTTGGGGACATATCTTTCGTGTCCACTCACCTCGATTTTAACTCTTTAATGGCTTAGTTGCATACGTATGGAAGCTTATTAGTGTCACATGAGAAATATTATTTTTATCTCCTACGTAAGAGATGATATCTCTTACATAAGAGTTAGTATGTCCTACGTATGAGTTAGTATGTCCTACGTATGAGTTAGTATGTCCTACATAGGATTTTGTATGTCCTGCGTAAGACTTAGTATGTCTTCGTAGGAGTTAGTACGTCTTACGTAGGAGTTAGTATCTCTTGCGTACGAGATAATTTATCGTGTTTTGGAGTTGACATAGGTAGCAACACATCGTCATGAGCGTTATATAGGCAGGCGGTCACATCATGTTAGGGTTCAGAATAACCGACGTCAAGCAATATAGGTACTTATATAGGGGAACAGGGGGTGTAGAAGAGCACGAGGAGAGTAAGTGAGCGCTTGAGGTGAAAGGCATGAAGATGAGGTATTTGGTAATGAGAAGAGCGTAATATTGCATGCGTCGGGTGTACACGGATATGACAGGGGCATTTGAGGGTATCAGGGTGGCTCACGAAGAAGGATAATTGTGCATGAGGGAATTGGAGTGTGCAGTAGGTGTAAGGGACTGACCAGAGCGTGTGATGGGGACGTAAGAGGGAATGTGGATGGCGTATGAGTTTATGATGAGGCCGTATTACGTCACGGGGCGAAAAGTTGTATATGACAGCCGGGTTTGTCCTCATTGGGTGGAACAACGCTGGATCGAAAGCAGAAGATTTTGAAACGCTTTTCCTATATCTTCATATCTTACAACTAAGTCCCCTATTCATATACTCTCTTCACACTATGTCCTCATTCCGTCATACGCCCTCTTCGTTCCTCCATTCGCCATGTTCACTACCTACACACGGAGACTGAGCTACAGGGCGGACCCGAGCAGGGGAACGAGTGGGACGAGCTAGTAACAAAGGGCCCGGAACTTTGCCGGGACCGGGCTTGGACCAGGAGTCCAGGATACATTGGTAAGGCCTGGGCCCCCAAGCTCTGACTCCTTTGCCATGCCTGGGCCCCAGATCCCCGAGCGAGAACCAGTATGCTATGTTGCCATGTTCTAATAGGACAGGTGTATGTTCGGATGGTTTGTACAAGAGTAGTTTCCCGATTCATAAAATAAAACGACAATCCCTCCAAACTTCCAAAAACGACTTTATTTGATACGGATTCATAAAGAATCCTACTTATAATAGTAGCACTCAGCGTTATAGGACCGTTAGATTGAATCAGAGTATACTCCAGTAGAGTGGAGAAGCCTATCATTTTGAACTGTTTTGTAACTAAATTTAGCTTTTCCGGCCTGTTTTGTTTATCTCTAACCCTATTTCGAGTAATTCAGTTCTCGTTTCGTTTATCCAGATCATTCAATCAGTTCACTTTATTGCAGCTAACTAACCAATCAGATTGCTTGATTTTTTTTTATAATCTTTAAACAGAATTACCTCCCTTGTGTACAACAAAGACCTATATGCTTCTCATCCTCTCGGTATCGAATTGCCACGTTCTGTGGAATCCCCTTTTGAGAATCCCTTTTGGGAAAATACCCGGCCTTTGGCATCCCTTTTTATCGTATGAGAACATGGGGGCCATGAGAAAATCCCTCAGTGAGGTCTAATTTACCAGCCATCTTAGCCTCATTTCAGTATTTGAGAATACCTATGACATAGCGACGTACTATTGGAGGATACCTTTCGAGGATACCTTTTGGAGAATCTGCTTTTTGTCGTATCAGGCCATGAGGGCCATGACAAAGTCCCCCAATGAGGTTATATTTACTATCCCTCTTAGCCTCATTCTGGTATTTGGGGATACGTATGACATGGCGACGTGCTATTGGAGGATACATTTCTATGATATCTTTTGGAGAATCCCTTTTTTCGTATGAGGCCATGAGAGCTATGAGACAATCCCCCCAGTGAGGTCTCATTTACTATCCCTCTTAGAATCATCTCAGTATTTAACAACCAAGTCCCATGCCTTTTTGGAAAACGTCTGTGGCTATGGAATCACTTTTTTGTCGTATGAGGTCGTGAGAAATCTCCCAATGAGGTCTAATTTACCAGCCCTCTTAGCCTCATTTCGGTATTTCAGGATACTATGGCGCAGCTCCTATACAGCTCCTATATGGATCCTAGCTCCTATATGGCTCCTATATGGCTCATGTACAGCTCCTATACTGCATCTAGACCACCCATCATCTCCAAAGCTCGGAGCCTACTTCTACTGACTTGTCCATTGTCACCATCATCCGTCCTATCATTAGCGTCTACAGCAACCGCCTCAATACAATAGTCTTCTACCGCTCTTGCAGCCTTGTAACATTACTTCTAACTTGAAGCACTACTACAGGCATGCTAAATGTTAAAACAGAATCCAACTTTACGGAATCGGCTACGAATCCCACTTACGGAACTCGTTATATAGCTTTTCTGTATATATACGTGTTATGTATGGGGAATTGAAGTAATCTGATTGAACCTTGATCGAGGTTAAAGTCGGAACTGAGATATCCAACATGCCTGTAGTAGTGCTATAAGTTAGAAGTAATGGTACAAGTCTAGAAGAGCGGAAGAAGACTATAGTGTTTGGGGTGTTTGCTGTAGAAGCTAATAATAGGACAGATGATGGTGACTATGGACAAGTCAATAGTAGTGGGTTTGGAGCTTTGGGGACGATTGGTGGTGTAGATGCTATATAGGAGCTGTATAGGAGCCATATAGGAGCTAGGAGTCATATAGGATCTATATAGGAGCTGGGTCATAGGTATCCTGAAATACCTAAATTGGTCTAAGAGGGCTAGTAAATTAGAACTCATTGAGAGATTTCTCATGGCCTCATACGACAAAAAAGGTATTCCATAGCCACAGACATTATCCAAAAAGGGATTACGTGGGACCTGGTTGTTAAATACCAAGATGAGGCTAAGAGGGATAGTAAATTAGACCTCAATGAGGGATTTGCTCATAGCCCTCATGGCCTCATACAACAAAAAGGGATTCTCCAAAGGTATCCTCGAAATGTATCCTCCAATAGTACGTTGCCATGTCACATGTATCCTCAAATACCGAAATGAGGCTAAGGGGGATAGCAAATTAGACCTCATTGAGGGATTGTCTTATGGCCTCATGGCCTCATGGCCTCATACGACAAAAAGGGATTCTCCAAAAGGTATCCTCGAAAGGTATCCTCCAACAGTACGTCGCCATGTCACAGGTATCCTCAAATACCGAAATTGGGCTAAGAGGTGTGATAGATTAGACCTCTTTGGGGGGATTTTCTCACTGCCCTCATCTCCTCATACGATAAAAAGGGTTCCAAAGGCCGGGTATTTTCCAAAAAGGGATTCTCAAGCGGGAATTCCACAGAACGTGGCAATTCGATACCGAGAGGATGAGAATCATATAGGTCTCTGTTGCACATAAGGGAGATAACTCCGCATAAATATTTAAAAAAAATAGGCAATATGATTGGTTAGTTGCAATAAAGTGATCTGATTAGATGAGAATCGAATTACTTCAAATTGGGGAAAAATAGCCAAAACAGGCCAGAAAAGCTGAATATAGTAACAAAACTGTTCGAAATGGTAGACGTTTCTACTCTACTGGATTATACTCCGATTCAATCGAACCGTCCTATAGAACTGGGTGTTACTATTATAAGTAGGATTCTTGATGAATCCGTACCATATTAAGTCGTTTTTGGTAGTTTGGAGGGATTGTGGGGTTGTTTCTGGTAATTCTACGAATCGAGAAACTTCTCTTGTATACAGGAACATACCCCTGTCCTATTAGGTTTTAGGTCACAAAGCAACCACATGCTACCATAGGAACCAAGATGGCGGCCTCTTGTGTACAAAATGGACGACGTAAACACGTATCACTCTAACAACACGCACTGCGCATGCGAACTAACACCACGTATCACTATGGTAATTATGTCACAAGATGGTCGTCCACGCGGGTTACCGCGACAACATAACATGACTCCACTGGGTCACGTGACATGACGTCACTTCCGACGTCCTGCACCGAGGTTCTGCAACCTTGGGGTGTCCGGGTACAAGCCATACTACTTAGGTCACTGGATACTCAATGATGAACTGGCAAATTTAAAACATGTTACTGAAAAACTTCACTGTAACGGCCAGAAATAACGTAATTTTCACCCCAAACCCGCTAGAAGTCGCCATTTAATAAGGGATTTAAAAATTCACAGGGTTAGAGTGTGAAGCCGTACCAAAAGGGGACGACATTAAGCCCAACACCTTCTGTGCACAGCGCGAATTTCGTAACATGATGGACAATATTTTAATATGTGAGCTCAGCTGGAAGATCGATGTAATTAAAGAAGCAACGCCGCAAAACTACTTTTTGGTACCGAGTAAGGAGTTTAATTTCTAACCAATTGGTGTGAAATAAATAAAGTGACCCCTTGCACAAAATCATAGACAGTTGAACTGACAATTGTTCGTTACAAAAATCTTTTTTTTCACTAACCTAAGGGTTGTTCCCATAACACCGACCCTTATTGTAAACATCATAAAACGGTCTTTCCAGCGATATATGAATCACCAAAAACGACCAGAAACCTGGACTTCACCTTTAGAGAAGGTGTCGAAAATAATGTGATTGAGTTTACTTTCGAGTGTGTCGTACAGAAAACAATTTTCTGCAATGATAGTCATACAGGGGCTAATACTATAAAGCTTTTACACTTGTATTTTTTCAGAATTGTACTTTTTGTTTGTGTTATAAGTTGTCGAAATGAGTCTCTTGCGTTTTCAAAGAGGTAGTGACCTTCCAGGATGCATGTTGCCAAGTCGTGTAAATTGTAAATGGTTCATTTCAGTCATTTACAAACAATGAATAGAAAACACAATTCTGGAAAATAAACGTGTAAAGGCTTGATAGTATTGGCCCTGGTGAGATTATGCAACAACTTGGTGATGATAATTAACCCTTCACCTAGCATAACAGCAATTATTATCTCCTGAAGTTCCAACCTTGTATAAGAGGGAAACGTTGGTCACTATTTATGTGTCCCAGGCAGAATTTGTCCACATGAGTACTGTCGATATATACAGCTGGAACTTAATTAAGCACCCCTTTTTTCGCATTGGTGTTAATAGAAACTGTCATTACTTTCATGTTATTTTTTAGATTGCTAAAAGTGATTGTTTGCGGAAAGAATGGTCTATTGACAAATGAAAGACAACACAATGATGAAAATATGCTGTATTTTAATGGCGCTAATTACATATATCTGTCACTAATGTTTTTGATGGAAAAATGTTCCCTCGACAAGTATAGTGCTGGAACGGTCCATGGTGAAACAATGCCTGTAATTGCTTACAAAAAGTGTAACTCGTGATCTCCTGAACACAATTACAGTATTTCTGTGCCTGCACACTCCCATGCGACCATCTGTGGCGTGAAGGAACCTACTCTCATCTGACCAATGGACTCTCTTCAATGTCCTGAGATTCCAATGCTGATGTGCCATACACCACTCCAAATGTCGTCTTTGATGCTGATCGGATAGAGCTGGACGCTTGATGACCCTTCTGGGCCTTATACCCTGTGCTTTGAGACGGTTTCGGGCAGTTCTGTCACACAAACGCCTGCTGGGGAGCCAAAGGCGTTTCAAAACTCCACTTGAAGCAAAGGGTCCACGCATAACGAGGCGGGCCAGACTTCCTGGCGAGAGGTGTTTCATGGTTGTCCAGGCCTTAGTTGCTTTGTTGGGTGTTTTTCGGACATGTCTTCTGATGACATAAGGACTATAGCCAAGTTGCCTTCCAATAGCTTTGAATGACATGACTGTTGAATGCTTGCGAACGAATTGCCATTTTAGTTCCTCTGATAGTCTCCTCCTTGCAATGTCAACATTCGTGGGAAGCATGCTTCACGTGGGCGAAGGGATGTGTTTGTGGTACGCTATCAACCAGAAACATCATGTTTCACTGGATCAAATGTCTTTCGGACAATTTTCAAAATGTTTTTTTTTTTGGCAATGTTAACTTTAGATTGCCTGAGGAAATTATGAAAACGGCCTCAAAAGTGTTAACTCTCCCAGGCTCAAGTGGGGCTGCAGACCCCAGTCAAACAACCAAGTCAAACGCCAACCGACCTCACAATACAGAGTGTGCGACCCCCGTCCCTTGCAGGTAATTGCGTTTAACGTTCGTCTGGCGAGACCCAGAATGAAGAAGTGAAAAACGATGGTATCCCAGGAATACCTTAGTCCCAAAAGATTTTAACACACAAAACCTTTCATAGGTCCGCCGCAGAGCCAATGAGAGGAAATTCGGGCCCAGGGTAAATTCTGTGGGGCCCTCTCCCGAAAGTGCCGGAATACTTATGCGGATGGCGAAGACATGTGCCGCGAGTGCCGAAGATACGACCGATGATTGGGTGTGTTGGGGGTTCTCCCCTCAAGAAAATCCGTTATTAAATGGAGACTTCTAGCGGCTTTGGGGTTATTGTTTGACCGTCAAAATAAAGTTTTTTAGCAGCATGTTTTAATTTGCAAGCTCATCATTGAGTATCCAGTGAGCTAGAGTTACAGCTTTTGACAGCACAATTCTTGAAGTGGCATCTTTATTACGACAAATTGATTCAATAAAGTTTAATCATGCAATCCAAAGTTACAACCATTCGTGATACAGCACCCCACCCCCATTCTTGACATTTAGTTTAGTTTTTTGTTAATAGTATGACCCACTAGTTCAGTTTTGTAGAACTAAAATGTTGATTAGGTTACAATGGTACTAACTTTGGAAAGACACCCAGCGGAAAACTGGCATTCGGTATTCGGATCAAACGTCTTAGAGGTGAAGGGAATGAGAAGGGTAATCAGGGCATATTTCGGGAAAATTGTTCAAATCTGGACTCCAAATGTCGCTTTTTCATTCGGCTCGAAGTAATTTCTCAGTCGACCGCTATTAATTTGTAGGAAAGTTTAGGAAACCCGCGAAACACGGAGCCTGATGCACATGTATATAGATAACAGTCCAATAACAGATTGAGCATCTCCACGGGTCTGTGGCAACCCCATTCCTTCTTTACATAAATGGCAACTAGTTTCTAATACGACGGGTAACTTAGATTACTAGCTTACTGGTTCTCGCTCGGGGATCCAGGCTTGGCACAAGAGTCAGAACTTTGGGGGTCCAGGCCTGCCCAAAGCATTCTGGACTCTTGGGCCAAGCCGTAAAGTACTGTGCCCTTGGCTACTACGCCGTCCCACCGACCCTTGTCCGCCCTGTAGCTCAGTCTGCGTGTGTAGGTAGTGAATATAGCGTATGAGAAAATGAAGCGGACGTATGAGGGACCGAGGACAGAGTGTGAAGAGAGTACATAGAAGCACGGGGCGGGCGAATAGGGAAATCAGTTTTGAGATGTGACCCAGTGGTGTTCCACCCAATAAGGACAAACCCGGCTGTCATATACGACATTTCTTCCAGTGCCGACATACGTCCTCATAAACTGATAAGTCCTCCACATTCCCACTTACGTCCCCATCACACGCTGTAGTCAGTCCCTTATATCTACTGCACACTCCAACTCCCTCGTGTACCATTATCCTTCTCTGTGAGCGACCCTGATACCCTCATACGCTCCTCTCATGTCCGTGTACAACCGACGCACCACATACCTCCTCTTCGTGTCTTTTACCTCATGTACTCTCCTCGTTCTCTTCTATACTCCATGTCCCCCTATATAAGTACCTATACTGCTTGGTTTCGGTAATTCTGACCTCTAACATTATGTGACCGCCTGCCTATATAACGCTCATGACGATGTGTTACTACCTATGTCAACTCCAAAACACGAAAGTTTATCTCTCAAGTAAGAGATACTAACTCCTACGTTAGAGATACTAAGTCCTACATAAGTCACCCTAACTCTTGTGTGAGAGATAGTATCTCTTACGTAAGACACACTAACTCTTACGTAGAACATACTAACTCCTACGTAGGACATACTAACTCTTACGCAAGAGATATTATCTCTTACATAGGACCTACCAAATCTTACGTAGAGATATTATCTCTTGTTTAAGAGAAAACAATTTTCTCATGTGCCACAAATACGCTTCCATACACCATTACCACAATTGTCTGCGCTGTGTTAGTTATTCTAGACAGTTATATCAAATTAAAATATCGTGGTGCTGTGTGATACCTTGAACTTTAAATAATGGTATTAGTTTGACGTAAGGTCTTGCAGTGGCGAATACATATTTTCTGATTGTTGGGTAAGAATATAAAATTTTCGACAGCAATGTGCAAAACAGATAAAACCGCGTGTTATCTGCGTTGCCTTGCATCTGCGTTGCCTTGCATCGCTAATATCTCGAAAATGTCACGGCCTGCACCGACCCTTGATTTAGGGTCATCCTCATGCAACAAGATCGGTGGTGGAAAATCGCATAATTGGTGTCTGCATAGCCCGGTTGAATCGTGAGCATCCCAACTGAAAAACTCATAGTATAGTTAAATATAATATTTAGTTAATCCTCTGCACTCTGGTGTCCAAATGGCAAAGTTTTCAGCAGCAAATATTTCCAATAATGCAGTATATACACAGAACGACACGTTCGTGTGAATGGGTTAATCGATATGGCACGAGTACCAGTGCGGAAGGATAGAACGAGATACCACAGGCCTTGAGTTTTATCCTTCCACGATGGCACAAGTGCCATATCGATTAAAAACAATTATTAGAAGAACACTCAGCAATTTATTTGACAACAGTTACTATCAACAAAAAGAACAGATTTTATCGCCAACCAAATTTGCGAGGTCAATCTTTATTACCATTTCGTTCCCTGTGTACCAATGTGTTCTATGTGCCTACTGGCACATAGAACACATTGGAACTCGGGGGACGATTTTCAGCTATCGTTGGCGATTCAAATTGTAATTGCGGTACACGATTTGTAGAAAAGTCCAATGAATTTCGCTTCTTTATAAAAATAGTCTGTCAAAAATTTCCGTTTTTATTTTTATTTTCCGCATGGTTTAGTGTTGTTATAGATGGGGATTTCATAGAACAGGCGTGTAATAAAATATTTAATTAAATATACCTTGTCTGACAGAGCTCTGTGAGCTTTGTCAAGCAAGATATAATTGATAACTTTCATATTTAAGCAAGAGATAAATAGAGTGTTTGTAGAAAATTCAGTTGCACTGCCAGTGTTCTGGTGGTTAAAGGTTGGAGAGAAAACAATTTCCTGAAATGTTCGCATATACGTGTAAACCAAAATGGATGCGTACTGATCATGGTCCTGCGATTATTTCGAGTCGATTTACAATTCACGAGTCCTTACGGCAGCTATATGAACGTTTGAAACGCACCGACTGCAGTACAGGGAAAGCGATACGGTTGGCCCTAGCGAAACACTGGTACGGGTCTGTGTGTGTATTTTGAACGACACGGTCATGCTTTGGAAGAATTTAGAATGTTGGTTTATTATCCTCCCATCGTGAATCAAACCCACAGCAACCTCTCCTGGAAATTCCAGCATCTAAACGACTAGACCATACCACACTGTCAAAAAAAAAACCCAAAACAACTACGACTGGAATCTAGCGTTTTATATGAAGTTCGCATGATTATTTGGTTCAGTCTCATTGTGGCTGCAACATGAAAGTAACGCACTGGAAGCGGCTGACGAATGTGTTGTGCTTGGCCTCAGACGCGAAGACGAAGACTGGCGCGGACCTGTGTGCTTATTTAGAAGGTGACAATAATGTTTTTGAAGAATTTAGAATGTTAGCTGCTGATAACCTGTGGGGAATCGAACACTCGGCATCCACGACTGGCAAAGCACTAGACCAGTTCACACTTCAAATAACGATGCCTGGAATCTAGCTTTCTAGAAGAAATTCTCATGATTACTTTGCTCACTTTCCTTGGGACTGTTACATGAAAGCGTGAAACGCGCTGGCTACAGTATTACGAAACAGCTGTGGCTGGACGAAGATTGGCACAGGCCTGTGTTTGTATTTTGAAAGACGCAATCATGATTTGGAAGAATTTAGAGTGTTAGTTTCTGACCCCCGCTGGGAATCCAACCCTCGACAACCCCGTCTGGCAGTGAACCCAGTCCAACCCAGAAAACGATGGCTGGAATTTTGCCCCTTAGATGGCGCTCTCGTGTTTACTTGATTAAGTTGCCTTATGGCAGTCACATGAAAGTGTGAAACGCACTGGCTACTGTATGACGAACGTTTTGAAAAAAAATTGGAAGTTGGTTTTTGACTCCCCGCAGGGAATCGAACCATCGGAAACTCCGCCTGGCAATCAAGTCCAATCTTAAAACACGAGACCTCTGCACACCGTCAGGAACTAAATTTGGTCTGTGTGCATGAACGATGGAAGTAGGATCTCAGGTATAAAAGGAATCCATGACACCAAAGCCTGAGAGAATCTTCAAATTCGCATAAAGGTGGGTTTATTGTACTTAACCAAAGTGGCCGTAGTTAGAAACTATAATTCCACGATATTCGGAAATTTGCCGTCATATTTTCAAACATTTATCCGAAGACATCAGTAGTATGGTTGGGTCTGGATGGGCCTGTTCTGCCGGAAGGGGGTGAAGGGGGTGGATGACGTCATGTAATTAAAATGTTACATAAGGTAATTAACATGACGTCACTTAATTAATCAATATATTTTTAATCACTTTAATTAATAACTGTTGCATAATTAATTTTAATTAATGACTGTTGCATAATTAATGTAATTAATGAGTGTAATTAGGGTTGATTATAATAATTAGTATATTAATAATGAATTAATAATGTTTACATCGATTAGTACATATTTTTTTTTTAAAGTCATAATTTGGAAGAGATATTATTAGATAAAAAATAATATATTTAAAAATAATATTGACGTATTGGACATACATATATATGAATGCTATCGACTGACTCTGACCTGGACACATGCTAAGGTAAACACTGTATTGTGTCTGCATGTATGAGTGCAATTAAAAACCAATGAAATCTTGTTAAACCAATTTTTTATTTCAAACACGAACTACGCATGTGAGCGACAAGTGTTGATCGCCAATTCCTATTGTTCAAAAGTTATGGGTGTAATAAAAACCTCATTAAATTAGCGATCAACACGCGACCTTCTTCCAGACTATGAGATTCAAATTTTCAAATTCATTGATTTTTTAACGGTCTGATTTCTGTGTTTTGACTGGTTCTCAAAAAATCAATCTGTCAATTTTAAAACAATGACAGTCACTCATAGACCTAGGTATTCTGATTTTACATCTCACTCGATAAAGTAATTTTTTAATCCGATGACCACATCAACAAATAACATTTCGGTTATTGAAAAGTGGGCATGTTTTTTGTCCCCTACAAAGTCTGACGATTCGAACCTACCTCTCATTAGAAACTGGGTCAGAAAAGTCAACATGGCAAGCGATGAACGTATTATTATTTCTAGAAGTACACTTATTAATGATATGCCATTTCTGGAGCCGGCAGCGATCGAATATACTTCCGTGAAAAGCTATGAGGAAACCAAGAAGCAGCGAGCTGATTAAGAATTTGCATTAGCATTAAAAAAGTGGTGGTGAGCGATGCTCCCCATGAAGGAACAAGAAAAGAAACTTAAAGGCTACCCTTTTATTGAGGCTGCCAGATGTCCCTTCGGGGAGATCCAGTATAAAAATCAACCTAAACACTGGTTTGATCTTCCCATACACAGGCAGAAGGAAGCACTTTTAGGGCCAAGGTTGGAGATACTTTTAACAGTTGAAGAAGAATGGTAAAATGAGTTCTTCAACGAGGTGGAGATGGGAGGAAAAAAAATAGCTTTCTATGGAAAGAAAAAATGGCCCTTTTCAGGATCACCATAATCTTAAAAAGAGTTGCTTTGTCACAAACACACACTTTTTCAACCAATTAGACACCTCCATTATCCCACTCCCTCACCGCCACACCCCTGTAACCCCTCACAATACCTAAAACTTTCAGGAACTCCCCTCCTCCAGCCCATCCAATACCAAAAACTTTTGGAAACCTCTCCCCCTCCCCCACCCCTCACAATAGCTAAATTATCTTGAACCCCAGTCCAGTTCTCACAATGTAATGGGCATGTCAGGCCCCAGATACCCCATCCCCACAATTTTGAGTGAGCAATTACCCCGATTAGTCTCCTCTCATAACTTACCGCACACTTAACCCTTACTTACTATGAGGTTGTCCCCATAATAAATAGCGTATGTTCATTTAATATAATATATTAATAATTTTCATTAAATAATTCATTTTTTATTCCACAAGACACTTCTCAAAAAACAAAATGGCGGGTCAGTTTGACAGAAATACATGTATCGATTTATTCATGACTGTCTGTCAGTTATCAAAACAGCCCTTAGGTGTTTAACAGTTAATTGTGGATCAGTGCATTTAAAATGACAAATTCAAGTAATGTCCGGCCATCATTTTTCTCAAAGTTGATGACAATAATCACTTTTAAAAATTTTTAAAAAATGCTAAAATTTGGGTGATAACACTACAGCCTGTGTTTAATCATAGACAAATCAAACCCACGCTATCGTGTTTTACTAGCCCGTATGTTTTATTTTTGAACGTTTACTAAAGAATAACCCACCCATCTAAAAAAGCATGAAATAGCTACCATTATCTAACTACCCATGTGGGGAAGGGGGTGGGCGGTAGCATCATGTACTATGGCATACTCCCTTCAGCCAATGATAACCCTGTGTGGAACTTTGACAATTGTTTGCCTTTGCACGGTGGTTCTTTCCAGATTGCTCCAACTGTTGTTAAATACATAACTGAAAAACTAGAATTCTATAATAACAGGCCAAACCCCCCTTCGTTTTACATGTTTTGTGAGGGGGGAAATCAGCAGTACTTCCCCCCCCCCTCATTTTAACAGTTCAAAAACACTGTTACTAGATCAAAAATGGTAAAAGGATACATGATTCTGTATTAGCCACCAAAAGTGCGAAACTTGGGAAAATATAACCCACTTACAGCTGCACCAAAGCTACGTACACTATTCAGACTCCTGCATTGAGTCCTTGGGCAAGGTAATTATCCACATAGGGGCACGATGACGCCATGTACTAAGGTGTACTGTACATCGATGGTACGCATATCTTCAAAAAATCTAACCCTACCTGTGTGACAGTGTGGATTTACAACGTTGGTGTGCTGACAGTTACTCGGCATTGCTCGGCGGTTCTCTTCAGGTATTCCAGTTTCCTCTACCAGCAAAATTGTCATGGTTATCGTTAGCCATCATGCATAAGTATATGACCTTAAACACTAATAAATAAATAATTAAATAATGATAATTAGGATTTTAAATCTATTAAGACATGAGTAACTTATGAATCGGCGCATCTTAGTAGTAGGAGATGGTCAAATTATGCTGGTTTACCCTAACCCCCACCCTGGCCCCACGCCCTAAATGCCCAGGCCCTTTTTAGGCTCCCCCTCACCCCTCCCTGTGCCCAAGCCCATTATACCACTTTCACCCTCCCCATGCCCAGACCCTATTGGGCGCTGTGCCCAAGATGACAGATGACAAGATGGCAGCTTCCCCATGATATGTGTGACATGGCTACCATAATACACAAAGTGGGATGGATCCCCCTCCATCCCTGTACCCAAAGCCTATTGGGACCCAAGATGGCAGTCCAAGATGGTGGATGACAAGATGGCATCTTCACCCATGATATCTGTGACGTGTCTATCATAATACACAATGTGGGTGGGATCCCCCTCCCTCCCTGTACCCAAAGCCCATTGGGACCTAAGATGGTGGATGAGAAGATGGCGTCTTCCCCCCATGATATCTGTGACATAAACAAGCTACTCTGCAGTCAGTTACATATTAAAGTTAAAAAATTCTAATTAAAAAATCTCATTCCTGATTCCAAAATATACAATGTGTTTAGGTTAATATTGTACCAAGATATTTTCAAAGTACTCAGTTAAGAGGATTATCTTGTTTGTGTAAACACTTATGTGATAAATAGATTACATAAGCTCCACAGCAGGTGTGCATTATCTTCAGGACGTGTCTGAACTTGTTTCTCGAAATATGCTTTTATGTGAAGCAGCCATATTTTTCTACATTATTATTGTTGAGAGCGTATCTGGCCAAGAAGAAACATATTAATCTGTTAACACGTAATCAGTTTTCTGTTGGGTATGAGTTACATGATGCCAACTAAAGCCAAAACGGAATGAACAACTCTAAATTTTTCTGTCTGTTCAGTTTTTTTTTATTTTCACATAAAATCAGTTTTTACAAAGTAGTTAATTGGTTTTACAAGCAGTTAAATTGGATTTTCAATCAGTTTTAAAAATGATTTTACAATTGCACTATAAGTAATTTTTACAACAATAAGCAGTTTTGCAATAATTTTACTGGTAATCATACAAAAACACATAATTAAATGTTCAGTAACTGACTCGTGGTCCTGAAAAATGGCATTTTTTTGTTGTTTTTCTAAACTTTCTTTAGTTATCATCTAAAGCTGTCTGCACATTCCATTCCACTTTCACAAGCTTTTCCAGTGGATTTTCTTTAAAGACTAATCCATCACAGCTTTGCAGAGATATTGTTTTCTGGAAGAAAAAAGTCCATACGTTCTTTATTTCCGATCAGGCCCCTTGGGATATTTTGATCTTTAAGGATGTTTGCCAAAATTTTCCAGCCTGTCGATTGAAAATCTTTTCTTTTTCACAGCAGATCATTTATTAGATCACACATATTGGAGCCCAAAATTGTAACACCATTATACACGAGTCAATCTTTTCTCATCCCAAGATAAATTGGGTATATTCTTTATTATGTGGAGTAACAAAAGCACCCTGCTCTTCATAGAGTCGGGTATACATACCATCCAGTCCAGCTCATTTTCCACTGAAAAACTAGTCTTTAAGGAGTGTGGTTTGGTGTTTTTATTGCGTAAATTTGAATGGCTCTGAAAGATTTTCTTGTAGAGCATCCCTTTCTCTTTAGAACTTGATGTTAAAGATTCAGTAATTGGTCTGATTCCCTGGTCTATGGGTGGGACAGCTACAGCATTAGGGGGTGTGCATACTTCCTGTAACTGTTCACTCCCCTTTGGTTCAATACACTGAATTCTGCTTGGGGTAGGCCGAGTGAGTCAGCTAGAGGTTTTTCCCTCAGTGATTCCCCCATCACTCGTGGTTTTACTGGTTCCAGCTTATTTGCAAGCCCCAAAATATTACCGCTTGTCAATGCATTGTTCGAACTAAAGGCTGATTTCATATGTACTGGAGGACAGGGTAGTTGCTTACAGATAGATCTGGTTGTTAACTCGGCTGTATTAGTGTTCGCTCCGCTAATAGGTCATTTAAAATTTACATTTTTGTGTAATTTTCGTCTGTGTCAATAATAATTAGTTTTATGAGAGTAAGATTTTTGACACAATTCACAAATATAGCGTGAATTCATCTTTTCGAAGCGAGCTAATAGATTTGTGGGGTGGAGACAATTCTCTTCTGTTCATATACAGGAATAGGATGGGTGTTACCCATACCTGTCAATTGCTGATTGGGCAATGATATACCAAGATAGGGTGAATTCTACCCCAACCTGTTGATCATTGATTACTTCAAATTCTCTCACAGTACATTTTGGGAAATTACAGTGATATGACTCTGTGGTAAAATAAGTTTTTGCTCAACTTCACACAAATTGATACAGTCTACTCCCAAAAAAAGAAACATCAAAGTCACATTTATGACAAGTCGAGGAGCACATCTCAACCACCCCTCCACCCACTCTAACTCGTTTAATCAGATAATCACATGTGCACATCGGTTTAACACATGTGCACATTGGTTTTTCATCAGTTGTCATCGATTTTTATCAGTTTTCATCAGTTTTTATCGGCTTTATGCATGTGCACATCAGTTTTCATCAGTTGTTATTGCTTTTTATCAGTTTTCATCAGTTTTTCATTGGTTTTACATCAGTTTTCATCGGTTTTCATCAGTTTTAAAGCACATTTAGAGACCATTTCCCCCTACAAAAGATTACTTTGCCCCCACAAAATGATCACTTTTCCCCTACAAAATGATCACTTTGCACCTACAAATGATCACTTTGCCCCTACAAAATGATCACATTGCCCCTACAAATGATCACTTTGCCCCTACAAAATGATCACTTTGTCCCTACAAAATGATCACTTTGCCCCTACAAATGATCACTTTGCCCTACAAAATGATCACTTTGCCCCTACAAAATGATGACTTTGCCCCTACAAATGATCACTTTACCCCTACAAATGATCATGTTGCCCCTACAAATGATCACTTTGCCCCAACAAATGATCACTACCTACATGAAAGAGACCATTTTAGTGATAATTTGTAGGGACGATGAAAACTGATGTAAAACCGATGAAAACTGATAAAAGGCAATGAAAACTGAAGAAAACCAATGTGCACATGCATAAAACTGATCAAAACTGATGAAAACTGATAAAAACTGATGAAAACTGATAAAAACTGATGATTACTGATGAAAACCTGATGTGCACATGTGTAAAACCGATGACTAAACAAGTTGGAGTGGGTGGAGGGGTGGTTGAGATGTGCTGCCTCGACTTGTCATGAATGTGACTTTGATGTTTCTTTTTTTGGGAGTAGACTATATCAATTTGTGTGAAGTTGAGCAAAAACTTATTTTACCACAGAGTCATATTGCTGTAATTTCCCAAAATGCACTGTGAGAGAATTTGAAGTAATCAATGCTCAACAGGTTGGGGTAGAATTCACCCTATCTTGGTATATAAATGCCCATTCAGCGATTGACAGGCAGGGGTAGCACCCATCCTGTTCCTGTATATAAACAGAAGAGCATTGTCCCCACCCCACAAATCTATTTGCTCGCTTCAAAAAGATGAATTCACACTATATTTGTGAATTGTGTCAAAAATCTAACTCTCATAAAACTAATTATTATCGACACAGATGAAAATTACACAAAAATGTAAATTTTAAACGACTATAAGCGGAGTGAACACTAATACAGCCGAGTTAACAACCAGATCTATCTGTAACCAACTACCCTACCCTCCAGTACATATGATATCAGCCTTTAGTATGAACAATGCATTAACAAGTGGTAATATTTTGGGGCTTGCAAATAAGCTAGAACCAGTAAAACCGTGAGTGATGGGGAAATCATCACTGAGGGAAAAACCTCTAGATGACTCACCCAGCCTACCCCAAGCAGAATTCAGTGTATTGAACCAAAGGGGAGTGAACAGTTACAGGAAGTATGCACACCCCCTAATGCTGTAGCTGTCCCACCCATAGACCAGGAAATCAGACCAATTACTGAATCTTTAACATCGAGTTCTAAAGAGAAAGGGATGCTCTACAAGAAAATCTTTCAGCACCATTCAAACTTACACAATGAAAACACCAAATCACACTCCTTAAAGACTAGTTTTTCAGTGGAAAATAGGCCAGACTGGATGGTATGTGTACCCGACTCTATGAAGAGCAGGGCACTTTTGTAACTCCAGATAATAAAGAATATACCCATTTTATCCTGGGATGATAAAGATCAACTCGGGTATAACAGCATTACAATTTCGGGCTCCAATATATGTGATCTAATAAATGATCTGCTGTGAAAAAGAAAAGATTTTCAACCAACAGGCTGGAAAATTTTGGCAAACATCCTTAAAGATCAAAATATCCCAAGGGGCCTGATCGAAAATAAAGAACATATGGACTTTTTTCTTCCAGAAAACAATATCTCTGCAAATCTGCGATGGATTAGTCTTTAAAGAAAATCCACTGGAAAAGCCTGCGAAAGTGGAATGGAATGTGCAAACAGCTTTAGATGATAACTAGAGAAAGTTCAGAAAAACACCCAAAAAAATGCCCTTTTTTGGGACCACGAGTCAGTTACTGAACATTTAATTATGTGTTTTTGTATGATTACCAGTATCATTATTGTAAAACTACTTATTGTTGTAAAAATTACTTATGGTGCAATTGTAAAATCACTTTTAAAACTGATTGAAAATCCATTTTAACTGCTTGTAAGACCAATTAACTACTTTGTAAAAACTGATTTTATGTGAAAATTAAAAAAATGAACAGACAGAAAAATTTAGAGTTGTTCATTCCGTTTTGGCTTTAGTTGGCATCATGTAACTCTATACCCAACAGAAAACTGATTACATGATAACAGATTAATACGCTTCTTCTTGGCCAGATACGCTCTCGACAATAATAACGTAGAAAAATATGGCTGCTGCACATAAAAGCATATTTCGAGAAACAAGTTCAGACACGTCCTGAAGATAACACACACCTGCTTTGGAGCTTATGTAATCTATTTATCACATAAGTGTTTACACAAACAAGATAATCCTCTTAACTGAGTACTTTGAAAATATCTTGGTACAATATTAACCTAAACACATTGTATATTTCGGAATCAGGAACAAGATTTTTGAATTTGAATTTTTTAATTTTAATTTTAATATTTAAATCACTGGCAGAGTAGCTTGTTTATGCCATAGATATCATGAGAGAAGATACCATCTTGTCATCCACCAGCTTGGACTGCCATCTTGGGTCCCAATAGACTTTGGGTACAGGGATGGAGGTGGATTCCTCCCACTTTGTGTATTATGGTAGCCACGTCACACATATCATGGGGAAGCCGCCATCTTGTCATCCGCCATCAGTGCCCTATAGGGTCTGGGAATGGGGAGGGTGAAGGTGGTCTAATGGGCTTGGACACAGAGAGGGGTGAGGGGGAGCCTAAAAAGGGCCTGCACATTTTGGGCACAGGGTCAGGGTTGGGGTCAGGGTAAACCAGTATGGTTTGACCATCTACTACTACTAAGATGCACCGATTCATAAGTTATTTGGGTCTTAATAGATTTAAAATCCTAATTATCATTATTTATTTATTTATTTATTTATTTATTTATTTATTTATTTATTTATTTAGTTATTAGTGTTTAAGGTCATATACTTATGCGCGATGGCTAATCATAACTGTGACAATTTTACGGGTAGAGAAAACTGGAATACCTGAAGAGAACCACTGAGCAACGATGAGTAACTGTCAGCTTACTAACATTGTAAATCCGCACTGTCACACAGGTAGGGTTAGATTGTTCAAAGATATGCATACCATCGACGTGCAGTACACCTTAGTACATGGCGTCAGCGTGCCCCCATGTGGACAATCTGGGTTAATTACCTTGCCCAAGGACACAATGCAGGAGCCCGAATAGTGTACGTAGCTTTGGTGCAGCTCTAGGTGGGTTATATTTTCCCAAGTTTCACACTTTTGGGTGGCTAATGCAGAATCGCGTATCCTTTTACCATTTTTGATTGAGTAACAGCATTTTTCAACTGTTAAAATGAGGGGGGAAAGTACTGCTGGTTTACCCCCTCACAAAACATGTAAAACAAAGGGAGGCTTGGCCTGTTATTATAGAATTCTAGTTTTTCATTTATTTATTTAACGTCAGTTAGAGCAATCCGGAAAGAACCACCGTGTAAAGGCAAACAACTGCCAAAGTTCAACACAGGGTTATCATTGGCTGAAGGTAGTACGCCATAGTACACAATGCTACCACCCACCCCCAACCCTACATGGGTAATTCGATAATGGTAGCTATTTCATGCTTTTTCTTAGATGGGTGGGTTATTCTTCAGTAAACGTTCAAAAATAAAACATACGGGCTAGTAAAACACGATAGCATGGGTGTGATTTTTCTATGATTATACACAGGCCATAGTGTTATCACCCAAATTTTAGCTTTTTTTTAAAAAATTTTAAAGGTGATTGTTGTCATCAACTTTGAGAAAAATGATGGCCTGACATTACTTGAATTTGTCATTTCTAAATGCATTGGTCCACAATTAACTGTTAAACACCTAAGGGCTGTTTTGATAACCGACAGACAGCCATGAATAAATCGATACATGTATTTCTGTCAAATTGATATATAATATTTTATATTAAATGAATATACGCTATTTATTAGGGGACTACCTCATAGTAACTAAGGGTTAAGAGTGCGGCAAGTTATGAGAGGAGACTAATCAGGGTAATTTGATCGCTCAAAATTGTGGGGAGGGGGTATCCGGGGCCTGACATGCCCATTACATTTAAAGAACTGGACTGGGGTTCAAGATAATTTAGCTACTGTGAGGGGTGGGGGAGGGCAGAGAGGTTTCCAAAAGTTTTGGGTATTGGATGGGCTGGAGGAGGGGAGTTCATGAAAGTTGTAGGTATTGTGAGGGGTTACAGGAGTGTGGCGGTGAGGGAGTGGGATAATGGAGGTGTCTGATTGGTTGAAAAAGTGTGTGTTTGTGACAAAGCAACTCTTTTTAAGACTATGGTGGCCCTTCTTCTTCGACTGTTAATGACATCTCCGCCTCGGTGAAAAGTTTACTATGCCAATCTTCTTCGACTGTTAATGGTATCTCCAACATTGGGCCTAAAAGTGCTTTCTTCTGCATGTGTACAGGAAGATCGAACCAGTGTTTAGGTCGATGTTTATACTGGATCTTCCCGAAGGAACGTCTAACAGCCTCAACAAAAGGGTAATCTTTAAGTTTCTTTTCTTGTTCCTTCATGGGGAGCGTCGCTGACCACCACTTTTCTAATGCTAATGCAAATTCTTCATCAGCTCGCTGCTTCTTGGTTCGCTCATAGCTTTTCATGGAAGAATAGTCGATCGCTGTCGGCTCCAGAAATGGCATATCGTTGATAAGTGTCCTTCTAGAAATAATAATACATTCATCGCTTGCCATGTTGACTTTTCTGTCTCAGTTTCTAATGAGAGGGAGGTTCGAATCGTCGGACTTCAAAGGGGACAAAAAACATGCCCACTTTTCAATAACCGAAATGTTATTTGTTGATGTGGTCATCGGATTAAAAAATTACTTTATCGAGTGAGATGTAAAATCAGAATACCTTGGTCTATGAGTGACTGTCATTGTTTTAAAATTGACAGATTGATTTTTTGAGAACCAGTCAAAACACAGAAATCAGACCGTTAAAAAATCAATGAATTTGAAAATTTGAATCTCAGAGTCTGGAAGAAGGTCGCGTGTTGATCACTAATTTGATGAGGTTTTTATTACACCCATAACTTTTGAACAATAGGAATTAGCAATCAACACCTATCACTCGCATCCTGTAGTTCGCGTTTGAAAAAAAAATCGATTTAACGAGATTTCGTTGGTTTTTAATTGCACCCATACACGCAGACACAATGCTGTGTTTACCTTAGCATGTGTCCAGGTCAGAGTCAGTCGATAGCATTCATATATACATATGCCCTATACGTCAATATTATTTTTAAATATATTATTTTTCATCTAATAATATCTATCCCAAATTATGACTTTAAAAAAAAAATATGTACTAATCGACATAAACATTATTAATTCATTTATTAATATACTAATTATTAAAATCAACCCTAATTACACTCATTAATTACATCAGTTATGCAACAGTCATTAATTAAAATTAATTGTGCAACAGTTATTAATTAAAGTGATTAAAAATATATTAATTAATTAAGTGATGGCATGTTACGTAACATGTTAATTACATGATGTCATCCAGCCCCTTCACCCCCATCACCCCCTTCTGGCAGAACAGGCCCATCTGGACCCAACCATACTACTGACATCCCAATGACCGTCAACATTGTTCTGTGTACTCTTCACCCAATACCCTCATCGACATCGTCACGCTTCGGTTTGACAGTTAATCTTGAGGTATCAATGGACGTTCGGGGCCTCTCTGTTTCATTTGCGTAGACAGTTTTATCCCAACGTTGAGTTTTATCCCGATGTTGAAAGTGAGTGGATGTGGTACATATAAAACTAAAAGGAAGTCATGATTGACGACAAATAACAAGATACGCGTCCGATGGGTTCGTCCTGTTGTTGCGTAAGTTCAAGATATGTATGGATATAAGAGAGAATGGCTGGTGTGCATTACAGGTGTTGAAATATGCCAACCGTATGAATAGGATAATGTGTGCACCAAGATAGCCATGTGTGTAATTCTTAGACTATGGACAGTAATTAAACGGTTCGGGGTTCCCGACCGATTCTAATTTCCATGACCGACCCCAATATATATATGAGTTCTTACAAAGATGTTACATGCTTTTAAAACTCTATCGAAATACATTTATAGGCCTGGCTTCAAGTGTATGAATATCGTGTATGGAGGCCATACATTAGAATCCTTCGACTATTAACTCTAATAGCAAATGACACTTTTGCATGAAATTGAATAACTGAAAATGTTCCTTCTACGCCTAAAAACAAAGCTTGTGACCCCTAATTGGGACGAGCTCGTTCCAATGATACGTCATAAGGTATGTTTTAAGACAAAAATGCAAAAAAATGAAGTCAGATTTTTGTGAATAGCACCGATTGGTTTTGACCGTTATGTTGGGGTAAGCGGGAGTGCGTGGCTCAGTGGTTACGGCATTGAACCTCAAACCGAAAGGTCCAAGGTTCGATCCCCGCCAGAGGTAACTGCATTGTTTCCTTGAGCAAGGCACTTCATCCCGATTCCCCACGTGGGAGCACGGCGGTGATGTGTACTAAGGTGTACTGCATGGCGATGGTTCACTTGTCTTCATCCAATGCAAACCCTGATTGCGCAGAGTTAGTATGTTAGAAGGCGGGCAATTGCTCGCCATTGCTCGGTGGTTCTCCTCGTGTACTCCGGCTTTCTCCATTTGTAAAACTGCCTGACAACAGGTGACCCTAGCTGTCGAAAGTGTCTTTAAACCCCCAATAAATGGGAGCGTGGTGGCTCAGTGGTAGACTGTTGGACTTCTGTGCTTAAGGTCTCAGGTTCGATCCCCATCCGGGACGACCCGCGTTGTGTCCTTGGGCAAGGCACTTTATCCCGGTTGCCTACATGGGGCACGATGACGCCGTCTACTAAGGTGTACTGCACGTCTATGGTGCACATGTCTTCAACCGCTGTAACCCTGCTTGAACGGAGCTTGAACAGAGTCAGAATGTTGAGGAGCTGACAGTTGCTCGTCGATGCTCGGTTGTTCTCCCCGGGTACTCCGGCTTCCTCCACCCGCAAAACTGTCACGGTCACGATTAGCCATTGTGCATTAGTACGTGACCTTAAACACCAATAAATAAATAAATAAAGGGTTAGGCGACTGTATCAGAAAATAACATTAAAATATTTAAATAAAAAAAATCGACCGAACGACCATATATTGCTAGTCCATATAATAAATAAATAATAAAATGTAGTTTAAAGCCGAAAATCCTCATAGAGCTCTTGGGCTTAACACACACAAAAAAAAAATAAATAAATAAAATTATATATATGTATATCACTCTGGATTTCCTATTTGCTGACTGTCTCCAAGCGGATGAATCACAATCAGCGGTCTTCATCTAAGTTATATACCCTCCGGAACAAATGTAATTTGAGAGCTGATCGGAATGATGGGAGACTCTGGGATGCTTTCAGCCCACTCGGAAGCAGGTTCCAAAGGAATGGAGCAGCCACCGAGAAGGCCCGATCGCCAGCTGTTGTGAGGTCACCTGGTGCATGGACAAGATTGTGTGACGTTTTCGAACGTAGTGATCTACCTGGTTCGTAACGTGAAACCAAAGTGGACAAATACGGTGGGGCCTCGCCATTTAAGCATTTCCAAGTTAATATGAGAATTTTGAATTCAATGCGTTCCCTCGGAGGCAGCCAGTGCAGATTTTTAAGAATAGGTGTAATGTGGCAGGAACGTTTGGTCATAGTAATTACACGTGCTGAAAATTTTTGTACTGTGCCAATTTTGTCAATGATGCTCTGTTTACAGCCAAAGAAGAGAGAGTTGCAATAGTCTATGCGACTTGTAATGAAGGCATGGACAAGTTGTTTAGCTGTTGCCGCAGCAACCACGCCCCGCACCCTGGAGATGATAGTACGAAGCCCTGCAGACATGCAAGACATGTTTTCCCGCCGACAGGTTCTCATCCATATAATATCCGAGGTTGCGTACCGTGGTCGATGGTGAGACAGTACTGCCTTCAATGTTGTGAACGGGCCTTGAGCATTTAGATAACTGATGGCTTAATCCAATGTATATGATTTCAGTTTTATCAGCATTCAGTTTTAAGAAATTTTCTGCCATCCAAGATCTAATATCAGCTACACATCTTTCAAGTTTTTCTTTGGCCATTGTATCGGACTGTGGCGTAAAGTGTATGTACGGCTGTGTATCGTCCGCGTAGCAATGGGATGACAGGCCATGTCTGCGGATGATATCTCCAAGGGGCAGAGCATAGATGACGTACAGCAAAGGTCCAAGCACTGACCCCTGGGGAACACCAAACTTCCATTGAGAGCCCCAAAGGCTCCTAAAAGTGATGCAGAACAATACCTGTTGGTGCATGAAATTTCGTGAAAATGGCCAAAAGGTGAAGTGGATCTGATTGCACAGACTGTCTGTTTATCAAAATGCCCTCTATGTGGCCTGCCATTGGCGCGATGAGTCCGGGCCCTCTTTGGACAACCATTCTTGCCAAATGAGCGACAAAGATGATACAAAATGCCATCGAAATGTCCTCTGTGGGGACTGTCATTAATCGCCCAGGTGCAGGGAAGCAGCGTTCTTTCAGTTCGAAATATCTAAACTTTGTCCGGGTCCAAATCCCTTGGTACATTTCCCAAGCAACAGTTTTTGGACAGTCTGCCCCTGGGAAATTTAACCAACTACACTTTTTATGTCGAAACTCAATAATATCAGAGGAACAATATATGATTCATAACATTCTGAGACCCACACGAATAATATAGCGTTATCGAAGCACATTTTCTTAAAACCGCCAACGTGTTGGAAGTTAACCTTTAACCCTCCGAAACCGAAAGGCCACTTTGTCGGGTCAGAATTAACCCTTTGTCTAACATGAAAAGGAGACGACACTTGGAAAAAAATTATTGAATAACTAATTTTTTTCATTTTCTGTCTCAAAAACATATGTTATAATCCCTCATTGGAATGAGCGCGGTGAGATCGTTCCAACGAGGGGTCATAACCTATGTTTTTGAGTCAAAAAATAAAAAAAGTAATGAAAATTAAATGGCGATTTTTGAGAATAGCGCTGGACGGTTTTTGCCGTTACATCGTGTAAAGGGTTAAGACTTGAACTCATAAAGTAGATAGATAGTTACTCAGAGAATGTGTGTGAAAGACTAATCGATATTTTTAACGCGTAGCCACAAGGCTGTACGTTGAAAATATTGATTGGCCTTTCCCCGGGAAACAAATATAGACTCTACCACGTGATGGCTCTGAATTGGCATGGAATATACTATCAGTATCCTGAGGATTAAACTCATTATGCATTTTTGTTCGTATAAAATGCAGAGACATTCGGTGACAAGATGATACAATACGCAACGAACAAATCGGTAAAGAGTTCAGCAATTATAATTTAATTCTTCGGCCCTCCAGAGCTGAATGATTAAATTTTTGCTGAAAATCCACACGGGAGAACATTTTGATGTTTCGAACTGAAAGAACACTGCATCCTTGCATCAGAGCGATCAGTGGTAGTCTACACGGAGAGTATTTTGATGGCATTTTTGTATCATCTTCGTCGTTCAACTGACAAAAATGGTTATTACAGAGGGGCCGGTCCCGGTTCCACCGGGTCGACTATAGTTCAGACTAATGGAAGAAAATTTTGAGCGATAAATGGCAGTGGAGACTGCTGGTTTGTCGAAATGCCATCCATGTGGACTGCCATTAGGCAGTCCACATAGAAGGCATTCCGATATACCAGTAATCAATGTGAAGAGCATTTCGATGGCATTTTTGTATCATCTTCGCAGTTCAACTGACAAAAATGATTACTACAGAGGGGCCGGTCCCGGTTCCATCGAGCCGACTATAGTTCAGACTGATTGAGCGATAAATGGCAGTGGGGACTGCTGATTTATCGAAATGCCCCATATGTAGATTGCCAATCCCAGTTCACATAGAAGGCATTACGATATACCAGTAATCAATGTTATCAGATCTATTTCGCCTTTTGGTTCTTTTCACGAAACATCACAGGACCGGTGTTGCACTGCACCAATTTAGGGGCGACATGGTCCTTCAGTAGGAGAGGTGGGCTCACCGGGAAATTCCCGATGGACTACATGACCTGTACGCCTCTGAGTTTGGAACATTTTACTGGATCAACGCCTGGCATTGAGAGAGACGGGGTGCTACGAAGCATTTCCTCAAGTCCATGCGTTTAAAATTATTGTTTTTTACCCCAACCAACAAGTGACAATTATTTTAGCGTGAGAAAATAATTCGTACATTAAAGGTGCCGCAGGACTCCATTCTCAGGCTGGAGTAACTTCCCTTCTCTTCATTCAGGGTGGTGAGCGGGAGCAGAAAAGCGTCCTCTTGATATGAGAATGAAATTAACAAGTGTAATGCCAGGGAATGACCAGAGATTTAAAGTTTTGCCTTATTTGGTGCCATTCCTCCGATTCTCTAAGATACCTTTAACATTTATAATGTACCTCGATGTTTGATTACTTTGATGTTGCTCATTTGACGGCCTCTCAATTAGTTTGAGCTTCCAAAGGAGATTGTAACCAAGGGAAAGGTGCGCATGATTGCATTCGTGAGTTACGCGCATTCACTGAGTGTCCAACAGTGGCCATTCAATTGAGATAATTAAAATATCACAGACTGTGTCATTGCGAATCCCAAAGCTTCACTCATTGTGACGTTTGACAGTCAATTGCTATTAACCCCTCAGAATGTTTAAAAGCAGTAATTTGCAGTTCTGCCACAAAGATATAATGACAAGAAGTGGAGAAGGGCGGACAGAAAAACGTACGGACGGAACCCTTTCCTATATCCCACTCCCATTCCGTGGCGGGAAGTAATAACCAATAGTTTCACACGAGAGACGGGTCAAACAGAGCGTCACATTTAAATAAAACCTGCCACGAAAAGGCCAATTACCCTGTATTCACAGTTTATACAACGGATTCCTTTTGGCCCTACAACGGAGATCTTCTGTTTCCCAGACCAGTTTTTTGGGGCGTTTTTTATTTTATTTTTTATTTTTGTAATTATTTCTTTGGCATCAAAAGTTCATATTCTTTGTTTATTTTCTGTTTTAGGCCTCATAATCTACAGAATAGCATGAGTGGTGATTAATATCGTCACTTGAATGCAAGAATGTTTTGCAATGCTAAAGCATTGCAAAACCTTGTCGCGCTGAAGGGATAAATTTATCAGTTTTATTGATTTGGGTGAAATATCAGACATAAACTCTTTAATTTTAATTTTTTTAAGTTTGCGTTGGTTGTAAAAATGGATCATGCGGCAGCCAAAATGACCAGGCGGAAGGGCCTAAGAAACAGATTTTTAACTTTTTTAGGCCTTATAAGATCCCTTTAGTAATATTGGTTAAACAGTGCTATATGCATTTATAGAGAGGAGTAACAATAATTACTTACTTCTGCAACGCAATGGGGCTGCAGGATAAATACAACTAGGATTATACTATTACTGATTATCCTCAGCTATTTGTTGTCCAGTACATTACTGGACGCAGCCACAACGAGGCTTTTGTCTTTTACGCACGTGTAAAGAGTCGAGGGGGTTAAGCGCTGAGAAAAGAGAAGCAAATAAATCCAGAAAAAGTCACCTGTCATATTTTCATAAGTTTCAGTTGTAAATGTGGGTGAGGCGGAGGTAATGGCGGCTCACCCATACGGGGTGGAAGAGTAAGTCCAGGGGTTTCGAGCTCCAGGAGGCTCTCAAACGTTTGAAATTGTTTTTTTACTGAACAAATCATTTTGTTCCCAAATATTTGGAGACCCTTGGAGTCCGGGTAATTATTAAAGGATATCGGGGCATTGTTTTTATGACACTCCACCCATTCCCCTTAGTAAAACGTAATTTGCAGAACTCGCTTGTGGGAGCCTTACTCTGATCGTGGTGACCTTAAATACAGCTCGCAATTTGAATATTTCAGTTGAATGTAACGCAAAACAGACAAAGAAAATTTGGGTGTTGGGAAAATAGCCTCGTTTAACCCACAGGCATGTGGCTGAATCAGCCCACTTCTGCTTTACACATTTACTTTATTTTTATGTCCACTCACTATTTAAGTTAATTGTTTTCAGGGATAAATACTGTTTAAACTAAACTTGTGAGATACAAGCCTTACAAAAGCCCAATTCTCATAGATTTAGCGAGTTTCGTACCTAAAAATCAAAATTTCCTGACACCGGACCGAACCGTGGTTGGCCTTGGGACCCTACCCCCCCCCCCCCCCAACTCAAGGAGCCCCCAGTACACGTCATCGTAGCTATTTTGAGGTGACTACGCACTACACTCAACCGAAGCACTGTTTTATATAACTGGCAACCAGCATCCCAAATTCTCTTCCAGCGTCCCCAGTACAGAATTATGAAATTCTTACATGATCTTTTGTGACGGAAGGGCTGTCTCTCCATTGCCCATGCAACTGCCTTAAAGACGGATGTACACACAGTTCAGAAATTCTGGCAAAAAAGCTGTATTATTTCACTTGAATTTTTATTCCAGGTCTCTCTATCCAACAGGACACACGCCAAACGTTAAATGACTGTTTAAAAACTTCTTCAAATTTGCTTCGACAGTTGGAATCACAATTCCGCAGTATCAGAGACTCGACTGAGGTGAATTGTAATAATTTCAATCGGACTGCAGATGTTGTAGATAAGCGTCGCAAATGTATTAATCGTATTGTTATTTTGGCGCAATCCTGTTGTGTGATAACAAATGTGATGAGTGCAGTGGCTCTTTGCTTGTTGGAAATCTATCACATTCTTCCTTTCATCATTAGCCTGGTAGTTCTAAGTGCCAATTTTTCTCTGATAACTACGGTTGCAAGAGTTTACGAAATTATTCACCACAAACGACGAAAACAAGAGGCACAAGCTGGCTTAGATAGCTATCACGACCGTTGTCGATATTTTACGGACACCTTTATGCGTCTCGAAAGACAGTTAGAAGAAATCTATGAAATCTTGAACGTGTCAATTGGAAGGCAGATTTTCACGATAACTGAACTAACAAGTGATGTAAGAAGGAACGCAGGTAATATAACAGTCGTCGCAATACGAACCATGAAATCGATACCTGTTATTGCGTTAGTGGTGATTCACACGACCACCACCAGCGCTGTTATTGCACTAGCAGTCCTAGTTCTCCTCGCCTCGATAATAGATGTGTGTTTATTAGTTAATGCAGCTGTTGAAACATGCAGAGGATCTAAATCCCAACTTTCTGAGGAGTTACGACAAATTTCTGAAGAGATGTACCGAAGAAAACAAACATTTGACTGGACGTATTCAAGATACACAAGAGTTTTAGAAGGGAGTGTCCAGTAGGGAAACAGTTGGAATCTAACCTGGCATGGAACAATTTTCTGCTACGATTCGTATCTTCCTTTCAGCAAAGTGATATGTTGAGAGTGATGAGTCGTGAGAATTCACCGATTCTTTCTTGGAGGAACGCAAGGGAATGCCGTTTTTCATACGGAGAGGGAGGGGTGCGCTTGCTTGCTGCATTAAACTCATTTTAATTATCAGTAAGTTTCCCCATTTCCAAACTATAATATACACAGGTCGGATTTAAATAACACAATTATTTTGTTTTTTAACTCAAACATGTCTCGCCAGAGCAACATTTTTACGTTATTTTCATAAAACGGAAGTGGGGTTAATAGTCCTGATTAGTTTGGCTTGCAGAGTAATGAAATTCACTACGAAAAATCAAAAAAAATGCGATTCGTCAGTAATTAATTTCCCGAAAAGATCCTCGGCCAATTGGCGATGATAGCGGAAATAACAAGGCCCCGTTCCCCAACGTCTTAATTTGGAACGCATCAATGGGAAAGCTGATGGAGCGGCAACCCTCCCCGTCAGAGTGGGGTCGGGAATGGGGCCATTTTTCTGGAATCAGTTAAAAAACATATTTGTAACTAAGTCATATTGTCCATGACTACTATCGATAAAGTCCTTTCATTTTAGTCACAATTGTTTCTCAGCCACAAACAATCTGAGATGTCCAGAATATATTTGCTTATTCCCGTGGTTTCCTTCATCAAGCTGATTGCATGCTGTCTGAGCCTTTCCAACAGTTAGTAGCCTAACAACAGTATCAAAGCAACAGTAAAGACAGAGCCCATAAGGATTCCAATGATCAGTATTTAAAAATATTTGTTCATGTTTTTGGAAGTATTTTGTAACATCCACTGGGAGGGGTACGCAAAACACTTAGTATTGTGGTGGTGGTCGTTGCGGTGGTCATGGTGGGAGACGGGGGGGGGGGGGGGGGCATTGGATAGTCTGAAATATTTTTCTCCCTCATCATGTAATTGTTTTTTTTTTTTAAATCTCCGATTATCACTATTTTATAATTTTACACAGCCTGGCGATAACCCAAGTATACTGTGGAAGCAAACATAACGCAAAATTAGTCACATGCAACCTTAATGGGGTGTAAATGACAGTAGGTATATGAGGCGGATTCTAGGCCATTTTGTACATGTACCGTACACGTACACGTACACGGTGCGTTTACCAACGTGGGATTCAGTGTTAAATCGCACGCTTGTTCACAAAAATGTCGGATGGTCTAGAATCCGCTGTTTTTTTTGAGACTCCTAGATCGCACTTTTAACGTTCAGATACCCGTGGAGAACGTTGAATGTTACACGTTTTTTTAAAAAAAGTGAAATTGTACATTTTCACTATTTTTTTTACTTTAAAAATTTTTGTCAACGCCCCATCGCGGATCAGACCATCGATCCATCGTTGGTGAACGCTTGCAAAAATTCTGGGCTAGCATCAAAAAAACGGTTTGCGGATTCTAGGCCAGTGGCCTAGAATCCGCTATTGTTTTTGAGGCGGTGGGTTTTTCAAAAAAAAAACTTAACAGACTACTATTGGACGCTTCCCTTTCTGACGTAAGTGGGGGGAATACCCGGATTTTTTTCCAAAACTTAACAGACTACTATTGAGCGCTTCCATTTCTGACGTGAGTGGGGGGAATACCCGAGGAAATAAAAAAAAAGTGATTGATATATATAGGAGAGAAAACAAATATATAAATAAATAGTTATTTAAAAAATAAATATATCAAATCGAATAGATAATAAAAAAAGAAAAAAATAAATACGTAAATCATGAGCGCTTCCCAGACTATTAGAGCAAGGTTTCTTTCAAAAATGCTGATGAGAGCCTACGCATTCTGTGTGAACGAACAACTAGGTCGCCTCTTGTTAGAACGATGTGTCGGATGTTGGGATCACCTAGACTTCGATCACGAGAATCATTCGTGTCTGACGATGGAAAGGGAAGATATGGTCGTCAAGTATTTCGAACCGGCGTTCGAACGTGTTCAAATCGACGAAGTGATCGCGTTTTGGAAGAGATTACACTTCTGTAAGGATCAAAGCAAGCCCACAGTTTCGGAAGAACTGAAATTGGCGCGTAGAAGTCTGACTTTAGAAGACAAGGGATGCATCATGAAATTATTGTTCAATGAAGCATACGACTAAGTTTCTCGTTGATATAAAATAAGGGAGAATAGAAAATAAAATAAATACATACATACATTTTTTACCTAATATTAGAAGAAAAAAAAAACAAAAATGAGAACCAGAAATAAATTGTATCCGACGTTAGTAGACGACGAGGATGAGAAGCTGATCAGGGTTTTGCCGACGGCTAGAAGAAAAAGAAAGAGGAGAGAGGTATCGCATCGATCTAATCAGCAGAATCCAAGATTATCTAACTCGAGAGAGAGATTCTCGTCATTCTCTCAAGAAGAAGTATTCGCGTTTCGTGAAATTCGTCAACGCGATCGACACGACACTCATCACGATTTCCATGGGTTTACACGCGGCCGGCATCGGATTGTTGTCAACCGCGGTCGGCATTCCGATCGTGTTGACCGTAGAAGGAGTGGCTCTCGCCGCCGGATTGTTTAGCACGCTCGGAAACTTTTTGAGTAGGAAATTATATCTGAAGGCGAGGAAACACGACAAGATTCGCGTCTTGGCCGACTCCAAGATCGACACGATATCCGAAATGATCTCCATGGCGTTGAAAGACAGTAGGATATCGGACAGAGAATACTTCGCGATATTGAGCGAGAAAACGAAATACGATGCCATGAAAGAAGCCGTGAGAATCAAGACTCGTCAGATCATCAAGGAAGAGATGAAGGATTCTCTCGTGGAAAAGGGTAGGAAAGAGGCCAGGGAGGAATTCATTAAGATGATAGAACTCAAGAGCAGCGATTGAAAAAAAATATATATATATAATAAGAACAGAATTAATTAATTATTAAATTTATATATAAAATAAAAAAATGAAATTAATTTAAATAACTCTTAAAAATGTATTGCGTAGGGTGTAAGAGAGTTACCGAGACGAGTAATTCTCGAGAAGTACGAACTAAAAACGACAGACAGCTGCTTCGCGGAATTTGCGATGTGTGTGGTTCTATCAAGACTCGATTCGTCAAAAAAAAGAACGCGAGCAAAGGTAAAGGCATCGTGAATACAATGATCAATAATCTACCTTTCGAAATGTATCTGCCTGGTCACAGTTTCACGGGACCCGGAACGAAATTGAATAAGAGACTCAACGCCGATCTGACACCCAAATCTTGGAGCAAACCTGTGAATAGGGTTGACGCGGCCGCGTATGATCACGATCTGTGCTACGCCGGACATCCCAACACCAAGACTCACAACTACGTCTGCGATAAAAACATGTTGGGGAAATTGAGAGGCATATCGAATCCGACCAGGAGAGAGAAGGTAGAACGTTTGCTGGTTGGCAATCTGATCGGTGCGAAACGTCGATTCGGATGGGGCGTTCAAAAAAAAAAGCGCATCGGAAAAGAAGAAGAAACGATTATTGACGAGTGAGTTGGCCGAAGAGTTACACAAACCCATAGTGCATAAATTTCGAAAGAGAAGGGTGTTCGTGAAGGGTTTGGATGATATTTGGTCTGCCGACTTGGTCGACATGAGATCGTTTTCGAGATGGAACGAGGGCGTCAAATATCTATTGACGGTCATCGACGTGTTTTCCAAATACCGTTGGATCAGAGCTTTGAAGAATAAATCGGGACCTTGCGTCGCCGAGGCTCTGAAGAGCGTGTTCGACTCGTCTTCTCGAAAACCGAGTATATTGTGGGTGGATAAGGGAAAGGAATTCTACAACAAGCACGTTCATCGATTGGTCGACCTCTACTCGATCGAAAACGAAGAGAAATTCAGCATGGTGGAACGTTGGAATCGAATGATGAAGGAAAAGATGCACAGATACTTCACGGCGAATTCGACCAAGAAATACATATACGCTCTGAACGGTCTGGTCAAAGATTACAACAACACGCGACACAGATCGATCAAGATGACTCCTGTGGAAGCTAGCGATCCTCGAAACGAAAAACGAGTCTATGCGAATCTATATCCTGAGAGATCTAAGATCAGGAAGAAGTCTAGAACGCCGAAATTGATCGAGTGAGAATCTACGCTTATAAGAAGCACTTCGAAAAGGGTTATAGTCCTCGATGGACCTCGGAAATCTTCGTGATAATCAAAATATTTCACACCGATCCGGTGACTTACGAAATCGAAGCTTTGGATGGAGAAGAGATCATCGGAAAGTTTTACGAACAACAATTACAGAAGACAAAGTTTTGATAAAGAAAACAATTTTTTTTTATTTACTTTCTTTAACATTTTCTTGTTTACACACATATATATAAGAGAGAAAAAATAATAATAAAAAAATAATTAAAACTATTTTTAGATAAAAAAAAAGCAAGCTAATTAATAAACAAACAAAAAATCCTTTAAAAATGACAAATATACTAGATATAGCACAAAGCATAGTGAAAGATGAAAGTATTCAAGAATATGAGGTTCATGAATACGAACCGGTAACCAGAACGAGTTTGAACAATGTGGGAGAGATAAGAATCAACGTAAAAACTCAAGATCTATTCATACATCCTAGTGAGAGTTACATAGTGGTGCAGGGACCATCTCTTGAGAACGTAGAGACACAGGTGACCGCAAAACACTTGATCTGGTGATTACACTTGTTCTGTGTTGTAACAAACCATCGATTTGTTGAAATAGTTCTTTATTTCTTTTGGCGGTGAGATTCCGTAGCTGTTGAAATAATAATTTTTCTTCTTCCCGTTCTTGATCCACGCCACCCAGTGAGTGCCTTCACCCGATGAATCGTCTAGATTTAAAATTCTGCATTCTGATTGTCGAGGTCTTCTCTTCGGCAAGGCATCTCTGGAAAACACACCTAGAAAATCTTTGATTTTCAAATCTTTTGCCGCATTCAAGAGATCGATGTTGGATAGGGGTTCGTTAGGTAAGACGACACCTTCTACGGATATCTTTATTTTCTTATTCATAAATGCCTATATATTTTTTTATTTATTTATTATATTATAATTCACTAAAATGTCGTTATTTTTTTTATTTATCATTTTTTTCTTTTTCTTTTTAAACTAACACTCTCGATGTCTCTATCGATTTCCATAATCTCGAATCTGTCTAATTCCTCTTGATTTTCTGGAAACCTATCATCCTTACTCATATCTGAAATCCAAATATCCACAATCATATCATCTCTAATTAGATCCACAGTCCAATATCCGAGTGTTAAAGTGTTTATTTTATCGTCTAACACGAATCTCTTATCGTCGTCGGCCGTCAGCGAAATCTTGTTGACTATTTCGGTATACAAGTCGTGATTTTCGCTTCGAATCGATTTCATAGTCTTATACACTGGACCACTTCCTAACAGACAATCTTTATACTCTTTGAAAGAGATGTTTTTCTTCACCACGCACGCTTTAACCCCTTTGCACTTCTTAATCTCTTCATCTTCTAGACGATAAGCATACAGTTTGGGTCTCAAGCCCACGATTTTGACGATTTGTTAACCACCGCTCTCATCCTTAAATTTACCCAACACCTTCTTGTTGTCGTCCGATTGAATGTTGGACGGGTGATCGATGGGATAATTGCTCGTGTCGAACCACTCGGCCACGTCCTGAGATATATCTCGGTAGACGTCTTTCGTCTCTATCTCATAAATTAACTGCCCATGTCGGTGAACAGTAGTTTGGCTTTATCATCAAATTTTTGTTTGACATAATCGTAGTGAAACTCATACATCAATTGCTTGCTGATATCTAAGATGATCGGTCCGAGATAATATGGTTTGTCGAACTTCAGGTGCGTCTTTTGCATGTGAACGGCCACTAGATTTTCGTCGAATATGATTCGGTGTTTGTAATTGGGTTTCGCCACTAATTTTTTAGCTCTTTTCTCAGACGTGACGAGTCAAACGTCGGTTCTCTTCCTGATGTTTTCCATCGATTTACCGTACACGCAGTTGTTCATGAGTTTGAAAAAATCTTTTTCGAAATCATTCTCGGCTCGAATTCTGAGATTCGTGTTGAGATCGATGTATTTTTCATCCAAGGCTCTTCGTCGAATCGAATGATGCAATGTATGTCGACTAATTTCATCCCATAATCGACGTACTGTTTCAAATTCTCGCTGTAGACGATGTAGTTACGTTTGTTAAATAAATTGGGAATGAGTTTTTCCTTGTCTCCTTTGTTCGGTTCCATTCGTTCGGGAGCCAGCGGATAATCGTTGTGTGGATCATGTAATTCTTCTGGATAGTTCAAATCGACTTCTAAAATGCAAGGATAGTCTCTCCATTTTTGCATCTCTTCCGGTTCCTTCACCCATTCAAAATTTCCAATCGGTAAAGGATGGCTCATAGCCCAACCGTACAGATTATTAGCGTCCCAATACTGTATGTATTTAGTCAACCGTTTCGAATTGAAACCTTCTTTCATGTAGGGATTGTTAGCTTCAGAATATCTGTGAGAGATCATCGAGACGCCACCTCTCGCAGCCCTTTCAAACATGAGCAACATGTTCACGTCGGATAATAATTCCAATTGGACTTCGGTGGTCTTCAACAGAGTGTCCCACGCCAGACCAGGTGCGGTGAAATACCAAGCAGGATCCAGATTGTAATTTCGATGACAGACGTCTCGAAAATTTTCGAACACGTCTGCCAAGAGCAGAACATCAGTCTTCAGATAGAGATCGTGATAATTTCTCATGGTTTTCATATCGAATGATTTCCACACGTTTTTGGCGTGTTCGTAATTCTCGTCGGAAATGTCGGATTCGTATAATTTCGAATAAAAATCTTCTTTCAAAGGTAGTGTGGTGTCTTCGAATCTCTTTAGATCGTTCATGTAATCATAAGGATAGACTCCTTTCCTCAACATGACATCTACTCGTTCTCCGAAATGTTCGCTCGTGATTTTAAATTGATCCTTGCTCATGTTATCGACTAATTTTTCCAGAGCAGTCGACATGAATTTAAAACTGTCAATGAAACGTATGCCTCTACGAATGGATTTCGTTTTTTGTTCCAACGTCTCTCCGTCGATTACTATTTTCTTCTCCATGACCTTCCATTTCGTGAATGAAATGTATCTTTCTTCGCTGTTCACAATGCAGTGTAATTCTTCGTGGGAGGTGCCGAGATTTTTCATGAACAGATGACTGTCGTAACCCGAGAGATTGTGAAATATCACCGGATAGAAAACGGCGTCTCGATATTTTAAATTACACTTGCTGTGAGCCGGATCACGATGCAGACCTGTGTAATGATCGTGGTCTCTGACCTTCTTATTTTCATTCGAATTCTCATCGAACGATTGTCTGCATATGTGACATTCGATGGCTCTGTTATTTTCATCCTGCTGCTCTCGCGTGATGATCATTTTCGCCCGAGTTTTGAATTTGTCGTAGAACATTTGAATTTTCGATTCTAACTCTTCCACGAACCTTTGAGCCACGTCGTCATCTTCACACTGTTTCGTGTAGGTGAAGGGACCCATGTCGTGTTGCGAGTCAAAAGCGCATTTCACGTAAATGCAATAGCCCAAAGGCATGTGTTTTTGATATCTTTCGACATACCTTTGAAGAGCGTTCGGTTGACAGGAACTCATTTTCGCGGTGAAGCATTCGAAATCGGCGTACACGATGAATGGTACTTTTAACCTTCTATTGTGACTTTCAAACTTCATGATGGTGTTGGGTGTGGGCATTTCGATGGCGACACCTTGATTTTCGTTGCAATATTCCTGATGTTTCGCTAACGATTTTTCGCTCTGAAACATGTTCATGCAGTTGCAACATAAACATATCTTTCCTTTATGTTTATTATTTTGTCTCGACAGTAATCGGTACGGATGTTTAACCCAACAATAATGACGATTGTCACCATTCGAAATCAATAATAAAATAATCGTCTTTTCTCTTTCGAGATACGAAGTCTGTCTGAGAGGATAGATCATTCATTTTTCATCATCGTATCCTAAGACGTTCACCGCTACGGTGGGATTTTGAGCCTCAAAACGTTCGATGTGTTTTAACTCTGTTGGAAAAGTCACTCCAGTCCAATCGAGATTTTTAGAAGTCTCCTCGTAACAGGAAACTCTATAGGAGTGCATTTTGACAGGGTATAAAGTGGAGGTGACTGCCCATTTAAAACACTGATCATCTTTATTTCTCACGTTGATAACAGCTTTTTTTTTAGTCAAGAAATACGGTAATTCCAAGTAGGAAGATCCTTTCAACGAATCGTTTTTAGTTATATGAATTTCGAGTTTCAACACCTCATCAAACGTCCAATTACTACCTTCATGTTGATAATTTGCGAGAGACGTCAACATCTTGTCTTTCATCTTTTCGAAAACATCTGATAAATCTGAACCTCGAAATACGGGTTCAATGTTAGATCTTAAATATCCATTTTTCACGATGCTCTCACCGGACTTCACGTCGATTTTATTCATCACGCAATGGAGTATCATCTTAATTTTTAGTTCCATGTTCATGTATTTGCGAAACAAATCCAATACTTTTTTCTTCACCCGTTCCATGAACAATTTCAGATCGATTTTCTTGAACGAGGGAACCACATCAAAAGTTTTAAAAATGCCTTTGATCACACTCTCCCATTCTACAGGCTTCGATTGGAATAGTTCCGTAACGAGTCATGCTACATATTCTTCTCCTTTCCCTTCATTCATTGCTTGTTGAATTTCGCTCGATATATCTCATTTGTCTAGAATCTGAAGTGCATCACTCGTTTTCATTTTAGTTTTTCTCTTCTTTTCTTTTGAAACTTGATGTTCTTCAATGGCTTTTCGTTTAGTCGTCTTCTTATTTTTCACAATCGAAACATTTTTGTTTTTTTTCGACGTCGGCATTTCGATTCCTTTTACTATCTTTTTCTTCTTCTTCTCATTTTTCACAACCGATTCATTTTTTGATGTCGTTGCTATTGACATTTCGTTTACCTTTCTAGCGTTTCGCAAATATTCTTGTATGACTTCAATTTTTTTTTATTTACTTCTATGATTTCTGAAATGTGAAATTTTTAATAGTTTACAAATCTCGTTTAACTGAGGTATGGTGTTCTCATTTAAATTTTCCATTGTTTTATCTGTTTGCTTCATTTGTAAGAATATTTTTTTTTCGAATTTTGTATTAAATAATTTGTTAAAAAGTTTTGCTTTTTTTTACTCTTTTTATATATATAAAAAGAGTAAAAAAAAGCAAAACTTTTTAACAAATTATTTAAACACAAAATTTAAAATATACATTATTTGTAAGAATTCATAAAACAAAAAAAAACAAATAATCGATCATAACAACAACACCTAAAAGATGCGAATTGAAATTGAAACAAGACGAAGCATATAAGAAATTCGGTTTTAATATCTATACATTACAACAACACGATCCCATCGAATTGAACGAGGTTGAGATGGAGGGCTTAGAGCGCTACTACAACAAATATCAGATGTGTTTGAAATTGGATGAAGCCATCCTCGATTTGTTTTATGAGTACCAAAGCGATCTGCTGAATAATATCATCATCGCCGAAGACAGAGAATTCGACAAGGACGATTTGTTGTTGTTCTATGGAATTTACATATATCCAATAATCTCACTCGAACTCGTGGACAAATCGGGTGGTGAGAGTGCATTCACCGATGTAAAAAAACTCAAAAGAGTAAAGATAAACATTCAAAACATTTTCGTAAGTGGAAAAATGACGAATGTCAACATGCTAATAACAGACTTGGAAATATAAACAATAGAGAGATTGATTTTTAGCGACGAAGAAGAAAAAAAAAAGTAATGAGATCTAAAGATGATCTCATTACTTTTTACAAAAAAATTTTCACATTAAAGAAATTAAAATTAAAAACTTTTTTTTTATATATATATAAAGAGTAAAAAAAAAAACAAAACTTTTTAAACAAATTATTAAAATACAAAATTTAAAATATACATTATTGCAAGAATTCATAAAACAAAAAAAACCCAAATAATCGATCATGACAGCAACACCTAAAAGATGTGAATTGAAATTGAAATGAGTTGAAACGTATAAGAAATTCGGTCATAAAATCTATAGATTACAACAACACGATCCCATCGAATTGAACGAGGTCGAGATGAAGGACTTAGAGCATAAATACAACAGATATAAGATGACTTTGAAATTGGATGAAGCCATGCTCGATTTGTCTTACGAGTACCAAAGTGATCTGCAGAAAATCATCGCTAAAGATAAAGAATTTGACAAGGACGATTTGACGTTGTTCTATGGAAGTTACATATATCCAAAAATCTCACGCGAACTCATGGACAAATCGAGTGGTGAGAGCACGTTCACCGATGTAAAAAAACTTAAAAGAGTAAAGATAAACATTCAACACATTTTCTAAAAAGGAGAAAACATGAGTGTTAACATGCAAATAACAGACTTGGAAATATAAACAATAGAGAGATTGAAATGTTAAAATTTAACTTTTTATTTATATATATAAAGAGAAAAAACTTTTACTAAAAAATTTACATTAAAGAAAATTAAAAATTAAAAAAACAACTTTTTTTATATATATATATAAAGAGCAAAAAAAAATAAACAAACTTTTTTAACAAATTATTATTTAAATACAAAATTTAAAATATACATTATTTGCAAGAATTCATAAAACAAAACAAAAACAAATAATCGATCATGAGGACAACAACACCTAAAAGATGCGAATTGAAATTGAAACGAGTTGAAATGTGTAAGAAATTAGGTTTTAAAATCTATAGATTACAATGACACGATCCCATCGAATTGAACGAGATCGAGACGAAGGGCTTGGAGCACAAATATGACAAATATGACAAATATAGCATGCCTTTGAAATTGGACGAAGCCGCGCTCGATTTGTTTTATGAGTACGAAAGCGATCTGCAGAACATCGTCATCGCTGAAGATAGAGAATTCGACAAGGACGATTTGTCATTGCTCTATGGACGTTACATATTTCCAAACATCTCAATCGAACTCGTGAAGAAATTGGGTGGTGAGAGCGAGTTGACTGAAGTAACAAAACTCAAAAGAGTAAAGATAAACATTCAACACATTTGCGAAAAAGGAGAAAACACGAGTGTTAACATGCTAATAATGGACTTGGAAATATAAACAATAGAGAGATTGATTTTTTAGCAAAGAGGGAAAAAAAAAAAAGTAATGAGATCATCTTTAGATCTCATTTTTTTTTTTTTTTTTTTTTTTTTTCCTTCTTCACTATTACCATATATTATAATAACGTTTCCTTTTTTCTTAAATTTAGATACGTTTTTATAACAACACATTTGTTTATCCGAATCATAATTATGAACGAATGTTGTGCATCTCTTGGTAACACTCACATCATTACCATTCTCTTCAGAAGGTAGTGGTGATGGTGGAAAGCATCTCATTCTTTTCATTTCCAACCGTCTATCCCGCTGTTTATCTAACTCTTTCATCAGTTCTTTCCTTAGATATCCATCATTAGCGTCTAACCATTTTTCCACATCTTTTTTTTCGCACTCTGTCTCATGATATTCATCATTATCGTCTAATTGTTTCTCCACCTTTTTATCCATTTTAAATATATTATTTTATACTTTCTATGATTTATATTTTATATAATTATATAATTTTATATTATAATAACATATTCAAAATCGGTATATTCTTAAACGGCGAATTCTCACCGAGCAACAAACCCTTGCCGAGTCGCTCAGCGTTCTGTCCACTCTTCAGATAGAGACCGTTTCCACTCAAAGAGTTGCCACCTCTAACGGGTTCTAGATACAATCCTTTACCGCTGTCGTCTACATGGATGCGACACACGGCTCCTCCCTTCTTCAAAAACAGTCCGCTGCCACCCATTAATTTCTCAACTGCCGAACTCGCGAGTCCCGTGAGAGCTCCCGCGCCGAGAGTCTTTCCGAGAAAGGGTAGTGCCTTTGCGGTGAAGGGTAATGCTTTTGCGGCGATTCCTGCCAATAGCGGTAGGAAACCAGCTTTCATTCTCAAATTGTATCTCAATTGAGCGGGACTCAATCTCACCGTCAACCCTCTTCCATCGTGAATCGCTTTCTCCATCCTTTTGATTTGACTTCTGGTCCAGGCGATCGAATCCTGACCGCCTCTAGTCAGATCTTCGTGAGGGAATTTGAATCTCACCGCCTCGCCTCGAGTTGTTAACGCTCTCTTAAGTTTCTTCCTCTGTCCTGCGGATATGTTCACGTTTTTAATCACGTATTCTGTCATAATTCTTTTTTTTTAAATATATTTACTTCAATTGTTTTCTTGTTTAATAATAATTATTTATATTAAAATAATTTTGTAAAATTAATATTGCATTTATTTTATTTTTGTTATCTATATATATACACAATATTTTTATTTTTTTTTGCTTTTATATTTCTCTTATGTGAAATCGTATCGTCACCCTCTCTCCGCGAAAATCTAACAGTTCACCATTTTGATCCGTCAACATGGTTTTGAGACTATACAACGTGTCTAAAATCACTGGTAGATAAACTAAATTTCGAGGTCGCTCCATGATCTTATAACCCGGCGACACGTTTGGAAAGAAGGAATAGATCGTCGGTTGAGCGCTACCATTCACGTAGCTTCCAGCAATCACGTCCACATTCACCAGAATGCTATTGACTGCAAGAATGTCAACCGTATTTTCAGATGCCGCGTGGCCTCGATACATCTTTCGATCAAATCCCAACATCTTGCCTATAGAATCGTCCGTGTTGAAATCCACTCGAAAATTATCTTCCAAATCCAACATCGTCTGTAAGGTATTAGGATTAGGAGCGAGTCTGATCTTGTTGCTTCCCTTTCCCATCCGTCTTCATTCGCGTGTGAATGTAATTGTTCAAATCGTCTATGTCGTAACTCCCTTTGGGAATTCAAATCTCCAACCAATCCACTCTGTCGGAATACTTGAACGAGTTATTCTTTTCGGTGACGTTGGGAAAGGAATAATAAGTCTCCAGATTCACCAACGCCATCTCGTATCTTTTCTCTCTATTCAATTCGATGGAAGGTTCGAATTTTGTAGCGAATCGAGTCAAATCGCCACTCACCACGATTTGAATGGATTGTTTTGCAGCCGTATTCTCGGCTATCCGTTCTAACAATTCTCCTTGTTCCAACATTATATTTTAATTTTATTTTTTTTATTTTTTTCAAAACTAATTATTTGAAGATTTATTATTTTCTATTTTTTTTTTATTTTCACGCTCTATCTTATTATCATCAGAAACATAAAACTTGTCGAATCCGCACCGATATTTTCCACGATTAAATTCGCTTGTCAAATCGATCACGACGAAATTGTAAAGTCCTCCATCCCAAATCCTCTTGCAGAATCTCCTGAATTCCGCCACGCTCATGTCGTTTGCGACGTGGTCGCCGTAGATGTGATTGAGATTCTTGAGATCTTGGTGAAAGAGACATAGAAAATTAGCGTTCTCCCTTATCGTCTGTCTGGGCAATCGAAAATAATTCTGCGACAGGTAGAAACAGTCCACATTGCTGTGTCGACCCCTAACGTAATACGATTCGCATCGGTTCTGTCTCTCCAAAAGCAGATCGTCGAAAATCATGAGATTCTTATCTTCCGATTTCAATTCTCTAGGATCCGGAACGTCGCTAGCGTTCTCATAAAATCGACACTCGACGTTCGAAGATGCATTTCTCTTCATCAGCTCCATCGCCGCACCGTCCAAAATGGTCGAAAGTGGAGCTTCACTCTTGTCGAATTCCTCCCTACTGTCAAAGATTCTGGCTATGACGTCCTTGGGCAATCTACGATCCATGCACTCTCGAAACAATCTGTATTCGGGTTGAAACAAGCTCTTGCCAAACACGAACAATCTGTCGTAATCCAACCAGTCGGGTCGGGACAACAGATTCATCAACAGATTGGTCTTTCCACAATTCGATTTTCCCACTATCAAGCGTCTTATGCTTTTAGGAAAGAACTCATTATTCGACCTCTTAGTCGCGGCGTCGTTCCAAGACATATCTTTAATGTTCATCTTTGTTTTATTTATTTTTTTTTTTTTTGTTATTTTAGATTCTTTTCAAATGCAATTTTTATGTTTTTTCAAACTCAGTTTTTAATATTATTATTTATTTATATCACACCGTCGCGAGTTCTCTTCAATCCTGATCCGCTCGTCATTTTGGCTAAATCTTGTATGGGTACCACAGCATCCTTAAAATCTTTCCAACTTTTCGGCGTTCGCTCTAACGCAGCTCGCTTCGCCGGCGGACTGATCAACTTGTCGATCAACGCGTCGGCTGCCCTCTTGCCAGCCACAGAAGCTATCCTACCACTGGCTTCGGAAGCGGCTTTCTTACCAGCATCCAAAGCCGTTTTCTTACCGACCTCAAACGCAGTCGATGCGAGTTTTCTACCCGCATCGCTCGTGAACGCTCGCATTATAGAATCGACGATGCCAGAACTGCCTTGAACGTAAGTTCTGACGTATCCCCTGTTCTTTATCACCAACATATTTTATTTTTATAATATATTTTGTTTTGTTTTTTTCACTGGTAAATCGTTTTGTTGTTTAAATACTTTTATTATTCTAGTGTAAAAATTTACTGTTTATTTGTGTTTGTTTGTTTGTTTCTCTCTACTTATTATATACACATCAATCCTTCAATTCGTTCATCAGCCTTTTATAATGGTTTTTATTCAAAACCTTCTGTCTTAACAATTCGTCAGATACAGTAACTATCTGATTATCTAATCCTGTGTTACCAGCCCGTCTGCTCGCCATCAACAAACTCAATCTCTGAGACAGAGCGTCAGAATCGCTCGGAAGAAAAGTGGTTTTCACCCCTTTGCCAGTCACCGATTCGACGAACTTCTTATTCATATCCCATATGGGTTTCACCACTTTCGTCCACTTGTAACCTCTGTTGGCTTTGGGTCTCGTCTCTCTGGCATCGTTATTTCTCTTCATGGCGTGGGGCTGAACCAGAATGTCGCCGTAATTGTCGAAATCCTGTTCCGTGTAATCACTAGGCTTGTCGTAAAGGAGCAATCTGCGCAGTCCATCAGTCATTTCGTATCTGTTCGAACCCACGGTCAATTCATCGTCACCTATTTCTACTTCTGTGTCTCCAATAAAAGTATTACCGTCCGAATCCTTATAAAATCCATACAACAGATCTCTCTTACCGCCATCCTCGGACGATGCGACGCTATCAGTGGTGATAGTCGAAACTGTATCGTCGGTCTCGCACAAATCTGTTTGAATTCCCGTGGGAACGTAATCCGGTGTAGATTGAACGGAATGCCGATTTCCAAAACTACCGGGCAACGAACCCATTCTCAAAGAACTCTCTTTTATGGGTCTCAATTCTTCGACTATCTCCTTCCTGCTTCGCTCTTGACCCTCCGTCACGGGTTTAAATATTTTTGTGGCTTCGCGTTTGAGTTCAATCTCACCAAGACGTCTGCTTCTGTCAGCCGACTGAATGCCCTTCTTAGCACGTTCATACTCGCCTAAAATTTGATCTCGGCGCCTAGAATCCATCTGTAAAAACATTTTTCGTTTTTAATTGTTAATGTTCCTTTAAGTATGCTAATGCGAGTTATTTTATTATTTTCAAAATTAAATGTATAATTATTTTTATGTTTATGTTTTTTTTTTCTCTCCTATATATGTCAATCACTTTTTTTTTTATTTCCTCGGGTATTCCCCCCACTCACGTCAGAAATGGAAGCGCTCAATAGTAGTCTGTTAAGTTTTGGAAAAAAATCCGAGTATTCCCCCACTTACGTCAGAAAGGGAAGCGTCCAATAGTAGTCTGTTAATTTTTTGGGGGAAAAACCCACCGCCTCAAAAACAATAGCGGATTCTAGGCCACTGGCCTAGAATCCGCAAACCGTTTTTTTTATGCTAGCCCAGAATTTTTGCTCGCGTTCACCAACGATGGATCGATGGTCTGATCCGCGATGGGAACGTTGACAAAAATTTTTAAAGTAAAAAAAAAAGTGAAAATGTACAATTTCACTTTTTTTTTAAAAACGTGTAACATTCAACGTTCACCACGGGTATTTGAACGTTAAAAGTGCGATCTAGGAGTCTCAAAAAAACAGCGGATTCTAGACCATCCGACATTTTTGTGAACAAGCGTGCGATTTAACACTGAATCCCACGTTGGTAAACGCATCGTGTACGTGTACGTGTACGGTACATGTACAAAATGGCCTAGAATCCGCTTCATATACCTACTAATGACAGGTGGATATCACTAAAAAGTGAGGTGAGATTGGGCAGTTATCGAGCAATGGTAAAAATATACAAATCCATTGCATTTCTAAAATGTGTGTACTTATACGCTACATGCATGGTGATCTGGTTCGATGTGATGTGGGCATTGACTTCTCTTCATCGAGCCATGTCATCATTATTTTTATTAAACGGAATAAGTTGTGTTTACACTACTGCAGCCGTGGATTGATCACTACCCACACAATATTTTGGACAATATTTCTGCGGACGCACCGGGGGGGGGATGGGCGGGGAGGGGGGAGGGGGGCATAGAAAATTTGCGAACGTGTCCCATTTGTTGTTTGGTTTAGCTCTTTTATTTTTCAACTGCCATTTTCAGACACTCACCCCCGCTTTCCCATCGAAATTACGAATTTCTTTGACAAGCATAACATCATAATAGGTGTGGAAAGAGGCATAGTTCGCTGGTGACTCCAGGTACTTGTTACAACTTTTTATTACCCTGAAAGGTTAGTTTCACTTCCTGTTTGCAAAATGAGACTTCAGACATTTTACAAAACTCAATTACGAACCATCGCACCGTCCACGGGTAAATCAAACAATACAATACAGGCTACTTGAAGACAATTACGAATCATCACAGAAAACAATTCCAACAATTCGGTAATTGTCAATTCTCGAATATCGGTCTCGGGGCGAGTTGTTAATGTAAACTACATACTGGGTGAGTGAATTGCAACCTTTTTGGGGGTGGTCGTTGGCTCAGATGGAATGGTGGCAGAGCATTTATGGCCAGGAAATTGGGTGTCGTAGACCCGGGATTGACTCCAGTCGAGGCCACCTAACAAAAAGCTTCACAGTTATCAATCCAGTGGCGCGGTGTTAGGACGATGCCTGGTAGAATTCGTGCTTGACATAGGCTATATAAATTAAATTCAAGCAGTTGCATCTTCAGGGATCTTCCATTAATTGAGATTCTTGTGTTTGAAAGCTGGGACCACAGACCACGAAAACAGTAATCTGTTACAGTTGCATTGGATGCTAAGGCAAACGATCCATGGGTGAATCTCACAATAAAATAAGGCTACTTGTAGACAATTACGAACCATCACAAGTAGCAATTCCAATGATTCAGTAATTGTCAATTCTCGAATATCGGTCTGGGGGCGAGCTGTAAATGTAAACTAACATACTGGCTGAGTGAAGTGGAACCTATTTTGAGGTTGTCTTTGGCTCAAATGGAATGGTGGCAGAGCATTTATGGCCAGGCGATTGGGTGTCGTAAACCCTGATCGACTGCCGTTGAGAGTGCCTTCCAAAACACTTCACAGTTTCCAATCCAGTGGCGCGGTCTTAGGACGATGCCTGGTGGAATTCCGGCTTGATAAAGGCAATATAAATTAAATTCAAGCAGCTGCATCTTCAAGCATCTTCCATTAATTGATATTCCTGTGTTTAAAAGCAGCTGGGACCACAGACCATTATAACAGTAATCTGTTCCAATTGCTTTGAATGCTAAGGCAAACGATCCACGGGTAAATCTCCCAATAAAATACAGGCGGCATGTAGACAATTACGAATCATCACAGAAAACAATTCCAACAATTCAGTAATTGTCAATTCTCGAATATCGGTCTCGGGGCAAGTTGAAAATGTAAACATACACACGGGCTGAGTGAATTGCAACCTTTTGAAGGGGTTGTCGTTGGCTCAGCTGATATGGTTGCAGAGCATTTATGGCCAGGCGATTGGGTGTCATAGACCTTGGATTGACTCCCGTCGAGGCCACATTACAAGAAACTTCACAGTTTTCAATCGATTGGCGCGGTGTTAGGACTATGCCTGGTCGAATTCGTGCTTGACATAGGCGATATAAATTAAATTCAAGCAGTTGCATCTTCACGGACCTTCCATTAACTGAGATTCCTGTGTTTAAAATCTGGGATCATAGCCCATTATAACAGTAAACTCTACCTGTCGAATTGGATGCTAAGGCAAACGATCCACGGGAAATGCTCGCAATAAAATACAGGCTACTTGCAGACAATTACGAATCATCACAGAAAGCAATTCCAACAATTCAGTAATTGTCAATTCTCGAATATCGGTCTCGGGGCGAGTTATATATGCAAACTAAGATACTGGCTGAGTCAAGTGGAACCATTTTTGGGGGTTGTCGTTGGTTCAATTGGTATGGCTGCAGAGCATTTATGGCCAGACGATTGGGTATCGGAAATTAGGAATCGACTCCCGTCGAGGCCACCTTCCAAAATACTTCACAGTTCTTAATCTAGTGGCGCGGTGTTAGGACGATGCCTGGTGGCATTTCTGCTTGACACAGGCGATATAAATTAAGTTCAAGCAGTTCCATCTTCACGGATCTTCCATTAATTGGGATTCCTGTGTTTAAAAGCTGGGACAACAAACCATTTTAACAGTAACATTGAATGCTAAGGCAAACGATCCATCGGAAATCTCACAATAAAATATAGGCTACTTGTACACTGTATGGAATCCACTACGGACGTTTTTGTTTAGTTTCTTCCGGTTGAGAGACACTGACAAGATCGGGCACGGGGGATGTTTGTTTTATTGATCATTCTCTACACATATGTTACCAAACTTTCACAAAACTATCCCATGTGCATTTATAGAAGTGCAATCTACCTCCACGCTCTGCAAGCTAAGCTCAAATAGTTTATTTTTTCTCTAAAAAGTCAATTTTTGTCTGCCTCGAAATTAGAAAACATACTTTTTCTGCAGATCGTTGTCGTTTTCGACTGCAAGGGGGAATTTGTCAGCGCTATAGCTGTTTAGTTGCCAACTTCAGCCATTCCTCCTTTCAAATTTTGTCTAATAGAACGACTGCGTCGACTATCCCCCCTCTTTCCATTACTTTTCTGCTACAAGTAGATGTGCTCGGTGTACGTGTTTTGAAAATTAACTTGGACGGTTGATCGAATGAAAAAGATTTTAAAGTGTACGGCTTAGCTGGAGAAGGTTAGGGTTGGAGTTCGCCTATGCGTTTCTGAGATATATTTATTTATTTATTTATTTATTTATTTATTTATTTATTTATTTATTTATTTATTTATTTATTTATTGAGGTTTAACGACGCTTTTGACAGCCAGGGTCACCTCGTGTTAGACAGTTTTACGGGTGGAGAAGGCGGGAGTACCCAGAGAGAACGACGACCCACTGACTGGCTCCTTAAAATAATAACTCCACGCAAGCAGGGTTAGCATTGGTTGAAGACAAGTGCACCACTGACGTGCAGTACGCCTTAGTACACAGCACCACCGTGCCCACACGCGGGCAATGAGGGTGCCGCAGATGGGTTTCTCAGATATAAATACTCAACTGAACTTATGTGCCGTGATTTTAAAAAAACAAATTCAGTTAAACCAAGCACCGGGCTGACCACTGGCCATATATATTGATAATATTTATACATGCAGGAATTGCGAAATGTTAAAAAGACTAGAACCAGGTCGTAGTGGTCGATATCACCACTGGACATACCAGAAGTGTAATTTCCTTACACTTGAACAGGATGAAGGATGAGCGCTGCGTTGGTTAAAAACTGTTGGATCGCGTTGTAAGCACTCCGTGAAGATATTGATCATTCCTTCTGTTGACTGATTTACCTAAAATATAGCGTATATAAATATAAAAGAACATTGTATAAAACGAACGTCATAAAAATAAACTTGGAATGAGCAAGACTGATCACTGCTACCGGACTTTGTACCCAATAACGCTCATTAAACAGACGGCTATGTTTCTGTTAATCCAAGCGAGACGTGGGGCTGTAATGTTCTTTTTAGTATTGCGCGAATGTGATTTCAATTTCGTATTTTTGGTCAAACCCGAGTGCTACCTAAAACTGAGATTACAATCAGTATACCCGTATTTTCCTGATACTGGAGTTTACCTCGCATGTGATCGTTTTGTTTGTCTCCCACTACAAAGAGCAACCCACAGACATAATATTTTACGTTCTAATCGCGCTCAGTTGGTCCGTGGCAACTTTACCGGTGCCCAGTTAGTGAACTTTTATAAGAATAGAATAACAGGCCTTACAATCTTGGCATGTGGAAGGGTATGTATCGTGATGACGACTGACGAGCCCTGTGTAGTGGTGACTTCCGTGAAACCCTGACATTCCGTTCTTCAGTTGCGCACTATTACACAGGTGTAAAATTCTAAACAGAGGGCATCTGCTGAAACTAATACCATGAATGTTGGAGATGTATTCTAATTATCAGATATTTGTTGGACAAGAGCACTTGAAGTTTGGATCACAAAGTTGGAGTCTGATACATGGTGGTAAATTACCAGAGGAATTATGAGAAACAGTGGCTTCGAAAATTACCTACGTATAAAAATGTCAGTTGTTACCAGGTATGTAAAAATGAGACGGAAACATATAATTTTTGGGGTCGAGTTTTGTAAACAACCGAGATCTATGGTTTGGCGACTGTCGGGGTGCGTCCAGGCGGGCGTCCTTACACTGTTAGCGCAATAACTTCAACAAACGTTCTCGATTTGACTAATATTTGCCATACAGGTCGTTTGCAATAATATCTTAATCAAGCTCGAAAACTGGTGCGGCCCGACTTGTCTTACGTAATAATGAGCCTTAATCTGCCTTAATTAGTAAATTTTTACTAATTTTCAGCTTGTAATAGCGCAATAAATTGAACAAATGTTCTCCGATTTGACTAATATTTGCCATACATGCCATTTTCAGTAATATTTCAAGCAAGCTTGAAAACTGGCGCGGTCCGGTTTTTTGTTACAAAGTTATGGACCTTAATTAGGTCACTTTTTACGAATTTTCAGGTTGTTAGAGCAATAATGTGAACAAATGTTCTCCAATTTGACAACCGGCATAACCGATAACCGGGTTATGGACATGCCACACTCTCCGATTACCACCACAACTCGACGCCTGCATCTCGGTCTCGGATGCGCACCTCATGTTTTCATGTTTTGGAAACAGGAGGTGATATGCTCTAGGGGTAGGGAAGTGTGGGGTCGTGGGAAAATTTAGTCTTTGAGGCTGCTGGGTGGCTGAAAATGACTAGCTGCGACATTTTTCATGCAAGTTTTTAGAGTGAAGTACTGCATTAGACAATAAATTACATCACCCACATCCATATTTATTTCTTCATAATCAGATAGTATTGTACGTTTTAAGTGGATTTGGAAAATGTAATTAGTGTTATGAGTTAGAAAACTATAAGTTAACGAATATTCGCGGTTGAAGACATTAAAACATTCACAATGCTGGGCAACATTTTTTAGAATAACTATCCCTTCTAGCAAAGAGTTTTCCATGGATATGACAGATTCATGATATGGGCCCACTTTAAATTTGACAGTCTCATTTTCCGTTACTACGTAATATCGACTCTTACCCAGACCCGTTGTCTATATGGAAAGACGTCCCCCAACTTCCCATGATGCTATGCAAGATAGCTGTGCCTCATGTGAGAAGACCATTTGAGATAGATATCTACCTCACACGACCCACGTGGCCGGTGTATTAGCATATTTAATGAACGTCGGACTATTCGATCATCGCACGTTCTTCTGTAAACAGACAACATGATATTATGTTTCGGAAATATTAGGAGACGAACGTTTGTCGAAGAAAATAAACAAAAAAACACAGACAGCTAAAACCTAATGAATTTTTGTGTGAACACCGTTACGAGTGGAGAGTTGCACAAACATACCGTCGAAAGTTTATGCGGATATATTTCAGATTTCATAACATGACATCATCGGAGTGTGTCAATGTTCATTTCGCTACAAATCCTTAACCCCTGTCTTGTCCGGGTTGGGGTATAAGTTCACAGTATATACCTGTGATATATTCAGAACTTTTGTGCGATCTTTCCGATACGCAAATCAAGTTTTTTTCCAGAAATGGACGCCAAAATTGTTCGATATAGCTGAATGTGCACCTGAATTACTTTTGATGAAATCAGGGTGTTTTGGTGGGGGAGAAAAATTATCCCCGATGGGTGAGTGTGAGACGGGGAAATCTCATTCTCGGAACAAGATATTTGGTCCAGACTCGTGTCTGGTTCAAGTATCTTTCCTTCGGGATGGATTTTCCCATTTCACACCCTCACCCACCAGGAATAATAATCCCTGATATGTGATTTCATTAGGCTATTTGTTTGACAAGAGCACTCGACGTTTTGGTCACAGAGTTGGAGTTTGATACATAGGAGTAAATTGCACCTCATCTTACATTTACATCTCACACCCAAACCCATCAAGGATAATAATAATCACCTATGGGTGAGGGTGTGAGATGGGAAAATCTCACCCGAGGGTAAGATATTTGGGGCAGACACGAGACTTGCCGAGTGTCTGGACCAAACATCTTATCCCGAGAGTGAGATTTCCCCATCTCACACCCATCCTCATCAGGGATAATCCCCTCCCCCCCCCCCCAACAGAAAACCCTGACGTCATCAAAAATAATTTAGGGGCACGTGCAGGTACATGGAACAAATTTGTTGTCCATTTCTGATAAAAACAGATATACTTATCGGAATGAGCGCATAACAGTTCTGTATATATACCAGAAGTTTACACCACAAAATCAAAATTAAATACCAACGCCGGCAAGACACAGGTTAACGATTTGTAGCAAGATGAACATTGGCACATTCTGAGGACCTCATATTATGAATTCGCAATGTATTTGCACAACTTGTCGACAGAAATTTCGTTCAACTCTCTCCACTCATAATGGAGTTCATTCAAAAATTCATATAAAAGAGTCAGGTGTCCTTTGGTTTTATGGTCTTTGTTTTTATTTATATTTTCTGCGACAAACGTTCGTTTACTAAAATTTCCGAAACGTGACACCGCGTTGTTTGTTGACAGAATAACGTGCGATGATTGAATAGTTCTGCGCTCATTAATTATGCTAATAAGCCGGTCACGTGGATCATGTGAGATAGATATCTACCTCACACTGTCTTCTCACATGAGACACGCATACCTTGCATTGGAGGTGGGAGAGGAAATAATATTCCCAATCTTAGGGTAGACGCAAAATCGATTATTTTTTCGCCAAAGGCTATCGAAATCTCCAAGACGATCGCGTCCTTAACCCCCTCTCCACCTCAAACTTACAGTCTCACACACAGTGTTACTGCATTCAACGCCTCTGGGGCTAGAGACAGAGAGCTATAATGAATCCATTTGTACTTTGTAGCCCAGATTGACTTGGGTGCTCAATTTCAGTATCTCATGCGATTATAGTGACATACAGGTCAACTCGTACACACGTTGTTTACAAGGTCCACTAAATACGTACACCATGCACATCTACTTGTCACAGAAAGTAACGAAAAGTGAGGGGATGGTCGACGTAGTTGTTCTCTTAGACAAAATTTGAAAGGAGGGGTGTTTGGAATTGGCAACTAAACAGCTATAGCGCTGACAAATCCCCCTTGCACTCGAAAAGTACAACGAAATGCTGAAAAAAGCATGTTTTCTAATTTCGAGGTAGACAAAAATTGATTTTTTAGAGATAAAATAAGCTATTTGAGCTTAGCTTGTTGAGCGTGAAGGTAGATTGCACACCTACAAATGCACATGGGATAGTTTTGTGAAAGTTTGGTAATATATGTGTCGAAAATGATCAATAAAACAACATCCCCTGCTCTCGATCTTGTCAGTGTCTTTCAACCGGAAGAGTCTAAACAAAAACGCCCGTAGTAGATTCCATACAGTGTTGTAGACAATTACGAATCATCACAGAAAGCAATTCCAACAATTCAGTAATTGTCAATTCTCGGATATCGGTCTCGGGGTGAGTTGTAAATGTAAACTAACATACTGGCTGAGTCAATTGGAACCATTTTTCGGGTAGTCGTTGGGTCAGTTGGTATGGTGGCAGAGCTTTTTTGGCCAGGCGCTTGGGTGTCGTAGAGACCTGATCGACTCCCGTGGAGGCCACGTTTCAAAAGACTTCAGAGTTTTCTATCAGTGGCGCGGAGTAAGGGCGATGCCTAGTGGAATTCTTGCTTGACATTGGCTATATAAATTAAATTCAAGCATTTGCATCTTCACGAACCTTCCATTAATTGAGATCCATGTGTTCAAAATCTGGGACCACGGGCCATTATAACAGAAATCTCTTCCTGTTGCATTGGATGCTAAGACAAACGATCTACGCGTAAATCTCACAATACAATACAGGCTACTTGAACACAATTACGAATCATCACAGAAAACAATTCCAACAATTCAGTAATTGTCAGTTCTCGAATATCGGTCTCGGGGCGAATTGTAAATGTAAACTAGCATACTGGCTGAGTCAATTGGAACCAGTTTTTGGGGTTGCCGTTGGGTCAGTGGGTATGGTGGCAGAGCATTTATGGCCAGGCGACTGAGGGTCGTAAACCCGGGTTCGACACCGATTGAGATCACCTTCCAAAAAACTTCACAGTTATCAATCCAGTGGCGCGGTGTTAGGACGATGCCTGATGGAATTCCTGTTTCACTTAGGCGATATAAATTAATTTCAAGCAGTTGCATCTTCACGGATCTTCCATTAAGTCAGATTGCAGTGTTTAAAAGCTGGTACCACAAACCATTATAACAGTAATCTGTTTTAGTTGCATTGGATGCCAAGGCAGGCGATTCACGGGTAAATCTCACAATAAAATACAGGCTACTTCTAGACTATTACGAATCATCACAGAACGCAATTCCAACAATTCAGTAATTGTCAATTCTCGAATATCGGTATCGGGGTGATTTGTAAATGTAAACTAACATACTGTCTGAGTAAAGTGCAACCTTTTTGGGGGTTGTGGTTGCCTCAGTTGGTATGGCGGCAGATCATTTATGGCCATGCGATTGGGTGTCGTAGACCCGGGATCGACTTCCGTCGAGACCCCTTCCACAAACTTCACTGTTTTCAACCCAGTGGCGCGGTGTTACGACGATGCCTGGCGGAATTCCTGCTTGATATAGGCGATATAAATTAAATTCAAGCAGTTGCATCTTCACGAACCTTCCATTAATTAAGATTCCTGTGTTTAAAATCTGGGATCATAGCCCATTATAACAGTAAAATCTTCCTGTCGAATTGGATGCTAAGGCAAACGCTCCACGGGTAAATCTCAGAATAAAATACAGGCTACTTGCAGACAATTACGAATCATCACAGAAAGCAATTCCAACAATTCAGTAATTGTCAATTCTCGAATATCGGTCCCGGGACGAGTTGTAAATGTAAACTAACATACTGGCTGCGTAATTGGAACCTTTTTGTGGGTTGTCGTTGGCTCAGATGGTAAGGTGGAAGAACATTTATAGCCAGGCAATTGGGTGTCGTAGACCCGGGATAGAATCCCGTCAAGGCCACTTTCCAAAAAACTTCACAGTTTTCAATCCAGCGGCGCGATGTTAGGACGATGCCTTGTGGAATTCTTGCTTGACATAGGCTGTATAAATTAAATTCAAGCACTTGCATCTTCACGGACCTTCCATTAATTGAGATTCCTGTGTTTAAAATCTGGGACAACAGACCATTATAACAGAAATATCTTCCTGTTGTATTGGATGCTAAGGCAAACCTAACTTGCACGTATGTTTCTCAGTGTGAATGATACCACAAGCTCAAGCCTCACAGTTTTCCAGGCCCTATGTTAACCACCCCGGTCCATCACAATCTCCTCGCCCATTCCCGGTACTTGTATATGTGCAAATGAAAACAATACTATTGAACTTAATTTTTATATGTAATATACGCCTGGTGTTTTTTTATGTTTTTCCCTTCGTGAAAGAAAGTACACTTATTAACCCTTTTATATTTTTGTACGTCTTATTAGGAACGAAATTAAACACCGCGTCGATACTTTGTGGTCATTTGTTTTGTTATTAGTTTACGATTTTTTAAAGTTTTAACCTCAATTCCTGTTTTCTTCCGAATAGTGCTCAGTGAGAAACGTTGATCCAAATGTTATCGCAATTTAAAACACTGATATGATCCTGCTGTCAAGACTTAACTGGTTGAGTGCTAGAAGCCATTATCAGGGCTTTCCAAAAAGGAGGTTACCAGAGCAAAAGTCAACACTTTCCTTACTTATATTTCATATTCAGTCAAGTGCCTGTGGCCACTCTCCAATAATTTGTAATAAAACAAGTTTTGAATAACAAATGCAGACCACCAAAAATAATCTAGACCTCAACCAGGTAATCACTAATGTGAAAAATATCTTGTTATTTGTAATTCCGACGTTTGACGTCGCATTTTGAAAAACGTTGAAGAAACTGAATTCCCAGTGACGTTTGAACGTCAGGAAAATTAAAGTCTCAAATGATTAAATGTTCTAGCAAAGTCCAAATTATTACGATACTTATTTTCAATAAATCAAGAGCATTAGGTTAGTTGACTTTGCAAAGTAATCAACATAGCGTTTTCAGTGTAATTAAATTATGGAAGAGTATTGGTATCACAGGAGAAATTGTTTTCCCTCTTACGTGGGAGTTAGTATCTCTTACGTAAGAGTTAATATGTCTTACGTAGGAGATAATTTCTCTTACGTATGAGTTAGTATGTCTTACGTAGGAGATAGTATGTCTTACGTATGAGATAATATGTCTTACGTAGGAGTTAGTATGTCTTACGTAAGAGATATTATCTCTTACGTAGGAGTTAGTATGTCAGTTGATTGAGATGGAGAATTCTGTCATATAGTATATGGGGTTCTGTCTTATGGGGCTTTTGTCCGTTGTGATTTCGTCCTTTGAAGACTTTTTCCTATTGTGATGTTGTCCGTCTCCCATAAATTTGCTACGGTCACTCCGTTGGAAGAGTGTGTGTGTGTGTGTGTGTGTGTGTGTGTGTGTGTGTGTGTGTGTGTGTGTGTGCGTGTGAGCGTGCGTGCGTGCGTGCGTGCGTGCGTGCGTGCGTGCGTGCGTGCGTGCGTGCGTGCGTGCGTGCGTGCGTGCGTGCGTGCGTGCGTGCGTGCGTGCGTGCGTGCGTGCGTGCGTGCGTGCGTGCGTGCGTGCGTGCGTGCGTGCGTGCGTGTTTGGGGTTAAAAATCGCACTGGCACAGACATTTCCTACTGAAGCGTTTTTTTCTTTTAACATGCCGCCGAAAAATTGTTTTCATTTACTGAACCCTGATGGGATTCAAACATGACAAAAAAGTACATAAAGTTGATTTAAACTAAGTGATGAGCTTAGGAACTGGTTAAACTGACTGGCAAAAAATGATGTTATTCATTGATGGGCTCTATTTTAGTCCTCACAAGGATGTTACGCAAGTTTTTGTTTTTCTTATAGGCGATGACAGGTCGAAGATTCAAAGGTTCATTTAATTTAGCATTGGTAAAATTGAATTCATCTTTTAACATTTTTGCTATTTCGATATTCATTATGTTGTACGTTAAAGTGAAAGGAATGATGGACCTCCTTTCGCATTCGCCCTCTGATATGTTCATGCCAAATGGCCAGAGGGTTTGAAGCGTATTGATCCAAAAAGCTTCACGTTTTTTTCTAAATCCATCCGTTTCTTCTAATGTGTCTTTAATTGGTGGTTGTTCAATAGGGTGGATTTCGAAATCGTCCAAAGAATGGCCAGGAAGGTTAAAATGCTGTGCTACTGGGGCATCAGCATTATGTTTTATATCCTGTTTGTGTCTAGTAGCACGTTCTCGGAAAGAATTTTGACTTTGACCAACATACTGTTTCCGACAGCGCTTACATGTGATAAGGTAAATAATGTTTGGTGAATCACAATGGAGGGGGTTACGGATCTGATAATGATTTTTCGTTTGTTCGGAGGAAAATTCCTCTTTCTGATCAGGCATAAAAGTATGCAATCTACATCGAGGCTGTTTGCAGTTAAATACCGCGCCACTACCATTCTGCAACGGTCTGTTGTGTTCAATTTTCAGTGGTTCGAAATCGGTAGTTTCAGCTGGACATTCGAGCTTTTTCAGGGTTTGGGATTTCAGTCTACGCAAAAGGCGCAGCGAGTACCCTCTCGATCTTAGGGCGCCAAATAGAGTAGAACAAGCCTCATTGAAATTTACCATATCACTTGAATTGAGGTGGAAACGAATGAGTTGTGATTTGACGATCCCTTTAAATGTATGTTGAGGATGAAATGATTTTGCGTGCAACAATTGATGTGAATCAGTTGGTTTAAAATATACTCTATAATCTAAATGACCGGACGCCTGAAATTGCTTGCCTTTATACACGGTCACATCGAGAAATTCAACAGAATTTTCACTGACAGTAGCTTTCAATTTAATATTTGGATCGTGATTATTCAAAATTTCTAAACATTCATCAAAATCTTCTTTTGAATGTTCCCAAATAATAAAAATGTCATCTAAATACCTGAGATATACGAGAGGATGCTTTGCACATTTGCTTAAGCATTTTCCTCCCATTCCGTCACATAAATGCTTGTAAAATTAGGACTGAATCTTTTACCCATAGGACAACCCATTATTTGTAGAAAATATTCTCCATTGAATTGAAAGTCATTACCTTTTAAGCTCTGCTCTAAAAGATCCAAAATTTGGTCATCCGGGCGTTTCGCATCCGGATATTTTTCAAATGCATTTTTAACTGATTTAACACCTTTATCAATATCAATGTTCGTATACATACTGTCGATATCCAAAGTAGCCAGAATTGCATTTTTCGATATTTTCAATTTCGAAATTTTTTACAGGAAATCCTGTGTATTTTTTAGATAGCTCGGAAGTCTATTTGCTATAGGTTTCATGTAATAACACGCCGAAATATTGTTTTCATGAAAATATACATTTACTTAACCTTGATGGGTTTCAAACATGATACAAAATACACAAAATTGTTTAAACTAAGTGATGAGCTTAGGAACTGGTTAAACTGACTGGCAATAATTTATGTTATTCATTGATGGGCTCTAATTTAGTCATTACAATTCTATTACGCAAGCTTTTGTTTTTCTTATACGCGATGACAGGTCGAAGATTCAAAGGTTCATTAAATTGAATTAATCTTTTAAAAATTTTGCTATTTCGATATTCATTCTGTTGTATGTTAAAGTGAAAGGAATGACGCACCCCCTCCCCCTTTCACATTCTCCCTCTGATATGTTCATATCAAATAGCTAAAGGATCCAAAAAGCTACACGTTCTTTTCCTAAATTCATCTGTTTCTTCTAATGTGCCTTTAAATGGTGGTTGTTCAATAGGCTGGATTTCGAAATCATCCAAAGAATGACATGGAAAGTTAAAATGTTGCGCTACTGAGGCATCAGCAATATGTTAGTAGAACGTTCTCAGAAAGTATTTTGACTTTGACCAACATACTGCTTCCGACAGCGTTTACAAGTGATAAGGTAAATACTATTTTGTGGATCACAATGGAGAGAGTTACGGATCTGATAATCATATTCCGTTTGTTCGGGGGAAAACTTTCTCTTTCTGGTCAGGCATAACAGTATGCAATCTACAACGAGGCGTTTTGCAATTCAATACCGCGCCACAGCGGCCGGGGTGGATTGTTGTGTGGCAAGAATCGCTGGGTGGCTGTGTGGAGGGGGGGGGGGGGTCAACTTGAAGGCTATAATTATAAAAATCAATAGCATCATCGATGCAGTTGAGAATATGGTAGATTCTTCGTTGTATGTTGATGATTTTTTAATCTGCTATAGCAGCAAAAAAATGAATGCTATAGAGCGCAACCTTCAGCTGTGTTTAAACAGAATCCAGAAATGGGCTACTGAAAACGGTTTTAAGTTTTCAAAGACCAAAACTAATTATGTTCATTTCTGTAAGCTTCGGAAGCATCATCTTGATCCAAGTTCAAAATGGATGGAAATACCATTAAAGTTGTAAAGGAAGTGAAATTCTTAGGTTTGTTGTTTGATAGCAAACTGAATTTCACTTCTCACATAAAACAACTGAAGGTTAAATGTAAGAGAGCATTAAACCTCCTGAAGATTGTTGGTAGCACTGATTGTGGTGCTGACCAAAAAACATTACTTCATCTGTATAGATCAATTGTTAGATCTAAATTAGATGACGGATGTGTGGTTTACGGATCTGCAAGGAAGTCGTATCTGAAGCCACTTGATGCGATTCATAATAGTGGCATTGGAATTAGTCTAGGTGCATTTCGAACATAGATTCAATGCTTGTTGAAGCTGAGGATCCTTCTCTGAGAAGCGTCGAATTAAACTATCTCTCCAATATGTAACTAAACTTTTAGCTAATAAATCAAATCCTGCTTTTAATTGTGTTTCAGAACCTCAAAATGTTGAATTTTTTAACCGCCACCAGAAACATATTCTTCCATTGTGAATTAGAATTAAACCCCACATGGCATCTTCCAAAATTGATTCTGATTCTGTAAAAGAAAACCGTAAAACTCATATTCCTCCTTGGCATCTTAGGAAACCTACAGGTATTTTGGACCTTGTTTCTTCGAAAAACTCTGATACCAATTCCTTGCAGTTTAAACAAAATTGTGGCGAAATAAGGTCCAGGTATAGTGCATATACAAGGATCTATACAGATGGATCTAAAGATGGTAACAAAGTGTCATCAGCTGCTGTTACTGGTGATCAAATCACCTCAATCAGAATACCGAATCAGAGTTCTATTTTCACAGCTGAAGTTAAAGCTATACAACTCGCGCTTGAACAAATCGAGAATGTACTGGAAAAGAAGTCAATTATTTTTTCCGACTCTCTTTCCATTTTACTTACTTTACTCAACCCCAGGTTGAAGAACCCTCTAATTTTGGAACTTCGTGAGAAGTTATCAACTCTCATGTCTGACCAATGTGATATCGTGTTTTGCTGGTTACCCGCACATGTAGGTATCGCTGGTAACACCAGAGCAGACAGTGCAGCAAAACAGGCCTTATCCTCTCACTGATTTTAAGATTCCGTTCAGTGATTTCCAGCCTCACATCAGTAGTTACATCAAATCTATGTGGCAGGTGGATAGGGATGGGGCGACAAATAACAAGCTTCGTCGCTTCCGATCAACTATTTCAGATCACTACCCGTCTAGTAACTTTTGTAGAAAGGATCTTGCAATTTTGACGCGGTGTCGTATTGGTCATACACGACTAACACATTCTTTTTTGTTGGAGGGTACTGTGCGACCAGAATGTATTCCCTGCCAGCAGATGTTATCAGTGGAACACATTCTTGTACATTGTACTGATTCTAATTTTAGTAGACGACAGTATTTTAATGTTGCGTCTCTTCGAGACCTATTTTACAAAACAAATCCTTATAAAGTTCTGTCGTTCTTGAAGGAAATCAACCTTTTAAATAAATTTTAAAATTGTTTTACTCTTTTAATCTGGACTCATCAAGTCTCAATTCCTCAGGTTAATTTAGAAGTTATTCACTTGTCTTCTCTACCCATTGTTGTTTAAATCATTCCGGTCTTTGACAGATCTATTGTAGTTATTTTCTATTTTTATTCAATCTTTTTACTTCTCAAATGATAATGACTTTTTACATTCCGTTGTTTCCTCGCAACGATATAGCCTTAGCTGCTGATGTCGCGTTAAGCGCAAATAAATAAATAAATAGAAGTACCACAACGGAGCTTCAGCTTCAGCTTCAGATCTCACGTGAAATGTACAGGTGGCGGTGTGAATTGTAAGCATGTGGGTTTTATTGGCAGGGGTGTGGGCAATGGATTCATTTTGGTAGAGGAGATGGGGGAGAGGATCCTGCACTTGTATTCAGTCATCCCTCTGTGTGGTGTGGGTCTGGTAGTCTATGGAAGACAAATATACACCCAGATCTACCTGGGCGTCAACTAGCCCAGATCAGTCAGGGTGTATATGATTCTTCTTGAGACTGTGCGCCAAAGGATCACATCCCTCCCCTTTCACAAAATATTGACTGCAGATCAGACATTCTTCGTATTTGTAATACTACTTAGCAGTGGTTGCGGTTACTTACTGCGAGATAGCCACTGTACACCTCTATCTAGCATGCCTAACCAAACGTTCGGAGTGGTTCCCCCACCCGAAACCCCACTCCACTCCCAACTCAACCAGTGTGTATCGTATATCACATCTTTCTTCCAGTATATTGTATCGTGAATTATGACATGTTCCATGTGTAATTATAGCCTTCAAGTTGATCCCTCCCCTCCACACAGCCCCCACCCCACCGAACGATCCCTGCCACCCAACCATCCACCCCGGCCGTGGTGGCGCGGTATTGAATTGCAAAACGCCTCGTTGTAGATTCCATACTTTTATGCCTGATCAGAAAGAGAAAGTTTCCTCCGAACAAACGGAAAATCATTATCAGATCCGTAACTCCCTCCATTGTGATTCACAAAATATTATTTCCCTTATCACTTGTAAACGCTGTCGCAAGCAGTACGTTGCTCAAAGTCAAACTCCTTTCCGAGAACGTTCTACTAGATACAATCATGATATAAAACATAATGCTGATGCCTCAGTAGCGCAACATTTTAACTTTCCATGTCATTCTTTGGATGATTTCGAAATCCAGCCTATTGAACAACCACCATTTAAAGACACATTAGAAGAAACGGATGAATTTAGAAAAAAAAAGTGTAGCTTTTTGGATCCTTTAACCATTTGGTATGAACATATCAGAGGGAGAATTCGAAAGGGGTCCATCATTCCTTTCACTTTAACATACAACAGAATGAATATCGAAATAGCAAAATTATTAAAAGATGAATTCAATTCAATGAACCTTTGGATCATCGACCTGTCATTGCCTATAAGAAAAACAAAAGCTTGGGTAATATCATTGTAAGGACTAAATTAGGGCCCGTCAATGAATAACATAAATTATTGCCAGTCAGTTTAACCAGTTCCGAAGCTCATCACTTAGTTTGGACAATTTTGTGTATTTTGTATCATGTTTGAAACCCATCAAGGTTAAGTAAATGTATATTTTCATGAAAACAATATTTCGGCGTGTTATTACATGAAAAAAACATTTCAGTAGGAAATGTATGTGCCGGTGCGAATTTTTAATCTTAAACACACACACACACATACATACACTCACTCTTCCAACGGAGTCACCATAGCAAATTTATGGGAGACGGACAACATCACAATAGTAAAAAGTCTTCAAAGGACGAAATCACAACGGACAAAAACCCCATAAGACAGAATCCCATATACTGTATGAGAGAATTCCCTATTTCAATCAATTTACATACTAACTCCTACGTAAGACATAATATCTCTTACGTAAGACATACTAACTCGTACGTAAGACATACTATCTCATACGTAAGACACACTATCTCCTACGTAAGACATGCGAATTCATACGTAAGAGAAAAATATCTCCTACGTAAGACATATTAACTGTTACGTAAGAGATACTAACTCCTACGTAAGAGGGAAAAAATTTCTCCTGCGACACCAATACGCTTCCATATTAAATGAACTATATATCGTGCATAGAAATTACATTCATAAATTAAAATTACATACATCGCATTTTTGAAGTACAACGGGTTGTTAATTGTTGTTTCGTCCCGTGAATGTTTTGACAATTTGCCGTTCAAAATGCTGTCAATGCGCTTAATTTTCCAGAACTTTTCACACCAATGAATATCTGACAAGGCTTTCAAACAGGAAACAACCACGAATAATACCACCTGCGTTGGTTGGAGTAATCGCCAGGTTTCAGCTGAGAAGTGACACCGTAAGACTTGGCAGTCAGTGGTGGGTTAAATGAATAGACATCCTCCACTAACAAAGAGTATGAAAGCGTATTAGCAAAATTTTAATGTAAAGTGATAATCAGTTATAACAGTTTAACTAAATTGTTATAACAGTTTAGTTCTAACAGTTATAATAGACTCACTAATCTAACTATAGTAGAGCCATCGTAATTTAATAGCATTAAAGTATTATAACAGTTTAGTAAACTTGTATTACACTTTAGTAAACTGTTATAACAGTTAGTAAACTATTATAACAGTTTAGCGAAACAGTTTAACTAAGGTGTTTTACACTGCTATAATAGTTTAACTAATCTGGTAGTTTTTTAGCACCATTGTAATTGAATAAATCAAACAGTTATAACTGTTTAATATACATGTAGTAAATTCCAATGGCGCTAATACGCTGCCATATGAGTTAAATTGTTATAACAGATTATTAAACTGCTTTAACAGTTCATTAAACTATTATAACAGTTAAACTCAACTGCAATTGTTATAACTGTTTATTTAATATGTTAAAACAATTTAACTGTTTATTGGAATAAATTACAATGGCGCTAAGGCGCTGTCAGATACATTGAATTGTTATAACAGTTTATTTAACAGTTTCCTCGTATCCCACATCATGTCGGATAGTTTTATGGGCAGGAGAAGCCGGAGTACCCGGAGGGAACCGCCGATCAACGTAATGTCAGACTCTCTAACTTACTAAATCCGACACAAACAGACTTAGCAGCGGTTGATGGCAAGTTCACAGTCGAAGTGCAGTGCGTGTAGTACACAGGGTCACTGTGCTCATATGTGGGCAATCGAGATTAACTGTCAACCTGCTGAGTATTCTCAAGATATTTTTTTACCAAATCTAGTCATGGCTACCTTAATGCAAAATTCGTCAAAATTTTATTTAAGAAATCATTACTGAAAAAATCGATTTAATTTACACGAGCAAAATTTAATTAAATGTGCCCGAATTCTACTTATTTTAGTGGCAAGTAAAATCCTGTTCTGGGCAGGAATATCCATCAGCAGCATGCTAGAAGTTAAATAGCATGCCGAAGGACACAACGCAGATGGAGTGGCCCAGGATCGAACCCTCGACTTTCTGTCTATTACGCTGCCACCGCCCTGATTGATTCTCGATTGATTCAGGCAGAGTAATCCTGGCGATTACGAAGATGAAGTTCCGTTGATATTCAAATAGTAATGGCAATGCTTGAATAACAGCAGGCATATTATAATATTAGAACTTTTCTTTTCATGTTCTATCGGTCGATAGTACCTGGGTTTGTGTTATTTCTGAAATAAAACCTGAAGCAGCGATTTGACCCTTGGTGAACTTCATAAAAGGTAAACAAACACAAGAAAAATGGCAGCCCTTTTGAAATGTAGGCATCCTAAATTACAATTGGTCTTGTGGTCCGTTCCTTGCAAGAATAATAAAAAAGATTTCTCAGAGTCTGTATTAGAAGGATTGCAGAATTTAAGTATTCAATTAATTTAAGATCTTTTATTGTATAAAATTTGATCTCTTACCTATGCCATAGCAGACTTTCAGGCAGTGCTTTCTGCCACATGGTAACGGTTCCATGGCAAATATTACTTTCCACATTATCTATGTTTTACTCCAAACAAATTGGTATATAATGTATTGGGGTTATTCCTTTCTGGCCTTCTCTGGACTTTGGAGAAAATTACCTGAAATTTGACATAATTTATGTTGGACGTCTCCTTAAGAATTCGCGGCCCCTTCACAGTTGGCGTATTCGTGTGGTTTCGGTAGATGCCTCTTCACGCGATGTTTATAATCACCCCCAAATAAGTACTCGTCGCCACCTGTATCTCTCACACTAAAAAGGTTGCTTCTTCCATCTTGAATACAGAACTCCCCCTTTCTCCATCTTCGAATGGGTCCCACTTTACGACCCACAGGTAAAACTTTGCTTTTGTTTCTACTCCAACAATTTCCAGCATTTTCACTTGCCTCTCTTCACTCTTCTGACATTAGTACCATATCATCTACGAAAAACTTATCTGGAATCTTTAAGTTGGTTGATTGATTTCATTTGCAATATACAAACAAAGAAAGAGTGCATACATAGTAAATTGACTTATACAAAGTGCGGGTATATATAGAATACTAGCAGGGTTACCCGGCGTTGCTCGGGCTGAGTTGGTGCCCCTCTACAACCCAACCCCACCCCACCCCGGCACTTTTTTAAACTTCACCATTAGATTCCTTGTAAAAAATTACCCCTAGTAGACCCCATTGAAGAACTACATCGGTGAGAAAAAGTTTTGCCATAACTTTTGGTGCCCCTGTACACCCCTACCCCCACCCCGATACTTAAAATTAAACCTCACCATTAGATTCCTGATGAAAACGTACCCTTAGGAGACCCCTTTGAAGACATCTATCGGTAAAACAAATGTTGGTCATAACTTTTGGTGCCCCCTACACCCCCACCCCACACACTTTTTAAAACCTGATCATGACCTCCGCCATAAAAAAGTACTCCTGGTAGACCCATTGTGGACACTCGGGTCGGGGTGGCCCCATATTCATTTCTATAGCGGACAGACAGACAGACAGACAGACAGCAGACAGACAGACAGACAGACAGACAGACAGACAGACAGACAGACAGACAGACAGACAGACAGACAGACAGACAGACAGACAGACAGACATTCTAAAATATAGTATAGATACCCATAGTAGCTTGGTGTACCAAATGTTCGCCACGAGTGGTGAAGTGGTGTTAATCGCGAGCCTTTTACGCTCGGTTAACACCACTTCACCACGAGTGGTGAACATTTGGTACACCAAGCTACTTTGGGTATATTTTATTTATACCCTGATAGTCAGATTATTAACATTATTTTTTCTCGATTTTACTGAGCACCAGACGTACATGCGTGCGAATCTGTTTTTGTTTACACGAGCATCGGTGGGCGGTACTTCCGCTGTCAATTTTATCGAAATGAAAAATGAAACGGGGCCTTTTTGCATTTTAATAGCATAACATACCATTTTGAGTGATGGATGCTTTATTAACATGAGACAAAGTATGTTTGTTAAGTTTTGGTATCTTATGGGGTAAACTCATTTAAAAACGTAATACATAATTGCCACTTTCATTTCGCGAAGCGACGTGCGACAATTGTAGACAAGTTCGCATTCAGGTCGACGTCACCAAAGGTCAACTTGGATGTAGTTCTACTGTTGGTGCAAATTTTAACTACTGAAATCCCATTGCTGTCGTGTTCACCACAGTTGGTGTAAACAGCTAAAATTTATGTCATAGGCTCTTCGTATATAGTAGAATAGGTAATCATGGTATAAATTGCAAGATGACATGGTCTCTTAGACTATATATCCGCCATCTCCCAGAGCTATGAAAAAGAGTAAATGCATAGGTCAAAAAAGTATGTGCAGCGTTATCAAAACTGGGAGAATTTTGCCTATGGTCCAGGTATATAACCCAGAGTAATCTTCATGTATTCATAGTTTCAGATCACCAGCTCCATTGTAGCTATGAGGACGTTAATCTCCTAAATCTTTGACGTAAAAGGCGAAGAGAATGGGCGAAACCATACACCCTTTCTTTTGGCCAACCTTCATAGGCAACCGTTTTGTTGCTAACCAGATTAAGTTAACTTTGTACTTTTTCATATAATGATTTCATAATTCCAACAGATTCACCTCCAAGGCTCAAAGCTTTTGCCACCCCCCCCCCCCCCTCCATACTGCATCATATCCCTTTTTAGATCCAGAAGTGCCATAAACATTTTTCTATTTTATGGTTCCGCAGATTCTATCATTTGGGATAGTATGAATTGATGATCAGTGACTCCCCTTCCCTTTACCAACCTCACTGATAGAAATCCCCCGATGAGTATCTAATTTTTCCTTATCCCCCTGTTACTTTTTCATATAAAAAATTGGTTCTGCTTTCTATCCACTATTTTGGAACCCCTTGCTTTTCTATTTCTAAGTTAAAGTGGGTCATTGGGCTCTTAAATAGTCCCTCTTCCCCATTTCGTCCCCTGAGTTCCAATGTGTTCTATGTGTCAGTAGGCACATAGAACACATTGGAACTTAGAGGACAATTTGTGCAGAACTCGCTAGGAATTTCACCCATCCCTCCCAATTTTCCGTTCCAAAATTTTGACACAAATATTCGAACCTCCTCCTCTACTTTTATTTCCCTGCACACAAAGTTCCATAAATTTTTCTCGACCTCAGTTTGGCACATCGATGGGTTCCCCATGCCCTGACGCTTACCATTGCCTTTTCCAGTGCTTGACTTGTCCTGAGGCAATTGGCCTTGAACGTCTGTTCTTCCGCCCCATAGTTTTATACTCAGCGAATTACTTTCTTTCTTTGTTCTTATATTCACCCCTTTCCAAAATACATTCGAACTCGATCCCCAGTTTGTTTTTATCGCCCAAATAAGATTGTAATTCATCATTCTCCGATTATCGTCTTTAATCTTATTTACTTTATTCCGAGCTTGTTGGTATTCTTCTTTTGGAACCCTGACCTCGTAACTTTCCATCCCTTGGGTTTTCTACTCTTGTACAAAGCATATTTGATTTCCCCCCCCCTTTCAAGCCTTGTTCAACTGGTCTTTCACTCTGTACACAACTTTCTGTGTTGACTTCATCATTCCTATATTTTGCTTCCCTGCCTCCTTGGGGCAGACAACTATGGCATCTGCCATCTGCTGGCTTCCCTGTGTGCATTCACACGTTTTGGTTTGATTTTTTCTTGCAATCTTGCAACTGCGCCCTGCCAGCATCCTTTCTGAGTTACCAAATCTCCTGAATGCTTCTTTTGTGCCTTGTTTGGTTTTTGCCCCTGATCGTAACTGTAATCAAGTTGTGATCACTATCCACACCTCTTCTACCTTTACGCCCATTTCTACTGCTACCACCCCCTCCATAAAATGGTAGCTTTGGCAATAAAGTCGATTATCGTTCTTTTGTTATTCCTCGCCCGTGTCCATTTCCCCTTACACCTCACATCCCTGTTCAGAACCTTCAGACCAAGCTCATTTGTGAAGTCCAACAGCTCCCTTCCATTCCTGTTAATATTCGTACCCCTTCTCCTTCATTACCTACATGTCTATTAAAGCCCCCATTCAGAATTATATCGAGCCCCCTTTTCTAATTCGTGATATTGGACCCAAGTGTTGGTATATTGAGTCATTGCATTCAGGTTTGCTTCCCTACACTGCACAGTACACAATCACAAGGGCAGCATATTTGTTTTCTAGATAACCTTCTAGCAACCCAAGTTCTTTAGATACCTCATCCGAAGTACCGCTGCCAGATCTGTCATCAACGATGGTTTTATATCCGCTTTAATGTACAGGCCTACCCCGCTTCTCTTTTTCTGACCGTCGATTCATCCTACATCTGTCCATATGCACCCCCATCTTGATCTGTCCGTCCATCATGTCTTTGTTGTCTTACCCACGTTTCGCTTAAGCACATGGCATAAAGACCCCCTCCCCATCCCCTCGCCCCTCGATCATTGTAGCTATTTCCCTTACTTTTCTGTGTTGGCCATGGATGTTGATGTACTTCATAGTAAAGGGATTCCATGACATCCCACTATTGAGTCTGTTGCTTCCTGGTGGTAACCTAGGTATTCGTTCTCCTTTTCCTCTTAATCTTCTGGTGTGTCCCCGCTTCCTATTGCCCGACCCCTCCCCACCCCCGCTCCCGCGTTTCCAAAAAATACTGCTATCTGTAGATTTATTCCATCTTTCCGCATCCTACTAAGATGTAGTCTCTCTCGCCCGCTCATGAGTCTCTCACGCCAGAACGTGTTCCGGTGGTCAATAAAGGGTATTCCCAAATCAGCACAGTAGTATCATTGAACGCCATAGTCTTCGAATTCCGCCCATCCCACCCATAGAACTAGAAGGACACCAGGTATCAGTACCCTTGCATTCCTACTGAGCAGATTACTTACTGAACCTCTGTACGTCTCCACCAATATTTCTGATTTCCTCTCCCTGGTGTTGCTAGAACCCACATAAACCACCAGTACCGGATCCGAACGTAATCCCGCCACAACTCCATGCATACTTACCATCAAATCCTCTACCTTCGCCCAACGAAAACACAAGACAGTCCGATTTGAGCTGCCTGGGCCACAAACCACCTCGTCATTTACGCGTCCCCTCCCTCACATATTTTTTTTTAAGTCCACAGCCATCTTCCAAGCACCCTTCATCGCACCATCATTGGGGTAACCACAGCTATTTCAGCCCACCCCCAGCCGCCCCTTTAGCTCGGTAATTTCCAACTCGAACCCAAATCATTTCTCTAACAACTGTAAGATACCCCCAACTGCTGTCCGTTGGGCAACCACCTCCATACCACATATTACACTGCCAGCAAGCCTTTGCCTCTTCCACCTGCACACCTCAACTCACCCCTGACCACTGGACCCCTCTACTGACCTACTGACTATACTTAAGTCCGTCTGGACGCCCTTTTAACACTAACCACTCATACTGTCCTATAGTTGATTAAGGTAAGTAGTAGGAGATGAATGAAACGGGGCCTATTGGGGGGACCCCGGAAGTGACGTCATATCACGTGACCTGGTGGCGCAATGTTTGGTTGTCATGGTAACTCGCGTAAGCGGCCATCTTGTGACGTCATCTCCATAGTGATACGTGGTGTGACTGCGCATGCGCAGCGCGTGTTGTTAGGGTGATACGTGTTTCCGTCGTCCATTTTGTTTAGTGGAGGCCGCCATCTTGGTTTCTATGGTAGCACGTGGTTACTATGTGACATAAAGTCTTACAACAAGACGGGGATATGTTCGGAGGATGTGTTCCTTTGTAGAAGAGTAAATTCCCGATACGAAGAATTACCACAAACAACCCGACAAGTTTTACTATTTCGAATTCTTTCAGAATTCTCTGCTTCTATCTATATATACAATAGTTTTCGTCTATCTGGCCATGTTCCTTTGACCTGGAGTATACTCCAGTAGCGTAGAAGAGCCCTTCAGTTGGAACAATTTAGCTTTTTGATACTATATTTAGCAATCTCTGGTCTAATCTTGTTAGTTCTGACCCTATTCTGAGTACTCTTGAAGTTTCCTGTATCTAGATCATTTATATAAATTATAACTATCCAATCAGATTGCTTGATTTCCCATAACCTTTACTGAATCGTACAGAGTTATCTCCCCTTATTACAACACAGTCGTATCCGATTCTCATCGCCTCTATATCCAATGGCCATATCCTACGGAATCCCTTTTTTGTCGTATGTGCTTATGTGAAAAGGCACAATGTGACACAATGTGCCCAGCACACAGGGACATGCTTTATGTGCCGATATGTGCTTATATGTGCTTATGCGAAAAGGCACAATGTGACACAATGTGCCCTAGCACATAGGCACATACGGGTATTTGAGGATACCTATGACCTGGTATTGTATTATTCGAGGATACCCACTAGAGAATCCGTTTTTTGTCATATGTGCTTATGTGAAAAGGCAGAATGTGACACAATGTGCCCGAGCACAAAGGCACATGCTTTATGTGCCGATATGTGCTTATATGTGCATGTGAAAAGGCACACTGTGACACAGTGTGCCCTAGCACATAGGCACATACGGGTATTCGAGAATACCTGACATTGTATTATTGGGGGGATACTTTTTGGACTTTACGTCCGGGTACTTCATGCTACATCCGGGTACTTCTGTTGGGGTAGCAGATAAAAAAAAACGACAATATATATACAACATTTTATTTTTATTCAACTGTACAATTCAATTTCTCAAGGCATTTGTCTTTGTAATTCTTCTCGCATGGGCTAACCATTTCATCTTCTTGTGGGTTGGAGCTTCTTCCCATTGCATGGTCAGGTTCTTGATAAATCTCTCATCTGATAACTTGGTTTTGTTGGCTGCTTTAATTTCCTGGCTGGCATCTGTGGGTTCCTCTTTCTCTAGCTGTTTCATAGTAGTAATTTCAGTCTTCTAGACATCATTCTTTGTATAAATTTCATTCTTTATGGGAGTTGGCATCTTTTTCTTGTCTTCAGTTGAAACTTCAGGCTTCTTCGTAACTTCGTTCTTAGCGGAAACTCCATTCTTTATGGGAGCTGGCATCTTTTTCTTGTCTTTAGTAGAAACTTCTTTCTTAGTGGAAACATCTTTCACAGTAGAAACTTTGTTCATAGTAGTAACTTCATTCTTGTCTATATTGGAAGTATCAGTCAGTTCTTCTGTCCTTATTCTTTTGGTTAATGATCGATTAGTATCCACACATTTTTGTTTCTTTCCACAAGCATCCATGTCTAGATTTTTTCTCTTGGCTGCATTTACTACACGATTCACTTGAGCCAGTTCTAGGGAAGTCAGCTTTAATTCAGCATCATTCTTGAAGATTTGTATATGTAAGTTATCTTTCAATCTGAGCACTGTTGTTGACACAGACATCTTCACTCTTCGACGTTCAAAACGGAAATGAATTTATCTTTATACCAACACTCCTTTTATACTTTTTTCTAGTCGTCTGTTTCTTCTTCTTCATCATCATCATCATCATCATCCACTTTGAATGAGTAGTTTGTCATAAGGTTGTCGAACAGAAATCTTCGCTTTTCCAAAGCATATTTCTAGGATTCTTCAAAGTCATAATCCTCTTCTTCACGAAGACGCTCGGCTCTTTCTTGAATTTTCTTGTGAATTGAGTTGTTGCAAAAATTTCTAATGTACACACCGGCACACACGGGTATTAATGTATTTCTCACTAATGGCTTCTCTGACATTCTTTTGAAGTGCTCTATATGCTGTTTCAACTGCATCATCTCTATCCATTCCATCTTCGATATATTAGTTCATGAGGTTGTCAAAATCGTCTTGGTATTTGCCATAGGCACTTTGGACGATAGTTCCCATCACAGATACGTCTTCTTCCTCTTCGTCTTCTTCTTCTTCATATTCCATATCTTCTGACGACTCATCGGTTTCCGAATCCATTGACCATTTTTTGGTACACAACAGGATTGCATTGTGTCCGCTCTCTTCGAAGGTCAGATTACAAATAACAAATTTCTTATGAGCACGACCCTTTTATAGGATATCAGACAGAGCATTGATGACGGGTTTGATTAACTTTCCTAAAAATCCTCCTTTCTGTATGAGCCGTCTTCTTTTTCCGATGAGATAGTTCTGTCTTTGGTAAGGCAATTCTCCTAATCTGGTGTTTGTATGGAATCAGCTTAGCTCTCTCAGATTTGGTTATAGGTACTGCCCCCTTCAAGATATTCGAGGCACAATCACATATACATTCTATCAAATCATCACTGACCGTCTTGAGTATAGTCTTGGCTTCATATCGATCCGCATCAGATAGGAGTCGCAGTGTATTTAAATTTCTTTCTAATCTTGTAGTTTTGCTCGATTTTTCCATTTGTCGGTTTGGACAGGAATCATTTTCAAGTCTCTGCTCCTGGATAATTCTTTATCACAATATCTGCAGCAATGGACTATCATGACTTCACTCTTTCGTTGTCGTAGAACAAATGAGTTTATTTATAATGATCCGACTGGATTGGTTTAACGCGCCGAAGGCGCGCAGGGACGGTATGGGGAACAGGCCCCTTTCGACCCTCAGTGACTGTGAATGACTAATTTCCACATGTCTACTCGTGTTGAAGGAGGAACAGGTTCAGGTACTCGGCAGGTGTCACCGGTTGTGGCGTGATGGTCTCTTTGACTGATGTCGGTTGAACCCTCGGGTGAGTACCAGTGTGAGAGGTTGGGTCCTCTCACAAAGGTACTACCTCTCCCCGAGGTGCAGTCGATCTGGATTTTCAGGCAAGTACAGTCTGCCACTTCGGAGATGATATTGAGTGATGGCCATCACCGGCAAGTATAATCTGCCTCAGGCTGTCTCTGTTTGGTAGGACGTCTTTGAAGGAAACAACAACGACCCCTTTCGGGGACCACCAGAAAGAAGACCCGAACTTCCCTGGTTCGGGGGCAGGCCTGCATTGTAATCCTATTGGGTTGGGACAAGAGATGCGCAATGCGCTTACAAAAAGGGGCAGAGGCGGGACGCAGGACCAACGCTCGCCTCCCTTAAAGTGGTCGACCACTTTTAGGGATGGAGTGGAGGATGTTCAGGAACCATGGGGGTTACCGTTTCTATAACGGTTAGACTGTCCATAGCGGTTATTGGGGTGCTGGTCAAAAAGCATCTTCTGTGTACCTGCTTAAAAGAAGAAGGCAGAATTAGTTTTCATTAGAATATGTAAAAATAAAAAAAGATAAAAGTAGCACATTATGTTTTAATTTGTGATCTAATCTTTAGCTGAGTCGGTGAAGGCAGCCCTTTCTGGTAGAAGGCCACAGTTAAGCTGTTAATCTGCCTGTTAGCTCACCATCTTAGGCTGAGACTGAGTTTGTAGCGGGAGGGTAACAGGTTTAGACACTAAACCACACCCGAGGGTGTTTCTGTTATGCCCTTCGCTGGTTTCGACCGTATTTAGATTAGTTTGAGTTTATTTGGAGGCGCCTGGTATCGCGAGCGTTTTATGTGGGCTGAGCCTCCCCGGCTGGAAATTAGATTGCAGCTTGAGGGTAAGAGGTTTAGCACACTAAACCACACCCGAGGGTGTTTATTTCCTGTTGTACCCTTCGCTTGGTCCGACCTTATTTAGGTTAGTCTGAGATTATATGGAGGTGCCGGGGATCGCGAGCGTTTAATGTGGACTTTTTTTTCGAGCGGTCTTAATTTTGATCGGAATTTTTGGGCTTTTGTCGGCTTTCGCAGATGGCTCCAAGTTCGGAGATTAGTTCACTGTCTACTAGCCGGTCATGATTTTTCGCGGCTACGGTGGCTAGGCGGTCTTTGATGGTGGGGATATCGGCCCTGTCGTGGAGTGTTTTGATGGGTGTGTCCCATGGGGCGCGGAGGGCGACTCTAAGCGCGTGATTTTAGACCTTCTGGAGTTTTCCCATATTAGTTTAGTTGAGGTCAGTTAGGATGATTGCCCCATATTCGAGTACTGGGCGCACAAAGGCTTTGCATAGTTTGAGTAGGGTGGGCTGGTTGGCTCCCCATGAAGTTCCCTTTAGCATTTTCAATAAATTAATGCGTTTGGTGGCTTTTTTTGCCATGTCGTCGGTGTGTTTGTTAAAGGACAATTTTTGATCAATGGTGATGCCCAGGAATTTCGCCTCTTTGCACTCTGGGAGGGTGTTATCCATAAGTTTTAGGTCAAAATCACGTTTATTTTTCTTGCGAGTAAAGGTGATTCGTTGGGTTTTATTGGCGTTTAGCTTAATTCTCCATTTGGCACACCATTGTTCTAGGTCATCGAGAGCGCGTTTCAGGGGTTTTTGGAGCAGATTGGCCGTATTGTTAGAGTCTCAGAGGCCCTTATCATCCGCGAATTGGGAGACTTGAACACGATCATCGGAGAAGTTAAGGTCATTTACATAGAAGATGTAAAGGAGTAGGCTTAGGACGGATCCTTGGGGTGCCTGCTTCAAGGGGGACACTGTCAGACATTTCATTGTTCACTCTGACTTTAATTTCGCGATCATTTAAGAAAGAGGATAGTAATCTGAGCAGTTTCTTGGGGAGTTTCATTTGTGATAATTTGTAGCGCATTCCATTGTGCCAAACGGAGTCAAATGCCTTTTCGACGTATAACAGGACTGCCGCGCCTATTTGCTGATTGTTGATAGCGGTTTTCATTTGGGTGACTAGTCGGTAGACATGTTCGATGCCTTCTTTACGGTTTCTATAGGCTCTTTGCCATTTATTGAAAAAATCGTTGTCTTCAAGGTGCCCCCTGAACCGATTGGTAAGGATTCGTTCGAATGTCTTACCAATGCAGCTGAGTAGGCTTATTGGGCGGTAGCTGGCTGGATCGGAGGGGTCCTTGTCCGATTTTGGTATCATGACACCGATGGCTTTTTTCCAACATTTGGGAAAGTAGCCGTGGGTGAGGCATGCGTTGAACAGTTTGTTTAGTTTTTCGATTAGGGAGTATGGGCTTTGTTTTAGAATTTTGTAGCTTACTTCGTCTTCGCCGGGTGAGGAAGAATTTTTGCATTTTTTTATGACGTTGATGATTTCGTCATTAGTGATGGGAGTGACGAGGTCATCGTCATCCCCGTCTTCTGGCTCGTTATCGAATTTGGGGCCACGGTAGATATCAGGGTGTTCATTGATGAAGTCATCAATGGAGTTTATGACGGCGTCATCGTTGCTCGCACCTTGATGCGGGCGATGTGTTTTTCTTAGGAGGTCGGCAAAGGTGTCGGTCTTGTCTTTGTCGGTGCGCGTGAAGGAACCGTCTTCCTTCTTAAGAGGTTTGCCTGCGGCTTCTCGGCTTTTGTTTTTTTTTTTGCCCAGTTAGGGTTTTGAAAGAGTCCCAGAATTTTTTGGCATCCTGGACTCCGTTTAGATCGGCTGTTGCCTTTTCCCAGTTGGCTTGTTTTTCAGCTTGGAGGGCTTTCGTGACCTCGCCATGAAGGCGGTTGTATGTTTTTTGAGGTCAGCTTTCTTACCGGGGTCAGTTTCGGTTTTAAGAGCGCGAAGAGCTTTCCGTTTAGTTTTGATTAGTGAGAGTGTGTCGCCCGAGATAGTATTTCTCCAGGGGCGCACTTCTTCTTATGGGCACATTTCGTTTAGGGTTGAGTTAATGATTTTCTCTATGACCCCGCATTGGGTTTCGAGTTCCGCTGCATTGGATGGGGGGGGGGGGGGGGGGGGGGGGGGGTTGTGAGTTTGACATCGATGATGTCGCGATAGAGGTTCCAATTAATTTTTCTAAAATTTCTGCGGAGAGTGGGGGGGTGTACCTGAGTGGGCCATTTCCTAGCTGTAGTAACAATAATAATAATAACACTTTGGCCAGCCGCTGATTTGTCGCGGTTCTCGGACGAGAAGGCCTTGGTTACCCCTGAACTCCCAACTGCCTCCCTGTTCCCACGCTTCTCCTCTCCTCCCAACATTCGGAGACGAACTGTTTGATGACATCCCTTGCCCCATTCTTCCCAATCTCTCCGATTAGCATATTAACCCTCTCCTTTGAGTCTCCCCCTAACCACATGTCCTTCATTTTCCCATCCCACTTCCCCATTATACTCCCAGTGAATCTCATTCTTTTACACTGGTACTTTGAGCATTCTAGAAGAAAGTGTTCCAGGGTCTCCACCATGCCCAAGTTACACATCTGGCACTCCCTTTCACCGTCTTTCCCAATTTTCCCCCTCAGCTCCAGGGATCGCGACCTCAGCTTGAACAGCAGTGACCCCCCAAAGGTGCCATCAAGGTACTCTTCAAAACCTGGCCTCTCTTTATCACGCATGCCACCCAAAGACCTCTTTGATTTGATCCCCTCTCGCCAATTACGGTTACAATCCTCCATGACCCTTTCTCTGACGATTTTTTTACCCTGGTTTGCCCCAACGTCCATGTAAGAGATCTTCAATGAGTAGTTCTCTACTAGCTCCCTCACTTGGACCATCCACCCCGTTTTGATATTTGAGTTGAAAATTCTCAGGAACATTACTTTACACCATCGGCTGTCGGGGAGATTCACCAAATAATTAAAATAACCGAGTTTCAACAGGTCTATCCTGTCCTTGATCCTCATCCACCCAAGCACACCCCTGATTGCTTCTAGCGCTGCGGCATTACTCGATCCCGTTATCCATCGGCCTGCATCGTCCTGCAAGATTTCCAAGCTCTTTACGGCCTGGTTTAAGGGTACCACTTCCGTACAGTATGTTATACTTGGCAGCCCCACCATTTCCCAAATGGTTTTCCCCACGAAAACCTTATTGAAACTGTTTCTCCCTATAAGTTTCATTTGGTTAAGGATTCGCTTCCCCTTCAGAATCAATTTATTTGTGTGGTTTCGGTAGATGCCTCTTCCTGTAATGGTTATTTTTACCCCCAAATACTCGTAATCACCTGTCTCTCCTACACTGGGAAGTTTGCTGCTCCCTTCCGGAATGCAGAACTCACCCACTCTCCACCTTCGAGTGGGGTCCACTTTGCGGCCCACAGGTATAACTTTGATCTTGCTTTCATTAAGTTCGAGTCTCCATTTTCTCCCATATTTCCCAACAATTCCCAGCATTTTCGTTAGCCCCTCTTCGCTTTCTGACACTAGAACCATATCGTCTGCAAAAAAATAGCCCTGGGATCTTCAAGTCCCCACCCACCTGCTACCCCCTCGTCGCTAGGGCCATTTCCTAGCTGCAGTAATAATAATAATAACACTTTGGCCAGCCGCTGATTTGTCGCGGTTCTCGGACGAGAAGGCCTTGGTTACCTCTGAACTCCCAACTGCCTCCCTGTTCCCACGCTTCTCCTCTCCTCCCAACATTCGGAGACGAACTGCTTGATGACATCCCTTGCCCCATTCTTCCCAATCTCTCCGATTAGCATATTAACCCTCTCCTTTGAGTCTCCCCCTAACCACATGTCCTTTATTCTCCCATCCCACTTCCCCATTATACTCCCAGTGAATCTCATTCTTTTAGACTGGTACATTGGGCATTCTAGAAGAAAGTGTTAGTAGGTGATAGAGGCCGATTCACGACCACTTTGCCATGTACATGTACATGTACATGTACATCGATGTACATCTCCATAGGATTCAGTGTTAAAATCGTGTACATGTACACGATTTGTCGTTTTTTATGGTGGTCTAGACACGGCTTTGCCGATTCTACACCATTGTATTCTATATACAGAGTGAAAATGTATGAAATTTTAAGGAAAAAAATGAGGTGTATCATCTGGTCCAGAATCGGCAAATGGGTTTCCCATAGGATTCAGTGTTAAAAATCGCGAGCAAAAAAACGTGTTGCCGTTTCTGGACCAGCGTCGAAAAGTGGCTTGCCGATTCTGGACCATCCCTGTCTGTACACGATTTTAACACCGAATTCCTATGGAGGCGTACACGGAAATCCATTTGCGGATTTACGTCAGAAATCGACTCGTGTACGGTACACGGAAAAGAGGTGGTCCTGAACTGGCAAACCCACTAGTGGTCTAGAATCGGCTTTGCCGATTCTACACCATTGGATTCTATATACAGAGTGAAAAAAAATGTATGAAAGTTTAAGAAAAATGAGGTGGATTGTCTGCTACAGAATCAGCAAATGAGTTTCCCCATAGGATTCAGTGTTAAAATCGCGAGAAAAAAACATGTTGTCGATTCTGTAGCAGCGTCGAAAAGTGGTTTGCCGATTCTGGGCCATCCCTGTCTGTACACGATTTTAACACTGAATCCTATGGGGAAACTCATTTGCGGATTTTACGTCAGAAATCGACTCGTGTACGGTACACGGAAAAGAGGTGGTCCTGAACCGGCAAACCAACTGCCACGTTTTCCGAGGAAATAAAAAAAAGTGATGATATATATAGGAGAGAAAAAAAATATATAAATAAATAGTTATTTAAAAAATAAATATATCAAATCGAATAGATAATAAGAAAAAAAATAAATACGTAAATCATGAGCACTTCCCAGACTATTAGAGCAAGGTTTCTTTTAAAAATGCTGATGAGAGCCTACGCATTCTGTGTGAACGAACAACTAGGTCGCCTCTTGTTAGAACTATGCGTCGGATGTAGGGATCACCTAGACTTCGATCACGAGAATCATTCGTGTCTGACGATGGAAAGGGAAGATATGGTCGTCAAGTATTTCGAACCGGCGTTCGAACGCGTTCAAATCGACGAAGTGATCGCGTTTTGGAAGAGATTACTCTTCTATAAGGATCAAAGCAAGCCCACAGTTTCGGAAGAGCTGAAATTGGCACGTAAAAGTCTGACTTTAGAAGACAAGGGATGCGTCATGAAATTATTGTTCAATGAAGCATACGTCTAAGTTTTCTCGTTGATATAAAATAAGGGAGAATAGAAAATAAATAAATACACACATAAATTTTTTATCTAATATTAGAAAGAAAAAAAACCACAAAAATGAGAACCAGAAATATATTGTATCCGACGTTAGATGACGACGAGGATGAGAAGCCGAACGGCGTTTTGCCGACGGCACCGTCGCTAGAAGAAAAAGAAAGAGGAGAGAAGTATCGCATCGATCAAATCAGTAGAATCCAAGAGTATCTAATTCGAGAGAGAGATTCTCGCCGTTCTCTCAAGAAGAAGTATTCGCGTTACGTGAAATTCGTCAACACGATCGACAGGACACTCATCACGATTTCCATGGGTTTACACACGGCCGGCATCAGATTGTTGTCGACCGCGGTCGGCATTCCGATCGTGTTGACCGTAGAAGGAGTGACTCTCGCCGCCGGATTGTTTAGCACGCTCGGAAACTTTTTGAGAAGGAAATTATATCTGAAGGTGAGGAAACACGACAAGATTCGCGTCTTGGCCGACTCCAAGATCGACACGATATCCGAAATGATCTCGATGGCATTGAAAGACGGTAGGATATCGGACGGAGAATACTTCGCGATATTGAGCGAGAAAACGAAATACGATGACATGAAAGAAGCCGTGAGAATCAAGACTCGTCAGATCATCAAAGAAGAGATGAAGGATTCTCTCATGGAAAAGGGGAGAAAAGAGGCCAGGGAGGAATTCAGTAAGATGATAGAACTCAAGAGCAGCGAATGAAAAAATATATATATATATATAATAAGAACAGAATTAATTAATTCTTAAATTTGTATATAAAATAAAAAAACGAAATTAATTTAAATAACTCTTAAAAATGTATTGCGTAAGGTGTAAGAGAGTTACCGAGACGAGTAATTCTCGAGAAGTACGAACTAAAAACGACAGACAGATGCTTCGCGGAATTTGCGATGTGTGTGGTTCTATCAAGACTTGATTCATCAAAAAAAAGAACGCGAGCAAAGGTAAAGGCATCGTGAATAAAATGATCAATAATCTACCTTTCGAAATGTATCTGCCTGGTCACAGTTTCACGGGACCCGGAACGAAATTGAACAAGAGACTCAACGCCGATCTGACTCCCAAATCTTGGAGCAAACCTGTGAATAGGGTGGACGCGGCCGCGTATGATCACGATCTGTGCTACGCCGGACATCCCGACACCAAGACTCGCAACGACGTCTGCGATAAAAACATGTTGGGGAAATTGAGAGGCATATCGAATCCGACCAGGAGAGAGAAGATAGAACGTTCGCTGGTTGGCAATCTGATCGGTGCGAAACGCGATTCGGATGGGGCGTTCACAAAAAGAAGCGTATCGGAAAAGAAGAAGAAACGATTATTGACGAGCGAATTGGCCGAGGAGTTACACAAACCCATAGTGCATAAATTTCGAAAGAGAAGGGTGTTCGTGAAGGGTTTGGATGATATTTGGTCTGCCGACTTGGTCGACATGAGATCGTTTTCGAGATGGAACGAGGGCGTCAAATATCTATTGACGGTCATCGACGTGTTTTCCAAATACGGTTGGATCAGAGCATTGAAGAATAAATCGGGACCTTGCGTCGCCGAGGCTCTGAAGAGCATGTTCGACTCGTCTTCTCGAAAACCGAGTAAATTGTGGGTGGATAAGGGAAAGGAATTCTACAACAAGCACGTTCATTGATTGGTAGACCTCTACTCGATCGAAAACGAAGTGAAAGCCAGCGTGGTGGAACGTTGGAATCGAACGATGAAGGAAAAGATGCACAGATACTTCATGGCGAATTCGACCAAGAAATACATATACGCTCTGAACGGTCTGGTCCAAGATTACAACAACACGCGACACAGATCGATCAAGATGACTCCCGTGGAAGCTAGCGATCCTCGAAATGAAAAACGGGTCTACGCGAATCTATATCCTGAAAGATCTAAGATTAGGAAGAAGTCTAGAACGCCGAAATTTGCGGTCGGTGATCGAGTGAGAATCTACGCTTATAAGAAGCACTTCGAAAAGGGTTATACTCCTCGATGGACCTCGGAAATCTTCGTGATAATCAAAATATTTCACACCGATCCAGTGACTTACGAAATCGAAGCTTTGGATGGAGAAGAGATCATCGGAAAGTTTTACGAACAACAATTACAGAAGACAAAGTTTTGATAAAGAAAACAAATTTCTTTTTATTTACTCTCTTTAACATTTTCTTGTTTACACACATATATATATAAGAGAGAAAAATAATAATAAAAAAAATAATTAAAACTATTTTTAGATAAAAAAAACAAGTTAATTAATAAACAAAAAAACAAAAATCCTTTAAAAATGACAAATATACTAGATATAGCACAAAGCATAGAGAAAGATGAAAGTATTCAAGAATATGAGGTTCACGAATACGAACCGGTAACCGGAACGAGTTTGAACAATGCGGGAGAGATAAGAATCAACGTCGAAACTCAAGATCTATTCATACATCCTAGCGAGAGTTACATAGTGGTGCAGGGACGTCTCACCAAGGAAGATGGGAGCGACTACGCCGACGACGACACGGTTACTCTAGCCAATAATGGCATCATGCATCTATTCAGTAATATAAAATACATGCTATCTGGACAAGAGATAGAATCTGTGTTTCATCCCGGTCAGGCCACCACGATGTTCGGACTCTTGACGTATCCTGATGATTTTTTTGAAATCCAGAGGACTTAATCAGTTGTGGGTGAAAGACACCGTCGGCCCTGCTAGCGTCGGCGCCGCCTTGATATTCGACTGCGTCGTCAAGACGTCCAGACCTAAAGGAACGTTTTCATTCAGGATACCTTTGAAACACATCTTCGGATTTGCGGACGATTACAACAAGATCATGTACGGATTCAAACACAATCTGACGTTGATTCGAAAAGGAGACGACGACGCAATAGTGAGACTCACTGCGACCAATGCGGGTAAGATAACTCTACACAAGATACCGTGGTTCGTTCCGCATGTGGAGCCTTTGATCGTGGAAAAAGCGCGTCTCTACAAGATCATAGAATCCAAGAGTAAATTACTCGTGGGATTTAGAATGAGACAGTGCGACACGGCTAGCATTCCACCCTCCACGAATCACTTCGACTGGAGATTGATGGTGAAATCCGCTTCCGAGAGACTTCGTTTCATCGTGGTTGTGTTTCAGACCGATAGGGACAGGTCTCAGGAAAAGAATGCATCGCTGTTCGATCACTGCCATTTGAGAAACATGCAAGTGTTTCTGAACACCACAAGATATCCAGCAATCGATTACAATGCGTCGTTCGACAAGAATGATTTCTGCAGACTGTACGGCGACGCCGCTGATTTTAGAAAGAAGTATCATGGTCTAGACGAATTGATGAGCAACCCTAACATATCTCCCGGCGAATACAAGTCGATGTATCCCATGTTCGTATTCGACGTCAGTAAACAGAGTGAACGACTCAAGAGTAGCATCTTAGACATTCAGATCAAGATGCAATCCGATAGGAACGTGCCGAGAAAAACCGAAGCCTTCACCCTGGTCCTGCCGGACAGAGAATTACAATTTGAATCAGACGGAAATAAGATGTCGATCATTCGATGAGAGACGAGTGTGAATAAAAATAAAAAACAAAAAAAAAAAATAAAAAAAGTAATGATTATTAAAAAAAATAAATTAAGTAATGTGATCAAGAGAGATTGAACATCTTTCTAAATCTCATTACTTTTTTTTTTTTGTTTTTAATAAATCACACATTATTTTTTTTTTTTAATTCATTATTTTCCACGCGTTCACTGTTTGTTCAAAGGAACTAGTTCGATCAGTAGACTCACCACGGAAGTGGCGGCTTCGGGATTATTGGTTTTCATAACGAAATTAATCCTGTCTCCAGCATTCACTTTGAGAGGCGTGCCGAACGTGCTAACATTTGCGTGTTGATTCTCAGTCTTTTCGATGCTGTATCTCTTATCGCTCTCTACTCCTTCACCCTGAGATTGACGACCGCTCTGTTATTCAAATCCGAGGAAGCCAGACTTATCCGAAGTGGCATGGGATATCCCACCTGACCATGTTTCGATCTGCTACCTCCATTTCCGAAAGACCGCTCAGCTTTTCCCTCATCTAAGGTGCCGGCCTCCTCGGCCCACATGGTGATCAATTGTCTAGCATATTTGACTTTCTCCACCACCGAAATCAGGGTGCAGGCATCCGTCATGTTCACGGGATCCGGTAGATTCGTGAGCGCGTGTCCACCCATGTCTAGTTTACCTTCCATGATGTCACCCTTTCTCCAGACCGAGTTGTCATCCACGTACTTTCTGCTGACTGCGCTGGAATCGAATTCAGGATCGTGACTGAGTCCGAATAAATTCTTACCGTTCATGTCGATACCACCCTCCATGGTTCCGCCAGATTGTTTGTTCAGGTAGAGATCGTCCACTTGCAATTCTAGGTATTCTTATGATCGTATCATGGCAGAATCTGCGTAGCCCTTGTTGACTGCAGCTGAGTCCACATCCGTGTTGTTGACCTTCGACAGATTCAATATCTTGTTGAATCCCGCATTCAGATCCGATTTCATTTCTCGTCTGTCAGACATTCTCTGTTCCAGATCTACGTAGTGTTTGATCACCACGTCCTTGGGATTCGTGGGAGTGGCCACGTTCATTATCTTGTTAGAATTGGCGTTCAATTCCACATGCATCGTTTTCTGAACGTATCTATTTCTTAGGTGTTCGCTGAATCTCGCGTGAGAGTCGTCCACATATTTCTTGGTCGCAGCATCAGTCGGATATATGGGATTCGCGACGTTCACCAAACGTTTGGATTTCAGATCGAGATCGTCAGTCATGGTTTTATCCACGTAATTATCTAGCATGATTCGTTCGAAATCAGCGTTCCCCCTGTCGATGTATTTTTTAGTCGCAGCATGTGCGAGATCTATCGGCTTGGGAAGATTGTAGAGCTTCTTATCGTTCATGTTCAAAGGTTCCTCTCGAGGTTTGTATCTCCGAACGTAACGTTCGTCCAAGTTGGCAACGTCATAAGCATCGTCGACTTCGAACGTCTTCCTCTTCTTTCTTAGGTTGACTTCTCCGTCATCACTTCTACCAAATTTATCGACTGGCATGTTGTTTTGAGATTTTTTGTTTTTTTTTTTAAAAATATATTCAAAACACAGTTTATTAAAAATGAATTATTTTATTTTTATTTTTCGTTTTTATTCGATTAAAATTTTTTTAAATATTTTTTTTATCTTTATATATACTATAAAAAAAAATCTCTCTCTAATGTAAATCATTGAGAATGTCTTGAAACCGATCTCCTTCAGACCATCTCTTGAGAATGTAGAGACATAGGTGACCGCAAAACACTTGATCTGGTGATTGCACTCATTCCGTGTTGTAACGAACCATCGATTTGTTGAAATAGTTCTTTATTTCTTTTGGCGGTGAGATTCCGTAGCTGTCGAAATAACAATTTTTCTTCTTCCCGTTCTTGAACCACACCACCCAGTGAGTGCCTTCACCCGATGAATCGTCTAGATTTAAAATTCCACATTCCGATTGTCGAGGTCTTCTCTTCGGCAAGGCATCTCTGGAAAACACGCCTAGAAAATCTTTGCTTTTCAAATCCTTCGCCGCATTCGACAGATCGATGTTGGATAGGGGTTCGTTAGGTAAGACGACACCTTCTACGGATATCTCTATTTTCTTATTCATAAATGCGAATATATTTTTTTTTTTTATTTATTTATTTTATTATAATTCACTAAAATGACGTTATTTTTTTTTTATTTTATTTTTTTCACAACTCTCTCGATGTCTCTATCGATTTCTATAATTTCGAATCCATCTAATTCCTCTTGATTTTCTGGAATCCTATCATCCACAATCATATCTGGAATCCTATCATCCACAATGATATCTGGAATCCAATCATCCTTACTCCTATCGTCTCTAATTAGATCCACAGTCCAATGTCCGAGTGCCAAAGTGTTTATTTCATCGTTTAACACGAATCTCTTATCGTCGTCGGCCGTCAGCAAAATCTTGTTGATTATTTCGGTATATAAGTCGTGATTTTCGCTTCAAATCGATTTCATAGTCTTATACACTGGACCACTTCCTAACAGACAATCTTTATACTCTTGGAAAGAGATGTTTTTCTTCACCACACACGCTTTAACCCCTTTGCACTTCTTGATCTCTTCATCTTCCAGACGATAAGCATACAGTTTGGGTCTCAAGCCCACGAATTTGACAATTTGTTTACCGCCGCTCTCGTCCTTAAATTTACCCACCACCTTCTTGTTGTTGTTCGATTGAATGTTGGACGGGTGATCGACGGGATAATTGCTCGTGTCGAACCACGTGGCCACGTCCGGAGATATATCTCAGTAGACGTCTTTCGTCTCTATCTCGTAAACTAAACTGTCCATGTCGGTGAACAGTAGTTTGGCTTTATCGCCAAATTTTCGTTTGACGTAATCATAGTGAAACTCGTACATCAATCGCTTGCTGATATCTAAGATGATCGGTCCGAGATAATACGGTTTGTCGAACTTCAGGTGCGTCTTTTGCATGTGAACAGCCACTAGATTTTCGTTGAATATGGTTTGGTGTTTGTAATTAGGTTTCGCCACTAATTTTTTAGCTCTTTTCTCAGACGTGACGAGTCGAAGGTCGGTTCTCTTCCTGATGTTTTCCATCGATTTACCGTACACACAGTTGTTCATGAGTTTGAAGAAATCTTTTTCGAAATTGTTCTCGGCTCGAATTCTGAGATTCGTGTTGAGATCGATATATTTTTTCATCCAAGGCTCTTCGTCGAATCGAATGATGCGATGTATGTTGACTAATTTCATCCCATAATTGATGTACTGTTTCAAATTCTCGCTGTAGACGACGTAGTTACGTTTGTTAAATAAATTGGGAATGAGTTTTTCCTCGTCTCCTTTGTTCGGTTCCATTGTTCGGGAGCTAGCAGATAATCGTTGTGTAGATCGTGTAATTCTTCCAGATAGTTCAAATCGACTTCTAAAATGCAAGGGTAGTCTCTGCATCTCTTCCTGTTCCGTCACCCATTCGAAATTTCCAATCGGTAAAGGATGGCTCATAGCCCAACCATACAGATTATTAGCGTCCCAATACTGTATGTATTTATTTGATCATTTCGAATCGAAACCTTCTTTCATGTAGGGATTGTTAGCTTTAGAATATCTGTGGGAGATCATCGAGACGCCACCTCTCGCAGCCCTTTCGAACATGAGCAACATGTTCACGTCGGATAATAATTCCAATTGGACTTTGGTGGTCTTAAACAGAGCGTCCCATGCCAGACCGGGTGCGGTGAAATACCAAGCGGGATCCAGATCGTAATTTCGACGACAGACGTCTCGAAAATTTTCGAACACATCTGCCAAGAGCAGAACGTCGGTCTTCAGATAGAGATCGTGATAATCTCTCATGGTTTTCATATCAAATGATTTCCACACGTTTTGGGCGTGTTCGTAATTCTCGTCGGAAATGTCGGATTCGTATAATTTTGAATAAAAATCTTTTTTCGAAGGTAGTACGGTGTCTTTGAATCTCTTTAGATCGTTCATGTAATTGTAAGGATAGACTCCTTTCCTCAACATGACGTCTACTCATTCTCCGAAATGTTCGCTCGTGATTTTAAATTTATCCTTGCTCATGTTATCGACTAATTTTTCCAGAGCGGTCGACATGAATTTAAAACTGTCGATGAAATGTATGCCTCTACGAATGGATTTTGTTTTTTCTTCCTTCTGAACTTCTTATTTTCCTCCGAATTCTCGTCGAACGATTGTCTGCATATGTGACATTTGGTGGCTCTGTTATTTTCGTCCTGCTGATGACGTAATCGTAGTGAAACTGCTGATCATTTTCGCTGGAGTTTTGAATTTGTCGTATAACATTTGAATTTTCGATTCTTACTCTTCCACAAACCTTTGAGCCACGTCGTCGTCTTCACACTGTTTCGTGTAGGTGAAGGGACCCATGTCGTGTTGCGAGTCGAAAGCGCATTTCACGTAAATGCAATAGCCCGAAGGTGTGTGTTTTTGATATCTTTCAACGTAACTTTGAAGAGCATTGGGTTGACAGGAACTCATTTTCGCGGTGAAACATTCGAAATCGGCGTACACGAAGAATGGTACTTTTAACCTTCTATTGTGATTTTCAAACTTCACGATGGTGTTGGGTTTGGGCATTTTGACGGTGACACCTTGATTTTTGTTGCAATATTCCTGATGTTTCGCATGATTTTTCGCTCTTAAACATGTTCATGCAGTTGCAACATAAACATATTTTATGTTCATGTTTATTATTTTGTCTCGACAGTAATCGCCTCGGATGTTTAACCCAACAATAATGACGACTGTCACCATTCGAAATCAATAATAAATAATCGTCTTTTCTCTTTTGAGATACAAAGTCTGTCTGAGGGGATAGATCATTCGTTTTTCATCGTCGTATCCCAAGACATTCACTGCTACGGTGGGATTTTGAGCCTCGAAACGTTCGATGTGTTTTAACTCTGTTGGAAAAGTCACTCCGGCCCAATCGAGATTTTTAGAAGTTTCCTCGTAACCAGAAACTCTATCGGAGTGTATTTTGAGAGGGTATAAAGTGGAGGTGACTGCCCATTTAAAACATTGATCATCTTTATTTCTCACGTTGACAACGGCGTGTTTTTTAGCCAAGAAATACGGTAATTCCAAGTAGGAAGATCCTTTCAACGTATCGTTTTTAGTTATGTGAATTTCGAGTTTCAACACCTCATCAAACGTCCAATTACTACCTTCATGTTGATAATTCGTGAGAGACATCAACATCTTGTCTTTCATCTTTTCGAAAACGTCCGATAAATCTGAACCTCGAAGTACGGGTTCGACGTTAGATCTGAAATATGCATTTTTCACGATGCTCTCGCCAGACTTCACGTTGATTTTATTCATCATGCAATGGAGTATCATCTTAATTTTTAGTCCCACGTTCATGTGTTCGCGAAACAAATCCAATACTTTTTTCTTCACTTGTTCCATGAACGATTTTGGATCGATTTTCTTGAACGAGGGAACAACGTCAAAAGTTTTAAAAATGCCTTTGATCGCACTCTCCCGTTCTACGGGTTTCGATTGGAATAGTTCCGCGACGAGTCGTGCTACATATTCTTCTCCTTTCCCTTCGTCGATTGCTCGTCGAATTTCGCTCGATATATTTCGTTTGTCTAGAATCTGAAGTGCATCACTCGTTTTCGTTTTAGTTTTTCTTTTCTTTTCTTTTGAAACTTGAAGTTCTTCTTCAACGGCTTTTCGTTTAGTCGTCTTCTTATTTTTCACAATCGAAACGTTTTGGGTTTTTTTTCGACGTCGGCATTTCGATTCCTTTTACTATCTTTTTCTTCTTCTTCTTCTCATTTTTCACAACCGATGCATTTTTTGACGTCGTTGCTATCGACATTTCGTTTGCCTTTCCATCGTTTTGCAAATATTTCTGTATGACTTCAAATTTTTTTGATTTAGTTCTATGATTTCTGAAATGTGAAATTTTTAATAGTTTACAAATCTTGTTTAGCTGAGGTACGGTTTTCTCATTTAAATTTTCCAATTTTTTTTATCTGTTTGCTTCATTTGTAAGAATATTTTTTTTTTTTCCGAATTTTGTATTTAAATAATTTGTTTAAAAAAAGATTTTTTTTTTTTAATTTCAATTTTTTTCTTTAATGGGAAAAATATTTTTTTTTGATGAAATTAATCAATTTTTTTATGTTCCTTAACGTGAAAAAAATTGAATTAATACGAGAAAAAAAGGATGTTAAAAATTTAACTTTTTATTTACATATATAAAGAGAAAAAACAAAACTTTTTAAACAAATTATTAAAATACAAAATTTAAAATATACATTATTTGCAAGAATTCATAAAACAAAAAAACCCCAAATAATCAATCATGACAACAACATCCATGACGGAATCTCGACATAAATGTCGACATTGTTTAATAAATCATTATTCTCCAAAAAACGAAGAAGAAAAAAATTGTAATTTATATTTACGCGTTTCGAAAGAAAACGATACGATTTGCGATAGAAAATCGAATCGTAATACTATTAGCGAACAAAAATTAATCGACAATGTCGTTCGAACTATTAAAAAAGAAGAAGAAGGTTCAAGACAAATAGAACTCTTACGACTTTTATGCGAAGTCTTGCACGAGGTTCAAAACAAATTTCCGCGAAGCAGACGCATGTTCATGTCACCCGATTCCTTCTCAATAGATGATGATAACTCGTCTGCTTCTTTCATGAATCGAATCAAATCTTCTAAAGTCAAGAAACGTTTGAAGTCTTGCACGTTCTAAATGCGAAAAAAAATTGATTTAATACGAGAAAAAAAAGGATATTAAAATTTAACTTTTTATATATATATATATAAAGAGAAAAAAAACTTTTATTAAAAAAAATTTTACATTAAAGAAAATTAAAAATTAAAAAAAAAAAACTTTTTTATATATATATAAAGAGCATAAAAATAAACAAACTTTTTTAACAAATTATTATTTAAATACAAAATTTAAAATATACATTATTTGCAAAAATTCATAAAACAAAAAAAACCCAAATAATCGATCATGACGACAACAACACCTAAAAGATGCGAATTGAAATTGAAACAAGTCGAAACGTGTAAGAAATTAGGTTTTAAAATCTATAGATTACAACGACACGATCCCATCGAATTGAACGAGGTTGAGACGAAGGGCTTAGAGTACAAATACGACAAATATCGCATGCCCTTGAAATTGGACGAAGCCACACTCAATTTGTTTTACGAGTACGAAAGCGATCTGCAGAACATCGTCATCACCGAAGATAGAGAATTCGACAAGGACGATTTGTCGTTGCCCTATGGAAGTTACATATTTCCAAACATCTCATTCAAACTCATGAAGAAATTGGGTGGTGAGAGCGAGTTGACCGAAGTAACAAAACTCAAAAGAGTAAAGATAAACATTCAACACATTTGTGAAAAAGGAGAAAACACGAGTGTCAACATGCTAATAATGGACTTGGAAATATAAACAATAGAGAGATTGATTTTTTTTAGTGAAGAAGAAGGAAAAAAAACGTAATGAGATCATCCTGAAAACACGAGTGTCAACATGCTAATAACAGACTTGGAAATATAAACAATAGAGAGATTGATTTTTTTTAGCGAAGAAGAAGGAAAAAAAAAAAAAAACGTAATGAGATCATCTTTAGATCTCATTACTTTTTTTTTTTTTGTTTTCCTTCTTCACTATTACCATATATTATAATAACGTTTCCTTTTTTCTTAAATTTCAGCGTCGATTCTTCTTTTCTTTTTTTCTTTATTTTGTAATATGATACGTTTTTATAACAACACATTTGTTTATCCAAATCATAATTATGAACGAATGTTGTGCAGCTCTTGGTAACACTCGAATCATTACCATTCTCTTCAGAAGGTAGTGGTGATGGTGGAAAGCATCTCATTCTTTTCATTTTCAACCGTCTATCCCACTGTTTATCTAACTCTTTCATCAGTTCTTTCCTTAGATATCCATCATTAGCGTCTAACCATTTTTCCACATCTTTTTTTTCGCACTCTGTCTCGTGATATTCATCATTAGTCTAATTGTTTTTCCACCTTTTTATCCATTTTATATATTATTTTATACTTTCTATGATTTATATTTTATATAATTATATAATGTTTTTCTTATATTATAATAACATATTCAAAATCGGTATATTCTTAAACGGCGAATTCTCACCAAGCAACAAATCCTTGCCAGTCGCTCAATGTTCTGTCCACTCTTCAGATAGAGACCATTTCCACTCGAAGAGTTGCCACCTCTATCGGGTTCTAGATACAATCCTTTACCGCTGTCGTCTACGTGAACGCGACACACAGCTCCTCCTTTCTTCAAAAACAGTCTGCTGCCACCCATTAATTTCTCAACTGCCGAACTCGCGAGTCCCGTGAGAGCTCCCACACCGAGAGTCTTTCCGAGAAAGGGTAGTGCCTTTGCGGCGAAGGGTAATGCTTTTGCGGCGATTCCTGCCAATAGCGGTATGAAACCACCTTTCATTCTCAAATTGTATCTCAATTGAGCAGGACTCAATCTCACCGTCAACCCTCTTCCATCACGAATCGCTTTCTCCATCCTTTTGATTTGACTTTTGGTCCAGGCGATCGAATCCTGACCGCCTCTCGTCAGATCATCGTGAGTGAATTTTGAATTTCACCGCCTCGCCTCGAGTTCTTAACGCTCTCTCAAGTTTCCTCCTCTGTCCTGCGGATATGTTCACGTTTTTTTTCATGTATTCTGTCATAATTCTTTTTTTAAAAATATATTTACTTCAATTGTTTTCTTGTTTTAATGATAATTATATATATTAAATAATTTTTGTAAAATTAATATTGCGTTTATTTTATTTTTGTTATCTATATATATACACAATATTTTTTTTCTTTTGCTTTTATATTTCCCCTATGTGAAATCGTATCGTCACCCTCTCTCCGCGAAGATCTAACAGTTCACCATTTTGATCCGTCAACGTGGTTTTGAGACTATACAACGTGTCTAAAATCACTGGTAGATAAACTAAATTTCGAGGTCACTCCACGATCTTATAACACGGCGACACGTTTGGAAAGAAGGAATAGATCGTCAGTTGAGCGCTACCATTCACGTAGCTTCCAGCAATCACATCCACGTTCACCAGAATGCTATTGACTGTGAGAATGTCGATCGTATTTTCAGATGCTGCGTGGCCTTGATACATCTTTTGATCGAATCCCAGCATCTTGCCTATAGAATCGTCCGTGTTGAAATCCACTCGAAAATTATCTTCCAAATCCAACATCGTCTGTAAGGTATTAGGATTGGGAGCGAGTCTGATCTTGTTGCTTCCCTTTCCATCTGTCTTCATTCGCGTCTGAATGTAATTGTTCAAATCGTCTATGTCGTAACTTCCTTTGGGAATTCGAATCTCCAACCAATCCACTCCGTCGGAATATTTGAACGAGTTATTCTTTTCAGTGACGTTGGGAAAGGAATAATAAGTCTCCAGATTCACCAACGCCATCTCGTATCTTTTCTCTCTATTCAATTCGATGGAAGGTTCGAATTTCGTAGCGAATCGAGTCCAATCGCCACTCACCATGATTTGAATGGATTGTTTTGCAGCCGTATTCTCGGCTATCCGTTCTAACAATTCACCTTGTTCAAACATTATATTTAATTTTATTTTTTATTTTTTCAAAACTAATTATTTGAAGATTTATTATTTTCTAATTTTTTTTTTTATTTTCACGCTCTATCTTATTATCATCAGAAACATAAAACTTGTCGAATCCACACCGATATTTTCCGTGATTAAATTCACTAGTCAAATCGATCACGACGAAATTGTAAAGTCCTCCATCCCAAACCCTCTTGCAGAATCTCCTGAATTCCGCCACGCTCATGTGACGTGATCGCCGTAGATGTGATTGAGATTCTTGAGATCTTGGCGAAAGAGACATAGAAAATTAGCGTTCTCCCTTATCGTCTGTCTGGGCAATCGAAAATAATTCTGCGACAGGTAGAAACAGTCCACGTTGCTGTGTCGACCCCTAACATAATACAATTCGCATCGGTTCTGTCTCTCCAAAAGCAGATCGTCAAAAATCATGAGATTCTTATCTTCTGATTTCAATTCTCTAGGTTCTGGAACGTCGCTAGCGTTCTCATAAAATCGACACTCGCCGTTCGAAGATGCATTTCTCTTCATCAGTTCCATCGCCACACCGTCCAAAATGGTCGAAAGAGGAGCTTCACTTTTGTCGAATTCCTCCCTACTGTCAAAGATTCTGGCTATGACGTCCTTGGGCAATCTACGATCCATGCACTCTCGAAGCAATCTGTATTCGGGTTGAAACAAGCTCTTGCCAAACACGAACAATCTGTCGTAATCCAACCAGTCGGGTCGGGACAACAGATTCATCAACAGATTGGTCTTTCCACAATTCGATTTTCCCACTATCAAGCCTCTTATACTTTCGGGAAAGAACTCATTATTCGACCTCTTTCGCGGCGTCATTCCAAGACATATCTTTAATGTTCATCTTTGTTTTATTTTTTTTTTTTTTTGTTATTTTAGATTCTTTCAAACACAAATTTTTTATGTTTTTCAAACTCAGTTTTTAATATTATTATTTATTTATATCACACCGTCGCGAGTTCTCTTCAATCCTGATCCACTCGTCATTTTAGCTAAATCTTGTATGGGTACCACAGCATCCTTAAAATCTTTCCAACTTTTCGGCGTTCGCTCTAACGCAGCTCGCTTCGCCAGTGGACAGATCAACTTGTCGATCAACGCATCGGCTGCCCTCTTGCCAGCCACAGAAGCTATCCTAACACTGGCTTCGGAAGCGGCTTTCTTACCAGCATGCAAAGCCATCTTCTTACCGACCTCAAATGCAGTCGATGCGAGTTTTCTACCCGCATCGCTCGTGAACGCTCGCATTATAGAATCGACGATGCCAGAACCGCCTTGAACATAAGTCCTGACGTATCCCCTGTTCTTTATCACCAACATATTTTATTTTTATAATATATTTTGTTTTTTTCACTGGTAAATCGTTTTGTTGTTTAAATACTTTTATTATTCTAGTGTAAAAATTTACTGTTTTATTTTGTATATTTTGTTTGTTTGTTTGTTTCTCTCTACTTCTTATATATACATCAATCCTTCAATTCGTTCATCAGCCTTTTATAATGGTTTTTATTCAAAACCTTCTGTCTTAACAATTCGTCAGATATAGTAACTATCTGATTATCTAATCCTGTGTTACCAGCCCGTCTGCTCGCCATCAACAAACTCAATCTCTGAGATAGAGCGTCAGAATCGCTCGGAAGAAAAGTGGTTTTCACCCCTTTGCCAGTCACCGATTCGACGAACTTCTTATTCATATCCCATATGGGTTTCACCACTTTCGTCCACTTGTAACCTCTGTTGGCTTTGGGTCTCGTCTCTCTGGCATCGTTATTTCTCTTCATGGCGTGGGTCTGAACCTGAATGTCGCCGTAATTGTCGAAATCCTGTTCCATGTAATCACTAGGCTTGTCATAAAGGAGCAATCTGCGCAGTCCATCAGTTAATTCGTATCTATTCGAGCCTACGGTTAATTCATCATCATCTATTTCTACTTCTGTGTCACCGACAAAAGTTATCCCGTCAGAATCCTTATAAAATCCATACAACAGATCTCTCTTACCGCCATCCTCGGACGACGCGACGGTATCAGTGGTGATAATCGAAGATGTATCGTCGCTCTCACTCAAGACTGTTTGAATCCCCGTGGGAACGTAATCTGGTGTAGATTGAATGGAATACCGATTTCCAAAACTACCGGGCAACGAACCCATTCTCAAAGAACTCTCTTTTATGGGTCTCAATTCTTCGACTATCTCCTTCTTGCTTCGCTCTTGACTCTCTGTCACGGGTTTAAATATTTTTGTGGCTTCGCGTTTGAGTTCAATCTCACCAAGACGTCTGCTTCTGTCAGCCGATTGAATGCCCTTCTTAGCACGTTCATACTCGTCTAAAATTTGATCTCGGCGCCTAGAATCCATCTGTAAAAACATTTTTCGTTTTTAATTGTTAATGTTCCTTTAAGTATGCTAATGTGAGTTTTTTTATTCTTTTCAAAATTAAATGTATAATTATATTTTATGTTTTAAGTTAATAAAAAATCTTCTGTCTTTAATATAATAACTAAAAAATTCATATCTCAACTCAGTATTGATTGAATTGGGAAAAACTTCGAAGTTTAAAAACGTTTTAAGCACATGACAAACTGGTTTCTGATTTAACGCATTTGAGAGTAATTTACGTTTGTTAAAAGGAATTCCATTCATATATCAAAAAAACATTCACTCAGTACCGAATTAAGAGAGAACCTTTGAAGACAGTTAAAAACATTCTAGCACATAAAAGAAACTGTTTTTTCTAATTTAACGTTAAAGGGATTCATTCATTCATTCAAATCTCTGATCATTATCATGAATATATTAAAAATTTACCACTCAAACCTAATTGAGTGGAAAATGCGTTTTATTATACATTATTAAAACGATCCATTAAAAACGAAAAACCTTCATTCACCACAACAAAAACATGAGCAACATTTTTCATTCAAACATTCCATTAAGTGTTTATTAAGATTACTTCACAAACATTAATAGTGACAAAACGCGAACAAACGATTTTTACCTCTGATTTTTTTCTAATTGTCTCTAAACTCAATTTCTTTTCGTTACATTGAAACAAAACACGAATGTCTATTTTTACAGATCATATTTATAGTCGACTCTTTTGAACCAATGCCTTTCATTCACACAACTCTTTAAAACTGATGCTCATATTTATAGTCGACTCTTTTGAACGAAAACCTCATTTCCATTAAGTGTTTATTAAGATTACTTCACAAAAATTAATAGTGACAAAACGCGAACAAACGATTTTTGCCTCTGATTTTTTTCTAATTGTCTCTAATTTCTTTTCGTTACATTGAAACAAAACACGAATGCCTATTTTTACAGATCATATTTTATAGTCGACTCATTTGAACGAATGCCTTTCATTCACGCAACTCTTTTTAAAACTGACACTTATATTTATAGTCTACTCTTTTGAACGAAAACCTCATTCAATCACAACAAAAACATGTGTGTTAGTTTTTACTATCATCGTGACAGTGGGTTTGCCGGCTCAGGACCACCTCTTTTCCGTGTACCGTACACGAGTCGATTTCTGACGTAAAATCCGCAAATGAGTTTCCCCATAGGATTCAGTGTTAAAATCGTGTACAGACAGGGATGGCCCAGAATCGGCAAACCACTTTTCGACGCTGCTACAGAATCGACAACATGTTTTTTTCTCGCTATTTTAACACTGAATCCTATGGGGAAACTCATTTGCTGATTCTGTAGCAGACAATCCACCTCATTTTTCTTAAAATTTCATACATTTTTTTTTCACTCTGTATGTAGAATCCAATGGTGTAGAATCGGCAAAGCCGATTCTAGACCACTAGTGGGTTTGCCGGTTCAGGACCACCTCTTTTCCGTGTACCGTACACGAGTCGATTTCTGACGTAAATCCGCAAATGGATTTCCGTGTACGCCTCCATAGGGATTCGGTGTTAAAATCGTGTACAGACAGGGATGGTCCAGAATCGGCAAGCCACTTTTCGACGCTGGTCCTGAAACGGCAACACGTTTTTTGCTCGCGATTTTTAACACTGAATCCTATGGGAACCCATTTGCCGATTCTGGACCAGACGATACACCTCATTTGTTTCCTTAAAATTTCATACATTTTCACTCTGTATATAGAATCCAATGGTGTAGAATCGGCAAAGCCGAGTCTAGACCACCATAAAAAACGACAAATCGTGCACATGTACACGATTTTAACACTGAATCCTGTCGAGATGTACATCGATGTACATGTACATGTACATGGCAAAGTGGTCGTGAATCGGCCTCTATCACCTACTAGTGTTCCAGGGTCTCCACCATGCCCAAGTTACTCATCTGGCACTCCCTTTCACCGTCTTTCCCAATTTTCCCCTCAGCTCAAGGGATCGCGACCTCAGCTTGAACAGCAGTGACCCCCCCCCCCCCCCAAAGGTGCCATCAAGGTATTCTTCAAAACCAGGCCTCTCTTTATCGCGCAGGCCATCCAAAGACCTTTTTGATTTGACCCCCTCTCGCCAATTACGGTTATAATCCTCCATGACCCTTTCTCTGACGATTTTTTTACCCTGGTTTGCCCCAACGTCCATGTCCGAGATCTTCAATGAGTAGTTCTCTACTAGCTCACTCACTTGGACCATCCACCCCGTTTTGATATTTGAGTTGAAAATTCTCAGGAATATTACTTTTCACCATCGGCTGTCGGGGAGATTCACCAAATAATTAAGATAACCGAGTTTCAACAGGTCTATCCTGTCCTTGATCCTCATCCACCCAAGCTCACCCCTGATTGCTTCTACCGCTGCGGCATTACTCGACCCAGTTATCCATCGGCCTGCATCGTTCTGCAAGATTTCCAAGCTCTTTACGGCCGTCTGGTTTAGGGGTACCACTTCCGTACCGTATGTTATACTTGGCAGCCCCACCATTTCCCAAATGGTTTTCCCCACGAAAACCTTATTGAAACTGTTTCTCCCTATAAGTTTCATTTGGTTAAGGATTCGCTTCCCCTTCAGAAGCAATTTATTTGTGTGGTTTCGGTAGATGCCTCTTCCTGTAATGTTTATATTTACCCCCAAATACTCGTAATCACCCGTCTCTCCTACACTGAGAAGTTTGCTGCTCCCTTCCGGGATGCAGTACTCACCCACTCCCCACCTTCGAGTGGGGTCCACTTTACAGCCCACAGGCATAACTTTGCTCTTGCTTTCATTAAGTTCGAGTCTCCATTTGCTCCCATATCTCCCAACAATTCCCAGCATTTTCGTTAGCCCCTCTTCTCTTTCTGACACTAGAACCATATCGTCTGCAAAAAATAGCCCTGGGATCTTCAAGTCCCCAAATGCTACCCCCTCGTCGCTACGCAGGAGTTCATCTCCTAAACCTTTGATGTACATTGCAAACAGGATTGGCGAAAGGATACACCCCTGTTTTAGGCCTATCTCCATAGGCACACGTTTTGTTGTAATGTTTCCCAGGCTAAGTTCACTCTGTACATCTTTATATAATGCTTTCATAATTCCAAAAAACTCGCCCCCTAAGCCCAAAGCCTCCAGCTTGCGCCACATACCCTCCCTCCATACTCTATCGTATGCCTTTTTGACATCCAAAAAGGCCATAAACATCTTTTTCTTTTTTGCTTTCGCGGATTCTATCATTTGGGATAGCGTGAAAAGATGGTCGGTTACTCTCCATCCCTTCCTGAAGCCATTCTGGATTTCTCCCAAAAAACCCTTCTCTTCAATCACCTTCTCTAGTCTCCCATAAAGGACTTTACAGAAAACCTTTCCAATGTTGCTACTGACAGAGATCCCTCGATAGTTATCCAAAACGTCTTTTTCCCCCTTTTTATGAATAAATGTCACTTTGCCAACTCTCCACTCCTTTGGGACCTCTTGATTTTCTATGGCTAGATTGAATAGGGCAGTTAGGCTTTCCACGAGTTCCTCTCCCCCTTTTTTGATAAACTCGTTAGGAATTTCATCCACTCCTCCCGCTTTTCCATCCCTTAATTTTGATATCACCTTTCGCACCTCCTCCGTTTCGCTGCACACGAAGTTCGATAGGTTTTCCTCGACCTGATTCGGACACTCAGATGGGCTCCCCATGCCCCATCGCTTATCGTTTACCTTTTCCCAGTGCTTGACTAGTTCTGATGCGACTTGATCTTGCTCGTCTGTAAGTCTGCCATCTACTTTAATACTCTGTGGGTTACTTCCTTTGTTACGTTTATTCACCCATTTCCAAAATACGTTCGAACTTGACCCCCCTGTCGTTCTTATCGTCCTAATAAGACTGCTATTTCGTACTCTCCGATTATCGTCTGACCTTTCCTACACTTTCCTTTCCTGCCTCCACCAGGCTCGCAACTATGGCGTCGGCCATCCTCTGGACACTGCACCTCTTGGGTACGGTTGCAAGCTTTGGTTTCAGTTTTTCATTGAACTTCGCCCAGTCAGCATCTTTATTGAGTTCCCAAATCTCCTTAGAGCTTCCTTTGCTTTTTACTAGAGTTTTGGCCCTGATCGTCACTGTAATCAAGTTGTGATCACTATCCACCTCCATTTTACCCTCATCATCCACTTCTACCCCTATCACATCCCTCCATAAATTAATATCTGTGAGGATGTAGTCGATTATTGATTTTCTGTCGTTCCTCTCCCAGGTCCATTTCCCCTTACACCTCGCGTCCCTGTTCAGAATCTTCAGACCGAGCTCGTTTGTGAAGTTCAACAGCTTCCTTCCAATCCAGTTGACTTTATTGTCCCCACCCTCTATGCCTTCTTCATCATTACCTATGTGGCCATTAAAGTCACCCATCAGAATTATACCGAGCCCCTTGTTTTGTAATTCGGTGATATTGGACCTTAGTGTTGAGTATATCGAATCATTCCATTCGGGTTTGCTTCCCTCCACCGCACAATACACAACCCCAAGGGCAATACTTTTGTTTTTCAGACTGATCCTTACCCATCCAATTTCTTTCGATACCTCAGCCGGGGTGCTGATGTTTTCCAGGTCTGTGATCAGTGATGGTTTTAAATCCTCTTTAATGTACATGCCTACCCCTCCCCCCTTTTTCTGGCCTTCCGTTCGCCCTACACCTATCCATACGTACCCCCTTACTTGGTCTACCCGTTCCTCGTGTCTTACCCACATTTCGCTTAAGCCCATGACGTCAGCTTCCTCAGCCTCGATCAATGTAATAATTTCACTTACTCTCCGGTGGAGACCCTGGATGTTGCTATAACCCACTTTCAGGGAATCAAGGTTCATTGGCTTCCGCCTACTGGCCCCATTATTATTTAGTCCCTGTAGGTTTGTATATCCTACTTTGTGTACCTGTGCTTTCCTTGGGAAGCTATTCCTATTGATTTGGATTTTTGGTCCCTTTTCCTTATCCCCCTTGTCCCATTTTTTACACCTATGGTTCGTGACACATTTCCTGTGTTCATTCCCACCTTCACTGATCCCCCCTCCCCTCCCTATACCAAAAAAGGCTCCACCACCTGCAACATATTTCTTCCTAAAACCTCTGTGCCCCTTGGGCTAAGATGGAGACCATCCCTTCCATATAGGTCCTTTCTGCCCCAAAACGATCCCCAATTGTCTACAAAGGGTATCCCAAGTTCCTTACAATACTCCCCCAATTCCTCGTTGGTCCCAATGATCCGCGAATTACGCTCGCTCCCACCACCTAATACTGGCAGAAGCCCCGAAACCACTACCTGTGCATTCTTGGCATTCAGTTGAGTTATTAAGTCCTTGTAAGTCTCAATAAGCTGAACTGATTTTCTCTCCCTGATGCCTCAGTGAGGCATGGACCGGGAGGTGATCGCTGCCAAAGTTATCATCGCCGACCCAGTGGTCATCGATGTGATTTATCAGGGAGTCACTGGCGATAATTAGATCGAGGATCTCGGATGAGAATAGTGGGTTATGACTGATATAAGTTGCTGAGCTATCATTCATAACCACATGAAGGTTATGCTTTTTTGTGATTTCAAGGAGGGCTTCACCGTTGGGGGTGGTTTTGTTACAGCCAAAGTACAAGTGTTTGGCATTGAAGTCGCCGAGGAAAATGCAGTGTTTGTATTTCCTCGTAAAGAATTCAAAGACAGTGTCAGAAACAATTTTGCTTGGGTCGTTATAATAACAAACAATCGTTTATTGTCAACAGTGATTTCAGTAGCAATCACCTCTGCAACGAGGTGATTAGTTTTTATGGTTTTGGTTTTGAAGTTATGCTTTATTAGAAGAGCGACGCCGCCACCTGTGGTGATTAGTTGGTCTCTTCTAATAGTGCTGAACCCGCTTACTGGGAAATGTTTGCTGGGTTGAAGCCAACTTTCGCAGATACAGATAATGTCTGTGTCTTCGAAATATCGGCTGATCTGAAGTTTTTTTTATTGTTAACGCTTCTAGCGTTCCACATGGCTATTTGTAACTTATTCATGATGGGGTTGTAGTTTAATTACGGTGTTTTGTTAGAGGTTTTTTGGCGGCTTTATTGGGTGTTGATTGCGGCTTTAATTAGGGAATCGGATATCTGTGTTTTGAAAAGCCGGGACGCTGACCGGCTAACATCTTGGCAGATATCAGATAGGCTGGTACTCACGTGTTTGTTTAATGCAGAAAACAATCCTCCCGCAACTAATGAACAGATTGTTTTGGGGGAGGAAGCACTGTCGGGATTTTTTAAGTTAAGGTTTTTTAGCTCGATATTTTGTTTAACTTTTTTGTAGTGGGGACACCCGCGATAATTGCTCACATGGTCCCCTTTACAGTTTGGGCATAATGGAGAGTTTGATTTGCATGCTTGTGTGAGGTGATTTCCTCCACATCTCATGCAGGTCAGATCCCCCCCTGCATTTATTGGCTAAGTGCCCGATTTTTTTGCACTTGTGGCATTGAATTGGTGGAGGGGTAGTTCTATATTCCTCCACCAATTGTTTTCTGCCGTTAATAGTTACTCCATTCTTGGCTAGTTTTTCTTTTACTTCTTTACTTGGGCAGTTCACCTTAAGTCTCCACGTGCATTTGCCCGTGGCCCTTGATGTAAACCTCTCCCATTCGCAGTTCGGTAAACCCCTGGATATGGCATCCTTGGGGGTTTCCGGGTGAACCCTAGTTACGACTATTATGAAGGGAACTGACTTTTTGACGGGAGGGGAGGGAGTCGCTTTCCCTTGTCTCCTGTTTTTGTAAGCGGACGATCTGCTGTCCTTTTTACAGCCTCAGAAAAGTTGAGTTCCATTAATGGGGTTGGTGAGGGGGTTGGTGAAGGTGAAGGCTCTTTAGCGTTTTGTGATGGGTTGGCTGAATCGGCTGACTGAGAGCCGTTTTAGTGGTTATGATGCTGTTTTTACCTGTTGAGTTTATTTTCACACCAACACTCCTTTTATACTTTTTTCAGATCAAGGACTGGGTTGATAAGCGCTCTTTCGTAATATACTTCTTTTTATATCGGGAGAAATTCCATCATCTGTTAGCAGCTTCACTACATGTTCGTATTTTCGCAGGTCATCAAATTCAGCCAAATTCAGTGGTATCTTATCTTCGAGGATGTTGGTAGCATATTTACATAAACAGGTAATCAAATCTTCATCAGCAGCGCGTAGAACGGCATCGATGTCCTCCTTGTCAGCATCCCGTAAAAATTCTAAAAGTTGTTTATTCTGGTCAGTCATTAAATCTCCAGTATCTCTCTCCTCTTCTGTTCTTCTTGGACAGTTATGTTCTTCATGCCTCTTCCTATTGTATGGTTGGGCGAACAACTTAGTACAATATCTGCAGTGGAGCTGATGATGGGTCTTCTCGTGTTTTCTAGCATGATCCGATCTTGAAAATAATTTGGGACAGTATCTGCATCGAACTGGTAACATGTCTTCCCTCGACGACGGTCAGGGCACAAATGAATTTATTTTCACAACAACACCCTTTTTATACCTTTCCCAACAGAAGTACCCGGATGTAGCATGAAGTACCCGGACGTAAAGTCCAAAAAGTATCCCCCAATAAAACAATGTCAGGTATTCTCGAATACCCGCATGTACCTATGTGCCAGGGCATATTGTGTCACATGGTGCCTTTTCACATAAGCACATATGACAAAAAGGGATTCTCTAGTAGGTATCCTCGAATAATACAATACCAGGTCATAGGTATCCTCAAAAACCCGTATGTATCTATGTGCTAGGGCACATTGTGTCACATTGTGCCTTTTCACATAAGTACATATCGGCACATAAAGCATGTGCCTATGTGCTAGGGCACATTGTGTCACATTGTGTCTTTTCACATAAGCACATACGACAAAAAAGGGATTCCGTAGGATATGGCCATTGGATATAGATGGGATGAGAATCGGATACAACTTTGAGGTAATAAGGGGTGATAACTCTGTACGATTAAGTAAAGGTTATGGGAAATCAAGCAATCTGATTGGTTAGTTTTAATTTATATAAATGATCTAGATACAGGAAACTACAAGAGTACTCAGAATAGGGTCAGAACTAACAAGAATAGACCAGAGATTGCTAAATATAGTACCCAAAAGCTAAACTCTTCCAACTGAAGGGCTCTTCTACGCTACTGGAGTATACTCCAGGGCAAAGGAACATGGTCAGATAGACGAAAACTATTGTATATATAGATAGAAGCAATATTTCTGAAAGAATTCGAAATAGTAAAACTTGGCTGGTTGTTTGTGGTAATTCTACGAATCATACATACATACCCCCGTCTTGTTGTAAGACTTTAGGTCACATAGCAGTCACGTGCTACCAGTCACTCGATCGAGCAATTGCTCTAAGGCTCATTTGCTCGATGAGCTTCGAGTCGTTCGAGCAATTGCTCATGGAGCAATTACTCTCTTGACTCTTTAGCTTATAAGGGATATTTGGGATTGGTAAGCCTTGGGTATCCTCAAATACTGAAATGAGTCGTTCGAGGAGTCACTCGAACAAGCAATTACTCGATAGCTCATTTGCTCGACGGACTTCGAGTCGTTCGAGTAATTTGCCGAGTCACTCGATCGAGCAATTGCTCTAAGGCCCATTTGCTCGATGAGCTTCGAGTCGTTCGAGCAATGACTTATCAGTAACTGCTCGATAGCTTATTGGGTTTGGAAATGCTATAGGTTTTTGTTATACACAAGGGAGATAACTCTGCATGTAGATTACGGAAAATCAAGCAATCTGATTGGTTAGTTATAATCTATATAAATGATCTAGATAAATGAAACAACAAGAGTACTTGGAGTAGGGTCAGAACTGACAACAGTAGACCAGAATAGCTAAATATAGTAATAATAAGCAGGGCTGTTCCAAATAATAGGCTCTTCTACGCTACTGGAATATACTCCAGAACAAAAGAACATGGTTTGGTAGAGGAGAACTATTGCATATATAGACAGAAGCAGAGAACTTTGAAAGAATTCGAAATAGTACAACTTGTCGGGGTTGTTTGTGGTAATTAATCGAGAATTATGGGAGAATTCTAAGCCAGAAAAAAATATTCCAGTTCAATCGAACACACCCCCGGTACCCCTTGGTACTATAGCACTACGTGCTACACCGATAAATTGGGAAATCCGTAGCAAATAATTCAATTTCGGTTATATGGGGTGGATTTAGGTGATTTGGAGGGATTTTCGGGTTGTTTGTGGTAATTTGATTTACTCCGATTCAATCGAACGTGCCCTCCAAACATACCCCTGTCCTGTTGTAGGCCTTTAGGTAACATAGCAGCCACGTGCTACCATAGAAACCAAGATGGCGGTCTCCAGTATACAAAGTGAACGACGGAAACACGTATCACCCTAACAATACGCGCCGCGCATGCGCACACACACCACGTATCACGATGGAGATGACGTCACAAGATGGCCGCTCACGCGTGTTACCATGACAACCAAACATGGCGCCACCAAGTCACGTTACATGACGTCACATCCGGGGTCCCCTGCAGGGTCACCCAAATAGGCCCCGTTTCATACATCTCCTACTACTAAGGTAGTACGTAATGCAAGACCATGCAGTATTGCCAGGTACTGCATTGCAGTTTGAAACGGCAGTATAGTATGGGCAACATATACCAACGCTGGCCTACCTATATTAACTGTAAGGACAGTATAATGCCTAAAGTGGATCAATAGTTCGAAGAGCTAACATTGAACCACCAGGGTTTAGAGACCGTACACCCATACTACCACACTAGGCAACCATGCATTACCGCCGCCAACCCTACAATACCGCCCGGCACTGCCTTAAGTAGTACCTATACCAGTCATAGTATAATACAAAACAGTTCGTGGGTTAGCCGTACCTAGGACTAACACTGAACCAGCGGGGCACAACAGGCCGTACATCCTATATTACCGTTCTAAACAACCGAGTATAACACTGCCTGACCTAGTATTACTTACTTCCTATACCACTTATAGAACACTACGACCGTACATAAAAATACTGCCGCACTAAACAACCATGTATTACCCCCTCACAATGCCGCCACACTACCGGCATAGCATGGCATAGCATAGCAGTCATATCTAATATAAAACAATATAAAGCAATAGGTGGATTATTAGTACCAATGGCTTACAGGGGATCTATAACGGTATATAACTCCCACACTATACTACCATATCAGTCCACTACGAGATGCTCGACTCACCCATCCGAACAACGTAATATCGGATTACACAGTGGACAACATTAGCGGTGAACATCTCTAAGAAGTCGCGGGTATGATGCCACGACGTCACTGCGAACGTCAACCGTACCGCGTGGAAAACTTTCAAGAAAAATCTTACCTTCTCCATCAACTTCCATCACGTATCCACACTATACACCCAGAGTCTTGTGTGTACATATGTCATGATACATATACATATATCATAGCATACTGTATATGCAGTATGTACACGACATGTCGGATCCAAGCTGGATGGCAAAGCTCCGGTTCCCACATAAATTTAACACCAGCTGCACCGGCAATCTCCGGGTAAAAGGGATCGATTCATAGCTCACATACTACTAACACTATTTCGAACTGCACAATATTGACTATTCGTTGAAAAAATGAAAGGATATAGCATTTATCCCAAGATGTTTACAAAAATTATGAAATTTTGTCTTGACATCTCATGAGGAATTATTGACAAAGAGCATTTCTCTCTTTTGCTATACCGAAAGAATGGGGAAAGGAGTGGGAAAGAGCGTCAACGTCCCTCATTGACTCCACGTATTTTCAAATTAAAACACGATTTACTTTTGTTTTAACCCTTTGAATCCGAGCAAGCGCTTTTCCGGCCCAGAACCACGATAGGTCATAATTTCTTAAAGTGGGATGGTTGCTGAGTTAATGTGTAGGGTAGACAAACTAATATTTTCAAAGTGCAGCCATGGCCTGCACGTTGAAAATATTAATTGGTCTACCACTAATAATGAATGTGGACTCTTCCAAATGTTTCGATTTTCAACTGACATGGAAGATACCACCAGTGTTCAAAGGGTTAATAACAGAGGTGACTGCATGGACCTTACCTATTGCAAACATGTGAAGTGTGCATGGGAAAATATGGGAATTATTACTCAGAAGTAAAGCTCGGTGGCTCAGTGATTAGAACATTGGATTTTAAACCGAAAGGTCGACGGTTCGATCCTGACCAAGGGTAATTGCCTTGTTTCCTTGAGCAAGACACTGTTAACCGATTACTCGATGATCAACATCTTGAACAATCCAAAAAGTAATTGATCGATTATTCGTTACTTTTGATCTGCTTTATTATATGGGTTAACAAAGGAACAAACTTGCTCCAAAACAGGCAGACATTGTTACACTGACTCACTTCAATTACATGAGACAGAGTAAAGCATGCAAGTTACTCGCTGACACACTTGTTCACTTGCATGAACATCATATTGTATCAGTAGCTGGAAATGTACATTCTTAACCCTTTACGCATTGCGGTTAGCAGACGATAGTTGCAAAATAAATTCATGAATTACTAAAAATGTTCAATTTTTGTCTCAAAAACAAAGCTTATGACCCTTCATTGGAACGAGCTCAATAAATTTGAATGGAGAGTTTTGTATATAGGCCTGATCGGTTTTTGTTTGTTACGTTGGGTAAAGGGTTCATGACGTAAATCATCAACGGTATGGCACTTATTCAAATATCTATTTGGACAGGTGATAAATCGGTAAACCAAGGTCAACCCACGTGATTAATCGATCAAGAAAACCCCTTAACCGTTTCAGCTCTAGACACTTATTCCCGATTGTCCACGTTGGGGCCCTGTTTACTAAAAAGTACTGCACGTCGTTCAACCGCTGCTAACACCGCGTTCAACCGCTGCTAACTCAGTTTGTGCAGATTTAGTTAGTTGAAGGTCAGGCAGTTTCTCCTCACTGGTCGCGCTCTCTGGGTACCTTCTCAACCTTTGAAAATGTCCGACACACCCTAGCTGTTGAAAGTGTCATTAAAACACATACAAACTTAGTGCAAACACATGCATGCGAAGTATGATTAGGAAAATATGGGAATTGTTACCCGGAAGTAAAGAGATAACTGTGTAAACGAAACATTCCCATTCTGCTCTCCGTGTGCAGTAATAAAGCATACTGATTCTGACTGATTTGGAAAAAAACCGCAAGAAGAACCTCAATTTAACTCAAAACGAATAGAAGACAATACTTGCTTAAACTGTATTTAATAACTAATAATTTTGTTTTTTCCCACAAGAACGCAGCGTATGTACCGCCATTGCCATGCGCTCACCGAGCTCGTTTCAATAAGGCGCCATAAGCCACTTTTTAGGGAAACATCGAATATGAACCTAAAAATTTATTAAAGATTTTTCGGAATAGTACTGGCCGTTTATGTCGATAGAGAAGCACAACCGGGGGAGGAGTTAGGTCCAACCCAATTTACACCTCTATTTATTTATTTATTTATTTATTTATTTATTTATTTATTTATTTATTTATTGGTGTTTAAGGTCACATAATTATTCACAATGGCTAATCGTGACATTGACAGTTTTACGGGTGGAAGAAGCCGGAGTGCCCGGAGAGAACCAGCTAGCATCGACGAGCAACTGTCAGCTCCTCAATATTCTAACTGTTCAAGCTCTGCTCAAGCAGGGTTTGTAGCGGTTGAAGACATGTGCACCATCGACGTGCAGTACACCTTAGTACACGGCGTCATCGTGCCCCATGTAGGCGACCAGGATAAAGTGCCTTGCCCAAGGTTACAACGCGGGTCGTCCTGGACGGGGATCGAACTCGGGATCTCTGGCATAGAAGTCCAACAGTCACCACTGAGACATCGCGCCCCCAATTTACCAGTCTTTAAAAAAAATAAATAAATATAGATGACACACCATGGAAATTGATGTTCTCTCTCGAGCCTCAAAAATGGCCAACGAGGGGTCATAACCTATGTTTTTTTTTAAAATAGTCCCCCCCCCCCTTTCCCACCCCCGGTTATACCAGCGCGAGAGGGGCATAACCTCCATACCGAAGCATTTTCATCTTCGGGACATACCTGAGGCATAAAAATGGCTGGACCCCCTCCCCCATCCTCACACACAAAAAACCCTGTCCCCCTCCCACATATAGATATCTGGTTCGGTACGCTTGGTTAACTCTTTACTGAAGGAAACGACAAAATAAGGCGGGCGCTATTCACAAAAATCACCGTTATTTTTTTATGGTTTGTCTCGAAAACATAGCTTATGACCCCTTATCGGAACGACGTCGTTGAGCTCGTTCCACCAAGGGTCATAACCCATGTTTTTGAAGCAAAAAATGAAAAAACATAGTTATTCGAGAATTTGTTTGCAAGTGCCGTCTGTCTTCGTGTTAGGTAAAAGGTTAAATTGAGGTATATTTATGAAAGCATTAGATCACAAGGATACACTCTGTTTCACTCCGCCTTGACAAACCGCCTTGATAATTGTGTAATTGTGTGTTGGCAAGTGGGTTAGTTGTTCTTTCAAATTCTTCTCAAAATCGTGGAAAGGTGACACACTTGTCGGGCTTTGCAAATGCAGTCACGTATGCAAAGCGAATTTAAATTTCCGCCATGTGAGCCGTTGATCGAGTTCTAAAAAAAGACATTAATCATTGATGAAAAGTGCGAATGTGGAGAAACCAGATCTAAAAATAGTTTTTTCCCGGTATGTAATTTTACATCATCTCTTGGAAAAAACATAAGCATTCATTCCAGGAATGAAGCAGAGATTCAGCTGTCCGCTTGTTGGTTTGCAACTATGACAGAACGAACGGTTTCTGACCTGTTCCGATTATTCTTCACCATATTGTCGGGAGACTGACTTATCCACACGGAGGTAAAGTAGTCTTATCTTTGTACAGTTATGCTAAAGTAATCAGCCACATGTTCGAACTTGTCGGTTCGATTCTCTTTGTCGCACTGCAGTTATTTTCACAGATTAGGGTCGCGACAGGGAAGACGATGTATCCGCTGTCCACAGAGCTGCTGTTCACATAACCAGCGTTACTGTTTGGGATGTCCGAACATAATATTTAACTAGATTTTTCGATTTCAAGAAATCGAGAGATTCACCTATTCCGCTTGTTTTTTAGGCAGCGGCGGAACAAGATTGCGTATAGTGCTGGTAGGTTTTTAGGCTATATTAAGTGCATAGCCGATAGAAAACTCCCCACAGTGTCTAACAATTCTTTCGGCAATACTCTTTCACATTGGCGTGAATGCTGTATGCTTAATGTCCAAGTTAGGGCTAAATAGCAAACCTGTTGAACAGATCGCGTATACTTAATAATGACAACATGTGCATGTGTGACACCATAGATTGTGGCGAACGTTTTCGCAGCAGCCATCCCAAACTTTCAGCGTTTGTACCTGAAGCTCGCCCGAACTCGGTCATATTATTAGAAAGTCCCGAAACCAAGCATGGGCCTCGAGGCAGCCGCCCCTCTCTCTCAACCCACACCCCGAACGTGCACATACCCTCTCCTGACATTCAACACGATAGAATTGGAAATTGGTGTCGCTCTCTATGTGAAAAGATGCGGTAACTGTTTGTGAAGAAAGAGTGAACAATTTATGGAAATCGGCCAAGAATTGGCCGAGATATAGCGTTTTAATGAGTTGAGGTAATTGTTTGAATTTGGTCCTGTTCTAGCCGGTGCGACCTGACGCTGGGTATATGTCTGGGGTTGTGGGAGTGCTCCCCCTCTGGGGTAGTTCCGCTTGAAATCGTGGATTCTCAGTTTCTGGCGGAGAGACGCTGGTGACTGAAAGATGCATTGTGTACACTGGCGCCAAATGGACCTCGCCAAGCTGGTAACAGTTAGATATTTGTCAGAAATGAAAAGTGGACAGTAATCGCGCATGGGTTAATGGCGAATAGGCGGTAATCTGGCTAATTTGACATTAAAATTGAACAGACAGCAGTGTCGCTCATACGCCCACTACGTCCAGACCACTGAAGGCAGCTACACGAAATTTTCAGAAGTTGTTCTACTCTTCCTGCCCGACAGGTTAGTATATTTGTCGAGTGGCGTGACCGCGTGGGAACAATGTGGATCGCGTGGAAACCGAGGGGACGATTCGTCCCTTCTCTATTCCCAATGCAACGACGTTTCCATTCACTATTTACATGTCACCCGTCGAGTTTGGCATTATTTCTGTCTATTTGATGAACTGTTCAGCTTTCAATATTCACACATTCACGTGGGACTGAAAGTTTGGAGTTAAACTGCTTATTTCAGAGCGTACCGGCAGAAACTGACAACTCGACCCGGTGGCGAAAAAGACGTCGTCTGGCTAATTTGACATTCAAACTGAACAGATACAATGTCAGATACACGCCAATTATGTCCCGACCATACAAGGCAGCAACTTCAAATTCTCAGAATGTTTTCTCCTGTCCCTGCCCGACAGTTTAGTATCTTTGTCAAGTGCCAAGACCGCGTGGAAACACCGTGGATCAGGTGGAAACCGAGGGGACGATTCGTCCCTACTTTCTTCCCAATTCAACGACTTTTCTATTTATTATTTACCTGTCACCGGCTGAGTTTGGCATTATATCTGTCTATTTGATGAACTTTTCAACCTTAACTATTTGCGGCTTTGTGTTTCTCCACCGAAAGGCCACTGCACGGTTACCAGTATATTCAGGGACTGATTTTGCGAAAATAACAATTATTCCGACTGTACCCACATGGGAACTCCTAAATCTCTAAGGGTTAAATTTTTTAATAATAACGTATAAAACAGAATTGTCGTGCTACGTTTGCTGTATGCAGGCATAGAAAACGTTCAGCGCTCAATGAATTAGGAATGGAGTAAATTGTCACTTAAACCAGCGAAATTCTGAAAAAAATGAGAGTTTTTTTCGACGGCACCTACCTTTATGCACCCGAGACAGGGACTGCGTTAAACTTTACAGCAACCTTATAACAGAAAATATTCTTGGAATTGAACTGTGAATCCGAATTTCGAAAGCATTTTCGGATATTCTATTCCAAACTATCACTGCACGCTTGTCAATATTCAGTGATTTTATGAAAATATCCATTATTCCGACCGTACCCATATGGGCGGTCTCGAATCTGCTTAAGGGTTAAACTTTTAATAATGACATATAAAACAAAAGTTGTCACACTATGACTGCTGCATACAGCCATAGAAAACATTCAGCGCTCAATCAATTAGGAATGGAGTAAATCGTCACTTAAACTTACCAAATTCTGAAAAATGAGAGTTTTGTTTGACTGCACCTATCTTTATGCAAACAGAATGAGCATAGTATTAAACTTTACAACCAAACTTACAACAGCAAATATGCTCGGTACGCAATTGTGAATACGACCATTTAAATCATTTTTCGATATTCCATTCGAAAATGGCCGAAAGGTGACCTGCAAATGAACCAATTTTACGAAGAATTTTAGGGTACTCGAATTCTAGGCCCGAATACTGGGTGAAGGTTAAAACTTTGAATAAACCATGTAACAGGAAAATTGTTCCTGGATGAAGGCCCAATCCTCTCACGGGAACCGTTTCGACAAAATTCGGCTGCAGTGCTGAGAAATCTCATGTGAAAACTGGCCAATTTTGCCCGAAATGCACATTGCTCGTAATTTTGTGGCGAAAAGGGATCAACACGAGAAATATCGCCTCTGTAGCCAGATTCAGTAAGTTATGCTACAAATATAACGAAAGTTTCAGCCAAATCATCCAGAGGGTTTTGGAGAATTGTGGCAAAACGTGTCATTTTCACTACATTTTCCACTGTTTTGGCAGAAAACGAAAAACTTCAGGAATGCCATGACCCAGGTGAAAAACTTCAGATGGAACTCTTTTCGTGTGCCAAATCTCAGTAAAATCGCCCAGGCCGTTTTCGCGAAACCCGTCGGACAAAAATCATCGAAATGGAAAAATAATCTCAATACTAGATTTTTCGATTTCAAGAAATCGAGAGATTCACCTATTCCGCTTGTCTTTTTAGGCAGCGGCGAAATAAGATTGCATATAGAGCTGCTAGTTTTTTAGGCTATATTAATGCATAGCCGATAGAAAACTCCCTACAGTGTCTAACAATTCTTTCCGCAATACTCTTTCACATTGGCGTGATATGGCATCGTAGATTGTGGCGAATGTTTTCATAGCAGCGATTCCAAATTTTCAGTGTTTGTTCGTGAAGCTCGCCCGAACTCGGCCATATTATTGGAATGTCCCGAAGCCAGACATGGGCGTCGAGGCGGCCACCCCTCTGCCTCAACCCACCCCCGAACATGCACGTATGCTTTTCTGACATTCAGCATGATAGAAAGGGAAATTTGTGGTGCTCTGTGTGTCCAAAGATGCGGTACCTATTTGTGAAGGATGTTTGAAACATTTATGGAAGTCGGCCTAGAATTGGCCGAGATATAGCTTTTTTATGAGTGGAGGTAATTGCTTGAATTTGGTCCTTTCCTGGCACGTGCGAACTGGCGGTGGGTGTATGTCTGGGGTTGTAGCAGTGTTCCCCCCTCTGAGGTAGTTCCGTTTGAAACTTTGCATTCTCAGTTACTGGTGGAGAGATGCTGGTGACTGAAAGATGCATTGTGTACACTGACGCCAAATGGACCTCGCCAAGCTGGTAACAGTTAGATATTTGTCAGAAATGAAAAGTGGACAGTAATCGCGCATGGGTTAATGGCGAAAAGGCAGTAATTTGGCTAATTTGACATAAAAATTGAGCAGACAGCAGTGTCGCTCCTACGTCACTGTGTCCAGACCACCGAAGGCAGCCACGCGAAATGTTCAGATGTTGTTCTACTTTCCCTGCTTGACAGGATAATATCTTTATCGAGTGGCGTAACTGTCTGAGGACAACGTGAATTGCGTGGAAACCGGGGGGACAATTCGTCCCAACTCTATTCCCAATGCAATGACGTTTTCATTCACTATTTACCTGTCACCAGTCAAGTTTGACTTTATTTGTATCTATTTGATGAACTGTTCAGCTTTAAATATTAGCACATTTATATGGGACATAAAGTTTGTATGGTTAATGCCGAATTCAAGGCAGGCGGTCGGTCGAGTGGGCGGGCGTTAGGGCATGCATGCAAGTAGACAGGCAGTCCTGTCTAACAGCTCTTCCGACCGTACTCTTTTACTCTGACTTGACTGGTGTATGGTTGAAATCGAAGTAAGGGCGGGCTTGCTCTCAGGCAGTTTGGTTGGCAGAAAAACAGAAGGCATTCCGTATTCCATTCATAATTGCTGGAAATCCATATCTACTTCCCATAATTGCTGGAAATCCATATCTACTTCTTTGAAACCAAGCGTGCAGAGTTAAGTTATAAATCAACAATGTCAGCTCAAATTTACGAATTCAATTTCAATAAAAATCAGTAAATGAAGGTTAAAGAATATTTTGAAAATTACAGTTTTTCACACTGTACTCTCAAATAGATTTGAATATGAACCGGTTGCAAAGAATATTTTGAAAATTACAGTTTTTCACGCAGTACCCTCAAATAGCTTTGATTACGAAAGGGTTACACAAGTCACAGTAATATTCAAATCATTTGTATAAGTGATAAAATGAAAACAGTTGTCTGGAGAATGAATACTGGTCAGCTATAAAGGATAGCATAAATAAATAAAGCATCTCAGTTTCCAAGGATCATCAATCACAGCTTGACAGAGTTTCTGGTGCACAGAAAACATTCAGCGCTGAATCAATTAGGATATGGAGTAAATTGTCACTGGAACTGAAAATGTTTTGTTTTTTTTGGATGGAACCTACCTTTATGATGCTAGAATGGGCATAGGGTTAAACTTTACAACAAATCTTACAACAGAAAATATGCTCAGTAGGCAATTGTGAATACGCACATGCAAATCATTTTCGATATTCCGTTCCAAAGAGGAAGACAAGTGAATGCGCGCGATCAGGCATCGGGCAGGTAGTAGGCAGGCAGGCAGGCAGGAACATGCAGGCAGGCTCAGACCGAGGCAGACAGGCACACAGGCAGGCGGGCAACTGTACTCTTTCACACGGGCATTGAATGGTTAAAATCGAAGTCAGGGCGGGCTTGATGTTAGGCAGGTAGATAGGTAGTCAGACTGCGCTCAGGCATCTAGTGCATACAGGCAGGCACAGGCAGGCAGGCAGGCACAAGCAGTCAGGCAGGCAGGCACGCAGGTAGGCACGCAGGTGTCCAGGCAGACTCGGGCAAGCGCAGGCAGGCGCAGGAAGGTTCAAAGGCAGGCTCGCAGACAGGAAGGAAGGTGCGCAGGCATTTCTAACAACTCTTCCGACTCTGCTCGTTCACACAGGCGTGACTGGTGAATAGTTAAAATCGAAGTCAGGGCTGGCTTGATGTCAGGCAGGTAGGTAAACAGACAGACAGACTGTGTGCAGGCGCAGACATGGAGGCACTGGTAAGCAGGCTCAGGAAGGCACGACGGCAGGTGCGCATACTGGCAGGCAGGCAGTCACAGGCAGTGGGCAGGCAGGCGCAGGCAAGCGAGCAGGACGGCTGGCGCGCAGGCATTTTTAACAATTCTTCCAACTGTTCTCTTTCTCACATGCATGACTGATGAATGGTTAAAATCGAAGTCAGGGTAGGCTTGATGTTGGGCAGGTAGATAGGCAGGCAGACAGACTGCAGGCAGGCAGGCAGGCACGCAGGCATTTCTAACAACTCCTCTGAATGTACCCTTTCACACAGGCAAAACAGGTGAATGATTAAAATCGAAGTCAGGACGGGCTTGCTGGCAGGCAGGTAGGTAGACTGACAGACTGCATTTCATAATATTCCAGCCATAATTGCTGAGAATCCATATCTACTTCTTTGAAACTACGTGCAAAGGGTTAAATTAGAAATCAACAGCATCATAGCAATACTGCTTAGGAAATAGTGTCACCACACATTTATCTATTCTGTTGCAATTAAAAAATCAGTAACAAAAAGGGTTAACAGACCGTTCTCTTTCATACTGGCATGACTGTTGTATGGTTAATGTTAAAGTCAGGGCAGGTGGGCATTTCTGACAACTCTTCCGACTCTACCCTTTCACACAGAAATGACTGGTGAATGGTTAAAATGGAATTCAGGGCGCGCTTCCTGTCAGGCAGGTAGGTTGGCATACACACTGACAGGCCGTATTTCATATTCCAGCCATATTTGCTGGAAATCCATTTTTAATTCTCTGTAACCACGCATGCAGGGTTAAGTAAGAAATCAACAGCATTATAGCAGTATTGGTTTGTTGGAATAAAAATCAATAAAAGAGGGTTAATGAGTATTTTGAAAAGTGCAGTTTTTTCCAGGCAGTACTGTACTTTGTATGAAATAAGAAATACAGCATCTGGAGAATGCTGGTCAGTTAAAATCATATTACACAAAATGAAACACCTGTGGTGATGATCAATCACATTTGACACTTACTGATAACAACGCTTGAGCAATATTATACCAGCAAAGTGAACAACTTTTAAAAAGAATTTGGGGGTACTCCAATTCAAGACCGAAAACTGGGTGAAGAGCAAAACTTTGAATAAAACATATAACAGCAATATTGTTCTAGAATGTACGCCCTATCTTCTCAAGGGAAAAACTTTGAGAAAATATGTCTCCAGTGTTGAGAAATCGCATGTGAAAGTTGGCGAAAACAGCAATTATTCCGACAGTACCCTTATGGGAGCTCCCAAATCTGCCAAGGGTTAAACTTTTTACAATAACATATAGAACAAAAGTTGTTGTACTTTGACAGCTGCATGCAGCCATAGAAAACATTCAGCGCTCAATCAATTAGATATGGAGTAAATTAACAATTAAAGTTACCAAATTCAAAAAAAATTGAAGTTTTCTTGGACGGTACCTACTTTTAGGCAACCAGAATGGGCATAGGGTTCAATTTTACAACCAAACTTACAACAGCAAATATGATCAGTAGGCAATTGTGAATGCGGACATGTAAATTATTTTTCGATATTCCATTCCAAAGTGGAAGAAAAATTAACTCAAAATGAGCGAATTTTAGGTAAACTTTTAGGGTTCTCTGATTCAAGGCCCGAAAACTGGGTGAAAGCTAAAACTATGAATAAAACATATAACAGCAAAATTGTTCTTGGATGAATGCCAAATCTTCTCACTGGACGTGATTTGAGAACATGTGGTTGCAGTGCTGAGAAATCGCATGTGAATGTTGGCAATTTTCGCCAAAAATGCATATTCAGGTGATGTTTGTGGCAAAACAGGGTCAACGTGGGTAATACTGCCAATGCAGACAGATGCAGGTGCACATGCTTCAAACACTAGGAACGTTTCGGCTCAAACGCCCACAGCATTTTTGAGAATTGGGGCAAAACGTGACATTTTGGCTACATTTTGTACGATTTTGGCAGAAAACGAAAAACTTCAGAAAGGCCATGACCCAGGTGAGAAACTTCGCATGGTGCTCTACAAGTGTGCTGAATTTCAGCAAAATCGTACAGACCGTTTTCGCGTAATCCGTCAGACAAGAATCGGTGAAAGAAAAAAAAAAAAAAAAAAAAAAAAAAAAGAAAAAAAAAAAAAAAAAAAAAGAAAAATAGCAATAACAATACATTCACCTATTAGAAATAGGTGAATCTAACAAGGACTCTTAGGCCGTTCACAAGGAATAAAATAATATTATAAAACAAGCATAACTGGATACCCCTCATAGTAAATATAATAAATAACGCGTGTTAAGTATTATATTTACTATGTGGGTATCCAGTTATGTTTTTGTAATATTATTTTATTCCTGAATCATTGTTTGAAACGAGTCCCTGTGGGCCGTTACTCTATGCTGCCACGACCCTTCTGACGACCGGGGGGGGGGGGGGGGGAGGGGGGGGGGGGTCATCTAGCATCAATGTTTGTGATTCTTCTTCATCTCTTTCTCATGCAACAACAGTTTTTGTATAGAAAAATATCCCACGATGCCCCCCTGGAAACATATGTTTGCTTTAAAAAAATATTTTATTTATCCATTAAAGCTGCAAACGAAGAATGGATGTCATGTGCTTTCCACTTCAAAAACTCATATATATAGTCAATATTTACCTGTCAATAAATAAAGAACGAATTTGCAAATAATATTGTTTTATTAAATTTAGTCCCACTATACAATATATTGTGCATGTAATACATTCTTTGAACATGCAACTAAAAAAAGAAATGCGAAATATTCAGTTGAAAAAAATATCGACCTCTTTGCAATATCGAACTTTCCGATAAACAGGTGATTTTTCAAGACGAGGGATATTTTACCGGTTAAAAAAATGACATCGAACCGTATCAAAATACCTGTTTACACTGACACTGCATATGGGACAAAGTTTTACATACTACCCTAAAATACCCACGATGGTATAACACATTTCATATGTTAGTAGTTATAAAGGCCAACAGTAGACCGACCAGGCATGGCTATCCAAACTCTATCTTCTTATCACTCAAGCCCACAACATATGACCCGAACAATATAAGGCCTCACTGGGCAGTGGATATCAATAAGCTCATTGTCCATTCGCCATGTTTAAAGTTAATGATATGAAAGGTCAGAGGTCGCTCCGGGAAAACATTTCGATCAGCCTATGCGTCTTAACACGTTGCACTCGGAGCCCAAGGTTTGCGAGTTCGAACCCCAGCCGGGGAAACGTAACGTAACGTAACGTAACGTAATGCAATACCGACGTGGGTTCAAAACCACACTGCTTCCTCCATAGTGTCATGTTCAGGGATGGTGCTATGCTCGTCCTATCGGGTGAGGACGTTAATGGCTGTCCCGTGTGCAGTAATTACTGCGCACGTTAAAGAACCTTACTGTGGCAAAAGAGCTGCAGCTCGGCAAAATTCCCCCGCTCCCCCCCTTGTATATAGTGTAGTTCATTACCTGTATAAAGAACCCCGCAATGAATCAATCAGCGTCCTCCGAAAAATCAACGGAGGAGTGACTGTACAAGCACATTGAATCGTGCAACTACCGGAATAAAACGGGTGTAAGACGCGAACTGCAGTTTCACTCCAACGAAATATACCTAAGATGATTCTCTTGATGTGGGGGTTCTCACAGGGTGCAGCGAAAAATTAACGCTGGGATTTCATTAGAAGAAGAAGTCAAGGCAGTCATACATGCGGAAACAACAAACAAAGCGTTTGGTTTCAAACGAGAAAATGTTCGTTTCCGATTTAATACCAATATATCGGATCCACACAAACTTTATTGTTATTGAATGTAACTCAACGAAATTGGAAATAAATACTGTTTAAACGAATACCAATAAAGATAGAGAAAATATCATACTTTCAACGCATCATTCAACCGACAAAACAAATAATACTGATTTTCGCGTCAAATGAATGTCGCAATGAACCCCTTCCCTAAAGCAAAGGCAGACTGGCATAATGTTTTTGTTTTGTTTTTTTTTTGTTGTTGGCGAGTGACAAAATGGCAGAGAGATCACTCAAACGACACGAAGGGAACGTTTTCGCGAACAATCTGGATTGATCTGGATTGACTGAGTGTGCGCAGTAAGGTCAGGTTATTAATCAAAGCGTTCCAGTGAACTTTTAATAATCTGGATTGACAATCCGAATAATCTAACTGAAAAGGAGAATTGAACACCAACCCTGACATGCGCAGTTGTCACAAAAAGAGTTGTAAACACCTAAAAATTTCTCATCGCAAAGAAATGAGAATGACAAGTATGAGTTAACCCTTTATCCCACGAATCGCCCGCATCCGTCCGCGCAATATGCAGATTCAGCAGCTGAAAATATATTATTTTTCGAAACATTTCAACAAAACCTTATCATTTGACCTCTCTTTGGAACGAGCTCGTTCCAATGAGATGTCACATGATATGGTTTTGTTGAAATTTTTCGAAAAAAATTAAAAAACGTATTTAAATTATTAAATTTTGATGTCGCCTGCGTTGGGTAAAGGGTTAAACAACAATAAATTAATATTAAAATTGTAGTTAATTCCAGAAAATAAAACTTGTTTCCCATATTGCGAAATTTCTTTGGCCACTTTGAGACAAATTTCTGCCGAAATGATTAAACATATGACAATTTAATGATTTATTCATTTTTTTTGTCTTGTTGTAACCCAAGGTCTCTTGTGAACGTGCTTGTGATGCTCATTGTGTCCGTGTCATTGGTGCTGGATGGGCTTAACCGATCGAAGGTGGCTCTTGCATATATCAGGGGTTTCCATTTCGGGTATTACCTGTGGGGACCTATTTTTTGGCCTACCGGTACAGCGGAGCTTGTTTACCACAGTTCGCAAGCACTGCTTCGCTTCCCACGGCTCCAACGGGGAAGAAAAATTAAAAACAAATTTCTGTTCGTTATACTCGACCGTCTTTGAAGCACATCAAAGAACTTTTCCGTACCAACACCAGTCACCAGTCCTCACTGTTTGCGATGTAGATTATACTTCCAAATTTGGATGCTGGGATGCGATGGGGAAACTGAAATAGGACGACGCAAATAACTTGGGAAAGACTAGAGGTACATGTATGTTACTAGTAATAAATCGGCCTCGAACATAGCATTCAACTAGATATTACAGACGGATAAGGCCCGCAACTACCCAAATTGCCGCGAGGATGTAGCGTTGTTCTAGCGTAATGCCCATGTTAGTTGCGCGATACAATTACATACTCCCCCAACCTTTACTAGCATTTTAACTAAACGCTTTGCATATCTATAAAATGAATGCATATTATGTACTTTACATACTAGCCATCTACTTAAGCAAAATTGTTTTAATAGTTAATGAAGTGGAAATACGAAAGCGTAATACACAAAAATTGCCTTTCAATCAGTTTTTCATTTTTTCTTTCAAACTGCAGCTTATGGCACCTCGTTGTTACGAGCTTATTTCTTTGGGGTGCCTTAAACTATGATAAGGAAGTAAATAATTGAAAAATTAGGATTTCTTTCAATAAGAGGATAAACAATTTTTTTAAATCGTGTCAGGAAGGAGTCAACACCCATGCGACCAGTATTCGAAAATATCAATTTTAAACCCGTGATAATGGAACAGATTATCTCCTCACTCGGGACCAGCTTGACCAACCATGCACTGTCCTGCGAACATGACACGCGAAGTATTTGCAGATACCCTCTAGCCCTTCGCCGGATTTACGGCCCTGCGAGGGATGGTTTCATTTATATGGGTTGAAAACCAAAATTGGTTGACAACGAAGTCAGGTTTTGTATTATAACTAGAGTATTTATTTATTTATTGGTGTTTTAAGGTCATATACTTATGCACAATGGCTAATCATGACCGTGATAGTTTTATGGGTGGAGGAAGCCGGAGTACCAGAAGAGAACCACCGAGCAACATCGTAACTCCTCACTGCAGCACAGACAGGGTTAGATTGGTTGAAGACATGCGTCCATCGACGTGCAGTACGTCTCAGTACACGGCGTCATCGTGCCCCCATGTGGACAATCGGGGTTAAGTGCCTTGCCCAAGGACACAACGCGGAAGTCCGAATTGGTCGCTCCGACGGTCACCCATCCAATGATTAATCGGGCTCGACGTTGCTTAACTTCGGTGATCTGACGAGAACCGGTTACCGCAACGCCACCGCGCCCCCTTTTGTAATAGAGATCTTCAATATTAATCATATGGACGACACTCCACGTAAACCATGCATTCGCGATTTGGAGCTGGATTCATTTTAAACCTGGGATATCGCAAGCTATTGCATTTTGATACTTGTTACAATTCTCAGAATAATGCATTGTCCAGAGTATATTCCCGTCTATGCCCCCCTCCCCCCGAAAATAATCGGGGGGGGGGGGCATAATCGGGAATATACTCTGGACAATGTATTATTCTGGGAATTGTAACAAGTGATGTATGATCCAGAATGGGAAGATCCAAATGGGGAGGGCAAATGGGGTAACCCACCCTAGGAAAGGATCAGGGAAGTGAAGACTCTGTAAGATCCCTTATCACTTCTTTCAGAGACTCTCCAATCTCCGGAGGTCTTCTTACCACCTAAGGGTTACGGTGGGCTGCACAAGGGTAGACCTGAAATAATAATGAGTATTACATGGACTAGTGGAGCGCGATAAATGAATGCGGTTAATATGTCCTATAGGATGTACGGGAAACAGTAAAGTCTTCATGAATAGGATATGAGGGACGAGTGTCAGATGAAGAACACGGCCCGATAAGATTGCCAGGAGAATGTTTTCGAACTCTGTTAGCAAGAATGCCGGATGATAAAGATGGCAGGGGAGTAACCTAACGGAGGGCTATTTCGTTAACATTCACCAGACTTAAAACTGATGCATTTCCAGGAAATTTGATACCGAAACTTCTCAATTCCAAAACAGTACCATGGGAGTTAGAGCAATGCTTGTTGGAAAATAGTCACCCCCCTTCTGGTAAACTGCGGTAAACTGGTTCTGCTTTGCTGGTACAATAGGATCCGTTAACCAATGTTGGTGCGTGTCCTCTAGACCCAAATGGCCAACACAAGTGTAAACGATTGGCCGAACCTGACTTTATACTTGTGGTCACGTTATAGCATTAGATGCTGAAAGTTACCTCAAACGCCAATAAATAAATAATAAATGAGTAAATAAATAATACCATCTTATATCCCATCTCGCAAATATTTCTGGGGTACAACATAGCCTCTGCGAGACGGATTATACACTGCCACACCCCCACTCCGATGCTAGTGCCCCAGGTGGGAGAGAGGCAGTATATAGCTGTCCTACAGACTAGTATATACCTAGCCCCTCTGTCGGGGGCGCCAGTCCCTACTGCCGTGGAAATGCTAGCGCCACCACTGTCTAGGGGTAAGCATTGGATGATTTATTTTGTACTATTACTTTCCAAAGTGTGATTTACTGGGATTTCCGTGTTTGATTATAAACGATAACTTCACAAGTGAATTATGCAATCAACAGTTGTGTCATGTATCCGTGCGCACAAACGAAGAGGCTTTGCCGTGGGTGTAATGGAGAGTTCATTGTTTGTTTGTTTTTGTTTTGTTTTTGTTTTTTTTGGTGGGGGGGTTGCTTTTTTGAACCCTTTACCTAACATGAAAAGGAGACGACCATTGCAAAACAAATTTTTGAATTATATTTTTTTAAAAACATAGGTTATGACCCCTCCTTGGAACGGGCTCGACAGGCTCGTTCCAATAAGGGTCATAACCTATGTTTTAGAGACAAAAATGAGAAACATAATGAAATTTAATTGGTGATGTTTTAGAATAGCGCTGGCCGGTTTTTGTCGTTACGGTAGGTAAAGGGTTAAATAATATAATTATCGTTAACAATGAAAAGTAATAAACAGAGTAATCGCTTGACAGGACTGAATAATTCGGGAAATAATTCATTCGAGGCGAGGGACTATATTGTAAAACACTCATGCTCATTCGCGCACTCGTGTTTGTACCACGTCCCTCACCTCTCATGAATTATTTTACGTAACCAGTCCAGTCAAGCGATTACTCTCTATCTTTTTTGGCCAATTTTCTGCCGAGATACAAGTAATGCCAAGTATACATGCAAAGTCAAGAAACATAAAATATGGCAGTTCAGTTAAATCATACTAATAAACACACACTTAAAATTTCAACCTGCAAACCTACCATCACATAGCATTACCATTACCCTCTCGGTTGTCATCATGTGTAGGGGTAAGTCCAACATTTTCTGGAATATTTATTCTAAGTACATATATATTATCTATTATTGGCATAATCTTGAATTTCTTCCACACTGCAGTCACCATACCAGCGTACATCACTGCAATAAAATTCTATATAATGGCCTAAAGCGGTCTCGTTAATTTTATAAAAAAAATATATCGTGGGCGCGTGTGGGAAAATTACGGTGGCTGATTTAGGCCACCCTCAATACTTTTTTTATCTCGAGATCTCGAGATAATATCTCAAGATCTCGAGAAACTATCTCAATATCTCGAGATAATTATCTCAAGATCTCGAGATAATATCTCAAGATCTCGAGATAATATCTCGAGATCTCGAGATAATATCTCAAGATCTCGAGAAACTATCTCAAGATCTCGAGATAATTATCTCAAGATCTCGAGATAATATCTCAAGATCTCGAGATAATATCTCGAGATCTCGAGATAATATCTCGAGATCTCGAGATAATATCTCAAGATCTCGAGAAACTATCTCAAGATCTCGAGATAAATATCTCAAGATCTCGAGATAAGCATATATAATCGGTGTCACCCTTTGATCATTAGCATGGATTCATTCAAACTGTTTATGCACTTGTCGCATCATTTCCGACTGCAACATATTCGTGCCCCCCCCCCCCCCCCCCCCCCTCCTCCCCCGTCCCGTGACAATTACACGAATCCACTCCTGTCACTCGGAAAACTTATCAACCAGTCACCTTGTTGCAAAGTTATGAGAGCCCACCAACTCTCAGTCCAGCACTAATATAAAGCGAGTCCCGTCGTCTGAACTTGCACTTACACCCGGTACCTCCTAATGCATACTGTAGTGTTTCTTTTACTCGAAAACTCAACGATTTCTCACTTATTTTCCTCCCAGCCCTCCCAGCCCATACTGATTGTAGTGATGTTTACCCTAAAACACCAAGTTTACTCACTACTTTACAAAACACACACCCATAAATACTAAATATTTCCTTCCAGCTCCACATTGAATGGAGTGATTTGTATCACAGCTCACAGAGTTTACTCACTACTGTACAAGACACAGACCCGTAAATACAAATAGCTCTCCCAGATCCACACTGAAAGATTTCATCCCCACTCCCTTGGTGTATTTTTCACCTACTTTCCACTTTGCTGACTGAGACAAACAACATAAGTTTAACTCTATTCCCGCGTCCATTTTGACCGAGCAAATCGACGGTGCTACCCGATGTATAATAACCCTACACCAGCGACAGCTATAAACCTACCCTAGGATTCTCTTTCCTCTCGTTGGTTTGAAAAGTCTGGATTAGACGTAACTAGTTATCTCCAGCGGATTCTGCTGCCGGACGAGTGATTAAGGACCTCACGTATTACCAACGTCAGTGTTAGAAAAGGGCTTGCCCAGTACAAGGCTACAGATGCTAGACAAAACCGTGAATTTATGGTCAATACCCAGCAATCTCCTGACACACAGGAGCCGTTCTCACAATTACACACCCAAAATGAAACCCATAATCCTGAGTCCAAGAGGCGAATAGAATCCCCCTCCTGTGAATCCCAAACATGGCAGGATGGGCATGACTAACATTGTTTCCACACAAAACGCAATTACATGTAGAAATGAAAAGATTGGCCTGTCGCCCGACAAGTCTCAACGGTCCATACACCTTTCATACTCCTCCAGAGACATACCCGAAAGTGACAACTCCAATGGTGATGTATACAGTCCCGCGCATATATAGAAAGATAACTTGAACTCGATTCCCAGTATCTCCGAACAAGATGAAGCACCCTCAGCGTCGTTTACTGCCACCAGTAACCAGCTGCAACATGGCACCCCAATTAACCATACGATCATCCGTGATCATATACTCTCAACCGCTCACAGGAGATCTCCCAGTACTTATGACCCCACCCCCAACGTCAACTCATGAATCGACAGTAATACAGGACATCCCGTCCCATAAGATTGATTGGTCCCCTATGTTCTCACCGGCTGAAACCCATTCCAACCTGGGAAATCTTAATTTCGCCATCCATGAGAGCATAGTTCCACCAGGACCACGCTTCACTCCCTCTTAACTCACAAGATGACACAGACACACACCCAATTTATGTGAGCAATATCTTGCCCACCCAAACCCCGATAGCGCTTCACACCATTGATTTGTCCTCCAACAATACCAAACTATGAATACACCTTTCATACTTCTCTAGTGGGACTCCCAACAATACCCCCAAAACGACACCACTGCGAACCACCCTGCAATGATAGTCGAAACTGAAACCCGTGAACATACCGCCCGGTTTGACATATAGCTGCTGCAGCTCCCCAAAAATGTTTGACCCAATTGGCGGTCCTGCCAAATAAGCGAAAGTGTCCCTCCCGCCAAACAGTGAACCCCGCAATTCTGTGTTGGAAAGATGTTCCCGCGACATTTGAAACAACAAGTTGCACCCCACTTTCTGTTTTGCTACTCCCGGCCCCATAAAGAGATTCTCTCCCAAATATACCCACAGTAGCATCCCCACCGTAGATTAACTGGCCGATTGGTGCCTCCCCCACCCTATATATCACCCCCCCCCCCCCCCGGGCGAAACAACAGTTTCCCTTCCTCCTAGTACCCAGAAAGGTAAGGAGGACCCTTCTCAAGAGGATTGAAGCCTGCCAATGATATAAGGGAAAGATGCTCTCATGACACGAGCGCATCGCCTGTCCCTACCTGGTTATAACACATCCACTCCCTCCTTTTCGCTACTCCGTTTCCCACAAAGGGTCCCTTTTCCGACAGACCCGAGTAGCTGCCTTGATCCCCGATTTACCGGCAATCGGATGCCTCGTGGTCCCTATATGCCCCCTCCCCGAAGATTTATGCCTAGTTTGGGGTGCATCACCACCTCCTTTTCTAATCTGAGTCTAAACACTGAAAATTCTGGAAAACTCACATCCAAATGCTGCATGTCGTAGGTAGTTATCTGTTAGATGCAGGCCTGTGTGCCCAGAAATGTTTGCAATTTTCATAAGATTTTTATGATGCAGGCCTGTCTGCCCAGAAATGCTGGAAAGGGGAGTAGCGAAAAGGATGGGGTGGATTCGTTGTAACCTGGTAGGGATAGGCGATGCTCTCGTGTCATGAGAGCATCTTTCCCTTACATCATTGGCAGGATTCAATCCTCTGGAGGATGGTCCCTCTTTCTTCTTGGGGCACCAGGAGGAAGGGAATCTGTTGTTGCGCCCCAAGAGTGGTTTGTTTGATATAGGGTGGAGGAAGGCACCAAATGGCCAGATCTACGGTGGGAATGCTACTATGGGCATCTTCGGGAGGAAATCCCAATATGGGACCGAGAGTAGCAAAATAGAAAGTGGGGTGCTACTTGTTGTTTCAAATGTCGCGGGGACATCTTTTCAACACAACATTGTGGGGGATCACTGTTTGGCGGGAGGGGCATTTTAGCTTATTTGGGAGGCCCGCATATTGGGTTAAACATGTTTTGGGAGCTGTAGCAGCGATAGGTCAAACCGGGCGGTATGTTCACGGGTTTGAGTTTCAACTATCATTTCAGGGTGGTTCGCAGTGGTGTCGTTTTGAGGGGTATAGTTGGGAGTCCCACTGGAGGAGTGAGAAAAGCGTATTCATAGTTGGATATTGTCGGAGGACAAATCAATGGTGTGATGCGCTGTTGTGGTTTGGGTGGGCAAAATGTTGCTCTCATAAATTGGGTGTGTGTCTGTATCACCTTGTGAGTTGAGGTGGAGTGGTCTGTGGCACGTGGTCCTGGTGGAACTATGCGCTCAAGGGTGGCAAAATTAAGGTTTCACAGGCTGGAATGGGTATCAGCCGGTAAGAACATAGGGGACCAATCAATTTATTTATTTATTTATTTATTTGTTGTTGTTGTTTAAGGTCACATATTTCTGCGCAATGACTAATCATGACCATAACAGTTTTACGGGTGGAGGAAGCCGGAGTACCCGAAAAGAACCACCGAGCAACGGCGAGCAACTGTCAGCTCCCCAACATACTAACTCCACACAAGCAGGGTCGGCATTGGTTGAAGACAGGTGCAGCGTCGACATGCAGTATGCCTTAGTACACAGCGCCACCGTGCCCCCCACAAGAACTTTGGCTCTCCTGTGACCGGGTGAGATTATGGGATCATGGAGGATCATATTGCTAATTGGGGTGTCATGTTTTAGCTGGTTAAGGGTGGCTGTAAACGACAGTGAGGGGGCTTCATCTCGTTCGGAGATACTGGGAATCGGGTTCAAGTTGTCCTTCTTTATATGCGCGGGACTGGATACTTCACTGTTGGAGTTGTCACTTTCGGGTATCTCCCTGGATAAATGTGAAAGGTGCCCATCCTGCCACGTTTGGGATTCACCGGTGGAGGGGGGGGGGGGGGGATTCCATTCGCCTCTTGGGCTCACGGTTATGGGTTTCAATTTTTAAATTTGGTCCTGGGGGTCAGGAGATTGCTGGGTATTGACCATAAATTGTCGGTTTTGTCTGGCTTCTGCAGCCTTGTACTGGGCATACCCTTTTCTAACACTGACGTTGGTAATACGTGAGCGCCTTAATCACTCGTCCGGAAGCATTATCTGCAGGGGGTAACTAGTTACGCCTAATCCAGACTTTTCAAACCAACGAGAGGAAATGGAATCCGACGGTAGGTTTATAGTTATCGCTGATGTAAGGTTATTATACACCCAGTAGCATCGTCGATTTGCTCGGTCAAAATGGACGCGGGGTGGGGTTAAAGTTATGCTGTATGACGGGTCCGTGGAATAACAGCGTGTCAAGAAACGATGTGTCTCAGTTACCAAAGTGGAAAGTAGGTGAAAAATCCACCAGGGGAGTGGGTGAAACCTTTCAGCGTGGAGGTGGTGGAGCTATTTGGTATTTTCGGGTCTGTATCTTGCAAAGTAGTGAGTACACTTTGTGAGTTGTGGTAAAAGTCACTCCATTCAATGTGGAGCTGGAAGGAAATATTTGGTATTTATGGGTGTGTGTCTTGTAAAGTAGTGAATAAACTTTGTGTTTTAGGGTAAAAATCATTACAATCAGCGTGGAGCTGAGAGGAAAAGAAGTGAGAAAACATTGAGTTTTAGGGTAAAAAAAACACTACAGTATGCACAAGGAAGTACCGGGTACTGGATCAACACTTTGGATTTGGAGTGTAAGGCAGACACGAACTTTTCATCTTGTAAAGTAGTGAGAAAACGTTGTGTTTTATGGTAAAATGCGCTACAGTAGGTACTGGGAGGTACCGGGTGCTGGGTTGACACTTTGGGATTGGAGTGGGAACAAGACACCAGCAAGTGAAAGCTCAGATGACATGACTCGGTTTATATTAGTGCTGGACTGAGATTCAGTGGGCTCTCATAACTAATACGCAACAAAGTGGTTGGTTGATAAGTTATTCACTTTTCTGAGTGACAGGAGTGGATTCGTGTAATTGTCATGGGAGGCATGAATATGTTGCAGTCGGAAAAGATGTGACAAATAAATAAACAGTTTGTGTGACAGGAGTGAATTCATGCAAATGATCAAAGGGTGACACCGATTATATACGCTTATCTCGAGATCTCGAGATATTATCTCGAGATCTCGAGATATTATCTCGAGATCTCGAGATATTATCTCGAGATCTCGAGATATTATTTCGAGATCTTGAGATATTATCTCGAGATCTTGAGATATTATCTCGAGATCTTGAGATAGTTTCTCGAGATCTTGAGATATTATCTCGAGATCTTGAGATAATTATCTCGAGATCTCGAGATAGTTTCTCAAGATCTTGAGATATTATCTCGAGATCTTGAGATATTATCTCGAGATCTCGAGATAAAAAAAGTATTGACGGTCGCCTATATCAGCCACCGTAGAAAATGAATCCCCACCCCCCCAAAAAAAGCAAAATATGAAAAAAACAAACAAAAAAAAAAAAACCCAAAAACTCCAACAAACCCCAAAATAGAAAAGATAAAAAAAACAAAACACACACATTTCCGGGTACGCCACTGTCGCCACAGGTTTCCACTGAAAACTTAAAAACTAAAATCAGCTTCAATAAACAGTTTTTTTTAATTTAATATCGATTAATAAACAGCTCGCTGTTTCCTCAATTAATGCTACAACAAGTTCAGTTTGGTCAGTGTTCCGAAGCTCTTCCATACAGGTTGCAACGACCACTTCCTCATTTGAGGCCAAATTTCACCCGAACTTCTCTTTCAAGAAAACAGATTATCGTTCCTTTGAAAAACTCTTTCTCAATCTCGATTACCAATGCAGATTAATCAAGGTTGTTCACGGAAACCTGCCCAAAGATGACTGCGTGAGTGAATATTCAAACCCTGAGTATTCAAATGATTATAAATCAATACAAATATTTTCAAGCATAACACAATTTAACTTTACTTTATTACGCTCAAACCATATTTATGGTACATGAGGTACAGCAAACAAAAATAACAACAAACGATTAGAATGAGCACAATGGAGCAGGTAACCAAAATGAAGAGGGACACAATGTAAATAAAGGGGTGCCCCAATATTAATGGTATTGTTGGTAGGTGAATTATAGTGAGGTGGGTATGATGTGCGGTCAGAGTTTTACAAACCTATATTCCATGAACTTGATGTGAATTTCGTGTGGCAATTCGTCCCATGAGCGCACCAAGGCGCTACCGGCAGTCTCAGACTTCCAGATGTCGTCCCGGTGCACCCAGAGGGCGAATTGATTCTGTATCAACACAGCCTTTTAGTAAATGTCGCGACCACTAGTCAGGTTGCCATCAGTGTTGGAGAGGACGAAGGGGGAGGAGGTTGAATATGAATAAGGGATACAACGGTATAGTTTCTACTCAAGTATATTCAAATGGGAAATGATAGCATAGCATTTTCCCAGTCACCCATCTTGGTTGAAAACGAAAGTTCGCCCATCATGACCGGATCTGCGTTCAATACATCCGACCGCCAGGCGACGAAAGTCCAGAAATTGGGCTCTAGAGAATGCTAGGACTAAACCGTTGTCCTATTCAGCCATATGGGGCATCGAAAGTCAGTGGTCTTCTCTCGGCTGTACAACGCATGACGTTCCATCTGTCAGAGGTTGTGGAGGGGGCGTAGTTCCCAAGTGAAAATCGTCTGCCTCTAGCAGTGTCGCGTGTCTAAATAATATTTTGTCCATATACAGTACATATCAAAATGAGATGAAGAATAACCACTATCTGCATGAACTGTTGATGCAATGTTTCCTATACTAATAGCACAAAAATCGGATATCCTCTTTTGTGAATCTCCAGCATAGAGATCCCTAGAAAATGATGTAAGATTCTTGTATTATCAATGTAGAAGCAGAAGCAGCAGGATTCTTATTGTATTGTAGTTATGTTACAGCCTATTTTGACTGGTAATGTACACGCATTCTGCAACTTATTTTTACCTGTTTTGGGTTTATACACAACACTTAAGAGAGTTAATTGCATTGAAATTCTATTGCAGTAAATTTTTCAATGCATATTATAAAATATAATTTGCAATGTCCACAAAAGGATATTACTTCAGGAAAACTAATTCCTTGGGTGAAGTAGCTTTGATATGCCAGAAAACTCTGACCCATGAGTGGTGGGAATTTACCCTTATCTAATGGTTAAGTGTGAAATGTCTGGAAAAAGACTTCACGTGAGTGTAAATGCATGGTACAAGTTAGAAGCATGTGTTCAAGTCTACAAATGTTGTATGAATCAAAATAAGTTGTAGCATAACCGCAATAACCAAAGTAGCCCACTGCCATTACACCAATAACACAACGAACGTAAACACGATTTTCTGGAAAGCTCTCTGTGAGAGCTTTCCAGAAAATTCTTTTTCGTTCTTGTCTTATTGGTGTAGTTGAGGATGCATAGTTTATAGTTGTTATCCTACAACTTATTTCGACTCATACTGTAAGTCAAGTGATTTCTGAATTCCACTTGGAGGTCCGCTTGCTAAAAATTTTCTTATGCAAAACAACGCACATGTGCATCAACCACTGACCATACCTGGCAGCCAGTAAAAACTACATGCACGAGACATGTTATCGTCAATTTTAATAAAATATATATTATATTATACTTCTCAAAGTTTGCTAAGCACCAAATATATCCAACCACCTGTTTTACGTTTTAGTTGAAATATTGTGATGAAAACTGTATATATTTTTTATTTTATTATATCTTTAATGATTTAAGTTCAGAAATTAAGATTTTATTTGTGTTTGACATTATTTGGATACTATTGGTAAAAGAGGAAATTTTTCAAATTTGCCAAAAAGTTGACGGAGCGAACTGGTATGGGATCAATATCGAGTATGAGACCCATTACTGTTAATTACAGCTTGACAAGGCCTTCTCATGCTCCCAGTCAGGTTCCTGGTGGTCCTTTGTGGGATGTTGTTCCATTCTTTGACCAGCATGGCACCAAGCTCTTGAACACTTCTTGGCTGGACTGGACGATCTGAAATTGCAAGCTACAACTCATTCCAGACATGTTCGATTGGATTGAGGTCAGCGAATCTTGCTGGCCAGTCCATACGCTCAATCCCCTCGCTCTGTCGGTACTCCCCGACAGCATGGGCAACATGAGGACTTGCATTATCGTCCTTCAGAATGAATCTATCTCCCACTGTACCTGCATAGAATCTGACGTGGACATCAAGGAACTCATCAATATTCCGCTGTGCAGTCAATGCACCACGTTCAAGGACACACAGTTTTGTACGTCCATCCCTACTGATGCCGCGCCAGACTATGAATGACCCCTTCCCCTCCCTCACGCTCAGCAATGTTGACTGCATGGAATCGCTCACCTGGTCTTCTCCATACCCTAGAACGCCTATCTGTGTGGTCTAGGCAGTACCTTGACTCATGTGTAAAAATGACAGGTCGCCAATCTTCTCTGGTCCATCCAACGTGTTCCATGGCCCATTAATATCGTGCCTGTCGGTGGTTCTGGGACAGCGGGATGCGAATACATGGTCTTCTCGGTCGGAGACCACCTTCGTGCAACCTTGCCCGTCTGTGTCGAAATATTTACCCCGGATGCATTCTGAAGTCACTGTGAAGCTGGATTGCTGTGGCAAACCGGTTCCTACGGGCCTGAATGATTAAAAACCGGTCTTCAGCTGCAGATGTTGCCCTGTCTCTGCCACCACCATGCCGTCTTACTGGTATCCCATACTGCTGAAATCTTGTACAGGCTCTGGTGATCACCGTATGGTACACACCAAGAGCTTCACCAACCTGACGATGGGTAGCCCCTTGCTCAACCATCCATACAGCCCGCCACATTTCTGCTTCAGACAAATGTCTTCTTACATTTGCATTTGCCATATTCAATCATTAAATCACAAGGGTTTGTGTTGAAATGAAGACTGAATACCCTACACATGTCACGTACGTGGAGACAGTAAACGACAACATCATGAAAATCAAGGGGTACATGCTTTCCATGACTGTCACGAAAAGTCTGCCTGTCAAGAGAGCTAATGTAAACACTGGGGACCATCTCAATACATTCCTCAATCATATCCACCAAAAATATCGCAAATATGTCACAAGCAAATTTCAAAATGATGTGTCAAATATTTGGTGCTTAGCAAACTTTTGAGTAGTATATCACTACTAAAAAAGGTACATTCCGAGTGCCAGTGCCCATAAGCACCTTACGATGTGGATGCAAGGCACAACATTTGAGTCGAGTCTATTCCGCATGATTGTGCTATTTGATTGGAAAAACATGTGGGATATGCAGTTTCCGACGTCTGAGAGACAAATCAGGCAGAAACTGATTTCCATGACCTGTATAGAAATATCTGAAGAATACTGTAATTAGATATGCTGCAAGGGTTTTTGAATTGTGGGAATGGATGTTCCGAATCAATGAGTTTATAATTAACTGGTAAGTCTCGCTCAGGCAGTACAGACAGCTGGGTATATTATAGTGACAATTGCCCCCTCCCCCCAACAACGCCCCCCCCCCCCCCCACGACACACCCCATCCAGTCCCACGCTCAAATTCGGAAAAAAAGACGAGGTTGAGACACCCCAGAAAAAGGAAATTTACCAAACCTTTCTGGTGTTGCATGAGCAATGACGGCTGCCAAGAGTGCCATGTGAATGCGCGAGTATGGCCAAAAACACCAAAAAAAACGACATGCGCTGCATGCAGAATGTTTACATCAATCGGCTTCATTAAGTTAGAACGTATGGAGTCTAGTTCAATTGTGTACATGGTTTGGTATGCTTCATTTGTTTTGAAACTATCGCCCTTCTGTCGTTTGCCGGAGTTGTTGAGGGGTCGTCCAACCTAACTTTGGTCAATTTGTTGACATTTTTCCCAATGCCCCAGAAACGGATAAGAAAAGTAAGGAAAGGCAAATTATATATCAAAATAATGAATAAAGTACATAGAAAAGGTATACAACAGCCACCAGCAGCCTGCACCTCTACCTACTGAGCCACCGCGCTCCCTGCCAAATAGATTAACTTTGATTTATTTAGTGTTACTTTCAGCACTGTAAGTGCAAATGCCAATACGGCTCGGGCCGGAGGCGGATTTATGAACCGATCTTTACGAAACTTCTTGGGTACCTTTGTTATCACCGTGGGACGAGAATGAGTGTTTTGGGCTCGGGTCCGAAATTGAAGATGGACGCTGGCAGCCATTTTGTACCAAAATTAGGTACAATCAGTTCTTGGTACAGAACTTCTATATGAAAGCGCTGATTTGAATAATTTTGTGTGTGAATGTTTAGTACCATGGGATGCACCACATATAATACCGGGTTTTTTTTCGTGCAGAAATTATGCAAATTAGATGAACTTTGTTTTTTTTCAGTACTACTTACACACAGTAAGTACACATGTCAATACAGCTCGGGCTAGGGGCTGTATTTATGAACCGATCTTCACGAAACGTCTTGGGTACCTTTGCTGTCCAAAATTCAAGATGGCTGCCAGTGGCCATTTTGTACCGACATTAGGTCTAATCAGTTTTTTGTACACAACTTCTGTACGGCTCAGGCTAGAGGCCGTATTTATGAACCGATCTTTACGAAACTTCTTGGGTACCTTTGTTATCACCGTGGAATGAGAACGAGTGTTTTGGGGTGCGGTCCGAAATTCAAGATGGCCACCAACAGTCATTTTGTACCAAAATTAGTGCAATCATCTTTTTGTACAGAACTTCTGTATGAAAGTTCTGATTTGAATAAATTTTTGTATGAATGTTTAGTAACATGGAATACATCACATATAATACGTTTTTTTTTTCTCGTGCAGAAATTATGCAAATCAGATGAACTTTGATTTATTCAGTGCTACTTATACACTGTAAGTGCACATGTCAATATGGCTCGGGCTAGAGTCTGTATTTATGAACCGATCTTCGCGAAACTTCTTGAGTACCTTTGTTATCACCTTGGGACAGGAACGCTATGCGAACAAATATTTTTTGGCCCACTCTGGGTCTCGAAGATTTCTTTTCTAGTTTATCATCTAACTGTCACCCACCTTTACAATACTTTACCTACACATTTGTTACAGGCTACGGTCAGCATTTATGTACAGACCGTTACAATACTTTATATGTACTTTTGTTATCAGGTCATTACCTAGACGGTTGTCATTGCTGTGTCACATACTATACATGTACATGTCTTACACAAGTTGAACTACAGTGTCAATGGCACTTTCATTTATATAGTTGTGAACGAACGAACGAACGAATGGACGGACGAACGAACGAAAGAACGAACAAATGAATGAATAATCTACAAATACACGGCCAATTGAGGCAAAATTACATTTTTGATTTTATGTTTCACATTGAACATTGGTCTCATTCAAGTTCATTATTGCGTTTGTTCTCTACCAAAACTAAAATCAGAGCCAACAGAGCTTAATTTATATGGAATGTGCACAATTGTTTCCTGACGTTGAGCATTGGTCTTATTCAAGTTCATTATTGCGTTTGTTCTCTACCAAAACTAAAATCAGAGCCAACAGAGCTTAATTTATATGGAATGTGTATAATTGTTTCCTGACGTTTCCATCCAAAGCAAATCGCTAAAACCAGTTTGGAAATTTATTTCTCCTTGTCCCCACGCATTCACTATGTATCATATGAGAATGGGGATATAGAATACAATCACAGTATAGAAAACTACAGACGATTTCTCACTTACTATCTTTCTTTAACCTTGCAATGGATTAAGCGTACTAACTTTAATCCCAACTACATAAAACCTCCGAGAACAATAGCACCCCCCTTCCCCCTTTCATACACAGAATAATTGGAATGAGGGGTTTGGATACAAATCTGCACTCAGATGACTGCAATTCTATAAAAAAAAAATCCAATTTACAATCACTGACGATACATATTTACAAAGTCTGCACTTCAAAATTGTCCACCACATTCTGCTGTGAAAACAGTTCTTCGAACATTTTAAGAACAAGCGTTAAGTTGAGTTTCGTTTAACGCCAGAATATGTTATTTTAGGCTGTACAAATGCCCATGCTCCATCCAATAACGCAACAGACTTCTATATGCTGATGTACAGAAAGTTTATATATTCCTGCAAAGTGAAAAATAACCTACCAACCAATACAAGATTTATTGAACAATTAAAAAATTACAGAAATCTAGAACTCATGTCCAAATATTCATACTCGAATAAACGTACAATGGCAATTAGCTTAAGGTGGGATACAATCAGTTCACTGCTAACCGGTTAAGCCCATTTGCATTTTTCGTAAATTGTTTTGTCACGATAATGTAGTGACATCGCAGATTGTGATCGGCGTTTATAACACCACAGCATGTTCAAATGTTACTTGTAGCTACGGGGCGGTGTGTGTTGCTTAGGTTGAGTCGCCTTGACAATTTACCCAACACGTTTTGAAAATATGACGTTGCCAGTGCCTGCGTCTAGACCGCAGTCTCTGTCCCCCAGGTGGAAGAACCATCAGTGGCGGCGCCATGGAGGGGTATGTGGGGGTACTTACCCCTCCACTTTTTTCGCCAAGCGTAGTAAAACAATACTATCATTTTAATTTTTGTTGTATTGAATGTTGCGGTGTAATGGTTTGTATGCTTAATCCCATATTCCCAAGTGCTCTAAATCAGAGAAGTTTTGAACCCCCCCCCCCCCGCCCCTCCCCGCACACACGCACGCTAGCTGCAAACAACAAACAAGAGCACGCTAGCTGCAAACAACAAACAAGAGTCGACGGTCCAAATTGCAACAAGGCATGCCGCATTTAAACGGACTGAAACATAGTGCTTAAGAGTATTCGACGAATGCTAGAATCGAGAGCGTGCAAGGCATCCGTTTGGAATTCAACCTACAGCAATTTTAAAAAATAAATAAAATTTAATATTTATCCATATTCGCATGATTTTGTTGCAAAACAGTTAAAAATTTTCTCAACTTCGGGAGAGGACCACCCCTCACCCCCCGAAACCCACCCCAGCTCGGCGCTGCACAATCCCCAACTGTACCCGCTCACTTTTGTAACTCTGGCGCCGCCACTGAGAACCATGATAAGCTCGTTCAAGTGAGGGTTCACGGTCAGTATTTGAAAAAATAATGAAACTGCAGATTGTCTTTTGCATGTGGTGCTAGTTGGTTTTAACCATTATGTTGGGTAAAGGTCTAAAGTACTTCCGATAATTTCACGTTACTTCAGTTCGTGACACCTCAGGACCCCACTCCACCTAGTTGATGGAGTGGGGTTCCAAGGTGTTCTCCCCTAGGAAAAAGGAGGCACCAGCCCATTCCCGACTGGGGTGAGTTGATGTCGGGGATTCCAAGGTATTTTATGGTGGTCGCCCCTAGGCGAAAGTTGACTATGCGCTATCAATCCGAGTCGTAATGTTTACAATACCACAAATACAACCGGTAGTAGTTAGTCCAAGAACGACAGCTCACTCTCCGCTATAATTGCCAGGACCGCCGAGAGGATTGGGAGACGAAGTGGTAACCCCGGGGTCCGGAACTTTGAGGCCGGGTTTGGCCCAGGAGTACAGGATTCTTTAGTTAGGCCTTCCTCCCCCTAGTTCAAACATGGCCTGAGAGACTGTATTTTCATTATTTTTTTTTTGTTTAGTACGTCATTTCAACAGATATTCCAAACCAAAAAATTAAAATAAGGCTTTACGGTCACATTTGGATTAGCCCCCCCCCCCACCCCCACCCCTCGCCCCACCCAGGCTCTGACGTCTGTGCCGACAGGTAAGAAGGAAGCTGTATCGTGAATGGTACTCTGCACTTGACTAACGGTTGTAATTTTGGAATGCATTTTGAAGAAATAACATTATTCCTAACCGTATGAAATCAATTTGACGTAGTAAAAAGTTCAAAGGCAATAACTCTAGGTCACTGGATTCGGTACTCATTGATGAACTTGGAAATTTGAAACAAGCTGTTAAAAAACGTCATTTTGACGGCTAACAATAACGTGATTTTTTACCCCAAAAGCATTGTGCATAAGTATAAGTATGTGACCTTAAACACCAATAAATAAATAAATACCCCAAAAGGCGGCAGAAATCTCCATTTAATAACTGATTTCAAAATTTTCTTGTGGAAGCCCCGCAGCCTGCGCCTCCACCCCTATCATCGCTCATGATTTCGGCACTCGAGGCTTCAATATCAGGACACTTTTGAAAACGGGCCCGTCACAGAATTAACCCTAGGGCTCGAATTTTCTCCCCGCGGCCCTTATAATTGCGATGAAATTAAAGGATTTTTTGCTTGAAGTTCCAATAGTTCAAGTGCTGAATTGTGTGAGTCATATTTTTTCATGAGAAGTGTTGTAAATGAGCAGGATAATCAGAGGCGGCGGAAGCTCCAAAAACGTGTGTGGGAAGGGCACACCTTTCTGGGTACTGCAAGGGTGTAGGATGGAAAATATTTTTTCTTCCGGGTGTGTGTGGGGGGGGGGGGAGGGGGTGTCTGTGGTGGTAGGGCGGTGTATTCATGCAAAATATATAAATTTACATACGCTACCCCTCACCCTTGAACCCACTCAAATAAATATTTAAGACACTAACCTCAGCGTATTTATTTTTATTTTTTTTACTTAACCCTTAGAGCCCTGATGGTATCTTCCATATCAATTCAATGGCCATATTCATTATTTGTGAAGAGGCCATATTCATTATTTTTGGACAGACCAATTGATATTTTCAACATGCAGCCTCATGGCTGCACGTTGAAAATATTGTCTGGTCTTCCCCACACATTCACTTACCAGCTGTTATACTTAATGAATTTATAAAGCATCATGTCCATGGGCTGGAAAAGCTGTCTCTTGTGTTCAAAGGGCTAATCATAACTTTGAAACCGTCCTTTAAAATATTTTGCTCCAAATGGAGCTTTCTATTTTTATTCAACAAAATCTTGAAAATCAGTGTAGTCATATATGTATAGGTGATGTGTAGTGACCATAGGAGTTGTGTATGTTATGTCGAAAAATGCCGTTCGGGTACCTATAGTTGATGAAAAAGTGGAGGCATGTGCCCCATGTGACACCCCCCCCCCCCCCCCCCCCCTCCTTCCCGGCTCCGTCGCTCTTGAGTACAATAAGCGGGCCTCGATTTGTTCGGTTCGCATAGCTAAATGCTAGGCAAAATTGCGAGCTGCGATGCAATAGCTGAAATTGATTCGCGTTTTTCTTTTCGGTGTAAAACTACCATACGTGGCTCGTTGAGGATGTATCACTTCTAATTGGTTGGTGGGAAAATCCCGATTACGTCGAACCGGAATGTCAGAAACATGCGTTTACATATTTCCGCGAAGTGAACACGTGTCTCATGAAACTGAGAGTGAAAATTGTACGGGGAAGTAATTTAGAAACTTCAGCAAATAAGTGGATTCCACATTCGCAATGATAATTATGCAAGGTCCGATGTCATTTCGGGTGAACACTTCGATCAGCCTATCTGTCAAGACTGTCAAACATTGTACATGCGATAGCAACAAACAAAAATGTTCCGTTTCAAACGAGGAAATGTTTAAAGAGAGAAAAATAGCGTACTTTCAACGCCAAACCTAACCGATAGAACAGAATAATGATGATTTTTTTGACGCGTCAAGAATACCGCAAGGAGCTCCTTCCCATAAGCGAAGGCAGACTCGGCATCATGTTTTGTTTTTGTTTTTTTTTTTGTCGGGGGGGGGGGGGGGGGGGCTTGTTGTTGACGAGTGACAAAACGGCAGATAGATCACGCAAATGACACAAAGATGGCCGCGTGAGTGAAAATTCAAACTCGGTGCCCAAACAACCAATTAATACAAATATTTTCAAGCATAACGCAGATGTTCCGGTTGGAAAAGGTTGTGGAGAGTGCATGGTCCCTAAAAAATTGAAAATCTGCTAGTAGCAGTGTTGCGTGCATAATAATAATATTTGGTCCAAATACAGTACAAGTTAAAAATGAGTCGAAGAATTACCACTACTGATATAAACTATAGATGTGGTGTTTCCGATACAAATAACACAAGAATCGGACATCCCTTTTGTGAATCTCTAACAGAGAGCTTCCCAGAAATGATGTAAGATGTTTGTTTTATGATTGTAGAATAAGAAGCAGTGGGATTCTTAATTTATTGTAGTTATGTGACAAACTATTTTGATTGGTAATGTACATGTGTTTTGTAACGTTTATGCCTTGCCATTTTTGGCAAAGGTAATTAAGAGTTACGCTTGTCTGGCCGTCCGTCCGATCGTATGTACGTCCGTCCCGATTATGTTTTGTGGACAATAACTTTAGTTTGACTGAACGAAATGAAAGAAAATTCAATGCACAGGTTTATAACAACATCATACAGGTTGGGATTGATAGTGGGCTTGTCCGATATGTTTGGCAGAGTTGGGGCTCTTTTCCGGCTTAGAAGACAAGCTGATATAGGTTTTCAGACGATAGCTTTAGTTTAACTGAACGAAGTAAAAGAAATTTTTACATAGGTTTATAACCACATAACACAGGTTAGGATTGATGGTGGGCTTGGTCCCATATTTTTGGCAGAGTTATGACCCTTTTCCAACTCACAGGACATAACATTAATTTGACAGAACGAAAGGAAACAACATTTTATACATAGGGTTATAACCACATAATACAGGTTGGAATTGATGGTGGGCTTTGTTCAATATTTTGGGCAGAGTTACGACCCCTTCCCGGCTAAGAAGGCCTGTTGATATTGGTTTCCGGACAGTAATTTGGGTTTTGGTGTCCGATTTCAATTAACTTGGAGTGTAGCTTACCGTAGACAATGTATTAGACGGGTTTGATTTTGAGTGCGGTGCGATAATTTTTGTCGGAGTTATGGCCACATTTAGGACTTTGCTGACCACTAAATATAGGTTATCATAAAGCTGGGGCAAAACGTCCCCTTAGTTACAATGTGTTCTATGTGCCAGCAGGCACATAGAACACATTGGAACTCAGGAGACGAATAGTGTCCATGGACACATTTGGTGTCATGCTGTATTGGTCCTATAGTTTAAGGGAGATAAGATAACTTGTTTATTAATTCAGTGCCAACAAAGATAAATGATTACAAACACATGCTGGGCAGTGGGGTAGGGGGGGGGGGGCATAATAGCCACCCTTGGCGTTGCACTTGTTTTACATGTTTTGGGATTTGTACACATCATCTAAGAGAGTTGATTGCATTGAAATTCCAAATGCAGTCAAATTGCATAGAAATTCAAAATGTAACTAAAAATGTCCATGAAAGGATATTACTTCAGGAAAACCCTTTTTTGGTTGAAGTAGTTTCGGTATGCAAAAAAACTGTCCCATGTGTGATGGTAATTTATCCTTTTGGTACTGTTGTTTGGTTTTTCAAACATCGGAAAATGGTAGGGTTGCACGGTATATCGATAAACCGATATATACCAGTATTCAAACCAATATTGATTGAATACCTGTGTAATTACAAAAATATCGGTTTATCGTCTTTATTTATTTACCCACAATTTAATTTTCAAGATGTCTTGAGTTTTTTAACTGTAGCTTCGAATGAATAATATTATTCCTATTACCCAAGAAATCGCTTTTACCCAGGTAATACACCAATTAAGCAGTTCAAAAAATAATTTTAAAAAATTTCACAAATCTATATCATGTGACCCCTCATTTGAACTACCCCATTGAGCTCAGTAGCTGATACACACCGGTTCAACCATCATCGTACATGTACGTGTACGTGTACATGTACACCTCCATAGGATTTAGTGTTAAAATCGTGTACGTGTACAAGATTTTTAACGTTTTTAGGGTGCTTTAGAATCCACTTTAAGCTCAAATAACACTGAATTGAATCCTAGACTTTTGAAATTTTTCGTACAGTACATGTACCGTTTGATGTTTGAATCGGCAATGGATTTCTCCCATAGGATTCAGTGTTAAATTGCGAGCAAAAAACGTTTTGCCGATTCAAACATCATCCTCTCGCCGATTCTAACAATCCGCGTCCGCACACGACCTTAACGCTGAAAACCCTATGGAGGCGTAGACGGAGATCCACTCTGCGGATTTTGAGTCTGATGATGTTTGAATCGGCAAAACGTATTTTTTGCTCGCAATTTAACATCGAATCCTATCCGCACACGATTGTAACGCTGAAAACCCTACGGAGGCGTAGACAGAGATCGACTCTGCGGATTTTGAGTCTGAAATCGACTCGCGTGAAAGAGGTGATGTTTGAATCGGCAAATGGATTTCTCTCATAGGATTCAGTGTTAAATTGCGAGCAAAGAGGTGATGTTTGAATCGGCAAACCCACTGTCGCGTATCTCGAAGTGAGACTGGCGCACGTTATTGCGAGGTGATCTATGGAAATGTTTTGAACGAAGAGTGTTGTTGTCGGTGTGTTAGAAATTCGCGAGCCCGCTGTCACGTTTTTGATTGATATATATAGGGGAGAAAAAAAATATAAATAAATAGTTATTTAAAAAAAATAAATATATCAAATCGAATAGATAATAAAAAACGTAAATCATGAGCAATTCTCAGGATATTAGAGTAAGGTTTCTTTTAAAAATGCTGATGAGAGCCTACGCATTCTGCGTGAACGAACAACTAGGTCGTCTCTTGTTAGAACGATGCGTCAGATGTCGGGATCACCTAGACTTCGATCACGAGAATTTATTCGTGTCTGTGGATGGAAAGGGAAGATATGGTCGTCAAGTATTTCGAACCGGCATTCGAACACGTTCAAATCAATGAAGTGATCGCGTTTTGGAAGAGATTACTCTACTGTAAGGATCAAAGCAAGCCCACATATTTGGAAGAACAGAAATTGGCGCGTAAAAGTCTGACTTTACGAGATAAGGGATGCATCATGAAATTATTGTTCAATGAAGCATACGTCTAAGTTTTCTCGTTGATATAAAATAAGGGAGAATAGAAAATAAAAATAAATACACACATAAATTTTTTATCTAATATTAGAAAGAAAAAAAACAAAAATGAGAACCAGAAATAAATTGTATCCGACGTTAGTGGACGATGAGGACGAGAAGCCGATTGACGTTTTGCCGACGGCACCGTCGCTAGAAGAAAGAGAAAAAGGAGAGAGGTATCGCATCGATCAAATCAGTAGAATCCAAGAGTATCTAACTCGAGAGAGAGATTCTCGTCGTTCCCTCAAGAAGAAGTATTCACGTTTCATGAAATTCGTCAACGCGATCGACACGACACTCATCACGATTTCCAAAAAATATGAAAAAAACAAACAAAAAAAAAAAAACCCAAAAACTCCAACAAACCCCAAAATAGAAAAGATAAAAAAAACAAAACACACACATTTCCGGGTACGCCACTGTCGCCACAGGTTTCCACTGAAAACTTAAAAACTAAAATCAGCTTCAATAAACAGTTTTTTTTAATTTAATATCGATTAATAAACAGCTCGCTGTTTCCTCAATTAATGCTACAACAAGTTCAGTTTGGTCAGTGTTCCGAAGCTCTTCCATACAGGTTGCAACGACCACTTCCTCATTTGAGGCCAAATTTCACCCGAACTTCTCTTTCAAGAAAACAGATTATCGTTCCTTTGAAAAACTCTTTCTCAATCTCGATTACCAATGCAGATTAATCAAGGTTGTTCACGGAAACCTGCCCAAAGATGACTGCGTGAGTGAATATTCAAACCCTGAGTATTCAAATGATTATAAATCAATACAAATATTTTCAAGCATAACACAATTTAACTTTACTTTATTACGCTCAAACCATATTTATGGTACATGAGGTACAGCAAACAAAAATAACAACAAACGATTAGAATGAGCACAATGGAGCAGGTAACCAAAATGAAGAGGGACACAATGTAAATAAAGGGGTGCCCCAATATTAATGGTATTGTTGGTAGGTGAATTATAGTGAGGTGGGTATGATGTGCGGTCAGAGTTTTACAAACCTATATTCCATGAACTTGGTGTGAATTTCGTGTGGCAATTCGTCCCATGAGCGCACCAAGGCGCTACCGGCAGTCTCAGACTTCCAGATGTCGTCCCGGTGCACCCAGAGGGCGAATTGATTCTGTATCAACACAGCCTTTTAGTAAATGTCGCGACCACTAGTCAGGTTGCCATCAGTGTTGGAGAGGACGAAGGGGGAGGAGGTTGAATATGAATAAGGGATACAACGGTATAGTTTCTACTCAAGTATATTCAAATGGGAAATGATAGCATAGCATTTTCCCAGTCACCCATCTTGGTTGAAAACGAAAGTTCGCCCATCATGACCGGATCTGCGTTCAATACATCCGACCGCCAGGCGACGAAAGTCCAGAAATTGGGCTCTAGAGAATGCTAGGACTAAACCGTTGTCCTATTCAGCCATATGGGGCATCGAAAGTCAGTGGTCTTCTCTCGGCTGTACAACGCATGACGTTCCATCTGTCAGAGGTTGTGGAGGGGGCGTAGTTCCCAAGTGAAAATCGTCTGCCTCTAGCAGTGTCGCGTGTCTAAATAATGTTTTGTCCATATACAGTACATATCAAAATGAGATGAAGAATAACCACTATCTGCATGAACTGTTGATGCAATGTTTCCTATACTAATAGCACAAAAATCGGATATCCTCTTTTGTGAATCTCCAGCATAGAGATCCCTAGAAAATGATGTAAGATTCTTGTATTATCAATGTAGAAGCAGAAGCAGCAGGATTCTTATTGTATTGTAGTTATGTTACAGCCTATTTTGACTGGTAATGTACACGCATTCTGCAACTTATTTTTACCTGTTTTGGGTTTATACACAACACTTAAGAGAGTTAATTGCATTGAAATTCTATTGCAGTAAATTTTTCAATGCATATTATAAAATATAATTTGCAATGTCCACAAAAGGATATTACTTCAGGAAAACTAATTCCTTGGGTGAAGTAGCTTTGATATGCCAGAAAACTCTGACCCATGAGTGGTGGGAATTTACCCTTATCTAATGGTTAAGTGTGAAATGTCTGGAAAAAGACTTCACGTGAGTGTAAATGCATGGTACAAGTTAGAAGCATGTGTTCAAGTCTACAAATGTTGTATGAATCAAAATAAGTTGTAGCATAACCGCAATAACCAAAGTAGCCCACTGCCATTACACCAATAACACAACGAACGTAAACACGATTTTCTGGAAAGCTCTCTGTGAGAGCTTTCCAGAAAATTCTTTTTCGTTCTTGTCTTATTGGTGTAGTTGAGGATGCATAGTTTATAGTTGTTATCCTACAACTTATTTCGACTCATACTGTAAGTCAAGTGATTTCTGAATTCCACTTGGAGGTCCGCTTGCTAAAAATTTTCTTATGCAAAACAACGCACATGTGCATCAACCACTGACCATACCTGGCAGCCAGTAAAAACTACATGCACGAGACATGTTATCGTCAATTTTAATAAAATATATATTATATTATACTTCTCAAAGTTTGCTAAGCACCAAATATATCCAACCACCTGTTTTACGTTTTAGTTGAAATATTGTGATGAAAACTGTATATATTTTTTATTTTATTATATCTTTAATGATTTAAGTTCAGAAATTAAGATTTTATTTGTGTTTGACATTATTTGGATACTATTGGTAAAAGAGGAAATTTTTCAAATTTGCCAAAAAGTTGACGGAGCGAACTGGTATGGGATCAATATCGAGTATGAGACCCATTACTGTTAATTACAGCTTGACAAGGCCTTCTCATGCTCCCAGTCAGGTTCCTGGTGGTCCTTTGTGGGATGTTGTTCCATTCTTTGACCAGCATGGCACCAAGCTCTTGAACACTTCTTGGCTGGACTGGACGATCTGAAATTGCAAGCTACAACTCATTCCAGACATGTTCGATTGGATTGAGGTCAGCGAATCTTGCTGGCCAGTCCATACGCTCAATCCCCTCGCTCTGTCGGTACTCCCCGACAGCATGGGCAACATGAGGACTTGCATTATCGTCCTTCAGAATGAATCTATCTCCCACTGTACCTGCATAGAATCTGACGTGGACATCAAGGAACTCATCAATATTCCGCTGTGCAGTCAATGCACCACGTTCAAGGACACACAGTTTTGTACGTCCATCCCTACTGATGCCGCGCCAGACTATGAATGACCCCTTCCCCTCCCTCACGCTCAGCAATGTTGACTGCATGGAATCGCTCACCTGGTCTTCTCCATACCCTAGAACGCCTATCTGTGTGGTCTAGGCAGTACCTTGACTCATGTGTAAAAATGACAGGTCGCCAATCTTCTCTGGTCCATCCAACGTGTTCCATGGCCCATTAATATCGTGCCTGTCGGTGGTTCTGGGACAGCGGGATGCGAATACATGGTCTTCTCGGTCGGAGACCACCTTCGTGCAACCTTGCCCGTCTGTGTCGAAATATTTACCCCGGATGCATTCTGAAGTCACTGTGAAGCTGGATTGCTGTGGCAAACCGGTTCCTACGGGCCTGAATGATTAAAAACCGGTCTTCAGCTGCAGATGTTGCCCTGTCTCTGCCACCACCATGCCGTCTTACTGGTATCCCATACTGCTGAAATCTTGTACAGGCTCTGGTGATCACCGTATGGTACACACCAAGAGCTTCACCAACCTGACGATGGGTAGCCCCTTGCTCAACCATCCATACAGCCCGCCACATTTCTGCTTCAGACAAATGTCTTCTTACATTTGCATTTGCCATATTCAATCATTAAATCACAAGGGTTTGTGTTGAAATGAAGACTGAATACCCTACACATGTCACGTACGTGGAGACAGTAAACGACAACATCATGAAAATCAAGGGGTACATGCTTTCCATGACTGTCACGAAAAGTCTGCCTGTCAAGAGAGCTAATGTAAACACTGGGGACCATCTCAATACATTCCTCAATCATATCCACCAAAAATATCGCAAATATGTCACAAGCAAATTTCAAAATGATGTGTCAAATATTTGGTGCTTAGCAAACTTTTGAGTAGTATATCACTACTAAAAAAGGTACATTCCGAGTGCCAGTGCCCATAAGCACCTTACGATGTGGATGCAAGGCACAACATTTGAGTCGAGTCTATTCCGCATGATTGTGCTATTTGATTGGAAAAACATGTGGGATATGCAGTTTCCGACGTCTGAGAGACAAATCAGGCAGAAACTGATTTCCATGACCTGTATAGAAATATCTGAAGAATACTGTAATTAGATATGCTGCAAGGGTTTTTGAATTGTGGGAATGGATGTTCCGAATCAATGAGTTTATAATTAACTGGTAAGTCTCGCTCAGGCAGTACAGACAGCTGGGTATATTATAGTGACAATTGCCCCCTCCCCCCAACAACGCCCCCCCCCCCCCCCCACGACACACCCCATCCAGTCCCACGCTCAAATTCGGAAAAAAAGACGAGGTTGAGACACCCCAGAAAAAGGAAATTTACCAAACCTTTCTGGTGTTGCATGAGCAATGACGGCTGCCAAGAGTGCCATGTGAATGCGCGAGTATGGCCAAAAACACCAAAAAAAACGACATGCGCTGCATGAAGAATGTTTACATCAATCGGCTTCATTAAGTTAGAACGTATGGAGTCTAGTTCAATTGTGTACATGGTTTGGTATGCTTCATTTGTTTTGAAACTATCGCCCTTCTGTCGTTTGCCGGAGTTGTTGAGGGGTCGTCCAACCTAACTTTGGTCAATTTGTTGACATTTTTCCCAATGCCCCAGAAACGGATAAGAGAAGTAAGGAAAGGCAAATTATATATCAAAATAATGAATAAAGTACATAGAAAAGGTATACAACAGCCACCAGCAGCCTGCACCTCTACCTACTGAGCCACCGCGCTCCCTGCCAAATAGATTAACTTTGATTTATTTAGTGTTACTTTCAGCACTGTAAGTGCAAATGCCAATACGGCTCGGGCTGGAGGCGGATTTATGAACCGATCTTTACGAAACTTCTTGGGTACCTTTGTTATCACCGTGGGACGAGAATGAGTGTTTTGGGCTCGGGTCCGAAATTGAAGATGGACGCTGGCAGCCATTTTGTACCAAAATTAGGTACAATCAGTTCTTGGTACAGAACTTCTATATGAAAGCGCTGATTTGAATAATTTTGTGTGTGAATGTTTAGTACCATGGGATGCACCACATATAATACCGGGGTTTTTTCGTGCAGAAATTATGCAAATTAGATGAACTTTGTTTTTTTCAGTACTACTTACACACAGTAAGTACACATGTCAATACAGCTCGGGCTAGGGGCTGTATTTATGAACCGATCTTCACGAAACGTCTTGGGTACCTTTGCTGTCCAAAATTCAAGATGGCTGCCAGTGGCCATTTTGTACCGACATTAGGTCTAATCAGTTTTTTGTACACAACTTCTGTACGGCTCAGGCTAGAGGCCGTATTTATGAACCGATCTTTACGAAACTTCTTGGGTACCTTTGTTATCACCGTGGAATGAGAACGAGTGTTTTGGGGTGCGGTCCGAAATTCAAGATGGCCACCAACAGTCATTTTGTACCAAAATTAGTGCAATCATCTTTTTGTACAGAACTTCTGTATGAAAGTTCTGATTTGAATAAATTTTTGTATGAATGTTTAGTAACATGGAATACATCACATATAATACGGTTTTTTTTTTCTCGTGCAGAAATTATGCAAATCAGATGAACTTTGATTTATTCAGTGCTACTTATACACTGTAAGTGCACATGTCAATATGGCTCGGGCTAGAGTCTGTATTTATGAACCGATCTTCGCGAAACTTCTTGAGTACCTTTGTTATCACCTTGGGACAGGAACGCTATGCGAACAAATATTTTTTGGCCCACTCTGGGTCTCGAAGATTTCTTTTCTAGTTTATCATCTAACTGTCACCCACCTTTACAATACTTTACCTATACATTTGTTACAGGCTACGGTCAGCATTTATGTACAGACCGTTACAATACTTTATATGTACTTTTGTTATCAGGTCATTACCTAGACGGTTGTCATTGCTGTGTCACATACTATACATGTACATGTCTTACACAAGTTGAACTACAGTGCCAATGGCACTTTCATTTATATAGTTGTGAACGAACGAACGAACGAATGGACGGACGAACGAACGAAAGAACGAACAAATGAATGAATAATCTACAAATACACGGCCAATTGAGGCAAAATTACATTTTTGATTTTATGTTTCACATTGAACATTGGTCTCATTCAAGTTCATTATTGCGTTTGTTCTCTACCAAAACTAAAATCAGAGCCAACAGAGCTTAATTTATATGGAATGTGCACAATTGTTTCCTGACGTTGAGCATTGGTCTCATTCAAGTTCATTATTGTGTTTGTTCTCTACCAAAACTAAAATCAGAGCCAACAGAGCTTAATTTATATGGAATGTGTATAATTGTTTCCTGACGTTTCCATCCAAAGCAAATCGCTAAAACCAGTTTGGAAATTTATTTCTCCTTGTCCCCACGCATTCACTATGTATCATATGAGAATGGGGATATAGAATACAATCACAGTATAGAAAACTACAGACGATTTCTCACTTACTATCTTTCTTTAACCTTGCAATGGATTAAGCGTACTAACTTTAATCCCAACTACATAAAACCTCCGAGAACAATAGCACCCCCCTTCCCCCTTTCATACACAGAATAATTGGAATGAGGGGTTTGGATACAAATCTGCACTCAGATGACTGCAATTCTATAAAAAAAAAAATCCAATTTACAATCACTGACGATACATATTTACAAAGTCTGCACTTCAAAATTGTCCACCACATTCTGCTGTGAAAACAGTTCTTCGAACATTTTAAGAACAAGCGTTAAGTTGAGTTTCGTTTAACGCCAGAATATGTTATTTTAGGCTGTACAAATGCCCATGCTCCATCCAATAACGCAACAGACTTCTATATGCTGATGTACAGAAAGTTTATATATTCCTGCAAAGTGAAAAATAACCTACCAACCAATACAAGATTTATTGAACAATTAAAAAATTACAGAAATCTAGAACTCATGTCCAAATATTCATACTCGAATAAACGTACAATGGCAATTAGCTTAAGGTGGGATACAATCAGTTCACTGCTAACCGGTTAAGCCCATTTGCGTTTTTCGTAAATTGTTTTGTCACGATAATGTAGTGACATCGCAGATTGTGATCGGCGTTTATAACACCACAGCATGTTCAAATGTTACTTGTAGCTACGGGGCGGTGTGTGTTGCTTAGGTTGAGTCGCCTTGACAATTTACCCAACACGTTTTGAAAATATGACGTTGCCAGTGCCTGCGTCTAGACCGCAGTCTCTGTCCCCCAGGTGGAAGAACCATCAGTGGCGGCGCCATGGAGGGGTATGTGGGGGTACTTACCCCTCCACTTTTTTCGCCAAGCGTAGTAAAACAATACTATCATTTTAATTTTTGTTGTATTGAATGTTGCGGTGTAATGGTTTGTCTGCTTGATCCCATATTCCCAAGTGCTCTAAATCAGAGAAGTTTTGAACCCCCCCCCCCCCCGCCCCTCCCCGCACACACGCACGCTAGCTGCAAACAACAAACAAGAGCACGCTAGCTGCAAACAACAAACAAGAGTCGACGGTCCAAATTGCAACAAGGCATGCCGCATTTAAACGGACTGAAACATAGTGCTTAAGAGTATTCGACGAATGCTAGAATCGAGAGCGTGCAAGGCATCCGTTTGGAATTCAACCTACAGCAATTTTAAAAAATAAATAAAATTTAATATTTATCCATATTCGCATGATTTTGTTGCAAAACAGTTAAAATTTTTCTCAACTTCGGGAGAGGACCACCCCTCACCCCCCGAAACCCACCCCAGCTCGGCGCTGCACAATCCCCAACTGTACCCCCTCACTTTTGTAACTCTGGCGCCGCCACTGAGAACCATGATAAGCTCGTTCAAGTGAGGGTTCACGGTCAGTATTTGAAAAAATAATGAAACTGCAGATTGTCTTTTGCATGTGGTGCTAGTTGGTTTTAACCATTATGTTGGGTAAAGGTCTAAAGTACTTCCGATAATTTCACGTTACTTCAGTTCGTGACACCTCAGGACCCCACTCCACCTAGTTGATGGAGTGGGGTTCCAAGGTGTTCTCCCCTAGGAAAAAGGAGGCACCAGCCCATTCCCGACTGGGGTGAGTTGATGTCGGGGATTCCAAGGTATTTTATGGTGGTCGCCCCTAGGCGAAAGTTGACTATGCGCTATCAATCCGAGTCGTAATGTTTACAATACCACAAATACAACCGGTAGTAGTTAGTCCAAGAACGACAGCTCACTCTCCGCTATAATTGCCAGGACCGCCGAGAGGATTGGGAGACGAAGTGGTAACCCCGGGGTCCGGAACTTTGAGGCCGGGTTTGGCCCAGGAGTACAGGATTCTTTAGTTAGGCCTTCCTCCCCCTAGTTCAAACATGGCCTGAGAGACTGTATTTTCATTATTTTTTTTTTGTTTAGTACGTCATTTCAACAGATATTCCAAACTAAAAAATTAAAATAAGGCTTTACGGTCACATTTGGATTAGCCCCCCCCCCCCCCACCCCCACCCCTCGCCCCACCCAGGCTCTGACGTCTGTGCCGGCAGGTAAGAAGGAAGCTGTATCGTGAATGGTACTCTGCACTTGACTAACGGTTGTAATTTTGGAATGCATTTTGAAGAAATAACATTATTCCTAACCGTATGAAATCAATTTGACGTAGTAAAAAGTTCAAAGGCAATAACTCTAGGTCACTGGATTCGGTACTCATTGATGAACTTGGAAATTTGAAACAAGCTGTTAAAAAACGTCATTTTGACGGCTAACAATAATGTGATTTTTTACCCCAAAAGCATTGTGCATAAGTATAAGTATGTGACCTTAAACACCAATAAATAAATAAATACCCCAAAAGGCGGCAGAAATCTCCATTTAATAACTGATTTCAAAATTTTCTTGTGGAAGCCCCGCAGCCTGCGCCTCCACCCCTATCATCGCTCATGATTTCGGCACTCGAGGCCTCAATATCAGGACACTTTTGAAAACGGGCCCGTCACAGAATTAACCCTAGGGCTCGAATTTTCTCCCCACGGCCCTTATAATTGCGATGAAATTAAAGGATTTTTTGCTTGAAGTTCCAATAGTTCAAGTGCTGAATTGTGTGAGTCATATTTTTTCATGAGAAGTGTTGTAAATGAGCAGGATAATCAGAGGCGGCGGAAGCTCCAAAAACGTGTGTGGGAAGGGCACACCTTTCTGGGTACTGCAAGGGTGTAGGATGGAAAATATTTTTTCTTCCGGGTGTGTGTGTGGGGGGGGGGGGGGGGAGGGGGTGTCTGTGGTGGTAGGGCGGTGTATTCATGCAAAATATATAAATTTATATACGCTACCCCTCACCCTTGAACCCACTCAAATAAATATTTAAGACACTAACCTCAGCGTATTTATTTTTATTTTTTTTACTTAACCCTTAGAGCCCTGATGGTATCTTCCATATCAATTCAATGGCCATATTCATTATTTGTGAAGAGGCCATATTCATTATTTTTGGACAGACCAATTGATATTTTCAACATGCAGCCTCATGGCTGCACGTTGAAAATATTGTCTGGTCTTCCCCACACATTCACTTACCAGCTGTTATACTTAATGAATTTATAAAGCATCATGTCCATGGGCTGGAAAAGCTGTCTCTTGTGTTCAAAGGGCTAATCATAACTTTGAAACCGTCCTTTAAAATATTTTGCTCCAAATGGAGCTTTCTATTTTTATTCAACAAAATCTTGAAAATCAGTGTAGTCATATATGTATAGGTGATGTGTAGTGACCATAGGAGTTGTGTATGTTATGTCGAAAAATGCCGTTCGGGTACCTATAGTTGATGAAAAAGTGGAGGCATGTGCCCCATGTGACACCCCCCCCCCCCCCCTCCTTCCCGGCTCCGTCGCTCTTGAGTACAATAAGCGGGCCTCGATTTGTTCGGTTCGCATAGCTAAATGCTAGGCAAAATTGCGAGCTGCGATGCAATAGCTGAAATTGATTCGCGTTTTTCTTTTCGGTGTAAAACTACCATACGTGGCTCGTTGAGGATGTATCACTTCTAATTGGTTGGTGGGAAAATCCCGATTACGTCGAACCGGAATGTCAGAAACATGCGTTTACATATTTCCGCGAAGTGAACACGTGTCTCATGAAACTGAGAGTGAAAATTGTACGGGGAAGTAATTTAGAAACTTCAGCAAATAAGTGGATTCCACATTCGCAATGATAATTATGCAAGGTCCGATGTCATTTCGGGTGAACACTTCGATCAGCCTATCTGTCAAGACTGTCAAACATTGTACATGCGATAGCAACAAACAAAAATGTTCCGTTTCAAACGAGGAAATGTTTAAAGAGAGAAAAATAGCGTACTTTCAACGCCAAACCTAACCGATAGAACAGAATAATGATGAGTTTTTTGACGCGTCAAGAATACCGCAAGGAGCTCCTTCCCATAAGCGAAGGCAGACTCGGCATCATGTTTTGTTTTTGTTTTTTTTTTGTCGGGGGGGGGGGGGGGGGGGCTTGTTGTTGACGAGTGACAAAACGGCAGATAGATCACGCAAATGACACAAAGATGACCGCGTGAGTGAAAATTCAAACTCGGTGCCCAAACAACCAATTAATACAAATATTTTCAAGCATAACGCAGATGTTCCGGTTGGAAAAGGTTGTGGAGAGTGCATGGTCCCTAAAAAATTGAAAATCTGCTAGTAGCAGTGTTGCGTGCATAATAATAATATTTGGTCCAAATACAGTACAAGTTAAAAATGAGTCGAAGAATTACCACTACTGATATAAACTATAGATGTGGTGTTTCCGATACAAATAACACAAGAATCGGACATCCCTTTTGTGAATCTCTAACAGAGAGCTTCCCAGAAATGATGTAAGATGTTTGTTTTATGATTGTAGAATAAGAAGCAGTGGAATTCTTAATTTATTGTAGTTATGTGACAAACTATTTTGATTGGTAATGTACATGTGTTTTGTAACGTTTATGCCTTGCCATTTTTGGCAAAGGTAATTAAGAGTTACGCTTGTCTGGCCGTCCGTCCGATCGTATGTACGTCCGTCCCGATTATGTTTTGTGGACAATAACTTTAGTTTGACTGAACGAAATGAAAGAAAATTCAATGCACATGTTTATAACAACATCATACAGGTTGGGATTGATAGTGGGCTTGTCCGATATGTTTGGCAGAGTTGGGGCTCTTTTCCGGCTTAGAAGACAAGCTGATATAGGTTTTCAGACGATAGCTTTAGTTTAACTGAACGAAGTAAAAGAAATTTTTACATAGGTTTATAACCACATAACACAGGTTAGGATTGATGGTGGGCTTGGTCCCATATTTTTGGCAGAGTTATGACCCTTTTCCAACTTACAGGACATAACATTAATTTGACAGAACGAAAGGAAACAACATTTTATACATAGGGTTATAACCACATAATACAGGTTGGAATTGATGGTGGGCTTTGTTCAATATTTTGGGCAGAGTTACGACCCCTTCCCGGCTAAGAAGGCCTGTTGATATTGGTTTCCGGACAGTAATTTGGGTTTTGGTGTCCGATTTCAATTAACTTGGAGTGTAGCTTACCGTAGACAATGTATTAGACGGGTTTGATTTTGAGTGCGGTGCGATAATTTTTGTCGGAGTTATGGCCACATTTAGGACTTTGCTGACCACTAAATATAGGTTATCATAAAGCTGGGGCAAAACGTCCCCTTAGTTACAATGTGTTCTATGTGCCAGCAGGCACATAGAACACATTGGAACTCAGGAGACGAATAGTGTCCATGGACACATTTGGTGTCATGCTGTATTGGTCCTATAGTTTAAGGGAGATAAGATAACTTGTTTATTAATTCAGTGCCAACAAAGATAAATGATTACAAACACATGCTGGGCAGTGGGGTGGGGGGGGGGGGGCATAATAGCCACCCTTGGCGTTGCACTTGTTTTACATGTTTTGGGATTTGTACACATCATCTAAGAGAGTTGATTGCATTGAAATTCCAAATGCAGTCAAATTGCATAGAAATTCAAAATGTAACTAAAAATGTCCATGAAAGGATATTACTTCAGGAAAACCCTTTTTTGGTTGAAGTAGTTTCGGTATGCAAAAAAAACTGTCCCATGTGTGATGGTAATTTATCCTTTTGGTACTGTTGTTTGGTTTTTCAAACATTGGAAAATGGTAGGGTTGCACGGTATATCGATAAACCGATATATACCAGTATTCAAACCAATATTGATTGAATACCTGTGTAATTACAAAAATATCGGTTTATCGTCTTTATTTATTTACCCACAATTTAATTTTCAAGATGTCTTGAATTTTTTAACTGTAGCTTCGAATGAATAATATTATTCCTTTTACCCAAGAAATCGCTTTTACCCAGGTAATACACCAATTAAGCAGTTCAAAAAATAATTTTAAAAAATTTCACAAATCTATATCATGTGACCCCTCATTTGAACTACCCGATTGAGCTCAGTAGCTGATACACACCGGTTCAACCATCATCGTACATGTACGTGTACGTGTACATGTACACCTCCATAGGATTTAGTGTTAAAATCGTGTACGTGTACAAGATTTTTAACGTTTTTAGGGTGCTTTAGAATCCACTTTAAGCTCAAATAACACTGAATTGAATCCTAGACTTTTGAAATTTTTCGTACAGTACATGTACCGTTTGATGTTTGAATCGGCAATGGATTTCTCCCATAGGATTCAGTGTTAAATTGCGAGCAAAAAACGTTTTGCCGATTCAAACATCATCCTCTCGCCGATTCTAACAATCCGCGTCCGCACACGACCTTAACGCTGAAAACCCTATGGAGGCGTAGACGGAGATCCACTCTGCGGATTTTGAGTCTGATGATGTTTGAATCGGCAAAACGTATTTTTTGCTCGCAATTTAACATCGAATCCTATCCGCACACGATTGTAACGCTGAAAACCCTACGGAGGCGTAGACAGAGATCGACTCTGCGGATTTTGAGTCTGAAATCGACTCGCGTGAAAGAGGTGATGTTTGAATCGGCAAATGGATTTCTCTCATAGGATTCAGTGTTAAATTGCGAGCAAAGAGGTGATGTTTGAATCGGCAAACCCACTGTCGCGTATCTCGAAGTGAGACTGGCGCACGTTATTGCGAGGTGATCTATGGAAATGTTTTGAACGAAGAGTGTTGTTGTCGGTGTGTTAGAAATTCGCGAGCCCGCTGTCACGTTTTTGATTGATATATATAGGGGAGAAAAAAAATATAAATAAATAGTTATTTAAAAAAAATAAATATATCAAATCGAATAGATAATAAAAAACGTAAATCATGAGCAATTCTCAGGATATTAGAGTAAGGTTTCTTTTAAAAATGCTGATGAGAGCCTACGCATTCTGCGTGAATGAACAACTAGGTCGTCTCTTGTTAGAACGATGCGTCGGATGTCGGGATCACCTAGACTTCGATTACGAGAATCATTCGTGTCTGTGGATGGAAAGGGAAGATATGGTCGTCAAGTATTTCGAACCGGCATTCGAACACGTTCAAATCAATGAAGTGATCGCGTTTTGGAAGAGATTACTCTACTGTAAGGATCAAAGCAAGCCCACATATTTGGAAGAACAGAAATTGGCGCGTAAAAGTCTGACTTTACGAGATAAGGGATGCATCATGAAATTATTGTTCAATGAAGCATACGTCTAAGTTTTCTCGTTGATATAAAATAAGGGAGAATAGAAAATAAAAATAAATACACACATAAATTTTTTATCTAATATTAGAAAGGAAAAAAACAAAAATGAGAACCAGAAATAAATTGTATCCGAAGTTAGTGGACGATGAGGACGAGAAGCCGATCGACGTTTTGCCGACGGCACCGTCGCTAGAAGAAAGAGAAAAAGGAGAGAGGTATCGCATCGATCAAATCAGTAGAATCCAAGAGTATCTAACTCGAGAGAGAGATTCTCGTCGTTCCCTCAAGAAGAAGTATTCACGTTTCATGAAATTCGTCAACGCGATCGACACGACACTCATCACGATTTCCATGGGTTTACACGCGGCCGGCATCGGATTGTTGTCGACCGCTGTCGGCATTCCGATTATGTTGACCGTAGAAGGAGTGGCTCTCACCGCCGGATTGTTTAGCATGCTCGGAAACTTATTGAGTAGGAAATTATATCTGAAGGCAAGGAAACACGACAAGATTCGCCGACTCCAAGATCGACACGATATCCAAAATGATCTCTATGGCGTTGAAAGACGGTAGGATATCGGACGGAGAATACTTCGCGATATTGAGCTAGAAAATGAAATACAATGCCATGAAAGAAGCCGTGAGAATCAAGACTCATCAGATCATCAAGGAAGAGAGGAAGGATTCTCTCGTGGAAAAGGGGAGGAAAGAGGCCAGGGAGGAATTCAGTAAGATGATAGAACTCAAGAGCAGCGATTGAAAAAGATATATATATATAATAGGAACAGAATTGATTCATTATTAAATTTATATATAAAATAAAAAAACGAAATTAATTTAAATAACTCTTAAAAATGTATTGCGTAAAGTGTAAGAGAGATACCGAGATGAGTAATTCTCGAGAAGTGCGAACTAAAAACGACAGACAGATGCTTCACGGACTTTGTGACGTGTGTGGTTCTGTCAAGACACGATTCATCAAAAAAAAGAACGCGAGCAAAGGTAAAGGCATCGTGAATAAAATGATCAATAATCTACCTTTCGAAATGCATCTGCCCGGTCACAGTTTCACAGGACCCGGAACGAAATTGAACAAGAGACTCAACGCCGATCTGACTCCCAAATCTTGGAGCAAACCTGTGAATAGGGTGGACGGGGCTGCGTATGATCACGATCTGTGCTACGTCGAACATCCCGACACCAAGACTCGCAACGACGTCTGCGATAAAAACATGTTGGGGAAATTGAGAGGCATATCAAATCCGACCAGGAGAGAGAAGATGGAACGTTCACTGGTCGGCAATCTGATCGGTGCAAAACGTCGATTCAGATGGGCGTTCAAAAAAAAAAAAAAAGCGCATCTGAAAAGAAGAAGAAACGATTATTGACGAGCGAATTGGCCGAGGAGTTACACAAACCCATAGTGCGTAAATTTCGAAAGAGAAGAGTGTTCGTGAAGGGTCTGGATGATATTTGGTCTGCCGACTTGGTCGACATGAGATCATTTTCGAGGTGGAACGAGGGCGTCAAATATCTATTGATGGTCAGCGACATGTTTTCCAAATACAGTTGGATCAGAGCTTTGAAGAATAAATCGGGACCTTACGTCGCCGAGACTCTGAAGAGCGTGTTCGATTCGTCTTCTCGAAAACCGAGTAAATTGTGGGTGGATAAGGGAAAGGAATTCTACAACAAGCACGTTCATCAATTGGTAGACCTCTACTCGATCGAAAACGAAGAGAAAGCCAGCGTGTTGGAACGTTGGAATCGAACAATGAAGGAAAAGATGCACAGATACTTCACGGCGAATTCGACCAAGAAATACATATACGCTCTGAACGGTCTGGTCAAAGATTACAACAACACACGACACAGATCGATCAAGATGACTCCCGCGGAAGCTAGCGATCCTCGAAACGAAAAACGGGTCTACGCAAATCTATATCCTGAGAGATCTAAGATCAGGAAGAAGTCTAGAACGCCGAAATTTGCGGTCGGTGATCGAGTGAGAATCTACGCTTATAAGAAGCACTTCGAAAAGGGTTATACTCCTCGATGGACCTCGGAAATCTTTGTGATAATCAAAATATTTCACACCAATCCGGTGACTTACGAAATCGAAGCTTTGGATGGAGAAGAGTTTTACGAACAACAATTACAGAAGACAAAGTTTTGATGAAGAAAACAATTTTTTTTTTATTTACTCTCTTTAACATTTTCTTGTTTACACACATATATATAAGAGAGAAAAAAATAATAATAAAAAATAATTAAAAACTATTTTTTAGGTAAGGAAAGCAAGTTAATTAATAAACTAAAAATCGTTTAAAATGACAAATATACTAGATATAGCACAAAACATAGTGAAAGATGAAAGTATTCAAGAATATGAGGTTCACGAATACGAACCGGTAACCGGGACGAGTTTGAACAATGCGGGAGAGATAAGAATCAACGTCGAAACTCAAGATTTATTCGTACATCCTAGCGAGAGTTACATAGTGGTGCAGGGACGTCTCACCAAGGAAGATGGGAGCATTCCTCCCTCCACGAATCACTTCCATTGGAGATTGATGGTGAAATCCACTTCCGAGAGACCGCGATTCATCGTGGTTGCATTTCAGACCGATAGGGACAGGTCTCAGGAAAAGAATGCGTCGCTGTTCGATCACTGCAGTTTGAGAAACATGCAAGTGTTTCTGAACGCCACGAGATATCCAGCAATCGATTACAACGCATCGTTCGACAAGAACGATTTCTGCAGACTGTACGGCGACGCCGCTGATTTTAGAAAGAAGTATCATGGTCTAGACGAATTGATGAGCAACCCTAACATATCTCCCAGCGAATACAAGTCGATGTATCCCATGTTCGTATTCGACGTCAGTAAACAGAGTGAACGACTCAAGAGTAGCATCTTAGACATTCAGATCAAGATGCAATTCGATAGGAACGTTCCCAGAAAAACCGAAGACTTTGCCCTGGTCCTGTCGGACAGAGAATTACAATTCGAATTGGATGGAAATAAGATGTCGATCATTCGAGGAGAAACGAGTGTGAAAAAAATAAAAAACAAAAAAAAAATAAAAAGTAATGAGTAATTATTAAAAACAAAAAACAAAAAAAAATAAATAAAGTAATGTGATCTAGAGAGATTGAACATCTTTCTAAATCTCATTACTTTTTCTTTTTGTTTTTAATAATCACACATTATTTTTTTTAATTCATTATTTTCCACGCGTTCACTGTTTGTTCAAAGAATCCAGTTCGATCAGTAGACTCACCACGGAAGTGGTGGCTTCGGGATTATTGGTTTTCGTAACGAAATTAATCCTGTCTCCGGCGTTCACTTTGAGAGGCGTGCCGAATGTGCTAACATTCACGTGTTGATTCTCAGTCTTTTTGACGCTGTATCTCTTATCGCTCTCCACACCATGAGATTGACGACCGCTCTGTTATTCAAATCCGAGGAAGCCAGACTCATTCGAAGGATTTCACCTCCCAGCGGCATGGGATATCCCACCTGACCATGTTTCGATCCGCTACCTCCATTTCCGAAAGACCACTCAGCTTTTCCCTCATCTAAGGTGCCGGCCTCTTCGGCCCACACAGTGATCAATTGTCTAGCATATTTGACTTTCTCCACCACCGAAATCAGGGTGCAGGCATCCGTCATGTTCACGGGATCTGGTAGATTCGTGAGCGCGTGTCCACCCATGTCTAGTTTACCTTCCATGATGTCACCCTTTCTCCAGACCGAGTTGTCGTCCAGGTACTTTCTGCTGACCATGCTGGAACCGAATTCAGGATCGTGACTGAGTCCGAATAAATTCTTACCATTCATGTTGATGCCACCCTCCATGGTTCTGCCAGATTGTTTGTTCAGGTAGAGATCGTTCACTTGCGATTCTAGGTATTCTTGTGATCGTATCACGGCAGAATCTATGTAGCCCTTGTTGACCGCGGTTGAGTCCGCATCCGTGTCGTCGATCTTCGACAGATTCAATATCTTGTTGAATCCCGCATTCAGATCCGATTTCATTTCTCGTCTGTCAGACTTTCTCTGTTCCAGATCTACGTAGTGTTTGGTCGCCACATCCTTGGGAATCGTGGGAGTGGCCACATTAATTATTTTGTTATAATTGGCGTTCAATTCTGAGTGCATCATTTTCTGAACGTATCTATTTCTCAGGTGTTCGCTGAATCTCGCGTGAGAGTCGTCCGCGTATTTCTTGGTCGCGGCATCCGTGGGATCTATGGGATTCACGACGTTCACCAAACGTTTGGATTTCAGATCGAGATAGTCGGTCATGGTTTTATCCACGTAATTATCTAGCATGATTCGTTCGAAATTGGCGTTCCCCCTGATGACGTATTTTTTAGTCGCAGCATCTGCGAGATCTATCGGCTCAGGAAGATTGTAGAGCTTCTTATCGTTCATGTTCAAAGGTTCCTCTCAAGGTTCATATCTCTGAACGTAACGTTCGTCCAAGTTGGCAATGTCGTAACCATCACCGACTTCGAGCGTCTTCCTCTTCTTTTTGGGTCGACTTTCATCGTCACTTCTACCAAATGTTTCGACTGGTATGTTGTTTTGAGATTTTTATCATTCATGTTCAAAGGTTCTTCTCGAGGTTCGTATCTCCGAACGTAACGTTCGTCCAAGTTGGCAACGTCGTAACCATCATCGACTTCGAACGTCTTCCTCTTCTTTCTTGGGTTGACTTTTTCGTCGTCCAAATTTATCGACTGGCATGTTGTTGTGAGATTTTTTGTTTTTAGAAAAATATGTTCAAACGCAGTTTATTAAAAATGAACTATATTATTTTATTTTTCGTTTTTATTCGATTAAAAATTTTTTAAAATAATTTTTTATCGTTATACATACTATAAAAAAAAATCTCTCTCTAATGTAAATCATTGAGAATGTCTTCAAATCGATCTCCTTCAGACCATCTCTTGAGAACGTAGAGACACAGGTGACCGCAAAACACTTGATGTGGTGATTGCACTTGTTCCGTGTTGTAACGAACCATCGATTTGTTGAAATAGTTCTTTATTTCTTTTGGCGGCGAGATTCCGTAGCTGTCGAAATAATAATTTTTCTTCTTCCCGTTCTTCATCCACGCCACCCAGTGAGTGCCTTCACCCGATGAATCGTCTAGATTTAAAATTCCGCATTCCGATTGTCGAGGTCTTCGGCAAGGCATCTCTGGAAAACACACCTAGAAAATCTTTGATTTTCAAATCTTTTGCCGCATTCAACAGATTGATGTTGGATAGGGGTTTGTTAGGTAAGACGACACCTTCTACGGATATCTTTATTTTCTTATTCATAAATGCATATATATTTTTTTAATTTATTTTATTATAATTTACTAAAATGACGTTCTTTTTTCTATTTTTTTCTTTTTCTTTTTAAACTAACACTCTCGATGTCTCTATCGATTTCTATAATTTTGAATCCATCTAATTCCTCTTGATTTTCTGGAATCTAATCATCCACATTCATATCGTCTATAATTAGATCTAAAGTCTAATGTCCGTGTGCCAAAGTGCTTATTTTATCGTCTAATATGAATCTCTTATCATCGTCGGCCGTCAGTGAAATCTTGTTAACTATTTCGGTATACAAGTCGGGATTTTCGCTTCGAATGATTTCATAGTCTTATACACCGGACCACTTCCTAACAGACAATCTTTATACTCTTGGAAAGAGATGTTTTTCTTCACCACGCACGCTTTAACTCCTTTGCACTTCTTGATCTCTTCATCTTCTAGACGATAAGCATAGAGTTTGGGTCTCAAGCCCACGAATTCGATGATTTGTTTACCGCCGCTCTCGTCCTTAAATTTACCCAACACCTTCTTGTTGTCGTTCCATAGAATGTTGAATTGGTGATCGACGGGATAATTGCTCGTGTCGAACCACTCGGCCACGTCCGGAGATATATCTCGGTAGACGTCTTTCGTCTCTATCTCATAAACTAAACTGTCTGTGTCGGTGAACAGTAGTTTGGCTTTAGCACCAAATTTTCGTTTGACGTAATCGTAGTGAAACTCGTACATTAATCGCTTGCTGATATCTAAGATGATCAGTCCTAGATAATACGGTTTGTCGAACTTCAGGTGCGTCTTTTGCATGTGAACGTCCACTAGATTTTCGTCGAATATGGTTCGGTGTTTGTAATTGGGTTTCGCCACTAATGTTTTAGCTCTTTTCTCAGACGTGATGAGTCGAACGTCGGTTCTCTTCCTGATGTTTTCCATCGATTTACCGTACACACAGTTGTTCATGAGTTTGAAGAAATCTTTTTCGAAATCGTTCTCGGCTCGAATTCTGAGATTCGTGTTGAGATCGATGTATTTTTTCATCCAAGGCTCTTCGTCGAATCGAATGATGCGATGTATGTTGACTAATTTCATCCCATAATCGATGTACTGTTTCAAATTCTCGCTGTAGACAAAGTAGTTATGTTTGTTAAATAAATTGGGAATGAGTTTTTCCTCGTCTCCTTCGTTCGGTTCTTTCCGTTCGGGAGCTAGCGGATAATCATTGTGTGGATCGTGTAATTCTTCCGGAGAGTTCAAATTGACTTCTAAAATGCAAGAATAGTCTCTCCATTTTTGCATCTCTTCCGGTTCCTTCATCCATTCGAAATTTCCAATCGGTAAAGGATGACTCATAGCCGAACCATACAGATTATTGGCGTCCCAATACTGTATGTATTTAGTCGACCGTTTCGAATCGAAACCTTCTTTCATGTAGGGATTGTTAGCTTTAGAATATCTGTGAGAGATCATCGAGACGCCACCTCTCGTAGCCCTTTTGAACATGAGTAACATGTTCACGTCAGATAATAATTCCAATTGGACTTCGGTGGTCTTCAACAGAGCATCCCACGCTAGACTGGGTGCGGTGAAATACCAAGCGGGATCCAGATCGTAATTTTGACAACAGACGTCTCGAAAATGAAAATTTTCGATCACGTCTGCCAAGAGCAGAACGTCGGTCTTCAAATAGAGATCGTGATAATCTCTCATGGTTTTCATATCGAATGTTTCTACACGTTTTTAGCATGTTCGTAATTCTCGTTGGAAATGTCGGATTCGTATAATTTCGAATAAAAATCTTCTTTCGAAGGTAGTGCGGTATCTTTGAATCTCTTTAGATCATTCATGTAATCGTAAGGATAGACTCCTTTCCTCAACATGACGTCTACTCGCTCTCCGAAATGTTTGCTCGTGATTTTAAATTTATCCTTGCTCATGTTATTGACTAATTTTTCCAGAGCAGTCGACATGAATTTAAAACTGTCGATGAAACGTATGGCTCTACGAATGGGTTTTGTTTTTTCTTCCAACGTCTCTCTGTCGATTACTCTTTTCTCCTCCATGGGCTTCCATTTCGTGAAGGAAATGTATCTTTCTTCACTGTTCGCGATGCAATTTAATTCTCCGTGTGAGGTGCCGAGATTTTTCACAAAGAGATGACTATCGTAACTTGTGAAACATCACCGGATAGAAAACGGCGTCTCGATATTTTAAAATACACTTGCTGTGAGCCGGACCGCAATACAGACCCGTGTAATGATCGTGGTCTCTGACCTTCCTATTTTCCTTCGAATTCTCGTCGAACGATTGTTTGCATATGTGATATTCGGTGGCTCTGTTATTTTCGTCCTGCTGCTCTCGCGTGATGATCATTTTTGCCGGAGTTTTGAATTTGTCATATAACATTTGAAGTTTCCATTCTAACTCTTCCACGAACATTTGAGCCACGTCGTCGTCTTCATACTGTTTCGTGTAGGTGAAGGGACCCATGTCGTGTTGGGAGTCGAAAGTGCATTTCACGTAAATGCAATAGCCCGAAGGTATGTGTTTTTGATATCTTTCGACGTAACTTTGAAGAGCATTGGGTTGACAGGAACTCATTTTCGCGGTGAAACATTCCAAATCAGCGTACATGATGAATGGTACTTTTAACCTTCTATTGTGATTTTCAAACTTCACGATGGTGTTAGGTTTGGGCATTTCGACGGCGACACCTTGATTTTCGTTGCAATATTCCTGATGTTTCGCCAACCAGTCTTCACTGTTTAACATGTTCATGCAGTTGCAACATAAAGATACCTTATGTTCATGTTTATTATTTTGGTTGGACAGCAATCGGCTAGGATGTTTAACTCAACAATAATGACGATTGTCACCATTCGAAATCAATAATAAAATAATCGTCTTTTCTCTTCCGAGATACGAAGTCTGTCTGAGAGGATAGATCGTTCGTTTTTCCTCATCGTATCCCAGGACGTTCACCGCTACGGTGGGATTTTGAACCTCGAAACGTTCAATGTGTTTTAACCGCGTTGGAAAAGTCAGTCCGGTCCAATCGAGATTTTTAGAAGTCACCTTGTAAGAAGAAACTCTTTTGGTGTTCATTTTGACAGGGTATAAAGCGGAGGTGACTGCCCATTTAAAACACTGATCATCGTTATTTTTCACGTTGATCACGGCGTGTTTCTTAACCAGGAAATACGGTAATTTCACGTAGGAAGACCCTCTCAAAAAATCGTTTTTAGTTATGTGAATTTCGAGTTTCAACATCTCATCGAACGTCCAATTACTACCTTCATGTTGATAATTTGCGAGAGTCGTCAACATCTTGTCTTTCATCTTTTCGAAAACGTCCGATAAATCTGAACCTTGAAATACGGGTTCAACGTTAGATCTGAAATATGCATTTTTCACAATGCTCTGGCCGGACTTCACGTCGATTTTATTCATCATGCAATGGAGTATCATCTTAATTTTTAGTCCCATGTTCATGTATTTGCGAAACAAATCCAATACTTTTTTCTTCACCCATTCCATGAACAATTCTGGATCGATTTTCTTCAACGAGGGAACCACGTCAAAAGTGTTAAAAACGCCTTTGATCGCACTCTCCCGTTCCACGGACTTCGATTGAAATAGTTCCGCGGCGAGTTGCGCTAGATATTCTTCTCCTTTCCCTTTATCTATTGCTCGTCGAAGTTCGCTGGATATATCTCGTTTGCCTAGAATCTGATGTGCATCACTCATTCTCATTTTTCTTTTCTTTTGTTTGGAAACTTGAAGTTCTTCAACGGCTTTTCGTTTAGTCGTCTTCTTATTTTTCACAATCGAAATGTTTTCGGTTTTTTTCGACGTCGGCATTTCAATTCCTTTTACTATCTTTTTCTTCTTCTCATTTTTCACAACCGATGCGTTTTTTGACGTTGTTGCTATTGGCATTTCGATTCCGTTTACTATCTTTTTCTTTTCGTTTTTCACAACCGATGCATTTTTTTACATCGTTGCTATCGGCATTTTGTTTGTCTTTCTATTGTTTCGCAAATGTTTCTGTATGACTTCAATCTTTTTTGATTTAGTTCTATGATTTCTGAAATGTGAAATTTTTAATAGTTTACAAATCTCGTTTAACTGAGGTATGGTTTTTTCATTTAAATTTTCCAATTTTTTTTTATCTCTTTGTTTCATTTTGAAAGAATATATTTTTTCGAATTTTGTATTTTAAATAATTTGTTTAAAAAGTTTTGTTTTTTTTAATGTAAAAAAAAAATATATTTTTTTTGATGACATTAATCAATTTTTTATGTTCCTTAACGTCAAAAAAAAAATGAATTAATACGAGAAAAAAGGATGTTAAAATTTAACTTATATATATAAAGAGAAACAAAACTTTTTAAACAAATTATTTAAAATACAAAAATTTTAAATATACATTATTTGCAAGAATTCGTAAAACAAAAAAAAACAAATAATCGATCATGACAACAACATCCACGATGGAATCTCGACATAAACATCGACATTGTTTAATAAATCGTTATTCTCGAAAAAACCAAGAAGAAAAAAATTGTAATTTATATTTACGCATTTCGAAAGAAAATGATACGATTTGCGATAGAAAATCGAATCGTAATACTATTAGCGAACAAAAATTAATCGACAATGTCGTTCGAACTATTAAAAAAGAAGGTTCAAGACAAATAGAACTCTTCCGACTTTTACGCGAAGTCTCGCACGAGGTTCAAAATAAATTTCCGCGAAGCAGACGCGTGTTCATGTCACCCGATTCCTTCTCAATAGATGATGATAACTGCAAGATGCGAAGGCTTATTTTTAAACATTCAATGTCTTGCCCGTTCTAAAAACTCGTGAAAAAAAAATTAAATTAATACGAAAAAAAGGATGTTAAAATTTAACTTTTATATATATTTAAAGAGAAAAAAAACTTTTTAACAAATTATTTAAATACAAAAATTTAAAATATACATTATTTGCAAGAATTCGTAAAACCAAAAAACCAAATATAATCGATCATGACAGCAACACCTAAACGATGCAAACTGAAATTGAAACGAGTCGAAGCATGTACGAAATTAGGTTTTAAAATTTATACATTACAACAACACGATCCCATCGAATTGAACGAGGTCGAGAGGATGGGCTTAGAGCGCTACTATGACAAATATCATATGTGTTTAAAATTGGATGAAGCCATGCTCGATTTGTTTTGTGAGTACCAAAGCGATCTGGTGAATAATATCATCGTCGCCGAAGACAGAAAATTCGACAAGGACGATTTGTTGTTGTTCTTTAGAAATTACATATATCCAATAATCTCACTCGAACTCTTGGACAAATCAGGTGGTGAGAGCGCATTCACCGATGTAAAAAAACTTAAAAGAGTAAAGATAAACATACAAGACATTTTCGTAAGTGAAAAAATGACGCATGTCAACATGCTAATAATGGACTTGGAAATCAATAGAGAGATTGATTTTAGCAAAGAAGAAGGAAAAAAAGTAATGAGATCTAAAGGTGATCTCATTACTTTTTACAAAAAAATTTGTTCACATTAAAGAAATTAAAATTCAAAACAACTTTTTTTTATATATATATATAAGGAGCAAAAAAAAAAAAAAAAACTTTTTTTAAACAAATTATTAAAATACAAAATTTAAAATATACATTATTTGCAAGAATTCGTAAAAACAAAAAAACAAATAATTGATCATGCGGACAACAACACCTAAAAGATGCGAATTGAAATTGAAACGAGTCGAAACGAATAAGAAATTCGGTCATAAAATCTATAGATTACAATGACACGATCCTATCGAATTGAACGAGGTCGAGATGAAGGGCTTAGAGCACAAATACGACAAATATAAGATGCCTCTGAAATTGGACGAAGCTGCGCTCGATTTGATTTACGAGTACCAAAGCGATCTGCAGAACATCGTCATCACCGAAGATAGAGAATTCAACAAGGACGATTTGTCGTTGCCCTATGGAAATTACATATTTCCAAACATCTCATTCGAACTCGTGGAGAAATTGGGTGGTGAGAGCAAGTTGACCGATGTAAAAAAAACTCAAAAGAGTAAAGATAAACATTCAACACGTTTTCGAAAAAGGAGAAGACACGAGTGTCAACATGCTAATAACGGACTTGGAAATATAAACAATAGAGAGATTGATTTTTTTTTTGCGAAGAAGAAAGAAAAAACGTGATGAGATCACCTTGAAAACATAAGTGTGAACATGCTAATAACGTGCTTGGAAATATAAACAATAGAGAGATTGATTTTTAGCGAAGAAAAATTAAAAAAAAAAGTAATGAGATCATCTTTAGATCTCATTTTTTTTTTGTTTTCCTTCTTCACTATTACCATATATTGTAATAACGTTTCCTTTTCTCTCAATTTTCGGCGTCGATTCTTCTTTTTCTTTTTTTCTTTTTTTTTGTGATATGATACGTTTATAACAACATTTTTGTTTATCCGAATCATAATTATGAACGAATGTTGTGCATCTCTTGGTAACACTCGCATCATCACCATTCTCTTCAGAAGGTAGTGGTGACGGTGGAAAGCGTCGTCTCATTCTCAACCGTCTATCCCGCCCTTTATCTATCTCTTTCATCAGTTCTTTCCTCATATATCCATCATTAGCGTCTAACCATTTTTCCACTTTTTTTTTTGTATCTTCGCACTCTGTCTCACGATATTCGTCATTATTGTCTAATTGTTTCTCCACCTTTTTATCCATTTTAAATAAAGTATTTTATACTTTCTATGATTTATATTTTAAACAATTTTATATTATAATAGCATATTCAAAATCGGTATATTCTTAAACGGCGAATTCTCACCGAGCAACAAACCCTTGCCGAGTCGCTCAACGTTCTGTCCACTCTTCAGATAGAGACCATTTCCTCTCAGAGAGTTGCCACCTCTAACGGGTCCTAGATACAATCTTTTACCGCTGTCAGCTACGTGGACGCGACACACGGCTCCTTCCTTCTTCAAAAAAGTCTGCTGCCACCCATTAATTTCTCAACTGCCGAACTAGCGAGTCCCGTGAGAGCTCCCACGCCGAGAGTCTTTCCGAGAAAGGTAGTGCCTTTGCGGCGAAGGGTAATGCTTTTGCAGCTATTCCTGCCAATAGCGGTAGGAAACCGCCTTTCATTCTCAAATTGTATCTCAATTGAGCGGGACTCATTCTCACCGTCAACCCTCTTCCATCGCGAATCGCTTTCTCCATCCTTTTGATTTGACTTCTGGTCCAGGCGATTGAATCCTGACCGCCTCTCGTCAGATCTTCGTGAGTGAATTTGAATCTCACCGCCTCACCTCGAGTTGTTAACGCTCTCTTAAGTTTCTTCCTCTGTCCTGCGGATATGTTCACGTTTTTAATCACATATTCTGTCATAATTCTGTTTTTTAAAATATATTTACTTCAATTGTTTCTTGTTTAATAATTATATTAAAAATAATTTTGTAAAATTAATATTGTGTTTATTTTATTTTTGTTATCTATATATATACACAATATTTTTTTTTTGCTTTTATATTTCTCTTATGTGAAATCGTATCGTCACTCTCTCTCCGCGAAGATCTAACAGTTCACCATTTTGATCCGTCAACGTGGATTTGAGACTATACAACGTGTCTAAAATCACTGGTAGATAAACTAAATTTCGAGGTCGCTCCAAAATCTTATAACCCGGCGACACGTTTGGAAAGAAGGAATAGATCGTCGGTTGAGCGCTACCATTCACGTAGCTTCCAGCAATCACGTCCACGTTCACCAGAATGCTATTGACTGCGAGAATGTCGACCGTATTTTCAGATGCCGCGTGGCCTCGATACATCTTTCGATCGAATCCCAACATCTTGCCTATAGAATCGTCCGTGTTGAAATCCACTCGAAAATTATCTTCCAAATCCAACATCGTCTGTAAGGTATTAGGATTGCGAGTGAGTCTGATCTTGTTGCTTCCCTTTCCATCCGTCTTCATTCGCGTCTGAATGTAATTGTTCAAATTGTCTATGTCGTAACTCCCTTTGGGAATTCGAATCTCCAACCAATCCACTCCATCAGAATACTTGAATGAGTTATTCTTTTCGGTGACGTTGGGAAAGGAATAATAAGTCTCCAGATTCACCAACGCCATCTCGTATCTTTTCTCTCTATTCAATTCGATGGAAGGTTCGAATTTCGTAGTGAATCGAGTCGAATCACCACCCACCACGATTTGAATGGATTGTTTTGCAGCCGTATTCTCGGCTATCCGTTCTAACAATTCTCCATGTTCGAACATTATATTTAATTTTATTTTTTTTATTCAAAACTAATTATTTGAAGATTTATTATTTTCTAAATTTTATTTTCACGCTCTATCTTATTATTATCATCAGAAACATAAAACTTGTCGAATCCGCACCGATATTTTTTGCGATTAAATTCGCTTGTCAAATCGATCACGACGAAATTGTAAAGTCCACCATCCCAAACCCTCTTGCAGAATCTCCTGAATTCTCTGACGTGATCGCCGTAGATGTGATTGAGATTCTTGAGATCTTGGCGAAAGAGACAGAAAATTAGTGTTCTCCCTTATCATCTGTCTGGGCAATCGAAAATAATTCTGTGACAGGTAGAAACAGTCCACGTTGCTGTGTCGACCCCTAACGTAATATGATTCGCATCGGTTCTGTCTCTCCAAAAGCAGATCATCGAAAATCATGAGATTCTTATCTTCCGATTTCAGTTCTCTAGGATCCGGAACGTCGCTAGCGTTCTCATAAAATCGACACTCGACGTTCGAAGATGCATTTCTCTTCATCAGCTCCATCGCCGCACCGTCCAAAATGGTCGAAAGTGGAGCTTCGCTCTTGTCGAATTCCTCCCTACTGTCAAAGATTCTGGCTATGACGTCCTTGGGCAATCTACGATCCATGCACTCTCGAAGCAATCTGTATTCGGGTTGAAACAAGCTCTTGCCAAACACGAACAATCTGTCGTAATCCAACCAGTCGGGTCGGGACAACAGATTCATCAACAGATTGGTCTTTCCACAATTCGATTTTCCCACTATCAAGCCTCTTATGCTTTTGGGAAAGAACTCGTTATTCGACCTCTTGGGTCGTGGCGTCGTTCCAAGACATATCTTTAATGTTCATCTTTGTTTTATTTTTGTTTGTTTGTTATTTTAGATTCTTTTCTAATTTTTTATGTTTTTCAAACTCAGTTTTTAATGTTATTATTATTTATATCACACCGTCGCGAGTTCTCTTCAATCTGGATCCACTCGTCATTTTGGCTAAATCTTGTATGGGTACCACAGCATCCTTAAAATCTTTCCAACTTTTCGGCGTTCGCTCTAACGCAGCTCGCTTCGCCGGCTGACTGATCAACTTGTCGATCAACGCGTCGGCTGCTCTCTTGCCAGCCACAGAAGTTATCCTACCACTGGCTTCGGAAGTGGCTTTCTTACCAGCATCCAAAGCCATCTTCTTACCGACCTAAAACGCGGTCGATGCGAGTTTTCTACCCGCATCGCTCGTGAACGCTCGCATTATAGAATCGATGATGCCAGAACCGCCTTGAACGTAAGTTCTGACGCATCCCCTGTTCTTTATCACCAACATATTTTATTTTTATGATATATTTTGTTTTTTCACTGGTAAATCGTTTTGTTGTTTTTAAATACTTTTATTATTCTAGTGTAAAAATTTACTGTTTTATTTTTGTTTGTTTCTCTCTACTTATTATATACACATCAATCCTTCATTTCGTTCATCAGCCTTTTATAGTGGTTTTTATTCAAAACCTTCTGTTTTTACAATTCGTCAGATATAGTAACTATCTGATTATCTAATCCTGTGTTACCAGCCCGTCTGCTCGCCATCAACAAACTCAATCTCTGAGACAGAGGGTCAGAATCGCTCGGAAGAAAAGTGGTTTTCACCCCTTCGCCAGTCACCGATTTGACGAACTTCTTGTTCATATCCCATATGGGTTTCACCACTTTTGTCCACTTGTAACCTCTGTTGGCTTTGGGTCTCGTCTCTCCCGCATCGTTATTTCTCTTCATGGCGTGGGTCTGGACAGGAATGTCGCCGTAATTGTTGAAATCCTGTTCCGTGTAATCGCTGGCCTTGTCGTAAAGGAGCAATCTGCGCAGACCATCAGTCAATTCGTATCTGTTCGAACCGACGATCAATTCATCATCGCCAATATCTACTTCCGTGTCTCCTACAAAAATCCTTCTCTCTGAATCCTTATAAAATCCATACAACTGATCTCTCTTACCGCCATCATCATCAGACGATGCGACGCTACTAGTGGTGATAGTCGAAGCTGTATCGACTATCTCCTTCCTGCTTCGCTCTTGACCCTCCGCCACGGGTTTAAATATTTTTGTGGCTTCGCGTTTGAGTTCCATCTCACAAAGACGTCTGCTTCTATCAGCTGACTGAATGCCCTTCTTAGCACGTCCATACTCGCCTAAAATTCGATCTCAACGCATAGGATCCATCTGTAAAAACATCTTTCATTTTTAATTGTTTTATTATTTTCAAAATTAAATGTTTAATTATATTTTTATGTTTTTAAGTAATAAAAATCTTTCCGTCTTTAATATAATAATCTGAAAATATTCACATCTCAACTGACTGTTAATTGAATTGGTGAAGTTTAAGAAAAAATATGTTTAAACAGTACATGACAAACCGGTTTCTGATTTAACGCATTTTGACAGTAGTTTCTACATTTTGTCAAAAGATTTCCATTCACACATCAAACAACCATTCACTCAGTGTCGAATTAAGAGAGAATCCCTTTGATGACTGTTAAAACAGTTTCAACACACAAAAGAAAACTGATTTTAACGCTGAGAACTTATTCATCTCTCCGATTGCTATCTTGAATATATTAAAAATTTTACCACTCAAAACCTAATTGAGCGGAAAATGCATTTTAAACATTCCGCTAAGTGTTTGACTCTTTTGAACGAACGCTTAAAAGTCAATCTCTCTTCTTTTCCGCAGAGTAGATCTCCGTCTATGCTTCCATAGGATTTTCAGCGTTAAGATCGTGTGCGGATAGGATTCGGTGTTAAATTGCGAGCAAAAAAACGTTTTGCCGATTCAAACATCATCAGACTCAAAATCCGCAGAGTAGATCTCCGTCTACGCCTCTGTAGGGTTTTCAGCGTTAAGATCGTGTGTGGACGCGGATTGTTAGAATCAGCGAGAGGATGATGTTTGAATCGGCAAAACGTTTTTTGCTCGCAATTTAACACTGAATCCTATGGGAGAAATCCATTGCCGATTCAAACATCAAACGGTACATGTACTGTACGAAAAAATTTTAAAAGTCTAGGATTCAATTCAGTGTTATTTGAACTTAAAGTGGATTCTAAAGCACCCTAAAAACGTTAAAAATCTTGTACACGTACACAATTTTAACACTAAATCCTATGGAGGTGTACATGTACACGTACACGTACATGTACGATGATGGTTGTATCATCTACTGAGCTCGTTCCAATGAGGGGGTCACATGATATTGTTTTGTAGAATGTTGGGGGAAATCCGATAAACTAATTTTTAAAATAATAAATTTTAATATCGTCTGCGTTGGGTAACTGTTTTTCGAACCGCATCATTAAGGCATGCTGATTCGTTCTGACTGTGATTTCTCGAGTCTCGATTGTGGTACCAATGTTCATATATTTGAGCAGTTTTCGATATACCGGTATACCGCGGTATTTTTTTGAATACCAATATTCAGTTTTGATTATCGTGCAGCCCGAGAAAATGGATTGTTAAGAATCTCCATATTCCGCACACCTCACTGCCTAACTCTCCACCTAGCCAATTGGCTACAACTGCACACGTAATTCATGTGTTTAGCAGTTAATAATGTTTTAAAAAAAAATTTTACACAGATCACGTCATGTGATCTGTCATCGGAACAAGATTGTTCCTCTACTGATGCGATGTGCTTCAAATTGCTCGAAGTTTGAAAAAAAATTAAATTTCCAGTTTTAATGTTGTCTGTGGGTAAAGGTTTAACCCTTTACCCAATGTAACGGCCAAAACCGGCCATCGCTATTCTCAAAAATCGCCAATTAATTTTCAAAATATTTTCATTTTTTGTCTCAAAAACATAGGTTATGACCCCTCGTTGGAACGAGCTCGTCGAGCTCGTTCCAACGAGGGGTCATAACCTATGTTTTTGAGACAAAAAATGAAAAAATGTAGTTATTCAAGAATTTTTTTTGCAAGTGTCGTCTGCTTTTCATGTTAGGTAAAGGGTTAAGTGGTAAAGCAGAAAAGGTACTGTACTGCCACTTTTGTGATCACAGTAGTGCAATTGTAAATTATTTCAGCAAGTCAAAATTTGTTATTTTGAATTTGTTTTATAATAGCGAAATATTGAATGGCTATGGCTTCTGCCCAATAGTTTTTAATAGAACTAATCTGTAAATGAACAGTTATTTATTTAATAGCTAACTAAGTATGAAATGTCTGGAAAAAACGATTATAAATGCATGCCACAAGGTAGAAGCACATGTTCAAGTCTACAAATACTGTATGAATCAAAATAAGTTGTAGCATAACCACAATAAACAAATTAGCCCACTGCCATTACACCAATAACAAAGGAACCTGACATCATTTTCTGGAAAGCTCTCTGTGAGAGCTTTCCAGAAAATGATGTCAGATTCTTTTGTTATTGGTGTTGTTGAAGGTGCATAGTTTATAAAGGTTATTGTACAACCTATTTCGACTATTACTGTAAGTCAAGTGATTGAATTCTGAATTTCACTCGGGGGTCCACTGGCGGAAATCTTGCTTATGCTTAATAACGCACATGGGCAGGTAAAAATCTTTGTAAAAGTTTCATACAAACCACATAATGTGATCTATGATCGGAACAAGATTGCTCCCCCGACGGTCACATAATTCGATTTGCTTGAGGCTTTTTGTGTAAGTTTAAAAAATTTAAATTGAAATTTCCAGCTTCAATGCTGTCTATGGGTAAAGGTTTAAGTAGTAAAGTACAAAACGTACTTTACTGCCTTTTTGTGATAAGAGTACTGCAATTGTGGATTATTTCAGCAAGTCAAAATTTATTATTTCAAATCTGTTTTATAATCACGAAATATTGAAATGTGGCTATGGGAACAGACCAACAATTTTTAATAAATCTAATCTGTGAATGAACAATTATTTATTTAATAGCTAAATATGAAATGTATGGGAAAAAGACTTCATTTGAGTATAAATGCATGGTGCAAGGTAGAAGCATAAGCTCAACTCTACAAATGCAGTACGAATCAAAATAAGTTGTAGCATAACCGCAATAAACTAAGTATGCCACTGCCACTACACTAATTCCTTGGATGGGGGTGTCTAAAAAGCCATTTTCACACCAGTATTTTCAGGGTGATCAGAATTTATTCCAGTCTTATTTTTTTCAGTGGAAGAGGTTCAAAGTGAATTGTATCTTGAGACAATTTTTGGGCACTAGTGTTCTGTTTCTTTAATTTATAGTTTTTATTACTTTCCAAGGTGTGATTTACTGGGATTTCCGAGTTTGATTATAAACGATAACTTCAGAAGTCAATTATGCAATCAACATCTGTGTTATGCATCCGTGCGCGCAAACGAAGACACTCTGCCGTGGGTGTAATTGGGACTTCATTGTTTGTTTTTTTTGCTTTTTTGAACCCTTTACCTAACACGAAAAGCAGATGACACTTGCAAACAAAATTCTTGAATAACTATTATTTTCATTTTTTGTCTCAAAAACAAAGGTTATGACCTCTCATTGGAACGAGCTCGACGAGCTCGTTCCAATAAGGGGTCATAACCTATGTTTTAGAGACAAAAAATAATGAAAATTAATTGTCGAGTTTTCAGAATAGCACTGTCCGTTCCGTTTTTTGGCAGTTACGTTAGGCAAATGGTTAAATAATATAATTATCGTTAATAATGAAAAGTAATAAACAGATTAATCGCTTGACTGGACTGGTTACGTGAAATAATTCATTTGAGGCGAGGGACTATTTTGTAAAACACTCGTGTGCATCCGCGCACTCGTGTTTGTACAATGTCCCTCACCTCTCATGAATTATTTCAGGTAACCAATCCAGTCAAAGCATTACTCTCTATTTATTCTGTGGAGATTTATACCTGAAAAACATGCAGCTTTTTTTTTTAAAACATTCTTCCAAGTGGCTCATTTGCAGAGTGGGATATGTGGTTTCCCATCTACAAAGTGCTTTGAGCACACAACAACGTTTGGTGAGTCTCTAGTTTCTGCCTGTTTTTATCAATTCTATTAATATTTTTAGCCCACACATGCAAGTTTTCTTGATCTCTTAAAAATGTATGTACAACAAAGGTAGTGACACAAAAACACTGACCCGTGTTGTTCACACATTTATGAAGGTCACAGCACTTTTACTTACATGCTTGGAGATGGAATGAACTATTGTGGCACCGAGCAACACAACTGTAGTCTCTGGCCATTTTCGCTTGCAATTGGAGGGTCTGCACAGCTTGCAAATTGGTCACAAATTTCTTGACTCCATTTTCCCACATTATATCTAGAACGTATTATATCTTGATTAAAATAGCAAATTAATGTACCATTTAATTCCATACACGCGGACCAATGGCGGTGGATGGAGTAGCCGAAAAATATTATTATTAGGCATGCAACACCGCTACTACCAGACGATTTTCACTTTTTAGGGACCACGCCCTCTCCCCAACCTCTTCCAGCAGGAACATCCAGGCCTGGCATTTCCAGGAGAGCGATTTACTCGCTCGCCAACTGCTCACCTTAAGAAAAGTCAAGAAGGGCTAAAACTAGCCCTCTTGGCCTTAGAATATAATGATTACCATAACAGCCTATTCCTAAAAACCCACATCTTTTCAGATCTCTGCTATGCTAGTGGTCTCCGTAAGACGGCCACACTGCCCCGCCCATACCTCCCAGCCTTGTCGAGGCCGGAGGTGTGGGAGGAGCAGTGAAGCCGTCTCACAGAGACTACCTTGTTCGCAGCACCAAATAAAATGTGGCAGAATTCATTAATAGTAAAACTTCAATTTGCCACTTTTAACATTTGTGAGCTTGAGGAGAGCTAATCGCTCCCTTGACCATGCGAGGGGGCAATTTTTAGCCCTCCTGTATTTTTAAGAATGCCAGGCCTGAACATCTGTGTTATGCGTGGTTCTCACTTTCACGACAGGAAGCCCATGGTTTTATACCGTTTTAATCCGCGATTATCCCTGGTAAATCCGTTCTGGGCCCGTATTCATGACCGTGGTGTTCTTGGATAAACTCTTGTGCTTCTGCAGCCTTGTTTTCTCCATGGCTCGATTTTCAAAATGGCTCAAACCGTGAAAGGGAGAACCCGGTATTATGCTTGAAAATGTTTGTATTGATTGGTTGTTTGGATACACAGGGTTTGAATTTTCAGACACGCAGTCATCTTTGTGCCGTTATGGTGATCTTACTGCCGTTTTGTCTCTCGTCAACAACAGCAGAAAAAAAACACAAAACATAAACATGACGCCGATTCCGCCTTCGCTTATGGGAAAGGGTTCATTTGCGGTATTCATTTGACGAAAAATCAGTATTATTTTGTCTATCGGTTAAATGAGAGTAGTATGTGAATTGGTTTTGGGGCCTGTTCTGCCGGAAGGGGGGGTGACGGGGGTGAAGGGGTGGATGATGTCATATTAATTAAAAAGTTACGTAAGGTAATTAACATGACGTCACTTAATGAATATTTTTTTTAAAATCACTTTAATTAATAATTGTTGCTTAATTAATGACTGTTGCATAATTAATGTAATTAATGTAATTAATGAGTGTAATTAGGGTTGATTATAATAATAAGTATATTAATAAATGAATTAATAATGTTTACGTCGATTAGTACATATTTTTTTTAAAGTCATAATTTGGGATAGATATTATTAGATAAAAAATAATATATTTAAAAATAATATATTTAAAAATAATATTAAAGTTCGCTGACCGTTGGACATATATATGAATGCTATCGACTGACCCTGACCTGGACACGTGCTAAGGTAAACACTTCATTGCATGTTAGGATGTAATTAAAAACCAATGAAATCTCTTTAAATCAATTTTTCTTTTCAAACGCGAACTACTATATGAGAGTGACAGATGTTGAGGCAATAAAATCTATTGTTCAAAACTTTTGAGCGTAATAAAAACCTCATTAAATTAGTGATCAACACGCGACCTTCTTCCAGACTCTGAGATTCAAATTTTCAAATTTCATTGATTTTTTAATGGTCCGTTTTCTGCGTTTTGACTGGGTCTTAAAAAAATCAAGCAGTCAATTTTAAAACAACGACAGTCACTCATAGCTAAATTTGTCATTTGTTTTGCAAACACCTTGTTGGCAATTCAAGTTTTATTCACATTGTATCTACTACGGTGTAAGTAATCGAACTGGAAAACAAAACCTTTACCTGTGGAATTTGTGAGAAGGTATTCTCAAGCAAAAGCAGGGGAAATCGCCACGAGACTACTGTACATGGGGGAGAGGCTGTACTTCATGTCCCAACACTTTCAAGAGATGAATTAACGGATCATCTGAAAACCCACCAAGAAGGTGCTTTGAACTGTCAATGTTGTGTTTCAATAGCAAATTCAACAAAAGAGAGGCAGTGTACATCGAACAGATGGCGATGTCAAGAAGTTCCAGTGGACGTTTTGTCTGAAATCCTATAGTAGGAAAGATACATTAGAAAAACATATGAAGAAATGTCAAATCTCGACATTTAACTGCGCGACTTGCGGGTTTCAGCTGATTCAACTTAACCATCATCGCGCCACAAGTAGCAGAGATGCACAACTCGACTGACTGGTGAAGCCACTCCTCATCAAATAAGGGGGTCAAATGAGGTTATGAGGAGGGGTGAAGGAGACAAGTGTGTGGTCATATGTTTAAAATTTTAATAACCTTAATTGCTATGATGTAATCCCCCTAATAAATAGCGTATATTCATTTAATATAACATATTAATAATTTTCATTAAATAATTCATTTTTTATTCCACACCCCTGTAACCCATCACAATACCTAAAACTTTCATGATCTCTCCTCCTCCAGCCCATCCAATACCAAAAACTTTTGGAAACCTCCCCCCCCCCCCCCCCCACCCCTCACAATAGCTAAATTATCTTGAACCCCAGTCCAGTTCTCTAAATGTAATGGACATGTCAGGCCCCGGATACCCCTTCCCCACAATTTTGAGTGATCAAATTACCCCAATTAGTCTCCTCTCATAACTTACCACACTCTTAACCCTTAGTTACTATGAGGTTGCCCCACTAATAAATAGTGTATATTCATTTAATATGCTAACCCTGCTTGTGTGGAGTTAGTCTGTTGGGGAGCTGACAGTTGCTTGCCATTGCTCGGTGGCTCTCTCTGGGTACTCCGGCTTCCTCCACCCATAAAACTGTTGTGGTCATGATTAGCCATTGTGCAGAAATATGTGACCTTAAACACCAATAAATAAATATAAATAAATAAATCGGTTATCAAAACAGCCCTTAGGTGTTGAACAGTTAATTGTGGACCAGTGCATTTAAAAATGCCAGAATCCCGTTGATTTTTCTCAAAGTTGATGACAATAATCGCCTTTAACTCAAGTGAAAATGGAAAAAATTTGGGTGATAACACTACGGACTGTGTTTAATCATTGAACGTTTACTGAAGAATAACCCACCCATCTAAGTAAAAGCATGAAAGAGCTACCATTATCTAATTACCCATGTGGGGTGGAGGTGGGTGGTAACGTTGTGTACTGTGGCATACTAACTTCAGCCAAAGATAACCCTGTGTAGAACTTTGACAGTTGTTTGCTTCTGCACGATGGTTCTTTCTGGGTTGCTCCAACTGTCGTTAAATAAATGAAAAAAACTACAATTCTATAATAACCAAGCCCCCCCCCCCCCCCCCACCTTCGTTTTACATGTTTTGTGAGGGGCAAAATCAGCAGTACTTTCACCCCCCTCATTTTAATAGTTGAAAAACGTTGTTACTCGATCAAAAAATGGTAAAAGGATACGCGATTCTGTATTAACCACCCAAAAGTGCAAAACTTGGGAAAATATAACCCACCTAGAGCTGCAACAAAGCTACATACACTATTCGAACTCCCTCATTGTGTCCTTGGGCAAGGTAATTAACAACTGTCAAAGTTCTACACAGGGTTATCATTGACTGAAGTTAGTACGCCATAGTACACAACATTACTGCCCACCCCCACCCCACATGGGTAATTAGATAATGGTAGCTCTTTCATGCTTTTACTTTGATGGGTGGGTTATTCTTCAGTAAACATTCAAAAAATAAAACCTGCGGGTTAGTAATAGCGCGGGTGTGATTTTTCTATGATTAAAAACAGTCCGTAGTGTTATCACCCAAATTTGTTTCATTTTCACTTGAGTTAAAGGCGATTATTGTCATCAACTTTGAGAAAAATCAACTAGATTCTGGCATTTTTAAACACACTGGTCAACAATTAACTGTTAAACACCGAAGGGCTGTTTTGATAACCGACAGACACTATTTATTTATATTTATTTATTGGTGTTTAAGGTAACATATTTCTGCACAATGGCTAATCATGACCACGACTTTTTTGAGGGTGGAGGAAGCCGGAGTACCCGGAGAGAGCCACCGAGCAACGGCAAGCAACTGTCAGCTCCCCAACAGACTAACTCCACACAAGCAGGGTTAGCATTGGTTGAAGACAGGTGCTCCATCGATGTGCAGTACGCCTTAGTGCACAGCATCACCATGCCCCCACATGGGCAATGGGGTGAGTGTCTTGCCCAAGGACACAACCGACAGACACTCATGAATAAATCGATAAACATAATTCTGTCAAACTAATCCACCATTTTGTTTTTTCGAGAAGTGTCTTGTGGAATAAATTATTTAATGAAAATTATTAATATATTATATTAAATGAATATACACTATTTATTAGGGGGCAACCTCATAGTAACTAAGGGTTAAGAGTGTGGTAAGTTATGAGAGGAGACTAGTCGGGGTAATTTGCTCGCTCAAAATTGTGGGGAAGGGGTATCCGGGGCCTGACATGTCCATTACATTTAGAGAACTGGACTGGGGTTCAAGATAATTTAGCTATTGTGAGGGGTGGGGGAGGTTTCCAAAAGTTTTTGGTATTGGATGGGCTGGAGGAGGAGAGTTCATGAAAGTTTTAGGTATTGTGAGGGGTTACAGTGGTGTGGAATAAAAAATGAATTATTTAATGAAAATTATTAATATATTATATTAAATGAATATATGCTATTTATTAGGGGGATTATGTCATAGCAATTAAGGTTATTAAAATTTTAAACATATGACCACACACTTTTCTCCTTCACCACTCCTCATAACCTCATTTGACCCCCCCCCCCCCCCCCCCCTTATTTGATGAGGAGTGGCTTCACCGGTCAGTCGAGTTGTGCATCTCTGCTACTTGTGGCACGATGACGGTTAAGTTGAATCAGCTGAAACCCGCAAGTCGTGCAGTTAAATGTCGAGATTTGACATTTCTCCATATGTTTTTCTAATGTATCTTTCCTACTATAGGATTTCAGACAAAACGTCCACTGGAACTTCTTGACATCGCCGTCTGTTCGATGTACACTGCCTCTCTTTTGTTGAATTTGCCATTGAAACACAACATTGACAGTTCAAAGCACCTTCTTAGTGGGTTTTTAGGTGATCCGTTCATTCATCTCTTGAAAGTATTGGGGCATAAAGTACAGCCTCTCCCCCATGTACAGTAGTCTCATGGCGATTTCCCCTGCTTTTGCTTGAGAATACCTTCTCACAAATTCCACGGGTAAAGGTTTTGTTTTCCAGTTCGATTACTTACACCGTAGTAGATACGATGCGAATAAAACTCGAATTTCCAACAAGGCGTTTGCATAACAAATGACAAATTTAGCTATGAGTGACTGTCGTTGTTTTAAAATTGACTGCTTGATTTTTTTAAGACCCAGTCAAAACGCAGAAATCGGACCATTAAAAAATCGATGAAATTTGACAATTTGAATCTCAGAGTCTGGAAGAAGGTCGCGTGTTGATCACCAATTTAATGAGGTTTTTATTACGCTCATAAGTTTTGAACAATAGATTTTATTGCCTCAACATCTGTCACTCTTGTACAGTAGTTTGTGTTTGAAAAGAAAAATTCGATTTAACGAGATTTCATTGGTTTTTAATTACATCCTAACATGCAATGAAGTGTTTACCTCAGCACGTGCCCAGGTCAGGGTCAGTCGATAGCATTCATATATATGTCCAATGGTCGGCGAACTTTAATATTATTTTTAAATATATTATTTTTAAATATATTATTTTTTATCCAATAATATCTATCCCAAATTATGACTTTAAAAAAAATATGTACTAATCGACGTAAACATTATTAGTTCATTTATTAATATACTAATTATTATAATCAACCCTAATTACACTCATTAATTACATTAATTATGCAACAGTCATTAATTAAAATTAATTAAGCAACAGTTATTAATTAAAGTAATTTAAAAAAATATTCATTAAGTGACGTCATGTTAATTACCTTGCGTAACTTTTTAATTAAGATGACGTCATCCACCCCTTCACCCCCCCCCCCCCCTTCCGGCAGAACAGGCCCCTAAACCAATTCACATACTACTAATGAGGTGTTGAAAGTATGTTATCTTTTCTATCTTTATTAGTATTAAATCGAAAATGCACTTCTTGTCGTTTCAAATGAAACATTTGGTTTGTTGCTATCGCATGTATGACAGTCTTGCCAGATTGGCTGGTCGAAGTGTTACCCGAAGCTACCTCTGACCGTGCATATCATTAACGTTAAGCATGGCGAATGGGCAATCCAGTCACACCGTCACATGTCGGAAACGACGAAGATTTGAACCAGCATGGTTAGGTAAGGTAAATTGTGTGCTGTTGATTACCCACTCTCCGGTCCATTCAAGTAACTGTTAACAGTTAATGTAAGACAGAATTTGGATTTTTCAAACATGCTGTTAAAAAAACGTAATTTTCACCGTTCCAAAAAACCAAGAGGATTCTCACCCAAAAGCAACCAGAACGCTTCATTTAATAGTATATTTCAAAACATTATCGGGGGGGGGGGGGGGGGGGCAGAGAGAGCCACGACGAGATCTGAAGCCTGCGCTACAGAAAAGTTGGTAATCAATTTTCAGTGAACATCTCGAGGCCTGATTATTTCTGAGGTCAAGTTTAACTCCTTAATTGCTGGTGGTGGATATTCCTGCCAATGATCAGATTTCTCTTGTCAGTGAAACAAGTATAGTATGGGCATATTTAATTCAATTATCTCCCTGTAAATTAAATGGACTTTTTCACCAATGATACCTCGTGTTAAATTCGGACGAATTTTACATCAAATTTAGTCATGGTTGCTTAACGGCAGCCATGACTAGAAATTATGAAAAATATCCTGAAAATCCTTAGCGGGTTAAGTGTTAACTGCAGAATGAAAATGTCTGTCGCGGGTTAGTCCTTGACAATAGATAGTGTACTTAGAATACGAAGCCTTATGGGTAGCAAAATACCTCCTCTGTTTGTTCGATGTAATATAATAATTATTGCATGGAGTGTCGTTGATTATGCAACATAGTGTTCCTCTGCGAAGAATACTCCATTCGCCCTCGGAGCGTGATCTGTTATTGCTCGATACCAGTATTTTGACAAAGTCAACCCTGGGAGGCAATATTTGTAATGTACTATATTACTTTTTTATTCGTTACAATATTTTGATAAATACATCCTTATTCTATACTTGTAGCTGAAATGACCTGTGTGTAAAATGGCAGAAGCAACAGAAGCAAAAGTAGACTGGTTCACAACAAGCTATGATAAGTATCAAGGCAATGTTTCTTGCCATTTAGATCATCACCATCTTCATAAATTTGCATTTCCCGGCTTCACTCGGAATATCCAACGCACAAACGCAGATCCAGGCGAAGAAACCAATCAAGATTTGATGAGGATAGTGTTTGAGCATCTGGATCGATTGGGACAAACGATTGATTTTATAACAGAATCGACTCATACCTTATACAGATGCCTCAGTCGTGAAATATATGGACTAAAGGACCACTATGGCATGGTTATCTGTAAATTGGCCGAATCTAAAACGGAGAATCCAAACGGAGTGCACAATAATGCTGCGGAACACGATCCGGATGGAATTGATCTTTTGTTTTCAGAATTCCCTGACGAGAATACCCAGCGCTCTTTGGAAGAAATTGCCAATGCTTTCAACATTCCAATTTATGTGCTCGTTCACGCTTTCGATGGTAATGTATTGTGGCTGCCGTTTTATCCCGAACCAAAGATAACCGGAAGTGACTCTGCCAGTTATTGCTCGTTCTATATTACTTTACTGTATTTAGATGGAAAGTTTCATCGCGTATGCCCAAAACTGGAAGGGAAGTGCAGGTGTGAATATACAAGGCCAACGTGTGACGGATTGATTCCATTTATGCGGCAGTGTCTACAACATTCAGGTATATTACAATATTATAGGTAAATGCACAGAGTAAAATCTGAAGTGTCCAATTGTGGAAAAGTGATCCAATTTCATGCCTGTTTTGTCGTTCTATGACATGCTTTTAAAATGGCACAGGTATCTCCAGGAATTCTGGAAGCACGAGGGCGGAGGGGGGAAGCTGCACTCCCTGCCTTCGGACCACGGGGCGAGAGGGGTAGACAGTGGCCTTCCCAGGTTCGTCCCTCATGATTTATTCTCGAACTAAAGCTAAAATGCACCCCATATCCGTTCTGGGAGCTTTCAAATTTCAATGGGATTTTTGGGAGGAGGTGCCCCACCCCCCCCCCCCCCCGATGGGAGGGAGAACCTCCTCTCAAACTGTCCCATCACAGACCTGCTTTCGAGACATGCATCCTTCGGCATGCTAGTGTGAGTAAATGCCCTTTTTCCAGGGGTCTCCCCCACCCCCACTGCCCTGAAGTGGATTCCGCTCCCCTGGATATCCTTCTGCAGTAGTATGCTATTCAACATCAGTCTTTGGAACACAACTTACGATTTGGGTTCAGCGAGGCTCATCAATTCGAATGCGATTTGAAATCGCCCCGACGATGCGGTTCGAGTCGCGCTGATTCGTCAAAATTAATTTTGAATTGTCGAGATTTTCACAAAATCCCGCAAAGCGTCTTCTCTTGAACTATTTTTCTATCATCAAATTTCTTGTACAGGAGACCCGAAGATAGAAAAAAGTCTCAAGAAGAGCCCTAATTTGATTCCGTTATGAAATATTGCTTGACCTGCTCAAACAGACGAGTTACCATTGAATACGAGACTTGAGTGGAGACGGGTAAATTTTAACGATCATTGTAAGACGGCACAATATTCACAACATGAAGAGCCGTGAGATTCGCAAGGCCGGGGAGAGGGTGGGAGCCCGGTGTAACCCCGGGACCCTGAACTTTGGGGCCCCGATTTTGGCCCAGGAGTCCAGGATTCTTGGATTGGGCACTCACTCCCAGTCCAAACATGGCTTGAAAAACTGTATTTTAATTGTTTCATTTGGTACGTCCTTTGTGATTAAAATTCGGGCTTTCAGGTCATGTTTGGACTAACACCCCCCCCCCCCCTCCCCCGATAGGCACAAGGTTCTGGCTCCTTTGCCAACTGTTAACAAGGGGGCACAATGATGAATGGAGCTCTGCACTTGATCAATGGTTGTAAATTTGGACCGCATGATTCTTGAAGTAATTATTTTATTCAGTTATCTTGACATAATACTTTTATCACTTCATGCAAAAGCTATGACTGTAGGTCTCTGGGTACTTACTGATAGACTTGGAAATTTGAAACATACTGTTAAAAAAATTCGTTTTGATGGCCAAAAAATAACGTAATTTTTTTTTATCCCAAAAGCCGCCAGAAGTCTCCATTTAATAACTGATTTCCAAACTTTCTTAGGGGAAGACCCCCACACCCCTCTGTAATAAACTGCTCCCAGAAAAAAACAGGGGAACACGTCGATCCCGAACCGGTGAGTTCCTCTCCTCAGTTGTGCACAAGAAGTAAACACTCTTCACATTTTGTTTCCCCAGCAACCCATTATATCAGTCATTCGACGAGGATCCCACCGCACCCCGAATTATCTTTACACTCTCAGTGGGCTTCACTGTTCTCCTTGAGCTAGTGTTTACTCGATGAGGTTTCTTAGTTTTCTGGTGTCAAGCATAAATCCACTTTAAATGTAATTACGGATTCGTGACGCTTAATAGGAAACGCCACAAATGTGAATGAATACAGCCAACATGCATCAGGTCTGAAGCAATGAATACATTCAAAGTTTACCCATTGCCAATGAAAAGCAATCTTTGTCGACAGTGTCGTATACAACATGCACTGTCGACATAGATTGCTTTTCATTGGCGAACTCTGTGGTATCATTTATCCAGTAGCGCAGCTCGGGATGGGGAGGGGTGCTAGGCTAGAGGCCCTCTAAAATGTTCGCTGCGTTCAAACAAAACATTGGCCCAAAGCAGCTTTCACACAACATAGAGCTCCAATATGGGAACTGCACACGCTACAAAAGCCTCCGATTCGCTGTCAGAGCACTAAATTTTGTAATGTTTTATAGGGGGGGGGGGGGGGGGGGGGGGCTCTACTCCTAACTAGGACCATCTGGTCGTTGCCCACCCTTCCCCACCCCCATAAAAAGAATGGTTATGGCAACCCCCTATTGTAGAATCCCGGCTATGCCTCTGCATTTATCTGTTGGATTGTTTGATTCGACAGTTACGCCCTATACTATAATGTGCACGTAGGAGAAATTTAACCAAACCTGCAACACTGCAAAACTTTGAAAAAAACAGTAAAAAATTACACACCACATAATTACATTACCTAGGGACAACGTTTGCCGTCGCTGCCTGGAATTTAACCCTTTACCCAACGAATCGGCCGCATCCGCCCGCGTAATATGCAAATTCAGCAGTTGAAAAAATATTTTTTTCAAACAATTTCAACAAAATCATGTCATGTGACCCCTTGTTGGAACGAGCTCGTCGAGTTCGTTCCAACGAGGGGTCACATGATATGGTGTTATTGAAATATTTTGAAAAAAAATAAAAAATGATATTTAAAATAATAAATTTTGATATCGTCTGCGTTGGGTAAAGGGTTAAAGTCCGTGCTTTGTTTGATTGGCATTGTCTTTGTCAAATGAGTTTAAGTGTAAACTATTTTTTGCAAATGCAATTTTTAAAAGTTCTCCATTGCGAGGGCGAATCGTTTCACAAGAAAAAGAAGCAAGCAATGTTCCCTCGACGGAATGGTCCTAAAGACATGGTCCTCTCGTATTAGATGCGCGAACTAGGGCCTGGGAATCGCTTTTTTGGGGCTCGAATAATCGAATCTCGAATCGAATCGAACAAAATATTTCACATCAAGACGTACCTCGAATCCATTCGGATTTCCAGTGGTTGAGTCTGTGATCCTGAGTAACTCCTCCAAATAGTGTATTGGATGCAAGAGGTAGGAGCGAAAATTATGTGTGGGTACCCCCCCCCCCCCCCTCCTCCGAAAGACAGACGTCCCTGCTTGTCCAACAAAAATATTACTCAGTTGGACAAAATGTCTTGCTGGCCCGACAAAAATATGCACATATTAGTAAATGCAATAAATGTCCGACTCGGTATATCGGTGGAATTTCTGGTCCAGGGAGAGACTAACTAATAACTATTATTTAGTTATTTAGTTATTGGAGTTTAGGGTCACATACTTGTGCACAATGGCTAATCATGACCGTGACAGTTTTACGGGTGGAGGAAGCCGGAGTACCCGGAGAGAACCACCGAGCAACGACGAGCAACTGTCAGCTCCTCAGCATTCTAACTCTGTTCAAGCTCCACTCACGCAGGGTTACAGCTCTTGAAGACATGTGCACCATCGACGTGCAGTACGCCTTAGTAAACGGCGTCATTGTGCCCCCATCTCGGCAACCGGGATAAAGAGCCTTGCCCAAGGACACAACGCGGGTCGTCCCGGACGGGGATCGAACTCGGGACCTCTAGCATAGAATCCAACAGTCTACCACCGAGCTACCGCGCGACCGAGTAACTAATAACAAATGCTGGGCACCTCTACCTAACTTGTGTGTTATTGTTGTATGTTGAAAGCGCAGTATTTTATCAATGGAAAGTATATTTGTAGCGTGTAAGTCTTTGATAAAGGTAATTGTGTCTGTTCCAAATAGTTGGGCGATATGACCGAGCCCTTGGACCCCGATGTGCTACTGCCCCACTCACCCCAACTCCACCCCCCCCCCCCCCCGAAAAAAACAACTTTTGTTAGTTCGACTCTGGCTATAGGGTATGTGCAGTAGGTTGCTTTGTATCTTCACAAGTCCATGTGAGGCCAGCCAGTTGACGTGTGACCGTATGCATCACCCCAGTACAAGTATCCTTTACTACATACCACCTGAAATATAGGCTTAGAATTTTGGGAGGGATTTGTACTCCTCTCGAATATCCTAATGCACTTCAAAAAGAATTGAATAAGTTAAATGAATTTTAATCAAATGTAATTTCGAAACTTAACTTTGCATAGACATGATATGAACGGGCTGTTTGCTATCTCATCGTTTGAAATTATTACGGTTTCCAATAGTTTCGTAGCTACAGGGGTGATTGTGTTGGGGGGGGGGGGGGGGCTAAAATTTTCGATGCCCCCCTCTCCCCGAAAAAAAACATTGGTCCAATGTAAGTTTCTTACAAACTAGAGCCTCTAAAATGGTCTCCATTATATGGGCTATATAGGGGATACCTACGTTACAAATGCCTCAGATTCGTCTTTGGAGCACTAAATTTTGGAAAATGTTCTCGTGAGACGGGGTGTGTGCTAGTCCTAACTTTGATCATCCGGCAATCGGAGGGTCCTAGTTAGGACTGGGGGGTGGGGGGGGGGGGCTACACAGCGGCCATTAAAATATCTTTGTCCACCAAAACTGGTAAGGACCCCCCCTCCCCTCATTATAGAATCCTGGCTATGCGCTTGGTTTCCATCCATATCAGCCCATTTCACCCTTTACCTAACATGGAAACAGGCGACACTTGCAAAAAAAAAAATTCTTGAATAACTAATTTTTTTCATTTTTTGTCTCAAAAACATAGGTTATGACCCTCGTTGGAACGAGCTCGAGGAGCTGAAAATTACTTGGCGATTTTTGAGAATAGCGATGACCGGTTTTGGCCGTTACGTTGGGTAAAGGGTTAAAACATGATTGTGTACAACATATTTTAACCTAACGTTACCGATTGGTTCGTTCCACAATGATAAAAAAAACCTCGAATCGCTGGGATTATAAACCAACAGGGTGTAAAAAAATCTTGCAAACAAACGGGGCAGGGTTTGCACGAGCGCACGCCATGAAACAGATAAACGATCTATGGGAGGTAACTCGAAAAGCATTACAATATCAAACGTAAACAAAATCTTCTTCAACGAATAAATCTCCTCTTCTGATAACGAAAGCCTATTGTGTGAAAAAGAAAATATATTTTCCTGTGCAACAATCCACCCTTTCATCACTTGCCATTCATAAGATTTCGATTGAAGTTGTTGCCACAACTTTTCAAAGATCAACAGTCAACTTCGTGTCTATTTGTAACAGCCATCAACAGGAAAGTCTTGCTTGTGGATGCCTTTTGAACACTGAAAAGATAACGATAGTTGGACTTTTGACACAGAAAACTATACATCAATAGTTAACTGAAATAAAGTTAACCGTTTACCTAACATGAAAAGCAGACGACACTTGTTGTGGTGGTTCAGTGGTTACGGTATTGGACTTCAAACCGAAAGCGTCGCGGTTCCATCCTCGCCAAAGGTAACTGCGTTGTGTCCTTGGGCAAGGCACTTCATCTCGATTGCCCACGTGGGGACACGATGGTGCTGTGTACTGAGGCGTAGGCCTACTGCACGTCGATCATCGATGGTGCACTTGTCTTCAACCGATGCTAACTCTGCGAGGAGAGTATGACAGTTGCTCTACGTTGCTCGGTGGTTCTCTTCGGGTACTCCGGCTTCCTCCACCCGAAAAACTGTCCAACTCGCGCGAGGTGACCATTGCTGTCGAAAGTGTCGTTAAACCCCAACAAATAAAATAACTAGCCCGATGCTTGTTTCCTAGAAAACAGTATATCCGTTTCAACTGAGAAAAAGGTCGATCAGTTAACACTTTTCCGACGTAATTAGTGTTAGTGGCTGGATTTTTATCTAAAAGTTGCTAATCGTAACGCACAAAGTCTGTGATGACTTGGCCACTTTGTAGACAATATTCTTTGTTTGGTTAACCACGGGTATCAGAGAAAACTGTCAGATCGGTCACCTCGTGTTGTGTGTAAAATAACATAGCCAAACGTTTAGCTACCAAGGACTAGTGCTTTTTCCATTGATAAGATGTCTTCATCTTATCACACTTGTTTGAAGAGTGAAAAAACTTTCCCATAAACATTTTTCAAACAAAAAGTGATGAAACCATAGCATGCGACCCCTCTTTGTAACGAGCTCGATGAGCTCGTTCCAAGGAGGAAGTCACATGATATGGTTTTGTTAAAACTTTTTGAAAAATATATATTTTTAACTGCTAAATTTAAAAATTGCGCGGGCGGTCGATTCGTTAGGTAACAGGCAGATCAATACAGGCGAAATAATTTCACCTCAAAGAAAATTTCAGGCACGCACACAGTATATGCAGCCCTTAAGCCAAGCCTTAAAATTTGTCCCGATTAGCGAAAATCGGTTTTGAGTCACACGAACTCCTGCTGCGAGAACCAATTTTCATTTATCTAATAATTTAGAACTTTAATGTACTGTCATACGCTTAGTATATATTCCACAGGAAAAAAGTAATATCACTTTTATTTCTTTAGGTTCAAGTTTTAGGGACTAGTTCCAATTTGGTGAGTTTCTTGTCTTACGTGTACATGCCGAACTCCTGATCTAACATACAGGTTTTTGGTGGGTTTGCTGGTAGAATTTGTAGTGCTTTGGCAGTGAAGTCTTGACACAAGTAGCCAGTACATCACTAGACACCACCTGCTGAGTCAAAGTGTTACCTTATTATTTATTTATTTATCTATTGGTGTTTAAGGTCACATACTTATGCACAATGGCTAATCGTTACCGTGACAGTTTTACGGGTGGAGGAAGCCGGAGAGAACCACCGAGCATCGACGAGCAACTGTCAGCTTCTCAACATTCTAATTATGTTCAAACTCCGCGTATGCAGAGTTACAGCGGTTGAAGACCTGTGCACCATCGATGTACAGTGCGCCTTAGTACACGGCGTCATCGTGCTCCCATGTAGATAACCGGAATAATGTGCCTTGGCCAAGGACACAACGCGGGTCGTCCCGGACGGGGATCGAACTCTGGACCTCTAGCATAGAAGTGCAACAGTCTACCACTGAGCCACCGCGCTCCCCGTTACCTTATTTTAAGGGACCGTAATACGTAGAAATTTGAGACACTTTCAGAATCCACAAGACTCAAACGAACATTTTGCAAGAATCGAAGTAAATTCCCCTTGTTTTCTTTGCAACTATCGATTTTGATTCCCGCACGAATTTTAAAATGTAGAAAACAAAGGTTATCGTTCGCTACGAAACAAGCCTGATTCAATTTGGAAATGATTAGTGTCAGGCTTCCTGGTTAAGTACTTTGGAACATGATAAAAGAAAATCAGTCCTGGAAAAAGAGCATACCTCGTTACCCGTTAACAAGTTTCGTTAAATATCGTTGTGGTAACCCATAGAAATAATGTATTGTGATTCTTTTTCGACTCTTCTGTTTTACTACGCCAACCATGCTGCTTACGTCTTCACAGAATTTCCGCCACAATACAAAGCAACAACTAACGAGCGATCTCGCCAAAGCGAGATCGCTTGTCAGTTTTTGCTATTTACTGTGGCGGAAATTCAGTTAAGGCATAAATGACATGCCATTCTGCTCATCTGTGTATTCAATGGACCACCGATGGGTCGGGCTATTCTCGAGGTCTAGCAGCAAAACATGCCGGATTAGGAATTTAATTTATGTTTTATTTTGTCGTTGTGTTATTTTGTCGTAGTCTGTAGTTCATTCGCGTATTTCACATCTGATGTAACCCACACGTAACCTAAACTATCGTTCGCGGGTTATTTCCAGGCTTGGAAAAATAAGCGGGAGGAAATAACACAGCTGAGTTTTGAGACAAAAAAAAACATTAAAATTTGAATGCCCCAAAGTTTGTGAATAGCGCTTGCCAGTTTCTTAGTTTATTAACGATGGATAAAAGGTAGAGTTGAGCGGTATTGAAATTTCATGTTTGGTTTCGGTATCGGTATTTTTAGGATTATTTACCTCGGTATCGGTACGGTATTCGGTGTCAACAACATACATGTACTCACACCGATACCAATTTATTTATTTATTTATTTATTTATTTATTTATTTATTTATTTATTTATTTATTTATTGGTGTTTAAGGTCATATACTTATGCACAATGGCTAATCATGACCGTGACAGTTTTACGGGTGGTGGAAGCCGGAGAGAACCACCGAACAACGACGAACAGCTGCCAGCTCCCCAACATCATAACTCCGCACTGCAGCGCAGACAGGGTTAGACTGGTTGAAGACATGCGTACCATCGACGTGCAGTACGCCTTAGTACACGGCGTCATCGTGCCCCCATGTTGACAATCGGGGAGAAGTGCCTTGTCTAAGGACACAACGCGGGAGTCCGAATCAATAACTCCGACGGTCACCCATCCAAGGACTAACCGGGATCGACGTTGCTTAACTTTTCCGCAACGACACCGCGCCCCCGATACCAATATCCGGTGGTATTTTTAGTATACTGTCCAGCTATTTGAACTGTAAAAATGTTGGAAGCAACACGGGCTGTAACCATCAGTCATTTGATGTGACAAAAAGCTGAGAGAAAATACCCCCTGGGTATTTTTTCTCACCTTGCTTGTTACATCAAATGACCGGTGATGACTGCCTTTAGACATACATAGTCCATGGGATCTTGTTGTCATGAATTATACTTCATATTCTGTTGTTATCCTTTTAGTTTTTTAACATGTGTCGGAAATATTTTTCATTACCGAAATTTCTGTATTTTTGAGATTCCATCGGTTCGGTAAATCTGGTTCGATACGATACCGGACGGTACTTACGGTATACCGAACATCTCCAGTAAAGGCCTAAATACTAACTCTAATTTCAGGTATTGGCATTCCTGACGAAACATATGAAAGGTTGGAAGACTGTTTGGCTAAGCTAAAAAAAGGTCTTAAAGAATTGAAAGCACGTTTTGATGATGTCCAAGATCTGACGACCTTAATTTCGGATGCGCTCGAACAGACTGCGGATGTTTTGGACAGACGTCGCAAAGCTGTCAATTTCACTGTCCTTTCAGCACAATCCGTTAGTATAGCTACCGGTATAGCAGGGGCCGTAGCCTTCGTTTTGCTGACGGTGGGTGGATTTGCGACACTTCCGATTGTCATAACAATGGTGTCTGTTGGCGCGGCATCTTCTCTTACAACCGGCGGAGCTAAAATCGCTAAAATTGTCGGAGAAAAAGTAAAAAGAGAGGAGGCAGAGGAAGACTTGAGAAGATATCGTAAGTTTTGCATGGGGTTTACCGACACAGCGGCATTCATAGATGCACAACTGACTGAAATGTATAAGATATTACGCGGATCGGCTCAGAAATCAACGATGCCTCGGTTCACGAGTAACGCAGCATCAAGCGCCGCTGGTATGGCTGCTGTGGCACTAAGAACAGCCAAATCTGTACCCGTAATCGCTCTGATGGCAATTCGAACTGCTGCCTCGACCGCAGATATTGCAGTGGCCGTGCTGGCTCCACTGGCTTTAATATTAGACGTGGCAATTTTAGTGTCTACAGCAGTTGATACGCACCGAGGATCCAAGTCTAAACTTGCCATGGACCTTAGAAAAATCTCTAAGGAGTTAAAGTTAAGAAGAACATTGTATTACTGGATGTTTTCAAAGTACAGAACCTTTTTAGAGGGGAATATCTCATTATAAGCTATAACACATTGGCATTCGGATTTGAAAAACGAGGGCACGGTAAACCGCGCCTTCAGAATTACATCGGCATGCGGGATTTTTGCCACATTCGTAGTTTCTCTTCTTTAATTGTCCCCCGACCCTTCGGGGGACTATTGTAATCAGCAGTGTCCGTCCGTCCGTCCGTCCGTCCGTGCGTGCGTGCGTCCGTCCGTCCGTCCGTCACACCCTTGTCCGGATGATAACTTTAGTTTGAATGATTGTACTGAAACTAAATTTGGTATGTGTCTTACTTGGGTGGAAATGCAGGTCAAGTTCGAAAATGGGCACGCTCCACTGATTTCTACTGGATTTATTTCCCTTTTTCGACTTAAAAAATACAGTTTTTGTGTTGTCCGGATGATAACTTTAGTTAGGATCATTTGATTGAAACGAAATTGAGTATGCCGCTTATTTGGGTGGAAATGCAGGTCAAGTTCGAAAATGGGCACGCTCCACTGATTTTTACTGGATTTATTCCCCTTTTTCGACTTAGAAAATACGGTTTTTGTGTTGTCCGGATGATAACTTTACTTTGGATCATTTGATTGAAACGAAACTCAGTATGTGGTTTAATTGGTTGGAAATACAGGTCAAGTTAAAAAATGGCCATGCTCTGCGAACAAATTGCATCATAACAGCTCCCTTGAATTTGCCATCTTGGTCGGGGGACCGGGGGCGTTGCCCTTGTTATGCTTGAGTTTAACCGAATTCAGGGGCGGACTGGGCCAAGAAAGGTTACTGGGGATGTTACCAAGGCGGACCCCAAACCCGGAGAAAATTTTGATTTCTCGAACTCAATGAACGCTACATCTATGCATCTGAGTGATCCATGGCCTTTCACACAAAGAACATTTTTGTATCATCTTCATCACTCATTCGGCAAGAATGGTGTCAACAGGCTGTGGGGTTGCGCGGCCCCATCGAGCTGACCACAGTTCGGCCCATTTGTAGATAATTTTGAATTTTCAAAACAAAAGAACGCTGTTTCCTTTCATCTGAGCGATCAGTGGCTGTCCAGCCTGGTATAAGAAAATGTTGTCTTTGTGGACTGCCATTGGTAGTCCACATAGAGAACACCTCAATATACCGGCATTCTATGCAATCAGATCCATTTCGCCTGTGGGCGTTTTTACCAAATTTCAAACTCTAACAGGTGTTGGGCCGCATCAATTTTGGGGTCCCCCGGGGCCACCCAACAGGGGTCCACCGGGAATTTTCCCGGTGGACCATACGGCCAGTCCACCTCTAACGAATTTGGATAAGATAAAACGCAACGATGGTGGAATACGGGAGACTGGAATCAGTGACTCGAATTTGAGTTTTCCTGCTTTTCAAGAGCGACAAAGGAAGTACAGGAAAACACCAAGGGACTCTGATTCCAGCCCCACGTACTGTACCCGAGTTGTTCTGTGTTTATATCACGATTAAACTTGAATTAAGTCAACAAAGGTGTAATTTTCAAAGATTAATTCACCTTCCGCTGTGTGCTTAATTTCTTACTCGACACTCTTTTTCTGTCCAAGCATTTCGTTCATGTCCTAACATACATCAGACGCGTAACGTCCAATGAGCTGCGTTCTTATATGATGTTTTTCGCGTAATCCGGTTTCCGGGCCTGCAGCACATATCTTAATGTCTGTATCGTATCGCGTAACGTTGAATACGCACGACAATCGTGGTAAAAAGAAGGTTTAAAATACGAGAAAAAAGTAATAACTGCATGTTTTTGTTCACGCCTAACGAAATGTTGGTAAGCCGTAAAAGAAAAGCTAAAAGAAAATTACTTTTAGCATTTGTAATGACAGAGCTGTGGCGTGTGTCTTACATTGTTTATATATACACAGACAGAAAAGGAATCGAAATCGTCACTTCTGGGGTGTTGGGTTATATTAGACTGAGGAAAAAAACTGAAACGCTTCTGGTAATTACAAAAAACAAACTTTATGAGTCTCCGTTTCCGATTCCGCGTAAGAATCGAAAAATAAATGCAAATTCTCCTGACATAATTCTACAGCACTTACACTTAAGGTTGCCTTTATGTCGGTAATTTGTACCCATGTGGTTATTAAAATAGTTTCGGAGAGAGGTGTTCAAAAAATCGATTCGAAATTCGATTTCATTCGCGAATAACGGCCACCATTCGATTCGATAGTGTACGAATATTCCCAAGATCCTAGTGTAAACTGAACCAAGCCATTTTGTCGCCTTAAACACAGTAGGCCAAGAGCCTTTTTGACTTTTGAAAATACTCTCAGTGGAGGTTCATGCATTTTCTGTACGTTGTATATTTTATGTACTGATGCCAGTAGTCCGTTGTTTATTGCTTAACCCTTACCTAACATGAAAAGCAGACGACACTTGCAAAAAAAATTCTTGAATAACTATTTTTTTTCATTGTTTGTCTCAAAAACATAGGTTATGACCCCTCATTGGAACGAGCTCGACGGGCTCGTTCCAATGAGGGGTCATAACCTATGTTTTTGAGACAAAAAATGAAAAAAATAATTAAAATTAATAGGCGATTTTTGAGAATAGCGCTGGCCGGTTTTGGCCGTTACGTTGGGTAAAGGGTTAAAAAAGATTACAATAGTGCTCTACAAAATTGATGTTCCGAGTCGCGGAGTTAACAGCGCTGCTAGCCGACTCTTTGGAAGCTCGGTGAAGCGCAAACGCTGCTGCCAGCCTCCAATTCTGAGCCCCTAACTCGGAGTCCTCTAAAGTGGGCAGCATTGGTAGAAACTATTGTGTAAACTTGACTCCATACCAATGTTGCTTTCATGGTGAAGCCAAGGTTAGTATGCTAGAAGTGACCTTACACACCAGTAAATAAATAAATCATGATATTTGGTTAACCCTCTCAGAAGGATCAGCATAAATATTTTTTGTAAATACAAAATGGCAGTTGACAAATAGAAGAAAAACTGAACGATGAATCAGCAGGGATGATCAGTGATAACTTAATCTTACCGGTTAGCTGAGCTGTTGGATTTCAGGTCTGGCATACTCAAAAATGCATGAGGGCTATAAACCGCCCCCCCCCCCCCCTTCATATGGCCTGGGGAGCGATTAGCACTCCTCTGGCTTACAAAAGCAAAATGTGCCAAAATTAAGTTTTACCAAGTTCTGCCTAGTGGGCCTTGTACATTATATTTGGTGCTGCTATCAAGGCAGTCTCTGTGAGACGACTACACTACCCTTCCCACACTCAGGGCCTCGGTGAGGCCCGGAGGTGTGGGAGGAGCAGTGTGGTGGTCTTACAGAGACCACTAACCTAGCAGAGATCTGAAAAGGTTGGGGTTTTAGGAATAGACTGTTATGGTAAGCATTATTTTCCATGGCCAGCAAGGCCAATTTTCGCCCTCTTTAATTTTCATTAAGGGGATCAGTAGACGATCGAATAATCGCTCTCATGAAAATGCCAGGCCTGGGATTAAATTATTATTGAACCTCCTTAAAATGCGAAATGAAGTTGGCCGATGACATCATTTTATGCGATGATCCCATTCACGCGTTCAATAATGGAAGGGCAATAAGCCGCGAACTTGAAAAAAAAGAAGTTGACCATTTGACAAAACCACAATTTACGTTGTGTATATGTACCCTTGTGTTTCTTATGCCATTCGCGTGAACGCGTTTGTATAGACTAAATAAATTAACTTGAAGGATGGGAATATATCGGCTTTCTCAAAAAAGCAGACAGCATTTTTCACCCCGATTCTATTACCCGTTCACTCGTAGAAATTTCTGGGACAACGCAGAGTGCAATGTAATTTTCCATGTTCGTTGAAATTAACTTATTCAAAAGGACAAATGAGAAGTAAATGTACACGTTTCTATTTATAGCGGACACATCCATGCAATCTAATTCGGAAATTTTACGTTGTCGATACAAATGCTATGCTTTTATAACTGAGTTTTAAAAAGAAATAATACAAAGGTTTGTATCTAATAATGTCCAATTATTGCTAAAATAATGCACGGCTGTTGTTTATGGCGCTCAATCATTCACAAAGCACGAAGGTATTAAGTTATTTTCGATTGGTTCCAAGATTATGGCACGATGTTTTGTCTACCTCCGATCACTTTCGGACAGTTTCGTTTATTTGTTCGCAATGTCTTATCTTCTGAAATTTCGTCTGCATTAACGGTTTTAATTAGAGTAATTATTTTTGCTTCTTACACTTTGCGTACAATGTTTTGCATGCTTTTCACACAGAAATCAAAATCTGAGATTCGATATTATTTTCAAGTTAGCTGATTATTGCCCCTTTAAGAATTAAATTGATAACCCTTTACCTAACGCGAAAAGCAGACGACTCTTACAAACAAAATTCTTAAATACCTATTTTTTCCTTTTTCGAGTACGAATACATAGATTATGAACCCCCCCCCCCCCCCCCCACACACACACACACACACCCACCAGAACGAGCTCAACTGGGGAAATAGTCCCCCCTCCCAATTATCGTCTAAAATTTTAAAAGTTGGAAACTCTCCTCTTTGAGAAAAAAATCTTTGTTGGGAAGAGACAAACTCTAAACACGTGACTCGGAATGGCGTTTGTATGAAATCCCACTTTTTTTTTCTCCCAGATGTACTTTTTCCAGGGTCCCCAAACGCTGTATGCGAGGCACAAACTTGCACAGTTCCGTTGAAATGGGTCTCTAACATTCAAGCGAAGTAGCTTTCTCGTACGAAATTTGTAAAAATTAATGGTGCATCTCTCGTTTAAAGTCGCGTTAGCGAGGGGAATTTTTGCGAGGCGACTGAGTGTCCGTTTTGTTGTTTTTCGACCATATGGCCGCGGTTCAGCAAAATTATGGATTGTCATTGGTTAATTTGTTAACCAGCTATCTTTGTAATAAAAAAACTGCAGTGTTTCTGCTGTGCAACAACCACAAATGATGTTTGAAAATATTCAGTTGTGCGAGAATGGAATGTGTAGAAAACCCAGAGTCCACTTCTGCATAATAGAAAACAATTCAAACGTAGCTGGCCTTTCATTACGAAGATGTCTGACAAACTCACTTTGTGGAACCATACTCATAAGGTCTGAAATCGACAAAAAAAACGGACATCGCTGACTTTTACACACCAAGTGCATCATTTAGCAAACCTAGTTCGAGAAAGTCACTTCGCCAGAATGCCAAGGACCCATTTCCCCACAAATGCACACAGTTGTGCCAAGGAGAAGTGCCTTTATGACATGCGTCCACGCAATATATAAACCTACCGTTTTTTGTGTTTGCTGGGCGCCGCCGTTTGGATTGTCCATTCCTGCACGGCTCTTCGACAGTGAGATAGCAGCAATACTATTACGATCATTTTCTGCTGCCACGGAACTCTAGTTGTCTTACAATGGCAAACTTCAGTCACCCTTTCAGCTCGACTCTCGGGTCTTCATTTTAGGAATAGTTTCAACTGTATTTCATTTTAGATAGCATATATATGTATATATAGAGTTGCACTTTTACTACATTTAACATTTAGTTTTGAGATCCGGGGGCGTCGCGAAGGTGGTGGATCGGGAGTGTGGTGTGTATGAGTTTTCCCGTCTGTGATGGCTAAAGTCCTGACTGACAAAATATTCCACAAACATCGTCAAAGCATGCCGTCATCGAAGGCATACCTTGATAACGTAGTTGAAGTTTCAGTCAGTTGACATTATACAGTTAAAACACTTAATACTTCTTGGTAATTTCTGTATGGATAAATGAAATGTACGTGTAGGAGTCGTGACGAAACTTCTCATTTAATTAACAAGAACCGATGCACCAAAAAAGGTTATGTAGGGCCCCTTGCAGACCCCCATTTGTATAAGTGGTATATGTCCATGTATAAAATCCAGTCTTATGAGAGAATACATGATTACTATCGGGCGCAAATCGATATCTAAGCCTCCAATGCAGATGAAAATGTCCCGACCGGAAAAAAATATTAGGGGTTTCACCCTCAACACCCCCTCAGCGACGCTCCTGTCCACACCTAATGTACGCTCTATGATAAAGATTGTAAATAAAATAACGTGCTGTAACTAGGCTAAATTTGGTGGTGCAGGTTAAATCATTTTAACCCGGTGAACATTCATTTCTGCATAAAGGAAATTTGAGAATGAATGAACTAACAACACTATAACCACCTCTTCAGTATGAAGGGACTTAAGTTAAATGCTTACCATTACCTAATCTTCCTAAAGTACAGTCACCATGGACTGGTTGTAATCCAAGCGTGAGCACACCGGATATCACGACAACTCGGCCAGTCAGAAGATAAGTCGGCCTTTTACGCGGATTCTCGCGCGCGTTTAGATACATGTCTGTTCAAAGGCGATTTCATGGAGAAAATAGCAAAAGAGAAGGAGGAAAACGGGCGTTTTGAGTCGGTAAGTGTTTATTTTCCATGTCTGTTCCTTTTTACGTTGCAAAATGTCATTGAAGTGGAATACTCTTTACTTGAAATCTGATTTTCTAAATTTTATCGCCGAATTTCAATTTCAACTGGCATATTTTGCTACAAATATTCATCACGCCTTCAGTTATCACTGTTCCTACCAACATTTAACATCTTTTCGCCCCTTTCATGCCAGAAAACCGTTCAATGTTTGAAAGCAATACCCCTAAATATGCATTTTTCATAACGATATGTGAGTTGATAAAGATAAGACGGCCTGGGGAGGAATGATTGGTCGGCCTGATCTATCCAGATCTATTAAGATTTTCCAACCAGGCCGACTTATCCTTCTCCTCAATACCCACCTTATGAAAAATTCAGAATTGAAGATTCAAGATTGAAATTTTAAACGTTTCGTGGTCATGGAAGTGTCCCGTAGATGCCAGACATTGAAGTGGTATTAGTTGATGGCGGTTTACTAATTATTTTTGGACAAATATGCCGGTTGAAACGGAAATTCGTGGATAAAAAATGAACAGTCAGAGATTCTCGCGGAGATTATTCCCTTGGCTAAATAAATTAGGGGTGAAAATGATTTACGTAGAATGAACACTTACCGACTCAGAAAGTCTGTTTTCTTCACTCTCTTCCGCCATTTTCTCCGTCAAATAACTTTTATACAAACATGTATCTAACGCGCACGCGAAACTACGAAAAAGGCCGACTTATCTTCCGGCAGGCCGAGTTGTCGGGATATCCGGTGTGGTGAGCAGCGATATCCACGCCTGTGTTTACCAGATAAAAAATTTATCATCAGCAAAATTGTAATTAAGCACCGGGTTGTACCCAGTGCTTCATTAATTAAATTTTTGATGATTATTTCCATAATCATTTTATAACTGGAATCTAATATTAATGCGTTCGTGGAAATATTGCCCACCCGTGGAAGGTGACCAGTCTATGGAGGCCGTACTGTACATTTACAAGACATATTCTTCCACTTTGATGTACATAGTCTGTAAGTGTTATGTATGATCAAACAATTCAAGGTGATGTATCTTACCATACTTCTGTTTGTCGTGACGTTCCCTATCTCCACGGCCTCTACTGGCTCGATCGTCTTCAAACCCTGAAGTGATTTATGTTCGATAAATGTGTGTTGTGTGCACATTGTGCTTGTACAGAATATTTTATCCCGATGAGATTCGTTTTTGAGGGACGTAGAGCTACGAGTCGCTTTTGCGCGACGAGTAGCGATTTCTCCCCAAAAATTAAAAAAAAAACGATAACCATCACTTTTCAAAAATATTATTAACAAACAAAAAGCCAAACTCATCTGATCAAAATAATTGGTCTCCATTTTTCAATTCTCTCAACCCGAGGTCACGTGAAGAAATTCCTTCAGCTTGAATGAAATTGTACACTGGTAAAAAAAAAATAATCAAACTCGGCCCGAGTATGCTTTTTATGTCGAGCAATGATATTTCGAACCAAATTCAATTCATTTCATGAGGTGCCCCAAGGCACAGATAGCTGGTTTGCGAAAGAAACTAGGGAATTATTTTGTTTTTGTGCTGCGCAAGAATTGCTTTAAATACATGACGTCAATTCATTCATCGTTTTTAGAAACGATTAAATCACAATGAGATTGACGTTACGTTTAGGAATCTTCTCGCTATAACTTTCAACTTTTGTGATTCATCTCCATATCTTTTTTTGTTTTGGGTGTTTTGCATGGTTGATTGTTTATGTAATAGGTCGTTCATTTCCACGCAGCGTGGGATCTTTTAGGCAAACTTGATTGCATCCTTCATTGCAGAATTATATGTTTTTGAAGCAAATTACTTGTGATTGTCAGTACCACTGAAATAGTCCGCCAGGCGCGCGCGCGTTCTTTTTTCGCGTTGTCATGTCATTTTTATCGACACTGCAATGGCGATGCAATTTTTTTTACTCCAAATTGTTATCTTGTGTTTTTTTTTGGTAAATGGTAGATAAAACTAAATTACTGGCAATATTACGCTTTATTTCCGAAAATCGGTAGTTGTGTCGCATCCTGTGTTATTCTGCATACTGACCTAAGACGCCATTAAAGAAAAACGTGCGCAGTGTGGGTCCACCCTCTAGTAGGAAATAGTTTACGCTCAGAAAGACTTATGATTATCGAGCAATCCTTCTTTGAAACTGAACATTCCCGTGCACCCCAACACCCTAGTTGAAAGTTTATATTGGCTTACAGTGTCTTCCAAAAGTATAATTAAAACGTGATACTTTAAAATTTTACTTTTTGATGTACATTCATATGCATGCATTTGCAACGAAGTGTCTATTTTTTTATTTGTTTTGTAAAATGTCCAGTCCAAATGTATTTTGTCTGTTTGGCTTGATGTTGAACATATTATGTTTGAAGCTTCAGTCTCCATTCTTCAACCCTTTAGTGATATTATTTATGCCGTGGTAGATGAATGCTATCCTCAATGAAATTATCAAACCATTCAGGGTAATATGGTTGAAATAGTAGTATTGTTTATGTGTTATATTTAATGGTTGAAGCCTCAGTCTACCTTCTTTAATCCTTTCAATCTGGTGTGCATAAATCTTTGCGTGAAGAAAACGTAGGTAGTGGACGAGCGGACGATATAAAGTGCAAAATATCTGAAGCGAGGCTCGGTAATAATTTAATCCAACAGCTCGACAGAGTTGTTGGATTATATTATTACTGAACCTCACCCCCACCCCACTCCCACAAAAACAGGATAGTTTCGGCCATTTCTCCACGGACTGTATTGGCTGAAATAATACCTCCCAAGGCGCCAGTGTTGAAAGGGTTAACGCTCAGTATGATGCAATTTATGCTGCTGTTGATAAATGCTGTTTTCAATAAAATGCTTATACATTTACCTGAAATATATAATTATGTGATTTGTTATTTTTTTGTGTTCCAGTTAGGCTTTTTAGAAAGAAAAAGGTTCAAAGAACCATGCTGTTTTTAATGTAATGAATATCCTCCGTTATTTATTAGATATGATTTTCTTTCCCAGGGCCGTTGGGAGGGGGAAGAGCCGGGGTAGTAACCCCGGGGCCTGGCGGTCCGGGGGCCCGCGAGGACGAAGCCGCGCCACCCGAGACAGCCAGTTTGCGAGCTTTTTTTCAATGCCAGTATGTGTGAATCGACAGGCGAGCCGCGGGCCCCCGAGTTCACTAGTAAGCATATATTCCTTTCAAGAACTCTCTGAGTTATTAGATATATCGTGGGTCGATCCACCCACAATATCCTGTTCTGTAATTCAGTTATATAGACGTCCCGCTTCGATATTCCTGGTCAGTTAAATATATCCCTTCTTACCTTTCTCTTGTGTAACCCAGTCTAGTCTTTGAGAGGCAATTGAGTCATAATAGATATCGGTTGGGGGAAAGGTAAATATTTTCATGGGTCCTTGGTAAGTTGGGTTTGGAACAAGGGGGCCCAAGTGGTACCATCTAATTGATGCCCCCGGGGCCCGTATTTCTCTCGGCGGCATTATTCTTTCCCTGAATTGCCAGTTATTAACTCTGCAGATATTACTTCAAATTCTGCTCATGTGACGGCGATCTCGGTTGATATGAACCAAGCTGGAGTTGTCCTTATTAATGCGTTACGAGGCGCAACAAATTGGTTTCCATAGAAATTATTCGCAGTTATTTGTCGAACTCAATCATGAAAACTAGATTTACCAGGTCTGGTGTAGCGGTTTGAACCAAGGTTTTCGTCTGATGATGTATTAACCCTTTACCCAACGTAACGGCCAAAACCGGCCAGCGCTATTCTCAAAAATCGCCAATTAATTTTCATTATTTTTTCATTTTTTGTCTCAAAAACATAGGTTATGACCCCCTCATTGGAACGAGCTCGTCGAGCTCGTTCCAATGAGGGGTCATAACCTATGCTTTTGAGACAAAAAATGAAAAAACATTAGTTATTCAAGAATTTTTTTTGCAAGTTTCGTCTGCTTTTCATGTTAGGTAAAGGGTTAATGATAGCATCAAGTATCGATTTGGTGTACGAAAGAAGAAAGAGGAGATCTGTACAGAAAATTCAACGAAAACTAAGATTCGAAGTAGTAAGCGGTGATTTGTCGAAGGGAGAGAAGAGATTGTTCAGCTATCTGAACGTCGCGGCTTCCCCAGTGGGGACTGTCGTATAGATGAACGAGAAGTGGAAACATCGGACTTTGTAAAAAGAATGCGAAATGATAAAACTTAGGAAACTGTAATCGATCAGAGAACAGTCTGTAATTATTTGTTTTGGTTTAATAAATAAATAATAAATAAAGTGGTTATGTAAAGTAGTTCGACATCGGGCTGATATAAAGTTACCTCCGGCTGATATCTCGGCTGATATGGAACTAACCACACAATAACCTCTAAGTAGGGGGACTTTAGCTGTCTCAAACAGTCGTTGCTAACAGCCTAACGGCTGCAGGTTGAAGATATTAGTTGGTCTACTCGGTTTGCTAAATCAACAGCCTCTCTTGTAGCGAAAGGAAATCAACTATAGTTCCTAAGTTTTGTTCCAAGAACGACTAAAAATAGGCTTGTCTTGCCTACCGTAGTTTAACTCTTAGAACCTTGGTGGTATCTTCCACGTCAGTTCAATGGCAGCAATTGGAAGAGTCCATTTTCATTATCTGGGGGGGTAGACCAATAAATGTTGATTGGTCTACACCACACATTTACATAGCAGTCATTCTACTTACTGAAATTGTGACGTTTCATGTTCGAAAGACGGAAAAGCGGCCTCTCGGCTTCAAAGGGTTAATTGGGTATTGTGATAAAATCACATCATACTTTTAGGAAAGAAATAATTACCTTCAAGGTGACTTGAATTATAGCTGTCGAAGCTCGATGTTGTTGGTTTCAGACGTCAGTTTCAAGTGAAGACTGTCTTGAAGAAGCAAGGGAGATCACTCGTGGGTTCACTCGATGTCATTCTGGAGCGTGCCCCATAATGTATGGACACCAGACACTTCTACCACACTCCTCCTATGCCTATAAAAGTCATGCATGTGGTGATTAAATTTAAAATTTGAGAAGATCTTTTGTAAAAAGTGAAACTGAGTATCTGTTTACAAGAAAGCGGAATACCTTCCTGTAGTAAGATCGACAAGAAAGTGGATTACCTTCCTGTAGATATATATATGATCGAGAAAGCTGAATACCTTCCCATTATTTTAAAAGCCCATCAAAATATATTTGATGATAATTTATGCAAACATGTGATAATATATACAGAAATATATACTTATGTAAGTGGGAATATTTTATAGTTTGTTTTATAAGCTATACAACTTGCTGGCATTTTGGCAGGTTACTTCCAGCAAATGAACTAATGATAACTTTCTTATATTTGCTATATGTTTTGCGGTTTCAATTACACTCCATGGTGTACTAAATTTTCTATCTGTTTCATTTAGAAGATAGGGTGCATCTGACTCTAAGAGAAGATGATCTAATTTTACTTTTAACAATGCCTCTTGAGTTAAAGGATTCTGAAAGGCTTTGCATGTGAAACCAAAGTACACATTAGGGAGGATGGTTTGCCAGCTAACTAATTCTTCAACCGCTCCCATAAAACAATGCCGATGAACAGGCAAAGAAATAAGATGCAATTCAACTAGAATTTGCAATAAATCACTTGCGGCATCCCCAGTGTTATGGTCACGGCAGTGAAGAATTAGGGTTTTTTGGTACTTCTCTGCAAATGGCAGAACATGTTTCAGAAACAATTTTTGAGACTCAATTTTCCTATGCCTACAATGCACCCTATCCTCACATGCTGGCCTGCAGTGGCAAACTGTGGTGTAGTCAAGACCTATTTCACCCAACGCAATAATGTTTTTATCAGTTAATATTTTTCTCCAACTTTGTAGCATAAGATTTGACCAGTTTAGGTTCCAATAGATGAGGGTGAATTCCTAGTGTTATATGTATTCTTGGGTCACCGGAAATGAGAGAGTTAATAGCCGACCATGATTAGGGGAAGACAAAGTTAGAAATTGCATGTTTCAGTGTAACGTTTGTACAAGAGAATGTTTTTTGTAAATCATTCAAGTTTCTACAATTTGATTTTTTCAGCAATTGATCAAGATGAAAATGTGAATCAATAAAATTTGTATTTTGAATCTCTGTGCTAGGAGCTTGTATAATGTATTTGCCAGTGTACGATAACTGATTAGATGAATTTTTTAATCTTACCAGTAAATGTTCATCTAAATTTAGGCTCACCAACAGGTTGCATAAAATTCTCCAGTGCATTAGGCAGATAACAAAGTTTGGAGGAGACAATGAAAATTGATACTCCTGCACGGACTGTCCAGCGGAAAACTCAACATATTTTGCCATCAAATATCTCTCCTCCCTGCTAAATTCAACTATCATATGGAGGAAAGAGTTTGGTATCCAAAACATACCGGAGAAGGCATGACAAACTATTCAGGCCTACGTTTTCACAAAGGAAGAAAAACATTCCATTCATCAAGTGACACCATTTTTCGACTGAACAATCCGTATCAGGGCATTCAATTGGGGCTTGATGCCAGCAGGTGGTGTGAAAAGCTAAAAACCATGGCAAATGATCTTTTAACACATGGCGTTTTAGGTGGGCTGGTTTAGCTGGGCACAATGGACAACACTTTTGTTTAGTTTTTCGTTGGTTAGATGATTTGTGCATTTCAACAGCTACATGTGTGTTTTCAACTGATGCTGGCATACTTTCCTTATTATTCACCCCACAATGTTCACTAGCACTGTTCTGTGTTGAACGGCTCGCATCAGGAGAATGCTCTTCTCCAATTTCACATTCATCCATGTTTTCATTATAATCCGGAATGAAGTTGGCTTCATCTAGATCCATCTTTCTAAAACATAAGTGAATGTGATAGGTCTTATTTACAGTAAAAATAGCTTAAAACCAGTGCCGTGTGCTCATGCCAGTGACTGAACAAAGCTGATTAGTCATCTAAAAATCGTGCAGGTTTTCGGATCGGCTGCCCAGAAGAACTGACTGGAATTTCTTTGAAAAGTGTAGGGAGAGTATCGCAATCAAGAAAAGCAAATGAATCTGGCTTGCTGCTAATACATGGGCAACTTGGATCACAAGACACACTTTTCTGAGGACCATCATGATCGTTTGCAACATTTGTCAGTGATTTTTCATTGCAGGCAGGCAATTGTTTGGAAGAAAGATTTTGATCCATTGACGTACTGACCACTGTTTCATCCACATTTTGACCATGCACCGTTTCCCCATCGAAGTCAAATTGTTCCAACCCTGATGGCGTAGGCACAACAGTACTTCCAGATGAACCAGTGGCAAGATATGCATGCTCAAAGAATTTATGTCGTAACCGCCGTAACCATAGGGGTAGTACTCGGTCATGACAATACTTCAAACGATCATGATGGAGGTGATAATTTCCCTTATGTCCTTGTACTTTATACAAAGGGGCTTTTTCTTCTACTACCAAATAAGGGCCAGTCCAAGGAGATCTTAATTTAGAACTAACTCCAATTTTTGGTAGAAAAATCCCTTTTATAAACAATGTCACCAGGTTCATAGTGCCTTTCATTGATTCGAAGATCATAATTTCTTTTTTGTCATCTTTGAGACTGGACCAAATTGGAACGGGCAAATTTATGAGCTTTTCCTAGTGTTGTTTCAATATGTTGTACCCACTCTGCAGGTGTTGATTTTTTCGGAGAATTTAGACCAAACATCAAATCAACTGGTTGGATTAGTTCTCGACCAAACATCAAACGATTTGGTGTGAATCCTGTGCTATGGTTTACAGTAGCATGTAAAGCCATAGCTAGCAAAGGCAGATCCCTTTCCCAGTTTCTATTTTTTTTTTTCTCAATGCAACAGCAGATCATATGTAAAAGGGTCCTGTTGTAGCGTTCAACTTGTCCATTTGCTGATGGGTGATAAGGGGTAGTCCTTTTTTTGCAATTTCTAAAATATTACAAAGTGAGTCGAATAAATGACTTTGAAAATTACTACCTTGATCAGTTTGTATTTCAAGGGGGCAACCAAAAGTAGTAACTATTATATGGACAAGAAATTTTTGTGCTACACTGAGGGCAGTCTGATCTGGAAGTGCTGCAACCTCAACCCATTTTGTGAACTGATCCACCATAAGCAGGACATATCTATTTCCACTGATGCTCTCATTGAAAACCTGCATGAAAAGATTTGAGGGGAGCCCTGGGATTGACACATGCCTTCTTGTTAATATTACACACTGGGCAGGTTTTGATGTAATCTTTACACTGCTCAGTCACATTGAACCAATAAAAAGATCGTTTGAGTCGAGCTAGTGTTTTGTCCTGACCAAGATGACCACTACTTTTCAAATCATGGCACATATACAAAACCTTATCCCTTAAAGATTCAGGGACAACAAGAACCAAACAATCTTTTTCATTCTGAAGCCAGGTATAAAATAAAACACCTTCTACCAATTTTAACTGACTTTGTGCAAAGCCATAAAGATCGTACAGTTGGACTACACAATCGAAGTTCTGCTTCAGATGGCTGGATATTCTCTTCTAACCAGAAAATAACCAGATTCGAGTCAGAATCCTGTAACTGAAAATCACGAAGCTGGGAAGATGTATATGACTCAAACCATGTGTCACTGTTTGAGTTTAAATCCAATACAGACTCTGGATTTATAACATCCTGAACAGGAGCAACCTGGGAGGTAATCAGATGAACAGCAAGTGGAATTACCTCGTCAACATCATCTTCAAACCGAGACCACTGAGAGTGAGCACGATGACAGTAATGACAACCTTTGCAAGGAAGACATTCCAATTTAGATCCAGCATTGAAACAATCACAGTTGACATGCTTTGATGGAATTCGAGACAGCGCGTCAGCATTAATATGCTTTTTACCATCCCGGTGTACTATCTGCATGTCAAACTGAGACAACTCTTCCATCCACCTAGCTAATTGGCCTTCAATATGTTTAAATCACATGAGCCAAACAAGACTATTGTGATCTGTCCTCAGAATGAAAGATCGGCCCAATAGATAATGCCTAAAATGGCAACAGAATTTTACCACAGCCAACAATTCTTTCCTGGTGATACAATACTTTCTTTGGGGCTTCAGCAATACATGACTAGCATAGGCAATCACTTTAACTTTGCCATTTTGAATTTGTGACAACTCAGCCCCAATTGCACAGTCAGAAGCATCAGTGTCTAAAATGAATAAACCATTAGGAGAAGGATATGACAGAATTGGTGGATTTGTCAAAATTTCTTTAAATTTTTCAAAAGCTATCTGATGTTTCTCCTCCCAAATAAATTGTTTCTCATGAGCCAACTCATACAAAACAGCTGATAATTCTGCAAAATTTTGAATGTGATCTCGATGGTAGTTAACAAAACCTAAAAAAGATTGCAATTCATTTGCATTCTTAGGAATTGGCCACTTTAATACAGCTTCAATTTTACTTTGTGACACTGAGACTCCTTGACTATTTACGGTTTTTCCGAGAAACTCAACCTCCCTCTGAAATAATTCACACTTTCAGGGCTTCAATTTTAGACCATATTCCTGAAACCTTGTAAATACTTTTTCCAAGTTCAAAAATGCGTCATCAAAATTTTTTCCCAAGATAATTATGTCATCAAGATAGACCAGGAGATCCTGCCATGTAAGCCCTCGAAGCATGAGCTCCATAGCTTTTTGAAACATGGAGGGAGCATTACACAAGCCAAACCCCATTCTGGTGTGTTCAAAGAGGCCATGACGTGTTATAAAAGCAGTTTTCTTTATTGCATCGTCTGACAAGGGAACTTGGTAATAACCTGAAGCCATATCCAACGTTGAAAAATACTCTGTACCATGTAATGTGTCGATACAATCTTCAATGTTGGGTAACGGAAAACAAACCTTGACAGTACGCTCATTCAAAGCCCTGTAATCCACGCACCAGCGTACCGAACCATCTTTTTCCGTACAAGGATTGGAGCCGAAACCCAACAGGAAACAGATGGCCTTATCACCACAGCATCTAACATTTTTTGAAGATGTTCTTTTCCTTGATACTGGAAGCCTAATGGGGTTTGTCTCATTTTATGTTTTACAGGAGGAGCTAAACCTGTGTCAATGTCATGAACAATGCCAGTGCCAGTTATACACCCAATATCAAGATCATGTTTGGCAAAAACTTGTGAATAATCAATTAAAAGTCTACCCAATCTAATTGCTTGTTTGGTTTCAAGATTAACCATACTTTTTAGAAACAATTCCTGCAAATGACTTGGAATCTCAAGTTTAACTAACTCTAACTCATCGTTCAATGATAAATTTTCATCCTGGACATCAACAGTATTAACAAGAAGTTTAGCTGAACTATTAGAACCAAGTGGGTCAATTTCTTCAGCATTCCCTAAATGTAACCCTTTTTTTAAAACGAACAAAGTGACTACTATCATTGAGCACACTGACCAACAATTTTGTACTATTCCCCACAGTGGAAGATATGAGAGTGCCTTTATGCTGAATGTTTGGTTCAATTATAAAATCTCCATGCAATGGACTATTAATTTTAACTTCAACAGTCCCTATTGAATTTGGTGGAACAGTAACACCCTTGTAAACAGTGACCCAGGACACTTTGATCTCAAAATCCTCACTTCTTTTATAGGAAGCATTTAAAACCTCCCCTAAAATGGTAACAGTGTTATTTCTCAAATTAACCACACACTGATTTTGCGTGAGAAAATCGAGACCAAGAATGACTGGGTCTGAAATTGGTGCCACACAAACATCCCATTCAAAAACCTTAGAACCAACTAAAATTTTAACAGCCTTGTAAACTTTACCAAGAACAGGGTGCCTTGATATACCATTTAGTTTGGCAGTTTTTGCAGGAAGTAAATTTGGACAATATTTCAGAAAGAAACTTTCACTCACTAAAGTCAGCATAGCTGCAGTATCGACTACAGCCAAAGTGGACTGGTTAAAAACAGAAACATCTACCACTAGACTGACTCCATCAGTTTTATGTATAAAAATCACTTCCACAAAATCATCAGTTTCTTCCATTTTTTCTGATTGAGCTTGACCCCGATTTACCTGGACCAAGTTTGGAGCCTGCTGCTTAGTCCATTTCCATTTAAATTTTGTTTTTGAGAATTTTGAATTCCAGTTTCTGATGATTTAGAATCATTTACATTTTGGGGTGGAGTACCAGGATTGTAGTTTGGTGATTTGTACCTAGGAGGAGATCTGAAGGATGCACCTTGTTGAGGAGAAATGGAGCAAGGTCTACCAAAGTTACTGTAAGATGGCAATAACCTAGCATCTTGACTTTTCTGCCTAAAATTTCTAAATGGGCTACCCTGATTTGTTTGTGAATCTCTATTAGAGATAAATCTGTCCTGTGGTTGCTCTTGGTTTTTGTCAAACACGGCAGAAGTGAGGACCTGTAACATATTTTTGACTTCTTTCATTTCTTCTCTTAAATCAGTGTTACCAGTATTTTGGACATTTTTATCATCACAGTCTTCTGCATTTGAATCACTGCAGGCAAAGGACACTTGTCTGCGAGCAAAATTTGTGCTTTTATAGCCAAATATCGTACGTTGGTTCGCAAAAGATACCTTAACGTACTTCAAGGCCTTGTGAATACTTTTAGGATTTTTTTCCATTGCGATTTTAGCAGCATCTTTGTCCCTGCACCCTCTCAAAAAGGATTTGGTTGAAATCTAATCAATGGTTCTCCTACTGGCATGCTTGTAACCATCGATCATCATAAAATGCACTCTTTGTGAAAACTCTTCTAAATTTTCATACTCCTTTTATCACATAAACTGAACCTGTCGCCTTGCAGCGACAGGCTCATCTTTGTGACTAAACCTCTCTTTTAACTCTTTCTTTTTTTTCTGTCACTTTTACCTAGATGCAATGTCTTAGCATATTCTAGGGCTGTTCCAGAAAGACAATCAATTAGTCATTCAATTTTTTTCCTTTTACCCCAATTTCTTCTTTTGGCAGTACGCTCAAACTGGAATATAAAAGGTTCCCATTTGAGAGTACTGTCCCCTGTGGAAACAGCCATTTTAGGACGAGTGGGACTTCTGCTATGACCATAGCGTTTACAGGTTCTCCTACGGCTGGTGTCAAAACCTGCATCAGAAGAACTGCTAGAATCATACGACTCACTTGATAAAGAGTCATATTCTGTACAACTGTCAGATGAACTGTATGAGCGAGAACGTCTTCGTCCTCTATGTGATCTGGATGAGTGTTTTGTAGGTGTATGGTCATGACGTGAATCATCACTGTCCCTAAATAACTTTGGAGATGTATTATTGTTTTTTGCTGATTTAGGGGTACTAGTATCGGTATCATGTTTTCTGTAACGGCAGTCACGAGGAATAACATCAATGATTTTTGATAGTTGTGGGTCAGAATGTGAATCGGTAAAACTGAATTTGGATGCCAATTTATTTTGTTGTTGAGACAGGTTCAGATTTTCTAACTTTTCTTTTTTAAGCTCAGTAGATATCCTATCATATTCCTGATTGAACTCTTTGAGTTTACTTCAGACCTCTAAAGTGGAATCGTGCTTTATCTTTTCAATTTCTGTGTCTTTTATTTTTAATCTAGTTTGTAGTATTTCATTTTCTGAAACAGCTTTATTGAATTTATGTGAGCAGGTCGATTCATTTTCAACAAACTTCCTCTCTATTTGTTCCAAACGAACCATAAGGTCATCAACAACTGTACCTTTAGGGTCTTCTTTAAAACACATTATACCTTTAGCCAACCACTCAGCACAAGTTTCCAAAGGAATATCTGTCTCCTTAGTTAGATCTTTTATTTCTAAGTGCTGTTTTTGTTCCCTACATTTCATAATTTTTTCAGCTCTGGCCTGCCCTATACCATGTAATTTTTTAAGATCCTCTGCAGTGACTGTTTGTAAGTTAATTGAAGCCATATTGTAATGATAATTTGGTAAGTGTGAAACAATTATGAAGTAAATTCAATGTTTCGTCTCAAAAATGAATAAGTTTGTGTTCAAAAAATTAATTAAAAATCTGGAAAAACTTGTCATGACAAACTAGTCATAATTTGAAGGTAATGTTAGTCGATTGTGACAGTGAAACTGAAGAATAAAAATCAAAAGTACAAAAGTAACAAAGGAAAAACAATCAAAAAGTTTATTTCCGTTCTGAGCTGCCATACTTTTCCGTGCATAACATGACGTCCGTTTGTATTGTTTGTACTAGCAACGCAGGAAAAGCAGTTCAAATTCCAACAAATAAATGAAAAAAACATAAATAAAGGAGGAAAAAACAAAACAAACGTATAAATGATTATAAACGAAGAAGCAATTGTACATCCTCCCCGTTTATTGAACTTTGGAAAAAAAAAATTCAATGACAATCTCTCGTACTGAAAAGTACAAGACTCAAGAAAGTTGTGAAATATTACTCACAAATGAGGGTTCCAACGCATGGGAAATGAAACATCTCGTCGCAATATGTGAAAAAATCACATCATACTTTTAGGAAAGTAATAATTACCTTCAAGGTGACTTGAATTATAGCTGTCGATGCTCGATGTTGTTGGTTTCAGATGTCAGTTTCAAGTGAAGACTGTCTTGAAGAAGCAAGGGAGATCACTCGTGGGTTCACTCGATGTCATACTGGAGCGTGCCCCATAATGTATGGACACCAGACACTTCTACCACAGTACTTTACCATAATATTTTACATTAGGAGTACCATTAGCTGGTTGCCAGTGTTGTTACCATATTTTTAACGGTAATTTGTTTTACAGTTGGGACGAGAACGAAGAAAGTGTCAACCTCCACCAAGTGAGGTGTCATTAGAATGTTCAGGGGGCAAAAATTGAAAAAAATTAATAATAAAATTTGATGAAGATGGCGGATTATAAATGAAGTAATTTTTAATGGGCTTAAACCTCAGCTGAGCCAGAGTCATATACGGCAAGCCAAACATAGCTTATGACTCCTCAAAGAAGGAATTCGTCGACCACCTCCAATCAGGTATCATAAGTCTTGGGCCCTGCGAAGCTTCGACATTAGATTCGATTTGATTCGTCCCGATCATGTTCTCAGATCAACGTGTCTCCACTTGAACCTTTCTTCTATCAAAAGGACCTGATTTTTGAGGAAGAGTTCACAGATTTCCGCTTCCGGGCTTACATTATTCCGTTCTGGAATATTCCGTTCTTTTGATTGACTTACCCAAAAAAACGAGTCGTCATATGATAAAGGACATGAGTGGAGATGGATGATATTAACAGTATTCAACACTTCAAGAGATAAGAGATTCAATTCGCGAATCGATTAGATTCTAAATCTTCAGCATCATTTGATGTTAGCAATGTTTTTGAGGAGAAAAATGATGACCTTTAGATATTCACAAAAACTCTTTTGCAGTTGTTGTCTGCCACTGCAAGCCGTATTATATTACGGATTTTAATTGACTGCTTCTGAAAATGAGCATTAGGAATGCGACTGATTCATTCATTCTGAAAATGTATCTATTTAGATACTGACTGCCATTTGCAGCTTTCTAGAATCATTGTTAAAAACACATGCAACATTTGAAATTGAAATGTTCACTTTTCCTGTGCTGCCTAAAACATTTCTTGGGGGTGGCGGGGTTAGTCCTAACGAGGACGTTTCGGTCATTGCCATCTCCTCCCACTTCCCTGAATGGAAGTCAGAGGAGGGGGCAACGAATGGAGGGTCTTAGTTAGGACTGAGGGAGACCCTCTAAGATCACAGAAAGCTTAAATGTGTTTAAACGGTTCGCCAAGCAGAATACTGAATACTCGAATGCAACGAGTGTAACACTACGGATCGTGACGTCACCTCAGGTGGGCAGCACGCCTGGCCATTGTGACACCAGACAACTGGATGTGCGAGGGTTACTGTGTTTGAAAACCTCCTTCAATAGGACCGTGGCTCCCTACCAAAGTAGTAGCGGTTCTCTCCTGTTCATGATCGCCTAGATTACGGAGGGACTCCTCTCCCCTGTGGTCTCGCCCAGTCTGCTGTCCACTGCTCTCCTTTTCCAATGGCTGCACGTCACTTTAGGGTTGGGAACAGGTTCTTTATAACTTCAGTCAACTGACAACTCTGAATCGGTATGGTGGTTATAAATGTTAATAAGTCTAAACAAAAGAAAACTGGCCTCTCTTAGTGCTCTCTCTCAAAGTCTAAGTGCTACTGCGGTGCTCTAGATGGACACACCGGGTGCTAGATGGAAAAAGCACTCATGGGTGCTAGATGGAAAAGCACTTCTGGATTCGTGGCAAACATCGACTTATATCACAACAGGCAGCCCACACCTACTGTGGACTTTGTCTATGACGTCAATCATGTGCGTCACGAACCGAACAGTGTGGGTTGAAAGTTTCTCAAATGTTCTTTACAGAAACTGCCAAACCACAGTAACATCACATGTAGAACATGTGAAGTTACCTTACTTCTGTGTTGAGCTGTACCGGCAGCCCACACAGTATTTCACAATAATATTTCTAATATTTGCTTTATCATAGTGACTCTGCAGAATGCTGACTACCATCTTATTGTGCTTTGTCACGAAAGTATTTACACCTTCAATTACTTAGATTATTTCATAAAACGTTTGCAATCGTTTATGGTCTAACTGCATCTGCTTATAGATCCGTTTACGGATGTCGAGGAGTGTATGATACTTCCCAATTACTTCTATGATCGTGAGAAAGATATATCAACATTTCAGTCACAATTAAATCCTGCTTCCATCAGAAATAAGATATTCTCTCTGTCAGAATAAAATATGCAGTCTCATTACTTCTTCCTATTTCTATCAGAATAAAATATTAATTCCATCAGAATAAAATCTGAAGTCTCATTATCTCTCTCTATACTTTAACACCCATTCAGGCATGACGAACATAAAACATAAATGCTTAAGCGACACACGCTTAACCCTTCCAGATGACTCAGTCCACGTTGACTCTGTTACACAACTCCCCCAACCAAAGTTTTTTTGTGGGAACAAGAAAACGAAAGTAACAGTGTCAACGAGGGCGTCTGTCAGGTGGGTATGACAAAATATATGCGGTAAAATACCACTACAACATCAAACTGGGTTCAACTGTACATAACCCACTTTAACTTAGTACTACTCTGTGACCAGGATTGCTGTGCAGCAACCTGAATGTGACGTAGGAGTATCGTCACATCGCAAAGGATTCATGGACTAGAATCCTACTAATTCTGTGACGAATCCACTATCCCCAACCCAACACAAGTCTAGATTCAATTTCTCCCTCCCAAAAACAGTTCGATCAGCCGAGGCGGTGCGGTTTCTAAAACCACATCACCCCAGATGGTCGAACTATTTTATAAGAGATATTTAACATTTGCGTTTCCGACCGGGCTTTAAAATAAGGAAAAGGGATCGCAGTTATAATGGGTAGGTCGGAGCCCCACATAAAGTTCTCGGGTAGATGACCCACCTTTAGACTGAAATTAAAAACTACAAACCATCAAGATGTAGCAAGGTAACAATAATTCAACACTAAGAAATGTTATAGTATAATTTATTGAATGAAATTAAACATTATTACATATCCAAAAAGCGTTTGTTTCACTATCTTAAATTGGGCTGAAATTCGGAGGCTAGAGAAAAAAAAAATATCAAGAATCCGATAACAAGGCCCTTTTTATTATGTCCAGGCCACCCAGATTTTCTAATATAATATTAGGAGACTACTATTCTCCCATAGAGGACGTACCAATGACCAAAGGGAACTGTCATAAGAAGCTTCCACCCTCGAAGAACCAGAGTTCGTCGAGTGTGAAGTCTTCCAATATAAATGAGGAGTCACCTTCGTTCCTCCATAGATGTTATCTCCCAATAGTAATGATCAGGACTACACAGGTAAGAAGCTTTCACCCTCGAAGAGCCAAAGTTCGTCGAGTGTGAAGTCTTCCACATATAAATAAGGAGTCACCTCTGCTCCTCCATAGGTGTCATACCAAATATTAATAATCAGGCCTCAATCAAGTAAGAAGCTTTCACCCTCGAAGAACCAGAGTTCGTCGAGTGTGAAGTCTTCCAAATATAAATGAGGAGTCACCGCTGCTCCTCCATAGGTGTCATACCAAATATCAATAATCAGGCCTCAATCAAGTAAGAAGCTTTCACCCTCGAAGAACCAGAGTTCGTCGAGTGTGAAGTCTTCCAAATATAAATGAGGAGTCACCGCTGCTCCTCCGTAGGTGTCATACCAAATATCAATAATCAGGCCTCAATCAAGTAAGAAGCTTTCACCCTCGAAGAACCAGAGTTCGTCGAGTGTGAAGTCTTCCAATATAAATGAGGAGTTACCGCTGCTCCTCCATAGGTGTCATACCAAATATCAATAATCAGGCCTCAATCAAGTAAGAAGCTTTCACCCTCGAAGAACCAAAGTTCGTCGAGTGTGAAGTCTTCCACATATAAATAAGGAGTCACCGCTGCTCCTCCATAGGTGTCATACCAAATATCAATAATCAGGCCTCAATCAAGTAAGAAGCTTTCACCCTCGAAGAACCAAAGTTCGTCGAGTGTGAAGTCTTCCACATATAACTAAGGAGTCACCTCCGCGCTGCCATCTCTGACACCCCGCACACTCGGTGACTACCCAACAAGAAGAACTCACACTCGACAAAAGTTTGTCGAAGGCGAAATTCTTCAAAAAAAAATATTCCCGGAGTTCCAGAGAAAAAAAACTACTCTAAAACTTACTTAACTCTGATTCCATTGATCCGACAGACGGAGAAAAAAGAATACCAAATAAATTCCTAAATAACTATCCCGGTCTCACCAATGGCACAGAGAATTCGGTGTTTAGTTTCTCATTCCGGAACTCCAAGGAATTACTATTTAAACTCATGACCAGCCGGCTCTTCCCAAACCTTCCAGAGAAAAGCTAAACATCCTACCCCAGTGAAATCCTATCTCGAACTCACTTTTTCGACGGTCCAGATCACCCACTTCAATTCATACACAACACGAAAAAATCATGCAACCTCTGAAATCTTGTATCGATTCAGGAAATCGCTGGTGTGTGCATTTCCCTCAGTGAAACTTGACAATTCAATCAACCGTTACTAGATCTCGTGCTACCTGACACTCTAATCACTGGTGGAGACAACCACCACAGAGAGAGCAAATAAGTAATATGGAATTAACCCCTGTTGGACGACAAACCCCCGACTCCATTTATCAAAAAACAGCACACTACCCCCACCCCAAGGTAAACGTCCTCGTTTTTGGATGGCTCAGATAGTGTTTTTGATTTCTTATTAATAAAGATAAAAATAAAAAAAAAATGATTAATGATTTATAATGACTATATTTACACAAAAAAAAATGGGTCCGAAAAAAAAATTGAGTACGATCTGTTCATACCTACTATCTAGATTAAATCTTTAGGCATGGGAAGTGCTACATCTGATGGAATAATCCGCCATCACATTTTATGTTTTATACAGCGGTAGGCAGGCCTGGGATACAGAAATCCAACCACCGACCAATTTCAATAAAAATTGAAACCGCTTACCGCCACGATCACTGACATGCGATAAGAGATGTTACCGCCTGGATTAGTTAAATCCCTGATCCGAAGAAAGCCACCACTATAACTTATATATTTATAAAACAATTAAACGGACCATACTTCATTGGAACACTACCCATAATTTACTACATATGAATTTTATCATCGTCCAGATGATGCTGCTCGCAGCGCCAAAAACTATCTCGGAAACCCTGCACACTACTGTATCCTTTTCATCACGACAACCCAGACAACAGCCACAAGATCCATTTATTGTTGGCGCGCTTGAATCATTCTAGATTAGAAAACAATTATCCAATATTTTTATGAATCCCGGAACTCTATTTCTCAATCGCCAACTCCATATTTCCAATTCAAAACAGTTGCAATTAATGCTTCGCTTGGGCAGCATAGTGAGCCCAACAAGGAATCACCATACCATGCCCAATCGAACCATCAACAGAGCCAACAATTGCCATCAAGGTCAATGTGAAATATCTCCAACTTTCACATTAATCACTTCTTTCCCACTTAATAAACCATCAACACATTCCCAATCACCCTGACTAGTGGGTTTTAAATTATAACATCTGGTAAATTTTCCTTTTTATTCTATCCCAAAAATTCTTTTGTGCATTCGGCCGGAGATGTACACCATCTGACAGAAAATGATGAGGATAAACCTGTCGATGGTGAAAATATAAAATATCTTCATCACCTACAGCCTTAAAAGCATCATTGACAGCCATACGTCTAAACTCATAAATCTCATAAGATACATTTCGGGGCTTTACTCTAGGAAATATACTACCTAATGTTATTTTCTTCACCCCAACAAGCTTCCATTTCTTAAGCAATTCTCGGAGGTCCCGCAGGAAACATTCAAAAGAGAATGTAGCGCAATCAATATCATTACCCCCAATCTGAAGAACTATCCATCTAGCCCCTCTGACATTAATATTTTGCAAATGGCTAATCTTTCCCCCAGGTATCCCAACAAATTTCACGGAGGCAAACGGTATGGTACAATGCCATACTTCTGGGCACAATAATAAAAATCGGTACAATCTCGCCACAAAACTGTGTCCAATCACCAGACCCTCCATTTTAAGGAGTCAAAATTAAATCCTAAAAAGCAAAGTTAAATTAGGAAGGTTTACAAGAACCAATTCACATTCAAGAGTCAATGTTAATGGACAACTGTCAATATCGTCTGAACTCATAACCATCAAATACCATGATACACCTACACAACTTCACTGTCACTGGACAACTACCAGTATCGTCTGGATTCATCGCCATCAAATACCATGATACACATACATAATTTCAATGTCAATGGATAACATCAGTATCGTCTGGATTCATCGCCATCAAATACCATGATACACATACATAATTTCACTGTCAATGGACAACATCAGTATCGTCTGGATTCATCGCCATCAAATACCATGACACACATACATAATTTCAATGTCAATGGACAACATCAGTGTCATCTGGATTCATCGCCATCAAATACCATGATACACATACATAATTTCACTGTCACTGGACAACTACCAGTATCGTCTGGATTCATCGCCATCAAATACCATGATACACATACATAATTTCAATGTCAATGGACAACATCAGTATCGTCTGGATTCATCGCCATCAAATACCATGATACACATACATAATTTCAATGTCAATGGACAACATCAGTATCGTCTGAATTCATCGCCATCAAATACCATGATACACATACATAATTTCACTGTCACTGGACAACTACCAGTATCGTCTGGATTCATCGCCATCAAATACCATGATACACATACATAATTTCAATGTCAATGGATAACATCAGTATCGTCTGGATTCATCGCCATCAAATACCATGATACACATACATAATTTCACTGTCAATGGACAACATCAGTATCGTCTGGATTCATCGCCATCAAATACCATGATACACATACATAATTTCACTGTCACTGGACAACTACCAGTATCGTCTGGATTCATCGCCATCAAATACCATGATACACATACATAATTTCAATGTCAATGGACAACATCAGTATCGTCTGGATTCATCGCCATCAAATACCATGATACACATACATAATTTCAATGTCAATGGACAACATCAGTATCGTCTGGATTCATCGCCATCAAATACCATGATACACATACATAATTTCACTGTCACTGGACAACTACCAGTATCGTCTGGATTCATCGCCATCAAATACCATGATACACATACATAATTTCAATGTCAATGGATAACATCAGTATCGTCTGGATTCATCGCCATCAAATACCATGATACACATACATAATTTCACTGTCACTGGACAACTACCAGTATCGTCTGGATTCATCGCCATCAAATACCATGATACACATACATAATTTCAATGTCAATGGACAACATCAGTATCGTCTGGATTCATCGCCATCAAATACCATGATACACATACATAATTTCACTGTCACTGGACAACTACCAGTATCGTCTGGATTCATCGCCATCAAATACCATGATACACATACATAATTTCAATGTCAATGGATAACATCAGTATCGTCTGGATTCATCGCCATCAAATACCATGATACACATACATAATTTCACTGTCACTGGACAACTACCAGTATCGTCTGGATTCATCGCCATCAAATACCATGATACACATACATAATTTCAATGTCAATGGATAACATCAGTATCGTCTGGATTCATCGCCATCAAATACCTCCCTCAACCTAAAACAAAAAAAAGGAACACCACAGCAGTATACAAAATTTCGCAATTTTCTGTTTCCAACAGCTGAAATTAATTTATGTAATTTATTAGCTACATTACATGAAAGGAATGACCTCCAGTATTAAAAAAAAAAAAAAACAATCTTTCTGTGACTCAGTCAAACTGCAACCAATAGGTTTCCAAGCAATCCAAATTTTTAAGTCGTAAATTTCTGGTGGTCTTGCATATTTACCACGGACACATCACTTACGAAAAGTTACATACTGGCGACGCCATCATAAATTACTTACGAAACCCATTCTTACCCTAGCAACATCAACCACCACCCATCAGACACAATCATACCTAACCCCCACCCCAAATGCCCATCCCACATGCGCGCCATGCAAGTCACACCAAAATAAACGACGTATTTGGAATCACTCTTCTACTGGCTCAATTTCACTAGCGTATAATGCTCCCGCTCACGAGCATTTCCAAGTGTAATTCCCAGGGGTCACATTTACAAAACACAAATAGCGCTAGTATTTTTGAGATTACTAAGGTAATTTTTTTACATTTTTAGAATTGCGCTGAGTTAGGGTGTTCGTTTACACAATTTTTCCTAATGGAACACCTCCATTACGACACCCCGTAAGGGAAACCATGGAATCAATTGATTTCCATCCTTTCCCTACATTATGTGACCCATGAGAATACTATATCATTTATCAATCTTTACTTTATCCAATCCACTACCATAGGACATAACCACCGGTCCAATGACCCTACAACTTGTCCTATATATGACTGTTTGAAAGTCAAAATTGAACAATTCTGATTCAAAAGTTTCCAAATGAATCGAACAGCAAATTCAAATGAATTTGCAGTTTATTTTGTCTCCGCCCATTAACCCTTCCTTGGATCCCCAGCACCATTCCTCCTTGCCTATTAATTACAACTTCCAAATGGAAGACATAATTTAACCCTTGCATCGACATGTAAGGCACACTCCGGGTAATTTAACAATTTTCCCATGATCACTGGGCACCACATCAAAAATTTAGCAAATCTTATCTTTGCTCATGAGCTAGAGTTCTCGCCAAATGAATTCATTAAGCCAAATCTTAAATCATAAAATCACCGAATTTAGACCGGGGTCATTCCAGAATAATAAATACAAATCTTTTTTTTTTTTTTTTTAAGACAGATCGTACTCATTTGAGTTCAACCAGCGGGGACGACGGACCCTTCGCCCCCGGTGGGTGACAGGATCTACGCTAGGGGCAGGATTGTTTAAGTTGCTGGAACTGCCCTGAGCCGACTGGTCAGAGTCTTCCTCCCGATCAATGAGTTCCGAAAAAGGTAACCTACCAGAATCTCCTGAATTGTCTACACTTGTTCCCATATTAGGTCGTTCAAAACATTTTTTTAATCTTAATAGTGGACCACCTGCAGCCGACCACCATGCTCTCTACAAATAACATAATTTGCATCAGAGAGTCGCTTTTTAACCACAAATGGCCCAAACCAATATTTAGCAAATTTGGGGGTTTGACCTTGCTTTATTTTTGAAATATATAGCCACACTTTATCACCAACCTCATAAGGTCTTCCATGAACTCTACGGTCGTACAACCTTTTCCTATGTTTAATAGCAGTTTCACACTTACTGCTCACAAACTGGAAAATGGTTGCCATTCTATTTTCCAAATCCATCACATATTGAACTCGACTAAGATCCTTATCAGGAACTTTACCAGCCATAAATTCAATAGGTAATCGGATTTCTTTCCCAAAAAGGATCATATTTGGAGTAAGGCCCGTGGTCTCATGAACAGCACTACGATAAGCCATCATAACAAAAGGTAGATAGTATTCCCAGTCGTTATGATTATCTTCAACAAAACATGCTAGCATAGCTATCAATGTTCTGTTGAAGCGCTCAACCTGGCCATCAGACTGAGGGTGATATGGAGATGTTCTTGTCTTGGAAATCTCAAAATATTTACAGATTCCCAAAAACAATTCAGACTCAAAGTTGGCCCCTTGATCAGAATGGATAAACTTAGGCATACCAAAACGGGATATCCACTCTTTAACCAATATTTCTCCAATTGTACTTGCACGCTGATTAGGCATGGCATAGGCTTCAGTCCATTTAGAGAAATAGTCAGAAACAACCAGAATGTAAATGTTTCCACTCACAGATTCCGGTAGGGGACCCAATACATCAAGTGCAACCCTCTCCATCGGTTCCGAAACACGGTCGGTAACCAGGGGGGCCTTTAACGCTTTGTTGGGACTTTTCCGACGTTGACACACCTCACAAGTCTGCACCCACTGTTCTACATCCTTCTTTAGACCAATCCAAAAAAATCTTTGCCTAATTTTCAAATAGGTTTTCATCATACCTAAATGGCCTCCCACCACGGAATCATGGCAATGTTTTAAAATTTCAGGTTTTAGTTTCCCAGGAACAATCCACAAAAATTTATTTTCCTTTCCAAATTCCAACCATTCTCGATAAAGCATACCTTGCCTAACAACAATTTGTTCCCATTGGGCTACATATTTTTTAAATATTAATTCTTCACCCTTCATTTGCTCAGCCGACGGCTTAGAATCATTTGTTTTATTTTCAAACAATTTCTTTAATATTGGATCACTCATCTGATCATCAACCGAAATTACACCTCCTGGAGACAAATCAATAGCATTAGTCTCCAAAGATATCCTACTCAAGGCGTCAGCATTCTTATGTTGCTCTCCTCTACGATGGATGATAGAAAAGTCAAATCCACTCAAATATTCCAGCCAACGAGCCACTTGCCCCGTTGGTTCTTTAAAATTAAACAACCACCTCAAAGATCCATGATCGGTGCGCAGAGTAAAGTGTTTTCCTATCAAATAATGGCGAAAATTTTTAATGCTTTTAATAACTGCCAATAGCTCTTTCCGAGTGACACTATAATTACGTTCTGGAGGAGAATGCACTTTACTAAAATATGCAATTACCTTCTCCTGTCCGTTAACTAACTGAGACAACACAGCCCCACTAGCCTGATCACTCGCATCTGTGTCCAAAATAAACTCTTGCTCAAAATTTGGAAATCCCAAGATTGGACTCTCACATAGTTTATTCTTTAAAATTTCAAAAGATTCTTTTCTAGCCTTATTCCACTCAAATTTTACATTCTTTCTAGTTAATTCCAACAGGGGACCAGCCAAATCTGAGAAGTTCAAAATAAATTTTCTGTAATAAGAACACAAACCGACAAAACTGCGTATATCTCTGACACATCTTGGAATCGGCCAATCCTTAATCCTAGCTATCTTTTCTGGGTCAGCCCGTATCCCCTCTGAGGACACGATATGGCCCAAAAAAGATACCTGTTTTCTAAAAAGAGCACATTTAGAAGGCTTGAGTTTCAAACCAGCTTCCTTAATTTTTGTGAACACCTCTTCCAACCTTTCTACATGTTCTTGGAAAGTTTTAGCATAAATAATTATGTCATCCAGATATATCAGACAGGTCTTCCAATGAAGGCCCTTCAAAACGAGCTCCATAAGCCTCTGAAAGGAATGGGGAGCCCCAGAAAGCCCGAAAGGGAGTACCTTGAACTCATAAAGCCCTTTACCTGTACTAAAGGCAGTTTTTTCTTGAGCTGAGGAAGCCATCTCCACCTGCCAATACCCTGAAGCCAAATCTAATGTAGAGAACCAACTGGCCCCCTGCATTCCTTCAAGGCTGTCATCAATGCGTGGCAAGGGATATGCATCCTTCCGAGTTACAGCATTTAACTTACGATAGTCTACACAAAAGCGTAGGCTACCGTCTTTTTTTTTAACCAGGACAATGGGGGCCGCCCACGGACTATCCGAGGGTTGTATTATCCCCTGTTCTAACATTTCTTGTAACTGCCTATCAACTTCCTGTCGCTTATGTACAGGAAGTCTATAGGCTCTTTGTTTTATGGGTGGATGTTTACCCGTGTCAATATCATGTTTTATAATACTTGTTCGACCTAAATCTTTATCATGGCGGATAAAAACCGACTCATTTCTATCAAGAAGCATTTTAACTTGAAATACCTGATCCGTAGTCAAAACAGTTTCATCAATTGTTTGCTGGAGAGAATACTTATCAACATTTTCTTGTTTTACATTTTCTTGAATTACACTATTTCCCAGAACCTCCCCTTGCTGGAATACTGCCACTGTTTCACCTTTTTTCAAGGACTGGGGTACCCCGGTGGTATTTACTAACCTCATTGGCACAACATCTCCATTTGAAGTACCCACAAAACTTCGCCCAACCATAATCCCATTATGTTTTTCTGAAAATTTTTGATCTACCTCACAAATTCCCTCTAAAAGAGAAACATTACTTACCTTACCATTAATTATAATCTCGGAAGATGGAGGTATAGTTACATTTTCAATAAGCATGACCTCATTACTATCGTTGTTATTGCCAAAATTTAGGGGAATTTCTTTTCCTGCTAATTTAACACAATTCCTCCCCAGATAAATGTCTAAGTCTAGGGCAGTCATCAGATCAACCCCCAATATTCCCTCAAATGATAACTCGGCAACATAAAACTCTTGATCAAAACTATTATTACCTATATTAATGGGAAGGTTGATAACTCCTGGCACCTGCAAGGGTTGTCCGCTAGCTCCACAAACCTCTCTAGGAGCTGCTTGTAATTCTGAAGAATCCTTTCCAAATACCTCTTCCAATACCTTAGTACTTAATATGCTAATGGCTGATCCAGTGTCCAGCAAAAATTTTACCTCTTTGTCACAAATGGTTAAGGGAAGAAAAAAATGACCAATCTTTTTCTCAGGGTGGGCCCCATTCTGTTGGAGCTGAGGTTTGACCCCAACCCCAGCTCTTATTCTTTTAAACCTTGCCTATTATTCCACCTTCCACCTCTTCGACCCCCATAATTCCGACGAACATTTCCTCGACCACGTCCACGAGAAAAATCTTCCCGAGTATTTTGTATTTCCGCTATTTTGTCAATTCCATCCTCCTTCCCCAATTGTTCTAAAAATTCGCGTCTCATTTCCCTTTGTTCTTTGCGCAAATCATCAATCTGAAACCGCAGATCAGTCAGCGTCTGAGTTAATAATTCCAATTGCTCGGAATTAACAGCTTCGTTGTCAGAAGGTTGGACAGTGGAAGCAACTTCCACTCTCCTATATGATTCTTCCTCTAATGCCAAACGAACCGCGGCATCCAACGTCTCGGGTTTTCCACGCAACACCTGCATCCGAACGTCTTTATCCGTTATGGCTTCAACAAAAGCTTCTTTTGCCAAATCGTCCCTTAAAATGGATGGGGCTGAAGGGTAAGCTTTCTTTACCAATCTACGTATACTACTAGCCAGCTCGGGGAGTGTTTCTCGAGCGGTTCGCCTTCTTGAACGCAATTGTGACCTATAAATTGCCGTACCTCTAAAGGGATCAAATCGATCTATCAAACTTTTTAATATTTGTTTTAGGCCAATCTTATCATTACTATCTAGATCTTCGTAAAATTGCAATGCGGCCCCTCTTAATGAAACTACCAAAAATCTACAAGCCACCACCTCTGACCATTCATTGATTTCTACACATTTTTCAAAATGCGTCACCCAATCAACCACATTGGTGGACCCATTAAATGTTTCTGGTGTAACCACCGGTTTTCTGGGCCCGTTATATTGTTCACCACTTTTGGATGGACGTTCCTTAAGAGCAGGAAGGTCCGCACCCGGTGCCACTAACGCCCGATCACCCTTATCTTGATAGCTGACCCTCGCAAGAGGAGTTTTAACTTTCTTAGGAATGGCACCCGAAGCTCTTCTTCTACAAAATTCACACGCAGAACTTCCTACCTGTTTATGAATTCCATTGTCCAAACCATTATGTTTTGGAATTTCACTCACTTGAATTTCTACATTTTCATTAAAAGACGTAGGAGTGGCCTCTGGTGTTTCTTGAAAAAAATCTAGAGCCTCAGCCATGGGGTATCTCCTTGGTGTGCTAATATCTGGATTTGTAGCCAAATCAGTTAACTTTTTAGATGCCCCCAAGTATTCATCCAGCCCTTCCGAAATTCCCGTAGCCATATTAAATTTGAACCAATACTAAACAATTTACCTGTATTAAATTTCTATACATCAGTCTTATGGTATCATAAAATATCCTGTCGGCGACGCCAATAACTGTGACGAATCCACTATCCCCAACCCAACACAAGTCTAGATTCAATTTCTCCCTCCCAAAAACAGTTCGATCAGCCAAGGCGGTGCGGTTTCTAAAACCACATCACCCCAGATGGTCGAACTATTTTATAAGAGATATTTAACATTTGCGTTTCCAACCGGGCTTTAAAATAAGGAAAAGGGATCGCAGTTATAATGGGTAGGTCGGAGCCCCACATAAAGTCCTCGGGTAGATGACCCACCTTTAGACTGAAATTAAAAACTACAAACCATCAAGATGTAGCAAGGTAACAATAATTCAACACTAAGAAATGTTATAGTATAATTTATTGAATGAAATTAAACATTATTACATATCCAAAAAGCGTTTGTTTCACTATCTTAAATTGGGCTGAAATTCGGAGGCTAGAGAAAAAAAAAATATCAAGAATCCGATAACAAGGCCCTTTTTATTATGTCCAGGCCACCCAGATTTTCTAATATAATATTAGGAGACTACTATTCTCCCATAGAGGACGTACCAATGACCAAAGGGAACTGTCATAAGAAGCTTCCACCCTCGAAGAACCAGAGTTCGTCGAGTGTGAAGTCTTCCAATATAAATGAGGAGTCACCTTCGTTCCTCCATAGATGTTATCTCCCAATAGTAATGATCAGGACTACACAGGTAAGAAGCTTTCACCCTCGGAGAGCCAAAGTTCGTCGAGTGTGAAGTCTTCCACATATAAATAAGGAGTCACCTCTGCTCCTCCATAGGTGTCATACCAAATATTAATAATCAGGCCTCAATCAAGTAAGAAGCTTTCACCCTCGAAGAACCAGAGTTCGTCGAGTGTGAAGTCTTCCAAATATAAATGAGGAGTCACCGCTGCTCCTCCATAGGTGTCATACCAAATATCAATAATCAGGCCTCAATCAAGTAAGAAGCTTTCACCCTCGAAGAACCAGAGTTTGTCGAGTGTGAAGTCTTCCAATATAAATGAGGAGTTACCGCTGCTCCTCCATAGGTGTCATACCAAATATCAATAATCAGGCCTCAATCAAGTAAGAAGCTTTCACCCTCGAAGAGCCAAAGTTCGTCGAGTGTGAAGTCTTCCACATATAAATAAGGAGTCACCTCTGCTCCTCCATAGGTGTCATACCAAATATTAATAATCAGGCCTCAATCAAGTAAGAAGCTTTCACCCTCGAAGAACCAGAGTTCGTCGAGTGTGAAGTCTTCCAAATATAAATGAGGAGTCACCGCTGCTCCTCCATAGGTGTCATACCAAATATCAATAATCAGGCCTCAATCAAGTAAGAAGCTTTCACCCTCGAAGAACCAGAGTTCGTCGAGTGTGAAGTCTTCCAATATAAATGAGGAGTTACCGCTGCTCCTCCATAGGTGTCATACCAAATATCAATAATCAGGCCTCAATCAAGTAAGAAGCTTTCACCCTCGAAGAACCAAAGTTCGTCGAGTGTGAAGTCTTCCACATATAAATAAGGAGTCACCGCTGCTCCTCCATAGGTGTCATACCAAATATCAATAATCAGGCCTCAATCAAGTAAGAAGCTTTCACCCTCGAAGAACCAAAGTTCGTCGAGTGTGAAGTCTTCCACATATAACTAAGGAGTCACCTCCGCGCTGCCATCTCTGACACCCCGCACACTCGGTGACTACCCAACAAGAAGAACTCACACTCGACAAAAGTTTGTCGAAGGCGAAATTCTTCAAAAAAAAATATTCCCGGAGTTCCAGAGAAAAAAAACTACTCTAAAACTTACTTAACTCTGATTCCATTGATCCGACAGACGGAGAAAAAAGAATACCAAATAAATTCCTAAATAACTATCCCGGTCTCACCAATGGCACAGAGAATTCGGTGTTTAGTTTCTCATTCCGGAACTCCAAGGAATTACTATTTAAACTCATGACCAGCCGGCTCTTCCCAAACCTTCCAGAGAAAAGCTAAACATCCTACCCCAGTGAAATCCTATCTCGAACTCACTTTTTCGACGGTCCAGATCACCCACTTCAATTCATACACAACACGAAAAAATCATGCAACCTCTGAAATCTTGTATCGATTCAGGAAATCGCTGGTGTGTGCATTTCCCTCAGTGAAACTTGACAATTCAATCAACCGTTACTAGATCTCGTGCTACCTGACACTCTAATCACTGGTGGAGACAACCACCACAGAGAGAGCAAATAAGTAATATGGAATTAACCCCTGTTGGACGACAAACCCCCGACTCCATTTATCAAAAAACAGCACAATTCTACTAATACAACGTCGAATATACCGACTACCTTTCTAAAAGGTTTAAAGGGTCTGGTCACTCACACTCAACTTTCTGACTAGGATATAGGATATACATGAAACACCTTTGATTACAGAAAACACTGATTACATTGTCTATATGTCTATAGATATTGCTTTGTAAACCAAAGTCTATTGGGTCTATGCACATCTCGCTTCACTTTCTATGGAACTGGTGTGATGTACTCAGGGCCGGTTGCAAACGGAACACGTGGCTCTGCATATACGAACTCGCCGGTCTCTGCATCTCGTTCAGGTGATAATTCTTCCATTTCAATCTCCTCTGGTTTCATTGGACAAGCTGCTGTCGCTGTCAAGTACTCATTTTGGTCTGCGTTCTGCATAGGTTCGGAACCTGGTCCTGCACGAACTATTTTGCGCAATTCACTCAATTGCTGAATAGCCTCAAGTTGGCGGTTTTGGTTAATTTGTGTTTCTTGCAGTAAACGCCGAATCATCGCCGGCCTGCATTCTCTGATACGAGTGGCTTCATGCCCCCCGCACCAAATACGCAGCTTTAAACAGAGCTGTCTTCTACAGCAACAATATGCAACACATACTATTACCATTAAGGCAAATACCGTAGAGGAGATACCGTAACCCCAAGGTGGTAACCAGGATTTCGTATCTGTCTCCGATATCGTATCAAGGTGTTCAAGTTGATCAATGAATGATTCTATTGGAATTGGATCGACGTCCTTAAGCTGTCTGGGAAAAACTACATTTGTCAAAGTCGGAAATTTCGTAAACAATGGGGACCATAAGCGGAAGTTTGTGGTGTTATGATTAATTAATAATTTTGTTTCCATGGCATCATAAAATTCTGTGGTATTTCCATGTAAAGATGCTATCATTTGAATGGTGGCACTAGTAGCAGAACATTATGGGGGTAATTGTAACATGCCAATAGGTGGGTCAATAGTGAGGGTACGGGTGTTGGTAGTATTAGCACAGGAGACAGCGAATGGCAAAGGGTCACGTGTACTAACAAACCATACACCATGGGCAATTTGCATTGCACTGGGTAAGATTGTATTGATTTTCACTTCCACTGAACAAGCTAACTGTATTGATTTTTCATTTCCCAGAAACAAAGCCTGACTGCTGTAAGCTTCAGGTCGTATTGTTTGCATAACGCCATCCACGGAACAAAATTCCAAGGTGTTACTCAGACAGGTGTGTGCATTAGTTAAGTGAGCTATGTGTGTGCATTTCTTATTTATTGTCAAATAGTCGGTTGCCAATTTATGTTGTGCTGTTAAGGATTTACATTGTGGATTTAATTTCATAGTTGCATTAACCAAAGGATAAGGCACGGAATATATCTTGTATAGCTCTAATGTCTTACGGACATCTACTAGTGGTAGTTTTACTACAATAATCAGCCGCTGATTCTCAAACACGGCACTTCTGGACAAGTACTCGTAATATTTCCACAATTCTGTTGTTTCATCGAAGGGCAACTTTAAATGAGCAGGTAGGTGTGTTTTTAAATCTACTAAGACGTTATGTAACGTTTTTACTTCAATCACATTACTTTATCAGGACTATTATTATGAGATGAAACGTCATCTTTCTCCAACAATGAGAGAAAGAAAGTTTTTCTTCAGTTCCCATTCAACTATTTTCTATCTCTATTTCGATTGGTGGCTGAATTTTACTACTATTTCTATTTTAACTGTATTACTCCTACTCTACTTCACTTAACACTGATGAATGTATTTAATTTTCTTTAAACTTCTAATACTTAATTCTTTTAAACTTCTGATTCTTCTACTTTCTTGAGCTCCTTCATGTTTGGTGCAGTTTAATAGGGCCCTAAACCTTACCAACACTAATTAGTAAATTATCCTACAATTAACTACAACGTTTTTAACACAGGGTTAAATTATCGTTTAGTTATACACCCACATTCATCAAGTAAACAAGATCTCCCACTGTTGATTATCAGTGACTTGTCAGTATCATGCAGTATTTTATTTACTTTTAAGGAGTCCTATTTACTCGTGGAAGCCTAGTCGCTTCCACTCTTCCACAATTCAGCTATACAATCGATCGTAATGCTCCAAGGACAGCATTTATAATTGCAATCCTATTGATTTTCTCTGTTTCACCTTTCTCCACACTTTGTCTCTTAATTATCTCAGTTGGAGTATTAGATTGACTTTTACCTTTAATTATCTCAGCTAGAGTAATAGATTGGTTTTCATCTTTATTGTCACCTGTACTCATTGTAGCACTTAGATTAATTTCTAAATTGTCATTTGGTTCTTTACTTTGATCCATTTCTTGCTGTTCTATGTCACTTATTTGATTGCCGTTATCAGAAGAACTGCCTATACTCACTACTTCATTGATAGTCTTCACACTTGAATCAATTACAGGTGACACTCTAGCTAGTATACAACCTCGTCTTATTTTATAATGTTTATCTGTGCTATTACAAATCATGACCGGCACTACTCGGTCACTATTGTTTACCACTGTATTTGCTATCATTAACCCGGTCTGTTCACTAACATATCCTGTTTCTATAGGATTTACTTCTAATAAATCTGATTCATACAGTCTTTTGCCACCTACTGTTTTCGCTGTACACACAGTACAGGTCTGAGGTTTAATTACAAGTTGATTTTTGCTCCTTACTAGCGATGGTATGTGGATATCTGGCACTAATGGAATTAGTTCGTTCTTAAGTTGAAAACATTCTAAATCATAATAGATTCTAACTCCATTTTTTGCTAACCAATCAATACCGAGAATCAGATTGCGTTCAATATCGACAACCCAAAACTCGTGAGTTAACCATATGTTTTTAATCTGAAAGCTCAGTTGGACCACTCCTTTGACATCAAGGAGAGTGCCTCCAACCCCTTTTAAGGACAAGGACTTTCTAACAAGCCTTGGTTTATCCTTCAAATTTTTATACAGCTGGTAACTAATTAACCTATACTGCACGCCAGTATCCACCAAACCTCTTAATCTCTGTTTATCTACTTTTAAAACTACAGAGGTCGGAATCGGTGTTCCATTCACATTTAACTCTTTTACTTCCTGTTTCCCTTTAATCTTACTACTATTTAAACAATCACTTTGTTTACTCGAGAGGGAGCTGTTACTTTGTTTACTAATTTTCTGTACACTTTCATCTACTATTTTATCTACATATACTTTGTTTTTCTTTGGAACTCTATTTATTCTTTTAACCCTTTTATTATGAATGTTCCATGTTCCGGGCTTCAACACAGAACGTTTTAGTTTCCCTGTTTCCTATTTTCCTGTTTTGGCAAACGGCAATTCTGGGTGATATGGCCTACTTGTCTACAGTTGTAGCATGTTACTCTGTCATAATCCGGCCTCGGCTGACCTACCACATGTACATTGCTTCGAGCTTTGAATGGCCTTCTTGGCCTTCTGGTCGTTGGCTCATTTCTCAGTGGAAGTGGAATCATTAGGTTTAACATTTTTAATTACTTGCATCAACGTTTTCTCAGGATTTTCAATTTCTCCATCTGTGAAGGGGTACTTAAATGTCTGGGTCGTAGTGCCAATGTCAATGATAAATTTTTTCTCTCTTTTGTATACTGAATTTCGTAATCAAATCAGCAGACAACAAGACGAAAGTTTGCTGACTAATACGGTCTTTCTTATATATACCAAATTAGTCTGGATTTCTAAATATTTTGGTCTCACAATATCACAAAATTCCACAAAAGTTACAGCCAAAGGGTCATCAGATGTACATGAAAATATTTTGGGCTCAGTGTTGCACACTGATCGCTGTTTCAATCAATCTAATTATTTTGCCAAATACAAATGTAAAATTTGTCACCAACTAACTCCAGCTATTCAACAAAAGAATAAATTACACTAACCTGGTGCTGTAGATGGTTGTTGATCTGTCTGTCAATCTGCACTGAAATCCTGGTCACAGCACCAATAAACGCTGTGTAACACTACGGATCGTGAGGTCACCTCAGGTGGGCAGCGCGCCTGGCCGTTGTGACACCTGACAACTGGAAATGCGAGGGTTACTGTGTTTGAAAACCTACTTTGATAGGGCCGTGGCTCCCTACCAAAGTAGTAGCGGTTCTCTCCTGTTCTTGATTGCCTAGATTACAGAGGGACTCCTCTCCCCTGTGGTCTCGCCCAGTCTGCTGTCCACCGATCTCCTTGTCCAATGGCTGCACGTCACTTTAGGGTTGGGAATAGGTTCTTTATAACTTCAGTCAACTGACAACTCTGAATCGGTATGGTGGTTATAAATTTTAATAAGTCTAAACAAAAGAAAACTGGCCTCTCTTAGTGCTCTCTCTCACTCTCAAAGTCCAAGTGCTACTGCGGTGCTCTAGATGGACACACCGGGTGCTGGATGGAAAAAGCACTCATGGGTGCTAGATGGAAAAGCACTGCCGGATTCGTGGCGAACTTTGACTTATATCACAACAGCCAGCCCACACCTACTGTGGACTTTGTCTATGACGTCAATCATGTGCGTCACGAACTGAACACTGTGGGTTGAAAGTTTCTCAAATGTTCTTTACAGAAACTGCCAAACCACAGTAACATGGAGAACATTTGAAGTTACCTTACCTCTGTGTTGAGCTGTACCGGCAGCCTACACAGTATTTCACAATAATATTTCTAACATTTGCTTTATCATAGAGACTCTGCAGAATGCTGACTACCATCCTATTGTGCTTTGTCACGAAAGTATTTACGCCTTCAAGTACTTAGATTATTTCATAAAACGTTTGCAATCGTTTAAAGTCTAACTGCATCCGCTTATAGATCCATTTACCGATGTCGTGGAGTGTATGATACTTCCCAATTACTTCTATTATCGTGAGAAAGATACATCAACATTTCAATCACAATTAAATCCTGCTTCCATCAGAAATAAGATATTCTCTCTGTCAGAATAAAATATGCAGTCTCATTACTTCTTCCTATTTCTATCAGATTAAAATATTAATTCCATCAGAATAAAATCGGAAGTCTCATGATCTCTCTCTATACTTTAACACCCATTCAGGCATGACGAACATAAAACATAAATGCTTAAGCAACACACGCTTAACCCTTCCAGATGACTCAGTCCACGTTGACTCTGTTACACGAGAATTTGTGTGCAAAAAAGACATGTGGAAAAATACTGAGATCTGGAAATGCGGAGATGAAACAAAAACAGGGATGCATACGTTTTTGGTGAAGTTTACAAATTGGTCTGCAAGTATTGTACGCTTTACAAATTTTCATCTACATCGGGCCCTTCAATGCTCAGGCTTTACCTCGAAACGAACGAGTCAAGGGTTTTGAAACAAAAAGCTAAATCGTGTTTAATTATTCTTTAGAATTTATGTTAAAAAGTAACCGTTGTTATGAGTAACTGTTTTACTATAAAATGTATGTATTTCCTGAATTTAACAGTCTGGCTGTACCAGCTGAGAAAGAAGTTCGGTTGGTTATTCTGCCGCTAAATGTGAATAAATGTATAAAGTTAACAAGCGCTTTGGGTGAGCTAATTTTCCCCACAGTATACGCTTTACAACACAATGACCCAGTCAAGAAACAACAAAGGGGACGTTTTGACCAACTATTGGGGACGTTTTGACCAGCTGTTGGGGACGTTTTGACCAATTTTTGGGGACGTTTTGACCAAAACATTAGGGGACGTTTTGGTTTGGGGACGTTTTGACTAGGATTCGTGTCAATAATTAGTCACTTAGTAATAATATTTTGTTCGGTAATGTAAAATTGTACAGTCTACCATAGCTATGTGTGTGTGTTGTTATGGATAGCACCTGTATGGGTCAAGTTCGAGTCTTGGCAAATAATATATAAAAACGAAGTCAGCGGTTACAGGGATTGGTGGAGATCATCCCGAAGACGAAATGACTGAAATTGGGTCATCTTTGGGTCAATCTCCACTAATCATCACCAATCAATCAATTCATGCCATGTGCTTATTCTTTAAGCACTTCATTTCATGTTCACTTTCATGTGGCCAATTATGTGGGTTTTTTGTAAAGTGCTGTCTCAATTTGTTCTGTCCTGTTATACCTTGTGTGGAGTGTATATGCATAAATGCACAGAGTATGTAAATAAAAAAGGTCATTTTGACAAATTCTTTAAATTAATAAATTATAATTCAACGTCCTTTCTTCTAATTTAACTTAACAGTAGGCGTAGCCTACTGGTGTCGGAATCCTGACAGGAGTGTTATTAATTTATTTGAACATTAGGCATGTGGGATGAATTTCCCTACATTAGTTTGGCCGTCATTCTTGGATGGTGGGACACAGGGTCCGTGTCTTATTTTTCTAGAATGAATGCTAACCTAAATATTATTCTCAAAACTTTTATACAAGCTTTTTATTAGATAAAAAATAAAAGAGGTGACTTGTCCCAAAGTTAATTCTTTTCTTCCCATTTGTTTCCACCTGGAAGTCAAATCCATTCCCAGTCCTAGTTACCTCCCTTAATACCCTTGTTGTGTATTCAACTTTCCCACTGCCACTGTCCCAATCCCTTCACCCACCCTGTAAATGTTTGCGTGTTTAACTTAGTGTTGTTAAGTATATGCTTGGTAACCGGTATGTCCATGGGGCAGTCACTGAGGATTTAAGATAGGGGTCAGCTGTTATCATCCTCTGGGTCTGAGCCATTGGCATACTGTTACAATGAATTTGGGTGTTGGCATTTTTTTAATTTTTAGTAATTGGCCTATCTGTGGGTTGATCACTGAGTAGGCATGACAAGTGTTGACTGTCATTGGCCTTTGGGTCCAGACCATAGCTTTGTCGTTACAGTATGTTCATGTACGTCAGCTTTCGGCTCTCGTGATATCCTGGGCCAAAGCAATCTCGTGGGATAATTCTTAAACCATTCAAAAGAATGTGCGGTTAGTTCTGTATATTTACAATTATAAGTCCGGGAAGTAGAGCAGTGCTTGTTTACTGCAGTAAACAAGTTCTGCATTACTGGTAAAATAGGACCCAAAACCAAGCCTGAAATGGAAGTCATCTAAAGTGAGCAGTATAGGTAAAGATGATGATTCTTGACTTCATCCACACGTTGCCGTCATGAGATAGCCCAAGATACTTAAGTGACCTAAATAAAGAGAGTCAATTAGGCCCCATGAAGTAGATCTCCTGTTTATCGGGCCATCTTTTGCAAAATTGTATGTGGGCGGGCTGTTTTTTATTTTATTTTTATTTTTGTAATTATTTCATTATCATCAAAAGTTCATGTTCTTGGTTTGTTTTATGTTTTAGGCCTCATAATCTTCAGAATAGCACGAGTGGTGTGTGGTGTATTTCGTCCCAAAAGAATTGCAAAGCCTTGTTGAACTCATGGGACAAATGTATTAATTTTATTAACTTGGATAAAATATTAGACATAAACAATATTTGTTTTTTTAAGTTTGCATTGGTTATAAAAAGCCTAAAGGACCACGCGGGAGGGCCTGATAAATAGATTTCTAAATTGTTTAAGCCTTAATAAATAAATTTTAAAAATCGCGGTCGATCGGATTGAATGTATTGCGACCAAATTACAATCATATCGCGATCCGATCGTGAAAGAGATATCTTTTATGATCACAGTACTGGAAATCTCCTGACTGAAGGTCAACGGAAGTTTTGGAAACAATTTCCGTCTGTATGTCTGTTGCTGCCAATTACATTCAATTCCATTTTGTTTCAACAACGGTTGAGCTCCATCCTATCAACCATTGAGCATCTCGTCACCGGGAGACCACATCGTCGTAGCCAGGGAAGGGGGTGCCCCCCCCCCCCCCCCCCACTGTTTCTGAAAAATGTCAACCTTATATCCATTCATGTCTGAAATTCCCCCAGCCAGTTCACATATACTCTGACCCTGTTATTTCCTTGGTGTTTGCTCCGGTTATTCGTTCACCTTCTGAGTAGACAAACCTACAAAAATGTGCTCAGGGTATTTCAGGTGGCATGGGATGCTAGTTTGTTCCCACTGGGGACACTCTAGTCATTTTCGTATGGGGGACACTCTTTCAAAAGAGCATGATGGGAAATGAAGTGGGGGAAATCTTTTGTTCCCCACCCGAATTCATATAGCTTGACTCAGCTCTTGGGAGACCGCCTTTTAATACTTTCAACAAAGAGTACGTGATTGTGATTATCATATATACAGTTGAAACTAGAAGTCCTGCCACAATTAGGGCCAAAAATACTCGTTAGTTAATGCGCTCCTTGCTGCAAAGGATGCAGTAGTCTGAAATACACACGAGCGTTTGCGATGTGCAATGCAATATATAAATTATCAAGGTCGGGAGTGAAATCACGAACGGAACTCATCGAAAAAAAGACTATATTGAGACTACAGTATTTGGAGGGTGGATTACTGCAAAATTGCTGTGGGATACATTTTTCACTTTGGATAAAACTCAAGAAGCACTTGCAAACTTCCATCACATGGACCACAGGGTTGTACCCGGTGGTCCATGTGATGAAAGTTTGAAAATGTTTCTTGTGCTGTTATGAACAATTCGAGTGGAGAATAAATGATGCTGCAATTAAGTAGTGAACCACTCTCTTCCATTCTGTGTATGCAGTCGAATTTTAATATCTATTTACGTCATTACATGTACATGTATCCCAGTAGAGATTAGGAATGATGTTAATTATTTACTAGTATAGAATTGTAGAGAGTAGAGGAAACTGTTTTTCTACAGGAATTGAGTAACGCTAATGGTGCAGTTTGACAGAGCCTATTATGATCCCCGATGAGTCTGGAGGTGGGATGGAGAAATCTCACCCGAGGGGCAAGATATTTGAACCACACCTCTAGGCTTGCCGAGGGTCTGGTTCAAATATCTTGCCCCAAGGGTGAGATTTCCCCATTCCCACCTTCAGACTCATCGAGGATGATTTTTTTTCTCCCCCCCCCCCCCCCCACATGTAGCGATTACGTCAGCCAGAGGTAATCGGGAGTCACGTGCTGATTCAATCAACTCATTTTGTATTCGTTGTTTTGAGAAACTGATGACACCATCGGAAAGAGCATGCACAAGTTATGTATATACCAAAGGTATATACCACGACATCGATTTGGAATGGTGGCAGCTTGAGGGTTGAAGAGTTTTAGAGCATCGAACTTTGATCACACTGCATTCCGATGACGTAAAATTGAATTAGTCGAGAGCAAGAAACGATATGATATACACAACGTCATAATAACGTTATAAATGTATAACGTCACGTGGTGGGGTGGGATACACAGAACCACACAGGCGTTTGAATGGATTAATGTTTATCGCACGAGTTTGGTTGGGCGCAAGAATACAACGAGAAGCCTCTCGTGGTATTCTTGCGCCCAACCAAACTCGTGCGATAAACATTAACCCATTCAAACGCTTGTGTGCTTCTGTATTTATTACACACCTTCGCAAATTTCTGAAACAGGCCTTTCACGGTAATACTAAGTGAGAATTAACCTCTCCTTCTGAGACATAAAGGAAATAAAATAAGACAAAAATCCAAATTATTCTTCACAAGCAGGAGACCAGTCTTATTGTTATTTCGTACGCCGATTGAACTTTCATTCATAGTTTCACTTGCAAATTATAATGGCTAATGCGTCACCACTTCGATCAATGAAACACTTTTCATCTGAAATACAGTTTACCGTCTTTTTATGCCTCAATTTTACAGCGCGAATTCTGAACGGTTGATGTGATCCCACCAAAAAAGTTACCACACATTCACAAGAAACAATAGGTGTAAATTCGGAAAATCCATCAATGGGATGTTATTAAAAATCTCACATGTTTATCTGACTTCCAAATTCCATGCGACTGTTGTTACTCGACTGATTGACAGACAGGTTAAGATTTAAGTCAAGATTACAGTAGCCATTGTCGATTCATCCCACGTAAATTAAATTTATATCCTTATTATCCAAGAGAAATGATAGTATTGTTCACTATGCCTGCTCAAAATTTATTAAAGTTCGTGTTATAGCCTTTAACAGGAGGTACAGAATCCATACAAAATCAAGTGAATATCGACAGGCAATTTGTTTTGTATTTCGAATTGGTGACCTAGAAACTTGCTCGCGCAACGTCATTCATTCGAAATGACGTCACTCATAGCTTTCATATTCTTTCTACATTGTTCTTTAGTTTGAAATGTATGTCAGTCATTTCCATGCCATACTTTAACCCATCGGGTTATTTAGTCAATAGTCAGTCAGTATTGTTCGCGTTTAGAAAATAAATTAGAAAGTTTCTTTTGATGGTCGGTCAGTGTATCGGACATGAGTTTCATCAGAAACAATATAAACTCAGATACTATAGACGCGAACATCCACTTTACAGCATCAAAATAAATGACCCATTGCATCTAAACGGGTCCATGTACTGTATCCCCAGAAATATGACTGGTTCCATTCTTACATTAAAAAAGTGCAAAAATCTGTATCCCACACATGTGCAATAAAAGTTTATTTTTATCACACATCCTAGAATGTCATGAACAAACCTTAATTTTAAATGGGTGTGTAATAAAGCTGTCTCTCCCTGCTATCTCACCCAGGACACACGTATGTTACACATGCAGTGGGGGGGGGGGGGGAGAGAGAAAAAAGTGTACTTACTCAGCGCGCTATTACTTCAATATAGTGCACACTATAGTCATAGAACTTATAGTTTCAGCTGTAGCGATTGATCGTTCCATTTTGGGTTCTTGTGGAGGTTCAGTGACAATTTAATCAAACAGCCTTGTGGGGGTGTTGAATTAAATTAGTACCGATCATCTTTAACGTCGTCTGTTGTCCATCATTTTGTCTTCAAACCAACAACAGAATTTTTAATAATTTATGTGTAATGGTTTAACCCTTTGAACCCTCGTTTCCTGGAATGGTATCGCCTTTGTGTACACTTACAGTAAGATGGACCAGCCCAATATCCATATGCAGGGAGGATAAAATAATAACAACAGTCTGCAGCCGTCTGGCTGCAGACTGCAGTTACGATTTTATCATCAATGAGCGGTGTACAGACCTCTTATAATAAGACAAAAATAGGACGAAATTATGCCTTTGACCGAAAAACTGGTAATCTAGTTCAAAGCATTAAAGGAAGCAAGGTTTGAATGAAGTCGCTGCTCTCATCGGGCTCTTTTTCAGGCAAAAATACCCGAAATTCTTCAATCATCTCATGGATAAGTCGCTGCAATACAGGGTTTTGAGGATTGTTTTTCTTCTTTTTCTTTTGGCATTCGACTTTCTTATTTGACACCCTGTTTTGTTCCAATGAAGCGTGAGGTGATTCTTGAAGTTAAGATATGGCAGCAGATTTTCAGTTTTCAGAAGGGCAGCTCCAGTTTGAACCGAAATATGTTGGCGTATTCGTTGGGTATGTTCTTGAATTGGCAAGAAACAAGGAGCACGCGTGAAATACCACACGGGCTGACACCTTTTACCACTGAACTGCGCAGCACAGATAACTAAAATTCTGTTTGGAGCACCCTAAAAGTAAACAGGTTAACACATGCATGACCCTTTCTTCCCACAGGGCACAAGATGGGGCAACATTCCCGGAATTCTTGAAAGAATGTACCTCGTAGAAACGTTTTGCTACAGACTCTATATTTTACATGGGATCTCACGTGGAGAGAGGATTGTCAAAACTTTCGAATCTCGAATCGAATTAAACTTCCAATTATTACGACACTACGTTTATCTTACTGGTACTGCCTGTCTCACATGTGACCCCAGTATCACTATGCGTACTCGTTAGACTATTTCGTACCATCAAACCGCCAAGTACAAGTAAATGGATTCATCACTTTTTCGAAAAGTTGAGCAATTATTCATCACGCAACCAACTGTATTCCGTGTAGAACATTTCGGCATGAACCAGTGGAAGAGCCCGATGTACAATGTACTATTATTAATACTAGAACCATATAGGACGGATTCTATGCACTGACAATCAATTATTCGATTGCTTCGTTGTTGCTGTGTCTATTGCAGCCGTGTTTGTTTACAAAACGCAGACGATGATGAAATACATGTATTCTCGCGATCGTTGAATAATCATATGAGGATGGTCGCGTGAAGTGAGTATGATAGATAACTCTCACTCCGTTATCTAACCCGCAGCAAAGACAAGCGTATCTCATTGGGTAAGTGGTGGGAGAAAATGTTGTCCCATTACCGGGAAATTACATGGGCACAGTTATTTCGCTTTCACCTAGCGTAAAAAGGGAGGGCAGTGTGGCTTCTCGTTTTGCATTGTTTATGCTGTCGTTTAATATTTGCCATGTTTTACGCATGCCATGTTTGTTGTGAGCTAGAATGTTCTTATAATACATGGCCTTGCATTGTTTTTTTTTTTTCACTCTGCTGAATATTCTACAGTAATTTTTGTAGTTTTTAATATTGCGGTCACAAGGACACTTCAGTTTTTTTCAGATAGAATTTTCGTTTATTTAATGACTCGATCAACAGGCCCTTCGACATCCAAGGTTGTCTTCTTATAGTATTTGTCTTTGTCAATTTCTGGGATAGAGGAAAGGGAGTTTCAAAGACGTTCAGATAAATATTAATGAATGTATTATAAGCCAGGATTGTGCTATCTAGTTCCATTACAGGGGAGAAGTCGCACTGAGATAGAAGTAAGTTAATGTGGACAACACTTTCTTTGTTTATTTTTCGTTTGGACATAACAGGTCGACGTGCACTTTTCTTGGTATCGGTTTCAATATAGAATGTGCCAAAATGATCAGATACATCAGTTACTAATATTACCGCGTGTGAGTTTGTTGAGATATTATTTGAAAATATGTGATCGACAAGAGTGGCAGAATGGGGATTTACTATTGTGGGCTTAGTTAGTTATTAGAGGAATGAATCCCTGACTAAACATTAAATCAATAAAGTATCTAGTCTTATCATGGGAACTGAATTTTAACATGTTGATGTTTACGTCCACTACAATGTAGGATGGATTGTTTTCGCGATTTTGTTTGTCGGTTATTTCATTTAATTTCGATATGAAGAGGTCAATATCTGCTTTGGGTGGAGTATTTGGTCTGCATATAACTCCTCTTATTTTCTTGGATTTATTGGTATTGATTTCGATGAAGATGGATTTGATCACATGCAGAATAAAAATAGTCAGGTCCGGGCGAATTCTATAATCGACATGTTCCGTAATAAAGAACCCTACTCCGCCAAGACCATCATCTTCACCCGGTCTATTGTTCGTAAGGAGTGGGTGGTAGCCATCAAGTGTGTATGACATTTAGGGGGGAATTTTGAAAATCTCTGTTTGTCCAATTATGTCAAAGAAACATTCCGGGCCATGTAGGTTGAGTAAAAGGTCATTTAGGGCATCCCAGTGTGCAATCAGCCCTTGGCAATTTATGTGAAATACCGAAAAAGGACTTATTCAGTAGCGTGCGACATGAGGCAAACTTTTCAGGGGAGTAGTAAGTGCAATCATTTTTAACATTTTTGAAGGGGGATAGGTCATCATCTTGTCCATTATAGACTTTTTCGTTGTAATGACTAATGAAGTCGTAATCTGACCGAGTTTGGATCTCGCCCATCTCTATTCTACCCGCCATTACTAACAATGTAACTGCCAAATACTATACGTGCACCGCGCCTAACAAAAAACACTATGAAATTTAGTAAAGAGGGATATACGTAATATGACAAGGTTTGAGTCAGTCTAAGGTTGACTGCATTGGACCTAATGCTGAGGGCAACAGTCTGGAGCAACATAATTATATCAATGGCGGAAACTAAGAAGGTTGAAACAAAAGGAAAGAAATTGTTTTAACAAATCAAGGCTATGTACATAGAGAAACAGTTGCTGCACATGGGTTCTTGAATAACTGGGTTTCTGATCGACTCTCACATTTCATACAATATTTTATTCTAGAAGCATGAAGGCATTAATTAATAATCGGTCACAATCTCGCTCATCCATCACTCAAGTGAGAGACTGAATGCGCGAATGAATGAGCGAGCGAGTCAGGGTGAGGAAGCATCGAGTTTGTCAAATAGGCATTTCGGGTGCAGTCAGTGAGTTTTCACCTTTAGGTTGGGAGCTAGCCATCAATCACACTCGCCCGTTCACCCAACCAACCATCCATCGTAATGAATGGTAGAATGAATAAACAAATGAGCGGATGAATGAACGAACTTGGCTATTATTACTGTTGTAATGAGTTAATTTTCAGTCACCCATTCATTCAATCAATCACTCAACCATCCACTCGAAGGAAGGAAGGAAGGAAGGAAGGACTTGGTTAATGAGAAAGGACGAACGAGCTAACTATCACGAGCTTGGACTTTCCTTATACATTCTGTCTATATGTATACGTGTTATACAGGGGAAATAAAACAATCCGATTGAACACTGTGAAGGCCTGAGAGAGAAGGTGTAGCAAGGATGAAGTTAATATTAATGGTTGAGACATGGGGCAGATTAACGGTAGCCAGTAGTAATGGTACAAGACCGCAATGACACGAGTAGAAGCTAATGATAGGGTAGATAGACCATAGACAAGTAGTGACCTTGGAGCTTTGGAGATAAGATGGAAGCCGTTGGTAAGACTACCTGTATAGGAGCTGTATAGGAGCTGGGTCATATGTATCCTTAAATACGCTAAAAGGGATAATCTCCTCGATCCTCAAATAATACAATACCAGGCCATAGGTATCCTCAGATATTGAAATGAGGCTAAGAGGGATAGTAAATTAGACGTCATTGAGGGATTTTCTCAAAGCCTTCATGGCCTCATACGACAGAAAAGGGAATCTCCAGAAGGTATCCTCGACAGGTATCCTCAAATATTACAATACCAGATCATATGTATCCTCAGATACTGAAATGGGGCTAAGAGGGATAGTAAATTAGGCCTCATTGAGGGATTACTACTGGCGGGTAATTTTGTATTTAGTAGTTCTCAGGTGAGATTGTCGCAGCAGTGTAACTGGATGCAAATAACATCGGCCAAGAATCAAGAAACAACGCCCAAAGAAGGCGACCACGATTGCCGCTGATTGCATCGAGATTCCGAATAGTATATTCTGGTACCAGATAGTTAATTCCAGAGTGGCAAAATGAATAGCAGGTAAATGTAGAATGGATTCGTTCTCGAGAATGCGTCACATCGATTTCTAAGTATCGTGGATTTATAGGGAAGCGCCTAACCGATTTGGGCAACATTAACATCGGGGGTCCGCCGAGCAAGTCCCCCGACACATGGTGGCATTGATGTGAAGACACTGAGTTTTCGGAGAATACATCCAAGGATTGATTGTGCCGAAACCCAATAGTAAAACAAGTACAAACGTCGGATACTACAGTGTCAAACAGTAATTAAAATGGCGGGAGATAACCCTACTTGTCATTACATAATCTTATTGTATCCAGAAAATAGTCTTGGACTATTTAAAAAACTGAACTATTTTCGTCGCTATTAAGAAATGCAGACCCAAAGATCAGTGTGTCATATTCAAGGCAATCAATTAGAACTCAAAAAATTTCGCGACGCATGTCCGTATAAGTGGGACGCTTCACAAGAAAATGTTCCGTTGCTTCAACCGCCCCGCAAGTGCCAAGAGAAGGTACCAAATAATTATCGTACTAGTGAGCATTTAGATTGCTACAATTCAGACGTAGTCGGCAGTGATAAATTTGCCCTAAGCTAGATTTGGATTTGGAATAGAATACGACATGGGTTTCTATTAAGCTACACTTTACAATGAGCAAGGCTAGAATAACTTGGGTGGGGGCTTCATTCCATGATTTAATGTTGATGGCAGGAAGGATGACTGATAATTATGTGTGCGACACATTGGAATCCTGAGGTTGCAACTTGTTCATAGATTATAGGTATGATTCACCGAGACCGAGGGGGTACTTTGTTGGCAATGCAAGTTTGTACTAATTTATTGACCATTTAAACTGTATTAGTTTGTGCTTAGTACGCCTGGCATTAAGAGTTTCCTAGGATGTTTGGGTATAAAAGCAAATTTTATCTGTACTCTTCGTTGCGCCTGTTACGATGCGTGCGACCGATATTTGTAATTTCTCTAACTCATCAGATTCAGCCATCGTGCAATTGGCTCATCCAGTGAAAGCATATTCGAGTAACGGTCTGATGACCGCAAAATAGATTTTTTCAAGCACGCTATTTATTTATTTATTTATTGGTGCTTAACACCACATCAGCAGCTAAGGCTATATCGTGGCGAGAAAACAGTAGAAAGTAAAAACTCATTTTCAGTTATGAAGTAAAAAGACCAAATAAAAATAGAAAATAACTACAAGAGATCTGTCAAAGACCAGAGTGATTAAAACAACAGAGGGTAATGAAAGAAGAGAAGTGAATAACTTCAAAATTAACCTGATGAATTGAGACTTGAAGAGTCTTGATTAAAAGATTAAAAACAATTTTAAAATTTATTAAAAAGGTTGATTTCCTTCAAGAACGACAGAACTTTATGAGGATTTGTTCTGTAAAATAGGTCTCGAAAAGACACAACATTAAAATACTGTCGTCTACTAAGATTAAAATCAGTACAATGTAAACGAATGTGTTCCACTGACAACACCTGTTGGCAGGGAACACATTCTGGTCGCACAGTACCCTCCAACAAGAAATAATGTGTTAGTCGTGTATGACCAATATGACACCGTGTCAAAATTGCAAGATCCTTTCTACAGAGGTTACTAGACGGGTAGTGATCTGAAATAGTTGGTCGAAAGCGATGAAGCTTGTTATTTGTCGTTCCATCCCATTCCGCTTGCCACATAGATTTGCTGTAACTACTGATATGAAGCTTGAAATTACTGAACAGAATCTTAAAATCAGTGCGAGGTTTGGATAAAGCCTGTTTTGCTGCACTGTCTGCTTTGGTGTTACCAGCGATACCTACATGTCCGGGTAACCAGCAAAACACGATATCACATTGGTGATATCACATTGGTCAGACATGAGAGTTGATAACTTCTCACGAAGTTCCATAATGAGAGGGTTCTTCAACCTGGGGTTGAGTAAAGCAAGTAAAGTGGAAAGAGAGTCGGAGAAAATAATTGACTTCCTTTCCTGTACATTCTCGATGTGTTCAAGTCCGAGTTGTATAGCTTTAACTTCAGCTGTGAAAATAGAACTCTGATTCGGTATTCTGATTGAGGTAATATGATCGCCAGTAACAGCAGCTGATGATACTTTGTCACCATCTTTAGATCCATCTGTATAGATCCTTGTATATGCACTATACCTGGACTTTATTTCGGCATATTTTTGTTTAAACTGCAAGGAATTGGTATCAGATTTTTTGGAAGAAGCAAGGTCCAAAATAACTGTAGGTTTTCTAAGATGCCAAGGAGGAATATGTAATTTACGGTTTTCTTTTATGGAATCAGAATCAATTTTTGGGAGACTCCATGTGGGGTTTCATTCTCATTCCCAATGGAGGAATACGTTTCTGGTGGCGGTTAAAAAATTCAACATTTTGAAGTTCTGAAACACAATTATAAGCAGGATTTGATTTATTAGCCAAAAGTGTAGATACATATTGAAGCGACAGTTTAATTCGACGCTTCTCAAGTGAAGTCTCCTCACCTTTAACAAGCATTGAATCTACTGGCGATGTTCGAAATGCACCTAGACTAATTCTGATGCCACTATTATGAATCGCATCAAGTGGCATGAGATATGACTTCCTTGCAGATCCGTAAACTACAGAACCATAATCTAATTTAGATCTAACAAGTGATCTATACAGATGAAGTAATGTTTTTTGGTCAGCACTCCAATCAGTGCTACCAACAACCTTCAGGAGGTTTAATGCTCTCTTACATTTAACTTTCAGTTGTTTTATGTGAGAAGTGAAATTAAGTTTGCTGTCAAACAACAAACCTAAGAATTTCACTTCCTTTACAACTTTAATGGTATTTCCATCCATTTTCAACTCTGGATCAAGATGGTGCGTCCAGAGCATACAGAAATGAACACAGTTAGTTTTAGTCTTTGAAAACTTAAAACCGTTTTCTGTAGCCCATTTCTGGATTCTGGTTAAACACAGCTGAAGTTTGCGCTCTATAGCATTCATTTTCTTGCTGCTATAACAGATTAAAAAATCATCAACATACAATGAAGAATCTACCATATTCTCAATTGCATCGATGATACTATTGATCTTTATCGAAAACAGAATACTACCCTGAGGAACCCCCAGTTCCTGCTTGTGAGGATCAGATAACGTTGACCCAACACGAACCTCAAATTGGCGGTCCTTTAAAAAGTTTTCAATAAAAAGGGGCATACGCCCTCTCAACCCCATGTTAAAAAGATCTTTTAAAATTCCATTCGTCCACGTTATACCATATGCCTTCTCCAGATCAAAGAAGATGGCGACCACATGTTCTCTTCTGGCGAAGGCATTTCTGATAAACGTTTCAAGTCTGACCAAATGATCCACAGTACTTCTCTGGCCTCTGAAACCACACTGGACATCCGCAAGCAGATTGTTCGATTCCAGAAACCAGACAAGTCGGTCATTGATCATCCGCTCCATAGGTTTTGCACAGACAACTGGTTAAGGCAATATGCCTGTAATTGCTTGGGTTGCTGTGATCTTTATCAGGCTTAGGAATAGGAATTATTGTTGCTTTACGCCAGGATGGTGGAAACTGGCCAGTCACCCAAATGCCATTAAAATTGATAATAAAAGTTCTAGTGGAAGATTGAGGCAGATGCTTTAAAATTTGGTAGTGAATTTCATCGGGACCAGTGGCAGTATCCTTTGCTCTATGCAAGGAGTTGCATAACTCCCCCATAGAGAAAGGTTCATTGTAATCCTCTAAATTGTTGGAGGTAAATTTGATCTGTTGCTTTTCTTGCTGTTTTTTACTTTTGATAAATTCTGGATTACAATTTTCAGACGACGAATGTTTCGAAAATGTAGAGGCCAAAGTATTCGAAATTTCTGTTTTAGATGTAATTAAGGTGTTGTTTTCCTTCAGATGTTGTACAGCTGATTTTGTTTCTTTTCCTTTAATCTTTTTTTTTTAATCATTTTCCAAATTTTAGTGATGGGGGTGTTTTGGTTAATCTTAGAAACGTAAGATTTCCAAGAACTTTTCTTTTTTGTTTTATTAGTCGTCTTGTTTTTGCCCGATTTATGCGAAGCCTATCTAAGTTATGTGTGGTTGGTGACTTGTTATATTCCCGTTCAGTTTTCTTGCGATCCTTTATAGCCTGTTTACATTCATTATCAAGCCATGGTTTGATGAAACGTTTCGGATTTGCCGAGGATTTAGGGATGACTGTGTTTGCAATGTCAAGCAACTCGTTTGTAAAATGGTCAATTTACTCAGCACTATCCTGAAATTTCTCCCGTGTGAGGCGTTCAGAACAAAGCGACGAGAAAATGTCCCAGCCAGCTTTTTCAAAGTTCCACTGGGGCACTCTCTCATCATCTGCCGGAACTACACGCTCCAACACAATTGGAAAGTGATCACTCCCGCACAAGTCATCTTCCACCTTCCAACAATAATCAAGGAAGATAGAAGGGCATGCAATTATAAGATCAATTGATGTGTATGAACCGGATGCGGGGTGCAAGTAAGTATCTGACTCATCATTGAAGAAACATAAGTCATATTTTGTAACAAGTTCTTCTATTGTCTTGCCTTTCGGGTCTTCTTTGTTGCAGGAGTCACCCCCCAAAAGGGGCCATGAGCGTTAAAATCACGTAACAAAATGTACGGTGTTGGGAGCTAATGAATCATATGTTCAAGATCAGTCAGCTGAAGTGATTTATTTGGAGACACATAAATTTAACATAACGTGACTGTGTTGTCCAAAGTCAAGCGTACCGCTACAGCCTGTAAATTTGAATGTAAAGATACAGAGCTGTGAATAATGTCGTTTCTGACCAAGAGAGACGTTCCACACACATGAAGGTCATTTTCATCTGCCCAAGCATTATATGAATTATAACCCTTGAAAACAGGATGAACGTGAGTGTCAGGTTTCTTCAGGAGTGTTTTCTGCAACCAAAAAGCAGCAGGTTTATATTTTTGACATAAAAGACCCAGTTCATTAAAATGTGCCCTAAAACCTCGGCAATTCCATTGTACAATTTTAGTAATATTGGCATTATCCATGTTTAGTTGGTGAGTTGGATGGTGGACGTATGGGCGAAATTGCCCCAAAAGGTTTCCTAGGTGATTTTCTGTTAGGAGACCCTCCCTGAGAAGAACTCAGAGGCATTTTGTTGGAACAAGTGGTGTTGATGCACTCATCAACATCCATTTCTTGCAACCCTTCGAATATATCTGAAATCACATTTTTATGAAATTTGGGAGTTCGGTTTGAGTTTAACTTTTGCTGTTCTTTTTCTTTGTTCTTTTGCTCTCTGTTGTACTTCCTTCTCTGACTCAGACTTAAATTTTGCTGTTCTGGTTTCGATTCAGTTTGTTCAGTTTTCTGGTCTGATTTTGTTTCCTTTCCTTTTATCTCGTTTGCTTTAGTTTTATTTTGATCTTTTTTTGAAACTTTTTTTGATTGTTCTTCTGTTATTGGGGTAGTGGTTGTAGTTTGAGTTGATTTTGGTTCAGTTTCTTGAGGTAGTGAAATAGTAAAAGGCTCTATCAAGGTTGGCAGTACAGTGTCATTTAACCAAGTATGTTGGGTCTGGCACGCAACAGATTTAGTGGAAACTTTTTGAGCTACTTTGGTTGCATATGTGGTAGATGAACTCATACCAGGCATTGCTGTAACTATTTCTCTGGCTTCTTTAAAACTTATCTGTTTTTCACATTTAATCTTTTGCATATATTTTTTTTTCCACACAGGGCAATCCTAAGAAGATGCAGTATGATTGCCCTGGCAGTTACAGCATTTCACGGCGTTATTACATGGGCCCAGATGTTGTTGACCACATTTAAAACATGTTTCTTTTCCCCAACAGCTATTTTGTCCGTGTCCATATTTTTAACATTTGAAGCATCGAAGTGGATTTGGAATATATAAATCCACTTTGATATTCATGTAACCAACCTTGATAGATTTCGGTGGTTGTACAATGTTGAATGTAAAAATGTAAGTGTTTGTTTTTATTGTGGTGCCGTCTTTTCGTATTTCGATTCGTTTCACGTCACTTACACCCTGTGGTTTTAATTCTGACTTAATTTCAAGTTCATCTACGCCAGAGAGTTCTCTTGTTCGTACTACACCTTTACTGCTGTTGAGTGTTCTGAGTGGTAAGATTTTGACCTTCAAATCAATTAGCGTTGTTGTTTGTCAGAAATTTTTTGCCTGGTTTTCTCTATTGCACTCTATCAATAGTCCTCCTGACCGTAATTTTTTAACACTATTGACAGTACCTGCTATACCTTTTATAGCTTTTTCTAGAGCAAAAGGATTGATACTGGTAGCCTGTTTCCCTTCTTCATCAGAGTATACAATAACAAATTTTGGCCAAGAATGACAATCCTTGACTACTTCTTCTGAGTCAGAGTCAGAGTCTGAATATCCTCGTTTTTTTTTAATTTGTTAGGTTGATTATCCATGTGTATGTCTTAAAAATTCTTCTGTTCATGGCTCTGACCCTTACTCCGAGCCCAACCTTGGGGGTTACATCGCGGAATTCCAGCGAACTACACCAAGAATGCATGAACAGCATACTCCTCCAGCGTTGATGCTATTGTATACCGCTGGAGGATTGACCCGTCGAGTGTATTGGAAGTGCCAGGTCGTGGTGGTCATTCAACCAATCATTGTGTGTAACTTTAGCTATGACAATGGCTACGAAGAATTGATGCAGATAGCGCAACAAAACAGTGTGTGTTAAAAAGGTTAAAAATGGCATTGACAGTCAACACTCCGTATCAATGATAGAATTGAATAAAAAGAATTGACTGACTGAATGATCACCCAATGCGCCCCGACGTGACACCCGATATTTTTGGGGTTGGGGGCTCCCGATTGGTCAGAACGGGCCAACCGACCACCCGTCTGTTCCCGAAATTGGGGCCAAAGCAGTGTGTTGGACATTATCTGAAAAATGGAGACCAGGGCCAAACCGGGTTTACGACCTGATCTCCATCTTGGAGACTGCCCTAACCGGGGCCACGAGTCCTCAACTGCCCGGATTCCTTCTTCCGGGGCCGTCGGAACGCACCTCACGGGAGAACAAGGTGCCTGCCAGATGGATTTAGCAGAATTTATCATTTTGGTCCGGGGCTGCGTATTTGTGTATTTCGCAGCAAACCAGCTCAATTGAGCAAACCTGCCAAATAGAAACTAACAAACCTGCCCAATTGAGCCACCCGAGGACCCGCCTAGTAGAGGATGATCAAACCCTCCAGGTTTCAAGCACGCTACGATCGAGTATAAATTTCAACTTTCTCGTCGCATCGAGTCGAGCTCATGCTCTAGAACTAATGGGTTCAATGTGAGTGTGCCAGGTACAGCTACTATTTAAGACAACATCCAGTTGTTTCGACGACCAAACTCGGTAATCTGTACACTGGGCAAAAATAGGAGTGTGGCCAGCTGTTGCTGTTTTGCGGGATATAAGCAGTGTTTCCATTTTCTGTGGGTTGAATTCAATTAACCATTGATGTGCCCATTGTTGGATTGTATATTTTTAATTACTGACGCTTGTAGGGGATTTTCGATAATTAAAAAAAGGAGGTGTCAACTGCAAAGAGATGGATACTGCTCACCAAATTTAAAGTTATATCGTTGATGTAGATTCGAAAGAAGAGAGGTCTACATATAGAGCCCTGTGGAACATCATATCTTACTACCCTCCAACCTGAATATTTCGAATTTAAAACTACTCGCTGTTTTCTTGCCGTTAGATAAGACTTTATAAATTCGAGAGGAATTCGTGTTATTCCAATTTGTTCCAATTTAAATAGCAGACCTGCATGACAAACCTTATCGAATGCCTTACTGACATCACGCAAGACAACATGGACATCTTACCTTCATCAAGAGCACTGCTGAACGCAACTGTGGAGTCCTCTTTTGTAAATCTCGACTGGAACTGGGTGAGAATATTGTGGTCTTGAAGAAGAAATTTACAAACTTTATTAAATATGGCTTTACCCAGACAGCTAATGAGGGATATTGGACGAAAGTTTGAAACTAAGTTTGACGGATTTGTTTTAACACTAGTGTAACATTAGCTATTTTCCATTGCACTGAGAAGTAACAGCTATTCTGTAATATATTGAATAGTCCTGTGAGCGGCTCAGACAAACTGCTTCTATACCTTTTGAGTAGGCAAGGAATTATTAGGTCAGGTCCCGATGCCTTCGCCGTTTTTAATGATTTTAACGCGTGGCCTACATCTGAGACGTTTGTGGTCACGGAAGAGAGGATTGGTCGCTCAGGGAAAAAATTGAGGAGGACGCACTTGGAAGTCATCAATAGTGGCCACAGAACCGAAATAGTCATTAAGAGCCTCAGCGTTTTCCAGAGCTGACACAAGTGTTTTGTTTTGGTATGACAGATTCGGAACCACTGAATCTTTATGTTCAAGTATTAGCTTTAAAGTCTCCACAACTGGGTACTTTCCGTGTTTGAACTATATAACTTGCTTTGTATTTTTTCGTAAACGGTAGCCTTTGCCCTTTTAATTGAAGATATCACTTGATTTCGTTTCGCACGATACTTCTGCCAAGCCTCGGGCTTCTTGCTTTGCTCAGCACTGCGATAAAGACGTTTCCTCTGAATCAACTACTCTTGGCCCATTCTTCATTGTGAACCAAAGAGGATACAATTTGAACGATGCAGATTTGCCTTGTTATAGATTATTGGGGGGTGTCTGCTGACACTATCCGGCAATTTATAATAGAGCAGTTTTGGGGAAACAAATGTTGAATATCAAAATAATCCTGCGCTCAACCAGTTGTTAATGATAATTCTAAAGTAATATAATTTTGTTGACTCCAACCCTCCATCCCTGCCTGGAGGGTGTCCGCTGGCACTATCCAGTAATTTATGGTAAGGCACATTTGGGGAAACAGATGTTTAATATCAAAATAATCCTGCACTTAACCAGCTTTTCATGACAATTCTAAAGTAATCAAATTAGACTGCACCCCTCCACTCCCATCCTGTTAGCACTCTCCAATAATTTTAAATTGAACAAGGAAAAATTAGCAAATGTGCTTGTATATCATGCAGTTGTCTTCCTATTCTTGGTCCATTCTTCATTGTGAACTAAAGACAACAAAATTTGATCGATGCAGATGTGCTTTGTTGGATATTATTAGAGGGTGTCTGCTGGCACTCTCAAGTAGTTTCTGATAAAGCGGATTTAGGGAAACAAATGTTGTATAGCAAAATAATCCTGCTCTCAGTCAGTTGTTAATGATAATTCTAAAGAAATAGAATTTTGTAGACTCCACCCCCCCCCCCTCCATAAACACATTGGGAAATCTCAATTGTGTGGACAACATACATATAAGGCCATCACCTATTAAGTATCAACCAGTTAAGGAAAAATGTGCCTGCAGGCACTCTCTAATATTTGTGTTTAAAAAGCAGTTTTGGAGAACAAATTAATCTGGCACTCTTCCAGATGAGGGCAATTTTGGGGAGCAAATGTTGACTATCTTACATAAACTTCACTTACCAGTTATAGATAATTTGATAGCAATCGAATCTGGTAGTTCCCAGTCCACCTACCCCTCCCCCCCCCCCCTCCTCCCCCCATTGAGAGATCACAATCATGTAGATAAATTTAGCTTTGTCTTTGTTTAGATATTGTAGTACAGTGGATAAATGAAACCCATGACCCCATTTACATTCACTCTACTCATCCCAATCCACTTAACCATATCTCCCCAACTCACATACATGTACACCCAATACCCAATATAAATAATAAGTATCTTTTTTATTCTTTCCTTTTCTGGTCAAGTCTTATCCATTCATTTATTCGGAAATCACCTCACTCCTGATTAACCTATTTTGTTGTTGATCCATTTTAAAATATCCAGTGAAAACAAGATTAATATTCCACAATCCTAGTATTTTATAAATCCATCAGAAAGGATATCTCAGAGCAAATAAAGTGACCAGATGTCAAACGTCACTGTCGATAAGAAGGAGAAATTGCCATACATGTGTGTCCACGTGTACGGACTCTCACCTTTTTTCTTCTTTTCGTCATCGAATTATATTCAACTTCACACAATCGCTTTACACTGTGCTGGTAAATTGTGTGTTGTATTATCCAACTGACCTACTGACCGATTACATGTAGTTAGACAGTTCAGTTGAGCATTTGATTTCTTAGTCAAACAAAGACGCACAATGCAGCACGAAACAGGTACTCTCAATACTGAATAAAATTATTTGAGTTATTTGAAAACTCTGTCTTCTGCTATATTATCTTGTCGGCACCATCGTTATTTTAAATGTCTTGCTTTGTACATAAGTTAGCTAGGGAACAAATGACTATTGTATTTCAATAGAACGGAATGTCGAATTCTATTTTCTGCAGTATTTATTTTTGCCTCTCTCGCCACCCGGTTTTTGATCACATTAAATCAATGTAATGAGAAAGACTGTGCTCCTTTACATATTTTTCATCACTCTGTTATAACTCTTTTCTATGTTTCTTTCCAGTCACAAACTAAATTCTCTTTATCATTTGTGACTCTTCAGGTCTCCTTCATGTATTTGTGCGTTGGTGCTGCTGGCGGTTTGTTTGTAAATCATGGCGGGTAGTTTTAGTTTGGACGAGATCCAGGATGATTCTAACTACGACTTCAATCATCTGATGAATGGCAAGACAGACATGCCAAATACGGATAGTGATTCCCCATCTATATACAACATCACCGACTGTAATTATCTCCTCCCTAGTGAGCTGCACTCTGAGCTCAGAGATATGCACGGATCGTTTTCTGTGTTTCATATCAATTGGCAAAATCTTAATGCCCATTGGGACTCTCTACAACACCTGTTATCAGAACTGAACAGTAATGAAAATACAATTGATGTTATTGGTCTTACAGAAATTTTTCAGATTCCCTCCAATATATCTTATACACTAGAAGGATATCACCCTTTATTAAAACATACCAGACCAACTGATGACGACCGAGGTGGAGTTGGTCTATTCATAAAATATGATACGAACTTCAGTGTCCGATAAGACCTTTCTATATTCATACCGCATGTTTTTGAGTCAATTTTTATTGAATTAAAGCACAGGAATCTATCGAGAATTATTGGTGTAATATATCGACCAAACACTGCCCCCAAAGCAGATATATATTTGTTGCAGTCAAAGATAAATTATATAACCGACATACTCAACAAGGAAAACAAAGCAGCCTTAATTATGGGCGACTTTAATATTGACCCTTTGAAAGTAACATCACACTCCAGAACAGATCAGTTTATAGACTTAATGTTTAGTGAGGGATTTATGCCTGTCACCACCAAACCAACCAGAGTGAGAGATCAGTCTGCTACGCTCATAGACAACATTTTTTTCAAATAATCTAATAAACTCTTTTAAATCCACCATAATTCTCACTGATGTATCCGATCATTTTGGAATTTTTTATGCTGAATTATCAAATGTGTCATTGGATAGCACTAAAGAACTTCTATTCAGGAAAATAAACCCTACTAGTATCGAACATTTCAAGGTATTGTTATCACAGTGTGACTTTTCACCAGTTATGGAATCCAATTGTCCCAATGCTGCTTATGAACTTTTTCTTAACATTTATTTGAATGCGATTGAATTGGCGTTTCCATTGCAAAGTCACAAACGAAACAAGAAATACATAAAGCGTCAGCCGTGGATGACGAAAGGTCTTCTAATCTCAGCCAACAACAAAAATACATTTTTCATAAAAAAATAAGAAGTCCTACAGAATTTAATGTTAGAAACTACAAAAATTATTGTCGCCTGTTCCACACAATCAAAAAACAATGCAAAGCAATGTACTATGAAAACGTCCTGTTAGAAAATAAAAGTAACATGCGAAAAACGTGGCAAATTCTAAATAACGCTATCAATAGAAGCAAAAAAAGGCGATTTACCCTCCTTTTTTAATCTGGGTGACAAAAAGATAAATACCCCGAACGAAATCGCACACGAATTCAATAATTTTTTTGCAAACAAAGGAAAAGATACCTCAAAATTAATATCAAATCCTCATAAATCTTTTGTCGAGTTCATGCAATCACCTTTGCCAGACAATATGTTTTTATTACCAACGTCGACTTTTGAAATTATCAATATCGTAACTAAGATGAAGTCCAAAGTGAATATTACATCATTATACTTAAAACTCAGTAGACCCAGTTGCCAACCCACTTGCTCATATTATGAACATCTCATTCAGTCAGGGAATAGTTCCTGACAGAATGAAAATTGCAAAGGTAATGCCAATCTTTAAATCAGGCGATGAAAATAATTTCACAAATTATAGACCAATAAGCATTCTGCCTGTCTTTTCAAACATTTTAGAAAAACTCATGTTTGTTAGACTGACAAACTTTTATTCTGCTATATTATCTTGTCGGCACCATCGTTATTTTAAATGTCTTGCTTTGTACATAAGTTAGCTAGGGAACAAATGACTATTGTATTTCAAGAGAACGGAATGTCGAATTCTATTTTCTGCAGTATTTATTTTTGCCTCTCTCGCCACCCGGTTTTTGATCACATAAAATCAATGTAATGAGAAAGACTGTGCTCCTTTACATATTTTTCATCACTCTGTTATAACTCTTTTCTATGTTTCTTTCCAGTCACAAACTAAATTCTCTTTATCATTTGTGACTCTTCAGGTCTCCTTCATGTATTTGTGCGTTGGTGCTGCTGGCGGTTTGTTTGTAAATCATGGCGGGTAGTTTTAGTTTGGACGAGTTCCAGGATGATTCTAACTACGACTTCAATCATCTGATGAATGGCAAGACAGACATGCCAAATACGGATAGTGATTCCCCATCTATATACAACATCACCGACTGTAATTATCTCCTCCCTAGTGAGCTGCACTCTGAGCTCAGAGATATGCACGGATCGTTTTCTGTGTTTCATACCAATTGCCAAAATCTTAATGTCCATTGGGACTCTCTACAACACCTGTTATCAGAACTGAACAGTAATGAAAATACAATTGATGTTATTGGTCTTACAGAAATTTTTCAGATTCCCTCCAATATATCTTATACACTAGAAGGATATCACCCTTTATTAAAACATACCAGACCAACTGATGACGACCGAGGTGGAGTTGGTCTATTCATAAAATATGATACGAACTTCAGTGTCCGATAAGACCTTTCTATATTCATACCGCATGTTTTTGAGTCAATTTTTATTGAATTAAAGCATAGGAATCTATCGTGAATTATTGATGTAATATATCGACCAAACACTGCCCCCAAAGCAGATATATATTTGTTGCAGTCAAAGATAAATTATATAACCGACATACTCAACAAGGAAAACAAAGCAGCCTTAATTATGGGCGACTTTAATATTGACCCTTTGAAAGTAACATCACACTCCAGAACAGATCAGTTTATAGACTTAATGTTTAGTGAGGGATTTATGCCTGTCACCACCAAACCAACCAGAGTGAGAGATCAGTCTGCTACGCTCATAGACAACATTTTTTTCAAATAATCTAATAAACTCTTTTAAATCCACCATAATTCTCACTGATGTATCTGATCATTTTGGAATTTTTTATGCTGAATTATCAAATGTGTCATTGGATAGCACTAAAGAACTTCTATTCAGGAAAATAAACCCTACTAGTATCGAACATTTCAAGGTATTGTTATCACAGTGTGACTTTTCACCAGTTATGGAATCCAAATGTCCCAATGCTGCTTATGAACTTTTTCTTAACATTTATTTGAATGCGATTGAATTGGCGTTTCCATTGCAAAGTCACAAACGAAACAAGAAATACATAAAGCGTCAGCCGTGGATGACGAAAGGTCTTCTAATCTCAGCCAACAACAAAAATACATTTTTCATAAAAAAATAAGAAGTCCTACAGAATTTAATGTTAGAAACTACAAAAATTATTGTCGGCTGTTCCACACAATCAAAAAACAATGCAAAGCAATGTACTATGAAAACGTTCTGTTAGAAAATAAAAGTAACATGCGAAAAACGTGGCAAATTCTAAATAACGCTATCAATAGAAGCAAAAAAAGGGCGATTTACCCTCCTTTTTTAATCTGGGTGACAAAAAGATAAATACCCCGAACGAAATCGCACACGAATTCAATAATTTTTTTGCAAACAAAGGAAAAGATACCTCAAAATTAATATCAAATCCTCATAAATCTTTTGTCGAGTTCATGCAATCACCTTTGCCAGACAATATGTTTTTATTACCAACGTCGACTTTTGAAATTATCAATATCGTAACTAAGATGAAGTCCAAAGTGAATATTACATCAATTATACTTAAAACTCAGTAGACCCAGTTGCCAACCCACTTGCTCATATTATGAACATCTCATTCAGTCAGGGAATAGTTCCTGACAGAATGAAAATTGCAAAGGTAATCCCAATCTTTAAATCAGGCGATGAAAATAATTTCACAAATTATAGACCAATAAGCATTCTGCCTGTCTTTTGAAACATTTTAGAAAAACTCATGTTTGTTAGACTGACAAACTATTCTGAACAAATTTGATATTCTATATCATCACCAATATGGTTTTAGGAAGCAGCATAGTACATTACATCCAGTTATGCAATTGTTAAAATATGTAGCCGTAGAAAATAACAAAGTCAGTAAGGACACTACTTTAGCTATTTTTCTTGACCTCTCTAAAGCGTTCGATTCGATAAGCCACGACATTCTTCTTCAAAAGCTCGAATATTATGGTATAAGAGGTAACGCTATAAATTGGTTTAAAAGCTTCCTAACGAACAGGAATCAATATGTATCGTTTGGTAATAGTAAATCCAATTTAACTGATCTAACATGTGGCGTTCCTCAAGGTTCTATATTAGTTCCAATTTTGTTTCTCATATACATAAATGACATAAGTAACTCAACTTCATTAAATCTCCTGCCGTTTGCTGATGATACCTCAGGATACAAGTCTGGGGCGGAGATAAACCCCTTAGTATCTTAGTTATTATTATTATCTGATGTTAACGAGGAATTACAAAATATATCGGATTGGCGTGCCACCAACCGACTAGTTTTGAACAAAAAGAAAACTAAATACATCTTTCTTAATCCAGGTCACAAAGAAATGAATGTTACTCATCAGAACAATCGGGTCATCTGCAAAGTTCGTAGTGGGAAAAGTGAAAAGTCCTTAAAGTTTCTTGGAATAAATATTGATGAAAAGTTATCGTACAACGCCCTCATTTCTGAACTCTGTACGAAAGTTGGTCTTGCCAACTTCGTTCTTAAGAAAGTTAAAAAGTTTCTCTCTCATAAAGCTATGAGAACTTTATATTTTACTCGGATACAGAGTCATTTCATCTATGGAATTCCCTTATGGGGTGCGTCAAAAGCCTGTGATCGTCTTTATAAACTGCAAAAGCGAACTTTACGAATAATAAATAATAAGAAATACAATGCCCACACTGATCCTTTATTTAGCAAAGATAATATACTGAAGTTAAATTACTTATACAAACTACACGCTTTATTATTCATGTTTGATTGGCATAACGGTAACCTTCCCGATTCATTTACAAACTTCTTCTCAATCGCTAATAACCAATCCAATGTGGAAACTCGTCAGTCGGGTCTCTTACATAGACACAAAACCAGAACTAAAACTCTGGATAAATTACCCGTCTTTGCACTCCCAAAACTAAGGAATGAATTAAAATTGGATGTCAGAAATACAGGGAATAGGAAAGAATTCAAGAAAAATGATGTTTTTCTCCTTTTACTCAGAAAGCATATCCTGTTCGAACCCTTATTGTCCGGATTGTGCCAGCTGACCTAGATGTCATATGAACTGAGCAAATCACTAGCACTGCTTCCATTTTCTTCTTTGTGGACTAAACAGCTAAATACAAAGTTCAATCTTTCACCCAAAGCGGATAGCAGACGACACGGCGACAAAAGTTTTGATTAACTACACATTTTCATTTTCTGTCTCAAAGATATTGCTCGTGGGCCCGCATTGGAGCCAGCTCAACGAGCTCGTTCCAATGAGGGGCCATGGGCTGTGGTTTTGAGACAGGGAGTGAAGATGTTATAAAATTCGAATGCCGACTTCTGTGAACAGCGCTGGGTGAGGTTTTGGCGGCTACAAAGGTTGTTTGTTAATGCGAACTCAGGTGTTGTCTACGATAGTAACTGTTGTCTGGTTTCTCGTCCATGTCGCGTCTCTTTCAGCTTCCACCAATCATTCCTTAGCTTACCTATACTGCTACTACCGCCAAGGTAACGGGGGGAGTAGTGTCAGCGGAATCAGGGGAGCGACATCTAACAGGTGCGGACCACCAGCGACATCATGCACGCATGCCGGAATAAGACCTCACCAAGACAGAGTAATCTATAATGTTGAAGTTTAATATCCATTTCTTTCTCTTCCTTTATGTTGATCTTTCTTCTTTTCTTTCTTTTATTTCTCTCAGGGGAAGGCAGGAAGACAGCCAATATGACCTTGCCTTTCCCTGCCAGTATACTTTGCATTAACTACGAGGATTTGTTTTATTTATGTGTACTATACGCAAATTTCTTTTTATCGAAATTTTGTTATTTTAACTAGATGTACCATATATATACTTTGTGATATTTTACTATACTGGCAAATAAATTATCAATATCAATGATTTTATTTCGCAATGCAACCATGTCGGCTTATTTCGCCTTGCGATAATTAGCTTGTTTGGAATGTGCATGGGTTTATAGCTATTGCCCCTTGAGTTCCAATGAACTCATTGGAACTCAGGAGATGTTATGTTACCCCTATTTATTAGTCTCTTATAGCTTGGTGCTGCGAAAATGCTCAAATAGGTCTTCTGGCTTTTTGGTTTTTTTTTTTTTTTGGGGGGGGGGGGGTTAGGGGGTGTGTGCAGGTCTAGCACTGGGAAATTGCCCATCAATAATATTCTGGTGTTGGAGAAAAGACAGCCGGGTAATAATTAAACCAGGGTATATCCGGAATGCCATTACTTTAGACAGGGAAAATGTCCACTGGGATAATAAACATTCCTTTCAGAAAGATACATATTGCTGCAAAGATTCTGATGAAAGTAAAATCCAGTAAACCGCCATAAATATACCGTGGTAAATAAACTAATATTATCAATTATCAGAGGCCTTAATTTGGTAGAAAAGAAGTTCCACATTCTCCCGCCCAAAATTGATCGTGTTACCTTCACTAAAATGAGATATTTCAGCTTGTTGCGAAAACTTATGAAATAATATATACTGGAAAGAGCACTCTACTATATTTTTTAGTGGCGGAACCAAGATTATGGATTTGAGGGAGCGCCACGTTTGAATCGTGGGTCAGGATGCCTAGCATCACTCGACGATCCAAGCGGAAAGTTGGGAACGAACACGATAGAGGATATCCAACCCTTGTCCTCGGGGTTCGGGGATCTCGTTGGAAAATGTTGGAGCACGGAACGTCAGTATGGTCCTCCGCTCGCGTCTTTGCAGATGACCACAATCTTTTCCATCCAAAATGCTCCAGCATTCCAATTTTGAAGAGAAAAAGCCAAATTATATCGGCTCACATGGGACCCGCGTGGGAGCTACAAATAGTGCTGTGGCCAACCCTTGAAAAGACCTCTAAAAATAGGTGATACCCCTCCAGGCGGTAGAATAAAGCGGGACCTGTTTTATTTGAAAGGTATGGGTGTCTACTTTATGAAAAGGATGGTTGTACAAAAATTATCCCGTTACAACAATGCTAATTAACCCCTTAATTACCGAACAATAGCAAAATTCTATATCGCCATACCAGTGATATTTCCTTGGCAAACGATACCCTTATTACCATGAGGGCACCAAATAACTGCATTTTTTAGGTCCAGGACATGCTAATACAACTTTCCTGAGTGATTAAATTATATAGTAATGCATTGCCTCATTTTTTTCAGGGTGAAGCATGGACCTGAGCGAACAGCCACCCCCAAAAAAGCGGAGAACGCAGGACAATTTGTGTATCATATGCAACAAACGTTTGGATGTAAAATCTGATCGGCTGAATGTCGTCCAGCAACCGAAACGTGAAGGACTTAAGACTTTACTCGATGCAGCTGAACAACGTAGGGACAGTGTGTATGATGCAATTTTTCCAATACGAGATGACATTTTATCAGGAAAAACCAAGATCGCATACCACAAAAACTGTCGAGCATCTTACACTAGCAAACAGAACCTTACATTTGTTAAGAATGAATCGCCACAACCATCGACAAGTAGGCCTACTGTTAGTGAGGAGGCACAAGGCTCAAGGAGACTTAGTCGAGCAGAAACATCTGCATTTGACATTAAGAGGGACTGTTTTGTGTGCGGTAAAGTATACAAAAGGGGTGAGAAACTTACCCCTATCACGACTGGGACTGGAGAGACAACTCGCCAGCATATGTTGAGTGCAGCTGAGAAAAGGCAAGACCACCAAATGCGTGCACGAATGCTGTTCCATACCGAATTATTTGCAGAGGACGCAAAATATCACCGACTGTGTTATACACATTACATCACCGAGAGGAATATACTCGCGGCAGTTAGGAAGGCAGCCAAAGCTACCCAGGAAACCACCGATGAGATGTCACAATCCGCCTCTAATGAGGCACTGCAATCGCTATGTGATGAAATGCGCGGTACTGTGTTCTCGAAGAAAAAGTCTGTGGTATTTCTTTCCGAACTGCATTCTAGATACACCGAGATTCTGAGGGAGAAATCAGAATCAGAACAAAGGATTACCAGTTGGAGACTGAAAGAAAAGCTGAAAGATCACTTCGGGGACCAAATCATTTTCATCCCTCAAAGTGGAAAGTCTGATTTGGTGTGTTCTAAAGATGTGACAATCGGGGATGCTTTGAAAAGGGTCAATGAACTCCACATGGTAATTAGTGAACAAGGAGAGTTTGAAGCATTGTCAGTTGCAGAGGACAGTGACTCTCAGGTCTTGCACCGTGCTGCTGGTATCATACGAAAAGCCATTGCCGGACTGAAATTTCAAGCAAATGAATATGCACCCAGTGGTGAGATTGAGATAGGGAAATGTAAAGAGTTTGTCCCTGATGTCTTGTTTGATTTTGTTGGTTGGTGTACCTCTAAGCGTTTCTTTGAGAGTGCATTAGGTTGTTCTGAAGTTGGTAGGGAATCCAGAGATCTGTTGAAAATGCTTGCCGTATGTCATAACATCATCGCATTGTCATGCTCAATTGCCACTCCAATATCATTTGGTCTTGGTGTCCAAATGCATCATGACTTTGGAAGCAAACAGTTGTTGGACATTCTAGGCTCCATAGGATACTCTGTATCATATGATGAAGTGAGACGGTTTCTGACCTCTGTGGCTAAGGATGAATTGTCAAGTCCAGAGGTCTACATTCCCCGTGGGGTGAAAAGTTTTGATGACAGGGACTTGACAACCATTGTTGACTCAGCCATTGATAACTTCGATCAGAACGAGGACACTCTGGACGGAAAATCTTCAACCCATTCCATGGCAATTGTCCTATATCAGAGAACAGCTGTTCCTGGAGACATCAAGGGTATTCCCCGCTCATCATCAAAAGCCTTGGATGTATCAGAATATGAAGAAGCATCGCTCCAAAGATACGCAAAGCCCCGTTCCAGGCCTGAACCAAGAGGACTCGGTTCTTCATCCACATTGGAGGTAAAGAAATGTGATGGCTACATGAGGTCTGTGGTAACTGACTTGGTCTGGCAGTTGACAAGAATGGTGATGGGGGAAGCCTGCTCTGTCCCAGCTTGGAGTGGTTTCAATTCAGTACTGAGTGAAAGTATTCTTCCAGTTGCAACTATCCGATATCTTCCCTTCGTCCATGCTCCACCATCAGAATTCTCAACAATATACACCACATTGTTGAAACTGGTAGCCATTGCTGATAAGTTGGGACAATCGCACATTCTTGTAACAGCTGATCTGGCCATATATAGCAAGGCGCAACAGATCCTGTGGACGGAGCCTGATGTACTTGAGGGCAAAGTTACCATGAGGCTTGGAGGTATGCACCTTGCGATGGCATTCATTGCCTCCATTGGCAAACTTTACGGAGATGGTGGGCTCCAGGACATACTTACATCATCGGGAACATATGCAACCTCATCATCGATTCTGATGCTACAGGGTAAACACTACGCCCGCGGAGTGCGTGCATTGAAGCTGGTGAATGAGGCCATGATGCATCTCCTTCTTCAGAGTACAGAGAGATATGCCAAGGAACGTGGCTTACCATGGGTGGACCAAGAAACCATAGTCCTGGTCAATAACCTCGATGTTGCCTTCAAGAATAATGACCCAGACACCATGAGAACCATCTGCAGCCAGTTAGAAGATGCCATGACAGCATTGTCCACTACTCTGGTGTCATTCAGGGAGAATGGTGGGAAGCAGTCAACAACCTTTTCATATTGGGACAGCTTCTTGTATGCCTGCGGAATTCTCATGAGGCTGTTACGAGCAGACAGGCAAGGCGATTTCCTTCTACACCTTGATGCTGTGATGGAGACTGTACCATTCTTCCATGTAGCTGGGAAAGTCAACTATGCCAGGTATAGCCCAGTCTATGTCGCAGAGATGAGACAACTTGAAACTCAGCAACCGATGATGTTCCAACATATGATGAGAGGTGGATTTGTAGTGAGAAGGAGCTCTGAAACCAAGTTCAACAGCGTCCCTACAGATCAGGCTCTCGAACAGACCATCAACAGGGAAGCAAAAAGTGATGGTGGCATCATCGGGTTAACGCTGAGGAAGGGAGCTCTGCTGCGATGGTTGCTTTCTCGGCACATCAGTGGCGAATATGCAGAGGCATTCAAGGACCTTTGTCTAACTAAGAAGAGGCAACAGCATGAGGAGTTGGGACTCTCAAGGAAGGCCAAAGACCTGGATGATGTCCGTCGAATCCAGGACTACATCTCCAATCATTGCCAGGATCCATTCAACCTTGATGAAGTTCCTGGCTCCTTGATCAACATCGTCAGTGGACAAGTTGCCTCAGCAGCAGTGGAAGAGTCCCTTGGATCCTTGCCAGAAAAAGGTACTGCAGCGCTCCAGAAATTCATAGATCAACGATTGGTTGGAGATGAACGCAAGAGCTTATGGGATCCACTTCCAAGAGCAACAGCAGTTACATTTGCCTCTATGAAAAAGCATCTCACAAATGACAAGGACAGAAAGCTCATCCTTGAAACAGAAGTCCTATTCAGACGCCTACTAGCAGTTTCGAAGAACCGCGACATTGACATGAAAATGGTGCTCACATATGAGCTCGCTGCAGTTCCACCTTCACTCTTCCATGATGATGGCATGATGAGAAAGACCAAGAAGGCTGACTTAGCTGAAAAACTTGAATCACATTGTTCAGAGATTTTTGACCTGACACAAGATACTCACACACCGACAGCCTACATAGTAGATGGAATGGCCATGGTGCAGGCTCTCAACGAGGATCACTTCAAAACATTCAATGATCTAGCAGAAATCGTTTTGAAGCGCTTGATCAAAATCCTCAGAAGTCCAACATACCAAGCACAGATTGTGACCGTGGTCTTTGACCGATATGACTCCAAGAACTCCATCAAGGCAGATGAACGTCAGCGACGAGGTTCTGCCATTCCACAGAATATGTCAACCCATCACATCATCGGAAGTCGGACAGTACCTCACTATAGGCAGTACCTGAAAGTTGGTGCGAACAAGGCTGACCTTGTTCTGTTTGTCAGTCACTACATAGTTGAGAATGCGAAGGACAGACTTCCAGAAGGTACAGCAATAGTGATGGCTGGGGGATTTCAAGATGCTGAAACTGTTGTCAGAGTGACTGGAGCAGGACAGGAACAGATGGATGAACTATTCAGCAACCAGGAAGAGGCAGATACCAGGATGGTACTGCATGCTGTCAGCATGACCCCACAGTTTGGAAGAACACTAATCAGATCAGATGACACCGATGTTCTTGTACTCCTCCTGCATTACGCCAATCAAGGGCAACTCAGTAAGGAGGTTTTCATGCACGCAGGACATGCTGGTCAGTTCATTAGCAGGGAACGCTTCATACTTATACATACAATTGCTTCCAAACTTGGCAGTGAAATCTGTCAGTCTATCTTGGCAACACATGCATTGACTGGATGCGATTCCACAAGCTCACTCTTTGGCATCGGAAAGAAATCTGCTTATCAGACACTCAGTAAGAATATGACCTCTGGAAATGCATTAACTGGTCTAAAGAATGCAAATGAGCTCGAATGTTGGATGGAAGCTGCTAAAGAACTGGTCCTTGCGATGTATGGGAAGCGAGCGAAAGCATGCAAGACCCTAGATGATCTACGCTATTTACTTGCCACTACAAGCGACAAACCAGCCACCCAGTTGCCCCCCACAGAGGATGCATTTCAGCAACATTCCCTTCGAGCACACCTACAGACCTTGATCTGGACTCAGGGCCACATTGCCAAACCAAATCTACCTGGCCCACATGGACACGGATGGTTTCGGGACTCGACAGGATTACATCAGGTATTGTACACAAAGGAATCAGCACCCGCTGAAGTTCGTGACATCACACACCTCTACTGCTCAGATGGTAAATGCTTAGAAGGTGCCAAGTGTGTTTGTGTTTCAGCAGGGCTATTCTGCATTGACATTTGCGAGTGTGTTTCCTGCCCAAATGTTCCCCCTGATCAGGAGGCATTGGCAGAAATGTGAATGACATACAGCAAAGCATTTTTACATGAATCTCTTCTCTACACCTCCCTTGGCATGATGCTAGGTGATCTAGATTTCCAGCCATTAATGATAATAGTTCTACATCCTGAAATTTGGGTGTGGTTGAAATGAAGGTACTGGTATATTGCCAGCAGGTCACTAGTTCCAAGTTAACAGGACCAAAAGGCCCTGATCCCAAGAGTTGCAAAATGTGATGATGTGTTCTGTTAAAGGGGCTAGGTCTTGGATTTAGTTTCAGGGTTCTTTGTTTCAAATAACACTTCCTGTTTTGTGAATTAGCGGTAATTAGCAAAGATCATTTATTCAGAAATTAGTGGTATGATACTTGTTCAGCTATTTGCCAAGTAAAATAACTTCAACCTGTTGCTCTAGAACATTCACAGGAGTAGTTATTTGTGACCAATATGTACTATGCCAAATTCAAGACCTATTCCCTTTAATTTTTCAGGCATTGTTGTACTTCGTAGAAGTACCTATCAAAAATATTTTTGAATTGTTTACAACAGGTTCTTATGGAAAACAAAGATGAATGTTGTAAAATATCAATATTCAGAAATATCTTATGCTGACACACCTGATTTAAAGTTGTCAGTACGGTTTCATATGAGCGATCAACCGAATCAACCTTTAATTGGCCTGGAGGGGATTAAACTGCATCGAAAATGCCTCAAATTACCTAAGACGACTTTATATAACCATGTCTACCCTTATTTGTGTACTTCTAAGCCCTAGAGAAAATATCTGATTTATTTTCACAAATTACGATTTTTCCGTTAAAGCCATGAATTCGCTAGTCGTAAACAAAGGGTTAATTAACAGTGCTGTACCCATTTTAAACAATCTTTTGTTTTTTATAATAAAGGACATCTTCATCTATAGAATGATATAAGTTTTCACTTGTTTTCTTTCATATTGATCAATGAAATTGAAAACATTCAGTGAACAGCCCGAAAAAATTTTTTTTTTAATGGATACTAAGGGGTTAATATACCTATAATCTGATAAAAGTCAAATTAAACACTCAGGAAAGTTGTATTAGCATGTCCTGGACCTAAAAAATGCAGTTATTTGGTGCCCTTATGGTAATAAGGGTATCGTTTGCCAAGGAAATATCACTGGTATGGCGATATAGAATTTTGCTATTGTTCGGTAATTAAGGGGTTAATTAGCATAGTTGTAACGGGATAATTTTTGTACAACCATCCTTTTCATAAAGTAGACACCCATACCTTTCAAATAAAACAGGTCCCGCTTTGTTCTACCACCTGGAGGGGTATGCCCTTTTTTCCACACCCATGCCACTGGACTAAAAAGGTCGTGGGCGTCCATGTCTTATCACCGATAATATTGTGTTCCTTGGTATCGGTGCTTGGAAAAAAATATTGAATTATAAACAATAGGAGGACTCGTGCCGGGTATTAAGCCCCCCACCCCCACCCCGCGCTGAATCCGCCCCTGTTTATTCTCAGCACTTGTCAACAGTGTTTGTAGTTAATGATACTTACGGCAATATTTCGTACGATAATGGCCGAGATTAACTCATTTCATTTTGTTGGTGAATATTCTTGTCCAGGACAGCGAATCTATTTATTTATTTATTTATTTATTTATTTATTTATTTATTTATTTATTTATTTTCTACTCGTTTATTTATCAGGGTTTAGCGACATTTTGGACTTTCAGGGTCACCACATGTCGGATAGTTTTACGGGTTGATAAAGCCAGAATACCCGGAGAGAACCACCGATCAACGGAGAAGGACTATCAGACTCCGAAAAGCAGGTTTAACATTGGTTGAAGGTAAGTGCACAATCCACGCGCATTAAGATTCCGTATACAGCGCTACCGTGCTCTCACATGGGCAAACGGGATTAAGTGCCTTGAACAAGTACACAACGCAGATACCGCTGGTAAAAATCAGCCTGTGGACGTTTCGGTTTGAAGTCCGAATCTATAACGACTGAGTTACTACTGAGCTACTAAGCTCACCTCTTGCACAAGAATAAGTATTGTTTGGTCACTTTTAACCATTTTTTTCTCTGTAAATTTAATCAATGTTTGGAACTTGTTTTTCGTGAATTAAATTGTTTTAAATAGTTCATCAAATCTAGTTGTGGCTGCTTTAAAGCAGCCATGACAAGATTTTATGATTTTATTTTACAATAATCCGCGGGTAAACCCTTTGAACCCGAGCGGTCGCTTTTCCGGCACAGAAACATGGTACGTTATGCTTTCATTAAGTAGGATGACTGCTAAGTTAAAGTGTTGGGTAGACCAATCAATATTTTCAACGTGCAGCCCCAAGGCTGCACGTTGAAAATATTAATTGGTCTGCCCCCTAATAATAAATATGGACTATTCCTGTTGCTTCCTTTGAAGTGACATGGAAGATACCACCAGGGTTCAAAGGGTTAGGAATTAATTGTCTCGTGGAGAAGGCAGCAGACATTACTCATGTTTCTTATAAGAGATTGTTCAGAAACTATGGTATTCCGGATCGATTCGTGTGAAATTCAAGAACACTTATCGGGAAATCTAATTTCAAATTTAATTGATTCATTCTCCTTTCCGTGTTCTGAAAAGCAAAGGGTTTGTGCACACTCTATAATTTTAAAGCGCCGCACCTATTATTATGCAGATTATATCTGCAGTTGAGTACTTGAAAACGCTCAAAGCATTTGATATATCAAGTCGATATGATAATACAGCAATGAGGTCATATCGACCCACGAACAGATATGACACAAGTGACAGTCATCAAATGAGAGCAAGACATATGACCAACTACACCTTTGGGTGTATTACGTGGCACAGAAAAACCAATTAACTATTTTTTGCACAATATTTGTTCACCATGGGCAAGGTCAAAATACATCCTTCGATATTTTTTATTTCCCAGCCAATGCAAGTTCTGTCAGTATTTTAAATGTTGGCAACATGCGAAAGAAATACCTACACTTTCTGTGACCCTTTTTTAGGAAGCTCGATTTAAACGTTTTCTTCACCAAGAGGCTGAGAATTTTAGAAGACGCTGTGGTGCTCCCCGTAATGAACTAAATTGATTTGGTTACATGTCTTCCTGTCGAGGCGGAAAGAAGCAACCCGACATGCCGTGGCCTGCTTTCTCAGTGTTCCATTAACTAGACTAGATTACTACAATCATAAAATATCTTCTAGAAAAACTGCAAATATATTCAAACTTTCATTCTAAAACATAGGATATCACTCCTTATTGGAACGAGCTCGACGAGCTTGGTCCAAATGGATCATAAGCTATTTTTTAAGCCAAAAATTGAAAACAAAAATGCAAATGGCGATTTTTTCATAGCGCCGTCTCATTGTTTTCGTTACGTTTGTTATAGAGTTAACCCGACGATGTGCAGTGGCTTGACTCACTGCTGGCTTGTTGCCCTTTCCAACTGTGTACCACCCTACATACCTTCCACAGTCAGGTGAAAAAACTTTATCGTCATTATAAAATATATTATTGTACAAGAAAATTCACAAGCCGATACAAGAAATAACTCTGGAGATAGGTTTTGATGATAACCTTTATGCAGTTGAACGAAAAAAATAGTGAGGATATCTTTTGTTTTTGAGTGGATACCGAAAATTATCTCAAGTGCAAGCGCTTGCGAAAAATAAACATTTGTCTCGGTCACAGGGGAGATAATTTTTCGGTATCCACTCAAAAACACTAAATTTTCTTTTTATTATACGCTTTTTATAAGAATCTGATAATTCCACTCGTTTCAACCACGAATTGATGCATGAAAGCGGACAGCGCGTTGAATCATTGAAACGCGGAAGTGATTTGATTGATACTCCGAACGGATAGCGTCTTGCAATCTCATTCAGCTGGCGGGTTTTAAGTCCAAACATAGCATGTTTGTCCGTAATATCAGTTTTTGGTTTGGTGCGTCCTTTGGAAGGACGTACCAAACCAAAAACTTATGTTACGGACTTTCAGGCCATGTTTGGCCTAGCGGGTTTCATGCATCAAGTCACTCGTGGTGAAGTGGGTGCTAACCGCGCGCAGAAGGCTCGCGGTTAACACCACTTCAGCACGAGTGGTGAACATTTGGTACACCAAGCTACTGTGGGTATATTCTATATTGATACAAAGTTATTTTAATTAAATTCGTCTTGTTGGGATGGCCATTTTCGAAATATCGATATTCATATTGTTGGGATTCGTGTTGGTGGAAATAAACTTTTTAGCGGGCCCTTTGTCGAAAATCATTCAACACATCTACCTCGAAAAATGAAAAGTCAACGGTGTGGATGGGTGTCGTGCTGTTTCTGGCACGTGAATACTTCTCGACATAAAGTTTTCTTTTTGAACGATCTGAAGAACGCGAAACCTGATGTGTTTGTTTTGTTTGCGCTTTGTGTTTAGCGAAACATTCAACAGCCATGGTCACGTCGTATCGGGCACGTTTAGGGATAGAAGAAATTGGAACAGCCAGGGAGAACTACCAAGCAGCAACGTGCAAGTGTCAGACCCCAACATACTAACTCTGCATAAGCAGGGTTAGCAGCGGTTAAAGGCGAGTACACAGCTGACGGAGTTGATGCAGAATTCGATAAATCAAACATCGTGAATGACGTTATAATTATAAGAATTATGTCAGAGCCCAGCGAAGCTTCGAGATTCGATGCGATTTCGAATCTTTGGTTGCTATTTGATCCGTGTCGAAATCGGCTGTCCGATTATTTTCCTTTCGAATCGTTACACATAAATATGCCTTGGTATCAGTCATCTACGTCTCTCACAAAACGTTTAGTTCAGAGGGAAATTCAACATATATAAAAACTGAAATAGGGACTATCGTGGACAAAATATGGCATCTACCCCCACGCCACCACTCATTCAAATTCCAATGTCTCTTCCACTACCACTGTTGAAAGCAAGTTTAAAGTTTGCACACACTGTTGACGATGGGCTGTTGCTCATTTCTAACTAAAATCGTCATGAAAATCGACTTTTGACAGAGTAATGCCCCTTGAATTATTAGACGAGAGAGGAAAGTTCAACTAAGAAGAAAACAATTGCCGAGAGAACACCAACGAGTCCAGCAGAATAAAGCCAAGTTTATTTTTGGTTCTTTTAAGAAACGAAAACAACAGACAGTTCTCGGCGCTGTCTGTTGTTTTCGTTTATTAAAAGTTACAAAAGAAAACTTCACTTTTTATGGCAAGCTAATTAGAAGCAACAGTTCGGCAGTTAATCCGTCATAAAGAATATCTATTTACCGTTTACCTAACATGAAAAGCAGACGCACATGCAAAAGAAATTCTTGAATAACTAATTTTTTTCATTTTTTGTCTCAAAAACATAGGTTATGACCCCTCATTGGAACGAGCTCGACGAGCTCGTTCCAATGAGGGGTCATAACCTATGTTTTTGAGACAAAAAATGAAAAAATAATGAAAATTAATTGGCGATTTTTGAGAATAGCGCTGGCCGGTTTTGGCCGTTACGTTAGGTAAAGGGTTAATATCACACCTGCAAACACCAGTTGTCCACTTTGTTTCGCGAATGTGTTTTTGCAGTAATTTGCAGTTTTTTATTCTTCCCCTACCCCGTAGGCTTTTTTATATTAATTGGAAGGCCAGAGTCTGTATTATACGTCGCGATGCGCTCTCTGTCTGCTGAAATAATGAACACAAAAAAGTCACAGAACATCAAAAGATAGTGAAAGCGCCGTTTTCGTATTTTTAAAGGTGTATCAACAGAGAATACGATATGGAATATCCCACCCTTGTCCAGGGGTCCGGGATCTCGTTGGAAAATGTCGGAACACGAAACGTCAGTGTGGTTCTCCGCTGGCGTCTTTGCAGATGACCGCAATGTTTTCCAACCAAAATGTTCCAGCATTCCAATTCTGAAGAAAAGAAGCCAAATTATATCGGCTCACATGAGACCCGCGGAGGAGCTACAAAAGGTCGTGGGCGTCCATGTCTTATCACCGATAATATTGCGTCCCTTGGTAGCGGTGCTTTGAAAAAAAAATTGAATTACAAAAATAGGAGGGGCGCGCCCATGGTACCCCCTCCCCCTTCGCACTGAATCCGCCTCTGTTTTTTTTTTCTCAGCACTGGTCAACAGTGTTTGTAGTTAATGATACTTACGCAATATAACGCCCGATAATGGCCAAGATAAACTCATTTCATTTTGTTGGTGAATATTCTTGTTCAGGACAGCGAATCTCTTGCATTATTTATTTATTTATTTATTTATTTATTTATTTATTTATTTATTTATTTAATTACTCAGTTATTATTAATTTTTTTTCTATTCATTTATTTATCTGGGTTTAGCGACATTTTGGACTTTCGGGGTCTCAAAGTGTCGGATAGTTTTACGGATTGATAAAACCAGAATACCCGGAGAGAACCACCGAGCAACGGCGAACAACTATCAGACTAAAAAAGGGTTAACATTGGTTGAAGGTAAGTGCACAATCCACGAGCAGTTCGCCTTCGTACAAAGCGCTACCGTGTTCCCCCGTGGACAATCGGGATTAAGTGCATCGACCAAGGACACAACGCAGTTACCGCTGGTCAAAATCGGCCCGTGGACCTTTCGGTTTAAGCTCTAACAACCGAGTTACCACTGAACTACGATGCCCACCTCTTGCACAAGAATAAGTATTGTTTGGTCACTTTTAACCATTTTTTCTCTGTAAATTGAATCAATGTTTGGAACTTGTATTCGTGAATTAAATTGTTTTAAATATTTCATCAGATCTAGTCATGGCTGCTTTAAAGCAGCCATGACAAGATTTTATGAAATATTTTTTTTAAATAATCCGCGTGTTAGAATGCATCAGACATTAGTCATGTTTCTGATAAGAGATTGTTAAGAAAATGTGAACACTTGTTCAAATAGAGAATAACAGGCAGACGTTCAAACTGATTGGGAAAAAATTAAAAAGCCAGCTTCAATATTTGTATACTACTCTACAGGAGAATTCCTGAAGTTTGTGAAATTGTGAGTATATTAATGATACAACTTCGCTTACATTTTGAAATTTCAATTTTTATGTGAAATTCCCATATCCTTAGTGTTAAAAAAACCCTTACTGTGTAATTTTCGACGAAGACCTCTCTTGATGATGTAGTTGGAATATTTTATTAATCGTGACGTGTGTCACCACAGTCAGAACAAATCTGGCCAGGTTTACAACCACACCCACCAACCCCTCCACTCCCCCCCCCCCCCCCCCCCCCACAATCGGTCATCTTCAAGATGGGCAAGTGGTTCGATTTAATGTTCGATTCGATTTCAAATCAAAGACCCAACTCGATTCGAGAATGGGTGATTCGCCCTACATCAGGCCTTGCATTAACATCCAACAGCACCGACTGTTTATTTTGGTCCGGCACTCTGTCTTCTTGTAATCATTGTGCGTAATATCTATCACCTTTTAAACGTCGCACTCATTGTAAAACTTGCTATACATATTTGCAAACTGAATCATATTTAAACGAAAGTGCCTTTTAGACTTCGGCGAAATTTTTTCCCGAATTCCAATCTCAACCGAAGACTGAACAATATTTGTGGCGTATTTTTTTCAAAATGCTAATGAATTTATTTAGCTCAATGCATATAATAATTTTACAATGGCTAACGACTCAACATTATAGTTTTTTTCGCAAGATGGCCTATGATGGAAAGGGTGCCCCGAACGTTCTAGGATTTTCTCGCAAGTAGCTATACTGGAATTACCGATAATCAATGTCAGTTTCCTTCACTTTAGGATTATAAAGTCATTTACTTTCTAAATTGATCTGCCTGGACAAGGTCGATCATTTGTATTTATTTATTAGATATGATTTTCTTTCCCAAAAATTCCCATTATCAAACTCGGCTGATATGACTTCGATCTCGGCTGATAAAGACAAGCTAGAGTTGCCACCTTGATGCGTTACAAAGGCAGCCCATTTGCTTAAATCGAAATCGCTCACTGTCGTTCGTCGAATACAGTAAGAAAACCTGGCGTTACCAGGAATAATGGAACAGTTTGAAGTTGAATTTTATTATGGTGGGAAATTAATTATTATGGCAATAAGTGACTATTGAGTAGATGAAGAGAAGAAAGAAGAGAGTTGAGTAGAAACTCCAAGGCAAACAGAGATTCGGAGTCGTCAACGGTGATTCGTCAAAGTGGGGGAAGAGATTGTTCGGGTATCTTAACTCAGCGGCTTCCCCAATGGGGTGCCTGGACATTCGGATAGCTAAACGAGGAAAAGAGGAAACTTCGAACTTTGTGAAACGAATGAGAAACACAAACGCTGCAAGAAAACTGTTACAGAACTGAAAATATTTAAAAATTATTTGTTTTGGTTTAACCCTTTACCTAACATGAAAAGCAGACGACACGTGCAAAATAAATTCTTGAATAACTAATTTTTTTCATTTTTTGTCTCCAAAACATAGGTTATGACCCCTCGTTGGAACGAGCTCGACGAGCTCGTTCCAACGAGGGGTCATCACTTATGTTTTTGAGACAAAAAATGAAAAAATAATGAAAATTAATTGTCGATTTTTGAGAATAGCTCTGGCCGGTTTTGGCCGTTACGTTGGGTATAGGGTTATAAAATAAAGAGATTGTTGTTTGCTTAGTTTCATGTTGACTGAGATATCAGCCCTCGGTAACTTCACATCAGCGTTCGCCTCTCAGTCTTGGGCTAGTGAGCAATCGCGTAGCCAGGATATTAAAGTTGGGGGGGGGGGGAGGGGGCAAGAGAAATATATATGGGAGCATAATAATATGATACGCAGCATCATCCGAACCCTGCCGCAGCAAGATGTGGGCAAACACAAGAGGGAGTGTCACCCTTTCATTTGAGGAGGTCAGGGAACTTCATCTGGAAAAAGTTTGAAATTTGAGACAAAAAAACACAATTTTCTGAGACCGTTTGTGTCCATAATTTATAAGTTGTGAAAGGCACCAATAATTAGGCCACGATGTGGACTAACAAGTTGTGAATAGCATCGAATCATTAGGCCACAATGTGGACTAACAAGTTGTGAAAGGTATCAATAATTAGGCCACAATGTGGCCTAATTATTGATGCCTTTCACAAATTACAAATTATGGACACAAACGGATTCAGTATCAAGCAACTTCTAGATATTACAATGTCTTGCCTGATGTTCTCTATATGGGTGAACATGGGGGAGGGCATGACTGAAATTTGGGGTGGGACATGTGCCCCCCCCCCCCCCCCAGCCCCTTCATTGCTACGCCACTTCTGGTGTGATGTTAGATATGGCTCATATGTCGGCCAATTGGAAACTAACCAAGTAATATCCTCTAAATATCAAAGAACAAGACAGCATGTAAAGATGTGCACGATTTACCGAGAGTAGGTGATAATTGAGAATACGAGCTCACCTGTACATGTACGTGTACGTGTACATGTACATCTCCATAGGATTTAGTGTTAAAATCGTGTACGTGTACAAGATTTTAACGGTTTTTTAGGGTGAGCTCGATTTTTTTTAACACTGAATTGTATCCTAGACGCGCGTAGTTTTACGTACACGTACATGTACCGTTTTGATTGAAATCTGCGGATGAGTTTTCCCCATAGGATTCAGTGTTAAATTGCGAGCAAAAAAACGTTTTGAGAGTTCGAACTCATCGTCTTGTCGATTCTAACAATCCGCATCCGTACACGATTTTAACACTGAAACCCTTGGAGAGTGTTAAATTGCGAGCAAAAAAACGTTTTGAGAATTCGAACTCATCATCTTGACGATTCTAACAATCCGCGTCCGCACACGATTTTAACACTGAATCCTATGGGGGAAACTCGCTTGCGGATTTTAGGTCTGAAATCGACTCGCGTGAAGAGGTGATGTTTGAATCCTCAAACCCACTGTCGCGTTTCTCGAAGTGAGATTAGGGCACGTTATTGCGAGGTGATCCCGATGAGCACTTGATGGAAATGTTTTGAACGAAGAGTGTTGTCGTCGGTGTGTTGGAAATTCGCGAGCCCGCTGTCACGTTTTTGATTGATATATATAAGGGAGAAAAAAATATAAATAAATAGTTATTTAAAAAAAATAAATATATCAAATCGAATAGATAATAAAAATGTAAATCATGAGCGATTCTCAGGAAATTAGAGTGAGGTTTCTTTTAAAAATGCTGATGAGAGCCTACGCATTCTGCGTGAACGAACAACTAGGTCGTCTCTTGTTAGAACAATGCGTCGGATGTCGGGATCACCTAGACTGCGATCACGAGAATCATTCGTGTCTGTGGATGGAAAGGGAAGATATGATCGTCAAGTATTTCGAACCGGCGTTCGAACGCGTTCAAATCAATGAAGTGATCGCGTTTTGGAAGAGATTACTCTACTGTAAGAATCGAAGCAAGCCCACAGATTCGGAAGAACAGAAATTGGTGCGTAAAAGTCTGACTTTACGAGATAAGGGATGCATCTTAAAATTATTGTTCAACGAAGCATACGTCTAAGTTTTCTCGTTGATATAAATAAGGGAGAATAGAAAATAAATACACACATAAATCTTTTATCTAATATTAGAAAGAAAAAAACAAAAATGAGAACCAGAAATAAATTGTATCCGACGTTAGTGGACGACGAGGACGAGAAGCCGATCGACGTTTCACCGACGGCACCGTCGCAAGAAGAAAGAGGAGAGAGGTATCGCATCGATCAAATCAGTAGAATCCAAGAGTATCTAATTCGAGAGAGAGATTCTCGTCGTTCCCTCAAGAAGAAGTATTCGCGTTTCGTGACATTCGTCAACGCGATCGACACGACACTCATCACGATTTCCCTGGGTTTACACGCGGCCGGCATCGGATTTTTGTCGACCGCGGTCGGCATTCCGATCGTGTTGACCGTAGAAGGAGTGGCTCTCGCCGCCAGATTGTTTAGCACGCTCGGAACCTTTTTGAGTAGGAAATTATATCTGAAGGCGAGGAAACATGACAAGATTCGCGTCTTGGCCGACTCCAAGATCGACACGATATCCGAAATGATCTCTATGGCGTTGAAAGACGGTAGGATATCGGACGGAGAATACTTCGCGATATTGAGCGAGAAAACGAAATACGATGCCATGAAAGAAGCCGTGAGAATCAAGACTCGTCAGATCATCAAGGAAGAGATGAAGGATTCTCTCGTGGAAAAGGGGAGAAAAGAGGCCAGGGAGGAATTCAGTAAGATGATAGAACGCAAGAGCAGCAATTGAAAAAAAAAATATATAATAAGAACAGAATTTTAAAAAAAAAAATATTAAATTTATATATAAAATAAAAAACGAAATTAATTTAAATAACTCTTAAAAAAATGTATTGCGTAAAGTGTAAGAGAGTTACCGAGACGAGTAATTCTCGAGAAGTGCGAACTAAAAATGACAGACGGATGCTTCGCGGAATTTGCGACGTGTGTGGTTCTGTCAAGATGCGATTCGTCAAAAAAAAGAACGTGAGCAAAGGTAAAGGCATCGTGAATAAAATGATCAACAATCTACCTTTCGAAATGCATCTGCTCGGTCACAGTTTCACGGGACCCGGAACGAAATTGAACAAGAGACTCAACGCCAATCTGACACCCAAATCTTGGAGCAAACCTGTGAATAGGGTGGACGTGGCCGCGTATGATCACGATCTCTGCTACGCCGCACATCCCGACACCAAGACTCGCAACGCTGTCTGCGACAAAAACATGTTGGGGAAATTGAGAGGCATATCGAATCCGACCAGGAGAGAGAAGATGGAACGTTCGCTGGTCGGCAATCTGATCGGTGCGAAACGTCGATTCGGATGGGGCGGTAAAAAAAAAAGCGCATCTGAAAAGAAGAAGAAATGATTATTGACGAGCGAATTGGCCGAGGAGTTACACAAACCCATAGTGCGTAAATTTTGAAAGAGAAGGGTGTTCGTGAAGGGTCTGGATGATATTTGGTCTGCCGACTTGGTCGACATGAGATCGTTTTCGAGGTGGAACGAGGGCGTCAAATATCTATTGACGGTCATCGACGTGTTTTCCAAATACGGTTGGATCAGAGCTTTGAAGGATAAATCGGGACCTTGCGTCGCCGAGGCTCTGAAGAGCGTGTTCAACTCGTCTTCTCGAAAACCGAGTAAATTGTGGGTGGATAAGGGAAAGGAATTCTACAACAAGCACGTTCGTCGATTGGTAGACCTCTACTCGATCGAAAACAAAGAGAAAGCCAGCGTGGTGGAACGTTGGAATCGAACGATGAAGGAAAAGATGCATAGATACTTCATGGCGAATTCGACCAAGAAATACATATACGCTCTGAACGGGCTGGTCAAAGATTACAACAACACGCGACACAGATCGATCAAGATGACTCCCACGGAAGCTAGCGATTCTCGAAACGAAAAACGGGTCTACGCGAATCTATATCCCGAGAGATCTAAGATCAGGAAGAAGTCTAGAACGCCGACATTTGCGGTCGGCGATCGAGTGAGAATTTACGCTTATGAGAAGCACTTCGAAAAGGGTTATACTCCTCGATGGACCTCGGAAATCTTCGTGATCATCAAAATATTTCACACCGATCTGGTGACTTACAAAATCGAAGCTTTGGATGGAGAAGAGATCATCGGAAAGTTTTACGAACAACAATTACAGAAGACGAAGTTTTGATGAAGAAGACAACATTTTTTTTATTTACTCTCTTTGACATTTTCTTGTTTACACACATATATATAAGAGAGAAAAAAATAATAATAAAAAATAATTGAAAACTATTTTTAGATAAAGAAAGCAAGTTAATTAATAAACAAAAAACTAAAAATCCTTTAAAATGACAAATATACTAGATATAGCACAAAGCATAGTGAAAGATGAAAGTATTCAAGAATATGAGGTTCACGAATACGAACTGGTAACCGGGACGAGTTTGAACAATGCGGGAGAGATAAGAATCAACGTCAAAACTCAAGATCTATTCGTACATCCTAGCGAGAGTTACATAGTGGTGCAGGGACGTCTCACCAAGGAAGATGGGAGCGACTACGCCGACGACGACACGGTTACTCTAGCTAATAATGGCATAATGCATCTATTCAGTAACATAAAATACATGCTATCCAGACAAGAGATAGAATCTGTGTTTCATCCCGGTCAGGCCACCACGATGTTCGGACTCTTGACGTATCCTGATGGTTTTTCGAAATCCAGAGGACTTAATCAGTTGTGGGTGAAAGACACCGTAGGCCCTGCTAGCGTCGGCGCCGCCTTGATATTCGACTACGTCGTCAAGACGTCCAGACCTAAAGGAACGTTTTCGTTCAGGATACCTCTGAAACACATCTTCGGATTTGCAACAAGATCATGTACAGATTCAAACACAATCTGACGTTGATTCGAAAAGGAAACGACGACGCAATAGTGAGACTCACTGCGACCAATGCGGGTAAGATAACTCTACACAAGATATCATGGTTCGTTCCGCACGTGGAGCTTTCGATCGTGGAGAAAGCGCGACTCTACAAGATCATAGAATCCAAGAGTAAATTACCCGTGGGATTTAGAATGAGACAGTGCAACACGGCTAGCATTCCTCCCTCCATGAATCACTTTGATTGGAGATTGATGGTGAAATCCGCTTCCGAGAGACCGCGTTTCATCGTGGTAGCGTTTCAGACCGATAGGGACGGGTCTCAGGAAAAGAATGCATCGCTGTTCGATCATTGCAGTTTGAGAAACATGCAAGTGTTTCTGAACGCCACGAGATATCCAGCAATCGATTACAATGCGTCGTTCGACAAGGAAGATTTCTGCAGACTGTACGGTGACGCCGCTGATTTTAGAAAGAAGTATCACGGTCTAGACGAATTGATGAGCAACCCTAACATGTCTCCCGGCGAATACAAGTTGATGTATCCCATGTTCGTATTCGACATCAGTAAACAGAGTGAACGACTCAAGAGTAGCGTGTTAGACATTCAGATCAAGATGCAATTCGATAGGAACGTGCCGAGAAAAACCGAAGCCTTCGCCCTAGTCCTGTCGGACAGAGAATTACAATTCGAATCGGATGGAAATAAGATGTCGATCATTTGATGAGAGACAAGTGTGAAAAAAAAATAAAAACAAAAAAAATAAAAAGTAATGAGTAATTATTAAAAACAAAAAAACAAAAAAAAATAAATAAAGTAATGTGATCTAGAGAGATTGAACATCTTTCTATATCTCATTACATTTTTTTTTTTTGTTTTTTTTTGTTTTTAATAATCACACATTATTTTTTTTAATTCATTATTTTCCACGTGTTCACTGTTTGTTCAAAGGATCCAGTTCGATCAGTAGACTCACCACGGAAGTGGAGGCTTTGGGATTATTGGTTTTCGTAACGAAATTAATCCTGTCTCCGGCGTTCACTTTGAGAGGCGTGCCGAACGTGCTAACATTCGCGTGTTGATTCTCAGTCTTTTCGACGCTGTATCTCTTATCGCTTCCACACCATTCACCATGAGATTGATGACTGCTCTGTTATTCAAATCCGAGGAAGCCAGACTCATTCGAAGGATTTCACCTCCCAACGGCATGGGATATCCCACCTGACCATGTTTCGATCCGCTACTTCCATTTCCGAAAGACCACTCAGCTTTTCCCTCATCTAAGGTGCCGGCCTCTTCGGCCCACACGGTGATCAATTGTCTAGCATATTTGACTTTCTCCACCACCGAAATCAGGGTGCAGGCGTCCGTCATGTGCACGGGATCTGGTAGATTCGTGAGCGCGTGTCCACCCATGTCTAGTTTACCTTCCATGATGTCGCCCTTTCTCCAGACCGAGTTGTCGTCCATGTACTTTCTGCTGACTGCGCTGGAATCGAATTCGGGATTGTGATCGAGACCGAATAAATTGTGACTGTTCATGTTGATACCACCCTCCATGGTTCCGCCAGATTGTTTGTTCAGGTAGAGATCGTCCACTTGCGATTCTAGGTATTCTTGTGATTGTATCACGGCAGAATCCACATAGCCCTTGTTGACCGCGGTTGAGTCTGCATCCGTGTCGTCAATTTTCGACAGATTCAATATCTTGTGGAATCCCGCATTCAGATCCGATTTCATTTCTCATCCGTCAGACTTTCTCTGTTCCAGATCTACGTAGCGTTTGGTCACCACGTCCTTGGGATTCGTGGGAGTGGCCACGTTCGTTATCTTGTTATAACTGGCGTTCAATTCCGAGTGCATCGTTTTCTGAATGTATCTATTTCTCAGGTGTTCGCTGAATCTCGCGTGAGAGTCGTCCACGTATTTCTTGGTCGCAGCATCGGTGGGATCTATGGGATTCGCGACGTTCACCAAACATTTGGATTTCAGATCAAGATCGTCGGTCATGGTTTTATCCACGTAATTATCCAGCAGGATTTGTTCGAAATCGGCATTCCCCCTGTCGACGTATTTTTTAGTCACAGCATCTGCCAAATCTATCGGCTCAGGAAGATTGTAGAGCTTCTTATCGTTCATGTTCAAAGGTTCCTCTCGAGGTTCATATCTCCGAATGTAACGTTCGTCCAAGTTGGCAATGTCGTAACCATCGTCGACTTCGAACGTCTTCCTCTTCTTTCTCGGGTTGACTTTTTCATCGTCACTTCTACCAAATTTATCGACTGGCATGTTGTTGTGGGATTTTTTTTGTTTTTAGAAAAATATGTTCAGACGCAGTTTATTAAAAATGAACTATGTTATTTTATTTTTCGTTTTTATTCGATTAAAATTTTTTTTAAATAATTTTTTATCTTTATATGTACTATTAAAAAAAAAATCTCTCTCTAATGTAAATCATTGAGAATGTCTTGAAATCGATCTCCTTCAGACCATCTCTTGAGAACGTAGAGACACAGGTGACCACAAAACACTTGATGTGGTGATTGCACTTGTTCCGTGTTGTAACGAACCATCGATTTGTTGAAATAGTTCTTTATTTCTTTTGGCGGCGAGATTCCGTAGCTGTCGAAATAATAATTTTTCTTCTTCCCGTTCTTCATCCACGCCACCCAGTGAGTGCCTTCGCCCGATGAATCGTCTAGATTTAAAATTCCGCATTCCGATTGTCGAGGTCTTCTCTTCGGTAAGGCATCTCTGGAAAACACTCCTAGAAAATCTTTGATTTTCAAATCTTTTGCCACATTCAACAGATCAATGTTGGATAGGGGTTCGTTAGGTAAGACGACACCTTCTACGGATATCTTTATTTTCTTATTCATAATGCGTATATATTTTTTTTTATTTATTTTATTATAATTCACTAAAAAATGACGTTATTTTTTTTTTTTTTCTCTTTTTTTTTAAACTAACATTCTCGATGTCTCTATCATTTTCTATAATTTTGATTCCATCTAATTCTTCTTGATTTTCTGAACTCTTGATGTCACTATCGATTTCCATAATATTGAATCCGTCTAATTCCTCTTAGTTTTCTGGACACTCGATGTTACTATCAATTTCTATAATTTTGAATCTGTCTAATTCCTCTTGATTTTCTGGACACTTGATGTTACTATCGATTTCTATAATTTTGAATCCATCTAATTCGTCTTGATTTTCTGGAATCCTATCATCCACAATCGTATCTAGAATCCAATCATCCATATTCATATTGTCTCTAATTAGATCCGCAGTCCAATATCCGAGTGCCAAAGTGCTTATTTTATCGTCTAACACGAATCTCTTATCGTCGTCGGCCATCAGCGAAATCTTGTTGACTATTTCAGTATACAAGTCGTGATTTTCGCTTCAAATCGATTTCATAGTCTTATACACCGGACCACTTCCTAACAGACAATCTTTATACTCTTGGAAAGAGATGTTTTTCTTCACCACGCATGCTTTAACTCCTTTGCACTTCTTGATCTCTTCATCATCTTCTAGACGATAAGCATACAGTTTGGGTCTCAAGCCCACGAATTCGACGATCTGTTTACCGCCGCTCTCATCCTTAAATTTACCCAACACCTTCTTGTTGTCGTTCGATTGAATGTTGGACGGGTGATCAACGGGATAATTGCTCGTGTCGAACCACTCGGCCACGTCCTGAGATATATCTCGGTAGACATCTTTCGTCTCTATCTCGTAAACTAAACTGTCCGTGTTGGTGAACAGTAGTTTGGCTTTATCACCAAATTTTCGTTTGACGTAATCGTAGTGAAACTCGTACATCAATCGCTTGCAGATATCTAAGATGATCGGTCCGAGATAACGGCCACTAGATTTTCGTCGAATATGGTTCGGTGTTTGTAATTGGGTTTCGCCGCTAATGATTTAGCTCTTTTCTCAGACGTGACGAGTCGAACGTCGGTTCTCTTCCTGATGTTTTCCATCGATTTACCGTACACGCAGTTGTTCATGAGTTTGAAGAAATCTTTTTCGAAATCATTCTCGGCTCGAGTTCTGAGATTCGTGTTGAGATCGATGTATTTTTTCATCCAAGGCTCTTCGTCGAATCGAATGATGCGATGTATGTTGACTAATTTCATCCCATAATCGACGTACTGTTTCAAATTCTCGCTGTAGACGACGTAGTTACGTTTGTTAAATAAATTGGGAATGAGTTTTTCCTCGTCTCCCTCGTTCGGTTCCATTCGTTCAGGAGCCAGCGGATAATCGTTGTGTAGATCGTGTAATTCTTTCAGATAGTTCAAATCGACTTCTAAAATGCAAGGATAATCTCTCCATTTTTGCATCTCTTCCGGTTCCTTCACCCATTCGAAATTTCCAATCGGTAAAGGATGACTCATAGCCCAACCATACAAATTATTAGCGTCCCAATACTGTATGTATTTAGTCGACCGTTTCGAATCGAAACCTTCTTTCATGTAGGGATTGTTAGCCTCAGAATGTCTGTGGGAGATCATCGAGACGCCACCTCTCGCAGGCCTTTCAAACATGAGCAACATGTCCACGTCGGATAATAATTCCAACTGGACTTCGGTGGTCTTCAACAGAGCATCCCACGCCAAACCGGGTGCAGTGAAATACCAAGCGGTATCCAGATCGTAATTTCGACAACAGACGTCTCGAAAATTTTCGAACACGTCTGCCAAGAGTAGAACGTCGGTCTTCAGATAGAGATCGTGATAATCTCTCATGGTTTTCATATTGAATGATTTCCACACGTTTTTAGCGTGTTCGTAATTCTCATCGGAAATGTCTGATTCATATAATTTCGAATAAAAATCTTCTTTCGCAGGTAGTGCGGTGTCTTCGAATCTCTTTAGATCGTTCATGTAATTGTAAGGATAGACTCCTTTCCTCAACATGACGTCTACTCGTTCTTCAAAATGTTCACTCATGATTTTAAATTTATCCTTGCTCATGTTATCGACTAATTTTTCCAGAGCGGTTGACATGAATTTAAAACTGTTCGCGATGCAATTTAATTCTTCGTGTGAGGTGCCGAGATTTTTCACGAACAGATGACTGTCGTAACCCAAGAGATTGTGAAACATCACCGGATAGAAAACGGCGTCTCGATATTTTAAATTACACTTGCTGTGAGCCGGACCGCGATACAGACCCGTGTAATGATCGAGGTCTCTGACCTTCCTATTTTCCTTCAAATTCTCATCGAACGATTGTTTGCATATGTGACATTTGGTGGCTCTGTTATTTTCGTCCTGCTGCTCTCACGTGATGATCATTTCTGCCGGAGTTTTGAATTTGTCGTATAACATTTGAAGTTTCCATTCTAACTCTTCCACGAACCTTTGAGCCACATCGTCATCTTCATACTGTTTCATGTAGGTGAAGGGACCCATGTCTTGTTGCGAGTCAAAGGCGCATTTCACGTAAATGCAATAGCCCAAAGGTATGTGTTTTTGATATCTTTCGACGTAACTTTGAAGAGCGTTGGGTTGACAGGAACTCATCTTCGCGGTGAAACATTCGAAAGCGGCGTACACGACGAATGGTACTTTTAACCTTCTATTGTGATTTTCAAACTTCACGATGGTGTTGGGTTTGGGCATTTCGACGGTGACACCTTGATTTTCGTTGCAATATTCCTGATGTTTCGCCAACGAGTCTTCGCTGTGAAACACGTTCATGCAATTGTAACATAAAGATATCTTTCCATTATGATTATTATTTTGTTTCGACAGTAATCGGCTCGGATGTTTAACCCAACAATAATGACGATTGTCACCATTCGAAATCAATAATAAAATAATCGTCTTTTCTCTTCCGAGATACGAAGTCAGTCTGAGAGGATGGATCTTTCGTTTTTCGTTGTCGTATCCCAAGATGTTCACCGCAACGGTGGGATTTTGAGCCTCAAAACATTCGATGTGTTTTAACTGCGTTGGAAAAGTCACTCCGGTCCAATCAAGATTTTTAGAAGTTTCCTCGTACTGAGAAACTCTATCGGAGTTTATTTTGACAGGGTATAAAGCAGATGTGACTGCCCATTTAAAACACTGATCATCATTATTTTCCATGTTGATCACGGCGTATTTTTTAGCGAGGAAATACGGTAATTTCACGTAGGAAGACCCTTTCAACAAATCGTTTTTAGTTATGTGAATTTCGAGTTTCAACACCTCATCGAACGTCCAATTACTACCTTCATGTTGATAATTCGCGAGAGACATCAACATCTTGTCTTTCATCTTTTCGAAAACGTCTGATAAATCTGAACCTCGAAATACGGGTTCGACATTAGATCTGAAATATGCATTTTTCACGATGCTCTCGCCGGACATCACGTCGACTTTATTCATCATGCAATGGAGTATCATCTTAATTTTTAGTCCCACGTTCATGTATTTGCGAAACAAATCCAATACCTTTTTCTTCACCCGTTCCATGAACAATTTCGGATTGATTTTCTTCAACGAGGGAACCACGTTGAAAGTTTTAAAAATGCCTTTGATCGCACTCTCCTGTTCCACAGACTTCGATTGAAATAGTTCTGCAGCGAGTCGCACTAGATATTCTTCTCCTTTCCCTTCATCTATTGCTCGTCGAAGTTCGTTCGATATATCTCGTTTGCCTAGAATCTGATGTGCATCACTCGTTTTCGTTTTTCTTTTCTTTTCTTTGGAAACTTGAAGTTCTTCAATGGCTTTTCGTTTAGTCGTCTTCTTATTTTTCACAATCGAAACGTTTTCGGTTTTTTTCGACATCGGCATTTCGATTCCTTTTACTATCTTTTTCTTCTTCTCATTTTTCACAACCGATGCATTTTTTGACATCATTGCTATCGGCATTTCGATTCCTTTTACTATCTTTTTCTTCTTCTCATTTTTCACAACCGATGCATTTTTTTACATCGTTGCTATCGGCATTTTGTTTGCCTTTCCATCGTTTCGCAAATGTTTCTGTATGACTTCAATCTTTTTTGATTTAGTTCTATGATTTCTGAAATGTGAAATTTTTAATAGTTTACAAATCTCGTTTAACTGAGGTATGGTTTTATCATTTAAATTTTCCAATTTTTTTTTATCTGTTTGTTTCATTTTGTAAGAATTTATTTTTTCGAATTTTGTATTTTAAATAATTTGTTTAAAAAGTTTTGTTTTTTTAATGTGAAAAAAAATATTTTTTTGATGAAATTAATCGATTTTTTTAATGTTCCTTAATGTTAAAAAAAAAAAAACGAGAAAAAAAGGATGTTAAAAATTTAACTTATATATATAAAGAGAAAAAAAAACTTTTTAAACAAATTATTTAAAATACAAAAATTTAAAATATACATTATTTGTAAGAATTCGTAAAACAAAAACAACCCAAATAATCGATCATGACGACAACATCCACGATGAAATCTCGACATAAACGTCGACATTGTTTAATAAATCGTTATTCTCCAAAAAACCAAGAAGAAAAAAATCGTAATTTATATTTATGCATTTTGAAAGAAAACGATACAATTTGCAATAGAAAATCGAATCGTAATACTATTAGCGAACAAAAATTAATCGACAATGTCGTTCGAACTATTAAAAAAGAAGGTTCAAGACAAATAGTACTCTTACGACTTTTACGCAAAGTCTCGCACGAGGTTCAAAACAAATTTCCAGACGCTTGTTCATGTCACCCAATTTCTTCTCAATAGATGATGATAACTGCAAGATGCGAAGGCTAATTTTTAAACGTTCGATGTCTTGCCCGTTCTAAAACTCGTAAAAAAAATTAAATTAATACGAAAAAAAAGGATGTTAAAATTTAACTTTTATATATATTTAAAGAGAAAAAAAAACTGTTTAAACAAATTATTTAAATAGAAAAATTTAAAATATACATTATTTGCAAGAATTCGTAAAACAAAAAAACCAAAATAATCGATCATGACAGCAACACCTAAAAGATGCGAATTGAAATTGAAGCGAGTCAAAGCGTGTACGAAATTAGGTTTTAAAATCTATACATTACAACAACACGATCCCATCGAATTGAACGAGATCGAGATGATTAGCTTAGAGCGCTACTACGACAAATATCATATGTGTTTGAAATTGGATGAAGCCATGCTCGATTTGTTTTGCGAGTACCAAAGCGATCTGGTTAATAATATCATCATCGCCGAAGACAGAAAATTCGACAAGGACGATTTGTTGTTGTTCTTTAGAAATTACATATATCCAATAATCTCACTCGAACTCTTGGACAAATCGGGTGGTGAGAACGCGTTCACCGATGTAAAAAAAATTTAAAAGAGTAAAGATAAACATACAAGACATTTTCGTAAGTGAGAAAATGACGCATGTCAACATGCTAATAACGGACTTGGAAATATAAACAATAGGGCGATTGATTTTTAGCGAAGAAGAAGGAAAAAAGTAATGAGATCTAAAGATGATCTCATTACTTTTTACAAAAAAAATTTTCACATTAAAAAAAATAAAATTAAAAACAACTTTTTTTTTATATATATATAAAGAGCAAAAAAAACAAAACTTTTTTTAAACAAATTATTAAAATACAAAATTTAAAATATACATTATTTACAAGAATTCGTAAAAACAAAAAACCAAATAATCAATCATGAGGACAACAACACCTAAAAGATGCGAATTGAAATTGAAACGAGTCGAAACGAATAAGAAATTCGGTCATAAAATCTATAGATTACAACGACACGATCCCATCGAATTGATCGAGGTCGAGACGAAGGGCTTAGAGCACAAATACGACAAATATAAGATGCCTCTGAAATTGGACGAAGCCGCGCTCAATTTGATTTACGAGTACCAAAGCGATCTGCAGAACATCGTCATCGCCGAAGATAGAGAATTCGACAAGGACGATTTGTCGTTGCCCTATGGAAATTACATATTTCGAAACATCTCATTCGAACTCGTGGAGAAATTGGGTGGTGAGAGCGAGTTGACCGATGTAAAAAAACTCAAAAGAGTAAAGATAAACATTCAACACGTTTTTGAAAAAGGAGAAGACACGAGTGTCAACATGCTAATAACGGACTTGGAAATATAAACAATAGAGTGATTGATTTTTAGCGAAGAAAAATGAAAAAAAAAAAAGTAATGAGATCATCTTTAGATCACATTACTTTTTTTTTGTTTTCCTTCTTCTTCACTATTACCATATACTGTAATAACGTTTCCTTTTCTCTCAGTTTTCAGCGTCGATTCTTCTTTTTCTTTTTTTTCTTTTTCTTTGTGATATGATACGTTTATAACAACATTTTTGTTTATCTGAATCATAATGATGAACGAATGTTGTGCATCTCTTGGTAACACTTGCATCATCACCATTCTCTTCAGAAGGTAGTGGTGACGGTGGAAAGCATCGTCTCATTCTCAACTGTCTATCCCGCGCTTTATCTATCTCTTTCATCAGTTCTTTCCTTAGATATCCATCATTAGCATCTAACCATTTTTTTATTTTTTCGCTCTCTGGCTTGCAATGTTCGTCATTATCGTCAAATTGTTTCTCCACCTTTTCATCCAGGTGATAAATTCTCCACCTTGTCATCCTGATGATAAAATTATTTCTCCACCTTTTTTACTAATTTTAAATATATTATTTTATACTTTCTATGATTTTATATTTTATACAATTTCATATTATAATAACATATTCAAAATCGGTATGTTCTTAAACGGCAAATTCTCAGCGAGCAACAAACCCTTGCCGAGTCGCTCAACGTTCTGTGCACTCTTCAGATAGAGACCGTTTCCTCTCAGAGAGTTGCCACCTCTAACGGGTTCTAGATACAATCCTTTACCGCTGTCGTCTACGTGGACACGACACACGGCTCCTCCCTTCTTCAAAAACAGTCCGCTGCCACCCATTAATTTCTCAACTGCCGAACTAGCGAGTCCCGTGAGAGCTCCCACGCCGAGAGTTTTTCCGAGAAAGGGTATTGCCTTTGCGGCGAAGGGTAATGCTTTTGTGGCTATTCCTGCCAATAGCGGTAGGAAACCGCCTTTCATTCTCAAATTGTATCTCAATTGGGCGGGACTCATTCTCACAGTCAACCCTCTTCCATCGCGAATCGCTTTCTCCATCCTTTTGATTTGACTTCTGGCCCAGGCGATCGAATCCTGACCGCCTCTCGTCAGATCTTCGTGAGTGAATTTGAATCTCACCGCCTCGCCTCGAGTTGTTAACGCTCTCTTAAGTTTTTTCCTCTGTCCTGCGGATATGTTCACATTTTTAACCACGTATTCTGTCATAATTCTGTTTTTTAAAATATATTTACTTCAGTTGTTTCTTGTTTAATAATTATATTAAAATAATTTTGTAAAATTAATATTGTGTTTATTTTATTTTTGTCATCTATATATATACACAATATTTTTTTTTTTTTTGCTTTTATATTTCTCTTATGTGAAATCGTATCGTCACCCTCTCTCCGCGAAGATCTAACAGTTCACCATTTTGATCCGTCAACGTGGTTTTGAGACTATACAACGTGTCTAAAATCACTGATAGATAAACTAAATTTCGAGGTCGCTCCACGATCTTATAACCCGGCGACACGTTTGGAAAGAAAGAATAGATCGTCGGTTGAGCGCTACCATTCACGTAGCTTCCAGCAATCACGTCCACGTTCACCAGAATGCTATTGACTGCAAGAATGTCGACCGTATTTTCAGATGCCGCATGGCCTTGATACATCTTTCGATTGAATCTCAACATCTTGCCTATAGAATCGTCCGTGTTGAAATCCACTCGAAAATTATCTTCCAAATACAACATCGTCTGTAAGGTATTAGGATTGTTAGCGAGTCTGATCTTGTTGCTTCCCTTTCCATCTGTCTTCATTCGCGTCTGAATGTAATTGTTCAAATCGTCTATGTTGTAACTCCCTTTGGGAATTCGAATCTCCAACCAATCCACTCCGTCGGAATACTTGAATGAGTTATTCTTTTCGGTGACGTTGGGAAAGGAATAATAAGTCTCCAGATTCACCAACGCCATCTCGTATCTTTTCTCTCTATTCAATTCGATGGAAGGTTCGAATTTCGTAGCGAATCGAGTCGAATCGCCACTCACCATGATTTGAATGGATTGTTTTGCAGCCGTATTCTCGGCTATCCGTCCTAACAATTCTCCATGTTCGAACATTATATTTAATTTTATTTTATTCAAAACTAATTATTTGAAGATTTATTATTTTCTAAATTTTATTTTCACGCTCTATCTTATTATTATCATCAGAAACATAAAACTTGTCGAATCCGCACCGATATTTTCCGTGATTAAATTCGCTTGTCAAATCGATCACGACGAAATTGTAAAGTCCACCATCCCAAACCCTCTTGCAAAATCTCCTGAATTCCGCCGCGCTCATGTCGTTTGCGACGTGATCGCGTAGATGTGATTGAGATTCTTGAGATCTTGGCGAAAGAGACATAGAAAATTAGCGTTCTCCCTTATCGTCTGTCTGGGCAATGGAAAATAATTCTGCGACAGGTAGAAACAGTCCACGTTGCTGTGTCGACCCCTAACGGAATACGATTCGCATCGGTTCTGTCTCTCCAAAAGCAGATCGTCGAAAATCATGAGATTCTTATCTTCCGATTTCAGTTCTCTAGGATCCGGAACGTCGCTAGCGTTCTCATAAAATCGACACTCGACGTTCGAAGATGCATTTCTCTTCATCAGCTCCGTCGCCGCACCGTCCAAAATGGTCGAGAGTGGAGCTCCACTCTTGTCGAATTCCTCCCTACTGTCAAAGATTCTGGCTATGACGTCCTTGGGCAATCTGCGATCCATGCACTCTCGAAGCAATCTGTATTCGGGTTGAAACAAGCTCTTGCCAAACACGAACAATCTGTCGTAATCCAACCAGTCGGGTCGGGACAACAGATTCATCAACAGATTGGTCTTTCCACAATTCGATTTTCCCACTATCAAGCCTCTTTTCCTCTTGGGAAAGAACTCGTTATTCGACCTCTTGGTCGCGGCGTCGTTCCAAGACATATCTTTAATGTTCATCTTTGTTTTATTTTGTTTGTTTGTTATTTTAGATTCTTTTCAAACGCAATTTTTTTATGTTTTTCAAACTCTGTTTTTAATGTTATTATTTATTTATATCACACCGTCGCGAGTTCTCTTCAATCCGGATCCACTCGTCATTTTAGCTAAATCTTGTATGGGCACCACAGCATCCTTAAAATCTTTCCAACTTTTTGGCGTTCGCTCTAACGCAGCTCGCTTCGCCGGCGGACTGATCAACTTGTCGATCAACGCGTCGGCTGCCCTCTTGCCAGCCACAGAAGCTATCCTACCACTGGCTTCGGAAGCGGCTTTCTTACCAGCATCCAAAGCCATCTTCTTACCGACCTCAAACGCGGTCGATGCGAGTTTTCTACCCGCATCGCTCGTGAACGCTCGCATTATAGAATCGACGATGCCAGAACCGCCTTGAACGTAAGTTCTGACGTATCCCCTGTTCTTTATCACCAACATATTTTATTTTTATGATATATTTTTGTTTTTTTCACTGGTAAATCGTTTTTGCCGTTTAAATACTTTTATTATTCTAGTGTAAAAATTTACTGTTTTATTTTTGTTTGTTTGTTTGTTTCTCTCTACTTATTATATACACATCAATCCTTCAATTCGTTCATCAGCCTTTGATACTGGTTTTTATTCAAAACCTTCTGTCTTAACAATTCGTCAGATATAGTAACTATCTGATTATCTAATCCTGTGTTACCAGCCCGTCTGCTCGCCATCAACAAACTCAACTCAATCTCTGAGACAGAGCGTCAGAATCGCTCGGAAGAAAAGTGGTTTTCACCCCTTTGCCAGTCACCGATTCGATGAACTTCTTGTTCATATCCCATATGGGTTTCATCACTTTCGTCCACTTGTAACCTCTGTTGGCTTTGGGTCTCGTCTCTCTGGCATCGTTATTTCTCTTCATGGCGTGGGTCTGGACCAGAATGTCTCCGTAATTGTCGAAATCCTGTTCCGTGTAATCGCTGGGCTTGTCGTAAAGGAGCAATCTGCGCAGTCCATCAGTCAATTCGTATCTGTTCGAACCCACGATCAATTCATCATCGCCAATATCCACTTCCGTATCACCTACAAAAATCCTTCCCTCCGAATCCTTATAAAATCCATACAACTGATCTCTCTTACCGCCATCATCATCGGATGATGCGACGCTACTAGTGGTGATAGTCGAAGCCGTATCATCAGACTCGCTCTCTGTTTGAATTCCCGTGGGAACGTAATCCGGTGTAGATTGAACGGAATACCGATTTCCAAAACTAGGAGGCAACAAACCCATTCTCAAAGAACTCTCCTTTATGGGTCTCAATTCTTCGACTATCTCCTTCCTGCTTCGCTCTTGACCCTCCGTCACGGGTTTAAATATTTTTGTGGCTTCGCGTTTGAGTTCCATCTCACCAAGACGTCTGCTCCTATCAGCAGACTGAATCCCCTTCTTAGCACGCTCAAACTCTTCTAAAATTCGATCTCGGTGTGTAGGATCCATCTGTAAAAACATCTTTCGTTTTAATTGTTTTATTATTTTCAAAATTAAATGTTTAATTATATTTTTATGTTTTAAGTAATAAAAATCTTTCCGTCTTAATATAATAATCTGAAAATATTCACATCTCAACTGACTGTGTTCACTGAAGTTTAAAAATACGTTTAAACAGTACATGATAAACCGGTTTCTGATTTAACACATTTTGACAGTAGTTTTTACATTTGTCAAAAGATTTTCATTCACACATCAAACAACCATTCACTCAGTGTCGAATTAAGAGAGAATCCCTTTGATGACTGTTAAACAGTTTCAACACACAAAAGGAAACTGATTTTAACGCTGAGAACTTATTCATTACAAAATCTCTCTCCGATTGCTATCATGAATATATTAAAAAATTTACCACTCAAAACCTAATTGAGCGGAAAATGCGTTTTAAACATTCCGATAAGTGTTTGACTTTTTCGAACGAAAGCTTAACAGTCAATCTCTCTCATCAAGACAAAACACGAATATCTAATACAGATCAACTCTTTCGAACAAAAACCCTCAAAACTCAATTTCTATTCGTCCCATCAAGACAAAACATGAATGTCTATAATACAGACCATATTCATAATCGACTCTTTTTGAACAAAAAACCTCAAAAACCTCATTCACTCATCACGATAACATGTGTTAGTTTTTACTTCAGGAAGACGTGACTGGGTTCGCGAATTTCCAACACACCGACGACAACACTCTTCGTTCAAAACATTTCCATCAAGTGCTCATCGGGATCACCTCGCAATAACGTGCCCTAATCTCACTTCGAGAAATGCGACAGTGGGTTTGAGGATTCAAACATTACCTCTTCACGCGAGTCGATTTCAGACCTAAAATCCGCAAGCGAGTTTCCCCCATAGGATTCAGTGTTAAAATTGTGTGCGGGCGCGGATTGTTAGAATCGGCAAGATGATGAGTTCGAATTCTCAAAACGTTTTTTTGTTCGCAATTTAACACTCTCCATAGGGTTTCAGTGTTAAAATCGTGTACGGATGCGGATTGTTAGAATCGACAAGACGATGAGTTCGAACTCTCAAAACGTTTTTTTGCTCGCAATTTAACACTGAATCCTATGGGGAAAACTCATCCGCAGATTTCAATCAAAACGGTACATGTACGTGTACGTAAAACTACGCGCGTCTAGGATACAATTTAGTGTTAAAAAAATTCGAGCTCACCCTAAAAAACCGTTAAAATCTTGTACACGTACACGATTTTAACACTAAATCCTATGGAGATGTACATGTACACGTACACGTACATGTACAGGTGAGCTCGTATTCTCAATTATCACCTACTACCGAGTCGTCGAAAGCATTCCTATTCACATGCAATTCATGATGATGATGATCTTATTCTACGGCATACGAGTAGTACAAATCACACAGATAACTCGATAGAAAAAATACATAAATAGAGGATATGGATGAGTGTTTTCTCATATAATATTTATGAAACGAATCTAAGAATTTTTCGTTTGGGCGAGCCTCTGGCGAATTAAATAATAAATATTATATGAGAAAAACACTCATTTCTCATTTCATATTCTATTTATCATATGACACACACACGCACAAATTAACCACTTAGTATGACTTTTTAACCCATCACCTAACATGAGTTGCAGACGGCACTTGGAAAAAACATCCTCGAATAACTAAAAATTTTAATTTTTTGCTTCCAAAACATAGGTTATGACACCTCATTGGAACGCGCGCGACACGCTAGTTCCAATGAGGGGTCACATCCTATGTTTTGGTAGCAAAAAGTGAAAATATAAAAAAAAATGAATGGCGTTTTTCTTGTATTGACGGTTTTTGCCGTTACGTTAGGTAAAAGATTAATACAATATAACCCACCCTAAATAGGACAGATAACGTAAATTCTCTCTACTGAAATTATTCAAACGTGACTCAGTTGTATTTTGTTTAGCCATTCAAATTGTCCAGTTTTGAAATTGACCGATGAAAGCTCCCAACTCTAATTATGCAAATTATGAAAATGTGGCCCAGTTGTATTTTGTTCAGCCAATCAAATTGTCTAGTTTTGAAACTGACCAATGAAATTGACGGAAGGTTTTATTTATCACTGATTAATATGAAAACAAAATATCAAATGTTTTAAAGTGAACAAAACGGACGAGTTATATGATAAAACAGTATAAGACTATTACAAGCTTATATCAAAAACACAAAAAGGAATAGACATGCAGGGAGGTGACAGCCAGATTGGCTGTCTACCTGCCACCTCCCCAAAATCAGATAGAGACTACTTTGTGTCAGACCCCTGGTTGGAACACACCCAAATGAAATTATGCATACTGTTTAACCTGTGTATAGCAGAACTAGGCCTGTCGATTAATGAAAGAGTACTTCCCCCTTGGGCCAAAACTCTCAAGTTAAGTTGGTTAAGAAATACTCTAACCCAAGTTGGAGGTTGAGGACGAGACTCCGAGCGAAGTCCACTTATTGAATAATATGAAAAACGCTGTAATTAATGTGATAAACTAACTTTAGCACAGGAATTTCGAAATAATCTGGTTCCCAGGCCATGAAAGAATATCGAGAATCAAATTCATAGGTCGATAACCAAACCCCTCTTTCGTGGAGCATATAGCTAAATCAACAGAGCGTAAGTGTACAGAGTGTAGGTGCCCTAAAACTAGGCCTAAATAATATTATTTGATTCCAGAAATAACCGTGCTTTATCGTGGTCTCAGCCAGATCTATTTTATAAATGGGGAGTGTGTGATTCCGTTCGTGTCCATATCTAGCTAGATATTAAAGCTTTGAATATCGTCCTTGGTATACAATGAAACAAGAAGTGTTCCGTCGCGTGGGCGAGGCTACCATGTCCTTAGTTCAATAACATTAAACTCCGACTTCCCCAACTAATTTATATTTATGTTTTTCTAGATGTTTGGCTTAAATTCTCGTTAGCAAAAAATTTGCAAGAGACTTCACGAGGATAGGTTCACTTTACGCTCGTAAATGTTACCGTAAGTACCGTTCTCAGTCTATATTATCTATCTTCCACATTGCCAAGTGAGATAGATACAATGTCTCAATTAAACAAGCGAACAAAATCCGAAATTTTGAACTTTGTAAACAAATTCTACGAAAGTTAAGCAGAAACATTAAACATGTCAATCTTAACCCGGAATGTGTTTGATGTCACGAAAATCAGAAGTGTATACGGAACGAAACTCTGCCTCCACAATTACATTTTAATGCAGGGATGCCGAAGCCTAATTCGAAATGTGTGTGTGTGGGGGGGGGGGGGGGGGGGGGTGGCTAATGAAATATGCCGGTTTGGAGAATCCAACTCCCACAGGGCGACCATGGTTGGCCCCGCGGGAAGAAAATTTTGATAAATTGGACCCAGAACACTCAATTTCCTTGCATTTCAGTATCATTTTAACGCAGAAACACTGCGTCCTCGTGGGCAGAAAGTTTCAAAATCAAGAGCGAGAAGGTCCCCGGGTGCTCTATAAACAAAACTGGGTATCGCAAGCATGTCAAACGAGATCATACAAAGTCGAAAAGTAATGCAAGTTTGCCACAATTCGTTACAAGGATTACCCAAACCAAGTGTTGTTAATTGACGAACGGGACTGTACAGATCGTTTGTAAGGAATATACTCGGCGAAAAAAGTGAGTGTGTGTGAGGGGGAGGGGAGGGGGGTTAAGGGGGGACTGAAGCAAAAAAGAAAAAGATGTTTATGGCCTTTTTGGATGTTAAAAAGGCATACGATAGAGTATGGAGGGAGGGTATGTGGCGCAAGCTAGAGGCGATGGGCTTGGGAGGTGATTTTGTTGGAATTATGAAAGCATTATATAAAGATGTACAGAGTGAACTTAGCCTGGGAAACATCACGACAAAACTTGTGCCTATGGAGATAGGCCTAAAACAGGGGTGTATCCTTTCGCCAATTCTTTTTGCATTGTACATCAAAGGTTTAGGAGATGAACTCCTGCATAGCGACGAGGGGGTTGCAGTTGGGGACTTGAAGATCTCGGGGCTATTTTTTGCAGACGATTTTGTGCCTATGTCAGAAAGTGAAGAGGGGCTAGCGAAAATGCTGGGAATTGTTGGGAAATATGGGAGCAAATGGAGACTCGAACTCAATGAAAGCAAGAGCAAAGTTATACCCGTGGGCCGCAAAGTGGACTTACTCGAAGGTGGAGAGTGAGGGAGTTCTGCATTCCGGAAGGTAACAGAAAACTTCTGAGTGTAGGAGAGACAGGTGACTACGAGTATCTGAGTGTTAATATAAACATCACAGGAAGAGGCATATACCGAAACCACACAAATAAGTTGATTCTGAAGGGGAAGCGAATCCTTTATTCTCGCGGATTCTATCATTTGGGATAGCGTGAAAAGATGGTCAGTGACTCTCCTTCCCTTCCTGAATCCATTCTTGATTTCTCCCAAAAAAACCCTTCTCTTCAATCACCTTCTCTAATTTCCCATACATGACTTTACAGAAAACTTTTCCAATGTTGCTACTGACAGAGATCCCCCGATAGTTATCCAAAACGTCTTTTTTCCGCTTTTTGTGAATTAATGTCACTTTGCTTTCTCTCCACTCCTTTGGGACCTCTTGTTTTTCTGTGGTAAAATTGAATAGGGCAATTAGGCTTTCCAAGAGTTCCTCTCCCCCTTTTTTGATAAACTCGTTAGGAATTTCATCCACCCCTCCCGCTTTTCCGTCCCTTAATTTCGTACATCCTCCGTTTTAATTTCACTGCACATGAAGTTCGATAGATTTTCTTCGACCTGGTTCGGACACTCCGGTGGGTTTCCTATGCCCCATCGCTTATCGTTTACCTTTTCCCAGTGCTTGACTAGTTCTAATGCGATTTGATCTTGCTCGTCTGTAACTCTGCCATCTACTTTAATGCTCTGTGGGTTACTTCCTTTGTTACGTTTATTCACCCATTTCCAAAATACGTTCGAACTCGACCCCCCTGTCGTTCTTATCGTCCTAATAAGACTACTATTTCGCACTCTCCGATTGTCGTCTTTAATCTTATTTACTTTATTTCGTGCTTGTTGGAATTCTTCCTTTGCTACCGCGGCCTTGCTGCGTTCCACCCCTTAAGTTTTCTATTTCTCCTATATGCAGCACATTTAGCTTTTCTATCCTTTATGGCCCTTTTCAGTTCTTCGTTCACTCTGTACCCAAGTTCCCATGTTGGCACCCTAATCTTTCCTATACTTTCCTCCCCTGCCTCCAATAGGCTCGTAACTATGGAGTCGGCCATCTTCTGGACACTGCCCCCTTGGTTTCAGTTTTTCTTCGAACTTCGCCCAGTCCGCTTCCTTTTTGAGTTCCCAAATCTCATTGAAGCTTCCTTTGCTTTTAACTAGGTTTTTGGCCCTGATCGTTACTGCAATCAAGTTGTGATCACTATCCAACTCCATTTTACCCTCATCATCCACTTCTACCCCTATCACCTCCCTCCATAAATTAATATCTGTGAGAATGTAGCCGATTATTGATTTTCTGTCGTTCCTCTCCCAGGTCCATTTCCTCTTACACCTCGCGTCCCTGTTCAAAATCTTCAGACCGAGCTCATTTGTGAAGTTCAACAGCTTCCTTCCATTCCTGTTGACCTTATTGTCCCCGCCTTCTATGCCTTCTTCCTTATCACCTGTGTGTCCATTAAAGTCACTCATCAGAATTATATCGAGCCCCCCTGTTTTCTAGTTCTGTGATATTGGACCTTAGTGTTGAGTATATCGAGTCATTCCACTCGGGTTTGCTTCCCTCCACCGCCCAGTACACAATCCCAAGGGCAATACTTCTGTTTCTCATATTGATCTTTACCCATCCAATTTCTTTCGATACCTCAGTCGAGGTGCTGACATCTTCCAGGTCTTTGATCAGCGAGTGTTTTAAATCCTCTGTAACGTACATGCCTACCCCTCCCCCTTTTCCTGGCCTTCCGTTCGCCCTACACCTATCCACACGCACCCCCTTACTTGGTCCACCCCTTCCCTGTGCCTTTACCACGTCTCGCTTAAGCCCATGACATCAAACTCCTCTGCCTCGATCAATGTAGCAATGTCACTTACTTTCCGGTGGAGACCCTGGTCGTTGCTATAGCCCATTTTCAGGGTACCGAGATTCGTTGGCTTCCGCCTACTGGTCCATTGTTTTCTAGCGCTAGCCTTGGTAAACTTATTCTGTCCCCCTCGCTCTTGTTCACCCCACATGTGTCCTCTCTAGTTATACTGCCTCTGGCCTCCCACCTCACTCCTCTCCAAAAAGGCTTCGCTACCCGTAGAATTTTATCCCCAATACTTGTTTCTCCACCCTGCTAAGATGCAACCCGTCACGCCCGTACATGCCCTCGTTGCCCCAAAAGGTGTCCCAATGATCGATAAAGGGTATTCCCAGGTCAACACAGTAGTCATCCAACTCCTCATTTAGCGCCCAAATCCTGGAGTTCCTTTCGTCTCCACCTGCAAGGATAGGAAGGATCCCGGATACAACTACCCTTGCATTCCTACTTAGCAGTTTGCTGACTAAGCCTCCATACGACTCCACCAAATTTACTGACCTCCTCTCCCTGATATTGGTGGTCCCCACATGGACCACTACTACCGGTTCCGATCCTGACCCTGCCACAATACCATCTACCCGGTCCCTCAGATCCTCCATCTTCGCCCCTGGAAAGCACAAGACTGTTCGATTAGAACTATCAGGACCACAGATCACATTGTCAATATCACGTACCATGCTAATTTTCTTCTTCTGGCCCCAGTTCCTATACCATCTGCAACCCCCCTCGTTTTGCATGCCTCTGGCCCCCTCTTTCTCTTCACCTTCCTCATTACCCCATCTGGCCTATCAACATCAACAACCATCTCGCCCCCCCCCCCCCCACAATTTCCCCCTCACTCTCATCCCAGGGGTATCAGAATCTAAAACACTAAACCTGTTTTCTAAACACCGCCTAGCAACCTTGACAGCCTTATGCTGACTCTGGTTTCCCGGCTCTACGCAGCCCTGTCCTGACGCCACCTTCCGAATTTTCCCACTAGAACCCCCCCTCCTCAGTTACACCTCCCACATTAAGCATTCTCCTCCCACGTTTCCTGCTTCCCAGTTTCCTTCTTGAGTCCACAACGACCTTCCACCCACCTTCCACCTCACCATCATAGGTAATCTTCATCGGGGTAACTCCAGATACACCAGCCCTCCCCAAACTACCTCAAAGCTCTGCAATCTCCCGCTCGAATCCAACACACTTCTCTGACAACTGTAGAATATCCCTGCAGTTCGCACATACCCCACTACTCTCCATTGGCCGACCACCACCATACCTCATATTACACTGTCTGCACGCCTCCGTGTCCTCACTCTCCCCCACCTGCGCCTGCGCCCCTCGACTCACCTCCCCCCTGACCCCTTTAATAACCATACTTACCTCCGTCTGGACACCCGTCGAGCACTTACCATTCATGTTTAAAAATATTACAGAACCTAATGACCGAAAACGACAAAACACCAAGGCACCAAGCACACGAAAAAAAGTAACTTATGTAAATAAAACGCAAAATCGGAAAAATCTATCAACTAAACCTCCTTATTTCACCGTATGATCCTCCCCTAACACACATGCAAAACTAAATATATAAAAAAAAACTTCCCTGAAATAAAACTAATACACAAGAAATACTTAAAAACAGTTCCGAGTAGAAAATTATCTTCGTGAGTAGTATTCAATCGTGCTGTTCCATATCTGACCACCAACAGTGTGATAATCAACCAGCAGAGAAATATTAACCAGTGGTGTTATAAAAATTAACCAGTTGTGTAATAATCAACCAGCCGCCAGTTCCCCTCTCAGTCCCACATGTACACCCAACCAACTACCGGCTCCCCAGCCGATACAGTTGGATGAGGAACGTCCTGCGGAGATTGAGGCGGAACCGGAAGTTGCTTTTTCAAGACCTCCCACCCCTCACTCCCCCGGACAGCCCGCGCAAGGGACCGAAGCCCCCCCCCCCCCCCCCCCCCCCCCCCCCCCCCCGCTGATGAACTCCTAGAACTCAAACTGGATCACCAACAATTCATGGCCAGATCAAAAGAACGCGAACGTCGCTTTGATGAAGTTACCAGATTAATGAGAGAATTTATCAAACAAAAACAACAACTACCGGCAGACTCAACCAACTGCTCAATAACGCCAACTGCCACTTCTACGATCTCTCCATCACAGCCACCTCCAGCAAAGAAAACACGCAGAAAACACAGACGGGTATAATGAACCTCCTTATCCTTCCCTCCTTTACTTCGCCCGGACATGTCACAGAAAGTCAACAACAGTCAAAGACGGTTGAGAGGGGCTTGCCCCACACCGACCCTGCGCGCCTTCGGCGCGCGAAACCATTTCATTTCAATAATCAACCAGTAGAGTAATGCAAACCACCCAGTAGTGTAATAAACCAGTAGTGTAATAAACTTAACCAGTAGTGTAATAAACATCCATGAAAACCAACAATTTTTCAACAAAATTCAAAAAAATTTTGGGGTGGCTCAAATCATAGTTTGGGTACATCTTATCGATTTTTAATCATTTTGTCGTACATTTAAAGGCGTTTTGCAGGTCAAACATTATTTCGGGGTTCAAAGTACTTGCATGATATTTATGTGATTTGCGTATTTTCTGGTGTTTCATGTCACTTTCTGCATTTGTGGCTTTACATAAATTCAAAGTTGGCCAATTATTTATAGTAATGCTGTGCTTTTGAGAGACTGCTTACCCCAGGCATAAATCCTATCATACCAGAAAACTTATGGGTGATAAAGTGTGGTATTCAGGGGCCAGAATTGTGTGCTCTCCTGCGTTGTCTACAATTATAATATTTTATACGGCCCCGGCGAACTCTGAAGGTCTCTCTCATATCCACCTATTTCATACGCTGTATCATTATGCGTGGCTTTTTCTGTCTAGTTGACCGTTTTGAATTCTAAAATTAGATTTTCTTCTGGGAGTGGTGCTCATCATATTCCTTGAGCATAGACACCCTACCATATTTTACGAAGGTGCGGTGGGGTGGGTGTGGGGCTGGTTTACATAAAATCTCAGATCAGTTATTATTTTTTTCACTTTGAAGGTGGAGGTCAGTAAGAGAGTAGAGGGTATCTGAGGCGAGGTGAATAGGGTGGGTGCTTTGGAGGTCCAGTACCATTTCCGTCTGCAGTGTCAAGTGATTGTTCTCGATTACCGATGGTAGACAACTATCTAGATCCTGTGATGATTTACATTTAATGAAAAAAACTTGAACTCATTCATCATGCAGAAAATATTGTTTCAGCAGAATTCCTTGATGGGTTAACACTACTCTTACACTACATTAGAAGTGTGTCGCATGGATAAATGACCCTCATTTGGGAGAGAATAGGAGAGGCGCAAGGGGCGTCAAAGTCAGGAGACCCAGTGACCCCATGTTGTGTTGTTATGGTAGCCCGCGTGAGCGGCCATGTTGTGACGTCTTTCCCATAGGGATATGTGAACTAATAGGTTTAACACTTCTCTAAAAGCCAATGAGATCGATTTTCCTTTACACCGGGTAAAAGTTAACTAAAAATAGTATAATGTCAACAATAAGATACCCCCCCCCCCCCCCCCCCCCCCCCCCGTAAAGGTAGACGCGTAACCGGGAGATGGAGGTGTGGGTGAGCTTTAGTGATCCGTCAGGGCCGTATTAATTATTATAATTGAAGACAGCACACAGGAGACACGTCCTTGAATATCATACTTCAGCACCTGTAAGTAACCTTTGCAATTTATTATGTTATCATGGAACCTGACAACTTATGCCTGGGGTAAGAAGTCTCTCAAAAACACAACATTATTGGTATCGCGGAACTAAATATTGAAATTAGAGTGAACCGCCTTAAAATGTTGCACTCGGAAATGACGCAATCTCTAAAAATAAACAGCCTTGGGAAAATCCATTGTTTCAATAAAAGTTTGAAACATTCTATTGACATCTTGCATTATTGTTGAATATTCCTGATAAAAAAGAGGGTGATTTGATGACTTTTGGACCTGAAAAATACAATTTACTTTTTGTGTGTTTTTGTAGGGAATTCCCTGAAAAAGATGTGCACGTGACCGGTACTTCCCTTTGTGTCAGTTTTTCTCTCTTATTTGTTGCATGACCCCCTGTTTTCAGATCAGAAAAAGTTGTCTGAAGGGCTATACTTGACCGAGATATTTGAATGCCAAAATTAAAGTGATGCGATCATATTTTTTTCCACCTGAACGTTATAATGGTCGCCTATGGGAAAATATTTAGTTCTGTGATACCTATATTATAAATAATTGGCCAACTTTGAATTTACATTTATTTATTTATTGGTGTTTAAGGTCACATACTTATTCACAATGGCTAATCATGACCGTGGCGGTTTTAGGGGTGGAGAAAGCCGGAGTACCCGAATAGAACCACCGAGCAACGGCGAGCAGCTGCCAGCTCCCAACATCGTAACTCCGCAATGCAGTACAGGCAGGGTTAGATTGGTTGAAGATATGCGCACTATTGACCTGCAGCACGCCTTAGTACACGGCGTTATGGTGCTCCCATGTGGACAATTGGGGTTAGGTGGCTTGCCCAAGGACACAACGCGGGACTCCGAATCGATCGCTCAGACGGTCACCCATCCGAGGATTAACCGGGCTCGACGTTGCTTAACGTCGGTGATCTGATGAGAACCGGTTACCGCAATGCCACCGCGCCGCAATGCCCCCTTGAATTTGCATAAAGCCATAAATGCAGAAAGTGACATTAAACACCAGAACATAGGCACATCATAAAAATACCTTCCCTCGACTTATTGAACCCACGAAATGATGTTTGACCTGCAAAACGCCTTTAAACGTACGTTAAAATGATTACAAATCCATAAGATGTACCCAATCTATGATTTGAGCCACTTCAAAAAATTTTCCAGTTTTATTGAAAAATTGTTTGTTTTTATGGATGTTTATTACACTACTGGTTAAGTTTATTACACTACTGGTTATTACACTACTGGTTGATTTGTATTACACTACTGGTTGATTATTACACTATTGGTTATTTTTTTATTACACTACCGGCTAATATTAAACTACTGGTTGATTATTACACTTTTGGTTGTTACAGACCCCATTCCCAATTTGGCCCTCCTGAAGTCGGAAACCCCTAGCTTTCGGCCACCTTGGCCCATAGGACGAGTCTCTACCAGGTCCAGCAAGACAATTTTTGGAGTACGATACATGCTAATTAAATCAAAAAAGTTGGACGGCACGTGCGTCACGTCTCCTACCCATGCATATTTACCAACAAATAAATTTTCTGTTTTTTTTTTCATTTTTATCAATGTCTTGGGATTGTGTAAAAAACCGGTTCTGACACCTAATTAGTGATTTTTCACAAGTTGTCGGATCGTTAAAGCGATAACTTGAACAAATATCAATGGATTCGGTCAATATTTGCTATGTGAGACTTTCTCAGCAATGTCTTGAACGAGTTCGAAAACAGGTTCGGTTCGCAGGTCCAGGGAGAGGGCGGGGTCCAGGGATACTAACCACGGGTCCTGGAACATTGGGGACCCGGCTTGGCACAGGCAGGAGTCCGGGATCCTTGACTCCCGTGCCACGCCTAGCCCCGCCCCCCCCAACCCCACCCCCGATCACCGAGCGCGAACCAGCAAGATAAGTTGCCCGTCGTATTGGAATACTAGATGCCACTCATGTAAAGAAGAAATGTTAGTGCCCCGTGGAGGTGCTCACTCTATTAACAGACTGTTATCTCTATACATGGGGGAGTGGTGGCTTTGCGGTAACCGGTGGTTCACTCTGGGTTCTCCGGCTTCCTACACCAATAAAACTGTCACGGTCATGATTAGCCATTGTGCATAAGTATATAACCTTAAACACCAATTAATAAACCATTAAATCTCTATACATATGCAGCAGTTCTATAGTTGTGTAGAACTAAATGTTAAGAAGGGGTGTGGTGGGGGGGGGGTATGATGTATCGCGAATGGAGCTCTGCAGTTGACCAACAGTTGAAATTCTTGAAGTAATGATTTCATTCAATCGAGCTGGCGTAATAAAGTTACTATTTCAAGAATTGTGCAGTCAAATAACTCTAGGTCACCGATTACTCACAGATGAACTTGCAAATTTGAAACATGCTGCTAAAAAAACGTTATTTTGACCAGTTTTGACAGCCAGGGGGGGGGGGGGGGGGGCTTGTTGGTCCTGCCGGTGGGCGCGGCTATGCACGTTTCTCAAATTGTGGATAGTACATGCATCTGAAGTGTGAATAATGCAGCCTTTGCATTCTGAGCGTTAGTGCCACAGGACGCCAGGCTACGACGGAGTCGTCGTGGGCAATTCGGGCTCAGCGCCTGGGCTGTGTTTCCTCGCGTGCATCGATCTAGGAAGTCTAGGATAAACAAGATGTAGATTTTTTTGTGGCTTTTAATAGATTAAATTTGATTGATAGTTTGTAAATGCTAGGTGCACGCGCGTTAATGGCGGCTCAGGTGTGGATCCCGGGTGAGTCCGCTTTAATGACACAGCTAGCAGCACATTCTCTGAGGTTGCGTATAATAACTCTCATTTGTCGGGTGTGCGTTGAGCTCAGTTTGGTTGAAACTCTCTATCCTCTCTCTCTGTCTCTCCCCACCCCCCCCCCTTCTTTCTCTCTTCTCTCTTTTACCCAAATTTTATGTTTAAACAATATTTTACATAGTGCAAGCAACTACCTGCATTTTTTTTCAGATTTTCTTGGGAGACAGCTTAACATAAGCTTATAGCTTACTGCTGAATCCCACCCATACAACTTGTATATCAACTATGTTGAAATACCTTTATGCATACACCTGTATTACAAGTCTCCATGAACATTATGTAATTATCATTTACCTGTATGTATAATATTATAATTCATGAATAAATATTGTTTAAACTAAAAAATAATGCGATATTCATCCCAAATACCGCCAGAAGTCTCCATTTAATAACTTTGGAGGGGAGGGGGTGGAGAACCCTGCGTCTGCATCAATATGCCGGCACTATCGAAAGGAGGGGGGGGGGGGCGTCACAGAATTAACCCTTCTGACAGAATTTCCCCTCCCCGGCCCTAACGGTTCGGCCCCAGTGAGCGTAGTTTGGGTCTTTAATTAGTTAATGTTTGCCTGTTTTCAGTTCGTTAACATGACAACTTAAACAAATTCCAATGGATTGGGTTGATATTTGACATGTGAGATTTTTCTTGACAATGGCCAGAATGAGCGGAGTTATGACTATTGATTAGATAATGTTGCTTGTTTTCAGCTCGAAAGTGTGATAACTTGAACAAATATTAATTGATTTGCTCAACAGTTGGTGTGTGAGGCTTTCTTAATAATGTGTTGCTTGAGGTCGAAAACCGGTGAGGTTTGGTCATACCTTAATTTCCGAATGTTTGGCCGTTTTCAGCTCGTTAGAGCGATAACTTGAACAAATATCAGTGATTTGACCAATAAAAATAAGTATGTGAGACTTTCGTAACAGTGTCTTCGAACTGAAACGGTTTGCTCCACTGAGCGGAAATGTAGCCCTTAATCTTTTAATTTTTTTCCATATTTTTATTAAAAAACAGATACTTTCAAATACAGAATAAACAACAAGAGAAGAAAAGAAACTTATTCACAGAGTTAACCCTTTACTCAAAACCGGCCAGCTCCTCATAAAAATCGTCAATTAATTTTCATTATTTTTTCATTTTTTGTCTCAAAAACATAGGTTATGACCCCTCTTTGGAACGAGCTCGTTGAGCTCGTTCCAATGAGCGGTCATAACCTATGGTTTTGAGACAAAAAAATGAAAAAAAATAGTTATTCAAGAATTTTGTTTGTAAGTGTCGTCTGCTTTTCATGTTAGGTAAAGGGTTAAATGGAAGCAACGATCTGATTAACAAACCATAATCAAAACAGTGTGCGTGTGATGTACTGCCACCTCTCCTTGGCCATGGATGTCTTGCGGTTTGAATTCATGTTTGTTGAGCATAACTCGATATGTGTTTGGCACCTAAGACTTTCGGTAAAAGGAAGAGAGGTTGACACACAGCCTTTTGTGCTGCATGAATAAATATATTTTTTGAAATTAATAAGACAGGTATTCAAAGCTTCCGAATACTCAGGATTAATGTCTGCTCTAAAAATGTATCTTTTCCGTTTAACGTCAACGATAAATTCAATTTTGTATTAACCCTTTACCTAACATGAAAAGCAGACGACACTTGCAAAAAGAATTCTTGAATAACTAATTTTTTTCATTTTTTATTTATATTTTTATTAAAAAACAGATACTTTCAATTACAGAATAAACAACAAGAGAAGATAAAAAACTTATTCACAGAGTTAATCCTTTACCCAAAACCGGCCAGCGCTGTTCACAAAAATCGCCAATTCATTTTCATTTTTTGTCTCAAAAACATAGGTTATGACCCTCGCTGGAACGAGCTCGTCGAGATCGCTCCAATGAGGGTCATAACCTATGTTTTTGAGACAAAAAATAATGAAAATTAATTGGCGATTTTTAAGAATAGCGCTGGTCGATTTTGGCAGTGACGTTGGGAAAAGGGCTAATTTTTTCAATGAGTGACAGTAAAATGTTTTTTGAGAAAGGCCATTCTTGTGAAAAGTATACTATGTAAGATTTTGTTGTGTAAAAGTTGGGAACAGGTATCCTCAATTGCAACAATAATCATAACAAATGCATTACTTCAAATACGCTGCCACTCTTCCCTTTCTAAATTTTGTTCAAGTTAAATACACCATTTCAGTTCCGAATGTGTGGACATTTGAGCAGTGTTTTCCAGGAATACATTTTAGAATGTTCTATTAACTTTTAAGGAGGCTATTGACTGGGCCATTGAGGGGTCAATAACGTTCTCTAATGTTCTTGTACTAGTAATGCACATTTTCCGTGACTGTGGGATTGAGCTTATTATTCCATAATAGGTTACAAAGGGAGGCTGACGTCATGGTTTCTCTGAAATTGCTCAAGAGAGTGCAAATTTCCATTAATACCAACTATGTCGTTTATAAACGATATGCCTTTTTCAAACCACGTTTTATAGAAAATCGAGGTGGATGTATTTTAATATTCTCAATGTGAAAAAGGGGCTGAGAAAATATATTTGATGCCGTCAATTCCGAGTCTGGTTTTGCTTGGTCCCACGAATTGACGACATTTTTCAAAAAGGGGTTCATATTTACTGAGATTTTTTCCAGACACCTCTTGGGGAGGTACAAAATGTTATTAAAACCATATTGTTCTAAGTCGCAAAGAGCAAGTGTTTTCCACTAGGAGAAGTTTTCGGGGTCTAACAATTTTTTTATCCAAATGAGGTTTAGCGAGCGATAGAGAGTCCTCGGGTGGGGAATTTTAGACCTCCACTTTCAGCACAGCTTATCATTACCTATCGTTTTATCTTATCTCTGTTACAAGATCATAAGAAATGAAAAAGTAGAGATTCAATCTCCTCAACCATCGCGTCAGGAGGGGCTTGGAGGGCTGTAAATACAGATTATCATGATAATGTGCATGTCCTGTGATTTGTATCAGATTCAAGGTGGTGTCCAGAATGGGATCTCAACGAGCCGGCTTTGCCGGCGAGTTTGTAATCCCATTTTTGGACACCACCGAGAATTTGATACAAATCACAGGACGTGCACACTATCATGATAATTCATTTATCTGACAATTCTGTCACATAAACAGATTAAATCTTGACCCTTTACCCAACGTAACGGCAAAAACCGGCCAATGCTATTCTAAAAAAAATCGCCAATTAATTTTCATTATTTTTTCATTTTTTTGTCTCAAAAACATAGGTTATGACCCCTCGTTGGAACGAGCTCGTTCCAACGAGGGGTAATAGCCTATGTTTTTGAGACAAAAAATGAAAAACATTAGTTATTCAGGAATTTTATTTGCAAGTGTCGTCTGCTTTTCATGATAGGTAAAGGGTTAAATTATTTTCAAACATTTTTGGGACATAATGTTCGGTCGACCACTGAAACGCTCATAGAGTGTATCTATGTGCCTGCCATGATAGCCCGTAGCGCTACCGGAAACGAGTCGTCTGTATGATACGGAATCAGAATGAGTCGTCTTTATGATACGGAATCGGAACACATTATGTGATACGTACCGTTTCTCGTGGTTTTCAGGCCAAAATCTATATGATTGTTAGATAAAAGAATGCATCAATATTGGGAGAGCCAGAGTGTTTATAACAGTTGTTTTCCCGACTAGCGTTAAGTTTCTCGGAGACCAAGCACCTAAAACTTTTTTATCTTTTCAACCTTTCAACCTTTTCTGTACAATTGGACTCTAAAAACGTTGACTCCTGTAAATTATGTTTTATACCAAGTATGGTGAAACAACCCATTATGATCCCATTTAATGGTTTTCTCCGTGTTTAGTTCTAGTCCACAGCCCATCCATGACCCATTCCAAACGACTTGGGTTTTTTCAAACTTCACCTGAAGACCAGAGATTTTCGAAGAAGAATCGAGATTTTTTAGAGCTACATTCAAGTTCTCCTCATCAGCCTCAAGGAAAAGACTGCTATCGTCTGCATATTGATTTATTTTGAATTCGGAATTATTGATTTTAGTACCTTTAATCTCAGGGTTATATTTTAGTGCTGCACTTAGGATTTCAGCGGGGAGCGCGGTGGCTCAGTGGTAGACTGTTGGACTTCTATGCTTGAGGTCCCGAGTTCGATCCCCGTCCGGGACGACCCGCGTTGTGTCCTTGGGCAAGGCACTTTATCCCGGTTGCCTATATGGGGGCTCGATGACGCCGTGTACTAAGGCGTACTGCACGTCGATGGTGCACATGTCTTCAACCGCTGTAACCATGCTTGAGCGAAGCTTGAACAGTGTTAGAATGTTGAGGAGCTGACAGTTGCTCGTCGTTGCTCGGTGGTTTCCTTCGGGTACTCAGGCTTCCTCCACCCATAAAACTGTCACGGCCATGATTAGCCATTGTGCATAAGCATGTGCTCTTAAACCCCAATAAATAAATAAATAAATAAATAATACTTAGGTTTTTGGCACATATGATGAACAGATTCGGGGATAGTGGACCCCCCTGTCTAATACCACGTTGTAATTCAAAGAACCCGGAGAAGTGGCCCTTGTTTAAAACACAGCTGGAAATATTTCTGTAAAAGCTTTCAAACCGCTGTATAACCGAACTACCGAAATTCAGAAATCGTAATGTCTTCTCAATGAAAACCCATTCGAGGGAATCGAAAGCTTTTTCGAAGTCGACTAAGATCGAAAGTCAAGGGATATCAAGGGAATTACGTTTTTCTATCAGGTCTGTTATTAATCAGGTTGATTCCCCAATAAATCTGTTTTTCATGAAGCTCAAATGGATTTGTGATTTTAACTTTGGTAAGACCGACTTTAACCTATTTGCAGTTGCCACTGAACTTTAATTAGTTAATTTGTGCGTGTTTTCAGTTCGTTAGAACGATAACAAATATTAATAAATTTGTTCAATATTTTGTGAGACTTTCTTAACAATATGTTGCTTGAGTACCGGTGCCGTTCGGCCATACTGGGTGGGGTTATGGTCCTACTTAGTTAATTGTTGACTTTCAGCTCATTAGCACAAAAAATTTTACAAATATCAATAGATTTGATTTTCTTATAATGACAAGCCTAACAGGTCGTCGCCTGAGAATCACAGTGTTCTAAGTCCATTTTTGTCAAAATTGAGATAAGGGTTGCACTTGATACATCTACTCTCCCTGCACCATTTAAAACAAAATGTGGTTGCACCTAAAGCTTTAAAGCTAAAATAAAACCATTATGTTTTTATTCTATCTCCAAAGAGGGGGGGGGGGGGGGGGCTAATAATTAGTAAAAAACTGCTCTATGTCCTTTGACTAATGGAATCAACGGTTCATTCAAACGTTTTAAAAGTCGTTATATCTGATTTTCCTCTCACTATTGTTTAGTTTGTTATTTTATTACAGTCATCAGCAAAGAGTTTAACCCTTTACCCAACGCAGACGATATCAAAATTTATTATTTTAAATATAATTTTTTTTCAATTTTTCAAAACATTTTAACAAAACCATATCATGTGACCTCTCGTTGGAACGAGCTCGTTCCAACGAGGTTCACATGATATGGTTTTGTTGAAAATTTTTAAAATAATATTTTTTCAACTGCTGAATTTGCATATTACGCGGGCGGATGCGGGCGATTCGTTAGGTAAAGGGTTAATTTGAAAGTATTAGTAGTTTCAAATGCATAATATTAATACACTGAATCTTTTTCAGACAAAATGGAGACAGAACATTTCATTTCTAAAACCATATCAGGATTTAGCTATTTTTGAATGGTGAATGGCAATCGAAATAAAGCTTTCTGTGAATCCAGTCGGGATGTTTAAGACAATTACACTGCCCTAAAAGAAGAAATAGCGGTTATATTACTGTTTTGTAGCAAAACGTAAATGTATGTTGCTAAAATTTGATTTAATTTAACCTAAAGTTACCCTTCCTTACACGTTTGTACTGTGTTGTTTCATTGTAAAGTAAAACCAATTAAAAGTTATATTTTTACCTCTGCAGATGCAATATTCTGTGTCTAGCAAGATTGATGCCTATACCAATAGAAACTTTGATTCATTTGTGAATGAATGAAAGGTTTTAGCGCGCCGAAGGCGCGCAGGGACGATGTGGGATTTACAAATCCCTTGCGACCCGGTTAACCTTATTTTATTTCACTTGGATCACACAGGCCTAGCTTTCCTATCCCCCAAAATGGAGTCTGAGGGGGGTATGCACGCGGTTAGAATACCCGGCAGTTTACGTTGGAGTGTTAGATAGATTCATTTTTTATTCAGTTACTGTTAGATTTATAGATTGTTTAAAGAACTAAAGTGAAATAAGGTACACGCTAAAAACAAAAGTGTTAAAAACTACACTTGAAGTGCTGTATTTAACACTTACTAAGAGCTGAACTAGCACTTTGTTCAAGTGTAGATATCCCAGAACTTGATAGGTGTTACAATAATACCACTTGACAAGTGTAATATCGCGACACTTAATAGGAAACAACACAGATGACGCGGATCAGGCTCGAACTCTCGAGCCTGATCCGCGTCATCTGCGCTGTGTCCCTTTAATTATGTACACACCAAGCGCAAATGAATTTATGGACGATTCTGGAAAAACCACCAATGCTAGACACATGGGACGTGCCATTCTTTCAAGTTTCAGATGTCTGACGATTGTAATGTCTAAGTGCTTAAAGCATTGCACTTTGAGTGTTAAAATCAAACCCTAAGAGTTAGAATGGGTTTAACACATTGAAAGTGTCAGTTTTAACACTTTAGTTTTTAGTGTGTATAATATATAAAGTCAGGGAACACATACACTCTAAAACTAGTTGGATTATATACTATCGAAATCAACTAAGTCTCACTAAACTTTGTGAATTTTGGTTTATTTTTAAATCAACCAGGTTTTAAGTGTGGGTCAAATTTGTTTGAAGGTTCTTTTTCCAAAACTTTATTCGCAGTTTATGTCAATGTTCAAGAGAGCTTCCACAGCTAAAGCAGTTAAAACAGTGAAATGAGTTAATCTAAATTTCGTACACTTCACACAATAATGAGTTGTCTTTAAAATATAAAATATGGAAGAGATAAACTTCAATTTTAATGGCATATAAAAATTAACAATTAATAAAATTAATAAATAGAACAATATTAAGTATTAAATAGTAAACCAATGTGTTACCGTTTTCACACTGTGAGAACTATAACATTTGGATTACTAATTTACAATCAGTATATTATCTTCAACATATTGTTTGCTTAAAACCAAAACGCTGTGTTTGTAAAAAAATTCTCCGACGCTTGAAAGAAAATATTTCTTAAATGAAAATGTTTTTTACTTTTCTTTTTGACGGCAATACCGATAGATCTTAAGTATGTTGTAGCATGCAGAGAAATGTAAATATTTATACGTAAAAGTATGATTAATTATATCATTATCTGGCAAATCGAGGATTGGCCCTTGAAAGACATGACTAAATATTAATAAAGGTGAATAAAGTAAAGAATGGAACAACTGACGGTTAATTCAGTCTTGTCTACAGGGCTAGCTGGCTTATATATACACATAACTATTAATGGGAAAAATTATAAAACTGCTAATTTTATACACGACAACAAAATGTAGTTTGAGTAGGGGTCCATGCATACACATGGTGCGCTTGTATGTATGTGTGTGTATCTGCATGTAGGTGCATGTATATGCATATATATGTATGCGTGGGTGTATGTGTGAATGAAGTATTGATGTGCATAGGTATTGTATAAATATATGTATTGAGCAGTCATTCTAAACATTAAAGAGTACAGAGAGAAATCACTACACTCTGGTGGAGACAGCAATAAAGGTAAATGCCAAATCAGTTCAATGTACGCTGTCAAACCAAAATGCGAGTATCAATGGCAAACACGACTTGATTTGCGAATCAACATGACATGACATTATTAACACGACTATGCTAATCCAATCTCATGCTCGCTTTCAAACCAAGTCCCGGCTGGTATAGCAGTGGGTGGGACTTGGCTTCAAAGCGAACAATAGAAACAATACACAGAAAGATATGTTAATGCAAATTTCCTATTATAACTAAAAGGAATGTGCAGTGCGTGGGGAGTGTGTTGTCGTTGGGTCGTCCGCGGGGTGGAGATTCCACCTGGTTAATAATTGCAAATCTGTTGCAAAGCATGATAATTACAGGCAGAGCTCCAGCCAATGGACCTCCGAGTTAATCCCGGGGGTCCGTTGGATGAATTTGAATGAGATACTTTTGGTGATATGTCTCTTCCGCGGGTGATTTGGTGGCGGTTTGCTCTCCGCGCGCTGTACATCCCACTGAAACTGAATGAAGTATGTGTTGATGTCTCTTATATATACTTGTAACAATGTAATTATACATATAATACCACGAACGTGGTATATAATATGATTGAATAAATTGAATTTGAGTTGAATTGTAGCAATTCAGAGAGAGAACATTTTATTCGTGGTAATAATGTTTCTGTCTAGCTATTGAGTACCACAGTAAATCAAATCAATTGTTTTTTGCACAGCGAAGGTGCACAGGGACGCTGTCGGACAAGCCCGTTTCGACCCTCAATGGCTGTATATTTTTTATCGTGCATCACACCTGGCCGAGGCGAAGGAGCCAGGTTAGCGGCGTCTGTGCTTTTTCTTGGTATTTTTCGGTGGATGGGGTTTTGATGGTGAGATTGTCTTTGTGGGTGTCTTGCTAATGTGGCAGTGAAAGTTTTGGTCACGGATCTTCTTTGCCTCTAGATATTTTAGATCGTAGGTTAGTATTATGTCTTGGTTCTTCTTGTTGTGACTGATGTTGGCGAATTTGATATAGTCGTTGATGGTTCCAGTGAAATCTAGTTTGAGAGTCCCGTAGGAATCTAGTTTGAGAGTAGTATGGTGTTCTGATCTAGTTCTTCTATAAAGTTACCCATGCCGTCTCGTTCGCCTCATCGTCCTCGGAATCCTAGACTGCGGATTGGTTAGAACAGGCTCTGCAGCGTGAGTGGCTGGAGCTGATGGGAGATGCAGGATCCGATTGGTTGATTTCCATCTCTCCTTCCCCCCTCTCCAGCTTCTCCATCCCTTCCGGCCTCCTTGTTAATGAGGTGCAGATTGGCACGGGTGGAGTAGGTGGTAGAGATTGATCGATGGATGTGTCCCTCTCATTCTCCAGTTTCTCTGGCCCGGGCGCCTCTGTGAAAAAATTATCAAAACTGCACGAAACATTTTATTTTCAATCACCCAGACAACCCCATGGCACATACGTGTTTGGTTTATTGTCTGAGCTACCTGTCAGAATTGTTATTTAAACTGTATATATTCTTCATCAAAGGTTATCAATAATTTTGTCAAATCATGTGTTGTTATATTTTCTATAGTCTATATTGTTAACCCTATATCCAACGTAACGGTCAAAATCGTCAATTAATTTTCATTATATTTTTCATTTTTTGTCTCAAAAACATAGGTTATGAAAACCTCTTTGGATCGAGCCCGATGAACTCAATCCAAAGAGGGGTCATACCTATGTTTTTGAGACAAAAAATGAAAATAATTAGTCATTCAAAAATTTTGTTTGCAAGTGTCGTCTGCTTTTCATTTTAGGTAAAGGGTTAATGTACATAGTTTATGATAGTTGTTTTAATTCCATAAATAAGATAATACAGATGAATTGATTTAAAATGGGACGCGGTGGCGTTGCGATAACCGGTCCTCGTCCGATCACCGAAGTTAAGCAACGTCGAGCCCGGTTAATCATTGGATGGGTGACCGTCCGAGCGATCAATTTGGACTCCCGCGTTGTGTCCTTGGGCAAGGCAACTTAACCTGGATTGTTCACATGAGGGCACGATGACGCCGTGTACTAAGGCGTACTGTACGTCGATGGTACGCATGTCTTCAAGCAATCTAACCCTGCCTGTGCTGCAGTACGATGTTGGGGAGCTGGCAGATGCTGCTCGGTGGTTCTCTCCGGGTACTCCGTCTTCCTCCACCCGTAAAACTGTCACGGTCATGATTAGCCGTTGTGCATAAGTATATGTCCTTAAAACACCAATAAATAAATAAATTGTTTTAAAGTAGCTATCTTGTGTTATCATCCTTTTTCATTGCAAGTTGCATTCCCAATCTGTCCGCTGGCCAACATTTTTTAATTAAACATGTTTCTGAACTATTATAGCAACCACATCCATGCTGTTTATTACCATGAACATGCCCCCCTCCCCCCAATCCTGGCCAAAATGTCCTATAGTTGGAAATTCGGAGGGCAAGTAATGAGTAGTTGGAAATTCCATCTATCTGGATTTTAGAGCTTCTTTGGTGATGCTGATGTCTCTTTTACTTCCCAAATTCCCAACTCGGTTTCAAATCGGCCAAAATTCTGATTGTAACAATTTACAGCTACAGTGTACGCAATATCGAGCTTCATAAGTGTACATGATGTAAATCGGTACGAGATTTCTGCAGTATGTTTATTTATCGTAAAAAAAAAATTCCTCCAAAATCACATCATGTAAATCGTTATCCTGAGTTAATTCCATCATTCACAGTAACAAAATGATGAAACATCGAAATTTGATCATTCCTGCATAAGATCTGATTTAATGTTAGGAGTGTGTCCTTATCGTTTCATCACAAATTACTCAATCTTACCCATAGCGCAGGCAGGATTTTTTGTGTGTGTGATAAATGCAACATAAAACTGTTTTTGTAGTGCAGGTAATATAAAGCTGCATGGTGTGTTGGTTTAGATACCAGTATTTTAAGTTTGTTTTCTGTTTCTGTTTTGTGAATTTTACTTTTCAGATATTTCTATGCTGATTATTATTGTAATTTATTAGAGGTTCTTCCAATAGCGGTAGTGATACTTCATTTTGACCCTTTGAACGCTTGTGGTATCTTCCGTGCCAGTTCAGTGGAAGCACTTGGAAGAGTCCATATTCATTGTTTGGTGTAGACCAATCAGTATTTTCAAAGTGCAGCCTTGGGGCTGCACGTTGAAAATATTGATTGGTCTACCCCCCCCCCCCCCCCCCCCTCCCACACACATTTACTGAACAGCTATCCTATTTAATGACGTTATGACGTATCATGTTCCTGGCTGGAAAAACGGCCGCTGGAGTTCAACGGGTTAATAGTTGTCTCACTCGGGTGAAATATTGGGAGTTTGGAGGAAGTTTCAAGAATTTTTGTCTCTAATATATATTCATTAGACATTCACCCAAAATCAAAAGCGAATTCCGAGCATCTTGCTTGGTATTGATTCAGTGAACAGCACTTTTTTTCTTTTTTTTCAACAGCATTTAGTTTGCGGGTTAAAACTTGAATTACTTACATTCTAAGGTATGTTCTACTAACCATGTTTCAGTTTTGATATTTTGTTTTTCATATCAGTCGTGCTGATTTAACTCTGATACTGAACATGATGCAATTTATTACATTTATCACTATTGGAACACGTTTCAGTAATTTGCCTGATTATTGAATCTTATTCTGAAAGTGATGTGTTGGATAAATTAGATCATGCTCAATATACGATCAATTTTAACTTCAATAAAATGTCATATTCAATCAATGCACATGATCGTAGATGAATTTCACATATTTTGCTCAATATGGATGCCAAAAGAAGCTTAGTGAACAATTAGCTAATTGAAACACCTAAACTTTGACTTGTTTTTTTATATTCTTTGTTCCGTTTTTGTTAATTCAATTTCGTGTTTTACTTCTGATGATTAAAAAAAGTTTTTGTCAGTCCTAAGTTCAGTTTTGCTCTTTTCCATTGAAATTTCTACTTGATACTGAGTTTTTAGATAAACAGTACCTCACATTGGTTTTGTGATACACATATTAATATGTTTAATGCCCCAATTTTCACAGAACTTCAAATCCCTATATAAAGCGGTTGACCAATCTTTTAGCTTGTACAGGTTCAATACCAGTAACAGTTTCAAAAATGCATGTGTATTCCTCAATGAGTGAACTACTCTAAAGTCTAAATTAATTCAAACCAGAAAATGTTATGCAATATTATTCCAACACCACCTGATAGTCCCACTGTGTGAATTGCTCACAGTTCTCAGCTTGAGTATTTGTTTAGCACATATTCAATTCCCAGAATAATACCAAATAATAATAACCTGATAACTCTATCATAAATGTGCTGGCAACTCAGTTACTAGAATAAATTTTATCCCCCCTTTCATGGCTTCATTTTCACCCCCCCCCCCCTTCCCGGTCCTCCCTCAAGTTGGAAAATCACTACCCTACACCTCCCCTCCCCAATCGGAACCCTCTAGCAACGTCCCTGACCATGGAGACCAAAGTAGTTCCAGTAAAATAAATGACATTCGATGAGGTATTTAATCAGATAAGAGAACTGAACACAGGTTTTTAATGCAGTGTGCACGTAATGTTTATTTTATTTTTTTTTTAATTTTATTTCTTTTTTCTTGTAGTGGCTATGGTTTCAAAATATTTGTGTGGGCAGTTTCGCTGCCATCGTCATAGATTTTCAAGGAGAACTGGAGGTTTGGTGGTGATTTTCATGTTTATTATTTGTGCTCTGCTTGTTGGAACACACAGGAATATTACATACGTGATAAGTGAGGGTAGATACTCCGTATCGACAGACAACAGCAAATACCTGGACTTCTTCCCGAATCGCCAGTTCAGGGAATCCAAAACAAAACTTCTGTTATGGTGGGGTGGAGATGGGTATCCCCTGTTTTGGTCAGAGCCAAACCGCGGTCCATTTGAAGATTGTCCAGTTAGGGATTGTGTGTGGACCACAAACAGGAATGAGATAGAAAGGGCTGACGTTGTTCTCATCAACGGTGTGCCTATTACGTATCCTAAATATAGAGCTCATCACCAAGTCTGGGTATTAGACAGCCAAGAACCTCCTTTTAATTACTTTTCTTTCCTTTATAAGTTGAACAATATTTTCAATTGGACTATGTCATATAGGACGGATTCTGATGTATTTTACCCGTATTATAGTTTAGAAAAACTGGAAGATATCAGAAAATCTGGCCGAAAACAACCAAACTATATTGTGAAAATTAGCCAGCCGAAAAAGACGAAAGGAATATTCTGGATTTCTTCAAATTATTTTTCACACACCAGAAGACACAGGATAATAGCAGAATTGCAAAAATTTATACAAATTGATACATACGGAAAATGCGGCCAATTAGAATGTCCATTTGATAATGGACAGTGTAAAGATTTATTAAATTCATACAAATTCAAACTTGCTATTGAAAGCGGTAGTTGTGTGGATTACATTTCTGAGAAACCTTTTAATGCTCTGGAAGCTTCGACAATTCCTATTGTTTATGGAGGAGCCGACTACAAAAAGTTTTTACCACAAGGTTCATATATAAACATACATGATTTTAAAAGCTTCAAAGAACTCGCGGACTATATAAGGAAAGTCGACGCAAACAAGACGCTTTACAGGACATATTTTGAGTGGAGAAAGCATTATGCAATAACAAATGTGTCCAGAGGGAACTGCAATCTTTGCGAAGCCGCGCACGATAAAAAACGTCCTGCGCAAATTTATCGAGATCTGAAGGGATGGATCGAAGAGAAAGACAGAGGTGGTTACTGTAAACAAGTCAATGTAAGTAGCAGTGACGTCAGTAACGGGGTAAGGGGGTTGGGGTTGACATGAGTGCTTTTCAATTTTCAAGTCATAATTTCAGGGATCGTCGACCGTTCGAGATTCAATCTTTCCACAACGATTAGAATCATCTTGACTATTCGAAAGGGATGCAAATTCCCGGTGAGATCTGGATTTCATACAGTTTACGTCTCCCTTGCACAGTATATCTATCCTTGGATGTAACAAAGCGCCATCTGCAATGCTAAAGCATTTGCCCCCCCCCCCCCCAACGAAGGCTTTGCCCCCCCCCCAGTTGCCCCCCCCCCCCAACCATCTCGCATGCATTTCCATCCACCCTCACACACAAACACATTCAGTCACTCTCTCTCACACACACACACACCCCTCTCTTTTTTTATTCCCATACACACTTAGCCCAAAGCCCCAGGCTAGCTGATGAACACATCCAGGCAGTAGAGATTTAAAGACTCGGATGCAGATACTTATAAGTTATAATTAAGTTATGAGCCAACAAAGGCATGTCTATCCATATCCCTTGTCTAAAAAAATTCATGGATTTCGCATTATGACAGACGGGCATTATTTCCCTTGCACTGTTCAATTATTTCACTTGGAAAAAACAATTGTTCTTCGTTTGAGTGCTTTGATGATATCCATGTTCCAGAAACCTGAGTATCGAAACCTCCAAACACCAGAAAATTCCAAATTTGTCTCTCGCCCTCCCCCCCCCCCCCCCCCCTCCCCCCTCTCTCTCTCTCTCTCTCTCTCTCTCTCTCTCTCTCTCTCTCTCTCTCTCTCTCTCTCTCTCTCTCTCTTTCTCTCAAGCACAGACCCACCAGACGCGGATCCAGGATTTTTTGAAAGGAGGACCGCTAATTACCATTACATTTAGTCGAAACTTGGACCCAAAGTCCGTAATATAATTTTTTGGTTTGGTACGTCCACAGGACGTACCAAACCAAAAAAGTATATTACGGACTTTGGGTCCAAGTTTGGACTACCTCATAACAAAGTAATGATATGATCCTTTACGTATTTGCCCCCCTTTATGGGAGTCTGCCCCCCTAGTTGCCCCCCCCCCCCCCACAAAAAAATTTCTGGCGCCGCCACTGGTTATGCATCTACACATACAGATTAATTTAATAGTCTTTAGTTATTGTCAGTGCTGGTGAGCATTTTGAGTCAAATAGTCTAACCTCTACCAGACAGGTTTCGTCGTGGATGATAGAGATGGGCGGTAGTGGAGTTTTAAGTTCGGTATTGGTTTCGGTACTTTTTGGGGGTGGGGGGGGGGGTGTACCACGGTATCGGCTCGGTATTCGGTATTTGACTTTTCTAGGATTTGCTGGTATTACCAAAAGGGAAGTCACACAACACAAGGAAAATACCGAATAATTTGTTCGTTATCATTCTATTACAGCACCACAAATGCCTCTGGCAATGAGGTCAACAGTCGCATTCTTTTGCCAACATAAATCATATTCCAAAAACACTCTAACCTTCAAAGGCCTATTCAGGCTCTTGCGATCTCAGAACATGTGCCATTAATATGACATCATTAGGAGGTCCTGAGCAGTGATTTCCAGTCAAGTTTTGGCTGCCTAAACAGTCAAGACTTGACTTGAAATCACCGCTGAGCAACTGAACATGTACGGGGCGTAGTCTAATTGGAAATCGGGTCAATTGCGGTGTCCCTTAGGGGTTAAATAGACTAAAAAGAAAATCAGTCACGGTTTCATGGCTCGCTCGTCGAGCTCGTTCCAAAGAGAGGTCATAACCTATGTGAGACAAAAAATGAGAAAAATTAGTTATTCAAGAATTTTGTTTGCAAGTGACGTCTGCTTTTCATGTTAGGTAAAGGGTTAAGATAGCCAGGAAGCCTGCAGTAGTTCTACAAGTCAGTAGTAATGGTACAAGGCTGCAACGGGGAATAATTCTGTATAAGTAGAAGTGAAACTGTTAGCAAAATAGATGTTTTCTTCAGACCATTGCGTGAAATGTTGATTCACCTAACGTTTTCATTTTTTGCCTCAAAAACATTACTTATGACACCTCATTTGAACTAGCTCGTTCCAGTGTGGGTACTAAGCTATGTTTTGTTTTTGTTTTTTTTTTAGGGGGGGGGGGGGGGGGTGCAAAAATTTAAAACATAATGACATTTGAATGATGCATTTTCTGATTTGCGCTGGTCGGGTTGGGCCGTTACGTTCGGGAAAGATTTACAAACGTATAGCTTCGTTTTCCCCACAACATCCAGCATGTTAATGTTTCTACAAAACTTGCAAAATACAAACGCCAGTCACGTTTTTTTTTTTTGTTTGTTTTTTTTTTTGTTTTTTATGCACGGGAACTATAGGGAACAGAGCCTTATTATCGTTATCCTATTTAATAGTGAATATAAGTGGTGGCAAGGAAGGATGTGTTGAAACCCCCCTTGTCGAGTATGTTTAGTCCTTAGTCTGTAAAACTGCCCCTTTTTATTGAGGTCTTGTCTGGAAATACCCTATTTCTCCCCCCTATCCGGGAGCACACACGAATGCTGACGTCACTACTGTTGTGTGTGTAGTCTTTTTACAGTTGGGTGGACAGACCCGATAACATTAGCCATATTGTGGCACGTGGCCACCTGCTGCCACCATTGCATCGCTAAGCTCTTTCGGGACTTTATTAATGGACTTGACATTCATATTAAGTGTGGGTGTATTCCCAACGAACAGGTAAGGATGGGTGTCAAAAGACGCATTTTTATTGCTCCTAACGGGCCCTTAACAATAATCTCTTCCCGAATTCTCGTTTCAATTTTACCTATATCCACTACGACTACAGTCCTGAATAATTTTGGGACAAGGCTATAACTATTCAGATAAACTTGTTTATGGGAGAGGAGGCGTTACGACGGAAACCAACGCCATGCAGCCCCTCGTTATGCAACTAGTGAAAACTGAAAATATTTTGAATACAATGAAGTTTCTCTCCTGCAATGAGGTCCCAACACAACAGTGAAGTTATTTGAGTTTGCCTTGTAAAAATGTACCAAGATGCTGCAGCAAACGTTGCAAACGTCTGTGCCAGGGACAACCTCAAAAGCACCTCCACATTCAGTTTAGCAGGTGCTCGCTCTTAAGTTGATTGGCCCTTTGCTGTTCCTTTTGTTATTTGTTAAGCATGTTTAAGATTTAACCGAGTCGACACAGATCATTTGAGATCCCCCCATAACATTGGAGCGATACGACATGAACAATTACAACCGACAGTGAACGGCGGAGTGTGATCTCGTAGTGGCGCTGTGCGCTTAATAAGCTGTCTGGTTAGCTGTCTGGATGGGTAGATTGCAGTGGTTAGACAATGTTGGATATTTCTGGTTGATAATGATGATGTCTGGCAACCGTTTGTCTTTCAAAACGATGATGGTCACAGTATATTTACATGAGTATCTTATTCTTTGCGGGCAATCTCCGACTTTGACAAACGTAATGGTCTCAGAAAAGTGCTCATTATGCAACAACAGAAAGTCGTTAAGACCGTAACAGAGTAAGCCTGGCGGTGTTTGTAATCTTGTCTTGGCTTCCTCTATAGGCAGCCATTGACTAGAAAAGTCTTCCCGCACCTCACTTACACGTTGGGGTGCATTGAAAAAAGATATTCATAATTTGCTCGCTAGCTCAGTGATATGTCAGTGCAACTTTTCAGACAAATACATGAGTGTTTAGTGATAATCCTCTTTGTCCGACTCTTTCTCTCGTACCCCTCCTTTATCAAGAACTTAGTTTGACGTGTATTTTTACCATATCATTCCTGTAATCAGTGTGTCGTCATCACACCGGTATGTTACATGCAGAACAGAATGTGAATATACTTGATACCTTTGTCAACATTCAACTATTTTGTAAATGCATTCTATCTGGAAACGACTTCGAAAAAGCTTAAAGCTTACTGTCGGATCCACTTTAGTGTACCGATGTGCATACTATGCAAATTTAATGGAAATAAATTTCTTTAACTAAACTTCTGGAAATTTCAAAGACCCTTGAAAGTTATGGGCTCATTGGGGCAGCATCCCCTCTTGTTGTTCCTTTAGGATCGCCTATCCTTCATTATCGTTCGATGTTTGTCAACTCTTTGAACCCTAAAGTCCACTTTTTTGGTCCAGTAACATCATACGTCATAATTTCACAAAGCAAGATGACTGTTCAGTGCTGTCGGTGCAAGTGGGGGGCAGCCAATCAATATTTACAACGTGCAGCCCGAAATATTGAATGGTCTAACCCCAGGTAATGAATGTGGACTCATCCAACAGCGGTCATTGAACTGACATGGAAGATACCACCTGTTCTGAAAGGGTTAATAAATCCAAAGATAGCCGAGTGATTCCATCTCAGTTGACAACAATATTTTTTCTAGCATTTATTATTCCAAAACGTCTCTCACCTTGTGACCTTCAGCACCATTCAATAGCTGTGTGCGAAAAGTTCATTCTCCATTTACAAACTAACCCTATGCACACTGATGTTGAAGTACCAAATTTCAAACTGCAAGTTTTCCCATAATGCAACGTTGAATTGAAATGATTCAATGTTGTTTGACAGAGCTCCTTGATCTCTGTCAAACACGATTCAATTGGTTAAATTCTTAGTTACATTATATGCAATATCTGCGGTATTTTGGAATCAGTGTACAGAGGGTTAACCCTTTACCTAACATGAAAAGCAAACGACACTTGCAAAAAAATATTCTTGAATAACTAATTATTTTCGTTTTTTGTCTCAAAAACATAGGTTATGACCCCTCATTGGAAATGGCGATTTTTGAAGTGTTCTTTGCCTAATTGGAAAGTGAATATATTAAGAAATAGGAATCCCATATCTTTAGTGTTTACAATACCGTTGCTATCCTGCCATGGTTTCTGCATGTGGACCCAGACCCGAGTAACTTCGAAACTAAGGCGACTCGGAAAGATTACCTTAACTTTTTTAGCAAAAAACAACAAATGTTTTATATACCTTTTTAAAACAAGAGAAAGGAAAGTAATACTGACATGTTCAAATGTTTATGTGAACAGCGTTTTATACTACACATGGACATTGCCGAGGAGAGTCTCACCCACCCATTCACACATACCCCCACATCAGTTTTACAATATTTGGAAATTCGAAGCCCTTATTTGGAAAAAGTTGCAAATTGCAGACAGGGCTGACGTTAATGGAATTTTTTCAAACTTGCCTAGCATTTGGCCAAAATATGGAGTTTTTAAACTCAAAACTGGTGAAAGTCCTCTAAATATTGATTGATAAGTAGTAATAGAAAAGAGATCCCCGCAAATGTTGGTTTGTGGTCAGAACTTGTGACTACCGACAGTTAAGGGGACAGGGCGGTGTACAAATGGAATTCTGCATCTTAGCCCTTTATCGATCGAATCGGCCGATAATGTCTGGCAACCATTTGTCCTTCCGCGAGCAGAAATTCAGTAGTAGAAAAAAGAGTTTCATAAAGTTTCAACAAAGCCATGTGACCCCCTCATTGCCCTTTATCGATCGAATCGGCCGATAATGTCTGGCAACCATTTGTCCTTCCGCGAGCAGAAATTCAGTTTGTTTGTTTGTTTGTTGGTGGTTAACGTCACATATTTTTGCACCATGGCTAATCGTGACACAACATGGAGATGAAGTCATGTTTAGTCAATCGTTGATCTACATGTTGCCCATTTTAGAGGACTTTCACCCCAAGCATTGGTGACTGGGTCCTATTGTACTAGTAAAGCGGAACTGGTTTACCACAGTAAACAAGTGCTGCTTACTTCCCGGGGTTCCCACGGGGACAGAAATTCAGTAGTAGAAAAAAGAGTTTCATAAAGTTTCAACAAAGCCATGTGACCCCCTCATTGCAACAAGCTTGTTTGAACAATGTGTTTAAAAAAATAATTAAAAATAAGAATTTGATATCGTGTGTGTTGGGTGAAGGGTTAAAAACCTGTAGTTGGAAAGTTTTAACTTAGAGTTGGTGGGGGGTGCAAAACGAATTTCCTATTTGTGGGAAATTTTATAGTTGTAGCAGAGAGGGGAGGGGGTCGGGAAAATGTTCCGGACCCGAAGCCGGGTGGGTTTTTTGGGTGGTCAAGAGCGAGAAAAAAAATGTATTTTGACTGTATTTTTGCTATACTTTGGCTGTACGTGCTTAAAACAGCTTCCCTTGCCTTCATAATCATAATAGCATGTCCTGGTGAAAATGGACCGATATAATACTTGAATGCACTATTATTGAACACTGTTTGCTCAACCATGAATTCATTACAGGCATACCCATTAAAGATGAGACTGACTTGAAACAGTACGATGTAACGATGGTACATTGAAAATAGAACTATGAAAACTTCAAAATTAAATAACAACAAAACATCGCTAACTTAGCCCAATCTGAAACAATGGCCACTGTTCTAAGTAGGGTATATCGCCAATAAACAAGCTGATGTGCATCTGGCCTTTACAGAGGACGTGATGGTATGAAAGATTCAAAACAGTAATTCATCACTTTGATAGACTGCTAACATGACTTTTGTCATGCCCCAAAACAATTGAACGTGTTGTTGACTAGACCTTGTTTAGTTCATTTCCGTGAACGAGATTTTGATCTTTAATAGGTTCTGATTTCAAATTTTAAAATTAATTGCTGAGAACTCCATAACACACATTAAACTTTACCAATAATCGTTGAAGATTCAAGCAGAGTTATGAAACAAAGGATTCTACGGAAGCCGATTAGCGCCATGGGGGAAAATATATTTGCGAATATTCGCAAAGGTTTGTGAAAATTCGCAAAGATATTTTTTCCCATGGCTCTAATAGGCTTCTGTACGATTCTCTTGATTAATGGCTGTTTTTAATGTGAGAATGGGCAAAGTCTTTACTGTGTCAGCCTGTGTCAACAAGCACTCAGACCACTGGACGAGAATACAGTCTCTATCATGCATGCACTTTATTTAACTAATAACAAGACAACAGCAATCAGTGATTCCGATAGGATTTAGGTGAGTAAAAATAGATATTTTGTTCCAAAATATAATGTTTTTTTCTGTTCTTCGGGAATGATTGATTTGGGTTTAACGTAACTTTCAACAACCATGGATATGTCACTATCTAACACGCTTATCCACACAAACATCTCAATATGCCAAATGAACAAATTCCTCAGAATTTGCAACAACAGTACATTGAGATGGCTATGTGAACAGTCAGGCCATTGCAGATGTGCATTTAACAACCTGGCACCTGGCTGGATCAGAATGAAATTAGGATGCAAAAACTTTTGTTCTACAATGGTCACTATCAAATTGTATGGGGGGATGTCTAAAACTTTCGACGAAAAAAAATGTGTTTGCACATTTTGAGATGGTGGGTGTCAGAAGGCGGGAAAAACTTTTTTCAGCCTGGGGTCTGCAATTTTTTTCTGTCCCCCTCACCGCCCTGGTGGCAGTTGGAGTTTTTCTGATGTGGTGGGGGTACATGGAAATCTGGAGGTGGACACCCCCCTCTCCATCACAGGCCCCTTAGCATCGACACCACAGCTTAGTTCAAGGGGTTTTCTATCAAGCCAAAGGTATGCTTTAAAGTAATACACTGTTGGGAAAGAGTCAGTGAGCAATTGCCAACAGTGTGTCACATGGCAGTATTCTTTTGCCACACTTAAACAAAGCACTAGACTTTATCATCTTTATAAAGTACACAATGTTTGTGGGAAGTACACGAATGTTTGGCAAATCTATTGGCATTGCCCTGGTATCTGTCTGCTGAACGAGATGATTGCTCGCCCCATGTTGTACAAGTCTGGGAATTTCCGAGCGTAAACAATCCCGACACCATGGGGTGGCCCAGTGCGTTTGTCCCGATTACTACCCGTTCTTTTAATCCGCATTTGGGAGTGAGAGGGTGTAACTTCTGATGAGAATACAAAGAAGGTTCGGTGATAATTCAGCACGATATCCCGTTTTTTAGAGCGATAAGATTAGATTATTCCTAGTCTTCCACAGAATTCAAAAATAGGTGCGATCGTCTGTAGGAAGCAATCTAACAAAGGACAATGCTATTCAGAAGATCACGATCTAGCTGGTTAACACTTAACCTAATAATAATAATAAAAATATTAATGATAATAAATTTAACTCTTCGAACCCGACAGACTGTTTTTCTGGAACAGGTACATGATACGTCATAATTTCATAACGTTAGGATGGGTACTAAGTGTTAAGTGCATGTGTGGGGTAGACCAATCAATATTTTTAACGTTGAAAATATTAATTGGTCGACCCCAAATAATGAATATGGACTCTTCCAATTTCGGACATTGAACTGACATGGAAGCTACCACCAGGGTTCAAAGGAAAAAACCTTAAATCCGCACATGGTGCACGTAGCCTTTATAGCATTAAATCCACACATGGCTTTCCGAAAATGAAATATCTTATTGAAAATGTAAGTTTTAATGTCCGACGCGAATGATTCGACAGAATCCACTTCCTATAAGGAAAGAGGAAGGACATTCCATAGCGTTGGCCCTGTTACAACTGATAATGTTACAATTCCGCATAATGTTACACCAACGTATAATGTTACAAAAAATGTTCTAAACAACCGATAATGTTATAAACTCCGCAAAATATTATAACTTTTTCTAACGCATAGTGTTGTAAAAATCGACGCATATCGAAACAAAATATCCCCCAAAATTGGTCATTTCCCTAACCTGACACCCTTGAAGCACGTGCGAGTGTATCACCATGACGATGACGTCAGTAGTTGGAGGGTTACTAGGGCTATCTGAATGTATGTCACGTGACTAGGTCCCTTCAAAATAAGTCCCCCGGGTGGCGTATCCCACTGTGGTTCCCCCTAACCTGAAAAGAAGCCCGTCCCATATACTACATACGTGTTTAAGATGGTAACTGGAAGTTACGCGACTTCAAGTTGGAGTTCATTTGAAATAGTTGTGACCGGGTTGGCTGAGTGTACGTGGAGTTATAACATTAACCGTTAATTTGTTTAACATTATGCGTTGAAAAACAATGTAACAATATGCGTTACTTTTTATAACATTATGAATTAGAAAAAGTTGTAGCATTATGCTTAGTTTATAATGTTAACGGTTGTTTACATCTTTTGTAACATTATGCGTCGGTGTAAAATTACGATGAGAGGTAACATTATCAGTTGTATCAAGCCCTCGCAACGCGGCAAATGACATATCGCCAACGGTACTGAATTTAGATGAGATCTGAACCAGATTCTGTTTATATGATGACGGGAGGGAGCTCAGTGGTTTATGACTAATAGGCAAACTGGGCAGGTAGAGTGGTACAAACCCTTTGATGCATTTAAAGATAAAGGGGAAAAAACTGAATTGAATTCTCGGATGAAACGGAAGCCAGTGGAAGTCAAAAACGACTAACATCCTATCACTTCCAGTTGACAGCAGCTACATTATGCTTTCCTCCATGACTACTTTTTTATTCAACTCCCACTGAAATGAGCTCGATCCAGCGAAGCTTTGTTTAGCAGGAAACGGAAGCCATGTTTTTAAGCTGTGTTTTCCAAGTCACCGTTCACAATACCGATTTAGAGTAGCGAGGAAATATTTTTTTCTATCAGCTTTTTTATGTTAAATGATCTGCGGCCAGTGTCTGTGTTTTTCTCCATTGTGAAATGTCAGAGTCCTTACTTGTCAAATCAACCTGTCCCATCTTCACAAGTCTACAGGTTGAATATGAGCATTCTGAGTCTCTGACTACTGCAGGAAGGTGACCCTCAGCTTGTCAGTATACCCAAAATACCAGACGATATTGTTATTGGTATGTCGTCGACGCCAAAAATCGTACCGATACCGAGGTAAATCACTTTAAAAATAGGCATTCCGAAACCGATCATGAAATTTGAATTCAAGTTCAAGGGCTGGACGACTTAACTGAAACGATACATAAAGGTCTAAATGTGATCTTACTGTTCTGTTCAAGTTTTTGTGTATCATTGACACCCTTGAAAATAATGACAAATATTTTGCAAATCCAAAGCCCTGCAATCTCGGAAATTTCCACAGTCGTCTTCAAATATCATGGACAACTGTCATTTTTTTTTTTTTTTGGGGGGGGGGGGGGTGGGAGGTGCTTGCATGGCAGCGCCCGAAACTGGTTCTTGCAAGGCTCTCTTAGCGATCTTCTCCAATAACGGGTCCATGACACTCCCCCTCCCTCACCCCAATGACGAAGTTCCCCATGACAACCCAGCATGAGGCTATTGTGACATCATTTCTTAGTCTTGCTTGGTGTCCTGTAAATAAGGATTGAAGCGTGCGAGCTACACAACTACCGATTCATACATAAAAGAAATATATTGTGCTATGTTAGTGCTGCATAATTGTATTATGTGCTAGTCTTCAACTGTAGTTCAACAACACATTTAACCCTCTTCACAGTGGTGTTGAAATTATCAGTCTTTCAAGTTCATAATACAACTTGGAATTTAATTATTTCAGTCTTGTTTTGTCGAGCATTTTCCCCGTCAACCTGCTTGGAATTTAACCAATTCAATCTTGTTTGACAGAGCTCAAGACTGAATTGGTTAAATTCCCACTATTCATGTATACACATGCTGATGCCTCTATGTTGGAGAGAAATGCACTATAGTTTAATTGTTAATTTGGAATGCTTAAAGTAAGCATATTTTCCTTCTTTGTGGATTTTTATTCAACTTCAATATCCCGTTGGGTGCTTTCCACCATCTTCCCAATTATTATTGAAATTTAAATAAACAGTATCCTAGAAAATCGCTTAAAAATCATTCGCTTGCATAATTATGTCTGTGTAGTACCGTGATTACCGAAGCGGGAGGTGAAATTCAATTGGATCGCGACTATGTCTCGATCGGGTTCAAAATTTAAACTTGCTCTCACCTATCCACATCACTTGGGTTTTCTTCTTCTTTTTTTTTTTTTTTGGAGTGTGGTAGGTTGTTTTGTATTTTTTTTCCCGGGGGGGGGGGGGGGGGGGTTGTTTGTTGTGTTTTTGGGTTGTATTTATTTATTTATTTTTTTTTTTTTTTTTTGGGGGGGGGGGGGGGGTAAATTAAACAAGAAAGCAAAGGGACTGGAGGACAAGTGCTCAGCACTTAGCTAAGCCTCCTCTCCATTACATTAACAATCCAGTATGTTATGATAGCAGTTGATAATATACAAAAATAATAATATTTTTTTTGTAGATTAAAAAGAAAAAAGGAAAAGAACAAAGGCATTAACGAACAAATGTGTAGCAGAAAGATAAGGCAAAAGCGAAGGGGAAAGGGCTCTAGTGGGGGGGGGGGGGGGCATGGATGGCAATGGCAGGGGCAGTGGGGGATGTTGATTTTATATTCATTTCGCAGTATTTTTTCCTTCAAACACAACTGGTGTAAATATGTCATGACCAGATCTTCATCCGATCGAGAAAGATATCGCTAATGCGATCACAGCCAGCGGCGTAGATACAAGTGGATTCGTGAGAAGTCTACCCTCTACTTTTTATGAGAAATGTCAAACATGTATTCTTTCATGTCTGAAATAAAAAAAAAAACTAGTTAACCCTTTACCCAACGCAGACGATATCAAAATTTATTATTTCAAATATTATTTTTTTAAATGTTTCAAAAAATTTCAACAAAACCATATCATGTGACCCCTCGTTGGAACGAGCTCGACGAGCTCGTTCCAACGAGGGGTCACATGATATGGTTTTGTTGAAATTTTTTGAAAAATAATATTTTTTCTGCTGCTGAATTTGCATATTACGCGGGCGGATGCGGGCGATTCGTTGGGTAAAGGGTTAATGTACTCTCACTCTGATGTTTCGTGGATTATCTTGATAGGGTTATACTTCCACTCGCCCGGGGTGCTCAAATTGGCATGAGAAGTTATTTTTTAACACCGGGGAAAACCCTGGTACTTCACCTATGAGGTATATACAATTTTAACCAAGCAAGAGTGAAATGAGGCGGAGAATAAAACATTTTTCTACTGTCATTGGCAGCAAAAAAAATATTGCCCCTACCCACCCGATTTGGCCTGTCCACGCCCATGCCGTAAACAGACAGAACGCGATGCGTGTTTGAATTGGTGGGTGTTTTGCAAAACGAGTTGGAATGGCGTAGTCATATTTCGCGAGACTGCGCCATTCCAACGAGTTATGTAAAACACCCACCGATTCAAACCCACATCGCGTCCTGTGTTTTTTACACATCCTCATGCATTAAAATTCATTTAAATAACACACATTTTATTTCCTATGTTTAAACCCAAAGGTGAAGTGTCTGTTATTTTTGTTTGAGGCCGTAATGGTCAAACGGATCGATAAAAGATCAAAACAACCTTTAGGGAACCAGTCTAAATTGTATTCGTTATCTTTTCTATTGGGAGTGTTTGTTGAAACTCGCTGTTTCTCTTCGGCTGATGTCTATTCATGCCTAACCATTTGGTGGCTATTACTGATAGTGAAAATATAAGTACAAATTTGGGCGGATTTGCAAAACAGCTGAGAGAAACACAGACAATCGATAATTGTATAACGAAATTTGGAAGTTTTTCGAAGCGTAACTAATGCCTCCTCGGGAAAGAAGCTAGTCTAAATAGGGCGGGGGAAAAGATCCGGCTTGTACATCACCAGATAAATACAGAAACATTTATGTCATAGCGGCGATTCCGTTAAATACAAGGGTTCAAAGTTTAAAGGATGTGTAATAAATTTACAAACCATGATTATCATGTATTTGATATAATCGATAATGATATATATTGATTATCATATGGGCTGTGTTTTTCTCATTTCAGCTACTAACATGGGCTTCAAATTTGTTCGATTATATTCTATTCAAACTTGGAATGTGATAAAAAGAAACCAACTATTTCCACGCTGTCATATATCGAGATCAGCACAAGTGTGATTTAATTCGAAAATTTGGACAGCGCGTCCTTAGATCCCCAGGTTGAGGTGACAATAAAAAAGTCGCCACCTGCTTGAAAAGATGAGAAAGAGGCGGAGATTAACGAAGTCAAACTAAACTCGAAATGTTGAAATGGAAGAGAGGCTATGAAAGATAAGAGATTCATTCCAGTAATACATTCTGTAAACTCTTCAAAAACTTTGAAATTTCGCAATTCTGCAAACGTTTCAACCGACAGCTTTCTTAATCAGCGGAATGCTAAATACCATATTCAGTGAGAACCTACCTTTCAGTAACTGACTCGGGATATGATTGGAAATCTCTTCGTTTGAATTCCGGAAACAGAAATGTTTCGATTGAGAAAAAGTACAAGTGCAGCTGACAAAGCAACACTAGAATACCTGGACAGTAACCAGTGTAGTTACTGAACGGTGATGGAAGGTGATGGAAGGAATATGCGATGTCTTAAATTTCGAGGCCTGATTCTCATAGTGTACTTGATCCATTTTTCTTCCTTACTGGTAAAATAGGACCCGGAACCAACGACTTGGGTGAAAGTCATGTAAAGTTGATAACATGGGTATAATCGAAGGCTATACTTGACTTTATACTTGTGTTGTGACCATGGTATAGCCATAGATGCTGAAATTGTAAGCTATCATTTCAGTCGCCGTGGAAAACCCGGGATGTAAAGCAGTGCTTATTTGCTACAGTAAACATTCTTTGTTTTACTGGTAAAATACAACCAGTGTGGAAGTCGTCGAAAGTGCACTCTAAAATCAGTTGGGTTAAAACTCAACCGAAATTAACTGGGTTGAGTGAATATGAACCCAATTATCAGTTGGGTTGAAACTCAACCCAAATCAACTGGGTTGAGTGAATATGAATCCAATTATCAGTTGGGTTAAAACTCAATCCAAAGCAAGTGGGTTGAGTGAATATGGACCCAATTGGGTTCATATTCACTCAACCCAGTTGTTTTGGTTGAGTTTTAGCCCAACTGATTTTAGAGTGTGGGAAGTGTATGTATAAACGATTGGGTTCATATTCACTCAATCCAGTTGATTTGTGTTAATTTTTAACCCAACTGATTTTAAAGTGTGGGGTGTGTAAAATTTCATTCAGTCACCGTGGGAAACCCGGGATGTAAAGCAGTGCCTGTTTACTGCGGTAAACATGATCTGCTTTACTGGTAAAATACAAACAGAGACCAAAGCCCGGAGTGGAAGGCCCCTGAAGTGGACTCTAAAATCAGTGATTTTAGAGTGTGGGCAGTGATTTTGGAGTGTAGGTAGTGTATGTAAAAATGATTGGGTTCATATTTACTCAATCTAGTTGATTTGGGTTAATTTTTAACCCAACTGATTTTAGAGTGTGGGCAGTGTATGCGTAAACGATTGGCTGAACGTGACTGTGTTGCTGTCATGAAATAGCCAAAGATGTTGAAAGTGACCTTAAACACCAGTAACTAAATTTCAACTGATTCCATTACCTTCTCGCTCGCCGTTGCTCGGTGGTTCTCTCCGGGTACTCCGGCTTCCTCCACCCCTATCACTGTCACGGTCATGATTAGCCATTGTGCAGAAATATGTGACCTTAAACACCAATCAATAAATAAATAACAAGGACTTTCGACTGACAGCGATTCAGCAAATACCTACTCCGAGTCGGAAAAACGAAAGATGAGTTTGAAAAACCGGACCGGTCAGAGTTTCTAGTCGAAAGTCCTTGTGTAGCCTGGTTAGTGCAAGGGACAACTCATAGCCCTAACCAGGGAAATGCATTTTTCTTGTAGATAAATTACCAGATTTAAGCCAGAGGAAGGCCTCAGCTTCAATGTCAGGGGTTCAAAAATTAAGAATGTTCCTTTGGAGAGGTCCCCCCTGACCTTCACCATGCTTTTTGTAAATAACGCCGACTGAGGCGGTCGATACATATACTTTCAGAAACACGAAACCGTCTTCTATTGTCCTACGAATATGCCGTGGGTAAGATGTTTGCCGCTCGCAGAAAATTTACGATTATGAGAGCGACTAAGGGCGAGGATGAGCACTCGCCTAAAATGAAAAGCCTTCTATAAAAGATTAACGGCTCACTTATACTTCCAGGTTCCATTTTCTTCATATAACATTTGTAGTGCTTTTAACTTCTATCATTTTGTAGAATTCAAATTTGTAGGTATATAATTGCTAGTACCTTTTTACTTGTAAAATGAAACACGTACCTTTAATAATTTGGTTCTTTTTAGCTTCAAGAATGCAAACTTGTACAGATGAAATTTGTCGCGTTTTTCCATTTATGTAATTCATAATTGTATGATATGCTCCCACGTAAGAGAGCGGGAAACGTCTATCAAATTAGGGCCCTGCAAATCACATATTTTCGCATGGCGGGAGTTCGAACCCACGCCGAGAGAGTTTCCTTCGGCTCTAACCCCCTGGCGAAACCATACAGAACCACGCACAACACTCGGCCGAGTGGTGTGCGTGGTTCAGTATGGTTTCGCTAGGCGGTTGGTGCCGAAGGAAACTCTCTCGGCGTGGGTTCGAACCCCCGCCATGCCAATGTAAAACAAAAGCAGGGTCCTTTCTTAATTCTATGGCATCCGAGAAATATGAAAAAGACAAGTGTCGCTGGTTTCTTCTAAGGTGCAGTTCGTAGATTAGTACTTAGATGCAACTATCTGATGAATAACACATATTTTCGATTCGAATCGAATCTCGAATCGAATCGAGTCTATTTTTCTAAATCGAATCCAGCCTCGAATTGAATACAGACGTCTTGAAGTCCCGACTGTTAAAATATTCCATCTACATCTTCAAGGCGTCGAAGGCATGTCTTGATGATATAGTTGGAATTTTACCCAGTAAGGATTTTTGTTCAAAAACAGAAACGGTTGCGAGAATTCTGGCACTGCACGGGGCTAGCCGCCAGCAACCGTGAGCTGATCGTCGATATTGCCTGGAAACTCTAAATTTGCTTCCAGCACTGACTGGGACTAGTGAAACTGGAACTAGCATGGATGGTGGCATGGGTGCAGATGCTTTATGTTAATATAGCGGAAATTTCACTCAGTCTTTATTTTCAACTTTATTTGTAAACAATTTCTATCTCAGCTATACGTTTTGTGAGACAACTAAGATGACTGATGCCAAGCGAAATTCCACTGAAAAAGGTTCAAAGAAAAACGAATCGGGCAGCCGATTTCGAATCGAATAGAATACAAACTTAAGATTCGAAATCGAATCGAATATCGAAGCTTCGCAGGACCCTATACCAAATATATTTCGATGTCTGTAGTCACGGACGTGACTCTCGTTACTTGTTCCTAGTTCCTTATTCGACATTCGTTATCAACCGATTTGCTAAAAAGCAAACCTTCTGATCTCAAGCCGTAACGGTTGTCACGTCCGCTACAAAGTAAACCTTCTGTTCTCGAGTCGGTAACAGAATTAGCTCGTACATAACCACTAGCGCCAAGAGGACAGGGTGAGAGGCGCAACTGCCTCGGGGCCCGTAACGAGTTTTGATGTTTTAAAAAAAGCCTGCAGATACATCTGGACTGAAGGTCTGGGAAGGCTTTTGATATGGGCCCCCGCGCTGGTGGGGATGCCAAGAGTACGTAGTTGCTTCTGTCCAGGTTCCATTAATATAAGAAAACGCATTTGTTCTAGTTTGTTGGTTTTCCGCCAATCTTTGAAGAAAAAAAATGCACCATACACACAGAAATACAGGTAATAATTACCCAAATTTCACAGAATTGTTAGGAAATCATTGAGTAGATATTGTCAAGAAAAAAGCAGGAGTATGCATCTCCAAGCACTAACTCTAGGGGAAGGCCCTCAGATATCTTGCTTAACGCTTCGCGCCATCGGCGCTCGCAGGACCGTAACGCCCGTTCTACATATTGCCACCGTGCCCGTCCTCGCTCTCCATAAGGCCTTGCCCATAACTGTAGATAACTCTAGTTGTCTCTTCCGGCTTACAGTTGCTCGTTTGTCACTCCCACTTTTGTAAAAACTGACGAGTTTTGTTATTGCGTCCACTTTTGTAATAAAATCGCCAGGTTTTGTCACAGCCTACCATATTTTGATAAAATCGTCCTATTTTGCCATAAACCGAGTTCACGAGTTTAGCAATAAAACTCGACAGATTTTGTCATACAAAAACTCATATCATTTTTGTAATAGAAAGCAACAGGTTTTGTAAGAGATTACACCTTTTCACTCTCCTTAAAAAATGTTAACCCCTAATACAACTAACCCACGTAATACCTTACACCATCGTGCTGATGGCACTAGATTGTACGCGATTCTAAGTCATATGACATTATTGGGTGTGTGTGTGGTTGTCTTGTATGGTAGTATAGTGTGTACGGTATTTACCCCCTACTATTGTACTGTGGGCCTCTGGTACTACTTACTCACCTTACACACTTTTACTATTCTCCGGTTGCTATGGTTACTACTGTTTGGTATGCCATGTGGTATTGTGAAGTATGCTCTCTTGTCTGTATTGGTCTCACAGTATAGCCGTTTTGATACATTTTACTCCTGGGTACATCCATTAACCTATCTAGAGCCGTATACTGTACCACCCTGTGGGTTTTATTATTATTTCCTTACAATTCAATTATTCTGGGGTGTGTGACAGTATTGCAGAATTGAGATTGTTGGTGTGGAAGTTGTTTCCCTACTTGTTGTTGGTGTTGTACAAATTAGTATAGTAGTTGTTCGGCGTTGTAGTGGTTGGTTTAGTAGTTATTGGTTGAAGTTGTAGGGTCAGTAGTAGATATAGTAGTGGTTAGTGTTGTGGAGGTTGGGGTGTAAAACCACTCCTCAAAAGTCTCCCAAAACAACTATCTTCACTACACCAAAGTCTCAAAACCACTTTGTCCATGACGCTTACAGCCTAGGAGGTTTAGGGACTTTGAAAGCTATGCTCTAAGCCAAAATTTTAGTGCCTTTTTACTTGTGTAATCCACACCTGTACCCATAAAACTACAATACAGACACGGAGTCATTTGATCCACTCGGACACAACCATTTCACTACTCTTGTTCAAGACACAATTTTGTGAAATTTAATTTGTTTGTCCAGATGACTTTGAAAGTCGTTTTCAAAATTGTCGCTTTACATTCGGTGTCGCCTCAACACACGACACTGACCTTATTTATAATATGTCTGAAATATGAGCCATGATCGACAACATCAACAGCATCATAAAAATAAAAAAAAATATTTTTTTAAAGTTATTAGTGGTTACAGACTATAAGCTGAAAACAGTTACGTACTGGGCATCAATATCGATCATGGAACCTTTCCTCAAATCCGTTTATTCTTTTTTAATTTGTGAATCTGAATAGCGCTGTATGTTTGTGTTTGGTATGAGATGGGTAAGTGGGTGTGTGTGTGGGGGGGGGGGGGGGGGCATGATTCATACTATAATGAAAGAGTTACGTGAAATATTTTGAAAAATTGCCATTGACCTGTACTTTTTGGGAAAAATACCATTTTCAACCCTTTGATACTGGATATCATTGCCATGGTACCGTACCTTGTACTGCAAATGATTAAATCTATTTAATATTTGCAGGGATGATCGATAATAGCTGGGGCATCAAGTTTAGGCCGGTGTTTTGACTGACTGATCCAGGTGATCCCAGATAAGGCACGCATTCGTTGGACATTACTCTAGCGCAACAATTCGTTGCATACGAGCTGTTTCCGGTGATTGTATGTTTCAAAGTATTCACTTGAGTGTTTCCACTGGTGTTCATGACTGTCGCGCGAAAACAGGTAAATTGTGGAACACACGAATAACTTTGCCGCACCGCCCACAGTACTCGTCTTTACCTTATATTCGGGAGTGAAGCCGCCTCACCATTTATAAAGAGGGGAAATTTTCGCAGTATTTGGTAACTCTACGGTCAGGACATCTATATCTGCTCTTCTTGTGAGAATGGTCGGAAGAGAGTCAGTCAGGCCATGTCGTTTATATGCAGTATATATAAAATTGCTTAGCTTGTTTTAATTGTTTGTAATCTATGTACTGCAAATAAATTTATCTTATCGTATCTTAGCTTATAGTGTAACCATGGCCTTCATAGGCCGCAGGAGTAAATTATTACTTATGTTTCACCATGGAAGTTGAGCAATGAGCTCTGTCAAGTACAATTTAATTGGTTAAATCTCCACCTAACGCCTCCACTGCATCGCCTCGAGTAGTTATAAACTGAGCAGTTGAAAAAAATATTTTGCAAAAAACCATATCATCCGACTCCCCATTGCAATGAGCTCGAAGAGCTCGTTGCAACGAGGGAGTCACGTGATATGGTTTGTTGAATTCTTGAAAAAATTGAGAAAAAAATCTAATTTAAAATTACAAATTTTGATATCGTGTGCACACTAATTCTGTAAATATCCTGATGATTTCTAGGTGGATTAAATACTTATTGATTGGAATATCTGTAACTGAAGCTGAGAGAATATCTGTATATCACTTTGAGAGAAGGAAAATAGCGGTAGTCAGCGAGCAAACTCAAAGAAAAGTAGGCAAACGAATAAACCACAACAGCGTCGAATTTCTTACAGAATTAGACTGAGGTCCTGAAAGCCACGGTCAGGCTATCAATTTTCTAACAGAAATTAGAATTGCAATAGGTCAAATGAGACGCGACAATGGCATGCTTCTCTAATTTCGTCGAAAATATGATATCTTCTCACCACTAGAAATAGAGGATCTTTAATGAGTTTCTAAATCAAGATTACTAAAAACGACCAGAGACCAGAGTAATCTGTACACCAATACCCATCGTAGCGAGAACACCCAAACTAGACGCGGGCTGCAGCCAAGATGACGCCACGCGCTGCTCAAACAGCCCAGACAGCCACCAGAAAGAAAATGGCCACCCAAACAAAATGGTGACGGAAACAAGATGGCTGCGCGCATACATGTGACATACATTCGTACTGAGGGGTGGGGGGGGGGGCATGATCCCACCTCAAGATCCATTGAAAGAGGTGAAATGCCAATTACATACCTTGACAGAACACAACGAGGATGAAGTGGGGGGGGGGGGAATCAACGACCCAGTTGAAGATTTTCAAGTATTGCATGAGCCCAGTAAAGTAGACGTGAGTGAAATATTGGAAAAAAACACCAATATGGGTCTTTGACTCCTGTCCTCTCTCTACCTGAGTTGTGTTCTATTTTATGCCGCGATTATACTTAATACAAGTGAATGAAGCCTAAATTTTTAAAGCAAAATATCACCTTCGGTAGTCTGTGCAAATTATTGCGTGACACTGTTTTGGGTCGAAGCATTTCATTCGCGTCATAACGTAAATAAGATGCTTAACGACCAATCAGATTCATTCTTACATGCCTTTAATACACTCTAAAATTGGTTGGGTTAAAAATTTAACGCAGATTAGCTGGGTTGAGTGAATTTGAACTCCATTGGATTCATATTCACTTAACCAAGTGATTTCTGGCCAGGAACATTATACACCGTAACGTCATTAAATAGGATGGCTGTTCAGTAAAGGTGTGGGCCTCGGGGCTGCACGTTGAAAATATTGATTGGTCTACACAGAATAATGAATATGGACTCGTCTAATTGCTACCATTGAACGGGCATGGAAGATACCACTAGAGTTCAAAGGGTTAATGATATACGATTTGTTTGTATATGATTGATATAGGAGTGTTTTTCATCACTCAATGAATAATTTTCCTGTCATATGAATGTTTATCCTTTGTTCCGTCCATTTGTCAAATATTATTATTTATTTATTTATTGGTGTTTAGGGTCACATACCTATTTACAATGGCTAATCGTAACCGTGTCAGTTTAAGGGGTGGAGGAAGCTGGAGCACCCGGAGAGAACCACCGAGAAACTGTCAGCTCCTCAACATTCTAACTCTGTTCTAGCTCTGCTCAAGCAGGGTTAGCGCGGTTGAAGACATGTGCACCATCGACGTGCAGTACTCTTTAGTATACGGCGTCATCGTGCCCCCATTAGGCAACCGGGATAAAGTGCCGTGCCCAAGGACACAACGTGGGTCATCCCGGACGGGGATCGAACTTGGGACCTCTAGAATAGAAGTCCAACAGTCTACCACTGAGCCACCGCACTCCCTATTTTTGAAATAAAAAATTGCGGGCTCCTCCAACGGGGCAATTAAAACTGTAATTGTTACAGGTGGGTTGTAAGTTAATATTCACGTGGGGTGTTGGCACAAGTTTTCGAAATCCGAAAAAGCGACAGATAATTAATATCAATTCTTCCACAAATTCAACACATAATGTAGAAAAGTTGATTGTTGTCCCTTCTAAGACTTAAAAGGAGAGACACGATCGAATTTGTTTCAGGAGTACGTGCTGCAAATAAAGACATTCTTATTGCAGTTAAACGAACAGTCTGGGGGACAGAGGCAAGTTGTCCACCTGGCTTACACCAGAATTTAAACTCACAGTGGAACATGCTCTCGTAAGTATGCACCATGTGAAAATGGCTCTTTGTGTACTCATCTTCAAAAAATGTATTTAGTTCTTCAAGAAGAGAGAATTGGTCATCATTTTTAGTTCAACTTTACGTAGTCAAGCTGAGCTATTGCCTTCTCCTGGAGTCCATCTGTAGTCTCCTGTGCGTGCATTTTCCACAATTCTGTTTGGCACACCACACAGGTCGCATTTATGATCTGATCGCATTGAAACTCGGTATGTTTGTTTGGGGTGACGTCTTGATGGGAGCTATCGATTTTCTTCAATTTCCGTCCAAAAAAACGTTACCATTGACAACGTCCTTTGAACTTAGTGCAGTTATACAGCAATTCTTCCCTTTAGGGCACATTTATGATCGGATCGCTTTGAAATTTTGTATGCTTGTTTGAGGGTGACCTCTAGATGGGAGCTGTCAATTCCCTCACATTTCCATAAAAAAACGTAGCCATTGGCAACGTCCTTTGAACTTAGTGCAGTTATACAGCAATATTTTCCTTTGGCTTTGGCACAGCCTACAGGGCACATATATGATCGGATCGCTTCGAAATTTGGTATGCTTATTTGGGCGTGACCTCTAGATGGGAGCCGTCGATTTCCTTCCATTTCCATAAATAAACGTTGCCGTTTTCAACGACCTCTGAACTTAGTTTAGTAATGCATCAATATATTTCTTTGGCTATTTTGGACTACTACAAGCAGTCGAATACAGTTTTCTTTTTGCGTTTTCTGTGGTTGCAAGAGAAACGTGCTGGTGATTTCATCTAATGGGCTATCGAGCAGTGGCATTGCGCGAACGACTCAAATCCTCAATTTCCCAAAAATGGATTCTGTTATCGGGATTCCACAAAAGAGATTCCATAAGCGGGGTTCCAAGCTCCTATACAGCTTCGAGCACCTGATTTGCTTTTGATTTCTCGACCACCCCCGCCTTCATGGGTCTAATAACACTACTGCTGACTTATCCATAATCACCATCATCTGTCCAATGATCAACTTCTGTACTCACCCATATACTACAGTCTTCTACCACCCTCACAGCCCTGTATAATTACAACTGACTTGTAGCACGACTTCCGTTTTGCCGACAGTCACAGGCCATGACCTCTGCCTTCGGCCAACTCTTAGAACAACCACATGACCTAGCATTCCGAACAACCGATGGGATAGTACACACCATTAGGTGGTTTAATTGTACCAACATAACAGTAGACATATTTATTTATTTATTTATTTATTTATTTATTTATTTATTTATTTATTTATTTATTTATTTATTTATTTGTGTTTAACGACATTTTCGACAGCCAGGGTCACCTTGTGTCGGACAATTTTACGGGTGGAGGAAGCCGGAGTACCCGGAGAGAACCACCGAGCAACGGCGAGCAATAGTCAAACGCCCAACATACTAACTTCATACAAGCAGGGTTAGCATTGGTTGAAGACGACGTGCATTACGCCTTAGTACACAGCACCCCTGGCCCCACGTGGGCAGTGGAAATTGTGTCTTGCCCAAGGACACAACTCAGTTCCCCCTAACGGAGATCGAACCATAGACCTCTCGATTTGAAGTTCAATGCCGTAACCACTGAGCCACCCTACTCCCGATGGACAGTGATACTAAGGGCTAACATTGAAGCAGCAGGAATACATGCAGTTCGTCCTATACTACCGAACTAGACAACCAAACATAACACTGCATGACATAGCATAATGTACTACCCATACCAACTGTAGGACAGTGTAATGCCTTTAGCTGATCAATAGTGCTAAGGGCTAACAGTAGGCCTATAGTGGGTACTGATCATACACTCTATACTATCGGTCTAAACCAACTAGCATTACCTCGCAAAACCGCTTGGCCCAACATTATACGCTTACTATAAAAACCCCAAATGGTAAAATGCATTCAATGGGCAAGTGGTACGAGGGACAGTACAACATATACTGTCGCACAATACAATCATTCTTTACCGCCCACCCACCCACAATACCGCCTGAAATTGCATTACATACTACTTATACCAGTCATAGGATCATAATAAGCATTTGGTAGTTTAGTTGTACCAAAGATAAGCAGTAGACCAACAGGAGTATATACCACCTATAGTATACTACCATACCTCTTCCGAAACTGAAAAAAGTGAATGAAATAATAATTAAAAAATATAGACTTTGGGTTTTGTCCACCTTTCAACTTTTAATTTTGACGATAAAGCGTTTTGTCCTGGGAGGCCTTCATCTGTTATGAGTTTTGTCCTACAACATATAAGCTCTTTGTGGGCTATTGCGGTATCTGTTCTGATCTATGCGTTTATATGCACTCTGTGCGGTAATTCGACATCCCATTTCTGATTAAATACGATAAAAACTATGAGATTCATACGGGGTCTCTGATGTTTTAAAACACTGGATTAGCAATAGCCATGCGGGCTTTCCAAAAGTGATGAGAAATGGGGTACATAGGGTTTAAATGACAAAAAATGGTTAGCATTTGGGCATTTTGATATGCGGATCCAGTTACCAGACACCCCTACTTGTATGTACCTTTCAGACAAATTCTGGGACTTTGACGGGAAATGGCTGAAATATTATTGAACACTCAGATACTTCTTGTCGAACACACTGTCTGTAAACCTTGATGCACTACAGTATTTAAGTTTCTTTTTTGTCGCGAGTGCAGTCGTTGTATTTGTATTGTTCGCTGCCATTTCTGCGTGGAGAAAACATGGCGTCGACCTTGTCATTGGCTTTACAATTTTGCCCATTCAAATCAAGCAAGTGTAGCCTCTATTCTTTCTCCACTCCGCGGTAATGGACACGCTGTTGACAAGTATGATATCAGCCTTTTCTATCTCATTCCTGATTGTGGCCCACACATGATCGCTTACTGAGTAGTTTTCAAATAACCTGCGGTTTGGCTCTGGCCTTCATACTCAGCTCTATCCCATCATTTTAGAAGTTTTGTTTTGGATTCGCTGAAGCTGCGCTCTGGGAAGAAGTCCAGATTTTTGCTGTTGTCGGTCGATACGGGGTATTCACCCTCACTTATCACATATGTAATATTCCTATGTGTTCCAAAACCTCCAGTTCTCCTTGAAAATCTGTGACGTCTAAGACGAAACTGACGATATTACTATCCTGAACAAATAGGGGCCGCAAGCAAAAGCAAATAATTTTTGAAAAAATAAAGAAAAAATAATAGTTTGTACACACTGGTTTGTAGGATTGAAACTACTCGGAAATTGGGGACGTGACAACCGTTACCTGTTCCCAGTTCCTTAATCGGCATCAATTAGCAACCGATTTAAATCGGTTGATACCGAATGTCGAATTAGGAATTGGGAATAAGAAACGGTTGTAACGTCCGTGCGGAAACTGGGGGGGGGGGGCAACCATTTTTGTGGGGTAAAGATGATATTTGAAAGGCCGCTGTGAGGGGTTTCGAGGTCCTCCCCTTGTCCTAACTAGGGCCCTCCGGTTGCCCCCACCCTCCCAGCAATTCCTGAATGAAAATCGGAGGAGGGGCAACGACCAGCGTATCCATGTTAGGACTATTCCTCATCCCCGAGAAAATTTTGCAAAATTAAGAGCTCTAAGAGCGAATCTGAGGTATTTGTAGACTTTATAGTCCCTATATTGGCGACTATTTTGAGGCTCTATGTGGTGTGAAAGTTGCATTGGACAATATTTGCGGGCGCAGCGAACATTTTAGAGTGGGGTCGAGCCCCTTTCCCATACCTACACCACTTGTGTGCCATGGCCTTTACCACTGCACTGCCAATCTTCGTGGTTAATCACGGTGAATAGAAACCTCCAGTCTGAATAGCTTGTCGAGAGGTGTAAATATGTTCAGACAATAACCATCGGACAAACTCATGTCAAGGTTGGACAAACATTCTACGCCAATATCTAAAAATAACTACGAAACGTGGCCATGGCAAATGACGTGGAGGGGGACAATATATTGGCTGCAGAAAAATATTTTATTCCCCAATTCTTTTCATCTCGTGCTGGGTTAGAATTTTGTATTTCCCATAGGTGAAGATCTGAGGTCTACACCGCGGAAAAAATTAACTTCTTTTGGAACGCTAAAATAACCCGTATGTGGTGGAATAAACGCACAAAAAATTACCCAAGACATATTAGGGTGAGGGCACATGCACCAGCTTTACGGATTCCAGGCAGAATGAACATAGTGTTGGCATTTCTCAGGAAAAGTATGAGGGAGGGGCTGGTCTCCCATGAAGCTACGCAAATGGCTACGGGCCTGCAGTGCAGGTAGAAAAAAGACGGCAGTCTAAACCAGTTTAGTCTTCAAATAGTCCATCGCCTGTGTTCAGATACACTCGTCTGAAATAGTTCAGTTGGTCGGAAAAGCGAAATAGGTTCGCTTTTCCGACAAACTGATATATTCCGGGGACTATTGAATCTAACAAAAAAAAACATAAAGACCCAATTTCTGTCAATCAGCGCCAGAAAATATTGTTTAATCGAGACTTGATTTGTCCGAATGTTTGATGACATTACCATTAGAAATAAATACTCACCACAGCCGTAGTATTATGACTACGTCGCATGGTTCCACCAATTGAGTTAATATATTGGTGGTTTAAAGGCGCATTAAAGACTTATTCGCGGCAATGTTTATAACTGGATCACGAAAGAATATATGAATATCTTTCTGAGTAAAAGGGCATCACATTAAATTAACAGTAGTCTGCGCACAAACTTCCACGAGATGTGGGTAAATAGACTCTTTACCCAACGAATCGGCCGCATCCGCCCGCGTAATATGCAAATTCAGCAGTTGAAAAAATAATATTTTTCAAAAAATTTTCAACAAAAACATTTCATGTAACCCCTCGCTGGAACGAGCTCGTTCCAACGAGGCATCACATGATATGGTTTTTTTTAAAAAATTTTTAAAAAGTTAAAAAATGATATTTAAAATAATTAATTTTGATATCGTCTGCGTTGGGTAAAGGGTTAAGCTGTTGGCCTGAGAGCTTGATCACAGTTGCGTTGGTATGATACGAAAAAGGTGCTGGATGACATCAGCAGAAGATTGAGGTGATAATAAGTAGCGGGGGTTTTCCTTAAGCTGCATTAGTGCTATCACCCGATAATCATATATCTCCAAGAGAGATCGCGAGAATATAGGATTAATCTGTTTTGGAGACAGGAGAGACGGAGAGTGACTGAAAACTGCTGACAAGGCACAGGCAGCATTTTTTTTTTGGTGGTTGAGCGACACCATAAATTTCCAACAGAAATTAGCAATGCAAAAATACAAAATCCCTGATTGGGACACGTCGCCTCCCATATCAACTCACCACTGAAACAACGAGTAAATGTCTGAACAAAAAGCTGTCCCACCTCTGCATACAAGCCCAAGACAGAATATTCTGCCACAAAATATCTTATCTTGAAGTAGGAGCTTTCTTCTTTTTGTCCATTGGCAGGTGACAATTCTCTCCACTGTCACTCAGGGCAATTTTGTCTTCTGGTGTAAAACATACTGACACGCACCATCAATTTGAATAAACAGGCACTGCATGGCTCTAAATCAAAAACTCTTTACCAAACATCATATATAAATATTTTTTTTTTTTATTTTTTTTTTTTTGAGGGAGGGGGGTATAGCGGCACTTTCGATAAGCAGGGTCATCTCGTGTCGGACTGTTTTATTGGTGGAGAAAACGTAGTACCTGACGAAAACCACCGAGAAGCGATGAGCAACTGTCTGGCTCCTCAACGTACTAACACCGTACAAGTTTGCACTGGTTAAAGATAGGTGCACAATCGACGTGCAGTACACAGTGTCACCGCGTCCTCATGTAGAAAACATCAGATAAATGTTGTGACTTTACATACATGGTTTTCTGAATACATGTAGCTTATCTTTCTAACATTGTGGTATCAATAACAATGTTCCAATTAGATTAACACTTTAGATCGCAATTATAGCTATTAGTAATAAACCAATAAACCGCAAGTCCATTCAACAATTCAAAAAGCTAATCATATCTGAGATATTATTCAACGGAACGTATTTAGTATAATATTAGATGTCAGAGTGTTGGAATTTGCATCGCTAAGGGGTGTGGGGGGGGGGGGCGGCGTTCTCCCTCCCCCTCCACCATTTTTTTTTTCAATCAGGACATTTTTCTCAGGATTGAAGCTTTAAATATATCAATTCTCTATTGCTGGAAATCATTCAATTTTCTTAAGGACTAGATTTGTTTGATACAGTACAGTCGCCGTGGACTGGTCGTAATCCACGCGTGGGCAGTGAAGTCCACGCATGCGTTTACCAGGTAACAGAAATCGCCACCAGCAAAATTTTAATTGAGGAAGCACCGGGTTGTACCCGGTGCCTCATAAATTAAATTGTTAATGATTATTCCTACAATTAATTTTTGGAATCTAATAATATTGCGTCCTTAGATATATTTCCCACCCGTGGAAATTAACCAGTCCACGGCGGCCGTATTGTAATTAGATCGGTGCCGCATACAAATAAACCTTGTACCTGATTCAGGCAATTATTGGCCATTGAAGGCCGATCTAGAGTACCGGTACCATACATGTTAATTAAATAAAAAAAATTGTCACGATTGATTTATGTATATTTTATTTATTCACTAATAAAATTCCAAGAGGTCTCGAGTATTTTAACTATAATCTGGACTGTCTAATATTCAAACAACATCGTCAAGACATGCCATCGGCGAAGGCATGCCCTTTTGATATAGTTGGAATATTAGTCAGTCGGGACTTGAGCCATCCTAGTCAAGACAATCAGTCTTCCAGTCTGTCATCTTTGTGACGCCCCTGCATATCTGACCTTTACTCAGAAGTGCAGGTTCCACAAAAGCACGGGAAAATAGCTGCCTGGCGCATTCGTGGACCACCGAAATAACGTCGCTCTTTCACTCGTCATGTTCCAGCCAAAACAGGTATTCTATGACGGATTGGTACATATACAAATTATCCATGACTGTGCTTCATGTTATCTTTGAAGTGAAATTATTTTTGTCTGCGTGGATATGCCCTACTACAGTACCTGTGTGCACTTTCCCCATACATTGTGAGTTTGTGACCAAGCAAATGCATTTGAACAAACTCTATCGACCAAAAATAATTTAGCTTTCTACCAGTTCAGTCTTCCTCTTTTGAAGATGGGAGATGCTCTGCATATCATTTTGAAGTGAAGCGCAGTATTCTTGCGCCCGGCATCGGGAAAATGTTTTTAAAAAAAACATCAACGAACAACTGCACACTGTTCGCTCTTCTGGTTCACAGTAAGCAGGGATTCCAAACATATTGCCCGATTTTCGAAAAACCTTTTCGCAGCGAAGATCAAATTTATTTGAGATCGGTATAATATATGAAATGCAACTTCAGTTGAGCAATGGTAAGTCACTAAAATGAATGCATGAGCGAAAAGACAGTGAGAAGCATTCCTGGCATTTAAAGTATGTCAAATTATGTTTCAGAAAGTGAACTTTGATTAGTCTGAAATCTTTGAATCCTGCAGCTTATAATTCATTTTAAATTATCTCCGCCATCATGTATTTGTTGTCTGACAAGCACACATTCCACGCATTGAGCTGTTCACGACATGGACGGTCAGTCAGAGAATTTACCACATTCAGTCCAAGACCTCAATACCTTGTAAATCCTCCTCTGTGCGGGACACAAGCGCGGATCCGACGTGGCATACTCCTCACCAAACGTCTAATATCAGCTTGACTGATGTTATTCCATTCTTCCTGCAGTGCAACGGCGAGTTCCTGGACATTGTTAGGGGACTGTTGGCGTTGTCGTAGGCGCCTGCCAAGCATACCCCAGACGTGTTCTATTGGTGAAAGGTCTGGACTTAGTGCTGGCCAAGGCAGTGTAGTGATGTTCTGCACCTGGAGGAACTATGTAGTGACACTGGCCCTGTGTGCTCTTGCATTGTCATCTTGGAAAATGAATCGACGGCCGTGGCGTCGCGCAAATGGCACCACATGAGCAGCTAACATGTTGTCACGGTAGTACTGCCCCGTAGCACGCCCTTGGGTGACATTTAAAGCTGTTCTGCTTGTCATGGTTATGCTTCCGCACACCATAACCGATCCACCATCAAAACTGTCGTGCTGCCTAACGGTTACGTCATGGTATCGTTCGTTCCGCCGCCGCCACCACTCTGTTTCGCCTATCGTGGAAGTCGAGAGTGAACCTCGATTCATCGGAAACCATGACGTTGCTCCACCGACGATTGTCCCAGCGCTGTCGTGCTCCACACCAATTACGCCTCGCGGCGATGTGAAGTTCAGGCAAACGTGGAATTATTCGAGGTCGTCGAGCGTACAAATTCCAGCTGTGTAGGCGATTTCGAATAGTCTGACCACTGACTCGCACATCTGTCTCTCGGTGCAGCTGCAGTCCAATTTTTGAGGCACTTTGATGGCGGTTATGTAATGCTGTGGTTGGATGAAACGGTCCTGGTTAGCAGTTGTCGCCCTTGGACGACCTGTCATCGACATTCCCTGTCGGACGATTGCGTGGCCACAACCTCCTAATCACCGATTGAGTAACATTGAGAATTTGAGAAACTGCAGTCTGTCTGTTGCCAGCTTCCAACATACCAACGGCACGTAAACGTTCATCACGTGTCAGTCTTCGCATACCTCAAAAGTTACGTTTCGACTAGAAACTATTGATGAACGAATTTATACCAAGAAAAGAACGATGAGAGCTCCGAAAAAGCCCGTCCAGTAGAAATGAAAATTTCAAAACGTACCCTACAGACATTAACGCAGCGCTCGTGCGAAAAACCCGCACAGAGTTTTCGTGGGTCGGTGACATTCATGATCCACACTAAACTTGATAACATTGATGTGTCCAATCACGCGTATCCAATACCAATTTCCGAAAATATCAGTTTCAATATGCCCTACTTTTTTGAATAGTATTCTATAAACAATACTATAAATTATATAAATTGTATATTAAATTATATACAATAAATTATAGCAGTGTTTCAGTGGTGTATTTCTTTGTTTTATTATTCATGTTTATGTTTTATGTTTTCATGGAAAGCCTATAAAAATATCATAATGGCAAAAAAATGATCTTGTCTAATTTATAAAAATATGGTGATGTTTTATCATATAATTACTGTTATCAAAATCGAAGACCTCGACATGTGTAATAAACGATGTCAATTGAGTGCAGCCACCGTAGGAAAACATCGTTCTCTTTCTGAATCGAATGATCGAACGTTCGTTGATTGCTCCCCTCAATACAGATTTTTATTACTTTCCAGTGTGATTTACTGGGATTTCCTGGTTATATTATAAACGATAACTGAACAAGTGAAGTATGCAATCAACAATTGGGTCATGTATCGAAGACGCCTTGCCGTGGATGTAAAGGGGACTTCATTGTTTTTTAACCCTTTTAGAGACAAAAAAGGAAAAAAATAATGAAAATTAATTGACGATTTTTGAGAATAGCGCTGGTCGCTACGTTAGGTAAAGGGATAAATAATATAATTATCGTTAATAATGAAAAGTAATAAACAGAGTAATCGCTTGACTGGACTGGTTACGTGAAATAATTCATTCGGGGCGAGAGACTATATTGTAAAACATTTGTACAACGTCCCTCACCGCTCATGAATTATTTCACGTAACCAGTCCAGTCAAGCGATTACTCTCTATGTATTTTGTTTAGACTTTTTTATTTGTTTTGGTGGATATACGTTCTTGTTGTAAGATAAATTGATTGATTATTATAAAGTGAAATGGATCTTGTGGGGGACATTGATGTTCAAATTGATATCAAAGTCTCTGTAGTTGAATTCGTGAAAGTCGAACAGCAAAGGGGTGCCGAATATGCAGCCGCTTAGACGCAACAGGGACTCTGGAACATTTTCATTTAGAATGTCCCAAATGCTTGCCTAGTAGAATGAGACGCTTTGAAAAACTCATGGAAGAATGGGATTAGAACATGAGAAATAAGTGGGTGGAGAAGGGATTGGGGGAAAGTGTTAATGTTGTAGTTAAACAGTTTGTGTCTGAATGCTGGGAATTGGGAGAAGGGAGAATGGGGAAGGTATGTCTCATAGAGCGCGGGGAATTAGATTTCATACCCTACATATTAATTTGGGACAAACAAATCATGAATATTTTAATACAGCGAAACAGAGGAAATACATCTCATCAATTTCGCCCAAATAGACGTTCTAAGTTTGATAATGGTAAACATATATTCCTGGGTGATCTCGGCAATCGTTCACACGAACGAATGGAGCTCGTAAATGTAATAATCTTTTAGAGGTGCGTGTGGGGGAAGGGACGTGGCACTTCGTGAATCGTATTTTCTTCTGGGAAATAACATGGGCAAACTATGCAATGCAGTCCACCTCCAGCCAATTAATAGCAGTAATTACCGTGTCGTGTGTATGCTGTATGAGTGACGCGGGACAATGCGCAATAGGGGAGATTACTTGTACGCTGAAAGTTGGATGTTGACTCTCCAGTGTAGAGAGTTCAGTTTTAAGGTTCTGTTGGCGAACATATAAGAATGGGAAATGTCATTTGTCATCATCGTATTATCGATATTATCGATATTTATCACCATCAATCGCTCTACATCACCTAATTCCCACATGTTGGAGAATCAAATGTGTCACAAACAATGTTTTAAATTGACATTTATCTGACCGTTTGTGCCATTATTCAACTTGTTATCGCAAATTACGGATGACACACATCCTTTCGTTCGACCGGACGTCCACCCATTTTCGAAAGGACCATTACTACGCCGTCCACTGGCGGCTACGTTAGGAACTGACGTGAATCCTTCTAATACGCCAAACATTCACCCGATGGGCCGACTTGAACTTCCATTACCTCCAAAGCCCGATTACTGATCGTGCGATCATAAATTCGCGGGCTATTTACATGACGATGCATCGAAATTTTTAGCCTAATTTACCTCCTATTTGTTATTGTTAAACACTGACCAGACGACACCTAAATTTCTTGTTGCTTTTCACCTCCATCTTCAGGGACCTGCATTAATGTGGTTCAATTCTTTGCCGCAGTCGGCAAACATAAGTTGACCATCCGTTCGTGAACAATTCATTCAAGAGTATTGTACTAAAACTAACAACTCAGCCTCAATTGCTGAAGAGGCGACCTACAACAAACTGAATTTATCCCCATATCAGCAACTCGGGGAGTTTCACGCTGCTATTTTGGAAAAGGGCACTAGGGTATTGAGGGGTTACCCCAACAATTGGCATTTTTTTGTTACTGCTGGCGGACAGTTGCATAGTTTTCGCGATGTATTACATACATGTACGGCTACAATTGGTGAGGCGAGAGAGTGCCGCATATGTATAGAGACTTCAGTCAATGCCGTTTCACTGAACAACACAGTTCTTCTACAAGTTGATCACTGATCAACTTTCTCGTCGGCTTAGCCAGTTGGAATGTCTGAGTCGACAAGATGTTTCTTCGCATCATATTTCTTTTAAGCAGCCAGTCGTTAATCGTTCGTCGTCACCGTTAATCGTTCGTCGTCAGGCAACTCTGCTACTGGATCAACTCAACGAGTATGTTATAAGTGCTCAGGTCAGGGGCATATGAAACAATCGTGCAAATGGAACGGAGTGGATTCACCTTCACACAATGTATCGTGCCAATTATGTTTTAAAAATGGTGACACTGCTGCACATTGTCTTCAGCGTTCTAATTCTTCCCATGTGGTTACGTGTCAATTATGTAATATTGAGGGACATGATGAACGGTCATGTGTAAAGTTAAACGCCAAAGGCCTGGGGGAGACGCGCACCTCCCAGGCCAATTAACTGAAAGTTCTTCTTTTTATAGTATCACTTTGGACAATGATAGTGATTTTGATGATTTGCGCGAGTTTTTTTCGATGACCCCACACTTACATTTTATGTACTTACACATAATAGTTGCAAATAGTTCGGTGACTGCTTTGTTGGCTTCGGGCAGTGCTGTGAATATTATTCAGTTTTTCGATGCTTTACCACAGTACTTGTTTACTAATTTTCAACCTTGTTCAAGTAAAATTATATTGGCCAATAATCAGAAGGTTAATATCTATGGTACTGCCTGCGTTCGGCTCTGTAAGCATTCGGCTAAGCACATCAAACAGCCCATACATTTCGATATGCATATTTTGGCTATGCATCGCATCCCATTATATTGGGTACTAACTACATGAAAAGCAATAACATTATTCCAGATTTTAGTAAAAATCTGTCATTTACTACCGGGCGTAGTACACAAGTGAAATGCAAACAACATTATGTTCTCGAACCTACTAGTGAATGCCGAATTCAATGCATATTATGTTCTTATGTTCCACTAGGTACGCAATGAGTCTGAAATCTTGCATAAAGGTGTATATGTTGCCAACGTAGCTGTGTCGAACACTTTTGACAATGCTGTTCCATTGCAAATTCATAATCCCGGGAATAACAGAGTGTATTTTAACAGGGGTACTATTCTGGCTGCTTTTACGCTATGTGACAATACTTGTGATATTATATACCATTATCGTGTGAACATGTTAGTCTGGAATCGCCAGGCAATACCAGGCATATGGCAAATACAGACTTCCCGACGGGTCCTATAAAGCAAGTTGGGGCTCCTTCTGATAAAGATACCTCGGTTGACCATCTCCTGGAGAGTCCTGGTGTTGAAACGTTTCAGTCATATTTTGATATAAATCCACAATTATCTTCAAAGCATACGATAAAGTTGTTAAAGTCTTGTATAATCATAAAGATGATTTTATCACTGAGAATCCAGGATTGGGTCATGCCAATATTGTTAAACATTCGATTCAGTTGAAACCTAATTAAATTCCCAAGCATCAGAGGCCATACGATCTCCTATCGGATAAGAAACAGGGGCTAAAACACCAATTTGATGAGCTTTTGAGGCAATGGGTAATAGCTCCAGTGTCTGCGACTGATGGGGTCCATATTAGAAGTCCCATAGTGTTCGTTGCAAAGCGAAATAAGCCAAGTTACATCCAAATGCCAAATAAGATTACTTCAGAGCAACGTCTTTCATCTTACAGGTGCTGCTGTGATTTTAGATGTCCCAAACTCAAGACTTTAAATATAGCATCCCTGATTTGCAGGATTTAACTGATTCCTTTTCAGAACGTATACCAATTTTTATCACATCGCTCGATTTAAGTTCTGGTCGATATCTGAAGAATCTTCAAGGTTCACAGCTTTCAATACCTGTTATGGGGCCCATAAATCTCTAATGCTCCTTATGGGCCTCCGCATGGCCCCCAGTTCTTTCCAGCTGCTCATGGATAAACTTTTGAAAGATTTAACCTTCACATCTGTAATTTGGATGATATTTGTATCAAGTCAGAAACTTTTGAACAACATTTACTTGATTTAGATGAAGTCCTTACTAGATAAGTGAGAGCTAATCTGATGTTGGGACTAAAAAAATGTAGTTTTGCCATGGCAAAATGTATTTTCTTGGGCCAGGAAATATCTAGGGACGGCATACGCCCACCCAGTGGCAGAGTTGACATTTTAATGAATTATCCTGTACCTACCAACAGAAAACATCTACAGTGCTTATTAGGCAAGAGACTCTTTGCCTAAATCGCAGAAACAAGCTAGAGGTATTCTGTTACAGCAAGCAGACTATGTTCTCTTTGATAGAATTTTATTCCACTCTCCCGTCACTAAAGCCAAACGATCTAAACTTCTACAACAATATCAGCTTGTTTTACCAACTTCACTCATTCCAACTGTTCTGCGTTTATCTTATGATAGTCCACTGGCAGCGCAGGGTGGAATGTAGGACGCGATCGTCCGGATCAAAGAACATTACTATTTTTCTCCACTAGCCACCACTGTTTATGAATATGTGAAATCGTGCCAGAGTGTCAGGCACGCAAATTAACAAAAGTACATTCTAAGAATGCCATTACTGCATACCTACACTAAATTCACCTATTCGGTCTGGGCGAGTGATCTATATGGCCCCTTACTCTGTACTTTTCGTGTTAATACATATGTTTTACTGCATTGGATTTGTTTTTAAAGTATTTATATGCGAAACCACTGCTTAGTAAGTAGGCTTTAACCCTTTACCTAACATGAACAGCAGACAACTCTTGCAAACAACATTTTTGAATAACTACTTTTCCATTTCATCAAAAAGGAAGGTTATGACCCCTCATTGGAATGAGCTCGAGGGGCTCGTTCCGAAGAGAGCTCATAACCAATGTTTTCGAAAAAAGTGGAAAAATACTGAAAATTAATTGGCGATTTTTGTGAATAGCGCTGGGCGGTTTTGGCCGTTACGTTGGCTAAAGGGTTAAAAGTTTCAGAGGCATTGTTTGAACTTTTAACTACATTTGGTACATGTAATACACTCATTACTGGTCAGGGTGCTGAATTTACAGCCCTAGTTACTACTGAATTGTCTAACCTTTTACAAATTGAGAAACAGTATACTCCAATTTTTGTTCACCATTACCTTGGCGCATGTGAGCGCACCCACGCTACCATGGCAACTCCATATGTAAATGACCATTGTAATGACTGGGATAATTATTTTGATACCATGATTACCTATTCTACTAAACTGAGTCAAAAAAGAAAGTATAATAAACTTTGAGGAGCATTTTTTTAGTATTATCGACTTTAATTCCAAATAAATTATTGTAAATTCATATTTCGAGTCAAGCTATATCAATTTGCATAATTTCATGTTCTTACTGTTGCCAGCGTCACGTCAGGACGTCGCAATTCAGACCGGGGGGTGAAATGAAAAGTTCACACATGCAGTCAATAGCGTGCATGTCCACCGTTTGCCTCTTGGATGGCAAGACATTGACGGCGCATGGACCTAGTAAGTCTCTGGATGTCACCCTGTGTTATTGCGTACCACTCCTGCCTTAGAGCGCTACGTAAATCGCCTAACGTCTGATGATCATGAAGTCGTACCCGATGGTCCAGTTGATCCCAAAGATGCTCGATTGGCGACAAATCTGGCGAAAGTGGGGGCCAGGGAATAAGTTCGATGTTCTGCTCCTCAAGAAAGTCACAACAGATACGCACAACGTGAAATCGGACATTTTTTTGCTGGAATAACTGCAATCCGACGTTAGCGTTGAACAACGGGACAACAACAGCGTTAAGAATTTCGTCCCTTTACCGCTGTCCATCCAGATTACCATCGATGAAGTTCAACTGCGTTCGATTGTGCAAGGACAGTCATGCCCAAACCATTACACTACCCCCGCTGAAACGGTCGCATTCAGACTACCATTAGCGCGCCGTAGACAAAATCGTGATTCATCACTAAAAAGAACTGTGCTCCAAAGCTGCTGAGTCCAGCGAACACGCCGACGTACCCATTCCATTCTGACGGTACGATGACGTTCGGTAAGGATTGATCCGTGGTAATGACACCTACTTCGGATGCCGTGTTCAGCGAGTCTTTCGTGGTCAGTTTGTGCACTAATTCTATTGTTAGTTCTACCAGGAGTAATTGCTGCTGTCCTCATCACCGGAAGGAAGCGGTCCCGCAAGTCAGACGCCCTGATGTGTCGGTCTTGTGCAGGGGTCGTAACTCGTTGTCGGCCTTAACGCGGTCGTTCGGCAGTAGATCCCGTGGTTCTATACCTTCCAATGAAACGGTAAATAGTGGCCACAGTGACTCCGAACTGACCAGCGAGCTCATCCTGAGGTATCCCATCCTCATGTGTACCAATGGCACGAAAACCTCTGATTTTCGGTTAACCTTGGCATTTTTTAAAATGTCGGAAGACAAAAACTAGCGTGTTTTCTCAATAACCCAGGCTCTCTAGCACAACATAACACAAAGAAAATCGTCGGTCACCCATTCAATTTGACATTCTCGGGTAGCACGTGCTATTTTGAAATCCGTAGCAAAATTGTATACGGTTTGGTGGACAATAACAACATGTCATTAAACTCTTTGCACGACTTCTTGTCCACAAACATGCAACATTAGAACTATTATATTTCATCCTTTATGCTATTTTTTCACATTTGTTTCTATTATACTTTCTCTATTGACTCAGTTTATATATGAAAAGCCTAAGACATAAATTTTAGCTTTACACACTAACCGTGGTGAACATGCCAGAAATGGGATTTCAATAGTTAAATTTTACACCTACAGTAGAACTCCATCCAAGTTGACCTTTGGTGACGTTGACCTGCAAACTTGTCTAGATGTATTGTACGTCGCCTCGCGAAGAGTGAAATGAAAGTGACAATTATTTATTACTTTTTTTTAAAAGGGTTTACCTCATAAGATGCCAAAAATTAACAAACATGCATTGTTTCATGTTAATAAAGCACCCACAACTCGACAACTTATGTTATTATGTTATTAAAACGAAAAAAGCTCCGTTTCTTTTTCCGTTTCTTTTTGACGATAAAATTGACAGCGGAAGTACCACCCATCGAAAATATACCCAAAGTTGCTTGGTGTGCCAAATGTTCACCACTAGAGGTGAAGTGGTGTTAACCGCGCACCAAAGGCTCGCGGTTAACACCACTTCACCACTCTCGTGAACATTTGGTACACCAAGATACTATGGGTATATTCTATATACAAACTGAGAAACAGTATACTCCAATTTTTTGTTCACCATTACCTTGGCGCATGTGAGCGCACCCATGCTACCTTGGCAACACATTTAACTCCATGTGTAAATGACCATTGCAATGACTGGGAAAATTATTTGTTTTTCATAGTTTTTGCAATGAACAATGCTGTAAATTCCAATACCGATTTTTCACCTTTTGAAATACTTTTCACACAAAGATCAAAATTTCCTTTGTTGAAGGTTTCAAATTCTAGTGACTTGAATTTTTTTTCCCCTGGACATGCATGGTTACATGATACAGACATATGAGCTACTTTCCCACATACAGGCCATTATGCATGAAAATATACTCTCCACCCAGACCAAACTGAAAGCTTCCCACTCTGCAAAAGGACTCTTTAAGCTTTCACCTGGAGATTATATGTATGTATCTGACGAAAAAGTTGGTACTGCTAAGAAATTGAGTCATTATTAATTACACTGGGTCATATGTTGTTGAATTAGTAGTGAGTGTCCATACTGTTACATTGATAGATCCTGCAGGTCAGAAACAATTTCCCCGCAGGTCAGAAACGATCTCCACATCTCCTACTATCACCGTGGTCAGGGATAATATAGGGGCTTTATCGAAAATATAGACATCATATGCATATTGCAGTTCTAAGAAAAAAGAGTCCGTTCTTACTAGTAATGGTAAAGGTACGTCCCAAAGGTTTGATATTTCATAAAACGCGTACATTTCTGCTTTTGGTCCGGGTCACAATACAAGAGCTCACATCAGCTTTTGAGGGAAGGCTTACGTTTCGATATAAAATATTGATTTGGTCAAGTAATTATCCTGTATTTAGCATCAACTTGTTGGAAATGGATTTTCCTTTTGATTGATATATAACATGATGAGCTTACTTCCAGTTTGTTAATACGGCGGAGAACGAAATCGGGTGATTTGTCTGAATCGTCATGAAAAGATAACGCGTGGTTAAAATTCAAGAGGTATGACGTCACATGTTGATTACGTTTCTCATCAATCGACGGGCTTTATGAACAACCAGTCTGATCTGAGCCGTTTAGTGGTAAAAGTTACAGGACAACTCAATCACCGGTGCGTCATCGAGTTGAAAATTAAACATGACCATCCTTGGGAATTAGGCGCAAATTCAGTGCAAACTCTATCACATGGGACCGTATTTAACTCTTTACCTAACGAATCGCCCGCATCCGCATCCGCTGGCATCATTTGCAAATTGAGCCGTTGAAAAAAAATAACTTTTCAAACTTTTTCAACAAAACCTTATCATGTGACTCCTCATTGGAACGATCTCATCGAGCTCGTTCCAATAAGGGGTCCCATGATACGGTTTCAACAAAACCATATCACGTGACCCTCATTGGAACGGTGCTCATCGAGCTTGTTCCAATGAGGGGTCACATGATATGGTTTTGTTGAATTTTTTTGTAATTAAAATAATAAATTTGGATATTCCCTGCGTTGTGTAAAGGGTTAAAAAAAAACGCGTCCTGTTACAGCTATGCAACAACCGGATCGTGAAATTTCAACTATGGGCCGATACGAAAATGTATCGATTAAAAATGGTCCCAATGATTCGATCCTGTTCGAATTTTTCGAATAATGGGAATGTTTCCAGAATCCTACCAAGTGTCTCCTCCTCTTCCGCTCTTCTTCCCTCAGCAGGTGCCCTGTACAGAAGGTCTGATGACAGAAGAGTTCAAAGAGATTCCGCGTGAACCGCTTCCGAAACACTTTCAAATTCCCTCTCCTGGTGACACCTCCCTGACAGACAGCCTACTCCCGGCCTTCTCGGTGGTTCCCCAATACCTTTCCAAATTATTGATACCGTCATCAATGCTTTTACCCAGTACGAAAAGAGACGGTAACTGCAAACAACATTCCAGACAAATAATAAATTGCGTTTGGTTATCTCAAAAACATAGCTAATGATCACCGTATTGGAGCATACGGTATGGCTTTTACGGAAATAAATGAAAAAAAATAACATTTGAATTGCGATTTTTGTGAAGCGCGCTCACCGTTTTATTTTATTTTTTTTTTTTTTTTTGGGGGGGGGGGGGGGTTGTCGTTGCTTGCTTGGGTAAATTATTAATAAGAGGATCTCTCTTAACCCTTTGCCAACCCAGACGATATCAAAAGTTATTATTTTAAATAACAGGTTTTCGAATGTTTCAAACAATTTCAATAAAACCATATCACATGGCCCGTCTTTGGAACGGGCTCGATCCAATGAGGGATCGCCTGATATGGTTTTGCTGAACATTTTTTAAAAGTAATATTTTTTGAACTGCTAAATTCGCATTCTACGCGGGCGGTTGTGATCGATTCATTCATTAGATAAAGGATTAACACGTGGGATGAGGAAAAGGTTAAAAGCGGAGTATTTATTTGATGCTCAGCCGATAGTTAGAAAATGTCTGTATCCTGTAGCGAAACACTCATAACTGTGGAAACGGAAAGGGTGTGGGGGCTGCAGGAAGGCTAATCTAATTTATTTATTTCTAAGGAGATACTCGCTACCCAGGAAAAAGTCCCACCATAGAATTTATTTAAACACTTAGTCCCTATTATTGTTTTTTGTTACGATCAGTTCTAAAATGAAGTTGTTGTCTTTCAACATTTCGTTCGAATTTCTTTCCACTGGGATCCAGTGTCATTTGTAATGACTATTTTTCATCGTTGATGAGACTTCTGGACACATGCAATTTTGGACTCTTAAGGGCCTGTGACGATGTCATCGGCGACCCACGTCCTATAATCATGAGCATCTTGCGTTGGACCAATGTGTTTTGGGGTTTGTTTTCTGTAAGGTGAGGATTGTGAAAATTACTCCACCCAGGTGGTAACTCTAGTGCAGTGTTTTCAATCATTTGTTTTTGGATTTCAAGATCTGCATTCAAGGTAATATCGCTGACCACGTAAGATTCCCGGCCTTGGTGTTATAAGATGACATTTTGAACATTAAAACAACGAAATGCAGTCGAGTCGGAGTAATTACTGCTATTTAATAATCTGTTGGTAATGGACTGTATTGCGGAGTTTGCCTACTTTATTTCCCAGAAGAAAATGCGCCGAAGTACCACCCCCACCCTCCGTAACTCTAAAATAATTATGACATAGAATCTATACGAATTACATTATTTGTTCGTGTAAGCGATTGTCGAATAACCAGGAATATAATGCTTAGCCCATAAATCCGTTATAAAGCGGATAATCATTCTTTCAAACTTCTGAACGTAGTGTATTTGTGTGAAATGGTGAGATAGATGGATAGGTATTATATTTTACGATATGTCAATAACGTTTTACAATTTACAGATAATCTATAACGAGACACAAAAAATATTGATACACTGTAGGGAGATAACATAGCCAGATTGGCTGTCTAACTGTTGCCTCACAGGAAAAGAAAAGAAAGCACCGAATGTTGACTGAGAATGAAAGTTTTCTTTATTCTGGCGGTAGAAGGGTAAGGGTATGGAATTACACATTTAGTTGCATACGTGCACATACGCACACATACATTCACATATGCATACGTGCATATACATACATATACATACATATACATACATTTACACATACATACACAGACGCATATATATGCATACATATGATGGCATATTTCGCAATAAGGCACACCTACTTCGTTTTCAAAAGATACATGTATACACATACCTCACAATGTCCGATAATTACGGATAGAACCCGACGCCCCGTCACAAATTTTTCGCAGATAGCAAGTTACTCTACGCATTAGTAAGGCGGTCAAATTTTGTTTATATGCCCTTAGCACGATAAATTCTTCAGCAAACGGACCACTGGATTTAAGCCGGAGGACCATTGGCTGAAGCACCACCTGTGTGCCCTGTTGATAATTAGGACCTGTCGCGCCTCTGAGGAGATTATGTCAAAAATAAGTGCAGAGATAGTGGCAGGATCTCGACTTTCAAGTACAATTAGGACGTCAAACAATCGCTGTGATCAAGAGATCTTCTTTCGAGACGGCCCCTAATGCTTGCACACAATGAGGTTTGGGCAAATCAAAAAGTAATTGACATTTGTGGGCATTATATCTTTTTGTCTCACAGAAAGGATTACATTCGGTCGCGACAGTAGCTCGAGAGAGTTAGATATACATGCGTAGGCCTTCTTACACATACTTACAACCTGTTCAAAACTGCAGACTTGGTAGAATTTTATCGGTCATGGCGGGACGAGATATCCAGGACTGAATGCAAGTGGGAGGTTAATGGACAAACTGACTTTAATGTAAGTGGGAGGTTAATAGACAAACTGACTTTAGGGAGTTGTATGTGAGTGGTGCCTTATTGATAAACATGGGTTGTGATCGCTCAAATTTGACAATCAGGACTGTATTGGGCATTATATCTTTTATTGTTAATTATTCGCATTGAACGTTTTTGCATTATTAATAGTTCGTTAATAGCCTTTAGAACTTCCCCATATATGGATTCAATATACAAGATGGCTATGAATAAGTGCATAGTAGAGAGTTTTTAAAGCTGAATGTGGCAATATATTTTTTACTTTATTAACTCGCCCTATTTTTGAGCATAGTTGTGATACATGGGCATGGTAGGATAGATTGTCTTCGATGTTTATTCCGATGAACTTAAGTGATTTTTCAGTTTGGTTGTATCGAATTTTAGTTATGTGTTGATTCTTTATGAAAATATGCAAAGGCTCAGTGCGTTTGTTGCTGCCACCCTGGTTAATGATGATGTACTTGGTTTTATTAGCGTTCAAGACTAATCGATTAGCGCAACACCAATCCAGGATTTTATCAAGTGTTTTATTAATCTAGACAGCAAGGCTAGCAGCATCTGCATCTGAAGCATACCCTGTTGTGTCGTCAGCGAACAACAGAAGATTCAGATTTGTTGAACATCTGATGTCGTTGATATACAATAATAATAAAATTGGCCCAAGTATAGATCTCTGGGGGACACCACACATTATTTCGGCTAGCTCTGAGCCGTGTTCACCATATTTGACGAATTGGAATCTTTGAGTCAGATAGCTTTTAAACCAGTAATTGCTGATTCCCCTAAAACCATATTTTTCGAGTTTGGCTAGTAGAATAGCGTGGATTATTGTGTGAAAAGTTTGAAAAAGTGGATCAAAATGGCTATGCTGTTTTGTTTGATTCGTTTGTTATTTTCAAATGCTAAATCTTTCAACAGGTGCATCACTGGGTGTATCGTGCAATATTTTTTTCGAAATCCATATTGATGTTTTAATAAGATATCAAAGTTGTCTAAAACTTTTAGTATTCTTTTGGACATTATTTTTTCTAAAACTTTTGAGAAGGCTGGTAAAATACTAATAGGCCTGTAGTTTGCGAACATTTGTTTATCGCCTGCTTTATATATGGGGATGACTTTAGCTATTTTCATCCGCCCAGGAACGGTTCCATTAATGAATGAGCTATTGGTGATATGGGCAATTGGTTCTGGCAATATTTCGACAGTAATTTTTAAGATACGTATGGTGATACCATCACAATCTTCACTGTTTTTGGACTTCATGTTGTTGGTTACATTTATTACCTCCGCAGGCGTTGTTAGGTTAATGAAGAAATTATGAGAAGAACTTGTGTTCGTATAATCTAAGAACGGTTTGTGTTACCAATTTGTTCGCTAGTGAACTTACGAATGTTTGCCAAAAAAATTTGTTAAATTCAAGTGCAATTTTAGTAGACTCGTTTAATACATCGTTACCGTTCATGGCGAATGGGGTGGGCATTGTTGCGGTACCTTATGCCCTTTTCATTCCGGATTTGCCATATTTTGCGTTGATTGTTTTTGTTTTCATTTGAAATATCATTTTCGTACATTGCTTTGCTTATTTTTTATTTTTTTCAAAGATTCTACAGTATTATCATTAATGAAGGTTTCGTAAGCCGCTTTCGGACAGTTTTCTTCGAAAATAAATGAAAAGTGACTCTCTGGCAAGTGAGTATTGAAAATAGCCATATTGTCTGGGTTACAAAAATGCGTTTGTTAAGAAGAGTTGGCCTCTTCCTGGGTATACAACAAGCTTTTGTATAAAATATACCAAACTGATCAGATACATCCGTGATGATTATTCCAGAGTAATAAGAAGCTGATATGTTATTCGAGAAGATATTATCTATCAAAGTCTCTGAATGATTTGTTACCCGCGTTTATAATAGATATAAGTAATATGTCATGTACCCGGACAGGGATCATTTGGGGATCTCATCGGAAAATCTCATCTGACGTCATAGTCACGTGACCCAGTGGCGCTATGTAGTGTTGTGATGGTAGACCACGTGAGCATCCATATTGTGACGTAATTACTATAGTGATACATGGTGTAAGTGTGCATGCGCAGCGCGCGCTGGTAGGGTGACCCGCGTCGTCCCTTTGGATACTGGAGGCCATCATCATGGGTTTTATGGTAGCATGTGATTGCTATGTGACCCCAAACCCTCCTATAGGACCGGGGATATGTTCAGAGGGTATGGTCGATTGAATAGGTGTAAATATAATTACCTCAAATAACCTGACAATCCCTCCAAATCACCAAAAGCAACCCAAAACCACCGAAACGGACTTGGAGAAGGACCATTTTGGGCATATAAGAGTAGCACGTAGTGCTATAAGGTTCTTCCGATTGCTTCAGAGAAGTTTTCTTGTTCGGATTTTCCTCAAATCCTCGGATACTTTGTAGATTTACCCAGATAGACCCGACAAATTTTACAAGTTCGGATTCCTTCGGAATCCTCTGCTTCTGTTTATGTATCTATAAGCTATGCTATAGTTTCTGTCTACCCAGCCCTATTCGCTTGTTCTGGAGATACACCAGAAGAGTGGAAGAGCCTATCAGTTGAAACAGTTTTGCTTATTGTTACTATATTTACTTTTTCTATCCTGTTCTGGCTAGTTCTAACCTCATTCCAAGTACTTCTCTTCTTGTCTCGAACAACATGTTTCATTTATCCAGATCATCCAATCAGTTTACTTTACTACAGCTAACTAACCCCTTATGTTGCTCGACGTCCCACTAGATGCACCTAACCATACAGAGTCATCTTCCTTGTTTACAACGAAGGCCTCTATGATTCTCATACCCAAAAGATAATCGAGCAGTTACTAAAAAATGGTTGGGGGAACGACTCGAATCCCATAGAGCAAATGAGCTATCGAGAAGTTGCTCCATAAACAAATGTTCTTGCGACTCGAATGTTATCGAGCAAATGAGCTATAGAGCAATTGCTCGAAAGAGTGACTCTATGTACTGCTCTACGACTCATCTCGGTATTTGAAGATGCCTACGGCAAGGCTGCTATACAGTTCCTAGCTCCTATATGGCTTCTAGCTCTTATACAGCTTCTGGACCACCCATCGTCTTCATGGCGACAAAGCCACTGCTTGTCCATAGTCACTATAATCTGTCCAATGATCAGCCTCTATTGTATTCACCTTTAGTGTGGTGTTCTGCCAACATTGCAGTCTTGTACCATTAAGGCCTTGTACGATTACTATTGGCTACCACTATTATGTCCTGTGTCTTAACCGTCACTAACTTGTGGCTCTACTATGGCTCTTAGTACATTAATGTCGCTACGAGTCACAGTTCACTATCATTCCACTATTGCTTGCTCGAACAACTTATTCATACCTATTCTAAATTCTTCTAATAAGCTCTCGAGCATTTACTAAAAAGTCATTGCTCGAACAACTCGAATCCCATCGGGCAAATAAACGATCGAAAAGTTGCTCCATGAGCAAATGCTCTTGCGGCTCGAATCTCATCGAGCAAATGAGCTTTAAAGCAATTGCTCGAACAAGTGACTCCCAATACAGCTCCACGACTCATCTGGGTATTTGGGGATACTTAGGACATGGCCATGTATCATTTGAGATACCTTTTGAGGATACCCTTTGCATGATATCTATCTGAAGATAGTTTGGCTTCTAGTGCATGTTTGGCCTGTCTTCTATGCAACCCCAGGTCTTAAACCACCACTGCTGTATTGTCCATAGTCACCACCACCTACCGTGTGATCCATCACTATTATTGTAATCACCCAAAACTATAGTCTTCTACCACCCTTAACCCTTTACCTAACATGAAAAGCAGACGACACTTGCAAAAAAAATTCTTGAATAACTAAATGTTTTCATTTTTGTCTCAAAAACATAGGTTATGACCCCTCGTTGGAACGAGCTCGACGAGCTCGTTCCAACGAGGGGTCATAACCTATGTTTTTGAGACAAAAAATGAAAATATTTTGAAAATTAATTGGCGATTTTTGAGAATAGCTCTGGCCGGTTTTGGCCGTTACGTTGGGTAAAGGGTTAAAGCTTTGTACAATTTCCATTGACTTGTAGCACCACTTCATACTTGCTAGCTACACCTGACCCTGTTTCGACTCGGTTAGGTCTTTAACAGGCGCCCGTAGCAGTCTATACAATGCATTGACCTATTGCAAGCTTCGGTAACTTACATATAAGAAACTATATTGATCGTACCGAGATGTGCTTATGTGTTAGTACACATTGTGTCACAATGTGTACACATTACAGGTAGCATATCTTGGATGTGCCGATATGTGCTTATATGCTAATGCACAATGTACACACATCACATTCAGCACATAGGCACATACGATAAAAAAGGGATTGTACAACCACAGTCATATCCTAAAAAAGGATTCAACAGAACAGCAGTCTGCTGGTTGATGGAATGTACTTGTGTTCTAGTGCACAATGTGTCACGATGTGTACACATTACAGGTAGCATATAGGCACATTTTGTATGTGCTTATGTGCCTATGCACAATGTGCGCACATAAGCACATATTGGCACATACAAGATTTAACTATGTAAGGTTAGGTACAGATTATAGGAAATCAAGCAAGCTGAGTGGTTAGTTAGCTTGCACTGACGTGAACTGATTGGATATCTGGATAAATGGAACATGCTGTTCGAAACAAGAACAATAGTACCTGAAATGAGTTAGAATTTGCCAGAACAGTCTAAAGAAACTAAATATAGCAACAAAAAGCAAAAGTGTTCCATCTGATAGGCTCTTCTACACTATTGGAGTGTACTCCAATACTGGGGTATATGTGTCTATAGGACAGTATGCGAGAATATACAAGTAATACGAACAATAATATTACTCAAAATATTTCAGTTTCATCCACCAATTTTCCCTGGTCAATACTTTATTAATTTGATACACGAAAGACCATGGAAATGTGATCCAGAATTTCCAATACACTTCACCAAGCATATCATACATGTAATCGAATGGTAAAAAAATCCAGAATCGCGCTGCGGGTTTTTGGCATAAAATGGGGTTCTATTTTCAAATATAAATTTGAATTGCTCAAATTTACTCAGATCACTAAAACCGTCGATCTCACTGTTAATCAAAACAACTAGTTCTTAACGAATAATGTGTGCACTCAATTAGAAAATGGTATTCGTTTTCTATTTTCCCAGAGTTTGTTTCACATTGAGTACATATCCTGTCGATAACAGGCTTCGGCGATTGATAATGTCGCCCTTTCTCAATAGCTAACTTTTGATTGCTGATACGAAGCTTTGTGAAAATTTCCCAATCTTCCGGGTTGCCACAAAGTACGTTTCCATTGAATAGTCATCTTTAAATAGCCTGTAAGTTTATTATCGCCATTCTTTTTGAAGTCCTCAAACATTGACTTTTTGAACGTGTTTCATGATGCCTGCACAAATAATATTGTCAGCTTACCAATAGCATTGGTGTTAGCGCTACGGAGAAATTATCAGTCGTGGCCTTAGAGCTTTGAAGGCCAAGGAGAGGTATAGAAGCTGGAATCCAGACGGGTGCTAGGGGTCATAACTATCCTCTGACAGGTATCGTCCAATAGTATATGACCATGTCAAAAGTATCCTCCAAACCGAGATGAGTCGAAGTGACATGCCAGCAATTAAAATTAGAAGCAATTGTTTTTATTGCTCTTTAGCTTATTTGATGAAAACACCATCCACGTTCTTCGACACTCCATTTACAGAAAACCTTTTTAGGATACAGAATACATGTACATTTTTCCGAAATTAGTTGAAGAGTCGGAAGAGTAAGCAGTCTGTATTCGATTGCTAGTAGCACTGGAGACCAAGTGCAATATGAGGATTAATCTTTAAAAACCGTCTTCAGACAGAATCATTTGAGATTTTGTATTCAACTTCCTTAGGGGGTCAGATTCAAGTTTATTCAAATCAAGGTCCGGAGTTTATATTTGTGCTCCCTATTGGAGATTGAATTTTACTGAGATGCAATATGAGGACAATTTTTTAAAAATCTGTAGAACCGCCAAACAGAATCTTTTGATATTTAGTTCCCAACATCCTTGGGCAGATTCAAGTTCTTACTAAGTTCTTAGCTTCAAATCTTGGCTCAAAATGCGAGCCCGAATTTTAACTTGTATGAGGAAAATGTTTAAAAGTCATGTTCTTCAGACGCGTCAGTTAGAATCCTTCGATGTTTGTTATACAGCATCTTTGGGGGGGGGGGGGGGGCGGGGCGGGGCGGGGGGGAGGTCAGGTTCAATTTTTTTTCAAATTAAGCTCCTCGGTTTATATTTCTTCTCCATTCAGGAGCTCAAGTTTTAACTTAGTGAAATATGAGGACATTCTTTTGAAAAAATCTTGCCGGGAACCAACAATCAGAATATTTTTATATTTGGTACGCAACATCCTTGAGTGACATATTTAAGTTGGTTTAAATCAGATTCCACAATTCATATTTGGGCTCCCAATGAGGCCCTTTTAACTTAGTGCACAATATAAGGGATATTCTTTGAAAGTCTTCTTCTCCAAATCCTCCATACAGAATCTTGGGGGTGGGGAGCTCAGATTGTAGTTTGTTCAAGTCAAGCCCGTAGGTTAATATCTGGGCTCCCTATGCGAGCCCAAAATTCAACTTAGTGGTTAACTTAATCTTTTAAAATCTTATTCAAAATCCGCCAGTCGGAATCTTTTGAAATTTGGTATGTATATGCATCATCTTTGGAAGGGAGGGAGGGATTAGGGAGGGTGCAATTTCAGGTTTTCTCAGATCAAGTCTCTGGGTTCACATTCAGGTTGGTATGAGGAAATCAATTAACAAGGTTAATATACTACTCAAAGTTTGCTCAGCACCAAGTATATCCAACTACCTGTTTTACGTTTTAGTTGAAATATTGTAATGAAAAGTGTATATATATTTTTAATTAATTATATCTTTAATGATTTAAATACAGAAATTAAGATTTTATTTGTGTTTGACATTTTTTTTTAGCTTTTCAATACGATAACCATGGATAATGGATATTTTTGGTAAAACTGGAAATTTTTCAAATTTGCCAAAAAGTTGACGGAACGTACTGGTATGGGTTCAACATCGAGTATGAGACCCATTACTGTTAATTACAGCTTGACAAAGCCTTCTCATGCTCCCAATCAGGTTCCTGATGGTCCGTTGAGGGATGTTGTTCCATTCTTGGACCAGCATGGCACCAAGCTCCGCGACACTTCTTGGCAGGACTGGACAAGCTGAAATTGCAAGCTGCAACTCATTCCAGACATGTTTGATTGGATTAAGGTCAGGGGATCTTGCTGGCCAGTCCATACGACCAATTCCCTCCCTCTGTCGGTACTCACTGCCAGAATGGGCAACATGAGGACGGGCATTATCGTCCATCAGAATGAATCTATCACCCACTGCACCGGCATACAATCTGACGTGGACATCCAGGATCTCATCAATATACCGCTGTGCAGTAAAGGTACCACAGTCAAGGACACAGAGCTCTGTACGTCTATCCCTGCTGATGCCGCCCCAGACCACGATTGACCCTCCACCAAAGCGGCCATTCTCAGCAATGTTGGCTACATGGAATCGCTCTCCTGGTCTTTTCCATGCCCTAGAACGCCTATCCGTGTGGCCTAGGCAGTACCTTGACTCATCTGTAAAAAGGACAGGTCGACAATCTTCTCTGGTCTATCCAAGGTGGTCCATGGCCCATTCATATCGTGCCTGGCGGTGGTTCTGGGACAGCGGAATGCGAATACATGGTCTTCTCGATCGGAGACCACATTCGTGCAACCTTGCCAGGATAGTCTGTGTGGAAACATTTACCCCGGATGCATTCTGGAGGTCACTGCGAAGTTGGGTTGCTGTGGCAAACCGGTTCCTACGGGCCTGAATGATCAAAAACCGGTCTTCAGCTGCAGATATTGTCCTGTCTCTGCCACCACCATGCCGTCCTACTGGTGTACCATGCTGCTGAAATCTTGCCCAGGCTCTGGTGATCACCGTCTAGTGCACACCAAGGGCTTCACCAACCAGACGATGGGTAGCCACTTGCTCCACCGTCCCTACAGCCCGCCACATTTCTGCTTCAGACAAATGTCTTCTTACATTTGCATTTGCTATATTCAATCATTAAATCACAAGAGTTTGTGTTGAGATGAAGACTGAATACCCTACACATGTCATGTACATGTAGACAGTGCACGAAAACATTATGAAAATCAAGGGGTGCTTGTTTTCCATGACTGTCACGAAAGGTCTGCCTGTAAAGAGAGCTAATGAAAACACTGGGGACCATCTCAATACATTCCTCAATCATATCCACCAAAAATATCGCAAATATGTCACCAGGAAATTCCACAATGATGTGTCAAATATTTGGTGCTTTGCAAACTTTGAGTAGTAAATATTTGGATTTCCTTTGGCAACCCAACTTTTAACTTAGTTCAACATGAGAAATATTCTATAAAAAAAAACTTCCTGTCCAGAATCACCAGTCAGGAGTTTTTAATATTTGGTATGCAGCATCCTTTGTTCAAACCAAGTCCCTAGATTAATATTTGGACTTCTGATGCGAACCCAACTTATGACTTGGTGCAATGTGGGAATTAATCTGTAAAAATCTTTCTTTTTCAGACACACCAGTCATGATCTTTTGATGTTTGGTATACAGCATCTTCAGGCGGGTCAGAATGAAGTTAGTTCAGATCAAGTCTCTGGGTTCATATTTGGACTCCTCGTGGAAGTACGAATTTTAACTTGGACCAAAAACGGGAAAACCTTTATAAATCTTCGTCTTAAGAATGTTTTATTTAAGCGTTAATAAAAATCCTGGACATCCCGGCATTATTTCAATGACACAGATTGGTCGTTATCCACGCGTGGGCAGCGATGTCCACACATGCGTTTGCCAGGTAAGAAAAATCATCAGCACCAAAATTTTAATTGATGAAGCACCGGGTTGTACCCGGTGCTTCATTAATTAAATTTTGATGATTATTTCTTTAATTAGTGTTTTGAATCTAATATTATCGCGACGGTGGAAATAGTGCCCGCTCGTGGAAGGTGACCAAACCACGACGGCTGTATTGTAGCATCTGAATCCTAGACAAATGAATGATAGAAGGTTTGCTCACATTTGAATTCTTGAGGTTCATATTTATAGCTGTTACAAGTATTCAACATCCTGCATCTGAAGGATCATTGGTGTTTGTCAGGTGAGCGCTTCCGGTCCCAACGATCTTCTGTTGCATTTTCTGCTCATAATATAGCGTATGACCATTCAATGGAACGCGCGTCGTCAGCTCGTTCCATTAAGGGGGTCCTGAGTTATATTTTAAAACCAAATACAAGACAAACAAAAAAACTGAAAATGTCGAGTTACCCCTTTCGACAAGTGTTGTCTCCTATTTTGCAATCCCTGTCGTGCCAAAAGCTGAATAATAATAAATAAAAGTTAATTAAAACCCTTCATGGGTATTTTATTATTCAGCAAACGTGTGTGTGGGGGGAGCAAAATAAATGATCTGAAAAAAAATGAAAAAGTATAAACACACTGATTTTGTCCAAGGATGTTATGATGACAACCCTGGTGAATACCCTTCCAATAACCGTTTGAGCCCTTGTGGTATCTTCATGTCTGTTCAGTGGAAGTAATTGGAAGAGTTTATATTCATTATTTAAGGGTAGCACAATTAATATTTTCAACGTGCAGGCCCATTATCGATTGGTCAACTCCACACATACACTAAGCCCATCCCACTTAATGAAATTATGACGTATCATGTTCGCATACTGGAAAAGAGGCCTCTCTGTTTCAAAAGGGTTACAGCTCGGCGAAACACGATTTTTCACTCAAATCGAGTCTCGAATCGAATCAGGCAAAATGTTCGAAACTCAACTAAATCTCGAATCGAATCCACCTCCCAACTGAGCAATTTCGTTTCAAATGACGTTTTTAGGAAGTTTGGGACTAATTTTTTTTGTATTATCAGGTAAACTGGACACGGTTAATCTCGTTTCGGAACCAGTCGTCACCTTCAGAATGTCGGCAACAAAAAATGAGTGGAATTCAGAATTTCCTGTATTCGTATAGCATTGTGCAGTAATATTTATTATGATCCTTATTGGTTTTGCTTTATCTGGTTGTGATTGTGGCCACGGCGGACAGGACGGAACTAAATATTATGTTTCGATGCACCGGCTTTTAAGGCACAATTCCAAGGAGAAGACAGATAAACACAGCACGCATGAAGAAGGTGACAGTGATATTGAGTTCAAGAAACCCATGGTGTTGCCACGATAGACTGCGAGGGTACAATGCAAGCTTTCATGCCACCAATATAATGCTGCTATGACCTAGAAATAGTCTATCCTTGAAATAGCCCATCCCCTATGTTAACTTCAATCGACTGGAATGTCTTAGTTGGTCTAAAAAGCGAACCTTCGGTTTGTTTTCTCCGACGAGCTGAAATATTCCAGCCGACTGAATCTAAACTAAAAAATTCGACAAACACTTCTTTTCTTTGAATCAACACAGGAAATGTTTTTTCAATTGAGACTTCATTTGACCGAATAGTTGGTGACATTTCCATTATGAATGATAACTCCGGCCTAGCATTCTTAAAATGCAGAAAGGCCTAGGGGAGCGATTAGCTCTCCTGAAGCTCACAAAAGCTGAAAGTGGCAAAATGAAGATTTACTATTAATGAAGTCTGCGTAGTGGACTTTGTACATTTTATTTCGTGCTGCTAGCAAGGTAGTCTCTGTAAGACGACAACACTTCTCCTTCCACACCTCTGGGCCTCGGCATGGCACGGGGGTGAGAGAGGGGCACTATAGCCGTCTAACAAAGACCACCAAGTCAGCAGAGAACTGAAAAGATGTGGGTTTTAGGTATAGGCTGTTATGGTAATCCTTTTTCAAAGCTCAGGAAGGCTAGTTTTTGCCCTCTGTAATTGTTCGAAGACGAGCAGTAGACGAGCGGGTAAATCGCTGTCCTACAAATGTCAGGCCTGTAACTCACCACAGCTGTAGTTTCATGATTACGCTCCGAAGTTCCACTAATTATGTAAATATCTTGGGACAAAATATTTATTGATTGGACTATCTGTGACTGAAACACGAAAGGATATCTGTATATCTTTGTGAGGAAAGGGATGACGTGTTGTATCAATGGTCAACTGCGCGCAAGCAACCGGCCCATCACATTGTCGAATTCTGAAAAGAATTAGACTTGTTTGAGACCCGCGTACGTGCTATAGAACCCTTTACGAAACGAAACGACCAAATCCAACCACAGTTATTCTCCCATACCCTGCCTAAACAGATACGCTTGTCCCGACAAGAACTATTTTACCCACCCTACATGTCCATCCTCATTCAAATATTTAATGATCGCCTGACTTTTAATCAGTGTCTGCATTTTGTAAAGAAGGGTGGTGTCTCGCTTCGTTTCTACAAATACAGATACCCATTCCCACATGCACCTCTCTAGGAAGATTTTTCTCCCATCACACGCCACATGACGTCATGGAAAGCCATGATTTCAAACGTGAAGTCACCGGGATGTCAGCTCTTTCAACTCAATTCAGTGCGTTAACTTATCGCTGATGTATCGTGAGTTAATGCTGGTTTTCGTTTTTTATAACTTTGGTATTTTCGGAACTTTTCTATGGTCTTTCCAAATCTGCAATTCGATTTCCTCTTTATTATTATTATTATAATCGGTAGAGCAGAAAATATTCATGACATCACATGTGGTGTGGTGTGTGAAAAATCCCCCTCGTGTGATGGGCGGAAATACGTGATAGCTTTAAGTAACTTGAATGTCAATGGGTCAGAACATTGTCATACATTGTTCTACACCCTAAAATCATTTGGGTTAGAAATCAAACTGACATTAACTGGGTTGAGTGAATATGAACCCAATTGGGTAGTTGGATTCAAAATCAACCCACATCAAGGTTCATATTCACTTAACCCAGTGGACCTGGGTTGATTTGTTGGGTTAAAAACAACCCAAATCAACTGAGTTGAGTGCAAATGAACCCAATTAGTTTCATATTCACTCAACCCAATTGATCTGAGTTGATTAGTAACCGAACTGATTTTAGAGTGTAATTTAGCTTAAGGTAGTTGCTTGCACTACAAAGTATCCCAAAGTGGTCGAAGTCCATAAAAATATCAAACGATGGCATATGAGTTAAATGGGCGTGGATTTTATTAATCCAATCCTTTCCCATTGGCATTGGTACACCTAACAAACGTTAGAAATGAATACTTGAGAATGTCCCAGTTACACGCCATACACCTAGCGCTATGAGACTACAAAAGGTATTTACTTCACCCCGCCGACGCTAGGGGTAGATAACTGAAATTAACTCCTAATATACTAGAAATAAACTGACAGCGGTTCACATCAAAGAAAACAAGACACAACAAATATAACTACTCTTCCCAGGGCACTCTGAGAAGTGGAGACGTGCTTGATTATAGTGATAGTCAAGTTCTACATTGTTGGTAAAATGGAACCGGTAACCAACGTCGTGGTGGAAATGAACAGTTTGGGGCATTATTTATTGGGGTTTAACGATACCTTCGACAGCCAGGGTCACCTCGTGTCGGACAGCTTTACGGGTGGAGGAAGTCGGAGTACCCGGAGAGAACACCGAGCAACGGCGAGCAACTGTCACACCCCCAACATACTAACACCACACAGGCAGGGTTAGCAGTGGTTGAAGACAAGTGCACAATTCACGGTTCAGTACACTTTAGTACACAACGCCACCGTGCTCCCACTGGGCAATTGGGATTAAGTGTCTTGCCCAACGACACAATGTGGTTGCCGCAGGAGGGATTCGAACCGAGAACCTGTCGGTTTGAAGTCCAGGCCGTAACCACTGAGCCACCACCACAGCCTGCATCTCTACCTACAGAGCAACCGCGCTCCCCAGTTTTGGGATAAACTATTGCCTAAACTTGACTTTATACCAATGCTGTGGTCACGACAGAACCGTAGCTGTTGATCATGATATAGCCTGAACGAACTTTTTCTGAGAAAAATTTCAACCAGCTTCATCATGTCATCTGTTTATATCGAACTCCACATTCACAAAATGGGCTTTCAGTTTCTCAGGAAATGGTCAAAATCAAAATTAAATTTAACTCAATGTTTCTGTGAATGATAGCACCTTACCGTCAAGTGGAAAAGGACATTGAAGTTCTGTGTGGGCGTGGCCTGTGACGTTTCTTGTAACTTACGCAATGCATTGGTCAATGAAATTGTTAATGACACAAGAACATGCTTCAGCGACATGTATCGTCATTTCAAACAGAAGTTTAAAAAACTATGACTTTTTTATTCAGTTATCACTCGAAGCATGATGCGACCTGGTTTTTATTTTAACTCCCCAAAGTAGAGAGTGTTTAAATTCATTGTCCCACGCGTTTAATTTTAAGGAATGATCGTTTGTTTCTGCCTATTTCTTGAGTTATGAACCCCATAAAAACAAGCGCCAAACATAATGTAGATGGGCTACGCCTTATAAAGAGCTAAAACGGGAAAAATTGTAAGCACTCTCCTAAGCTCTTGAGAAGGTTTATCTTTGTTTTCACCCCACCGCCATTCTTGACTTTTCTAGTAGGCTATCGAAGGGATTCAGCCATTTCTACTAAGTTAGGAATAAGATTAGAGTAATGATTGAATAATCCTAGAACTTGCTGAATTTCCTTAACAGGGGTAGGTGTAACTAACCTTGTGACAGACATAATATTTGCGGATGGTATTTTAATTCCTTGATCAGAAATAATGAGAAACCCTTATCATTCAACTTTAAATTGCTTAATTAAACACCTGGAATCACCTAAAGTGAGGTTGTTGTCCGAAAGCCGTTTCATAACTGCTCTCAAGTTTTATCATGTTCTTTTTTATCTTTCCCCACAACGAGAATGTCATCAAGGAGAAGGTTTACAATGATATCTATCATTCTTTGGAAGCCTCCCTGTCAAGTTAGCTAGCCCATAGGGTCTACGTTTGAATCAAAATAGAACAAACTATTTGCAAACTTTGTGAGTTCTATTGTAGCAGGATGCAGAGACAGCTGAAGGTAAGCAGAATACATATCAGGTTTTGTGATCCATTTAGCATTTTGAATAGATGCAGAAGTGTTTCTATGTTTAGAATATTATAATCCCTGATGGGTGCGGGTGTGGGATGGGAAAATCTCACCCGAGGGCAAGATATTTGAGCCAGACACGAGGCTTGCCGAGTGTCTGGACCAAATATCTTGTCCCGAGGGTGAGATTTTCCCATCCCACACCCGTACCCATCAGGGATTATTTTTCTCCCCCCACCATACAGCGGTTACGTTAGCCAGGGGTAATCGGCGGTCACGTGCTGATACAATCAACTCATTTGGTATTCGTTGTTTTGAAACACTAATGACACCATCGGAAAGACCATGCAAAAGTTATGTATATACCAAAGGTATATACCACGAAATCAATTAGGAACGGTGGCATCTTGGGGTTTAAAGTGTTTTAGAGCATCAAACTTTGAACACATGGCTTTCTGATGACGTCAATATGAATTAGTTGGTAGCCAAATACTATGCATCGCGTCATAATAACGTTATAAATGTATAACGTCACGTGGGTGGGGTGGGATACATCTGTCTCTCCCTGCTATCTCACCCTGGACAGCCGTATGTTACACATGCAGTGGGGGGAGAAAAAGATATCTCCCAGGTATGATATTTTGATTTATAACTCGTCAGTCGATGCACAGGCTAATTTTTCGTTTTTACGGTGGGTAATAACTACTGGACTGACCCATTCGGCATGTCATATTTTTTCTATGATATTGTTTTGAAGCAAATTGTTGATTTCATCTTTTACTCTATTGAGTAAAGCGAAAGGAATTGGTCTTTCTTTCTGGGCACTTGGTATGCCTGCAGGTACCGACCAGGATAGATCTGTGATGAAATTTATTTGCTGAACCAAGGCCGCTTAACACTTTTGGAAATTTTTCTCTTAACTGTTGAAATGGTGTAATTCGATTAACTGTAACAGACTCTGAATTGTGGCATGACGGGCGGGGACTACCCCCCACCCCCCACCCCCACCCCCCTACATACACACCCACACACACTCAGTCTGAGAAGAGGAATGCGTACCGGTTGTAAGGTGAAGTGAAGGGATCAAATCTCGGCTCATAAGTGGAGTTCGTTTGTTTCCAACGTAGAACTTTGCTTGTACAGTGCTGCCTTTAAACAGAACGGGTAAATGTACTGTCATTGCACCTCAAATGCACTTGTGTCATAAGTATGGAGCATGGTGTCAGTCTTTTGAAAATTACATTTTGAAAACTGTCTTTGGTGGACATCAAGACTAATAAGGGATATAGGAGAGCCCGTGTCCACTTGCATGTCAACAGGAATGTTTGATAATAAAAATCTGTACAGTAAGTCATTTCATACTTGGACGTGTGAAAATTATTCTGTCATTTGACACTAAAATAATTATAATGTCCTCATCAAGCTAATGCACACGTGCTTTCGATTTGCATACCGACTCAAATTGGCCACACTTCGAACATGATCTGCAGATTTTGTTTTGGGCTGAACATTTGTTGTAATTAGCTTTGTGTTGCTTGCTTCCGCGGCGATAATAATGAACATTGGCAGATACTGGAAACGTTTCCTCACGTTGAAGATTTGTGGAGTTTGGTGGAGGGTGTTTATATTGGTGAGATCTGAATCTCTGTTTCTGGCAAAAGTTTATCTTGTGGATGTGTGGGCCCGAGCAGACGCACCAGTAACTGGGAAATCACGATTCTGTCCAGCAAAACACTTAGATTCAGATATTGCAATTTCTACCTGCTTTTCTATTGTGATAGCATTTGCAAGGGTCAGATTAGTTTCAATTAAAAGTCGCTCACGTATTCTCGGTTCATTCGTTGTCTCGTTGATTTGATCACGGATCTTGATATCAGCAGACAGATTGTATTCACCTTTTACAATTAATTTAGGAAGTATTCTTGCAGTCTTCTTCAGTTTCACCACGCAATTGGTTGTGGGAACGGAAATAACAGGAGAGAAATGTTTATCAAGCATTTCCATGGCATTTTCAGAAAAATCACCCAAGCTGGGCAGGGTGTGGAAACTTGGTTGCCCTTCGGGACGCAGGCAATGGAGAAGTCACGTACGTTTCTGGGAATCCTCAAACTCCCTAGAATGTGACACAGCTAAATAATTTTCTAAAATGTGTTTCCAACTTTCCCAGGATTCGGTCGGTTTTTCCAGAGCCAGAAAAAACAGGTTGGAAATAGGATGTTCATTTTCGGCATTTCAAATTCAAGATTTGCTTTAAATAAATCTGTAATAAAGATTGTAGAAAGATTAGCGGAAGAAGATATAGTTCACCCTCTTCGTTATCATTATATAGTAGGTGTAGGCTAATTGTTGTGACCAATTCCTGAAAATATAAACATAGGCTGAAATTGCTTGATTTATTTCAAAAACAACGTGACAAACCAAATCTGACTTCTGTTTTCTCTCTTTCCAGAGAACAGTACAGCAATAGAGTATGGAGTTAGCTCCCTTTAACTGGATACGAACATTTCACTGCTCAATGACAAAAAGCCCTTGCCTTGAAATCGAATCCTGTTGTAACAGATAACTGCACAACAGTTCAATACCTTCTTCTGTTCGTGTATATTTTATAAATCATATTTATTACACGTAATTGTTAACAATCATTTCTTTAATAAATATTGCTTAATCTAAAAAAATATTTTGTAAGACTGCAGAAATAAATTATTACTATCCATTCTAAACATACGGAGCGGACTCGCCCATTTCCTGTTCACAGTAATCTATAAAACACTATTGTTCATGAACACCGGTTTGGTGAGGGTCAATACTCTTGCGTTCGTTTTCATGTTTACATCTTTTACGAAATCTTCCAAGCGAAAAGTTTATGCTAATGGGAAAACTTTTCACATATTTGTCTGAGCTGTAACTAAATTAGGTGTATTTTCACTGCAAGCTTTTTAATGGAGCGTGAACATTCATTCAAGACCGGTTTTCAAGGTTGCTATAACGGGATTGTATTGACGAAGGTGGACTGGAAGTTGAGGTAAGAATATATAACATGAGGCATCGTTTTTCGTGCCCCCTCTCCCATACATACCTATAGTGGTGCAGCCGACCGAATGCGGTAGTCCGGTACATACCTAGGTATATTTATGTAAAGCTAGTCTGTGTGTTTCTTTTCATTATCTTTCTATACCGGTTCGAGTTTGTATGGCTACAATGGAATAGTCACAAAATATAAATACTGATTTAAGTGCACTCGAAACTCAGTTGGGTTAAAAATTGACTCAAGACAACTGGGTTTAGTGAATATTAACCCAATTGAATTCATACTGTCTCTTGAACTCAGTTGATTTGGGATGGTTTTTAACCCAAGTGATTTTAGGGTGCAAAGAAAATTAGTTTACTTTGAAATTCCCACCTCTGATATTCCGTAATTGCAAATTAAATATATACAAATTATACATCAAAAATAAAGGCTATGATGTATAGAACACGAAACATATATGCATTCTACTCTCAGAGCTGACAGCAGACATCGGTGGTTCCTGGTATTTTGCTACCGTATTCGTGTCAGGACTGATAATAAAATAATATTTCATGAGAACAACTCTTGGCCAAATGTGTTTCAGATATCCAGGAGAAAAACAAGGCATTCAAAACATGTCACGGTGCAGCGATAGGACAGCATTTGTGGAACTGCCAACACAGTCTGCATTTTTGATTGAAGAAGGATTCTGTGGATAACGAAGATGTGTGTCACACAATACCGCACACAATATAGACACATAATCACGTAATTCCAGGAAATTCAGGTGGCATAATGCTCTGTAAGTTATATGGCAACTAGACAATCTCCATATAAAGACATTCTGTAGCCAGGAGATGATCAATCTTATTGTTTACTTTGAGACGGCATTGTATATCGGTGCTTTTCTGTCCGCGTTGATCTTGACCAAAATGCAAAGAAATTGAAAACAAAACAAAGCCGAGAGTTTGGGAATTTACCACCACACCATGCAACTCTGTCTCTGCGTTTTGAAAAATTTTGATTTTCTTGGATATCTGAAGCATATTCGGCCATGGGATGTTCTCGTGAAAAATTATTTTATTATCAGTTCTGGTTGGAATACGGTAACAGACTTCCAGAAACCACTGATGCCTGTTGTCAACTCGGTGAGTTGAATACATATATTTTGCGTGCTCTATTGCCCCACAACCTTCATTTTGATGTATAATCCGTGTATATATATAATTTGAAATCATGGAATATCAGAGATGGGAATTTCAAACGGGAAATTTACCTCGGTATTTTTTAGCACCTCGGTACGTGACTGTGTACTTCTATAATTTACCTCGATATGTTGGTTAGACCAACGCACGCACGCACACACACACACACACACACACACACACACAAACCCACACACACACACTCACACCCCCCCCCCCCCACACACACACACACACAGTCTTGTCTACCCTACATACCGAGGTACCCCATTGTTTGTCCTTTGTGTGGACTAACGGTTTCTACCTCGTTTTGCCGGTACAGTTCTGGGAAAACAACCGAGGTAAAGGGTTTCTTTTGTCTTTTGTACCTCGGTAAGGCTCATCCAAAAGGTGTTCAGTATGAACATACTCTCCGATAAAGACAATTTAACAGCTGGTGAACGGAGAGCCCTCACGAAACTTCGAAAAAATAAGAAATTAGTAATTAAACCAGCCGACAAAGGTGGGTCGGTAGTTGTTCTATCTCGGGATAATTATATGAAGGAAGCCATGAGACAACTCAGCAATACTAAACATTATAAGAAAATAGATTCACTTATTTGGCCTAGTAATATCGAAAAATTCAATAAGATCTTAAAATTTCTCCTCGACGATGGTCACATTACCAAAAAACAATTGAAATATTTAACAGCTAAGCTCAGTGCTCAAACAAGACAATTTTATATCCTACCAAAGATCCACAAGGACCGTTCTTCATGGACGGATGACTTAACTCCACCCGGGAGGCCAATTGTATCAGATTGTAATTCGGAATCTTATGCGCTCTCGGAATTAATTGATTATCATCTGAAACCTATAGCAAATAGACATCCGAGCTATCTAAAAAATACACAGGATTTCCTGTCAAAAATTTCGAAATTGAAAATATCGAAAAATGCAATTCTGGCTACTTTGGATATCGACAGTATGTATGCGAACATTGATATTGATAAAGGTGTTAAATCAGTTAAAAATGCATTTGAAAAATATCCGGATGCGAAACACCCGGATGAACAAATTTTGGATCTTTTAGAGCTGAGCTTAAAAGGTAATGACTTTCAATTCAATGGAGAATATTTTCTACAAATAATGGGTTGTCCTATGGGCAAAAGATTCAGTCCTAATTTTGCAAGCATTTATGTAGCGGAATGGGAGGAAAATGCCTTAAGCAAATGTGCAAAGCATCCTCTCGTATATCTCAGGTATTTAGATGACATTTTTATTATTTGGGAAGATTCAAAAGAAGATTTTGATGAATTTTTAGAAATTTTGAACAATCACGATCCAAATAGTAAATTGAAAGCTACTATCAGTGAAAATTCTGTTGATTTTCTCGATGTGACCGTGTACAAAGGCAAGCAATTTCAGGCGTCCGGTCATTTAGATTATAAAGTATATTTTAAACCAACTGATTCACATCAATTGTTGCACACAAAATCATTTCATCCTCAACATACATTTAAAGGTATCATCAAATCACAACTCATTCGTTTCCACCGCAATTCAAGTGATAAGGTAAATTTCAATGAGGCGTGTTCCACTCTATTTGGCGCCCTCAGATCGAGAGGATACTCACTGCGCTTTTTGCGTACCTTAAAATCTCAAACTCTGAAAAAGCTCGAAAGTCCAGCTGAAACTACTGATTTCGAATCACTGAAGATTGAACACAACAGATCGTTGCAGAATGGTAGTGGCGCGGTATTTAATTGCCAAAAGCCTCGATGTAGATTGCATACGTTTATGCCTGATCAGAAAGAGGAATTTTCCTCCGAACAAACGAAAAATCATTATCAGATCCGTAACCCCCTCCATTGTGATTCACCAAACATTATTTACCTTATCACATGTAAGCGCTGTCGGAAACAGTATGTTGGTCAAAGTCCAAATCCTTTCCGAGAACGTGCTACTAGACACAAACAGGATATAAAACATAATGCTGATGCCCCAGTAGCACAGCATTTTAACCTTCCTTGCCATTCTTTGGACGATTTCGAAATCCATCCTATTGAACAACCACCAATTAAAGACACATTAGAAAAACGGATGAATTTAGAAAAAAAACGTGAAGCTTTTTGGATCAATACGCTTCAAACCCTCTGGCCATTTGGTATGAACATATCAGAGGGCGAATGCGAAAGGAGGTCCATCATTCCTTTCACTTTAACGTACAACAGAATGAATATCGAAATAGCAAAAATGTTAAAAGATGAGTTCAATTTTACCATGCTAAATTAAATGAACCTTTGCATCTGCGACCTGTCATCGCCTATAAGAAAAACAAAAGCTTGCGTAACATCCTTGTAAGGACTAAATTAGAGCCCATCAATGAATAACATCAATTTTTGTCAGTCAGTTTAACCAGTTCCTAAGCTCATCACTTAGTTTAAACCAATTTTATGTACTTTTTTGTCATGTTTGAAACCAATCGGGGTTCAGTAAATGAAAACAATTTTTCGGCGGCATATTAAAAGAAAAAAATGTTTCAGTAGGAAATGTCTGTGCCAGTGCGACTTTTTAACCTCAAACACACACACACACACACACACACACACACAAACCCACACACACACACACACACACACACACACAGACACACGCACACACACACACACACACACACACACACACACACACACACACACACGTATAACTCCGAATGCATGCCTTCATGTCTTCATCGAAGGCATTCTGAAATCATGCCAAAGGCGCGCGAGTAGCAATCGTCACACAGGGCTTCCACTCTTCCTGCTTAGATATAATTAGCATGTACCCGACTCAAAATTGATCATCTGCTGGGAACAAGTCGGCACTTACCCTCAATTCCATGAGATCCACCCCCCCCCCCCCCTCCCCCATTTCCCGCCAATGCACTTTCGGAAGGAATTCTTCAATAAATGCATGTACTTGTTGTGTTGCAAGGCGTTTCACTAAAATGTGAACCTGCCTACATCATCAAGTAGTACCATCTCAGAAGTCATTCCCAAGGCACGGCGTGGTAAAGACATGTACAAACGTATGACTTCTCCGAATCCATGCCTTCACAGAAGGCATTCTGTAAGCACGCCAATAGTGCGAGTACTGGTCGTCATGCAAGGCTAATGCAGATGCCCAAGTAGCACGACATTTTAACCTTTCTGGCCATTCTTTGGACGATTTCGAAATCCATCCTATTGAACAACCACCAATTAAAGACACATTAGAAGAAACGGATGAATTTAGGAAAAACCGTGAAGCTTTTTGGATCAATACGCTTCCAACCCTCTGGCCATTTGGTAAGAACATATCAGAGGGAGAATGCGAAAGGAGGTCCGTCATTCCTTTCACTTTAACATACAACAGAATGAATATCGAAATAGCAAAATTACTAAAAGATGAATTCAATTTAACCAATGCTAAATTAAGAGAACCTTTGAATCTTCGACCTGCCATCGCCTATAAGAAAAACAAAAGCTTGCGTAATATCCTTGTAATAACTGAATTAGAGCCCTTCAGTGAATAACATGAATTATTGCCAGTCAGTTTAACCAGTTCCTAAGCTCATCACTTAGTTTAAATCAATTTTATGTATTTTTGACATGTTTAAAACCCATCAGGGTTCAGTAAATAAAAACAATTTTTCGGCGCTATATTATAAGAAAAAAACTTTTCAGTGGGACATGCCTGTGCCAGTGCGAATTTTTAACCTCAAACACACACACTCAGTGCCAGAGTTCATATGTGCCCCAAAAAAACAAAATAGGTCCCAATTTCAACTCTGTTTATTTATTTACTAAATAAATAATTATTATTATTATAATTATTATTATTAATAGAGCAAACCGCTCCCCAACTGGTTAAACTTGAATCAAAGCCAACCAATAGGGCTTCATGGGTTCAGTAAAGCAAACCACTCCCTGACTGATTAAAATTTAATGATGATGAAGATGAATGAAAGGTTTTAGCGCGCCGAAGGCGCGCAGGGACGATGTGGGATTTACAAATCCCTTGCGACCCGGTTAACCTTATTTTTTTCCCTTGGATCACACAGGCCTAGCTTTCCTATTGCCCAAAATGGAGTCTGAGGGGGTTATGCACGCGGTTAGAATACCCGGCAGTTTACGCTGGAGTGTTAGATGGTCAATACTCAATCCCTCAACGCCTTTAAAACTATTAGAGAGCGAGCTCTATTCGGTTCCAGTTCGGCGATGGTAGAGGTTTGAGTCCCACCATGGTGGCGAGCCAGAATGTAATGTTGTGCGATGGCAAGTTTAAGGGAAGAAGAGAAAAGAAAACCAAACAGCAACGCCGGTTTGGTAGCGGCCCCGGTATATGACCATAGCGGTTACAAAAAAGAAGTGGAGAAAGCGCCAACAGTTTAGTTTTAAGAAACCGGGAGTCATCCATCAAGCCTTCTGGGAGATAGGATGCCGTATGTGATTTTGAGGTATCTGGTTATCCTTCGGGAATTCCAAATGACCTCCTCCACCCCACACCCCCCCCCCCCCCCCGCCCAAAAAAACAAAAAAAAACACTCACTGACACACACCCTCAAGCCCTTAAAAGGGCTGTTAAATCTCTTATATGTATACAGGGAAAATCTGATTGAACATTTTGAAGGCTTGGGCGAAGGTATAGCTAGGAAGTAGTGATACAAGTCAATATTAATGGATGGTAGTTTAGTCAATAGTACTGGTACAAGGCCGCAATGGAATAAGACTGCTGAAGAAGCTAATGATAGGACAGATAGACCATAGCCAGTAGTGGCGTTGGAGCTTTGGCGACAAGATGGAAACGGAATCCCATTTGTGGAATCCCTTTTTTGGAATCCCTTTTGTGGAATCCCTTTTCAGGAATCCCATTTTCTGAAATGAGGATAAGAGTCGTATTAAAAATCCCTCAATGAGGGATTTTTAATGGTCCTCATAACCTCAAAATTCAATGAGGCTATGAGGGATAATAAATGAGGACTCACTGAGGGCTTTTACATAGCCCTCATGGCCTCATACGACAAAAAAGGGATTCTCCAGAAGGAATCCCATTTGCGGAATCCCTTTTTAGGAATCCCATTTGTGGAATCCTTTTTTTTCTGAAATGAGGATAAGAGTCGTATTAAAAATCCCTCAATGAGGGATTTTTAATGGTCCTCATAACCTCAAAATTCAATGAGGCTATGAGGGATAATAAATGAGGGCACATTGAGGGCTTTTACATAGCCCTCATGGTCTCATACGACAAAAAGGCTGATTTAAGTGCACTCGAAACTCAGTTGGGTTAAAAATTGACCCAAGTCAACTGGGTTTAGTGAATATTAATCAATTGAGTTCATACTGTCTCTTGAACTCAGTTGATTTGGGATGGTTTTTAACCCAAGTGGTTTTAGGGTGCAAAGAAAATTAGTTTACTTTGAAATTCCCACCTCTGATATTCCGTAATTGCAAATTAAATATATACAAATTATACATCAAAAGTAAAGGCTATGATGTATAGAACACGAAACATATATGCATTCTACTCTCAGAGCTGACAGCAGGCATCGGTGGTTCCTGGTATTTTGCTACCGTATTCGTATCAGGACTGATAATAAAATAATATTTCATGAGAACAACTCTTGGCCAAATGTGTTTCAGATATCCAGGAGAAAAACAAGGCATTCAAAACATGTCACGGTGCAGCGATAGGACAGCATTTGTGGAACTGCCAACACAGTCTGCATTTTTGATTGAAGAAGGATTCTGTGGATAACGAAGATGTGTGTCACACAATACCGCACACAATATAGACACATAATCACGTAATTCCAGGAAATTCAGGTGGCACAATGCTCTGTAAGTTATATGGCAACTAGACAATCTCCATATAAAGACATTCTGTAGCCAGGAGATGTTCAATCTTATTGTTTACTTTGAGACGGCATTGTATATCGGTGCTTTTCTGTCCGCGTTGATCTTGACCAAAATGCAAAGAAATTGAAAACAAAACAAAGCCGAGAGTTTGGGAATTTACCACCACACCATGCAACTCTGTCTCTGCGTTTTGAAAAATTTTGATTTCCTAGCTTTATTCTTGGATATCTGAAGCATATTCGGCCATGGGATGTTCTCGTGAAATATTATTTGATTATCAGTTCTGGTTGGAATACGGTAACAGACTTCCAGAAACCACTGATGCCTGTTGTCAACTCGGTGAGTTGAATACATATATTTTGCGTGCTCTATTGCCCCACAACCTTCATTTTGATGTATAATCCGTGTATATATATAATTTGAAATCATGGAATATCAGAGATGGAAATTTCAAACTGGAAATTTACCTCGGTATTTTTTAGCACCTCGGTACGTGACTGTGTACTTCTATAATTTACCTCGATATGTTGGCACACACACACACACACACACACACACACACACACACACACACACACACACACACACACACACAGAGAGAGTCTTGTCTACCCTACATACCGAGGTACCCCATTGTTTGTCCTTTGTGTGGACTAACGGTTTCTACCTCGTTTTGCCGGTACAGTTCTGGGAAAACAACCGAGGTAAAGGGTTTCTTTTGTCTTTTGTACCTCGGTAAGGCTCATCCAAAAGGTGTTCAGTATGAACATACTCTCCGATAAAGACAATTTAACAGCTGGTGAACGGAGAGCCCTCACGAAACTTCGAAAAAATAAGAAATTAGTAATTAAACCAGCCGACAAAGGTGGGTCGGTAGTTGTTCTATCTCGGGATAATTATATGAAGGAAGCCATGAGACAACTCAGCAATACTAAACATTATAAGAAAATAGATTCACTTATTTGGCCTAGTAATATCGAAAAATTCAATAAGATCTTAAAATTTCTCCTCGACGAAGGTCACATTACCAAAAAACAATTGAAATATTTAACAGCTAAGCTCAGTGCTCAAACAAGACAATTTTATATCCTACCAAAGATCCACAAGGACCGTTCTTCATGGACGGATGACTTAACTCCACCCGGGAGGCCAATTGTATCAGATTGTAATTCGGAATCTTATGCGCTCTCGGAATTAATTGATTATCATCTGAAACCTATAGCAAATAGACATCCGAGCTATCTAAAAAATACACAGGATTTTCCTGTCAAAAATTTCGAAATTGAAAATATCGAAAAATGCAATTCTGGCTACTTTTGATATCGACAGTATGTATGCGAACATTGATATTGATAAAGGTGTTAAATCAGTTAAAAATGCATTTGAAAAATATCCGGATGCGAAACGCCCGGATGAACAAATTTTGGATCTTTTAGAGCTGAGCTTAAAAGGTAATGACTTTCAATTCAATGGAGAATATTTTCTACAAATAATGGGTTGTCCTATGGGCAAAAGATTCAGTCCTAATTTTGCAAGCATTTATGTAGCGGAATGGGAGGAAAATGCCTTAAGCAAATGTGCAAAGCATCCTCTCGTATATCTCAGGTATTTAGATGACATTTTTATTATTTGGGAAGATTCAAAAGAAGATTTTGATGAATTTTTAGAAATTTTGAACAATCACGATCCAAATAGTAAATTGAAAGCTACTATCAGTGAAAATTCTGTTGATTTTCTCGATGTGACCGTGTACAAAGGCAAGCAATTTCAGGCGTCCGGGCATTTAGATTATAAAGTGTATTTTAAACCAACTGATTCACATCAATTGTTGCACACAAAATCATTTCATTCTGAACATACATTTAAAGGTATCATCAAATCACAACTCATTCGTTTCCACCGCAATTCAAGTGATAAGGTAAATTTCAATGAGGCGTGTTCCACTCTATTTGGAGCCCTCAGATCGAGAGGATACTCACTGCGCTTTTGGCGTACCTTAAAATCTCAAACTCTGAAAAAGCTCGAAAGTCCAGCTGAAACAACTGATTTCGAACCACTGAAGATTGAACACAACAGACCGTTGCAGAATGGTAGTGGCGCGGTATTTAATTGCAAAAAGCCTCGATGTAGATTGCATACGTTTATGCCTGATCAGAAAGAGGAATTTTCCTCCGAACAAACGAAAAATCATTATCAGATCCGTAACCCCCTCCATTGTGATTCACCAAACATTATTTACCTTATCACATGTAAGCGCTGTCGGAAACAGTATGTTGGTCAAAGTCAAAATCCTTTCCGAGAACGTGCTACTAGACACAAACAGGATATAAAACATAATGCTGATGCCCCAGTAGCACAACATTTTAACCTTCCTTGCCATTCTTTGGACGATTTCGAAATCCATCCTATTGAACAACCACCAATTAAAGACACATTAGAAAAAACGGATGAATTTAGAAAAAAACGTGAAGCTTTTTGGATCAATACGCTTCAAACCCTCTGGCCATTTGGTATGAACATATCAGAGGGCGAATGCGAAAGGAGGTCCATCATTCCTTTCACTTTAACGTACAACAGAATGAATATCGAAATAGCAAAAATGTTAAAAGATGAGTTCAATTTTACCAATGCTAAATTAAATGAACCTTTGAATCTGCGACCTGTCATCGCCTATAAGAAAAACAAAAGCTTGCGTAACATCCTTGTAAGGACTAAATTAGAGCCCATCAATGAATAACATCAATTTTTGCCAGTCAGTTTAACCAGTTCCTAAGCTCATCACTTAGTTTAATCCAATTTTATGTACTTTTTTGTCATGTTTGAAACCAATCGGGGTTCAGTAAATGAAAACAATTTTTCGGCGGCATATTAAAAGAAAAAAATGTTTCAGTAGGAAATGTCTGTGCCAGTGCGACTTTTTAACTTCAAACCCCCCCCCCCCCCACACACACACACACACACACACACACACACACACACACACACGTATAACTCCGAATGCATGCCTTCATGTCTTCATCGAAGGCATTCTGAAATCATGCCAAAGGCGCGCGAGTAGCAATCGTCACACAGGGCTTCCACTCTTCCTGCTTAGATATAATTAGCATGTACCCGACTCAAAATTGATCAGCTGCTGGGAACAAGTCGGCACTTACCCTCAATTCCATGAGATCCACCCCGCCCACCCCCCCCCCCCCCCCCCCATTTCCCGCCAATGCACTTTCAGAAGGAATTCTTCAATAAATGCATGTACTTGTTGTGTTGCAAGGCGTTTCAATAAAATGTGAACCTGCCTACATCATCAAGTAGTACCATCTCAGAAGTCATTCCCAAGGCACGGCGTGGTAAAGACATGTACAAACGTATGACTTCTCCGAATCCATGCCTTCACAGAAGGCATTCTGAAAGCACGCCAATAGTGCGAGTACTGGTCGTCATGCAAGGCTAATGCAGATGCCCAAGTAGCACGACATTTTAACCTTTCTGGCCATTCTTTGGACGATTTCGAAATCCATCCTATTGAACAACCACCAATTAAAGACACATTAGAAGAAACGGATGAATTTAGGAAAAACCGTGAAGCTTTTTGGATCAATACGCTTCCAACCCTCTGGCCATTTAGTTTAAACAGTATTTATTGCAAAAAAAAACAAAACAAACCATAACAGATACATTTCAAACATTAATGTGAATTCGGCAGTAAGCTGAAAGCTTATACAAGGCCGTTTCCACCGACACAAGATCACAAAGATACGTCGATGACAATAGCAGGTATGAGTATCAAGTACAAACAGTGTTTATCTGCATTATACAAGTGTTTGAAAAGCGACAGAACTAATCTTGTATGAAAACAGTCAGGGATGGGTTGAGCTGCAAGAAGAGTTGGAAAGTGCGTGGTGGATGCATTCATTACGTAGAGTATTTATTTGTGTCTAATGTCACTCACCTATGCGAAATGACTACGCGTGACGTAAGATAGAAATATAATCAAAGTAACTCCAATTAATTGCCACCCAAGACGCCCATTTGGAGGACTTTCATCCAAGCATTGATAACAGAGTCACGGTTGATCAGTAAGGCTTCGCCAATTTACCACTGTAAACAAGTGTAGCTTAGTTTACAGGCATTCCCACGGAGATCATCTTGATTTAATTGTGGGTTAGTATTTATTATAGTAAGTATATAAAATGGGATAGTACTACATTGGGGTTAATTAGCGAATCGCTTACTTGATAAAATAAAGTCGTGTACCACTTCAAAGATAAGGCGGTTATCGTCATTACTCGGGAATTCTGAACCGAATAGAAGTGTAGAGGAGTCCGCTCCAAACGGAAGGAGATTAATTGAATAATTACGAGCATCGGAGAAAATTGGACAATGGAGGAGAAAATGAGCCGGAGTCTCTTCCTCTCCACACTGGCATAGAGGGGTTGGTGATAAGTGGTTGCGATACAAGTGAAAATTGAGGTTACTACATCCTAGTCTCAATCTACAGTGATATATTTGGGCTGTGCGAGATTTCGATCTACAGTAGAACCTTGGCGGTCGGCGGTTGCCATCATTTAGAAAAGTCTTGAGGTTTGTCAATGATGAGTTTTCACGCACGGACAAGGGCAAATTATTCCATTGGTCAGTAACACTGGGAATAAAAGAAGATTTATACAGTTCAGTCCGACAGAACGGAACACGGTGGTTTTGACCTGATCGATGACTAAGTGAAGGATTGGTCAAGGAAGCACGTTGCGGGATTTTACTGGAGATGTGCGGAGGAACCATACGGTGGTACATTTTAAAGAACTGGATTAACTTGTGTTTGTAGCGTCTATCTTGCAACGGTTCCCATCCTGTTTCCGTATAAAGTAAGGACTTACTAGCACTGACGGTTGCCCCAGTAATAATCCTAGCCGCAGCAATCTGGATTTTTTCCATTTCCTCCACTTTAGTTATAGAGCAATTATCCCAAACAGTATCGGCGTATTCAAGGAGGGGCCTGATAAAAGCAAAATATATTTTTTCTAGGACACTACGGTCTAAGTTAAATTTGTGCTTCCTAAGTAAGTCTAACCGGGACCAGGCCTTTGCGCAAATATGGTCGATATGGTCATTCCATGTACACGTGCTATTTAGTATGACTCCCAGATGTTTATGATTAACGACTTCAGATATTTGAGAACCGCCAAAGAATAATGGTGGATGGATAGTAGGGGTAGTTTTTCGAGATATTAGCATACTCTCAGTTTTATTTGGATTGAACTCTACCAACCATGTTTTAGCCCAATGTTCAATTGTGGCCAGATTTTGATTAATTATTGTCGAGGCTTGTTCAGGGTTTTCTATAATTAAATATAAAGAAGTATCGTCTGCAAATAGGCGTATACTGCTCAGACGATCTTTGGTTATATCGTTGATATATATAAGGAACAGCAAGGGTCCAAGAATAGACCCTTGTGGAACACCTGCATTTATGGTTCTCCAGGACGAAGTCTCAGACGATATCACAACTCGTTGCAACCTATCTGTAAGATGCGATTTGAGGAACAACAGAAGTTCACCCGAAACACCAATACTTTCCAACTTGTGGATAAGACCTGCATGCCATACTTTGTCAAAGGCTTTGCTGACATCACAAAAGACAACCCTAACTTCTTTGGCATCATCACGGGCGTGACAAAATTCATCGTATATGTCAGTGAGCTGGAGGACTGTTGAATCACCGGGTGTAAAACCTGACTGAAATTGGCTGAGAACTTTACTCCCACAAGCGTTTGAATACACATTTTTCAAGTAATTTACCAACGCAGCTAATCAAAGATATTGGCCGATAATTCGTCACATAATTGGAAGGGTGTTTTTTCAAAATCGGAGAGACATTAGCTTTTTTCCACAATGATGGGAAATACGAGTTGTTCATTAGTATATTGAATAAGATGGAGAGTGGCTCACATAAGGATGATTTGCATTCTTTTAGAAGACGCGGGCTAATTAGATCTGGTCCGGACGCCTTAGAAATTTTTAACGATTTCATTGCTGTATGCACTTCATCACAATGTAAAGTGATACAATCAATAATTGCAGAAACACGTGTTGATGCGTATGGCAAGGAAGGATTCGAATCATCAACTGTTGAGATAGAACTGAAGTATTCGTTAAACACTTCGGCTTTCTGAACATTTGACGAGAATATTTGGTTGGAATGGGTGAGAGTAGGAATTCCAGAGTAACTGCTCCCGACTGCTGTTTTCAAGGTTTTCCACCACTGTGATGGCGGCGTTTTACTACTTATTAGCGTGGACTGAATTTTCGACAAGTGTAAAGCTTTGGACTTCCTTATAGCAGATACAACATTATTTCGTTTTAGTTTGTAGTTTGCCCAGGCATTCGGGGTATTGGTACATTTAGCAATGCGATATAAACGTTTATGTTGTCTGAGCAGTAATCTAATTTCATTGTGCATCCATTTCGGCTGATCTATTCGCGTGGTAATGAATTTGTTAGGTATGTGGGCGGATGCAGTTTCAAGTATTTTGTCAGTAAATTTGGACACTATGTTATCGAGACATGGGTCATCAAAGAGGGCATTCCAATCGGCATGGGAGAAGGCCTCATTCAACGCTTCATAATTACCCTGGGAATAAAGCCAAATTCTCCTCTTGAATGATAAAGTTGGTGGTTTCAAGAATTCTACTTCGAGTGAGATTGGACAATGGTATCGGATCATGTCTGGGATGATTGGTTCAAGGACCTCACAAGTTTTCATGTTTATTGAGTCACTGAGAACAAATAGATCTAACAACGAAGCCGAAGTCTCGGTGAAACAAGTCGGCTCACTCACGACTTGTCTCAGGTTGAAATAGCGGAGTATTTCAGAAACGCCAATTCTTGAGGGAGTCACTTGATTGTCATTAAAGTCCCCCGTTATAATTAGGTCGGCAATTGAGGAGTCTCGGGCTTTTTCGACGGATCCTGATATGGCTGCCCATGTTTCACGGGGACTGTTTGGTGGCCGGTAGAACACACCCAACAGTAACGATCTAGTTCGTTGTGTAAACACCTCCGCCCACAGGCACTCTGTGTTCGAGTTATGTAGGTCTGGTCTTGGTCGAAATGATATTCCATCTTTGATATAAATAGCTACCCCACCTCCCCTTGTCGAACGGTCAAATCGCAATGGCTCCTGGAACCCGTGAACAAGAATATCGGATGTGGAATCATTATCATCCAACCATGTCTCAGTCAAAGCCACGACATCAAATGATGCAAATTCATATTGGATAATGTCAACTTTGGGTTTTAAACTCTGAATGTTCAGATGGGCAATTTTTAAGGTATTCTGGTTGTAATCGGAGTTGAGAGAATTCGGGCCAGGGTTAGTTTCAATATCACCAGACAGTAGGAGAATCACAGTCATGTTGAACAGCGAAATGACAAGGAGGGCAGAAAGTATCAGTACATGTACTTTCCTTATGCGTACAGTCGTTGAAACTTCAATGCTGTAAGGATATAAAGTTTCATCCAGAGGATTATCCAAGAGCGATATTAACAATTTATTGGACAGTCCAAAGAACAAAGTGACCACAACATTAAGGCTTTGATGCAGCCCAACCCCGCTGAGGCGCAAGCAAAGATAGATTAGGACACAAATAGATCTCTTCTTCGATAAGAAGAACTTCGAACTCCTACAAAAAACTTTGAAGTTAAATGTACCAATCCAAGCACGATAAGATTCAAGGGAACACATGATGAGCTATTCGTAACTAGGTAACGCAGTTAAGGCAAATTGTTTCTTTATAAACAAGATTGTATTCAGGCTTGCAAGTAGTGCAGATAATGTGTGACAAACACTGTTATGTAGTTGGAAGACAGTAGTAACTTATTTGAAAGTATGATAATAAGCAAGATTTTTAAAAAAAAGAAAAAAAAATACATATATAAAGAGTCAGGTAAGAACTATAAAGAACTACTGACTTGGATGATAAAGATACTGTGAGCTTGTGGGGGCAATGTCATTGGTCGTTTTCGGGCAAGTCAAATGAATATTGACACGAATATCATTTCCAGTACGAAGATGATTGCAAATATCCATGGCGATTAAAGTTAAATATTATATATTTTCTTTGAGTAGGTGACAGTGTCGAACAGCTTGGAAATTCCTTTACGTTAATGGTGATCAGGTAAAATTTAGCATGTACCATGCTGCAACACAAAGATTGCACCACGGAAAAATCTTATGCACACGAAAAAAATATTGGATTTAGTTATGGATGAGGGGAACCAAGTGATGTGAAGCTGTGTTTGTTTACCGTGGTGAACAAACACTACCCCACCCCAAGGGGTTCCCACTAGCTCCATATCATACCGTTGACTTTATTGGCCGACTTGAACTGACATGATTCACAAATCTCTCGACTAACATGATTCACAAGACTCTGCAACGAGAAGATTTGAAAGCGGTCGAGGGAATCATCATAAAGAAACATGATTTAAATGATAATATATATTGACCGACTTAGGCCACAAATCAGGTACAGTAGTCGAGATTCGAGATGGAGAAACCAGTTGCCGTTTGCATTCCTTACGAGTTCCGACCCTCTTACGCTGCGTGCTTCGTTAGGCGCAGGATAATATGCAGATGCACTGTTCAGGAAAGAGTATTTTATGGTGTGTCCGAATAAATTCTATCCCAATGAAACTAGAGTTTACTTTGAACATATGTCAAACACAACAATGATGACATGTTGGGTTGGGTGGGTGGATGGAGGTGGTGCAGCACACCGATATGTCTCATACCGTCAAAGCAATATTAACGGATTTAGGGTGGTAACAACACGGATACGTGCCTCGTTAAATAAAGCATAACATCCACAGTGTCTGATCACGGACTCGCCAATGCCAGATTGCTGTAGCAATCAGGCTTTGCCGAGACAGCTGTCTGGCCTAATAAAGGAAAGAGTGAATGTGTAGCGGTGCTAACGGGTGAATGCTGTGCCCACGTGATTCACAAATTCTCTGTCGACTTACATGAAATAAACGCTGCAGTGAGAAGAGGATACACGAGAAATTTGAATGATCACACCATTGCCTGACACGGTCGATCGAATCAACATGGGGAAGCATGGTTTAATTGACAACATATATTGACCGACTTAAACCACAAATCTGGGTCAGTAATCAAGATGAAGACACTAGTGGCTGTTAGCATTGTTGACCAGGAAAGAGTAACGTGCAGATGTGCTCTGAAGTAAATACTATCCCAATGACACTATAGCTTGCTTTGAACATATGACAAACACAACAATATTGACATGTTTGGTTGGGTGGGTGGAGGTAGGGACAGCACTCTGTGGTGCCACATTCATTCAAGCATTATGATTAATATAATCTCGCTGACCCCCCAATTTCAAATTGCAAAGGAACACCACTTTGGGTAGAACTCTGGCCATTTGGTAAGAACATATCAGAGGGAGAATGCGAAAGGAGGTCCGTCATTCCTTTCACTTTAACATACAACAGAATGAATATCGAAATAGCAAAAATACTAAAAGATGAATTCAATTTAACCAATGCTAAATTAAGAGAACCTTTGAATCTTCGACCTGCCATCGCCTATAAGAAAAACAAAAGCTTGCGTAATATCCTTGTAATAACTGAATTAGAGCCCTTCAGTGAATAACGTGAATTATTGCCAGTCAGTTTAACCAGTTCCTAAGCTCATCACTTAGTTTAAATCAATTTTATGTATTTTTGACATGTTTAAAACCCATCAGGGTTCAGTAAATAAAAACAATTTTTCGGCGCCATGTTATAAGAAGAAAACGTTTCAGTGGGACATGTCTGTGCCAGTGCGAATTTTTAACCTCAAACACACACACTCAGTGCCAGAGTTCATATGTGCCCCAAAAAAACAAAATAGGTCCCAATTTCAACTCTGTTTATTTATTTACTAAATAAATAATTATTATTATTATAATTATTATTATAAATAGAGCAAACCGCTCCCCAACTGGTTAAACTTGAATCAAAGCCAACCAATAGGGCTTCATGGGTTCAGTAAAGCAAACCACTCCCTGACTGATTAAAATTTAATGAAAGCCGATCAATAGGGCTTTATCTAATTGTGAAGACGACACAAACTGAGTTATGAAAAACAAACTTAGGACATCTCAGATTGAAAAGAATTATCTTGATGAGTGACATTTGTCACCGAGTACTGGACTGTGAAAAACACCCCAGCCCACATATGGATATATACCAGGCATTCCCTCCCAAAGTTGGGATCTGTTCCCCCTGAAGGCAGACCAGATGGCCAATACTCAGCATCCACTCTCCCTTATAGGCTGATGGATGACTCCCAGCTTTCAAAAACACATATTGGTGGATCTTTTCCTTTTTGTAACCGTTAAGGATAATATGCTGGGGCTGCTACAAAACCAGCGACTGTTTGGGTTTCTTTTTCTTTTTTTCTAAAATAACCACCAAACTGCGGTTTCAGTATTACCATAAATTTGCCCACTTCTCTTAGCAAACACAGAAGTAGTAGTGTATGCACGTTTCGACCCTCATTTGGGGGACCTCGGTGGGGGACCTCGGAAGTGACGTCATGTCACGTGACCCAGTGCCACCATGTTGTGTTGCCATGGTAACCCGCGTGAGCGGCCATGTTGTGACGTTATCGTCATAGTGATACGTGGTGGCAGTACGCATGCGCAGCACGTGTTGTTAGGGTGATAGGTGTTTCCATCGTCCATTTTGTGTACTGGATGCCGCCATCTTGGTTTCTATGGTAGCACGTGATTGCTATGTTACCCAATTTTTCTGCAATAAGACGGGGTATGTTCGGTGGGTATGTTCCTTTGTAGAAGAGTAAATCTAATTACCACAAACAACCCGACAATCCCTCCAAATCACCAAAATCTATCCCAACTTTTACTATTTCGAATTCTTTCATAATTCTCTGCTTCTAGCTATATATGCAATAGTTTTTCTCTACCTGTCCATGCTCCTTTGTTCTGGAGTATACTCCAGTAGCGTAGAAGAGCCTGTCAACTGGAACAGTTTACCTTATTATTGCTATATTTAGCAATTTCTGGTCTATTCTTGTTAGTTCTGACCTTATTCCGTGTACTCTTGTTGTTTCATTTATCTAGATTATAACTAACCAATCAGATTGCTTCATCCCCCGTAATCTCTATGCAGAGTTATCTCCCCTTATTACAACGAAGTTGTATCCGATTTTCATCACCTCTATATCCAATGGCCATATCCCATGAAATCCCATTTTTGGGAAACACCCGTGGCTATGGAATCCCTTTTTTGTCGTATGAGGCCATGAGGGCTATGTAAAAGCCCTCAGTGAGTCCTCATTTATTATCCCTCATACCCTCATTGAATTTTGAGGTTATGAGGACCTTGAAAAATCCCTCAATGAGGTATAATTTACTACGACTCTTAGCCTCATTTCAGTATTTGAGGATACCTATGGCCTGGTATTGTATTATTCGAGGATACCTATCGAGGATACCTTTAGGAGAATCCCTTTTTTGTCGTATGAGGCCATGAGAGCTATGTAAAAGCCCTCAATGAGTCCTCATTTATTATCCCTCATAGCCTCATTGAATTTTGAGGTTATGAGGATCATCCAAAATCCCTCATTGAGGGATTTTTAATACGACTCTTATCCTCATCTCAGAAAAAAGGGATTCAACAAATGGGATTCCTAAAAAGGGATTCCGCAAATGGGATTCCTTCTGGAGAATCCCTTTTTTTGTCGTATGAGGCCATGAAGGCTATGTAAAAGCCCTCAATGAGTCCTCATTTATTATTCCTCATAGCCTCATTGAATTTTGAGGTTATGAGGACCATTAAAAATCCCTCATTGAGGGATTTTTAATACGACTCTTATCCTCATTTCAGAAAATAGGATTCCTGAAAATGGATTCCACAAATGGGATTCCAAAAAAGGGATTCCACAAATGGGATTCCGTTTCCATCTTGTCGCCAAGGCTCCAAGGCCACTACTGGCTGTGGTCTATCCTTCCTACCATTAGCTTCTACAGCAGGCCTGTTCCATTGCGGCCTTGTACCAGTACTATTGACTAAACTCCCATCCATTAATATTGACTTGTACCACTACTTCCTAGCTATACCTTCGCCCAGGCCTTCAAAATGTTCCATCAGTGTATACATATAAAGCATTCCGTAATTGAGATTCCTATCCGAGTCCGTAAAATTTGGATTCCGTGATTTGACATATACACTCGAGGGTATTCCCCTTCCCTATTAGAAGAATTCAGTTCAATGGGTTGTAGTTCATTAAGTTTAAAATTTATTCAGTTAAATGTCGTTCAGTTCAGAGGGTGTTTATTTATATTAGATATAAAAAGTTCATTCAAACAGTTCAAAGTGTTAATTATATAAAGTTCATTCAGTAGAAAACTTTGTTCAGTTCAAAGGGTTCATTCAGGTTTGTTCAATTCAAGGGGGTTAACATTGGTTATATTTAGGGATTATAGTTCATTCAGGTGAAAACTTTGTTATGGTCAATTCACTTTCATCTTGATTGTGTTGGATCTTCGTTCACTTCATTCGAACAGGTGTCTTGTATCTGTTCATAATTCAGATCTGTTCAGTCTGTCCAACTAGTTCGATCAATCCGACTAGTTTGACATTCTTTCACTTTGTTATGTTTACTTCGTTGTTTTGTAATGCTTGGTTGTATCTGTTCAGGTTCTTGTAGTCATTGTTGAATTGGGTGTTATCAATCCTTTTCCATACCCTCGAGTGTATATGTAAAAACACGGAATCCAACATTACGGAATCGGCTAGGAATCTCAATTAAGGAATCTCTTATATGTATACAGGGAAAATCTGATTGAACATTTTGAAGGCTTGGGCGAAGGTATAGCTAGGAAGTAGTGATACAAGTCAATATTAATGGATGGTAGTTTAGTCAATAGTACTGGTACAAGGCCGCAATGGAATAAGACTGCTGAAGAAGCTAATGATAGGACAGATAGACCATAGCCAGTAGTGGCCTTGGAGCTTTGGCGACAAGATGGAAACGGAATCCCATTTGTGGAATCCCTTTTTGGAATCCCTTATGTGGAATCCCTTTTCAGGAATCCTATTTTCTGAAATGAGGATAAGAGTCGTATTAAAAATCCCTCAATGAGGGATTTTTAATGGTCCTCATAACCTCAAAATTCAATGAGGCTATGAGGGATAATAAATGAGGACTCACTGAGGGCTTTTACATAGCCCTCATGGCCTCATACGACAAAAAGGGATTCTCCAGAAGGAATCCCATTTGCGGAATCCCTTTTTAGGAATCCCATTTGTGGAATCTCTTTTTTCTGAAATGAGGATAAGAGTCGTATTAAAAATCCCTCAATGAGGGATTTTTAATGGTCCTCATAACCTCAAAATTCAATGAGGCTATGAGGGATAATAAATGAGGACACATTGAGGGCTTTTACATAGCCCTCATGGTCTCATACGACAAAAAGGGATTCTCCTAAAGGTATCCTCGATAGGTATCCTCGAATAATACAATACCAGGCCATAGGTATCCTCAAATACTGAAATGAGGCTAAGAGTCGTAGTAAATTATACCTAATTGTGGTAATTAGATTTACTTTTCTACAAAGGAACATACCCACCGAACATACCCCGTCTTATTGCAGAAAAATTGGGTAACAAAGCAATCACGTGCTACCATAGAAACCAAGATGGCGGCCTCCAGTATACAAAATGGACGACGGAAACACCTATCACCCTAACAACACGTGCTGCGCATGCGTACTGCCACCACGTATCACTATGACGATGACGTCACAACATGGCCGCTCACGCGGGTTACCATGGCAACACAACATGGCGGCACTGGGTCACGTGACATGACGTCACTTCCGAGGTCCCCCAAATGAGGGTCGAAACGTGCATACACTTCTCCTCACGGAGCAGAACTCTTGTAATTATGCAAATTCCTCGCCATTTTCTAGCTCGAGGTTCTCGGGGATCTCAACCCACTACCCTGCTGCCAGTCGCACACTCACATTTAATAAGATTATTGGCTCTCGCTCCCGACTCTCGTGGGTTTATAGGCAAATGAAGCTATTAACCAAATAAAGTTATTAGGGTCGCAAGGGATTTCAATCCCACATCGTCCCTGTGCGACTTCGGTGCGCAGAAACTTTTCTTTCATTCATTCAAATTTGGAATCATTTTCCTCAATGTCTCCTTGAAGAAGCTAAACTAAGCGAAACGCGTTGAGACAGACGGATTATTTTCTACCTTTGCTGAAGACAACAACCAGTCCAGGTATCTTCTTTAATAGATAATATCCGGGTTTTCATTTTCATTAATTTCATTTCTTCATTTTAATTTTATATTATTATTGTCAATTCATCTACCTATTCTTCAAATGGCTCAAAAAAGACAGAAGCATCAGGGAAAGGGAGTTGCCCAGTCTGGAAGGGGCCAGGACCAATCGTTCTAGGCCTATTCTAGGCTGGTTAAGGCCCCTTTTCAGATGATTCAGTGTTTGCACCACATAGGGCTCTTAGAGCAACACTTGGCAAATCGGGATTTACCGAAGCAGTTGGAGAAGAAAGCAGATGAGATAGATGGCTTTCTAAAGCCAGCTCTTCCCACCCCACACATTTTTTCTGTTTTTCGACAGATTAGTGTGGTATGGGCCAACCAAACGTTAAATGCTTTAATTGAGCATTACAAGAGAATTTTAAACGAGCTGAAGTCTAAGACCACTTTGGCTATGCGACCCCCTCCAGGACTCGAAAAAATAGACTTCAACAGCGCTTCGGCGCGTGCCTTGATCTGGGCTCAAAAAAACTTGTTGACAGATAAGACGATTTCGGCCTATGAGTCCTATATTTCGGAACTTCGCCCAGCGTCTGGAGTAAGGAACAATACAGGAGGGAGCAAGTAAACTCGGGCCCGTTTTGTCTCTCTACCCCAACGCGAAAAGCATAATAAGAAAAGATCAAGCCAAAGTACTTCACCCTCTTCTTTTCCTTCTACTTCTCCCGCTTTCTCTCAGAATAAACGCCTCCATTTGTAAACATCTCCAGTCCATATTGTGACTGAAGATGCTCACAAATTGTCTCGCCTCGTTTTGCTCCTCTACCCCCTACTCCTCCTCAGCCTTTCTTCTCCGGTTCTCCTAGTGCTCTCACTAGAACTCGTCCTGCTCTCACTAGAACTCGTTATGCTGTACACATACAGACACATCCTCACATATCAAGATGTGGACCAAGGAAACGTGGAGAAGTGAGGGTCCATCGCGTGTCTTTGTTGATCAATGGTCCTTAAAGTGCTCTCGGTGGCTTCTGTGGCATTTTACACCGTAATTTTGTCTCCAAATACCTTACGAATTCGGGATTAAAGCTTAGCTCACCAGTGTAGTTTGGAACTGTATATTACATACTTTGAAATTCGCATATAATGGTCTTCCTGGTACATTCAAGATGGGGCTTCAGGAAGATGACTGGAAATTCCAGTTACACCATCAAGATATGCCTTCGTCGAAGGCTGGGATGTCGAGATTGTAGCTAAAAACTCAAGATTTCTTGGGAGTTTATTATTTAAATAAAATGTATATGTAGTAGTCGTGATGCAATTTCTTATTTAGTTAACACGTACAGTACTGTTACTCTAAATTGGTCCTGGACCCCCAACAGCCCGAATCGGGTACAACGGTCCTCCATTTGAATGAGGACTGTGTATGTGACACAAGTCCAAGTATGAAACTTGTCATTTAAGGAAGTACGCGTTTGATAGCAGGAAAGAATCGATTTCTTAGATTCCAAGCCTGACGAAAATGTCTCGACTAAAAAAATTATTGAGAGTTTCACCCCCACCTCCCTAGCGACGCCCTTGCATCCAATGCCATATGCCCACATATATGCTATTGGAATTACAACGTGTTTCAACTGTAATTTTGTTTGTGAAAGAAATATTTATTGATTATGAGGTTTACTAACATAAAATAAGTAAAAACTCGATTTAGAAACCTTCGAATCTTCAAAATTCGATTCGATTTGAAATCTTCCTAATGATTCGATTCAATTCGACTCAGGTCAATTCGAAAATGTTCGAATCGTCGAGATGATCTATAGAATGCGACTTCCTGCTTTCAGAGTAACGTGGAAAAGTTAAATCAAACTAGGGTCCAACATTATAAAACGATTACAATGGTATTTTCCGAAATTGTATTTTCTGCCTATGTAAATGACTGGTATTGATCATTGGTGTTTTAACCCTTTACCTAACATGAAAAGCAGACGACACTTGCAAAAATAATTCTTGAATAACTAATTTTTTTCATTTTTTGTCTCAAAAACATAGGTTATGACCCCTCATTGGAACGAGCTCGACGAGCTCGTTCCAATGAGGGGTCATAACCTATGTTTTTGAGACAAAAAATGAAAAAATAATGAAAATTAATTGGCGATTTTTGAGAATAGGGCTGGCCGGTTTTGGCCGTTACGTTGGGTAAAGGGTTAATAGACGTGGCAATTTACCTACCGGTAAATTACGGCGTCTTTTGAAACGCTAATAATTTTTTTTTTTAGTTCTTAATTGTCATATGCAGAAAATACAATTCATGAAAATACAATTGTAAACGTTTTTTTGTTCTGGCCCGATAAGGTTACGACGCTTTATTTGTAACTGTAACTTGCCACTCCGTAATTTATTCATGTTGATAGGAAAACGCAACAAGGAGAGAAAAAAAAAACAGAAATGAAATACACACTGTATTGATAAAAATGTGAGACGAACTGTCATAAGAAGTATTTTTTTGTTCTGGATGAAGGTGCAAAGGATTACGGGAAGAAGGATGAACTGAGGCCGAATCGTGTCCCTGCGCAACTTATGAGTAATTTCAAAGAGGTAATGAAGCAGAAAACTCTGTTTTACCATGGGGGAGGGGGGTCAGGAAAATAATTTCGGACACAAGGCACAAAAAGTTTTTTTCCGCCCCTTCACGAGGCACCCACCCATTTGTTTTTGAAAAGAAAAATTGTTTTCCCATTTTGATATTTGGTACCCAGCCCCCACAATTAGAGTAAATCGCACATAAACTGCTTTGATTGGCAATTTCAACAGGTATTTTTGCTGGAACATGGTTTGTATTGTTCCAGTAACCATTCCCGGCGTTCAATCTATCCACAACCAGCTAATGGAGATAAAACAGAATTCTCCAGAGTTTGCAACTGGAATTTGGTCCCATTTCTTGGCAAGTTTATGAATTATCAATCTTTCGCACAGTATACGGCATATACTGGCATTCTACGTGAACAGTATTAAGACAGGTGTAGTAGATCTAGACAGGTATAAAATATGTTAAAATTTTGATGTTTTACCTGGCTTCACCATTGTATTAGCTGCTACGTCTACCGATTTCTTTCTGTTTCTACCCATTTCTACCAGGGGGTGGGGGGTGGGGGCACTAAAAATTTGCAAGACGGGACGTCCTATTTTTTATTCAGCTCCTTTTACACCCACCCACCCCTACGTGCAAATGTTCTACTACCGTTCTCAGACACCCACCCCCTACTCTCTCATTAAAATCCAAAATAAACTAATAAACTTAGTTGGCACAGCTGTCTTTAGGGGGGTTTCATAATGTTCTTAAACTGGTACCACCAATTTAAACCTCTGTGGGCTGCTGTGGGCCCCAATCTACAAATGACAAGCTGTTCATTATCAGGCTTGGCCAGAGCAGGTGTACATATACGGGAACAAATTTTCATTTGAACTGTTCTGTCAGTATTCTCAGGTGTTTGCTACTTTCCTCTTCTATCCATACAAATTCTATTAATAAATAAATAACTTGGGTTGAATTTAGAGCATCAGAGAGAATTTTCCCAAAATATTATCTGCGCATTTTCTACATTTCGAACAAGACACCCACCCTCTACTAACGTGTGACATTTTCCCAGATTAAGCCCAATATTCTCACATATAAAGCCTCCTGATGTTGTATGTATGTTAAGAGTGTGATGTACAACATCATCTTTAAGGTTTGAAACACAAATGATGGTATATATTGGCTGATATATTGATATATTTTTAAAAAATTCAAAAAATTGCACAAGTTGGAAATGCACATTTTTGGCGCACTCAAGAGACCCACCCACCCCCACGTCTAGTTTTGCAAATTTTTGGTGCCCCCCCCCCCCCCCCCCCCCCCATCCTGTTTCTACACTCGATTTTAGTTTACACATTTCTACTTTCGATTTTAGGTTCGTCAGTCTAATCTGAATTTATTAAACATTATCCAGTGCAGAATTCGGAGAGGCAGTTAGCTCGATGTTGTATTTAACCTGTCAATAGTTAATGTGATCAGGGGTGATTGTTTTGGTATCGGAAATCCATCCCTCATAAGCTCTGCGCTGTTGCACCTTGGCTTATATGAGGAGTGCCTCATTTGATGGAGCGGTTAGTAAGCTTTGGTCAGACAGTAAGAGAGCATTCCGACAATGTGGCTTATTTACTACTAGCCATGCAAAAAATCATGGTAATGTGTGTGACATAAAATGATATTATGAGGCACCTACGTTACCGATGTTTTTTCCCTCGGTATTAAACGGGCCACATGGTTGGGATTCTCTCTTACTGCATGACCAAAGTCAAATGAAGCACTGCTCGTATTGGTCAGGGTAAAACAGTGCAAAGTTTATGGGGGATGGATTCCGATTTGTCTGTTTTGTGTCACACAGGCTGCCAAAGAATCACCCTGAGTCTCAAACGTTGTCATTCTGGCTTTTCAGTCTAAGAACGTGTTTCATATACTATCAGTAATTCCACAAAGTTGTTCCATCTTGGCAAGTCAGATGAGAAAATGAGAATGAAATGGTGATCATATGAGTTGAAAAGGTCTACCATATTTATCTCTCCCAATTTGGTCAGGATACATTAAAGAAATTTTGGGGTTCTGATGTGTCGAGTGACGCCCCTGTGATTTATATAATATTACTTTTTATACAATGAATGTCAGTGTTATCCTTCAATATAATGGAGGCTGTTCATTCAACTCAGAGGCTTGAAACCTATTTGCTCAAAATCTGTTACAAGACCAATGGCAGGACAGTCACTGTCCAAGTAGTTTTCTGCAACATTCAGCTTTATCTCACTGAAACATAATACACGTGCGTATCCTTTCTGACTCAGATGATCCCAGCACACTTTATTCTATGATTTAATTTTATTCCTTGTTACTGCAGATTGCTCTAGTTTATTTTAAAAGAACTTAATTTTATTTCTATTACAATATAACCCAACCAGGTGTCTTATATGTGTTTGCAAAGTTTTCAAATCTGATATGTCAGGTTTCTCTCCAGACATCCAGTATCTTCCTCAGCATGTGCTATACACAACGGTCCAGGGGTAAATGGCTGAAATTACTATTAACTAAACTGTTTCCCTATTAGCAAGCTGTTTATGCCATGGTATAAACAGTTTGTTAATAGGGAATCAGTTTCCCTGATGATAAACTCTTTATCAATAAGAATGCGAGTTTCCACTGTCAATAAACCCTCTATCAATAAGGTATAATGTCCTGACTATTTGATGGCTCAGCCTTTCTGACAGTACATCACAAATTGAAGGGAAATGGTTTGAAGGCTACCCACTAAACCCAGGGCTTGAATGGTCAATAACAACCCTGCATTTTGTTCATCCATGTATATGACTGGAATTCATAATTACATAATGAGAGTCTGTGAAAGTAGTCAGTTGTACTGGAAAATGGTGTTATTTCACAGTATGATATCTACTATTCGCGGCAAGAAGAGTTCTTTTATTGTCACATCTCGTTAGATTACATTTGTGTTAGATTACATAAATGATAACTGTTTAAATTGCTTTAACGTTTTTTCATGAACCGCTGATGGTGTGATGGGGAACGATGAACGTCTGTCCACATTCCCTTGCCCCTATCCTGTACTACTATCCCCTCCCCTGTCAATCCAGAGGAGATGGAGTGGTGGCCAAAGACTACACCAGCTTTCCTGATCAATTCACATCACTTATTTGAAAGATAAGAGCTCAGAGGAAAAAAAAAATACGGCATGGAAAAAAACGTGTTTTTAGAGCCGCTGATCTATCCACCCACCCCGCCTTGTATTTGGAAACAAATTGACGCCCCGCCCCCACCCCCCACCCCTAGTTTTACTAAAAATATCAGAGCATTTAGGAATCGATCAGCAAAGCAGGTATTCCTAAAATCTTTTACACTCGATAGAAGTACGAAAGCCTCTAAGGCACTTATTGTTTAGCATTTTTATATATTAATGTTTCAGTATTTTTGTTTATTTATTTTTAGTTTATTTGCCTACTTTTCCTGCAGTGAAAGTTCTCACATTCCAAATCTCTTTAATTTGTAAGATAAATTTGGCATTCTCTTCCAAATTAAAGAGATTTTAAACCTACATGTATGTACACTAATACAAAGATACCTAAATTTTAAGCAGCCAATTTTCCCATAATGCAACTAGAAATTTAACCAATTCAATATTATTTGACAGAGCTCAATGAGCCCCGGCAAACAGGATTGAATTGGTTCAATGTCTAGTTGCAATATGCGAAAAATTGCAACTTGAAATTTTCGAATTTTGACACCAGTGTTGTGGGGTGACTCGGTGTAAGATATGTAAAAATATAAAGTGTTTTATTTCATTTAATTTTGACTTACGGTGTAGAGAAATATTACGAAAACAAGAGATTAATCACCACATTGAATTTCATATGGTTTATTATTGCGAATCTGTAAGTCGTATGGTTTTATGAATAATAGGTTTAACTCCATGAAACAGTGTATTATAGTTATATTAATTGTTCACAATCACATTGTAGTGTTGGATTTAAATGTATACTTTCAATAGCGTATTAGATATTGAGGAATTGTTTCAAAAACAAGTGGTATGTTGGAAGAGGTGTACATCGGCTCCAAACAATAGCTGGTTAAATTGTCCATGATGTCAAGGGAAAACCTTGGTGATGGAGAGTCGCAAAATCTATAAATTTGTGCACATAGCTGGAAAGTGACACTCCGGTTATGTGATTAAAAATTTATAGGAAGTATCTCTCTCCAGGTGAGTGCATGTTTTGAGTTATTGTTAGTGTTTAGTAATGGCATTTTACTAGTTTAAATTATCATAATTTCTGCACTATATAGCGTTTTCAATATTCTGCTGTTTGTGGAAAGGGTATATTATGCCTTTCCGTGAACAGTAGAATGTTGCCATCCGCGTGATGAAAAGGAATGTCATGACGATGTTATTTTGAGTATCTATGATGACGCGTAATGATAAACTCTTGTAAAGAGCTCAAGAGCTAAGTGGTATATAAGACTAAAATACATATTATCGAGTTATTACTTATGGGGTTATGTTATGTGGGTAACGACGTGCATCTTATGATATTTTACAAGTTGTTGGAAAGAGCTAGTCAGCTCATTCCAACACCTGTAAAATGCTAGAACAGAAAATAATAAATCTATACATTGGTATCATTTTGATTTAAATATTATTGTCCAGAAAATATAGTAATAAGATTATAGGTTATGATATTTTGTAAGCAGCGTAAATATGAGTGCACGTTTCATTATTTTACAAGCTGTTGGAATGAGTTAAATAAGTCCATTCCAACAGCTGTAAAATAACGAAGCATGCAATGCAAAGTGTGTAATTTATGTCCAAATTAATTTGATGGTAGATTTTGAGAGAATTATATTTATATCTGAGGCGTTTTTGTAAATAGTGACGATTGGATAAGTACCCATCCCAAATGTATAACATCACAGCAATCGTTCAACGTTACCTTAACCAGTCGTGCGGCACGATTGTCAGTCTGTTACGTCATAACCATGTCCAGAGGACAATCGAAAAATAATAAAATTATTAAGGGTTCATCTTTGTATCAGAGATATTATTCAGAATGTAAAATATATAATGCTCTTTTATTTAGAAATCCAACCATTGCTGTTTGTAAATATTGTTTTATATATGCACTCCAGTTATGTGATTACAAATTTGTAGGAAGTATTTCGTCTCTCTCCAGGTCAGCCATCAGTCCATGGATACTCCAGTCACAAGCAAAGCGTGAGAGCTAATTCCCCAGTGTCACAATAAAGGCAAAATTCGCGTTGTGTGATGTTTCGGCCACATAATTCTCACAATTCCCCGTGGTAGAATCTAAGGAGAAAGAGAACGGCCAATACACCGTATAACACCAGTGTGCAGTGGGTTAACAGTTGGAAATTCAGAGTGTACCGAATCAAAGCCATATATGCACGACCCAGACTAGGTACCGTAGCATCACGATCCGAGGTTACCGCCGTAACGGGGGCGCGGTGGCGTCGCGGTAACCGGTTTTCGTCAGATCACCGAAGTTAAGCAACGTCGAGCGCGATTAGTAGTTGGATGTGTGACCATTTCAGCGACTGATTCGTGCTCCCGTGTTGTGTCCTTGGGTAAGGCACTTAACCCCGATTGCCTACATGGGGGAACGATGACTCTGTGTTCTAAGGCGTACTGCACGTCGATGGTGCGCATGTCTTCAACCAATCTAACCCTGCCTGAGACGCGGTGCAGAGTTACGAAGTTGGAGAGCTGACAGCTGCTCGTCGCTCCTCGGTGGTTCTCTCCGGGTACTCCGGCTTCCTCCACCCATCAAACTGTCACCGACATGATATGACCCTGGCTGTTAAACCATAACAGATAAATAAATAAATAAATAAATACCACCGTAACGAACTTTTAATTTACCGAAAACGCGACCGAAACACTAGAGAAACAGAATTTACTGCACTCAGTAAATTCATGTCTGTGTGAAAAGGGTTAATGTATCAGGAAAAACTACATAGAAAGAGAATTTATGGAGGCTTAGTTTTGGGAGTAAAATATTTTTAAACAAATCATAAATGGATTTTCGTTAACAGTACTGACAGATATCCACACAGGAATCAGAAAAAAAATTTCTAAGCCACCAGAAAAGGCATATATGTGAACAGCATTTAAAGGGTTCGACCAGTGACACAGAAATTGACATTACTGGCTCTGCCATTTATTTGAATGATGAGATACATGCATAATCTTCAGAACTGCACTAGTTGTTATAAAATGCAATTCCTAATAGGTATGAAAAACATGCAGTTAATGACCTCTGTTGACCGCATTGAGATGGACCACATTTTGAACCTCCAGCAAGTTTTAACTCATTCTGTGCAGGTCCCATGTCTATGGGTCATACCATTGGATTACTTTGAAACCTGGTATGCTTGTTTGGGGTGACCTCTAGATGGGTGCTACCGACTTTTTTCCATTTCCGTCAAAAAATGTTGCCGGGGCCAACGTTCTTAGAACTTAGTTTAGTCAGACCTCAATATTTCCCTTTGGCACACCCTACAGGGCAGATTTATGTTTGGATTGCTTTGAAACTTGGCATGCTTGTTTGGGGTGACCTCTAGATTGGAGCTATCGATTTTCTTCCAATTCTGTCCGTCAAAAAATGTTGCCACTGGCAACGATCTTTGAACTTAGTTTAGTCAGGCATCAATATATTCCTTTAGCATGCCCTACAGGGCACATTTATGATCAGATCAGTTTGAAACTTTGTATGCTTGTTGTATGCTTGTTTGGGGTTACCTCTACATGGGATTGATTTTCTTCGATTTCTGTCAAAAAATGTTGCCACTGGCAATGCCCTTCGATGAACTTAGTAAAAACTTGGTGCAGTTAAGCATCAATATTTCCATTTGACACAACCTGCATTTAAGATTGGATCGCTTGCAAACTTGGTGTGCTTGTGTGGGGTGACATCAATATGGGAGCTGTCGATTTTCTTCCATTTCTGTCAAAAATTGTTGCCGCTGACTTTTGAACTTAGTTTAGTCAGACCTCAATATTTCCCTTTAACACACCCTTCAGGGCACATTTATGCACATTTATGATCAGATCACTTTGAAACTTGGTATGTGTGTTTGGGGTGACCTCTAGATGTGAGATATTTTTTAATTTCCATAAAAAGTTATTGTCGTTATCACCAGCCTTTGAACTTACTGCATTTGTGCATCAGCTTATCCTTTGGCATGCCTCAGAGGGCACATTCATTATCAGGTTCAGATATTAAAATGTCAAATTGCATGGGTGACCGACGATTTTCTTTGTGTTATGTTGTGCTAGAGAGCCTGGGTTTTGAGAAAACACGCTAGTTTTTGTCTTCCTACATTTTAGAAAATGCCAAGGTTAACCGAAAATCAGAGGTTGCGCGCCATTGGTATGCATGAGGCTGGGATACCTCCAGATGAGCTCGCTGCTGAGTTCGGAGTCACTGTGGCCACTATTTACCGGTTATTGGAGGGTATAAAACCACTGGATCTACTGCCGACCGACCGCGTTCAGGTCGACCAAGAGTTGCGATCCCTGCACAAGACCGACACATCAGGACGTCTCAGATGCGGGATCCCTTGCTTCCAGCGACGAGGACAGCAGCAATTACTCCGGGTAGAATTAACAATAGAATCAGTGCACAAACTGTCCGCAGCAGACTCGTTGAACACGGCATCCGAAGTAGGCGTCCATACCACGGACCAATCCTTACCCAACCTCATCGTACCGTCAGAATGGAATGGGTACGTCAGCGTGTTCGCTGGACTGAGCGGCGTTGGAGCACAGTTCTTTTTAGTGCTGAATCACGATTTTGTCTACGGCGCGCTGATGGTAGGGCAAGAGTGTACCGCCGACGAGAAGAACGGTTTTCTGATGCTTATGCGCGGGAATGCGACCGTTTCGGCGGGGGTAGTGTAATGGTTTGGGCAGGAATTTTCTTGCACCATCGAACGCAGTTGACCTTCGTCAATGGTAATCTGAATGGACAGCGATATAGGGACGAAATTCTTAACGCTGTTGTTGCCCCGTTGTTCAACGCTAACGTCGAATTGCAGTTATTCCATAAAGACAATGCTCGATGTTACGTGGCGCGTATCTGTCGTGACTTTCTTGAGGAGCAGAGCATCGAACGTCTTCCCGGGTCCCCACTTTCGCCAGAATTGTCGCCAATAGAGCATCTTTGTGTTCAATTGGACCGTCAAGTAGGACTTCACGATCTTCAGACGTTAGGTGATTTAAGTAATGTTCTAAGGCAGGAGTGGAACGCAATACCATATGGTGACATCCAGAGACTTATCAGGTCCATGCGCCGTCGATGTCTTGCCATCTAAGAGGCAAACGGTGGACATACACGCTATTGATTGCATGTGTGAACTTTTCATTTCACCCCATGTCTGAATTGCGACGTCCTGATGTGATGCTGGCAACAGTAAGAACATGAAATTATGCAAATTCGTGCAGGTAGATTCGAAATATAAATTTACAATAATTTGGGGGATTAAAGTCGATAATACTAAAAAATTGCTCCTCAAAGTCTATTATACTTTCTTTTTTGACTCAGTATATATAGAGTTGGGTCACATATATACATGTCTCGTGATGAGCAATCAGTTGAAATAATTAAACGCATGAGTGTTTTAATGTGGTAGATATTATTGGGTGTTTACAGTTTCGCGTCAACGCATATATTTGATTAGTACATTCACAACAAATGAAATCTCCATAAAGAAAATCGTCATACCTGAACAGTGTAAATGTGATTGTCGTCACGTTCTCTTCGCGCTACGTTGTCGTTTGTTTTTATTTTCAATTTAAGCATGGCAAAACGAATGTGACAAACATACAAATACGCACCAGAAGCTCCAGAAACCGACCTAGAAAACTGCATCTCGACCGCCCATTTTAGTTGTCCCAATAATACGTATTCGTCGGGCCAAAACTGAAGGCAAAGGCACCCTAATGTTAAATACTAGTGAGAAATGTCCCCCAGGATGAAGCAAGTTTAAAGTGGTCTCCTGTGGCTCCAAAATAAACTGCCCGACGCGACATAACCCTGGTTGTTGAAAGTGTCGTTACACCCAAATAAATAGATTAAGTTCAGTCGCACTGGGTTGGTCGTAATCCACGCGTGGGCAGTGAAGTCGCTGCACGGGATTACCAGTTAATAAAAATTATCATCAGCAAAATTTTAATTAATGAAGCACCGGGTTTTCATTATGTTTCATTATTTAACTTTTTGATGATTATTCCTATAATTAGTGTTTGGAATCTAATATTATTGCACCCGTGAAAATATTGCCCATCCGTGGAAATGACCAGTCCACAGCGGCCGTACTGTAAATGTTGGTTGGATTTGGAACTTTTCTGCAAAAGATTTTGATAAATCTTCTCCATGATCGTGACAAATCAAGCATCAGTTGATTTGTCACAATGGAGGACATGGGGCTCGGCGAATGTTCGAGATTCGATTCGATTCGAATTTGTTCACTGATTCGATTCGATTCGAAATAATTCCAATTATTCGAGTAATCGAATTTATTTATCGGGATTTAACGACACTTTCGGCAGCCAGGGTCACCTCGTGTCAGATACTTTTACGGGTGGAGGAAGTCTGAGTAGAACCACCGAGCAACTGTGAGGAACTGCCAGACTCCCTAACGTACTATCTCCACAGCAGCAGGGTTAGTATTGGTTGAAGACAAATGCACCATCGACGTGTAGTACGCCTCAGTACCCAGTGTCACCGTACCCCCCCCCCTAAAGCTGAAACGGTTAACCGATTAATCGACTAATCAATGATCAACATCTTGATCGATCCAAAAAGTAATTGATCGATTAACCGTTACTTTTGAACTACTGTATTATATGGGTTAACAAAGGAACAAACTTGCTCCAAAGAAGGCACACATTGTCACACTGACTCACATCATTTATACGAGACAGAGTAAAGCATGCAAGTTACTTGCTGACATACTTGTTTACTTGCATGATCATTATACTGTATCAGTCATTCTTAACCTTTTACCCATTGCGCTTAGCAGATGATACTTGCAAAATAAATTCATGAATGACTAAAAAAAATTTCAATTTTTGTCTCAAAAACATAGCTTATGACTCCTCATTGGAACGAGCGCGTTGAGCTCGTTCCAATGAGGAGTCGTAAGCTATGTTTTTGAGACAAAAATTGAAAACAATAAATTTGAATGGAGATTTTTGTATATAGACCTAGTCGGTTTTGTTTGTTATGTTGGGTAAATGGTTCATGCTGTAAATCATCAACGGTATGGCAGTTATTCAGATATATATTTGGACAAGTGATTAATCGGTTAACCAAGGTTAATCCACGTGATTAATCGATCAAAAAAAACCCCTAACCGTCCATCAGCTCCACCCACCCCCACGTGGGCAATCGGGATTAAGAACCTTGTCCGAGGACACACCACAGCTACTCTTCACTGCAAAAAATATAGGTTCTCTTTAGAACCAAATCTGGTTCTAATCTTGTCCCTGAGATGGAACCAGTTCTGTTTAAACAGTATCTATTTCAAATCAAATAAATTTATAAAGATTAACATTAAATATTAACAGAATTAAACATAAATTGGGGAGTTTCAGCCGTAAGTTTAGAGCTTATACGAGGTTGTCTCAAATCATTATTAAGCAAAGGAGATATGAACAGTTGGCATATCGAACCAGTTTTGGTTCTGTATAGAACCAAAACTGGTTCGATACGCCAACTGTTCATATCTCCTTTGTTTCAAAATGTTTGGCGACTGTGTTGAACAAGCTCCAAGTTTACTGCTGAATCTACTTCAGTTCATGTAATATTCTGTTAAAATTGAATGCTAATCTTGGTAAATTTATTTGATTTGAAATAAATACTGTTTAAACGGAACTAGTTCCACCTCAGGGACAAGATTAGAACCAGTTTTGGTTCTAAAGAGAACCTATATTTTTTTGCAGTGTTGACGGGGATCGAACGTTGAACCTTTCGGTTTGAAGTCCAGTTCCCTAACCACTGAGCCAAAGTGCCCCCTGTATAATTGAATCTCTGAGAGTAATGGATCTGATACATTTCTTCATTGTCGACTTTCTGAAGAAGACAGCTCAGTCTTCTGGGAACGAAATTGATCGTATCCAATCAAATTTAGACTCAACGCTCCTAAAAATGTCATTTAAAGCAAATGCGGTGATTTCGTTTCATCCAATTTACCCAAGATATATTGCTTTCTCTTCGGCCACCTTGGTGAGGCCTGGTAAATGTTCGATTGAATATAGCCCGGTCACTAAGATAACTGCTGGATGAATATCAAGAACAGAAAATGTCAAAACTCGTTGTCTTAGTAATCCATTCATTTTGATACTGTAGTGAGCGGATCAAGAAACCGTTTGGAAATTGCAAAGTAATTGGTGTCTGCTGAAAAGAAATGAAAATTGCTTTTCATTAGGTCCAACACAGCTATATATCAGAACACGTTCGCGGTGCCAAATATCTCTGTGTGGACATAACCGATAGTATTACATGCCTATTGCTTTTTCTTCAGTTCCAAATTTAAATCCGTGCGGAGCACGTGTTCCACACAGATTTCCATTGGCGGTCTATCTTTCCACCCGACGTCGTGGATCCATTAAAAAAAAACTCCGCCCATTTTCGCAATAGGCCAATCGAACGTCGCATTTTGACCTACATCAATTCGGAAGCTGCGGTGACAATCGATAGCCACGATGTGGAAAGGCGTTCGACAATACGGAACTCATGCCATCGTAAAAGGATAGAACTCGAGTCTGCGTCTCTCGTTCTATCCTTCCGCGTTGGCATTCGTGCCGTACGGATGAACGCATTCATACGTCGATAAGTTCTGTGTATCTCCCTCTTTTAGTAACCATATCGATTGCATCACATCTTCTTGAAGCATAGCATTAACCCTTTACCCAACGTAACGGCCAAAACCGGCCAGCGCTATTCTCAAAAATCGCCAATTAATTTTCAAAATATTTTCATTTTTTGTCTCAAAAACATAGGTTATGACCCCTCGTTGGAACGAGCTCGTCGAGCTCGTTCCAACGAGGGGTCATAACCTATGTTTTTGAGACAAAAAATGAAAAAAATTAGTTATTCAAGATTTTTTTTTGCAAGTGTCGTCTGCTTTTCATGTTAGGTAAAGGGTTAAAACCAGCAACACTAATGGTCGCAAAAACTGCATGCATATGCTATACGATTTTAATTGAAACACATAGCATTACTTTGGCACTCTACACGAGAGCCAACATAAATCACATGGAATGGTTCAACGTAGGGTGCTTAAGGGTATATCAAATGATTATTCTCGGTATTCCGGTATCGCCAAAGCCAAAATTTAACAACTATTAGACATCCAAACCCAAGAGCACACAAATTTCTTTTTCCACGAATTTGTTATTGATATACCGACCTACATCCCCACACTCCATCCGTGATAAAAGAATAGCAAACAATAAGACCTACCACTGCATTCACACTGGCGCTGACTATCTTTGCAATTCATTTTTCGTTGCACTGTCATTTTTGGGGAAATAGATCCCGCCTGTAGTGAACAAGCTCCCTGACACTGAAAATCTGCAGACAGAGAGTAGACCAGTGGAGCCAATACTATAAAACTTTTACAATTGTATTTTCTAGAATTTTATTTTCTACCTATTAATATAACTGACTAAAATGAATTATTTGCATTTTAAAAGATATGGCAATTTGCCTGCTGGAAAATTGCCAGATCTTTGAAAATGCTAATGGTTCATTTCAACCCATTTAAAGTCATAACTAGAAAATACAATTCTAGAAAATGTAATTGTAAAAGTTCTATAGTATTGGCCCCAACTATCGACATTATCGTAACTGAAAACTGTGTTTTAACCTGTTTCTGTCCTTGTATATGACAAATCTGTTATAATATTAGAACGTTCCTTTTCATGTTCTATCGGTCGATAGTACCTGAGTTTGTGTGATTTCTGGAATAAAACCTGAAGCAGCTAAGCTGCTTAGCTGCTTCAGGTTTTATTCCAGAAATCACACAAACTCAGGTACTATCGACAGATAGAACATGAAAAGGAAGGTTCTAATTATTTTATTATGCCGAACAAAATATGACTTTCATTGTTAAGCGTTAACTGCAACATGCCATCAATCTTGTAACAACAATGTAGTTTAATCCAAAAACATGACGTCATTTCGAACGAATGACGTCTCTTCGAAAATGACTTGTCACAAGTGCCGTCGCTTTGGGAGTTTCTATATCAACAAATGCTAGTGTTTACAACTGCATCATGCTGTTCATGTTATAATTCATTGTTAATGCTTGTGCGAAAAGTGATATAAATTAATGGAATATAAATTCATGTTTCTCGGACGACAACAGTTGATAGAATTAAACGGAGTGAAACAATTTATTTTGAACTTGAGGCGGAGGCTCAGTAACTTAAGGTCGAGGAGTACTAAACTTGTGGAAATATAATTGATTGAAGTCATAACTGAGACTCATATTCAGGATTCACTTAAGTGGTGAACAACACGTGAGTGAGTTTTTTAATATTTCTGATTCTTTTGAATTCATTGTTTGCAGTTAAAATTGAAAACACACCCAATGAAGATGATATATTTGTTGGTAAGTTTGTGTCTACCGGTGTTGAAAAAAGTTAAACGGACACGGAGCCAGCGTTTGGTGTTGAGAAATTCCAATCGACGCTGATCAATGGAAGTGGCGCTTACATTTTCTTCGTTCTCTTGTCTCCAGGGAAAAACGTTCCGATAGTACCCGTGTTTTGCCACCAAAAACCAGTACTATGACTTTTAGAAGGTGTCAAATTACCGTTGATGTTACAAACGTGAGGCATAATAAAGATAGATAGAGTAGTTGCATTGGCATTGGGTCAAAAGCTCACCCTATTCGGTTCTCAATTCAATAACGGTGTACTGAACATCGGGTAAATATGCTTTGGTCCATGCCGAAATTTCTACACGAAATTCCTTTTGCGGTCATATGCATAAATTGCTTAACCGCTCAGAAATAATTTACAGGTACCTCTTCTTCTACTTCGATGGTACAAAACAGTTTAGTAAGTGTATTGATACTGGATTCACATGGGAAACAGACAGCACTGGACAATTGGGAAGTGGATTCGATTTAAGATGCCACTCTGTTTCACACCTTTTGCCTGATTCGATTTGAGCGGAAAATCGGGATTCGCCAGGCCCAAGAAGAACATTTATAAAATATTTTCCAAAAGAAAAGTTCGCAAATAAGGCCTGGAAATGACCCGCGAACGATCGTTTTGATTACGCGGGCGTTACGTCAATTGTAAAATATGCGCACGAAGTTCAGGTTACGACAAAATGCAACGACAAAATAACACAACATAAATTAAATTCCCAATCGGCATGTATTTCCTGTCTGACCTGACAATCTCTCGAGACAAGCTCAACTCATTGGTTGAATCCACATATGGGTGGAATGGCATTCCAAACGGAGATCGCGCGTCAGTTATTTCTGTTTATTATGGCGGAAATTCTGTCGAGATGGAAATAGCATGGCTGGCACAGTAAAACAGAGAAACATCACAACACATTATCTCTACTCCTGTAGTCCTGGTTAACCCTTTACCTAACGAATCCGCCCGCGTAATATGCAAATTGAGCAGTTGAAAAAATTAAATTTTTCAAAATATTTCAACAAAACCATATGATATGGTTTTGTTGAAAGTTTTTGAAAAAATTTAAAAAATTAAATTTAAAATAATAAATTTTGATATCGTCTGCGATGGGTAAAGGGTTAATGGGGGTAGCAGTAAGACAGCCAATAGTTGCTATGCAACCTCCTCGCACTATACCTGTACTATTCCACATTTAAAATGTACTTGTTCAATTGATGTTGTTTAAACTGTAAATCAAACAATTCTGTATATTCTCAATGTCACGTATAATGCGAGGGGGCGCGGTGGCGTCGCGGTAACCGGTTCTCGTCAGATCACCGAAATTAAGCAACGTCGAGTCCGGTTAGTAGTTGGATGGGTGACCATTTCAGCGACTGATTCGCGCTGCCGCGTTGTGTCCTTGGGCAAGGCACTTAACCCCGATTGCCTACATGGTGGCACGATGACGCTGTGTACTAAGGCGTACTGCACGTCGAAGGTGCGCATGTCTTCAACCAATCTAACCCTGCCTGTGCCGCGGTGCAGAGTTCAGAGTTACGCTGTTGTGGAGCTGACAGCTGCTTGTCGTTGCTCGGTGGTTCTCTCCGGGTACTCCGGCTTCCTCCACCCGTAAAACTGCCACCGACATGATATGACCCTGGCTGTTAATGTGTCGTTAAACCCTAATAAAAAAAAACAAAAAAAAAAACGTATAATGCGAAATAAAGTTCATTCATTCATTCATTAACTCTATAGGTTACCACCACGTTATTTAGTGTAACCTATTGACGGGTTAAGATGTAAACTCTTTATTTCCAGGCCTGCAATCCAGTCAAAAGATTTATTTATTTATTTATTTATTTATTTATTTATTTATTTATTTATTTATTTATTGAGTTTTAACGATGATTTCAACAGCCAATGTCATATCGTTTCAGAGATATTTGCGGTCGAGTAAGGTGTAAGCTGGAATACCCGTGAGAACCACAGAGTAGCGACAAGTTATTGTCTGTCTCTCCCACTTACTAACCTGGAACAAGTACGGTTGATATCGTTTGAAGGCGAGTGCACCGTCGACGTGCAGAATCTCTTAGCACACAATGTCACTGTGCTCCCACTTGGACAATTGGGATTAAGTGTCATGTGTAAGGACACAACACCAATTGCGCGGGTCAGAATCGAACATGTGACCTGGCGATCTGAAATCAATAAGATAACCAATGAGTCGCCGTACTCCATGTCAACCAAAGTGCTCGATAGACCGGACCAGTGGATGAACTAATCCGACAGAACTCTCTGGTACTGGGGCCAATACTATGAAACCTTTACAACTGTATTTTGTAGCGTTGTCTTTTCTAGTTATGACTTTAAATGGGCTGAAATAAATCATTAGCATTTTCAAAGATCTGGCAATTTGTCAGCTGGCAAATTTTCATATCTTTTAAAATTCTAATGATTCATTTAGTCGGTTATATACTACTCAAAGTTTGCTAAGCACCAAGTATATCCATCTACCTGTTTTACGTTTCAGTTGAAATATTGTAATGAAAAGTGTATATATTTTTTATTTAATTATACTTTTAATGATTTAAATACAGAAATTAAGATTTTATTTGTGTTTGACATTATTTTGTAGCTTTGGAATACGATAACCACGGAAAATGGATATTATTGGTAAAAGAGGAAATTTTTCAATTTGCCAAAAAGTTTACGGAGCGAACTGGTATGGCTTCAATTTCGAGTATGAGACCCATTACTGTTACTTACAGCTTGATAACGCCTTTTCGTGCTCCCAATCAGGTTCCTGGTGGTCCTTTGTGGAATGTTGTTCCATTCTTGGACCAGCATGGCTCCAACCCCCTAGAGACTTCTTGGCTGGACTGGACGGGCTGAAATTGCAAGCTGCAACTCATTCCAGACATGATCGATTCGATTGAGGTCAGGGGATCTTGTTGACCAGTCCATACGCTCAATCCCCTCCCCATGTCGGTACTCCCCGACAGCATGGGCAATATGAGGAGTGGCATTATCGCCCATCAGAATGAATTATCACCCACTGCACCTGCATACAATCTGACGTGGACATCCAGGATCTCATCAATATACCGCTGTGCAGTCAATGTACCACGTTCAAGGGCACAGAGCTTTGTATGTCCATTCCTGCTGATGCCACCCCAGAACATGACTGACCCTCCACCAGAGCGGTCATGCTCAGCACTGTTGGCTGAATGGAATCGCTCTTCTGGTCTTCTTCATACCCCAGACCGCCTAACTGTGTGGTCTGGGCAGTACCTTGACTCATCTGTAAAAAGGACAGGTCGCCAATCTTCTCAGGTCCATCCAACGTGGTCCATGGCCCATTCATACCGTGCCTGGCAGTGGTTCTGGGACAGCGGAATGCGAATACATGGTCTCCTCGATCGGAGACCACCTTCGTGCAACCTTGGCCGGATAGTCTGCGTCACAACATTTACCCGGGATGTATTCTTAAGGTCACCGCGAAGCTAGGTTGCTGTGGCAAAGTAGTTCCTACGGGCCTGAATGATCAAAAACCGGTCTTCAGCTGCAGATGTTGCCCTGTCTGTGCCATACTGCTGAAATCTTGCCCAGGTTCTGGTGATCACCGTATGGTGCACACCAAGGGCTTCACCAACCTGACGATGGGTAGCCCCTTGCTCCACCATCCCTACAGCCTGCCACATTTCTGCTTTAGACAAATGTCTTCTTACATTTGCATTTGCCATATTCAATCATTAAATCACAAGGGTTTGTGTTGAAGTGAAGATTGAATACCTTACTCATGTCATGTACATGTAAACAGTACACGAAAACATCATGAAAATCGAGGGGTACATGCTTTCCGTGACTGTCACGAAAAGTCTGCCTGTCAAGAGAGCTAATATAAACACTGGCGACAATCTTAATACATTCCTCAATCATATCCACCAAAATATCGCAAATATGTCACAAGCAAATTTCACAATGATGTGTCAAATATTTGGTGCTTAGCAGACTTTGAGTAGTATATTTATTGGTAGAAAATACACTTCTAGAAAATACAGTTGTAAAAGTTTTGTAGTATTGGCCCAGGCATGTTGCCTGTCATACACACGTGTGTTTTTTTTCTGTTGAATTTTTTCCCAGGAACGTATGATGGGGTGGGTCGATGGGTTGTCAGAGTGGCCAGAAATCATTTTTTCCGTGGTCTACATTTTTTTTCCTTTCATTCTTTTAATGATTTTATAGACGGGTACATCCAAATAAATGTTTACGACACGAGGTGACCCTGGCTGTCGAAAGGGTCGTTAAACCCAATAAAAAAATAAAGCCATATAAATGTTTATATTGTCATTTTTATAGACTTGCAGCATTCATTCAGTGGGTAATTGGTCACTTTCTTTTTTCAACCAATTTGAACTCTTTTAGCTTTTTACTTAACAATGTTAACCGCAACAGTAGTAGCGACATCTGATATATATGTGCAAACAGAAAGAAACAAAATCATAAGAATCATACAGATTTCAATAAATTTTTCCTTTTTTCAAACTTTTACTTCGCAAAAATGACACCTCTGAATATGTGTATATGTATAAAATTTGTTACCGGCGATTGATCGTCCCACAGTTCACATCTTTCACTCCACTCATTTTCACCATCAATTTTAGAATTAAAATAATAAGACTGCCAGAAAAATCATTCTATAAATTATATGTGTAGGCTAAGAAAAACTTCAACGAATGAAAAGGAATACACAATCAAATACACTAAATAAAATAGAAGCCATTCAAGAATACCAGAGAATAGAAGTATTAACGCATTTTTATACAACATGATCTTATTTTTTAACCCTTTACCTAACATGAAAAGCAGATGAAACTTGCAAAAAAAAATTCCTGAATAACTATTTATTTTTTTTTTTGTCTCAAAAACATAGGTTATGACACCTCACTGGAACGAGCTCGACAAGCTCGTTCCAATGAGGGGTCATAACCTATATTTTTGAGACAAACAATTAAACAATATTGAAAATTAATTGTCGATTTTTGAGAATAGCGCTGGCCGGTTTTGACCGTTACGCGATGGCTCAGAAGATTGAGGTGCAGGCTGCAAGCTGGGAGGTCCTCGGTTCGAATCTCACCTGCGGCAACCGCGTTGTTTCCTTGGGCAAGAAAGACACTTCACTCCAATTGCCCACGTGGGGGTACGGTGGCGTTGTGTACTACGATGTACTGCACGTCGACGGTGCACCTGTCTTTAACCAATCCTAACCCTGCTTGTGCGGAGTTAGCACGTTGGGGAGCTGACAGCTGCTCGCCGTTGTTCGGTAATTCTCTCCGGGTACTCCGTCTTCCTTGTCATCGTTATGAATGCAGACAGAATACATTCTCAGTTCAGGGGGTGTCAAAATGAAAGACTGAATGACTGGAGGGATCGACCCAGAAAGGGATTTAATTTTGACAAACGTGGTCATGACAAGACACCTGTAAGTAGTTGTGTCCTAGTTAGAAACAATAATATTTTTTCGGTCTGTAAATGAGGTAGAGTGCAAAGAGGTAAATGATAATGAACTAGAGAAACAGAATTTACTGCATCCAGTAAATTTAAGTCTGTGTGAAAAGGGTTAAAGTATCAGGAATAAACTCTACAGAAAGAGAATTTATGGAGGCTTATCTTCTGGTGTAAAATATTTTTTAACAAATCAGAAATGGATTTTTCGTTAACAGTATTTACAGATATTCATACAGGAATCAGAACAATTTTTATAAGAAACCAGAAAAGGCATATATGTGACCAGCATTTAAAGGGTTCGATACACGATTCAGAAATGGACAATTTTGGCTCTGCCCACGAATTTGTGTGATGAAATACATTCATAAACTTTAGAAATGCATTAAGGTGTAAATGCATTTCCCAATCTTTCTGAATAATATGCACTTGATGACCTCATTCAGGTGGACCATATATTGAATCTCCAGCAATGTTTAACTCAGTCGGTGTAGTCCCATGTCCACATCTACATTGAAGAATGAGCGCTACCCACTTTGAAATAATAGCTCCACCAACTTCAGATCTGTCATCTGACATTCAGATCGAACGGGTGAAAAAAACATAGATGAGTGCAAACTGGTTATTGTTAACCAGCATGCCAACATGCATACAGATAGGACGGTCCGTATTTGAGTTGTCGCGCTGACAAAGGGTGCACAGACTCTATGTCGGAGATATTGTCATAAAAACCTTAAAAAACCCAAGAGCTCATTTGAAAGCCTGCTCTTAAAATAGCATCTAGTGACCTAAACAAGGCATACATAAAACTAGAACTTCTCTAATAAATTAATTTTAAACAGTCATAGCACTAACACAGTTAACAGAACATTCAACTATGTCAGTATTGCACCTTTTACCGGCATCCTGACAGTATTGTGATAGGTTTAAATAACAAATCTCCAGTGTAGTTTTACAATTACATGTACACTGGAATTCTTCATTATCAAGTTGTTTGTTTTTATATTAACTTGGTTTGGGAATTAATTCTGTACAATGAGATTAAATAAATAGATCATGTTATTGTATGTGACAGTCACAGCTTTCTCCCCACTGCTTTTTGTGAAATTCTTTCATGGAGAAAATATTCATACAGGAATCAGAACAATTTTTCTAAGAAACCCGAAAAGGCATATATGTGCACACCATATATAGAGTGCAAGGTGGCGATGTGTACTAAAGCGTACTGCACATCGATGGTGCACCTGTATTCAACCAATGCTAACCCTGCTTGTGTGGAGTTAGTATGTGGGGAATCTGATAGTTGTTCGCTGTTGCCCGGAGGTTCTCCCCAGGTACTCTGGCTTTCTCCCACCGTAAAACTGTCCTGGTCATGGTAAACCACTGTGCAGAAATATGTGACATTAAACACCAATAAATAAATAATCCTTTAAAAAATGAGCTCATTCCAATGAAGGGTCATAAGCTATGTTTTTCAAGCAAAAATGAAAAAGTAATTAAAACTGAATAGATATTTCTGTGTATAAAGCTGACCGGTTTTTGCCGTTATGTTGGCTAAAGGGTTAAGAATCCCTTAGTTTGGAAAGCACACTGAAAAGGTGTCCCATTCCACATAGAATTAAATGTTTCAGAAAAGAGAGTGAAAAACATTCTGTAGCCATGAGTTATATTAAAGATATTTTTTTACTCACATCGAAGTATTAAGAGGGTTAAAATCTGACCATTCAAATATTCCATTTTATTACTTTGTAACTGTGATAGGTGTTTCGAGAAAGCCACACACCACCCCTTCCCAAAACCTCTCAATCTTGAGTTATGATTGAGAATAAATAGATTTTTAAAAAACATGCTTTGAAAAGTGAAGGTTTCTCTCTCTCTTCAATGATTGAGACTGAAGTTTTGTAACATGATACAACATAAATATACAGTGCTGTTCAATGTAACAAAGAATTCTATCTTAGCTTTCTCTCTGGAGATTTCTGTTTTAGATAATGTTTACTGCTTCAGCTAACTCATTTCCCAGTAAATGTTGTAAACATATTTTTAACATCTAGAGCCCGAAGGCCCCACATGCCTCCAACTCATAGATGACCAAGTACCAATGGCAGGCACTCTATCAGTATACCAAAAACATTGAGATACAGGATTTATTGAACAATTAAGAAACTACAGAAATCTAGAACTCATGTCCAAATATGCATACTCGAATAAACGTAGAAAGGAAATAAACTTAAGGTGGGATACAATCAGTTCATTGCTAACTGGTTAACACCTTTTGCCTTTTTCATATACCGTTTTGTCACAATAATCCTTTACCTAACCCAACATGTACGTAGATGACCAATATGTATATATGTATGTATCACCTCGATCCCATACCAAAACACAGACGGCAGCTTCCTGCAACAATGTGCAGCTACAAATGAAATGTCATATCACTATGAATGAAAATCAAACTTTGCTTGTTCTCTTTTTGTGTCATGTATAAAATCTCTTTGTAAAATTTCATGGAAACTATGCGTTTGATTGTAATTGAACACCTTAGATCTGAATAATAAAAAAAAAAAAATAAAAAAAAAAAAAAAAAAAAAAACAAACATTGAGTTAGGATTGATTGTATTTGGGTTATCATGTTGACAAACAGTGCATAGAAGACATTCTATGAATGTTATTAATTTATTGGGGTTTAACGACACTTCAACAGCTAGGCCCGCCTTGTGTCGTACAGTTTTTACGGATGGAGGAAACCAGAGAACACAGAGAACCACCAAACAACAACAACAAGCAACTGTCTGGGTCCCCTACATGCTAACTCCACACAAGCAGGGTTAGTGCAAGTGTATCATCGGCATGCAGTATGTCTTAGTACACAACATCACTATGCCATTATGTGGGCAATGGGGGTGAAGTGTTTTCGCCCAAAGACACAAGACAGTTGCCGCAGATAGAATTCGAACTGAGAACCTCTCGGCTTGCAGCCTGCACCTCTAACTGCTTAGCCACAGTGCCCCTCTATGAATGTAATGGGAATACTTTAGAGGCTTATTTTGGGGATAAAATAGTTTTAAAGAAATAAAAAATAGGTTTTCAATGACAGTATTTATAGATATTCATTCAAAAATCAGTTAATTTTTTCCAAGAAACCAGATAAGGTATATATCTTCACAGTATTCAAAGGGACCAATCAAGGGAATGCACAAGGAGGTTCAAACATATGATTTCCAGCAATTCTGGTAATAGCCTTCGTGACTCCTGTTCGACCTTGTCCCAAATTTTGAATCTCCATCGAGTGTCAACTCATTTGGTGTTGATCCCAGGTCCATACATCATACCATCCTTGAAATATGAGCATGACCCACTTTCACAAATTTTGGCCACACCAACTTTTTACGTAAAAATGGATGCATGGACTTCAGGAATGCTTTAGAGAGTCAAAAAATGTGATTTCCAGCAATTCTGAAAAAATGCACTCAATGACCACAAGTGACCTCCGTAACCTTGACTCACATTTTTGAACCTCCATCAAGTGTCAACTTATTTAGTGTTGGCTCCAGGTCCATGCATCACACCATGTTTGAGATATGAGCGTGACCCACTTTCAAAAATTTTGGCCACGCCCACTTTTTTCATGAAAAAATGCACATCTGAATTTTTGGGGAAGCATTTGGAGGTCAAAAAATGTGATTTCCAGCAATTATGAAGAATGCACTCATTGACCCCTGAGTGACCTCGGTGACCTTGACCCATATTTTGAATCTCCATTGAGTGTCGACTCATTTGGTGTTGGTCCCAGGTCCATACGTCATACCATGCTTGAGATATGAGCGTGACCCACTTTCAAAAATTTTTGCCACGCCCACTTTTTTTACGTCAAAATGCATGTGTGTATGTCAGGAATGCTTTAGGGTGTCAAAAAATGTGATTTCTAGCAATTATAAAAAATGCACTTAATGACCCCTAGGTGACCTCCATGACCTTGACCCATATTCTGAATCTCCATCAAGTGTCGACTCATGTGGTGTTGATCCCAGGTCCATACGTCATACCATGCTTGAGTTATGAGCGTGACCCACTTTCAAAAATTTTGGCCACGCCCACTTTTTTTAGTCAAAATGCATGTGTGCATGTCAGGAATGTTATAGGGGGTCAACAAATGTAATTTCTAGCAATTATGAAAAATGCACTTAATGACCCCTAGGTGACCTCCGTGACCTTGATCCATATTTTGGATCTCCATCGAGTGTCGACTCATTTGGTGTTGGTCCCAGGTCCATACGTCATACCATGCTTGAGATATGAGCGTGACCCACTTTCAAAAATTTTGGCCACGCCCACTTTTTTACTTCAAAATACATGTGTGTACGTCAGGAATGCTTTAGAGGGTCAAAAAATGTGATTTCTAGCAATTATGAAAAATGCACTTAATGACCCCAAGTGACCTCCGTGACCTTGACCCATATTTTGAATCTCCATCGAGTGTTGGCTCATTTGGTGTTGATCCCAGGTCCATACGTCATACCATGCTTGAGATATGAGCGTGACCCACATTCAAAAATTTTGGCCACGCCCACTTTTTTACGTCAAAATGCATGTGTGTATGTCAGGAATGCTTTAGGGGGTCAAAAATGTGATTTCTAGCAATTATGAAAAATGCACTTAATGACCCCTAGGTGACCTCCGTGATCTTGACCCAAATTTTGAATCTCCATCGAGTGTCGACTCATTTGGTGTTGGTCCCAGGTCCATACGTCATACCATGCTTGAGTTATGAGCGTGATCCACTTTCAAAAATTTTGGCCACGCTCACTTTTTACGTCAAAATGCATGTGTGCATGTCAGGAATGTTATAGGGGGTCAAGAAATGTGATTTCTAGCAATTATGAAAAATGCACTTAATGACCCCTAGGTGACCTCCGTGACCTTGACCCATATTTTGAATCTCCATCGAGTGTTGACTCATTTGGTGTTGGTTCCAGGTCCATACGTCATACCATGCTTGAGATATGAGCGTGACCCACTTTCAACAATTTTGGCCACGCCCACTTTTTATACTTCAAAATACATGTGTGTACGTCAGGAATGCTTTAGGGAGTCAAAAAATGTGATTTCTAGCAACTATGAAAAATGCACTTAATGACCCCCAGATGACCTCCGTGACCTTGACCCATATTTTGAATCTCAATCGAGTGTCGACTCATTTGGTGTTGGTCCCAGGTCCATACGTCATACCATGCTTGAGATATGAGCGTGACCCACATTCAAAAATTTTGGCCACGCCCACTTTTTTTACGTCAAAATGCATGTGTGTATGTCAGGAATGCTTTAGGGGGGTCAAAAAATGTAATTTCTAGCAATTATGAAAAATGCACTTAATGACCCCTAGGTGACCTCCGTGACCTTGACCCATATTTTGAATCTCAATCGAGTGTCGACTCATTTGGTGTTGGTCCCAGGTCCATACGTCATACCATGCTTGAGATATGAGCGTGACCCACTTTCAAAAATTTTGGCCACGTCCACTTTTTTTACGTCAACATGCATGTGTGTACATCAGGAATACTTTAGTGGGTCAAAAAATATGATTTCCAGCAATTATGAAAAATGCACTCAATGACCCCTAGATGACCTCCGTGACCTTGACCCATATTTTGAACCTCCGTCGAATGTCGACTCAATTGGTGTTGGTCCCAGGTCTGTAGGTCATACTACGCCTGAGATATGGGCGTGACCCACTTTCAAAACACCCCTACAGACACCCCTGAATCCCCAGGAATCTGAAAAACATAGGTGGCCGAGGACTTGTGGCTGTCTATCAGCATGCCAAAAATCAACGAGATAGGCCAATTCGTTTTCGAGTTATCTTGCGGACAAAAAAGTGATGAGAAGACAGAAGACAGGAGAAGAAGAAGAAGAAGAGAAGAAGAAGAAGAAGAAGAAGAAGAAGAAGAAGAAGAAGAAGAAGAAGAAGAAGAAGAAGAAAGAAGAAGCAGAAGAAGAAGAAGAAGAAGAAGAAGAAGAAGAAGAAGAAAAAAAAGAAAAAGAAGAAAAAAAAAAGAAAAAGAAACCGTGCAAAAACAATAGTCTGTGTGTTTCACACAGACTAATTACCCATGGTGACAAGCGGTGTATATGAAAATGTTTCCTCGAGAAACTCGATGCCTGTACGTGAGAGAAGTGTCAGTAGTAAAGTAGTCAAATGCCTCCTTAACTCAGGCTGTAATTCTGCGGTCATAAAATCTTCTCTGAGCAAATTATAGGAGATAAGGTAAGTTTGTTGGCAGATAAAACGGAACGAATATTCCCAACTGCAAAGATTGATGTGGACACCCCCTATTATGTAGGCGAGTTGCCATTTGTATGGAAGACTCGCTGTACGATCTGATAATTGGTAATGTACCTGGTGAAACTATGCAACCAGATGACGACTGGGGTGCAAAAATGCAGCCTGCGGCGGTGGGGCAATAACCACAATCGCGCAAGCGCGGAGGGAAAACGGCCCATTAACCCTTTGAAGGTGTCGGGAGAAGATATAGAACAGGTAGGTATTCGTAACCTTGTTGCTGCACAGCGGGGAGACGAAACTTTAGGTAAGTTATGGGATTTTGCCCAAGCAAATAAACAATGCTATACTAAAGGTAAGCAAAGGTATGAATACATAGTTGAAAAGCAGGTGCTGTACCGAGTGTTTGGGGGTAAGAAAGGTGAGTCGCCGATAACGAGGAAGCAGATTGCGGTCCCTATAAAGTACAGAAGACAGATTATGTCACTCGCACATGGGGCGATAGCTGGTGGACATCTGTGAGTATGGAAGACGTTAGATAGGATTGCGTCCAGCTTTAATTGGCCTGGGATAAGTGATGTCACCAGATATTGCAGGTCTGCGATGTATGCCAGAAAACAATACCGAAAAGATAACGTCTGGTTTTCATGGTAGGTAAAGGGTTAAAACGGGTGGTAGCTGTGGCATAGTTACAATCGGAATTATGAGGTTCAACATCACATTTATGACTGAAAGTGACTCGCCCGATCTCAGCTGTACTTCACCTGTTGACGCACATTTATTTGCTTGTTCTGTAACAGCTGTGGATTTATGTGGCCAATTGAAGTACATCAGTTGAATATGAACACATTAGATATAAATCTGAATAGCATTAGGAAAGCCATTGTTGCGGCGTGCTTGATCACGTTAGATGAGTTTGAATGTATAGTAGCAGCATCAGAAGGTAATAACTCCTCTATGTTTTCTAACTTACATGTGGGTTTCAAAATTCAATTTTATTTATATTGTTTTGGCGCTTTTTTATTATTATTATTTATCTGATTTTACCTGTACTCCCCTTGAGTATGTCGAGTGCAGGACAAACAATAAAAATTATGCCCTTTTGAATATAGGACAGTAATTAATATTTCGCAATGTAACTTCTCTGTTTGGAATTTGACACCTCGTTCATATTTGTTTCAGCGGTCAATCGCAGTGGACGAAGGGCGATCGCAAATCAAAACAGCTGACGAATGATGCTAAAAACGCGTCAAGTGTAAGTCGATAAGAACCTCGGGGGAGATTCTGCTTTATCTATGTAGTTATGGTCCTTTGGCGAGTATAGAGCCCTAGATGGGGGAATGGGTCTGGTGAGCTGCGTTTTATATTATTTTGAGAATGGCATGAGGTGTCCCTGCGACTTGTTTCAGGGACGTAGGGATCGGGAAGGCACAGGGCCCCCCACACACACATTCACACTTTTTTCCGAAAAGTATTGATAGGGGACGGGGGGGGAGAGGAAGGAAGGAGGTACACAGGCTCTTTAATCTTAAGATGGGATCGAAGATTCTTTCGTACGATATGCTTCTCTTCCACTACCTTTAAAATCGCATATAGTCCACATGTTTGGCTCCGTGTTAAATACAATTCCCAGTCGGGCCCAATCATTTCGTTTAATATGAAAACAAAAATGTGCGTATTTCCCGATGAAGAAGTGCTTCAGTCCCAAACATAGCTTTGTGTATTGTATTCCACCATGCCACTGAAGCGCACAGACCACCATTGACATATTAGTGTGTGGGTGCCCTTCTATGTTCCCACCCCTCCAGCCAAGCTCGAAATGCTTTCCTCGCCCTTGCCCTGCCCTTAATGGCCTGGACAGTTGTCCTACATTCACATAGCCTGTACATATTCAGCGTCTTAACCCTTTGAGACTTTAATTATCCTGACGTTCAAATGTCACTGGGAGTCCAGTTTCTACAACGTTTTTCAAAATCAAACGTCAAACGTCGGAAAGTGCAAAAACAAGATATTTTCACGTTTGTGATTATCTGGTTGGGATGGGAACTAGATTATTTTTGGTGGTGAATTTATTATTCAAAACTTGTTCTATTACAAATTATTGGAGAGTGCCAAAAGGCACTCTCCAATAATTTGTAATAAAACAAATTTATATAAACAAAATATTATATGTGTTTGGCTGAATATGAAATATAAGCAAGGGAAGTGTTGGCCTTTGCTCTGGTATCCTCATTTTTTGAAAGGCCTGATAGTGGCTTCTTACACTCAACCGGTTAAGAAATCTTGACAGCAGGGTTATATATCAGAATTTTAAGCTGCGATAGCATTTGGTTCAACGGTTGTCACTGAGCACTACTCGAGAGAAAATAGGAATTGAGGTTAAAACTTTAAAATATCGAAAAATAAAAACAAAACAAATGACCACAAAATAACAAGACGCTATTTGATTTCGTACGTCATAAGGCGTACAATTTAACCCTTTACCTAACGTAACGGCCAAAACCGGCCAGCGCTATTCTCAAAAATCGCCAATTAATTTTCATTATATTTTCATTTTTTGTCTCAAAAACATAGGGTATGACCCCTCGTTGGAACGAGCTCGTCGAGCTCGTTCCAACGAGGGGTCATAACCTATGTTTTTGAGACAAAAAATGAAAAAAAATAGTTATTCAAGAATTTTGTTTGTAAGTGTCGTCTGCTTTTCATGTTAGGTAAAGGGTTAGGTATCAACGCGCTATTTGATTTCGTACGTCATAAGACGTACAAAAGTATCAAAAGGTTAATAGGCATTTCTAGTCAAGTCTTGGCTGCCGTCACCGGTAGCCAAGACTTGACTAGAAACCACTGCTTGTGTGATTTGTTTATTGTCAGCAGGACCAACTCATAATGGTATGCATGTTAAGGGCACCTGTTCTAAGGTCCTAAACTTTGGAATAGGCATTTACGGGTTAAAGTCACGTAAGCTCTCAGGTCACCGGTCTAATTATGTAAGGAATACGACGCTGTTATAGGCGGCTTGCATACCCACTTTCTAGGAGTTTGTGCACAGACTACCGCTGATGAAAAGTGGTGCCCATTGGCTCGAAGAGATGTATGGGTATTCTTATGAGCTCCAGTTACAACTATTCCAGGCGAAGTGTATTCATTTCACCCTGAAGACGCCAAGATATTAACACAGTTAGTGGAACTACGCGGCATAATCATAAAACTACGGGTATGGCGAGTCTTTCTACCCTCTACCCAATGCAGACGATATCAAAATTTATTATTTTAAATATCATTTTTTTTAAATTTTTCAAAAAAATGTCAATTAAACCATATCATTGAAACGAGCTCGTTCCAAAGAGGGGTCACCACATGATATGATTTCGTTGAAAGTTTTTGAAAAATAATATTTTTTCAGCTGCTGAATTTGCATATTACGCGGGTGGATGTGGCCGATTCGTTGGGTAAAGGGTTAAACAGACATGTGTAATGGTGTTCGAAGTGCTATTAGAAACGGCATACAAGATTCGGTCAAATTAAGTCTCGATTGAGAAATATATTTTTCGTTGCATCAAAGACAATGAATGTTTACGGCATTTTTCAATTCATTCAGCTGTCATATTTTGGCTGGTCAGAAAAGCGAACCGTACAGTGCAGTCGCCGTGGACTGGTCACTTTCCACAGGTGGTCAATATTTCCACGGACGCAATAATATTATATTTCAAACGCTAATTACAGGAATAATCATCAAACATTTAATCAGTGAAGTACTGTGTACAACCCGGGGCTTCACTAATTAAAATTCTGCTGCTGACGATTTTTATTACTTGGTAAACGCATGCGTGGACATCACTGCCCACTCATGTATGATGACACATCCATGGCGACTGTACTGTGGGCGATGGACTATTTAATGGCTATATTATTTCCTGGCAATAAAAGCGTCGAATTATTTACAGAATTTGACTGGTAGCTTGCGAGCTTAACCCTTTGAACCCCAGCGGCCTCCTTTTCCGGCCGGTAACGTGATACGTCATAACGTCATTAAATAGGATGGCTGTTCAGTAAATGTGTGGGGTAGACCAATCAATATTTTCAACGTGCAGCCCAAGTCTGCACGTTGAAAATATTGATTGGTCTACCCTAAATAATGAATATGGACTCTTCAAATTGCTGATATTGAACTGACATGGAAGATACCACTAGAGTTTAAAGGGTTAAAAATCATACGCTATATTGTTAAACCTTACCTAACATAATAAGTGGACGATACCTGAGGAAAAAAATAGATAACTCGAACCAATGAGAACTCATAATATCATAAGCTACGTTCTGATTGTGGAACCTGAAGAAAAATTAAAACATTTGAGGGACTACGTTTGTTAATGACACCGGTTAGATGTGGCCATTTCGCTAGGTAAAAGGTCTGTGTTGCTTTTGTTTTGACAAAGCGAGCGGGATGATGTTAGGTCGCCACCTGTGGCAGGCATATGATAGATGTCAGTTTTGATTGCCACGTCATTTTGAAGCTGAAAAATCAACAAGACGCAGAAATCCAGTCCGTTACCAGCCAATAGACTGTATTTTCGTACTTTTTCTTTACCAAGATGGTTATTTGCAGCAGTCGCTGACCGTGGAAACGCCACTCGTTCCCATGGGTCTATCGAGTCGACAGTCAGCGAATAACCAAGAGTGGGGAAAGAAGCATACTGAAGTGGCCAACGTACAATAACCCCTTCACTTCTCGGATAGGTTGCTCCAACTAGGCGTCTTAAAGGCTTTTCTCTTCTTTCTCAACGCGAGTCCCATATGGAATTACATATAGGTTATTCTGCATTGAAGCGGCCACGGCAGGTGCACGTGTCAATCATGGTTAAGGAAAGTGTAAAGCATCCTTCAATGTGCGTATCTTTTTTTTTTTTTTTTTTTGAAAGCCGGAAGTCACCCATCAATTCATGAAGTGTGATTGGATGCTGGGTGTTGAGCCATCCGGTCATCCTTCAAGAATCGACGCCACGCCACACCCATCCCTCCCCTCCACAAAGACGACTGTGTGTGATCGTGTAATTGTTTGTTGGAGTGGTGTGGATAAAAGTCTAACAGTTGGATAGGTGGAAGACAGACATCCCAGTTTAACTGGTCAAGTGTAAGGTGTGCGGCGCATGTAACCAGGCATATACTAGCTCCCTCTATACTCTTGCTAAGCCCAACTCCGGTATGCCATTTTGGAATTGTGGTATGCTGATACTGATTTAGTACTGATAGTATTGTTTCAATGATTAGTCTTCAGTTGGCGGTTAAGGGTTTATTGAGGTTGGGTTTATTTGCGACTTTTGGTTTTGAAATGTGTGCTTGTATGTTTATTACATAATTATGTGTCACGTTAGGGAGATCGGTGCTCTTGTCAGTGTGTGTGTGAGGAGGTGGTTGCATGGTCCGACAATCTGACCGACGAGCCGACAAGAGTCCACGCCTCTAAATGTCCTCGATGCAACCAGTCTCTCAGAAGATGTTTCCTTTTTTCTATCTAAACCATACCTGAGCGCCAATAACATTGAAAAATCGTTTTTAAAACCCTAAGCATATGAGAAAGAATCATTTGTGCCAATGAATTAAGAGTAGTAGTGTATCGCATACCGACCTTGTCAGATTTGGTGGATCTTATCGGGGAATCTCATGTGACACCATATTCACGTGACCAATGGAATTATGTGGGATTGCCGTGGAAGCCCGCCTAAGCGGCCATATTATGACTTTATCGCCGTGATATCGATGCTTCGTCGTCCATTTTGTTTACCTAGATGACACGCGGTTGCTATGATCTTGCAAGGTTTCCACCAGTACCGGTTGTTTGTCTTTGGGGGTACGTTCTATTCTATGGGAGTATATCGAGTTGCTCAAAGAATTCGACAATTACCTAAAATCACAAACGGTCCACCAAAGTCACCGAAATGCACTCTATTTAGTTCGGATTCCACCACAATCCTCTTTATAAGAGTAACTCCTTGTGCTATAGGACCGTGGATTCGCCGGAGCATGTGCCTCACTGTCTAAGAGTATATCTTATTACCCAAATAGACCCGACCACTACCGAAAATCACTAAAATTACCGAAACCGACCTAACAAGACGGCCATCTGTGATGGCATTTGGTTACTATTGTACCAAAAGTATCTACTAATACCAGGAAGTGTGCTCTGATGGTGTGTTCGATTGACTTGGAGTACATTGCCTCAAACACCAAAGACGACTCAAAGTCATCGAAATGGACTTCATTTTGCGCGAATTGTTGCAGCATCATCGATAGTACAAAGTGCGGTCGATTCGATAAAAGCATGCCTAATTACCACAGACGATCCGACAACTGTGATTTATCTCATCAAGCTCTTTCCAATTGGCACGCCCATAAAGTGTAACATGTCAAAGACACATGTACACATTTTGATGACCAAAAATAGTGTAGCAATCTACCAGTTAATAAAAGGGAAATTTGCTCGGCTGTCCATGAACAAACCCTCTAAAACATTGCATATGATGAAACTTTGGGGAAAAACAGTCATTATCTAAATATTTACGGAAGAAATGAGGGCAACTGGTTTCCTGTCCTTCTAGCATAATGTCAATGATAGTTATTTAACTGTGTATGATGTCCTTAACCCTTTTCCTAACACGAAAGTCAGACGACACTTGAAATCAAAATTCTTGAATAACTATATTTTTTTCATTTTGTGCGCCAAAAACATATCTTAGGACCCCTCATTGGTCGAGATCGTTCCAACGAGGAGTCCTAAGCTATGTTTTTGCGACAAAAAAATGAAAAAATAATGAAACTGAATGGTGAGTCCTATGAATAGAGCTGGTCGGTTTTGGCCCTCGCGTTGGGTAAAGGGTTACGTGTCGAATTCAAAAAGACTTCCGTGACAACCTGACATTTGGACTTTTTAATGTCTGTTGGTGGCCGAGTGTTGATTCTGCACTTATAAAAACATTTAGCTGTTAAATCTTAACTCTTACTGAAACTCATTGGATGGGTCGAATATGAAATCAATGTTGGTTATGGAGTATTAGTTTGCACCCTTATAGATTCTTGGTTGAAGTGGGGAGTTTGTATTCTCATCAAGGAAGAGATTTGTTGCTGTTATCAAATGCCATTGTATCTATATAAGTGGATTGCTGGAACGATCATTGGAAAATGCTTCTACCAAACGCAGTCTTGGGGTGTGGGGGGTGCTATTAAAAATAATGCTAACAGCAACAAATCTATCCAAGGTTTTCCGTTCCCCGACGCCTCGTATTCACCTGTCGCTTTTTGCAGAATATACTTTAATGTCTGTAAAAAATGAATATGTTGATAAGGACCCACAAAGTAGATCTTCTGTCTCTCAGGCCATTTTTTTCTGTAAAATTGCATGCAGCTGGCCGTGATTTTATTTCATTTTTTATTCTTGTCATTATTTTCTTGCTATCAAAAGTTTATGTTCTTGGTTTGTTTTAAGTTTTAGGCCTCATAATCAATAGAATAGCATACGTGGTGGTGTATTTCGCGCCTTGAGTTCAAGAAGGCTCTGCAATGCTAAAGCATCGCAAAGCATTGCTGCACTCAAGGGGGGTAATTTATCAGTTTTATTAACTTGGGTAAAATGTCAGACACAAACCATTTTATCTTTATTTTTGTAAGTCTGCATCGTTATAAAACGAGAGCATGCGGCAGCCTAAAGGACCATTCGGGAGGGACTGAGAAACATATGTTTTTAACTTTTTAGGCCTAATGTGCACATTTTTCGCGGCAATACAAACTGTGTGTTTATAACATATTTTAGTTATTATCGACTGAAAACAAGTGCCGAGATTGGAAAGATGATACGGGGTTACCAGTCTACGTGCTTGGTAAATACCACGACTTTTTGATTAAGCGAAAGCTACTTCGCGTAACAGCTTTCATAACTTCAAACGTCATGGATTGGGAGGACTTCTCGCGTTGACTGACTTGACGTCATCTCGGTGGGGTGGGGCAGATTAAGTCGACGCGTTTTTTTTTTTTTTTTTTTTTTTTTTTTTTTTTTTTTTTTTTTTTTTTTTTTTTTTTTTGCTGGCGTTCCCAAATTCTAGTTATATTGATCTAGTATCAAATTCCCGTTAACTCTGTGGACACGAGGGGCCGCTTTTCCGGTCCAGCAACACGATACGTCATAATTTCATTAAGTAGGGTGGCTACTAAGTGAACATTTGTGGTAGAACAAGTAATATTTTCAACGTCTGCCAGAAGGCTGCACGTTGAAAATATTAATTGCTCTACCTCCAAATAATGGATATGGACTCTTCCAATTTCTGCCATTTAACTGGCATGGAAGATACCACCAGTGCTTAAAGGGTTAAGGTCATTTGGTTTGATGAATTTCCAGTGCACAGTTTAATTCAAAACGTGGATACGAAATATTGTTTTTCCTCTGTAGTTCGTAACCTCCTACCGGAGAACTCGCCTTTGGCAAAAATTTCTACTTTTGCTATTTATATATTTTGCATAGACCACAGGGTACTGATTCTTTCCTTCAAATGTTTTCAACTCTGAGTGACAAATGGCCTTCTCCGCAGTGGAACTGAGCCACTACGGATCAATGCTGACGTTTCGAAATGATTGGGATAATGATATGAATGAACTGTTTCAGCGCGCCGAAGGTACACAGGGACGATATGGCATTTGGATTCCCTTGCGACACGAATAACTTTAACCATCAGGATATATTATTCTGTTCCAAACTTACATGCAGATTTTCTCTTTTGGCGAAGCTTAGGAATATGCTGAATGCTTTGCAGCCAATTAGAATTATGACGGCCTAATTTTATTTTGTTTTATTATTTTTATTTCTCTATTTTTTTTTTATTTTCAGATAAAATGTTTTGCAAATGATAATACATAACACTATATTCATGTAGAACAGTACAGTACGTGGAGAGTGGATAGTAACGAAATCACCCGAGGAGTGGAGTTATCACCCAAAGTATTAATTTCAAATTCTGTACATGTGGTCAAAGAACACAAGCAAGGTTTCAACCAATGGACCTCCGGGTATTCCCGGAGGTCCATTGGCTGAAACTTTGCTTGTACTTGTTATGCTTTGCAATAAATTTGCAATTATTGTTTGGGTGGAATGTCTACTCGGCGGGTGATTTATTGATAATACACTCTCCACGTACTGTACATGTTCTTCCAATATTTCGTTTGTAAAAAATCATATATCGTGATGTTATGCATGTCTTAATTTTTATTATATGTAAAAGATCTGAGAGAGGGAGAGAGAGGAAGAGAAAGATTCGTACAATTCTTGTCCCTGAGGTTATATTTCCTACTTGTCGGTCACAATGAAACACTCCTTTTGATACGCAAAGCTACAGGGTTATTCTGTATTATCGAGAAAAAAAGTACAAGAAATGAAGGTGTGAATGTCATAGGTATTAATACATGCCTCCTTCCAATCGTGTCTCAATAAAAAAAGAAAAGTTAAAACATATTGTAATCAGGGGTGTCGAAAAGATTACCCATTGGGGTGGGAGTGGGGCAGTAAACCTGATTTGTCCCGTTCCTGATACCTCAAGAGTCATGAATGTTTCAATTACATCGACAAAGCATGCCTTCGTCGAAAGAATGCTTTGGCGATATTGCTGAAATATTAGTCAGTCGATATTTTGTTAAAAACTCAAGAGCTCTTGGAAATGTGGTAGTCGTGACGTAAATTCGTATTTAATTAACACGAACTGTACCTGTACTCCAAGTTGGCCACACAGAGCCCACAACAGACCGAATCAGGTCCTACCAACCTTCATTCGTATGCCCGACTGTGTATATGACATCCAGTCCGGGTATCAAATCTCAGTTTTTTTACTATTCAAAAATAGAGAATTGATGTCTAAGACTCCAGCCCTGACGAATATGTCTCAAGCATGGAACTTTGAGGGCCCGGCTTTGGCCCACGAGTCCAGGATACTTGGGTTAGGCCTTCCCCCTCCCCCAGTCCAAACATGGCCTAAACGATCGTCGTTTCATTTTTTGGTTTGGTACGTCCTTTTGAAGGACGTACCAAATTCCAAAATTCAAATACGGGCTTTCAGGCCATGTTTGGACTAACCCCCCCCCCCAACCCCTACCCCCGCCAAAGGTTCTGACTCATGTGCCAAAAGTTAAGGCGGAGGCTTACAGTGAATGGAGCTCTTCATTTGTAATTTTGGACTGCGTGATTCTTAAGTTAATAACTTTATTGATCAACTTAGCGTAATGACGTTATTACTTCAAGAATTGTGCAGTCAAACGCTAAAACTCTAGGTCACTGGATACTCACTGATGAACTTGGAAATTCAAACATGCTGCTAAAAACGTCATTTTGATGTCCAAAAAATAACGTGATTTTTTGTATCCCAAAAGCACCCAGAAGTCTCCATTAAATAACTGATCTCAATTTCATTTTACTGTTTTTTTTTTTTGTTTTTTTTTTTGGGGGGGGGGGCTCCTAAACACCCTATCATCACTCGTGCTCTCGGCAGTCGCGCCACATGCCTTCGGCATTTGCATCAGTATCCCCACACTTTTGAAGGGGGGTCCGTCATAGAATTTACCCTGAGGCTCGAATTTCCTCTCCACGGTCCTGGTTTCCACTGGAAGAAATATCCCCCTTCCCCCAGCGACGCCGATGAATTCTGGATGCTGGATTTTTATGGCGTTCTGTCAAGTTTATAATGTTTAAGGTAAACTTATAAATGGTCCTATCAACTTTAAGGTAAATCTATAAATTGTCCCATCTGCTCTCTGGAGATAAAAAAAAATCCATTATACGGAACAGAGAACACAAAATCAAAGGTTTTATTTACCTGTTCACCTGAAAAGTGAACGAGAACATGTTTATGACATGAAGTAAATAGAGTGATTTATTGTGCGAACATAAAAAGATTGAATTTCGTTTCCAGTCGATCATTTTACAACAGATGTGCATGTTCATATAGTATAGGTGTAAAGCAGGAATCCTTGGGCGTGATGAAAAAAGCTTTCAGAGTAAGGTGGGTACTCTCTGATGAATTTGTAAAACCACTCAGCCGCTAAAGTTTGAATTATTTCCCAACTAAAGCTGAGTACATTCATTAAAGGCCGCTCTTGAAACGGTGAAATTATTTTCTGCTCTCTCTCTGGTCTAAAGGTAAACTTTGAGAAAAGGCAAGTGATTTGGATAGGTTCGAATAGGGGTTGTGGGGAGGAAACACAAACCGGTGACCAAGTTCACAGGAATCACGGAAATTCTTTTACAATACTGGGCATAGAGTACAATCTGTTCAGAGAAAACTATATATTAAACAATTACATAACAAAAAGTTGAAAAGATTGAAAAAGTACTCAATGGTTCGTCCTTCAGAAGTTTAACTCTAATCGGAAAGACTGCTGTAGTAAAACACTTGTATTACCAATGTTGATACACTGCCAATTGGTTTTACCCAATCCCCCGAGGATATTTTTTGCAAAATACAAACTAAATTCTTTAGTTTTCTATGGTCAGGAATGAATGGTAAGATAAAAAGTTCTACAATACTTAATACTGTAAAAATGGAGGAATTACGTTCCACCACTTAAATATTTTGTTATTGACTAAAACTACCCTGGATCAAAAAAACTGTTAGACCCAAATATGTTTTGCTCCTTGGAAAACTCTTGTTTTTAATGATATTGAAGAACGAGGAAGCAATAAAATCGGGCACCTACACTGCAAAAAAATATAGGTTCTCTTTAGAACCAAAACTGGTTCTAATCTTGTCCCTGAGATGGAACCAGTTCTGTTTAAACAGTATTTATTTCAAATCAAATAAATTTACCAAGATTAGCATTCAATTTTAACAGAATATTACATGAACTGAAGTAGATTAAGCAGTAAACTTGGAGCTTATTCAACGCAGTCGCCAAACATTTTTAAACAAAGGAGATATGAACAGTTGGCATATCGAACCAGTTTTGGTTCTGTACAGAACCAAAACTGGTTCGATATGCCAACTGTTCATATCTCCTTTGCTTAATAATGATTTGAGACAACCTCGTATACGCTTTAAACTTACGGCTGAACCCCCCTCAATTTATGTTTAGTTCTGTTAATATTTAATGTTAATCTTTATAAATTTATTTGATTTGAAATAAATACTGTTTCAACAGAACTGGTTCCATCTCAGGGACAAGATTAGAACCAGTTTTGGTTCTAAAGAGAACCTATATTTTTTGCAGTGTACATAAAGAATGACTACATAAAATACGAGACCTTCGGAACCCATTCTGAAAAAAATGTTTCAACTGCTTGATCACTCCAACACGGTAGTAACACGTTGACTCAAGAAGGGATTCTTTCAGAACCAATTTAGTATAACAACGACATAAAAATCGACAATAAACATTCTTTTTGACAAAAGGTGGCTCAGGGCTGATGTATTTTTTTTTATCAATGATCTCTTAACAGAAGATAGAAAAATCTTACCCTTTACTGAGTTTTCCGAAAAATACAACCTTAAAATACCATTCACTGTCTACCAGGGAGTTATTCATGCCATCCCAAAATTGCGGAAGGAAACAGTCAGACAATATGGAAAAAACTGAGAACATAAAACATGAAAATATTGAAAAACTTCAACACTCCCAAAAGGTATGTAAAGCTATTTATCCAATATCCATGCAACAGTTTGCTACTTCTCCTCTACAAACACAAGGAAAATGGAATGAAATTTTGAAAACCAGATTTCAGTCTGGTGACTGGGAGCAGATATACAAAAATTCGTTTACAATTACTGATGATTCTTATTGACAGATCCTACAATACAAAATACTACGTGGGATTCTCAACACAAACTCTAAACTTCGTCAATGTAATTTTTTCTGAAACAGAGTTATGTACCTTCTGTAATAATGCTTAAGAGAGAACCTTTTCGTTGACTGCTTCTCCTCGAAAACAGTATTAATAAACTTGATAGAAAAGTTAAAAGAAGGATGTGGAATCTCACTACAGCTCGAAACACAGTATGCCATTTTGGGTATCAACAAAAACGAAAAAACGGAACCAGTAACAGCTATGTGCACTCTTATCTATAAAAAAAATCATTTATTCTTGCAAAGTTAGAAAGTGCCCCAAGCTTCATTGAACTATTGAAAGAGTACACAAATATAGAATTAATGTCCATTGATGTATACTCATCTAAAAAGGCATTAGCCCTGAATGTGACGTGAGCCAGATCGTCAACAATCATAAACTCTTGACATTATATTTCTTTTTTCCACTTACCCAGAAGTGACGTCAAAGATGCGACCCAAATCATCATGAGGCATGACAGTTTATACTCTACCATTGCTCTTTGAGAGCTCACGTCTGCTTCTGAAACACTTGCTCGCCTGATAATGTTATGATACTTAACTCATACTCTGTTAAAATTTTAGACACAGCTTGTTTGCTACTGAACCATGATTGTATGAAATTATACGTGTATAAATTTGCATAAGAAACTTATCTCTACGAATGTTCATTTGTGTTTTTTCTATTTTTCAAAACTGTATCTGAATAAAAAAAAATTAAAAAAACAAAAAATGCTGAGTGCGCTCGCTCTATTGAAACATATTGGATTCTGTAAGAGAAAACGAGTGATTTGAAGATAGAAGTTGTTTTTTAAGCCTTTACCTAGAAAATCAGCCCACTCGCCAAAGAAAATCCAAGAAAACTATACCATGCGGGTCGACCCCCTCATTGGTACGACACGACTCTTAGAGCTCAGTCCAATGTGGGATCATATGGTATTTTTTGTTATACATTTGGTGAAAAATTTTAAAATAATAATTTAAAACAACAATTGTTGATATCGTGTTCACTAGCTAAATAGTTAAGTGTGAGAAACTGGAATTATTAAGTGTACTATTGAATAGATAAATAACAAATTAATATTCGAACAAAAGAAATATATAATTCAAAAATTTCTAAAATCAGTAGGGGTACAAATCAACCCAAATCAACTGAGTTGAGTGAATATGAACCCAGTTGGGTTCATATTCACTCAACACTGTTGATTATATTTGATTTTTTACACAGCTGAATTCAGTGTGCAGCTGGTTAATAATTGGTGATAAGTATTATAGCACATTATTAACTTTTTAACTGGGCAAGACACTTAATTCAGTTCGACAACAAGAGAACACGGTGGAACTGTGTACTAAGGCGTACTGCGTGTCAGTGATGTAATTACCTTCAGTCGACGCTTACTCAACATCTGCCTGGTTAGTATGTTGGCGAGTCTGACAGCTGTTCGCCGCTCTTCGGTGGTTCTCTCCGAGTACCCCAGCTTTCCCGACCCGACCCGTAAAATGTCCGTCATGATAGTGACCCTGGTTGTTGAAAGTATCGTTAAAACCCGATAAACAAACTAATTGTTTACTTAACACGGCTAACAGATGACACTTTTACCGGGATTTTTTTGAATGACAAAATATTTACATTTTTAGCCTCCAAAACATATACTATTGCTAACCGTTGGAACGAGCTCGTTCCTGTGGGGAGTCATAAGCTTTGTTTTGGAGATAGACATGAGTGTTGAAATATTAAAATCTGAATAACTATCTTTTTAATGGCGTTTGTGGGATATGGCGTTTACGTCAAGGTAATCATTAGCTCACAAGTTAATGCTATCAAAGTTTATGTATACTTCGGAAAGGGATTTATCTGAAAACATCTGACCCATTGTGCCAGTTTGTTTTCAAACCTATCTTATGTATGGCGATTAGAGAAATTAAACATCCATGTATTTCTTTAGTAAACTGTCAATGAGTCAACTAATGTTGTGTTATGCAACCCATAACGTGAAAGTACCAAAACATTTTAGATGGTCCGAATCCACTTTTAATGTTTTCTGACCTAGTATTTGTAACCGACACTGTCTGGCTTGTATTCTTTAAACGACATTTTCATCGAGTTTTCAAAATAGAATGATTTGTTGTGCCACGTTTAGCGTTGTTGAATCAATGTTTCAGGTAAGCCAAGCGAAAGTATATTCCGCTAGACGCACGGGGAGGGGGGGGGTGGGGGGGGGGGGTCATTTGTTACAACCCCAATTGTCACAAGATTTGTTAATGTGACAATAATTATTCCGGGATTGCAAGCCTTAATGCAATAAGCACAGCTTCATTGCAAATGTGCTATCAATTAAATGCCATAATGAAATAAACTTAATATTTTATCACAGGGGTAGCAATTGCATGCATTAACCCTTTGAACCCGAGCGGCCGCTTCTCATGCCAGGAAAATGATTCGCCATAGCGTCATTATATAGGATGACTGTTCAGTAAATGTGTGGGGTAGACAATCAAACTTTTCAACGTACAGCCCTGAGGCTGTACGTTGAAAATATTGATTGGTCTAGCCCAAATAATGAAGATGGACACTTCTAATTGCTGCCATTGAACTGGAATGGAAGATACCACAAGAGTTCAAAGGGAAAATGTAATAAACCTTCAACAAATAAACAGACAGGCGTGCACTCTGTCATTACACTTTACTATTTTTGCTTATTAATACATCATCTTACAAGACTTGGGTTTATTACATTAAGGCATGCAATTGCACCCCCTACTGTAATAAAGATGAGTTCACTATTATTATTAAGACATGAAGACATGTAAGTGCTACCGCTGTTGTAATAAAGCTGTGTTTATCACATCAAGGCATGTAATTTGAACGCGAGCGATCGCTTTTCCGGCCCAGAAACAAGATAGGTCATACCTTCCTTCAGTTGGATGGCTGCTGAGTTAACGTGCGCGGTAGGCCAATAAATATTTTCATCGTGCAGCCCAAGGCTGCACGTTTGAAAACATTAATTGGTCTACCCACAAAAATAAATACGGATTCTTCCAATTGCTTCTATTGAACTGACATGGAAGATACCATTAGGGTTCAAAGGGTTGGTAGATTATCTTACAAGACTTGGGTTTTTTACATTAAGGCATGCAATTGCACCGCCTATTGTAATAAAGATGGGTTTTGTACTTGCCACCACTATTGTATAAAGCTGCGTTTATTGCATAAAGGCACACAATTGTAGCCCACATGTCCTTGAATAACGAAATATTTTCATTTTTGGCACCCAAAACACTGATTATGGCCAGCCATTGGAACGAACTGCTCGAGTTCGTTCCTGCGAGGTGCCATAAGCTGTGTTTGACGGCAAAAAGGGTGAAGAAATACCCTCGAAATTAACACTCATTCTTCCTTATGTGGAACAAATATTTATGCATTCTCTGGGCCAGGAAAGAGAGCAAGTAAGGTGAGCAGAGATGTTTCGAAGAGGCCCAAACGCCCCCCAAAAAATCAATACCTCCGCATCATTAAATGAAACCTTAAGTAACAGATAAAAAAACGGTTGAAACAATCACAAGAGATTTTTTTAAAAACTTGGATCGAAGAGCTAAGCAACTTAAAACAAAGTTTGTATTCTTGATATAATTATACGGTAATATTTGTATGTCCATCAAGGAACACGGATCATATTATTGCAAATAAATATAGCGAAGAGAAACTAATTTCAGTTATGTTTTTTATAATGTTTCCAGACCCGGGTAGTTGGTAGTATGTTCTACAGGCCCGAAATTAACCCGCGAGGAATCTTTTAGGTAACGTGACGTTTACTTCAATTGTAAAATTCGTCAACGAACTTCAGGTCACGATAAAATAATTTATTACTTTCCAAAGTGTGATTTACTGTGATTTCCCGGTTTGATTATAAACGATAACTTAACAAGTGAATTATGCAATCAACAATTGCGTCATGTATCCGTTCGCACAAACGAAGATGCTTTGCCGTGGGTGTAATGGGGACTTCATTGTTTTGTGTGTTTTTTTTAACCCTTTACCTAACATGAAAAGCAGACGACACTTGTAAACAAAATCCTTGAATAACTAATATTTTTCATTTTTTGTCTCAGAAACATGTGTTGTGTCCCCACGCTGGAACGAGCTCGACGAACTCTTTCCAACGAGGGGTCATAACCTATGTTTTTGAGACAAAAAATGAAAAAATAATGAAAATTAATTGGCGATTTTTGAAAAGAGAGCTGCCCGGTTTTGGTCGTTACTTTGGGTAAAGGGTTAAAAGATTTCATAGATTCCGAAAATATGTAGTCGTCGAATTGAACGAAACGAATACGTGCGTTTGTGTATACAGTACGTGGAGAGTGGATTGTAACTAAATCACCCGCGGAGTGGAGTTATCACCCACACTATAACTTTCGTATTTAGTATATATCGACTAAAAACACAAGCAATGTTTCAGCCAATGGACCTCCGGGTTTAACCCGGAGTTCCATTGGCGGAAACTTTGCTTGTGCATGTTATGCTTTTCAACAAATTTGCAATTATTGCTTGGGTGAAATCTTCACTCTGCGGGTGATTTAGTGATAATACACTCTCCACGTACTGTACAAGTCTCTGAGCCTAAATCGCACTGTTTGAAATATGTGGTGTCTTCCCAGATGATCCAATTTTCAAAAGAGGAATCCAGTAAGAAAGTTAGATCATGTTGGATTTTCAAGGATGACTGATTTCTGGATTTGCTTTTGAGAAATTTGGTTGAGTCCATCATTTAGCTTTTGGAGGGAGAAAATAATGATAAAAAGGAGTTGTATACTTTGATAAACTAATTTTATACTTTATTTTATGAATGAATGAATGAATGAATTTTACTTTCATTCCCCAAGAATATGCGCAATATTTGTTGTAAAAAGTTGATTGATACGAGATAGCTGCGGAGTCTCACAGTCAGAATCCCCTCAAATATTTCTAATACGGCTAAGCATGCTAATTGGGCGGTAGTTAGAAGTGTAGGTAAGGTCTTTGTCGGGTTTTGGTATTATGACCGGAGGAACTGGTCGCGAAGTTATTTCGTACCGGGGATCTCACTCCACAAACTACTGGGACTAAAAGTCTTTACACTATGTGACAAATTTATTAACTGGACTGCACCTTACATGTAATACAAAATGTTGACGTGAGCGGTTACCAAACTCTCCGTCCAACTTTCTTGCAATCGGATATCCGAATTACCAGATTTACAGTTAACATGTTTTTGTATGTGCAATTTCCAAGTAGCATTATTAAAATAAAACAATCAACTTTAGTAGCTGTTAAAATAACATGTAGACTCTTGTATTAATCAAGTAGGCATTGTGATGGATTGTAAGAGTTGAAAACATCTTAATGCGTTAATCCATCAAATCATTAATTTATAAATCTGCTTTTCTCGAAGTATCTGAGTTAACCCATTGTTTAGGACTCCAGATTTTAGCCTGGTCATAGTATCATGACTCCTGTGGCCACTTTCCAACATTTTGAGAAGTATCTACAGAAGAGACAGTAGTTTAGTTAGGAGTTTATCGACAAAGAGAACACATTTTTAGCCAACCAAATTTGAAAGGGGAACCTGTGTTACTATTTTGTCCCGAGTTCGAATGTTCTCTTTGTGGCTACAGGCACATAGAACACATTAGAAATCTGGGGACGATTTTTAGCTATCGCTATCGGACCTTTGATTGAAGTTGGGGTCTTTGAAAATTGAGTTCTTATATTGGACAAATTTATTTGCTTTTACCTTGCAAAAAAAACCCAGAAAGAAACGTGAACAACACTTAAAGTATAAATACAAAACACCCCCAGGAAACCAAAGTAGAGTAACCCAGTCAACTTAGCGATCCAGTGAGCATGTAAATTAGACTATCTGGGAACAATGTTAAATACCTATAATCGGATTATAGCGTAGGGTACAGGTGAGAAATTGGACTAACTGGGACTGAACCAAATATATTTCTAACTATGAGTATACTTGCATTGAATGACGTCCTCATTCGAGAGATTTTGTCGGTTAGCTGGGCGTTTGTACGGTATTATACGTCCCCTCCTTCGCATTTTAATATAGAAAAATAAAAAAAATTCATCACTGTATATACATCAGTTCAGTGATCTAAACGTGACGGCTACCCCACAATGTGTGGGAGCCAACACTTTCAGATCGCAGAACAATGTATAACATATGACACTAGGGGCTGGATCGCTGCGGCTACATGTGGAGAGTGGATTGTAACGAAATCACACGGGTAGTGGAGTTATCACCCAAAGTATTAATTTCAAATTTTGTACATGTGGTCAAAGAACACAAGCAAGGTTTCAACCAATGGACCTCCGGGTATTCCCGGAGGTCCATTGGCTGAAACTTTGCTTGTACTTGTTATGCTTTGCAACAAATTTGCAATTATTGTTTGGGTGGAATCTCCACTCTGTGGGTGATTTAGTGATAATACACTCTCCACGTACTGTATTCCTTATAATTCATAGTCCCGACGATAATAAAAAATAAAAATGAAATGCGACCTCACTGATTTGAAAAACAAATTCTAGAATCAAAACTATTTTTATTTGGCTTTATAAGATATTTGAAATCTTTAATAATTCTGATTCCAAAGTCAAGGAAATCGCTCCATTTAGATGAATATATTGCAAAACAAACTCACATTGGCGGCGGATGCCAATACTGAGGCGTATTCCTGAATATGGCACAGGTACCACGTATACGCTGTATCGCAGTCTGTTAAATTTTACGGTACGTATTTTTTGTGCGGGAGCGCATAATTTCTCTCGGCGGCTCATCGGACATCGTTTTGTTCTTCTCTAAAAAGCACACAGCAGCCATGAACAGATTTGATGAAACATATTCTGAAAATACTCAGCGGTTGTCACTGTCCGCCATTTTGTTTTAATTAAAAAATGGCAGTGTGAATTCGTCTAATTTGCTCTTCAGAAAGTTTATTATTTCAAAGCGTTGGAAAGCAGATCGAATTGTAAATGCACCCAAAAATGTCGGAGGTAATAAATCAATTGTTTTCTTGGCGAACAAAGTGATGTTAGATTACTCCCCTTGCATTGCATCGCCACTTGTTTCTCGGCGCAGAAGCGCCGAGATATATTGTTACGAAACTTCTTGCCCAGAGTGATTTTTCGCATGGGGAAAGGGAGAACGCCACAATATGCGGAGACAAAAATCCATGTTATAATAATAATAATAGCAACCGATTTGTTGGATTTCCGAGTGTGAATTTGGAAGTCTCCCCGAACACAGTTAAATTAGAGGCTAAGTTCACAGATCTAAAAATATTTTTTTCGCATGGGGAAAGGGAGAACGCCATAATATGCTAAGAAGAAAACTCATCTGGTAATAGTAACCGATTTGTCTTAATTATTGGCTTTCTTTGTGTGAATTTGGAAGTCTCCTCAAACACTCTTTGCAAATTAGAGGCCATGGAAATCAGATGAAAGATTATTATTCTCACATTCGAGGTTTGAACAAAGTGTTTATTACGTTTTACACACGGAAAAAAAGTTATAATTTGAATTTCACTGTTTTTTGTCTGGTAATTTTTTACAGTCGATAATCTGTTACTATATATAGAAGGCGATAACATTCGGGCGAAAAGAAAATCTGAAGAAGTGTAACACAATGTGGAAACCACAGACACGTGCATGTGCTGCTATTATTACGTCTGTTGGTCTTTGGAGATAGCAGCTTGGTACATGATCTCACGTACAAATTCAGCGTTTTCCAAGAAATATTTGGAAGGCAAAAAGATATACGTTTTGCGCCGGAAGTTGATGTCATACATCAAGGTTTTTTGTCTGATTTTGTAAACAAAACTTAGCGGAAAGATGAACAAGTTTGCTAACACAACCGATGATAAAATTCGGAGAAAAAAAATGGCTCGCATAATAAACACGTTACAGGATGATTTGTTGATGGATACATTGCCACATATGGACCAACAAAACAAATATTAGCTTCGCCCAAAACATCGCTGAATAATGTTCTCATTTCACCTCATTTGACAACTAAACGCCCCGTAATCTAAACGCCCCGTAACTAAAAATATACGACTGACTTGCCAAAGTGGTCTTCAGTTTGTTTGTTAGAAATGGCGACAGATGATAATCGCATCACGCACAGTGAGTAATAACTCTCTTACTATTCATTATAACTGATAATATACAGGAGCAATATAGTCCGCAAGATATTTCCTGATACGTAGTTTGTTGGTGATGTAATTTTGTTTAATAGGTATCAGTAATTCACACTGGACGAGAGTATTTCGCCCTTGTCCTTTATAGAAATAACTGACACCGAATGTACTGTATTTGATCACCCTCAACTGGGTAACTGGGTAACTGGTAGCAGCAGTACGATGAAAAAATTTACCATGTTTCTCTCTACCATTTGTGTAGACGTTACCGTATCAACATCGAATTTCGCTTTCAAACTGATTATTTAAGCACTTAAAATTTTGAACTACTTTTTTCAGAAAATACAGAGCAGTACACATCGAGATATCGGCTGAAACGATGGGGAGTTTTCGCGGACACGTTGTCCCAGGGGCATGTTTCTTCATTATTGCCCTCTGGTGGACGATCCAAGTAAACATTCGATACTGGAATAGCAAGAAGAAGGGGACAAAATTCACATCTTCCATCATATTCCCAGCATCCTGTCTGTGTGGACGATTGAAAACATTTCCAGTTGAGGGAGTCGTCAAGATATTATTTACAGTCGTTGGAGTTTCTGGTGAGCTATACACAGGACAACACAAAACATATTTCAGAATGGAAAACGCACAACATGCAACCATGTTTTTCTTTTTTGGTTTCTCGGGTATTGTCGATATTCTTGTCCATTATAAAGCACCATTACCAGAACACATAGACTATATTGCGTTTTGTATGGCATTCGGAGTGGAAGGTTTATTATTTCATTTTCACCTACACGGTAGGACACCACTGGATGTGCTCTTGCATACACTCCTGGTTTATTTGATTGTCGGCTGTATTATTGTTGTTATTCTTGAAATGAGATATCGTCACAGCGTTCTTGCAGTTTTAGGACGCTGTTACTTGACTTTGTTACAGGGTACCTGGTTTTGTCAAGTGGGATATACCTTGCACAACCCATTCAACAACGGGAAAGCCATTTGGGATGAACAGGAACACACTTCTCTTATACTTGCCGCTTTGATATTCGTATGGCATTGTGCAGTAATTTTTATTCTGATGCTTATTGGTTTTGCTATATCTAGTCGTTTTTATGGACACGACAGACAGGACGAAACTAAATATGACGTCTCGATGCACCGGCTTTTAAGGCACAATTTCAAGGAGAAGACACGTGACAACAGCACGGACGAAGATGGTGACAGTGATACTGAGTTCGAGAAAGCCACGGTGTTGCCACGATAGAGTGTGGGAGACAATGGAAGCTTTAATGCTTCCAATATAATGCTGCAATGGCCTAGAAACAGTCTGTTCCTGAAACAGTTCACACCCTTTCTTTAAATTCAATCTGGAGTATCTTAGTTGGTTGAAAAAAGCGAATCTTCGGTTTGTTTTCTTCGACGAACTGAAATATTCCAGCCGACTGAATCTAAGCAAAACAATCCGACAAACAGTCCTTTTTTTGAATCAACACAAGAAATGTTTCTCATTTGAGACTTCATTTGACCGAATAGTTGGTGACATTACCATTATGAATGGCAACTCCAGGTCTGGCATTCTTAAAATGCAGAAGAGCTAAAAATCGCACCCCTCGTATGGCCTAGGTGGCCGATTAGCTCTGCTCAAGTTTACAAAATTTAAAGGTGGCAAAATGAAGTTTTAATATTAACTGGTAGAGTGCTAAATTATTTTTGGTTCATAAAATTTCTCTGTGCGTTTTTGCCTCATTACAATTTATGGGAGAATGCCAATCGGCACTCTCCCATAAATTGTAACAAGGCAAATCCTAACAGATAAAATAATATCACTACCAATCTAATATGAAGCACATCCACAGAATACGAGACCTTTAAATTGCGGTACAGGCACTTCAGAATAAAGCCCCAAAATGGGCTTCCAGCACTTTACCAGTTAATGAAATCTGCGTAGTGGACTTTCTGCATTTTATTTGGTGCTGCTAACAAGGTAGTCTCAGTAAGACGACAACACTGCCCCTTCCACACCTCTGAGCCTCGGCAAGGCCCAGAGGTGTGTGTGTGGGGGCGGGGGTGCAGTGTGACCGTCTTACAGAAACCACCAACTCAGCAGAGGTCTGAAAAGATGTGGGTTTTAGGAATAGAGCGTTCTGTTAATTATCCTTTTCTAAGGACAGGAGGCCTAGTTTTTGCTCTCCGTAATTTTTCTAAGTCGAGCAGTAGGCGAGCGAGTAACTCGCTGTCCTGAAAATGCCAGACCTGTAACTCACCACAGCTGTTGTTTTATGATTACGCTCCGTAGTTCCACTAATTATGTAAATGGCTTGGCATTTTCAAGGTGAACTAAATATTTATTGATAGAAATATCTATGACTGAAATACGAAATGATATCTATATATCTCTGCGAGTAAAGAGATGGCATGTTGTATCATCGGCCGTCTGCGCGAAAGCAAACGGCCCATAACAGTGTCGAATTCCAAATAAATTTAGACTTGTTTGAGACCCTGCGTACGCTCTATAGAACCCTTTACTTAACGAAACGACCAAATCCAACCACAGTTATTCTCTCACAACCTGCCTATACAGACACGCTTGTCCTGAATTATATACCCTGTTGAGACAGAACTATCTTACTCACCCCACTTGACCATCCTCATTTGAATATTTAATGATCGCTCGACTATTTCATCACTGCCTGCATTTTGTAAACAAGGATGGTGTCTCGCTTCGTCTCTTTAAACAGAGATGCCTATTCCAAACTGCCCCACTCGAGGAAGATTCTTCTCCCATCACACGCCATTGAAATCCATATTTCAGAATTGACGTCACCGGAATGTCAGCTGTTTCAACTCGCTTCAGTATCTTAACTTATTGCTGACTAATCGTGAGTTAATGCTGCTTTTCGTTTTTTATACCTTTACTATATACGGAACTTTTCCGTGTTCTTTCTAAATATGCAATTCGTTTTCTGCTACAGTTATAATCGGTAGAACAGGAACTCTTCATGGCGCCGGAAGTATTTTCATTTCGATGACGTCACATGGGGATGTGGCGGGTGAAAATCACCCTCGAGTGGCGTAGGGAAGGAAGCGATAGCTTTAAGTAACTTGAATGTCCATGGGCCAGAACCTTGTCATACACGGTTCTACACTCTAAAATCAGTTGAGTTAGAAATCAACCCAAATCAGTTGGGTTGAGTGACTATAAACCCAATTGGGTTCATATTCACTCAACCCAGTTGGTCTGGGTTAATTTGTTGGGATAGAATGGGGACATTTCACCCTCGGCGAAGATATTTGACTGTTTTATGATGATTATCTGTACTTTCTGGTATGCGCAGATGAAACCTACCACCTTAGCGAGCCCTTTCCAACAATTAATCAGGTGATAGAGTTTCAAGTATGTCATAAATTTGATTAAACTTCCTCTCACAAAAACATACATAAAGGTCCTCCATATATGGCTAAAGTGGGCGTGGCAGTAAAATGGTTAAACAACTCACCTCGACAAATAACATGAAAGCAAACCGGACACCATTGAAGAAAATGAAAATATACTCAGATAAGGCGACAGATATTTCGTTTCAGTTATTTTTATTTGTAAAACACGGGTAAAAGATGCAGAACGAATTTGGGATATTTAAGTTTAATCCACACTCCCCATTCTGTCGTTAGAGTGTACTGCATTTTGTTGTCAAAAATTACATTATGTATATTTCTTTATCAGATAATGATGTCATTTTCTTCAAGGTTTACAGTAATCCGTACGCCAAATGCCCTCCTAAACCTTTGCTAAGAGGGAAATGTTTAGCATACCTAAATCGAGCGTAAGCGTCGGCGATGTTCAGAATCTGAATGGAAATTTCGATTCTGCCATTTTTCCAGAGCTGTGACCCTTGTACTTTCTTTTCATCCTCTGGAATATTTCAGTTGGTTGTACCAACCAACTGAAATATTCCAGACGATTGAATATAAAGCATAGGCGGTGGGCTATTTAAGGACTAGACTGGTTCCAGCCAATAACAGCGTCGAATTCCTTAAAGAATTTGTCTGGTGGCTTGAGAGCTTGGCTCAGTTTGTGACAATTTTTACCATGCGCCCCTGTGTTACTACCTGTGAAAAGCCTGTATGCTAACTTTTCGCTTTTAACCCCACTACCGGTGTAAAGTTTCCACTGCGGTTAAAGCAATTACACCTATAGTTGGAAATTTATCCAACTTGACCTTTGACATGACGCAATTTGCTAATTTTCGAAACATTCACACTTCGCAAGGTTTCATTCAAACATACGACATTTTGCGGTACTATCTACTAAAATACCAACAATTAAATATTTAAAATAAAATTTAAGAATTGTTAATAATAATTTGACTGAAACAGCAAGGTAAATTCAATCAACTTTGACGGTGTGTCTAGCTGTCAATCAAACATTCACGTACAGGCGGTAGTACTGCCCATCGGCGCAGATGTAAACAAAACAAACCGGTGTGTTTGCGATAGAAAGTGTCGTTTTCTCCATTTTAAGTGACAAAGTCGATTATTTATAAAGAGCATGGTATAAATAAAACACAGGGCCGGTAATCAGATTTAAATCACTCGTAGAAAAAGGGTTTTAACCACTCGGCTTGCCTACACATGGTTTAAATCTGATTACTGGCCATAGTTCCTATTTATTCCGTATGTCTTTTCACACTGTAGGACTGGTAAACAAAAAGCGCGTGGTAATTTTCCCCAAAGTCACCGTTGATAACGAAAATAGTCTAAGATTGAAATTTTCAAATGTTCTGACACTTTATACATGAACAGTTATATGGTCTCGAGGTGTCCGTATGCAGAATAATGCGGAAGCCGTACATTTGCACATGGGCGTTGTGGAGCTTAACTCTTGTATATTATACTGACCCAGCATCAGGCCATAAACCCACCATTTTGAGACCACGAAAGGTGTTTACTTCACCCCACCGTCAATACGGCTAGATAACTCAAATTACCTTTTAAAATATTGAAAATAAACTGACAGTGGATCTAATCAAAGAAAACAATACAAAACAAATACAACTACTCTCCTCAAGGGAACTCCGGGAAGTGGAGCAGTGCTTGATTACAGTGCTAAACAAGCTTTGCTTTGTTTATAAAATAGGACCTGGTGACCAATGCCTGGATGGAAGTGTACAGTATAAGGATAAACGATTGGCTAAACTTTACTTCATGCCCATGTTGTGGTCATGATAGAGCCATGATATAGTCATAGATGCTGAACGTGACCTCAAACACTAATAAATAAATGCAAATACTCACTACTTAAATGAATAAATTAAAACAATAACGCTAACCAACCCTTTACCTAACACGACTTGAAGACGACAGTCACAAAAAACATATTTCTTGAATAACTGATGATTTTCATTTTTGGTTTTATCAAAACATGGCTTATGACCTCTCGATGAGCTCGCTCTATTTAAGGGTCATAAAAGCTATATTTTGAAAAGAAATATATATAACACAACTTTAATAACGCTCTTTCGTGTAGCGCTGGCTGATGTTTCGCACTATTTAGTTATTTGTCAACTTGGCCCTTAACCTTTTGCACCCTGATGGTATCTTCCATGTCAGTTCAATGGAAGCAATTGGAAGAGTCCATATTTATTATTTGGAAATAGACCGATTAATATTTTCAGCGTGCAGCGTAGAGGCTGCACGTTGAAAATATTGATTGGTCTACCCCACACTTTAACTCTGCAGCCATCCTGCTAAATAAAAGTATGACATATCTTCTTTCTGGACGGAAAAACCGGCCGCTCATGTTCAAAGGGTTAAAACTTGCAGGTCAGAAGGACAGGGAAGATGATGCCGCATTGGTTAGTGCATTGTACTTAGACCGAAAGGTCGATCCTGGTGCACACCAGCTGTGTTATGTTCCTGAACATAATTTCGATTGTCTAAGTGGGAGATTGGTTTCACAGTGTACCAAGGCGTACAGAACATCGGCTGTACTTCTGCTTTCAGCCAATGTTAACTTTACTTGTGCTGGAATAGTAATTAGAGGGTCCCGAAACTTACTCCTCGTTGTTCGGTGGTTTTCTCCGGTTACTCGGTCTTCCTCCGCCGGTTAAACTGTCATACACGATATGACCCTGACTGTTGAAAGTGTCTTTCAGCCCCAATAAAAACGGACACGCAGGTTCAAGATTAAGGAACACTTCCGGTTGGTATACGGAATTATTCTTTCAGAGTTTGCGTTGGTTTACATTGTGATGGTTTTGAAACGCGTTTTCAAAACTGCCATTGTACTAGTGGAAAAATCCTACTATTATGTAACTAGGTGTCATAACACGATTACACAGGAAGTTGTCAGCGATCACTCCGTAGCTTTGCGTGATGTGAAATGTATAGGCCAATGTTAATTGTTACGTTGTTTGTCATGCACATTATCCCTTGGCTAGGATACCACGACACCCTATCCACCAACCCACTCCAGCTGGAATGGGTTGGTGTAGGGGGTCCCACGGTGTTATTCTGTCTTGAGAAAAAACTGCATTATGCTACAATACGATGAGGCTGGATTGTCATCAAATCATCCATGGAGTGGAGGTATCACCCAAGGTACTACTCTCAGAATTGTGTACAGAAACACAAGAAGCACAAGCGAGGTTTCAACCAATGGACCTTGGGCGACATCTTGCTTATGCTAATTACGATTTGCAACAAATTAGCATTTATTAGCACTTATTGCTTGAGAGCAATAATTACTCCACGGGTGATTTATTAATAATACGTTCCCCATATACTGTATGAACAGGCCAATGTTAACTGTAATGTTGTTGTTTGTCATGCATATTTTCTCTTGGCTAGTACACCCCGAGTTCCCTTCCACCAACACACTCCAGCTGGATTGGGATGGTGGGGGCGGTGTTTTGCCTTGGAGAAAATCTGCATTATGCTATGGAATGGAGTCGTGATGATTAGAATACCGTAAATATCAACCTTCTGTAGTTAGGCCAAAAAGGACAACTCACTTTCCAATAGACGCTATTGAGTCCCCCTTGCTTTGCTCATAACCACACTCAACAAATCTCTCATTCACGCCGAAATTATGTGAAGACGGGGTAATTGATAGTCGTTCACAAATGATGGGATCTATTAAGAAATGTTATGGATAGCGCATTGATAATATAAACCACACAGCCTTAAGATGGTATTCTTAAAAAGCAGGAGGGCTAAAAAATCACCTCCCTCGTGAAGCCTGGGGAGGGGGGGGGGCGATTAGCTCTCCTCAAGCTTAAAAACACTAACCGTGGCAAAATGAAGTTTTTACTATTAATTAATTCTGAATAGTGGTCTCTGTACATTTTATTTGGTGCTGCTAACAAGGTATTTTCTGTAAGACGGTTACACTGCCCATCCCACACCCCCGGGCCTTGGCAAGGCCCGGAGAAGTGGGAGTGACAATGTGGACATCTTACAGAGACGATCACTACAACTTACCGGAGAACTGAGGAGGTGTGGATTTTAGGAATAGGCTTTTATGGTATTCATCTTTTTCTAATGCCAGGTGGGCTAGTTTTCGCCCTAGGTATTTTTTAAGGCGAGTAGTAGGCGAGCTCTCTCCCGAAGATGCTATAGAAGTACTTCATTGTTTATTCGTCGGGTAGATGTGTTCTTTGTTGTGTCGTTTTTTTTTATTAAATATCAGATTTTATGGAAGCAAAAAATTCATATGTTTGACGTAAAAAAGGATTCTACAAAAACAAGACACAATGGATTGAAATTATTATTTTAACAATGTTAAAGGCTGTTTTTGTTTCAAACAAGAAGAGAAAAAAAGGATATAAGTAATTTTTGTAACTTTGTCAAATCTACCATCATCTACTGCTTTAAGAGCGGTTTTCATTTTGACTTATATCAATTCAAAACGCACGACTCTTCCATTACAATTTATTATCAGCTATGGTGTGCTTTATTTTGTCCAAGAACTACCCGCGGTAACAGAGGCAAGTTCGCCGTAATATTGCGTATTTGCAAGAGCCTAGGATGGGAGTCTCTGCGCTATCACTAAAAGGTCCGCGTATTCAAAACATATCTTTCTTGGGTGGCAACAATTGAAGATATGATCCTCGCAGTTGTTTATTTTATTTAAGAACTCCCAATGCTAAGTTGTAGAGTAAAGACAACACAGATCCATGACCAGTTCGGCCTGGCATTTGTTTGAATGCATTTTTCAAGTGTTTGTGGCATTTAACGGAAACTTAAAATGACTACACCTCCAACTTTACGACAAGCATTTTTAGAGAGCAAATTCAAAGATAGTTGCCCGTTTTTCAAAGAAAATAGATCTGTAGCCATAATAACTGTTTTAGAGAATCTTCATTAATGAAGTTTGGTGTTATACAATGTAGAATTCATTCGAAATAATGCGAAAAATACCGCTCATAAGCTACACCGGAAATCTGAGAAAAATCTCTGTAGAGAGATCGGTATTTGTATATTTCTATACAAAGGGCACGGCACCTCTCTCAAGGTTATAGCTTGAATTTACGATTTTGTTGGTTAATAGTGAATGTATTTTAATAATCTTTCTCGCTCGGGCTAAAAGCATAAGAATGTTTGTCTGTATGACGGACCCCGAAACATATTTGTCACTTAAACAGACCAGCAATTATTCAATTATTAAGCATCGAATTTAATGGTCATAAACTGCGCGTTTACTGAACGCCATATGAGCTATCTAATAAAATATTAAAAGGAAGAGAGGTTAGTCGTCTCGTGCAGTCATTATCTAGGTAATTATGTCCAGTTAATAGGTAATTGTCGCAAAACCAGTACATCGCACATGTCCTGGACACACACCCATATCACGTATCTGATTTCGTCACCGAATGTCAGGATATACCAAAAGGATATACCAAAGAAATTTAAAAGCTAATAGTAAATTGAGATAGATTGAATCAGCCAAGTTCAAGAGAAGCAATTAAGATGACAATTAATGTTCTGGCGATCTGATAAAAGTCGGGGGATTTCTCGAAACGTTCATTCCAGTCTGAAGGCGTGTAAGATCGTGGGTCGTAGGCGAGGAGCTGGGGATGTCTCATGCTATAGGATAGAGGAGGCGCCGCATCGGTGCGAAAATAGAGGCACGTTGTAATGTAACTTGAGCCAGAGAGCTCATTTTAGAGGAGGAACAGTCGCGGCCAAGTAGGTGGCCATATATGAGTGTAGGGACAAGGAGCTCACGATTGTTGATATTCAGGTAAACAGTATTACCTGCTGTAGGAGGCAAGCCATACGTAGGCAGAGTAGGCTTTGTCTGTATGAACATTATTCTGAGATAAATGGAGGGGAGCACTTAGCCCCCCCCCCCCCCCCCTTAGTGGCGACTGCTTGAGTGAAAAGCGTTCAGTCAAGTGACTATACATTAGTGGCTGTGCAACGGAAAGGATAGAGTGACATTCCGCCACTTGTTATGGTAAAGGCATCCAGTAAGTGACAATACGTTAGTTGCTGTGCGACGGCACTGGTAGAGTGACATTCCGTCACATATTATAGCAAAGTGGTCCGGTAAAGTGACAATACGTCAGTGGCGGTGCGACGGCAGTGAAGGAGTGAGGTTCCAGTTTTATGTTCGTAAAAAGACGACCAGTGTCCAAACACCGGCGACAATCAAGAAGAAACCAGCGACAACAGAGAACGTGGGCCCGCAAGTGACTCAAAAACTGTGTGGGTGGGGTGTGATTGACGTTTGTGTTTCTGATTAATTAGATTTCATGTAAGTCTAATATATCTTTTTATTTATATGTATTAAAACTGCTTTTTTCAGTGAACCCCTGTTGATTTGTGCTTTTTGAAGAAAGTCATTGACCCCGTCAGGATAAGTACCACCCCAAGAGTAATGAAACGGGCAGGTTCGTCACGGTGAGACATGCGTTCACGCACGGATTCAGGCGACACTCCTTGAGTTTTGGATGAATACGTGGTGTGAATCTATTTCTCAGCTTCGACAAAGCTCGGTTTCCGACATCTGGCGAGGATAACACCACGATTGTTCTAAAAGGTAATAATTGGAAAGATCAAGCTCAACAGGATCACTCAATGGCAATTTTAGTACATGTTTCAGTTTTGATGTTCATGCAGGTTACCGCATTGAACTTTTAGAGTTTACATAAGTTGAGTAGAGGTTAATCATTGGTTAAATTAGCTCTTCAATTCGATCGGAGGATTTAAAGTAACGGTGGTGGAAATTCTCGAGTAATAATAGTACGCAGTGTAGGATAGAGAATAATTAACCTTTCGAGAACAAAAAAATATTTTTTGTGTGAAATTTTTAGTGATAAATTTCAATAATGGCTACCCCAAGCTTGGAACAGTTTATTAACATGGGAGAGCGGTTGGGCGTTGCGGGTAGTGAGTTGCAAAAATTTGTGAGAGATGAGCAAAAGCGTGTGGCGAAAGAAATGGCCACAAAATTAGAGCATCAGGTTACGTTGAAGCGCGAGGAGGCTGCATTACGGACAGCAGAACGAGAGAAAGAGGTTGCGTTAGAGCGGGAAAGGGAGAGAGAGAGGCAGCACTTTGAGCTGCAGAGCGAGAGAAAGAAATTCAGGTTGAGCGCGAATGAACTGAAAGAGAAGCCGCGTTAGAACGTGAAGATGCTGAAAGGCAGCATTAGAGGGAGATGGAAATTTTGAGGGCTAGGGCCCAGTTACCCGAAGCTGATGGCTGGCAGGGTGTAGAAAGTCCCATGGGAAACTTAAAGGTACCTTATCTCCAGTTACTCGTGTTCAAGGAACAGACTGACGACACTGACGCTTACTTACAGAGGTTTGAAAGGTTTGCTGCGAGTCAGTGTTGGGCCGATGACGCCTGAGGGGTTAGTCGTAGTCCGCTGCTGACGGGCAAATCGCTACAAGTGTATATGAGCATGTCCCCTGACCAAGCTAATGACTACGGTGAGCTGAAAGGGGTTATGCTCAAGGGGTACTAGCTCACCGAGGAGAGGTTCAGGTCGAAATTCAGAGAGTGTAAGTCTGAACGCCATATGAACTGTCTAATAAAAGATTAAAAGGAAGAGAGACCAGTCGTCTCGTGTAGTCATTATCAAGGTGATTATGTCCAGTTAATAAGTATTTGTCGTAAAAAACAGTACATCGCACATGTTCTGGACCCACACCCATATTACGTATATGGTCTCTTGTCACCGAATGTCAGGATATACCAAAAGGCGACGCCTTCAAAGAAACTTAAAAGTAAATGAAGATAGATTTAAGCGGCCAAGTCCAAGAGAAGCAATTAAGATGACAATTAATGTTTTGGCGATCTGATTAAAAGTCGGGGGATGTCTCGAAAAGTTCATTCCAGTCTGAAGGCGTGTAAGACTGTGGGTCGTAGGCGAGGAGCTGGTGATGTCCCATACTATAGGATAGATGAGGTGCCGCATCGGTGCGAAAGTATAGACACGTTATAGTGTAACGGGAGCAACAGAGCTCATATATAAAGCAGGAACAGTAGCGGGCCAAGTCGGTGGCCATATGTAAGTGTAGGGTCAGAAGTAGGAAGTACGAGCTCAAGGAGCTCACGAATGTTGGTATTCAGGTAAACAGTATTACTTGCTGTAGGAAGCAAGCCATACGTGGGCAGAGTAGGCTTCGGCTGTAGGAACCTTATTCTGAGATAAAAGCACTTCACCCACTAAGTGGCGACTGCTTGAGTGAAAAGCGTCCAGTCAATGGACGATACATTAGTGGCCGTGCGAAGGCAATAGTAGGGTGACATTCCGTCACATGTTATGGTAAAGGCATCCAGTAAGTGAAAATACGTTAGTGGCCGTGCGACGGCAGTGGAAGAGTGGCATTCCGTCACGTGTTATAGCAAAAGCGTCCGGTAAGGTGACAATGCGGGAAGAAGAACCCAGCGACAATAGAGAAAGCGGGTCCGCAAGTGACTCAAAAACTGTGTGGGTGGGGTGTGATTGACGTTTTGTTTTTCTAATTCACTGGATTTTATGTAAGTCACAAGTTAATATATATTTTTATTTATATGTAATAAAATTGTTGTTTTCAGTAAACCCCTGTTGATTTGTGATTTTTGTGGAAAAGTCATTGACCCCTTCAGGATAAGAACCACCCCCAAGATTAACGAAACGGGCAGGTTCGACACGGTGAGACATACATTCAGGCACGAATTCAGGCGACACTCCATGAGGTTTGGCTGAATACGCGGTGCGAATCTATTTCTCCCAGCAACGAAAAAGCCCGGTTTCCGGCAACCTCTCATCGAGTCCCATATACACCTGTCTCGAAATCCAAAATGTCTATCATTTAGTTTGTAACATACCGCGAAATTGGGTGAGATTCAATGTAAACAGCCGACGTTAATTGATCCTTGGTCCCCTACTAAAACGGAGAGAACAGCGTCTGATTAACGTCTTTTCGCTGATTTCGTATTCGGCTAATTCATCGTGGTCAGCACAGGTGATGTCAGGATAACTGATCCCTTTCGGACCTACCTACAGGAAATGTGCAAACTCCACGCATTACACAAAATCCGATCTGTTATGGGGAATTATCTAAAAAAACATATAAACCTATGGAAGCAGGGTTATCTATTCTGCGAAATGTTGCCTGGTGTGTGGAATTACGTGTACTTAGGTATATGTTACACTTGATGAGAAAAAAACCGCAAAACAGGTTACAGATACACTATAAAATCAGTTGGGTTAAAAAATTTACCCAAGTCAATTGGGTTGAGTGAATATGAACCCAATTGTGTTCATATTCACTCAACCCAGTTGATGTGGGTTGACTTTAACCCAACTGAGTGTACAGTGTATGAATGAGTGTGTGTACAGGCAACTGCTCTGATAATCAGATGGCGTGGCTACCAATCAGCTGATATGCACAATGACCAATGCTGATCCTAGTCAAACAAAACGCCCAATTCTCAAACAGAAGCACTGAATTTAGAAAGTCTCCCACTAACGCGCGAATCGTTTGAAGAACGCACGAACTTTGTTTCGATGTTGCACCTAACCAAGTGATCCCCGGGCATAAAATCTGGTTGTGACTCGGCACAATCCTGTTGATCCACACTTTGCGGCAGTGTGGCGGCAAATCTCTCATTACGCCACTGTAAAGAGGTCATCTCAGGGTGGCATCACACAGAGGCGTCGGAACCGGGGCACACGGGGCACGTGTCCCTCCACTTTTTTCCACAGAAATGTTTCCCATTTACACAATGACTTGAAATGGGCGCATGCAAACGTGTCAATATTCAGGCATTCCTGTAATATTATTTGCAAATCCAAACACTATTTAGACAAAGCATTCCACTTTCGGTAGCTTCGGTTCATTTCTTCTTCTTTAACTATCTTCCAACCCAAAGGCTGGCCTTCGGGCTGGAAGATGTTTGAAATAGAAGAAACGGACAGAACAGTGACCACACAGCGGCTTATTCATCTAAACGAGATACTATAGCGAGTCATGGTACATTTACCGATATACGATTGTAACCTTTTTCACACAGGGTCGAACCATGGTAGCATTGCAAATTTGTACCCCTCGACTTCTATTGAGTTTGCGCCGCCCCTGGCATCAACAACAAACGTCGGTATCAGTGGAAAAGGACGATGGAGATGATTGATTTCTTGTTAAAAACGTTCTGCTCATACTACAAATGATATCATTCATTTGCAATCAAGTTATAAATATGTTTGCCGGCATGATGCGCTTTCTGTGTAATTGAAGGGTTAATATTCAACACAAGCATCTATAAAACATCCGGCTGTTTTTCTATATGTACGACTTTATTTTGTATCCAATGGTCGTAGAAATAAGTATAACAGAAATAAGAAATAGGTGTAAGCGTAATTTTTTGAAAAATAAACGAAACGATTGGGTGAATTTCGAAATGTTTCCACAAAATTCTCTCTATCATCGCAGGGGAAGGCCTGAAAAAAAATGCGTGAACATAGGTGGAAATTTTTATTTTGCAGATTTTTTGACCCACCCATCCTTTTCTGTATATTTTTACATGACATTTTTGGGGACCCATCCCCTTCTTAAACATTTTATATACAAACCTTCGGCACTCGAACACAAACTCGAAACGTGTAATGCACACTGATTCAATACATATTTTTATATCTTCAAACATGTTTTCATTTACTCTATCAGATGCATTTTTCAAGACTTAACCAGATTCCCATCAGTTCACAATGACACATTACTGTATAGCTTGAACCCCGTGTGGGCCCAGGTATAATAGGCCCACATTTGGTAGTCAGATTGTCAATGCTCAGCAGCGATGGCCTGGCTGTTCATATAGACATTTTACTCTATTTATGTAGCAAATTCTAAGGGATTTGTTTTATCCTAATGTTGAGGTCTGGGCATGGATGAGCTTGTTAGTTCCTCCCAAGCGGTTGGTGGATTCCTTAGGCCATCCAGTAGATCTGTTTGAGTAATTCTACCTTCATCTTGGGAACTAACAACGTTGTGGTATAAGCATCATATAGCCATAGTTGTTGAAAGCGATGTAAAACCCCAATCAAACCAGACCAGACAAACTAAATGTCTAGCTTAATATTCTTACAAATCAAGTTCCACGGTGTTTACATTGCAGATGAGACTCATTTATTATTTTTGCCAGAAACCTTTGATTTTAAATCAAATTTAAATAACTTTTCCTAATTTTGAGATTCTAATATGCAGTGATATGCACTTCGAACAATCTACTTTTTGTAAATCATGGCATATGTGAGCTCTCTGCCAATAATTAACTTACTAATGCTTATACCGTAACCGTGTATATGTTGAAAATATTGGTTGCATAAAAGAGAACTTGATTTTGTTCTGACTCAAGAAGAGAAAATCTCATAGCAGAATAGCTGTCAAAAAGACATTTTTCTTTTTGTTAAATCAGACTTTTTTGTTTTTGTTGAAATAAAAGTTACTATTTTCAATTTTTTCAGTTTGAAAACCCAATCCCACCGAACTGTTATGACGCATTATACAGTATTATATATACTATGCTTCATTTTAAAGAATATTCCATAAAAAAAACAATCGAATATGAATGAATTATGTTGTGAATGGATATTTTAGTCGACTTAAGGAGAAATTGTCGGACAATTGTTTTCCGTTCAATATCGGACACCCACCTCTATCCTCAAACAGTTTTTGATGAAATTCTCCAACATTTTTCATATTGAAGGGGTTACTTTTGTTAATAATGCTTCTACATAGGCTTTAATGGTCATTTTGTTACTGGTTGGGGCACAAAAGATGCCATAATATTGAAAAAGGAAAAAAAGTACATTAACTGTTTACACACAATTTTTGGGACTTTTGAACTAAACACCTACGTTCACGCAATATTTTTCCGCCCCCCCCCCCCCCCTCCCGATCATCGGAGAACATTTTTTCGTGTTGCCAAGTTGTGTAAATAGTAGGTGTATATGGTTTCATCCGAGAGCACAAGTCGGATTTCCCATGATATACCGGGAACCGTGCAATCCTTGGAGTTTGCATATTTCCCATTGGAAGGTTTGAAAGGGGTCATGTTTCTGACCAACACCAAGGTTGATAGTGATGCATCAGCAGAATACGGAATCAGCAAACAAAGGTTCACTTAGAAACGTAAATTAGAATCGAATCTTTTCTTTCCGTTTTAGTAGGGAAGTAAGAATCAACGAACTTGGGCCATTTGTGTCTACACTTCCCCAATTTAGCGGTAATTCATCAACTAAATGACAGCCTTTTTTGAATTTCGAGTCAAAAGTATATGGTGCCTACAGAGAGGTGTCATATGTATAGATATAAGTACAAGTTTCGTTAAAATATATGATCTCTGTAAGAGTTTCAACGTGATAGGCAACATAAATATATTGCGCGTCCATGTTAGCCAACATCTTCAATATCTGAAAATACCCAAGGTTTACAGAGTTGCATCAACTGGATTCGGAATCAGTGGGAAAAGTTCATTTAGGAACGGTAATAAAATGTTCAGGGCGTCTTTTGAGCAGGGAACCCATTAATCAACCTCTTATACTTCTTTTGGATAGAATCAATGCTAGATTAAATACGTACCACTAGACGAATCCATTTTCAATCACTCTGGGGACGAAAATCCGGAACACTGTCATAAACTGAGGACAAACATACTAATTCTCTGTAGGTTTGTCCAAGATTTCCGGGGTAGTTCATTTTCACATTATATATATACAGTTAAAACTAGAAGTCCTGTTACGAACTGTGCGCTTATCTAGGCTTAATTGCGCGTAGGTATCGCGCGCAATTGCCATATGAATGGCATCCGAAGCATGGCAGGTTCTCCTGGTTACACAAAGCAAACACAGGCAATGTTTCTGTCAATGGACCTCCGGGTTACACGGAGGTCCATTGGCTGAAACATTGCTTGTGCACAGGTCATATGTACAGAATTTGATAACCTTTCTATGGTCATAACGCGTAGATTAACGCGCAGATCGACGTGCTATTTGTGCGCATTTCATGACAGGACTTCTAGTTTTAACTGTAACTCCTGATTGGTGAATTCTGAATCGAATATTTTTTTTCCATTGGGGTTTAACGACACCTTCGACAACCAAGGCCAGCTGGCGTAGAACAGTTTTGCGGTTAGCGAAGTCGGAGTACCAGGAGAGAACCACCGAACAGTGGAAAACAACTGACAGACTCTCCAACGTACTTACTTCGCACAAGATTAGCATTGATTGAAAATAAGTGTACCGTCGATGTGCAGTGCGCTTTATTTCACGGCGCCACTGTGCTCCCACGTAGGCAATTACATCGAATGATACCAAATTTGATCAGTGTTGATGGTCTTAAACAGTTTTTATTGCTAAAAACCTATTTATTTTCGGAAATTTGTCGGCCATCTAGAAATTTGTTCTCTAAAATATTTTGCCGTCCCATATTAGAGGTAAAGTCATTTTTTATTTTCATTCAAATCCCCTAACATCTTGGATAATGCATTCAAACAAATGCCAGGCCGAAATGGTCACAGATCTGTGTCGTCATTGCTCTACTATAGTGTAATTTTTGTAGATGTTGTTTTGGAGGTTTTTTGTTCATATTATTTATTTATTTATTGATGTTTAAGGTCACATATTTATGCACAATGGCCAATCATGACCGTGACAGTTTTACGGGTGGATGAAGGCGGAGTACCCGGAGAGTACCACCGAGCAACGACGAGCAGCTGCCAGCTCCTCAACATCGTAACTCCGCACTGCAGCACAGACAGGGTTAGATTGGTTGAAGACATGCGCACCATTGACGTGCAGTACGCCTTAGTACACGGCGTCATCGTGCCCCCACTCGGGCAATGGAGATGAAGTGTCTTGCCCAAGGACACAACGCGGTTGCCGCAGGTGGGATTCGAACCGAGGACCTCTCGGCTTGCAGCCTGCACCTCTACCTACTGAGCTACCGCGCGCCCTTTTTTTGTTCATAATATGCCACATAATGTGTCACTCTGCATTTTATCTGTTGATGTTATGTTTTAAAATTTGTAGCTTACATTTGTAGCTCTGTTTGCTAAATACTTGAAATTTGCATACACACGGAAGAGGTTCTATAAGGCGGATTGGTTCAGGTTTCATGCAAAAGAAGAATAGTTAATTTATTTCAATATTTTATTTTTTAATACAGCCGCCTAACCGTTTACCCGGCGTAACACCTAAACCGACCAGTGCTATTTGCAAAAATCACGATCCATTTTTTTTTTTTTTTTGTTCATTGGAACATTGAGCTCATTCCAATGAGCAGTTTTCAGCTATGTTTTTTAAGACAAAAAAAAGAGAACTTTATACCAATTCAAGATTTCTTTTATCAAGTGTCGTCTGTTTTTCGGAACAGGCGAAGGGTTAAAATGTAGTATCTTTTTCGCGCTGTTCGTATACTTGACGCCAAGCCCGTAAGCCCATATCGTTTTAAGTAGATATAACTTTTTTGCCAAAAACTCTTAAAATGATTACGGTTAAGCATGAAAATTTGGATCAGCCTGGAAACCTGAACCAATTCATTTTTTCCTTCTGCCAAAAAGAAATTGGATTGAACTTTCAACTTTTAAACCAGAACAAAGATGCTAACTGTGTTTTCTTAAGCTTAGTTTTCCTATAATATGCAGATTATATCTTATCACTTGGTGTTATATTTAATTTTATTGTATGTTTAATATGTACAGTGTTTTTAAAGAATACAATTCTACTCTTGGTTTTAGCCAGTTTTTCTTCCACCCTTCCAAGTTCGATGTGGCAATATAGTATAAATATTATATAACTTGGAGTTGACGTGGATTACAGTTAAAACTAGAAGTCCTGTCATGAAATGCGCACAAATAGCACGTCGACCTGCGCTTTAATTTACGCGTTATGACCATATTAAGGCTATCAAATTCTATACATATGGCCTGTGCACAAGCAATGTTTCAGCCAATGGACCTCCAGGTAACCCGGAGGTCCATTGGCAGAAACATTGCCTGTATTTGCTATGAGTAACCAGGAGAACCTGCCATGCTTTGGATGCCATTTGATATGGCAGTTGCGCGCAATTCCTACGCGCAATTAAGCCAAGATAAGCGCACAGTTCGCGACAGGGCTTCTAGTTTTAACTGTATTCTTTCTCGATGACCACTATTTTGGCATAGTCAACAGTATGACATGCAATAATTATTATATTATATTATTTTATATTATATTATATTATATTATATTATATTATATTATATTATATTATATTATATTATATTTTTTTAATCTTATTTGTTTTACAAGGATTGGCGAACAAGTTATGCAACTTATATTAACGCCTCTCCTTGGCCCAATGGCTCAGGTGTGTGGGATGACCTTCGTAGCGACAACTACGTGGCCTCGCTCTTTTCGAATACTATGAAGAGATCTTTAGCCTGCACTGTGCGTGTCTCTCTTCGCACAGAGTACAGCTATTTTACGACCCTACCCGATGGGACTATACGCTGTTACAGCATCAATCCCACAACTGATGCTGACAGAGAGTGTTCGGACGCCTCGAGAAGTTTCCTTGACCGGGGAACGATCCTGGGGCCTCTGACATGAGATACCAGCGCACTTATCCATTCGCCCACCACTCTCATGATATTATATTATATTATATTATATTATATTATATTATATTAAAAAAAAATATTATATTATATTATATTATATCTCACGTGACTTTCCATTCCTCTGATTGTTTGAGAAGTACTCTATCATTTCGGATAGTTTGTACCTATCGATGGTTCTAAAAGAATTGTGCATGTGCATTATTCCAGAACGCTATATACTTCCAAGAAGGAAGTTCTTCAAATACCCGCATCGTATCTTAGATTGTCATCTGAGACAGCTTATTTGTATTTTTTGTAATATATGTATAGTCTTACCCTAAAACGTCAGTTGAATTCTATCTCACATGATTCTCCCTTCCTCTGATTGGTTGAGCCGTGGAAAACCATTTCTGATACTTTTTTCCTATCGATGGTCCTATCTAAAAATAACCGTGTACTATTTCTGTGCACAATGGACTTTACAACAGCCATAGAATATTCGTGGATGTTCGACTGGCGGAATACAATGTTCGAGATTTTTTCGAGAATTATGTTTCATTATTTCTGAATTCAAGAATGAATATGCTTGTCTAAGACAAGAATCTTGACACAAGGCAGTGCACTTGGGATTGGAATTCAGGTGAGCAGCGAGAATCTTCCTAGGTTTGTTCGATATACAGTATGTGGAGAGTGGATTGTAACTAAATCACCCGTGGAGTGGAGTTATCACCAAAAACATCACCTTCAAATTCTGTACATATGGACAAAAAACATAAGCAATGTTTCAGCCAATGGACCTCCTGGTTTAGCCCGGGGACCTATTGCTGGAACCTTGCTTGTGATTGTTATACTTTGCAACAAATTTTCAATTATTGATTGGGTAAAATCTCCACTCCGCTGGTGAATTAGAGATAATACTGCACTTTATTACTTTCCAAAATGTGATTTACTGGGATTTCTGAGTTTGCTTATAAACGATAACTTCACAAGTGAATTATGCAATCAACAATTGAGTCATGTATCCGTGCGCGCACATGAACACGCTTTGTCGTGGATGTAATGGGGACTTCATAGTTTTTTTGTTTTTTAACCCTTATCCTAACATGAAAAGCAGACGACACTTGCAAAAAAAAAATTCTTGAATAACTATTATTTTCATTTATTGTCTCAAAAACGTAGGTTATGACCTCTCATTGGAACGAACTCGACGAGCTCGTTCCAATGAGGGGTCATAACCTATGTTTTAGAGACAAAATATAAAAAAATAATGAAAATTAATTGGCGAGTTTTGAGAGTAGCGCTGGCCGTTTTTGACCGTTACGTTAGGTAAAGGGTTAAATAATATAATTATCGTTAATAATGAAAAGTAATAAACAGAGTAATCGCTTGACTGGACTAGTTACGTGGAATAATTCATTCGAGGCGAAGGACTATATTGTAAAACACTCGTACGCATTCGCGCACTCGTGTTTGCACAACGTCCCTGACCTTTAATGAATTATTTCACGTAACCAGTCCAGTCAAGCGATTACTCTCTATGTAATATAATAATTAATGCACTACATGTCATTGTCTATGCCAAAATAGTAGGAAGACTTGTCCTGGTGATGGAGCAACACGTATTATTTTACATCGAGCATGGACTATTCTTCCTCGGGGACCACATCTTTGACATAGTCAACTCCAGACCGTGCAATTTTTATAAAATATCGAACAAAACGAGTGACAATCTTGCTACCTGTCAGGATTCAAATTCTAAGTGCATAGCCCATTGGCAAAGACCTTCAACGAGACAAACATTTTCAGTCTTGAACTCAGAAATTACGAAACAATATTCCGGAAAAAACCTCTAAAAAGGACGCATTGTGTTCCACCTGTCGAACGTTCTACGCGGCTATTTTTAGAAAGTGTATGGTGTATGGAAAGAGTTATTTTAAAATAGAAACAGTATAGTACTTCTCGGCCATTCAGACGAAGGGAAAGTCAAGTGAGATATAATATAATTGAAGTTCTAGTGTTAGGATTTGGGCGTTTTAGAGATATTAAAAGAACAGGCTGACTCAGATGACTGAGCAACGGTAGGGGAAATAGAATTACTCTGCATAAAACAATGATGTTGTTTTTAAATTTGCCGTTTTTGTACAACTTTATTCGAACAGAACACTCTATCTCTGTAATTCCTCAAGTGGCGGAGACAGATTTTTCAGGTTGTAAGTTAGTACCTCGGAGTCTCGATATTTTCTACAGAAATTTGCTATGTAAAGCCTTTCTGCTTGTCCAATACTAGTCCGTTAGTATCTTCAGATATTGTGATGAAGGACAAGTAAGGTTATCAGTGTTTTCTCGCCCAAAACATCACGTTTTCTGACTCTTCTCATGTACATATACACGGGACGTAGCTACAGTAGTGTCAGGAGTGCCCCCCCCCCCCCCCCCCCCCAATAATTGTCCTAGTTAGGACACTGCCGTCAGGATTGGACACAGTGATTCCAAATCCCTCTTGCTGGTGATGCTGTACTTTTTCAAAAGACTAGATTTAATACGCGGACTTGTGTCACGCACACAGACGGTCAAAGAAATGGAGGTATGTAGTAAGGAATTCGGAGTTTTGAGGGCGCAGTATTACCAAGTTAACCCTTTACCCAACGTAACGGCCAGCGCTATTCACAAAAATCGGCAATTATTTTTCATTACTTTTTCATTTTTTTTTTTTGTCTCAAAAACATACTATATAACCCCTCTTTGGAACGAGCTCGTTGGGCTCGTTCCAGTGAGGGGCCATAACCGATGTTTTTTAGACAAACAATGAAAAAATTAGTTATTCAAGAATTTTGTTTGCAAGTGTCGTCTGCTTTCCATGTGATAGTCCGGCAGAAATCAAGTTTGGGTATGTTTTGGAGTACGCACGAAGTTTAATTGTTCCAAAGCAGTCAAAGTACCCTACTAATCGCGTTTCCGTCGCATGGGACCCTGGCATACTTGAGCATTTTTTTCTGTGGCCTTTTGAAAAAGAGCATTTTTTTCACAGGAATGGTTTCTGACGTGGCGCCCCGTACAACGTTTTGTTTTGCTTATTTTGACGAATTCAGATAGCATGAAGATTCTATTATCGTCCAAAGAAGATGGGAAAACGTGAGACTGATGAGTATAAATACAAATAAAAATACAAAAAAATTAATCATTTGCACCGCCCTGCGTTTGATTTGTTGAATGCATACAGCGTGAAAGTCGTCAAAATCGTATAAACCAAATCACGTCATGATTTGGAATGTCGCTACACGTTCGCACATCCGATCCAACTTTGAAGACTCTGGAAGCCCCGCCCACTCAATCCAATTGTCACCGTGAGGGCATGACGGCAGACTGATAGATAGATAACAAGCTTGTAAACACAGATCAATGATCGATTTTTCATCGCCCCAGTCAACGAGAGTATAATGATAATTTCTCGGGAACAATCCAATTTAATAAAATATACCGAAGTGGGAGACGAATAAAAGATCATACACCCAAACATGATTTGGGGGAACTTAAAAAAAATGTTTTTAATGATATCGTTACGTGACTTGCTAAATATCTGTCGTCTGCGATCGAAAATCAAAACAACAAACAATTTGACAATGATTGACGTGACCTGTTTGTGGCACACTTTCCTGAGTTTGACTGTTGTCTTTTGCGAAAATTAAAAGTTTTTCGTTCACTTACACATAGTTTTTATATTTTAATATTTCAGCCGGATTAAATTATGAGAAATAACTGTTGTTTTCCTTCGGTTTATGCGATATAACCGAAAATTTTCACCACAAGCTTAATCATAACTCGCTACGCGAGTTATGAAGCTTGTGCTGAAAATTTTCGGTTTATATCGCATAAACCGAAGGAAAACAACAGTTATTTCTTAATTAAACCCAACGTATAGTTTACGATGGTAATACACCGAAATAAACATAATCACGTCCACAAAATTAGATGTTTCAACGCAGCCGACAATCTCTCGCGCTCGTCACTAAAATGAAATTAGTACAAACTACGGTACGCCAGTTTGACAATATTTATGCTTTTTACGTATGAAATCAAGCATGTCTGTGTTTCATTGATTTAGATATACTAACACCAGATTAATAGATATGTATGTGCACTGGTGAAGTATATGGATTTTATGATTTCTCGCCACGCTTGCCGCATGAAAATAGGCTTACATACTGTGAATTGTATGCGGTTGTAACGCAAGGAATTTTATGAGTAAGGGAATTGATTTTGATTTTCTTCGCGATGTTGTGACAAAAGAGGGAGCCCCAGAATATGGTGGTTGCAATACGCGATTGGCTCGTGAGACTGCTATTGATGCCAAACCCAAAACAATGGTCAAGTACCGACCGCTCATTGAAATGACCCCGAACGATCATACTACTACTATGACAGAATGTAAACAAATAACTCAAAACTGTGGACAAACTTATACTATTTCGACAAACGACCAATGTTTAAATAAATTTGCCGTCGACGTCGCTTGGGTGTATCCAAATCTGTCCAAAACCTATATCAATCATTTGAGAGGCATGCACTTTCTATTGAGTTTTGTATGTTGCATTGGGAACTATTGGCAGGGAGTGGCATGGAAGATATATTGTCTAACGCTTTTGTGGTGTACCGAAAATGATGATTAGGTGTGATTAAGGAATTGCCAAGAAGAGGCTGACACTATTATGTTTCACCAGTTTCTCTCCCTCTGTTTTTCGGCAAAACGTACAGTTATTTTTCAGATGACACCGATGTGTTTTGGCTTCTGATTTGTCACCATTTTGTGAACAAGCTTACCAACGATGTAACCATGAAAGGACGCCCCCCCCCCCCCACCACCACCCGCCCAACAAGAAAAGCGCTGACATAAAATTAAGTTCGCAAGAATGTTCTCCTTTTATGAATGGTTTGCCTGCTTCTCATGCTTTATCGGTGCGTCATCACAGCATAACAAAGAGTTTTAGGTCTAACATCCGAAAAGCAGTTACCCACCAGATTCACCAATCGAATGTTGAACATTTTTCTAAGAGCGGCCTGAGACACTCCTCCGTAAGCAAACCTAATGCTCTCACATTCTGGGGGAAGAGAATCAGCAAGTAGAACATCGCAACATTGGATAAATAACCTGATAAGACCAATGATTCTAGTTTTAATCTATGTGCCAGCAGAGTGCGAAGGAGACTGGCTGTTACAACCCTGGGTTGTTCGATGTATGCTATCTTATCTTTTGGCAGCAAAGCCCCACAATTTTGACAAATATGGACTTTATCTTCGCTCCATGGAAGTCTTGTCAGCGCCTGTACTGGATCAATTTGTAAAAGGTCAACACGCCACAATTCTTGGGTTTTCAATGGGATGTGGAGCGATACGTTAATTGAAACCACCTTTATGAAATTTGGGAAGAGGCAAGAGGGATTGATTGGGATAGCCCTCAACGAATCTGCACTAAGCCTGCAAATATGTAGCGGTATGTAGTCTGATTTGTCAGCTTTGTCTGATTCGCCCGTCTTAACAGATGACAACACACATGTGCCGAAACACAAGGAAGAGGTTATGGCCTGGATAATTTCTGACTCGAATGATAGAGCCAAGTTCAGAGAGAAAGTGGACAATTGCATCGATCCTCTAGATGCAGACTCGCACTCGAATTCATTCTTACTGAACATTGTCACAGGAATGATTAGTCCCGATGATATCAATGTGCATAATGTTCCCGAGATTGGAGTACTGATGATGCGAAAATTTGAGGAGTCATGGCCTTCGGGGTCCATAATTCATTATCTTCCCACATAAAAAACATGTCTACAACCAAAAAAACGTATTCTGGTTGAAAACACTCCAGTGTATGATACTGAACTTATCTACTCTCGGTTTATCGGATTATCATCGGTTGGAGATATTAGCATGTCAGACACTCTGTCGTACGAGTTGTCATCTGTGCCTAAGTCCATGTTCACGGAAGAATGTGAGATGCGCATAGCGAAATCTAAATCTAATTTCAAAAATCGATTTTTGATTTCTCCAAAAACGGATGATTGTTCGACACAACAATATGCCTGCGTAAATGACTGATGTGCGTTTTGTGGGTTCTTTCCTGGCCAGCATCAGGTACAGTTGAGGATGATACCAACATATATTCAGACTTCGAGTTTTCAAACTTGTAAACTTCAGATGTTTACTTCGTGTTACGCGAGTTTAATACGAAAGACGCCACACGAGAGTCCTGAAATCGATTGAGTAGTAGAAAGCACACACTGTCACTATCAACCCCTCTCCCCAAACAGAACGTATGTCTTGGTGTCTCCGAGAATAAAAAGCAGCTAGCCAGTCATATTTGTGATAAGCTCACCCGTGTTGGGTTGTGACACTACCGATTGTATGTTTGGAATCGGTAAGGGAACGGCAATAAAGGTTTTAAAGTCAGGTATAGCATTGGATGCCATTGGTGACACTGAGTCTCCAACAGAGGCAGTGTACGAATAGGCAAACTTCGCATTCCATTGGTATGGCGGGAGCAGGAAAGTTAAAGATGTTTCTCTCGAAGAACTAAGGTTCAGAACTTCAGAGTGTGGATCCAGCAGACAAGTACCTCCAAATCCAAGAATGCGCTAACAATCAGGTCGTTACAGCCCACTACCGCAGCATTTCTCGAAAATGTTAAGAGAGCCCATCAGCAAGAGGCAGTGTGAAAGGCACCTGGAAACCCAGGTCCACGTGATGCGAGCTACTGAGTTTGGTTATGAGCGTGATGAATGTTCAAAACTACATAAACCGACACTTCTGCCCAATACCACAGTTAACGCTGATAAAATGTACTTGTGGTTCAGAGAAGAGATTTCGGCTTCTAGATGTTCGTGTAACAAGGCTCGTTTGTCCTGCACTAATTTCTGTAGATGTTTCACAGAGGGTGAATGTGGCAATGTCATGACGTCTGTGTCACAGGACAAGGAAAGCGACAATCAAGATGAAACTGTTGAATGAATGACTATTTCTCCAGCTTCAATAGAATGTTCCGTATGGTATTTTCCTCGTCATGAACCCCGGTATCTACTTACACGAAGCGAAACATACAGATTAATTTATCAAAACTGCCGTTCTTTCATATATCTCGATACACAATATCAATGTGGCCAGTTGGAAGTTATTTCAATCACATACGTATTGAAATCCAAACATGGTGGGATAAACGCCTCCTGTGTTGAGTTTAACCGAAATTCCTCTCTTGTCGTGGAGTGTATTGCACAAAAGTATGTCTTTTTGTTCAATTTCGAGGCGACACGTGGCCTTTTGGCAGCCATCTTCACAACCGTAGCCTTTTCATCCCGACAAAAAGAAATCCAGAAAAGAAGGCATGTGCTGGTTTCCGATAGATCACAAATTCACACATCAAATAAACATTTACTGGGTTAAATTTGCTAGCCGCTCATATTGTCGTATGTTACATAATACCTAGTATTTTGGACACAAAACTGAAAAAATTCAAATTAGTTTGTCTAGATACGAGACTTATGGCTTTCCATACAATCGATCAGTAACGCAGTCATTAAGTTGCCGAATATAGTCCTCAAAAACGAGCATTTGACGAAGACTCGAGCTATCCTGGCCCGTTCGGGGAGATTGATGGTGAAGAACAAAAAGATCGCAAGCACATGGACTCACGACGGAGTGATTTTTCTGAAATTTCATGACGACTCCGTCAGACGAATTACAAACGAAGAAGAAATGACTTCTGTAGAGGAGAGATTTAAGCTTCAAATGACGATCCGTAACTCCCAAACTTACTCAAGTATACAATAACAGCCCTTTGCGTATCAAACCAACCCATATTCAGTGAGATAATGACCAGTTTGGAGTAATGCCTTGCTCATAGACCCAGCCCAATCGCTCGGACTGTGTCCTGCGGCTAACACTGGGGTGTGTTTAGCAAGCAAGACATTAGGGCGTGGCTTGACGGAGGAGATTACAATATTCAGGCCTCTGTGAATGAGCAATGACTTTGCTGCTGGCTGATTATGATAATTAAAGGACAGTAGTATGTAATGTGGTTTTGAGGTGGAGGTTGCAGGTCTCATTGCAGGATCTCATGTGACGTCATAGTCACGTGACCTAGTGGCGCCATGTTGTGTTGTCATGGTAACCCGCGTGAGCGGCCATGTTGTGACGTCATCTCCATAGTGATACGTGGTGTGAGTGCGCATGCGCATGCGCAGCGCGTATTGTTAGGGTGATACGAGCTTCTGTCGTCCATTTTGTATACTGGAAGCCGCCATCTTGGTTTCTATGGTAGCACGTGATTGCTATGTTACCTAAGGTCTACAATAGGATAGGGGTATGTTCGGTGGGTATGTTCGATTGAATCGGAGTAAATCTGATTACCACAAACAACCCGACAATCCCGCAAATCGCCAAAATCCACCCAAATTACCGAAATTGACTTTATTTCCCCAATTGATCGGCTTAGCACGAGTAGGTATAAAAGGCGGATCTACGACCACTTGTACATGTACGTGTACAAACATACGCACACGATGCGTTCACCAACGTGGAATTCAGTGTTAAATCACACGCTTGTTCACAAAAACTGTACATGGTCTTGAATCCCCCCCCCCCCCCCCCCCCCCCATGTACAGTTGTGACTCCTAGATCGCACTTTTAACGTTCAAATACTCGTGGTGAACGCGCGTTTTTAAAAAAAAGAGGAAATTGTACATCTTCACTTGTATCTTGTACGTAATTTTTTGTCGACGTTCCAATCGCAGATCAGACCACCGATCCATCGTCGGCGAACGCGATCAAAAGCAAAAGATTCTGAGTCATCATCGAAAAACAGTTTTGGAGACTCTAGACCAGCGGTCCAGAACCCGCAATTGCGTTGGTACAGATGGTCTAGAACCTGCAATTGTTTTGAGGCGGTGGTGAGGTTTTTTTGTTCAAAAAGAGTCGATTGTGAATATATAGTCTGCATTATAGACATTGATGTTTTCTGTTGATGGGACGGATAAAAATTGAGTTTTGAGGTTTTTTTGAGAATTCCCCCACTATGAGAAATTCTCAAAAAAAAACCACTCGGCTGATCGAGCGATCGGATCGCTCGATTCTCGTAATAAAACTCGATCTGAACGAAGAGTGTCATTGTCGTCGGTGTGGTTGGAAATTCGAGAGCCCGCTGTCACGTTTTTGATTGATATATATATACAGGGAGAAAAAAAAATATAAATAAATAGTTATTTAGAAAAATAAATATATCAAATCGAATAGATAATAAAAAAAAAATACGTAAATCATGAGCGATTCTCAGACTATTAGAGCGAGGTTTCTTTTAAACATGCTGATGAGAGCATACGCAATCTGCGTGAATGAACAACTACGTTCCATCTTGTTAGAATGATGCGTCGGATGTCGGGATCATCTAGACTTCGATCACGAGGATCATTCGTGTCTGACGATGGAAAGGGAAGATATGGTCATCATGTATTTCGAACCGGCGTTCGAACGCGTTAAATTCGACGATGTGATCACGTTTTTGAAGAGATTAGTCTTCTGTAAGAATCGAGACAGGCCCACAGATTCGGAAGAACTGAAATTGGCACGTAGAAGTTTGACTTTAGAAGACAAGGGATGCATCAAGAAATTATTGCTGAACGGAGCATACGTCTAAGTTTTTTTTTCGTTGATATAAAAATAAGGGAGAGTAGAAAAATAAAAAAAAAATAAATACATACATAAATTTTTTTTTATCTAATATTAGAAAAGAAAGAAAAAAACACAAAATGAGAACCAGAAATAAATTGTATCCGACGTTAGTGGACGACGAGGACGAGAAGCCGAACGGCGTTTTGCCGACGGCGCCGTCGCTAGAAGAAAGAGAAAGAGGAGAGAGGTATCGCATCGATCAAATCAATAGAATCCAAGAGTATCTAACTCGAGAGAGAGATTCTCGCCGTTCCCTCAAGAAGAAGTATTCGCGTTTCGTGACATTCGTCAACCCGATTGACACGACACTCATCACGATTTCCGTGGGTTTACACGCGGCCGGCATCGGATTGTTGTCGACCGTGGTCGCCATTCCGATCGTGTTGACCGTAGAAGGAGTGGCCCTCGCCGCCAGATTGTTCAGCACACTTGGAAACTTTTTGAGTAGGAAATTATATCTGAAGGCGAGGAAACACGACAAGATTCGCGTCTTGGCTGACTCCAAGATCGACACAATATCCGAAATGATCTCTATGGCGTTGAAAGATGGTAGGATATTGGACAGAGAATACTTCGCGATATTGAGCGAGAAAACGAAATACGATGCCATGAAAGAAGCCGTGAGAATCAAGACTCGTCAGATCATCAAGGAAGAGATGAAGGATTCTCTCGTGGAAAAGGGGAGGAAAGAGGCCAGGGAGGAATTCAGTAAGATGATAGAACTCAAGAGCAGCGATTGAAAAAAAAATATATATATATATAATAAGAACAGAATTTTAAAAAAAAAATATTAAATTTATATATAAAATAAAAAACGAAATTAATTTAAATAACTCTTTAAAAAAAATGTATTGCGTAAAGTGTAAGAGAGTTACCGAGATGAGTAATTCTAGAGAAGTGCGAACTAAAAATGACAGACGGATGCTTTGCGGAATTTGCGACGTGTGTGGTTCTATCAAGACTCGATTCGTCAAACAAAAGAACGCGAGCAAAGGTAAAGGCATCGTGAATAAAATGATCAACAATCTACCTTTCAAAATGCATCTGCCCGGTCACAGTTTCACGGGACCCGGAACGAAATTGAACAAGAGACTCAACACCGATCTGACTCCCAAATCTTGGAGCAAACCCGTGAATAGGGTGGACGCGGCCGCATACGATCACGATCCGGACATCCCGACACCAAGACACTCGCAACGACGTCTGCGACAAAAACATGTTGGGGAGATTGAGAGGCATATCGAATCCGACCAGGAGAGAGAAGATGGAACGTTCGCTGGTCGGCAATCTGATCGGTGCGAAACGTCGATTTGGATGGGGCGTTCAAAAAAAAAAGCGCATCTGAAAAGAAGAAGAACTAACAATTATTGACGAGCGAATTGGCCGAGGAGTTACACAAACCCATATTGCGTAAATTTCGAAAGAGAAGGGTGTTCGTGAAGGGTCTGGATGACATTTGGTCTGCCGACTTGGTCGACATGAGATCGTTTTCGAGGTGGAACGAGGGCGTCAAATTGACGGTCATCGACGTGTTTTCCAAATACGGTTGAATCAGAGCTTTGAAGAATAAATTGGGACCTTGCGTCGCCGAGGCTCTGAAGAACGTGCTCGACTCGTCTTCTCGAAAACTGAGTAAATTGTGGGTGGACAAGGGAAAGGAATTCTACAACAAGGACGTTCGTCGATTGGTAGACCTCTACTCGATCGAAAACGAAGAGAAAGCCAGCGTGGTGGAACGTTGGAATCGAACGATGAAGGAGAAGATGGACAGATACTTCACGGCGAATTCAACCAAGAAATACATATACGCTCTGAATGGTCTGGTGAAAGATTACAACAACACGCGACACAGATCGATCAAGATGACTCCCGCGGAAGCTAGCGATCCTCGAAACGAAAAACGGGTCTACGCGAATCTATATCCCGAGAGATCTAAGATCAGGAAGAAGTCTAGAACGTCGAAATTTGTCGGTTATAAGAAGCACTTCGAAAAGGGTTATACTCCTTGATGGACCTCGGAAATCTTCGTGATCATCAAAATATTTCACACCGATCCAGTGACTTACAAAATCGAAGCTTTGGATGGAGAAAAGATCATCGGAAAGTTCTACGAACAACAATTACAGAAGACGAAGTTTTGATGAAGAACACAAATTTTTTTTTTTATTTACTCTCTTTGACATTTTCTTGTTTACACACATATATATATAAGAGAGAAAAAAAATTAATAATAAAAAATATTTAAAAACTATTTTTTTAGATAAAGAAAGCAAGTTAATTAATAAACAAAAAAAAAAACTAAAAATCTTTTAAAATGACAAATATACTAGATATAGAACAAAGCATAGTGAAAGATGAAAGTATTCAAGAATATGAGGTTCACGAATACGAACCGGTAACCGGAACGAGTTTGAACAATGCGGGAGAGATAAGAATCAATGTCGAAACTCAAGATCTATTCGTACATCCTAGAGAGAGTTACATAGTGGTGCAGGGACGTCTCACCAAGGAAGATGGGAGCGACTACGCCGACGACGACACGGTTACTCTAGCCAATAATGGCATCATGCATCTATTCAGTAACATAAAATACATGCTATCCGGACAAGAGATAGAATCTGTTTTTCATCCCGGTCAGGCCACCACGATGTTCAGACTCTTGACGTATCCTGATGATTTTTCGAAATCCAGAGGATTTAATCAGTTGTGGGTGAAAGACACCGTAGGCCCTGCTAGCGCAGGCGCCACCACAATATTCGACTACGTCGTCAAGACGTCCAGACCTAAAGGAACGTTTTCGTTCAGGATACCTTTGAAACACATCTTCGGATTCGCAGACGATTACAACAAGATCATGTACGGATTCAAACACAATCTGACGTTGATTCGAAAAGGAAACGACGATGCAATATTGAAACTCACTGCGATTGATGCGGGTAAAATAACTCTACACAAGATATCGTGGTTCGTTCCGCACATGGAGCCTTCGATCGATGAGAAAGCGCGTCTCTACAAGATCATAGAATCCAAGAGTAAATTACCTGTGGGATTTAGAATGAGACAGTGCGACACGGCTAGCATTCCTCCCTCCACGAATCACTTCGATTGGAGATTGATGGTGAAATCCGCTTCCGAGAGACCGCGTTTCATCGTGGTTGCATTTCAGACTGATAGGGACGGGGCTCAGGAAAAGAATGCATCGCTGTTCGATCACTGCCATTTGAGAAACATGCAAGTGTTTCTGAACGCCACGAGATATCCAGCAATCGATTACAATGCGTCGTTCGACAAGAATGATTTCTCCAGACTGTACAGCGACGCCGCTGATTTTAGAAAGAAGTATCATGGTCTAGACGAATTGATGAGCAATCCCAACATATCTCCCGGCGAATACAAGTCGATGCATCCCATGTTCGTGTTCGACGTCAGTAAACAGAGTGAACGACTCAAGAGTAGCGTGTTAGACATTCAGATCAAGATGCAATTTGATAGGAACGTGCCGAGAAAAAACGAAGCCTTCACCCTGGTCCTGTCGGACAGAGAATTACAATTCGAATCGGACGGAAATAAGATGTTGATCCTTCGATGAGAGACGAGTGTGTGAAAAAAAAAATTAAGAAACGTTAAAAATGTGGATGTAAGATTAATTAAAAAAACTAAAATCTCGAAAACAAAATGGATATTTTTGACACGAAAACAACAAATCATCTGTTCACTTCAGATTACTACAACGTTAAAATAAAATACTCGGAAAAATGGATTCAAATTGAATATTAAGTACGTAACACAAAAAAAGGATGGAATAGTTGTGATTTTAACGAATATCGTTTAAAAGAAAAAGAAGAGTTTGATCTCATAAGATCTAACGAAGAAATTATAAAAAATACAATTTTAAAATGTCGCAAATGTAAGAAACGTCAAATAAAAATAGAATCTCAACAAACTAGATCTGGTGATGAACCAACAACCGTATTCGCAAAGTGTATAAATTGTAATCATAAATGGATAGAAAATTTAAAAAAAAAAAAAAAAGTAATGAGATATAGAGAGATTGAACATCTCTCTATATCTCATTACTTTTTTTTTTGTTGTTTTTTTTTTTTGTTTTTAATAATCACACATTATTTTTTTTTTAATTCATTATTTTCCATGCGTTCACTGTTTGTTCAAAGGATCTAGTTCGATCAGTAGACTCACCACGGATGTGGTGGCTTTGGGATTATTGGTTTTCGTGACAAAATTAATCCTGTCTCCAGCATTCACTTTGAGAGGCGTGCCGAACGTGCTAACATTCGCGTGTTGATTCTCAGTCTTTTCGACGCTGTATCTCTTATCGCTCTCCACACCATTCACCATGAGATTGACGACCGCTCTGTTATTCAAATCCGAGGAAGCCAGACTCATTCGAAGGATTTCACCTCCCAACGGCATGGGATATCCAGCCTGACCGTGTTTCAATCTGCTACCTCCATTTCTGAAAGACCACTCGGCTTTTCCCTCATCTAAGGCGCCGGCCTCTTTGGCCCACACGGTGATCAATTGTCTAGCATATTTGACTTTCTCCACCACCGAAATCAGGGTGCAGGCATCCGTCATGTTCACGGGATCTGGTAGATTCGTGAGCGCGTGTCCACCCATGTCTAGTTTACCTTCCATGATGTCGCACTTTCTCCAGACCGAGTTGTCGTCCACGTACTTTCTGCTGACAGCACTGGAATCGAATTCGGGATCGTGATCGAGACCGAATAAATTGTGACCATTCATGTTGATGCCACCCTCCATGGTTCCGCCAGATTCTTTGTTCAGGTAGAGATCGTTCACTTGCGATTCTAGGTATTCTTGTGATTGTATCACGGAAGAATCTACGTAGCCCTTGTTGACCGCAGTTGAGTCCGCATCCGTGTTGTCGATCTTCGACAGATTCAATATCTTGTGGAATCCCGCATTCAGATCCGATTTCATTTCACGTCCATCAGACTTTCTCTGTTTGAGATCTACATAGTGTTTGGTCGCCACGTCCTTGGGATTCGTGGGAGCGGCCACGTTCGTTATCTTGTTATAATTGGCGTTCAATTCCGAGTGCATCGTTTTCGTAACGTATCTATTTCTCAGGTGTTCGCTCAATCTCGCGTGAGAGTCGTCCGCGTATCTCTTGGTCGTGGCATCGGTGGGATCTACGGGATTTGCGATGTTCACCAAACATTTGGATTTCAGATCGAGATCGTCGGTCATGGTTTTATCCACGTAATTATCCAGCAGGATTCGTTCAAAATCGACGTTCCCCCTGTCGATGTATTTTTTAGTCGCAGCATCTGCGAGATCTATCAGCTCGGGAAGATTGTAGAGCTTCTTATTGTTCATGTTCAAAGGTTCTTCTTGAGGTTCGTATCTCCAAACGTAACGCTCATCCAAGTTGGCAACGTCGTAACCATCGTCGACTTCGAACGTCTTCCTCTTCTTTCTCGGGTTGACTTTTTCGTCGTCACTTCTACCAAATTTATCGACTGGCATGTTGTTGTGGGATTTTTTTTTTTTGTTGTTTACAAAAAAGGAGTTCAAAACGCAGTTTATTAAAAATGAACTATGTTATTTTATTTTTCGTTTTTATTCGATTAAAATTTTTTTAAAATAATTTTTTATCTTTATATATACTATAAAAAAAAATCTCTCTCTAATGTAAGTCATTGAGAATGTCTTGAAATCGATCTCCTTCAGACCATCTCTTGAGAACGTAGAGACACAGGTGACCGCAAAACACTTGATCTGGTGATTGCACTTGTTCCGTGTTGTAACGAACTATCGATTTGTTGAAATAGTTCTTTATTTTTTTCGGCTGCGAGATTCCGTAGCTGTCAAAATAATAATTCTTCTTCTTTCCGTTCTTGAACCACGCCACCCAGTGAGTGCCTTCACCCAATAAATCGTCTAGATTTAAAATTCCGCATTCCGATTGTCGAGGTCTTCTCTTCGGTAAGGCATCTCTGGAAAACACACCTAGAAAATCTTCGATTTTCAAATCTTTTGCCGCATTCAACAGATCGATGTTGGATAGGGGTTCATTGGGTAAGACGACACCTTCTACGGATATCTTTATTTTCTTATTCATAGATGCGTATATATATTTTTTTTATTTATTTTATTATAATTCACTAAAAATGACGTTATTTTTTTCTGTTTTTTTTCTTTTTCTTTTTAAACTAACTTTCTCGATGTCACTATCGATTTCCATAATTTTGTGTTCATCTAATTCTTCTTGATTTTCTAGAATCCCATCATCCACAATCGTATCTGGAATCTTATCATCCACAATCATATCTGGAATCCAATCATCCACATTCATATCATCTCTAATTAGATCCACAGTCCAATGTCCGAGTGCCAAAGTGCTTATTTTATCATCTAACACGAATCTCTTATCATCGTCAGCCGTCAGCGAAATCTTGTTGACTATTTCGGTATACAAGTCGTGATTTTTGCTTCGAATTGATTTCATAGTCTTATACACCGGACCACTTCCTAACAGACAATCTTTATACTCTTGGAAAGAGATGTTTTTCTTCACCATGCACGCTTTAACTCCTTTGCACTTATTGATCTCTTCATCATCTTCTAGACAATAAGCATAAAGTTTGGGTCTCAAACCCACGAATTCGACGATCTGTTTACCGCCGCTCTTGTCCCTAAATTTACCCAACACCTTCTTGTTGTCGTTCGATTGAATGTTGGACGGGTGAACAGTAGTTTGGCTTTGTCGCCAAATTTTCGTTTGACGTAATCGTAGTGAAACTCGTACATCAATCGCTTGCTGACATCTAAGATGATCGGTCCGAGATAATATGGTTTGTCGAACTTCAGGTGCATCTTTTGCATGTGAACGGCCACTAGATTTTCGCCGAATATGGTTCGGTGTTTGTAATTGGGTTTCGCCACTAATGTTTTAGCTTTTTTCTCAGACGTGATGAGTCGAACGTCGGTTCTCTTCCTGATGTTTTCCATCGATTTGCCGTACACACAGTTGTTCATGAGTTTGAAGAAATCTTTTTCGAAATCGTTCTCAGCTCGAGTTCTGAGATTCGTGTTGAGATCGATGTATTTTTTCAGCCAAGGCTCTTCGTCGAATCGAATGATGCAATGTATGTCGACTAATTTCATCCCGTAATCGACATACTGTTTCAAATTCTTGCTGTAGACGACGTAGTTACATTTGTTAAATAAATTGGGAATGAGTTTTTCCTCGTCTCCTTCATTCGGTTCCATTCGTTCGGGAGCCAGCGGATAATCATTGTGTGGATCGTGTAATTCTTCCGGATAGTTCAAATCGACTTCTAAAATGCAAGGATAGTCTCTCCATTTTGCATCTCTACCGGTTCCTTCACCCATTCGAAATTTCCAATAGGTAAAGGATGACTCATAGCCCAACCATACAGATTATTGGCGTCCCAATACTGTATGTATTTAGTCGACCGTTTCGAATCGAAACCTTCTTTCATGTAGGGATTGTTAGCCTCAGAATGTCTGTGAGAGATCATCGAGACACCACCTCTCGCAGCCCTTTCGAACATGAGCAACATGTCCACGTCAGATAATAATTCCAATTGAACTTCGGTGGTCTTCAACAGAGCGACCCACGCGGTAGAGCTTCTTATCATTCATGTTCAAAGGTTCTTCTCGAGGTTCGTATCTCCGAACATAACGCTCGTCCAAGTTGGCAACGTCGTAACCATCATTGACTTCGAATGTCTTCGGTGAAATACCAAGCGGGATCCAGATCGTAATTTCGATGACAGACGTCTCGAAAATTTTCGAACACGTCTGCCAAGAGCAGAACGTCGGTCTTCAGATAGAGATCGTGATAATCTCTCATGGTTTTCATATCGAATGATTTCCACACGTTTTTGGCGTGTTCGTAATTCTCGTCGGAAATGTCGGATTCGTATAATTTCGAATAAAAATCATCTTTCGAAGGTAGTGCGGTGTCTTTGAATCTCTTTAGATCGTTCATGTAATCGTAAGGATAGACTCCTTTCCTCAACATGACGTCTACTCGTTCTCCGAAATGTTCGCTCATGATTTTAAATTTATCCTTGCTCATGTTATCGACTAATTTTTCCAGAGCGGTTGACATGAATTTAAAAGTGTCGATGAAACGTATGCATCTACGAATGGATTTCGTTTTTTCTTTCAACGTATTTCCGTCGATTACTCTTTTCCTCTCCATGAGCTTCCATTTCGTGAAGGAAATGTATCTTTCTTCGCTGTTCGCGATGCAATTTAATTCTTCGTGTGAGGTGCCGAGATTTTTCACGAACGGATGACTGTCATAACCCGAGAGATTGTGAAACATCACCGGATAGAAAGCGGCATCTCGATATTTTAAATTACACTTGCTGTGAGCCGGACCGCGATACAGACTCGTGTAATGATCATGGTCTCTGACCTTCTTATTTTCCTCCGAATTCTCTGAATATGTGACATTCGGTGGCTCTGTTATTTTCATCCTGCTGCTCTCGCATGATGATCATTTTCACCGGAGTTTTGAATTTGTCGTATAACATTTGAATTTTCGATTCTAACTCTTCCACGAACCTTTGAGCCACGTCGTCGTATTCGCGCTGTTTTGTGAAGGTGAAGGGACCCATGTCGTGTTGCGAGACGAAAGCGCATTGCACATAAATGCAATAGCCCGGAGGTATGTCTTTTTGATATCTTTTGACGTAACTTTGAAGAGCGTTGGGTTGACAGGAACTCATTTTCGCGGTGAAACATTCGAAATCGGCGTACACGACGAATGGTACTTTTAACCTTCTGTTGTGATTTTCAAACTTCACGATGGTGTTGGGTTTGGGCATTTCGACGGCGACACCTTGATTTTCGTTGCAATATTCCTGATGTTTAGCTAACGATTTTTCGCTCTTAAACATGTTCATGCAGTTGCAACATAAAGATATCTTTCCTTTAAGTTTATTATTTTGTCTCGACAGTAATCGACTCGGATGTTTAACCCAACAATAATGACGATTGTCACCATTTGAAATCGATAATAAAATAATCGTGTTTTCTCTTCCGTGATACGGAGTCTGTCTAAGAGGATAGATCTTTTGATTTTCGTCGTCGTATCCTAGGACTTTCACCGCTACGGTGGGATTTTGAACCTCGAAACGTTCGATGTGTTTTAACTCTGTTGGAAAAGTCACTCCGGTCCAATCGAGATTTTTAGAAGTTTCCTCGTAACGAGAAACTCTATCGGTGTGTATTTCGACAGGGTATAAAGCAGAGGTGACTGCCCATTTAAAACACTGATCATCTTTATTTCTCACGTTGACCACGGCGTGTTTCTTAGTCAAAAAATACGGTAATTCCAAATAGGAAGATCCTTTCAACGGTTCGTTTTTAGTCATGTGAATTTCGAGTTTCAACACCTCACCGAACGTCCAATTACTACCTTCATTTTGATAATTCGCGAGAGACATCAACATCTTGTCTTTCACCTTTTCGAAAACGTCCGATAGATCTGAACCTCAAAATACGGGTTCGATGTTAGATCTGAAATATGCATTTTTCACCATGCTCTCGCCGGACTTCACGTCGATTTTATTCATTATGCAATGGAGTATCATCTTAATTTTTAATCCCAAGTTCATGTATTCACGAAACAAATCCAATACTTCTTTCTTCACCCGTTCCATGAACAATTTCGGATCGACTTTCTTCAACGAGGGAATCACGTCAAAAGTTTTAAAAATGTCTTTGATCGCCCTCTCCCGTTCTACGGGTTTCAATTGGAATAGTTCCGCAATGAGTCGTGTTACATATTCTTCTCCTTTCTCTTCATCGATTGCTTGTTGAATTTCGCTCAATATATCTCGTTTGTCTTGAATCTGAAGTGCATCACTCGTTTTCGTTTTAGTTTTTCTTCTCTTTTCTTTGGAAACTTGATGTTTTTCAACGGCTTTTCGTTTAGTCGTCTTCTTATTTTTCACAACCGGTGCATCTTTTGACGTTGTTGCTATCAACATTTCGTTTGCCTTTCTAGCGTTTCGCAAATATTCTTGTATGACTTCAATTTTTTTTGATTTAGTTCTATGCTTTCTGAAATCTGAAATTTGTAATAGATTACAAATCTCGTTTAACTGAGGTATGGTTTTCTCATTTAAATTTACCATTGTTTTATCTGTTTGCTTCATTTGTAAGAATATTTTTTTTTTTTTGAATTTTGTATTAAATAATTTGTTAAAAAAGTTTTGCTTTTTTACTCTTTATATATAATAGAAAAAAAAAAAAGTTAAATTTTAAAATTCAATTTTTTTTAATACAAAATTTCAAATAAACATTATTTATAAGAATTCATAAAAAAACAAATAATCGATCATGACAACAACACCTAAAAGATGCGAATTGAAATTGAAACGAGACGAAAGGTATGAGAAATCCAGTTTTAATATCTATACATTACAACCACATGACCCCATCGAATTGAATGAGGTTGAGATGGTGGACTTGGAGCGCTACTACCACAAATATCGAATGTGTTTGAAAGTGGATGAAGCCGCGCTCGATTTGTTTTACGAGTACCAAAGTGAACTGTTGATTAATATCATCGTCGCCGAAGATAGAGAATTCGACAGGGGTGATTTATTGTTGTCCTATGGAGGTTACATATATCCAATAATCTCACCCGAACTCATGAAGAAATCGGGTGGTGAGAGCGCATTCGCCTATGAAAAAAAACTCAAAAGAGTAAAGATGAACATTCACACCATTTTCGTATGTGGAAAAATGACGAATGTTAACTTGCTAATAACGGACTTGGAAATATAAACAATAGAGAGATTGAAATTAAAAAATTTAACTTTTTATATATATAAAGAGAAAAAAAAACTTTTACTAAAAAAAATTTTACATTAAAGAAAATTAAAAATTAAAAAAACAACTTTTTTATATATATATAAAGAGCAAAAAAAAATAACAAACTTTTTTAACAAATTATTACTTAAATACAAAATTTAAAATATACATTATTTGCAAGAATTCGTAAAAACAAAAAAAAACAAATAATCAATCATGAAGACAACAACACCTAAAAGATGCGAATTGAAATTGAAACGAGTCGAAACGTATAAGAAATTCGGTCATAAAATCTGTAGATTACAACGACATGATCCCATCGAATTTATTGATGTCGAGACAAAGGGCTTAGAGCACAAATACGAGAAATATAAGATGCCTCTGAAATTGAACGAAGCCGCACTCGATTTGATTTATGAGTACCAAAGCGATCTGCAGAACATCGTCATCGCCGAAGATAGAGAATTCGACAAGGACGATTTGTCATTGCCCTATGGAAATTACATATTTCCAAACATCTCATTCGAACTCGTGAAGAAACTGGGTGGTGAGAGCGAGTTGACCGATGTAAAAAAACTCAAAAGAGTAAAGATAAACATTCAACACGTTTTCGAAAAAGGAGAAGACACGAGCGTCAACATGTTAATAACGGACTTGGAAATATAAACAGTAGAGTGATTGATTTTTAGCAAAGAAAAAATGAAAAAAAAAAAAGTAATCAGATCATCTTTAGATCTCATTTATTTTTTTTTTTTTTTTTGTTTTCCTTCTTCTTCACTATCATCATGATATATTATAATAACGTTTCCTTTTCTCTCAAATTTCAGCGTCGATTCTTCTTCTTTTCCTTTTTTTCTTTTTCTTTGTGATGTGATATGTTTATGGTAACATTTTTGTTTATCCGAATCATAATTATGAACGAATGTTGTGCATCTCTTGGTAACACTCGCATCATTACCATTCACTTCAGAAGGTAGTGGTGACCGTGGAAAGCATCGTCTCATTCTCAACCGTATATCCTGCACTTTATCTATCTCTTTCCTTAGATATCCATCATTAGCGTCTAACCATTTTTTTATTTCTTCGCTCTCTGGCTCGCGATGTTCGTCCTTATCGTCAAATTGTTTCTCCACCTTTTCATCCAGGTGATAAATTTGTTTCTCCACCTTTTCACCCATTTTAAATATATTATTTTATACTTTCTATGATTTTATATATTTTATATAATTTTATATTTATAATAACATATTCAAAATCGGTATGTTCTTAAATAGCGAATTCTCACCAAGCAACAAACCCTTGCCGAATCGCTTGACGTTCCGTCCACTCTTCACATAGAGACCGTTTCCTCTAAGAGAGTTGCCACCTCTAACGGGTTCTACATAAAATCCTTTACCGCTGTCGTCTACGTGAACGCGACACACGGCTCCTCCCTTCTTCAAAAACAGTCCGTCGCCACCCATTAATTTCTCAACTCCCGAACTAGCGAGTCCTGTGAGAGCTCCCACGCTGAGAGTCTTTCCAAGAAAGGGTAGCGCCTTTGCGGCGAAGGGTAATGCTTTTGCGGCGATTCCTGCCAATAGCGGTAGGAAACCGCCATTCATTCTCAAATTGTATCTCAATTGAGCGGGAATCAATCTCACCGCCAACCCTCTTCCATCGCGAATCGCTTTCTCCATCCTTTTGATTTGACTTCTGGTCCAGGCGATCGAATCCTGTCCGCCTCTCGTCAGATCTTCGTGAGTGAATTTGAATCTCACCGCCTCACCTCGAGTTGTTAACGCTCTTAAGTTTCTTCCTCTGTCCTGCGGATATGTTCACGTTTTTAACCACGTATTGTGTCATAATTCTGTTTGTTTTTTTAAATATATTTACTTCAATTGTTTCTTGTTTAATAATTATATTAAAATAATTTTGTAAAAATTAATATTACCGTTTATTTTATTTTTGTTATCTATATATATATAATATTTTTTTTTTGCTTTTATATTTCTCTTATGTGAAATCGTATCGTCACTCTCTCTCCGCGAAGATCTAACAGTTCACCATTTTGATCCGTCAACGTGGTTTTAAGACTATACAACGTGTCTAAAATCACTGGTAGATAAACTAAATTTCGAGGTCGCTCCACGATCTTATAACCCGGCGACACGTTTGGAAAGAAGGAATAGATCGTCGGCTGAGCGCTACCATTCACGTAGCTTCCAGCAATCACGTCCACGTTCACCAGAATGCTATTGACAGCGAGAATGTCGACCGTATTTTCAGATGCTGCGTGGCCTCGATACATCTTTCGATCAAATCCCAACATCTTGCCTATAGAATCGTCCGTGTTGAAATCCACACGAAAATTATCTTCCAAATCCAACATCGTCTGTAAGGTATTAGGATTGGGAGCGAGTCTGATCTTGTTGCTTCCCTTTCCATCCGTCTTCATTCGCGTCTGAATGTAATGGTTCAAATCGTCTATGTCGTAACTCCCTTTGGGAATTCGAATCTCCAACCAATCCACTCCATCGGAATACTTGAACGAGTTATTCTTTTCGGTGACGTTGGGAAAGGAATAATAAGTCTCCAGATTCACCAACGCCATCTCGTAACTTTTCTCTCTATTCAATTCGATGGAAGGTTCGAATTTCGTAGCGAATCGAGTTGAATCGCCACTCGCCACGATTTGAATGGATTGTTTCGCAGCCGTATTCTCGGCTATCCGTCCTAACAATTCTCCAAGTTCGAACATTATATTTTAATTTTATTTTTTTTATTCCAAACTTATTATTTGAAGATTTATTATTTTTCTAATTTTTATTTTCACGCTCTATCTTATTATTATCACCATCGGGAACATAAAACTTGTCAAATCCGCACCGATATTTTCCGCGATTAAATTCGCTCGGCAAATCGATCACGACGAAATTGTAAAGTCCACCATCCCAAACCCTCTTGCAGAATCTCCTGAATTCGGCAGCGCTCATGTCGTTTGCCACGTGATCGCCGTAGATGTGATTGAGATTCTTGAGATCTTGGCGAAAGAGACATAGAAAATTAGCGTTCTCCCTTATCGTCTGTCTGGGCAATCGAAAATAATTCTGCGACAGGTAGAAACAGTCTACGTTGCTGTGTCGACCCCTAACGTAATACGATTCGCATCGGTTCTGTCTCTCCAAAAGCAGATCGTCGAAAATCATGAGATTCTTATCTTCCGATTTCAGTTCCCTAGGATCCGGAACGTCGCTAGCGTTCTCATAAAATCGACACTCGACGTTCAAAGATGCATTTCTCTTCATCAGCTCCGTCGCCGTGCCGTCCAAAATGGTCGAGAGCGGAGCTCCACACTTGTCGAATTCCTCCCTACTGTCAAAGATTCTGGCTATGACGTCCTTGGGCAATCTGCGATCCATGCACTCTCGAAGCAATCTGTATTCGGGTTGAAACAAGCTCTTGCCAAACACGAACAATCTGTCGTAATCCAACCAGTCGGGTCGGGACAACAGATTCATCAACAGATTAGTCTTTCCACAATTCGATTTTCCCACTATCAAACCTCTTATGCTCTTGGGAAAGTACTCGTTATTCGACCTCTTGGTCGCGACGTCGTTCCAAGACATATCTTTAATGTTCATCTTTGTTTTATTTTTTTTTTTTTGTCTGTTATTTTAGATTCTTTTCAAACACAAATTTTTTATGTTTTTCAAACTCTGTTTTTTAATGTTATTATTATTATTATTTATTTATATCGCACCGTCGCGAGTGCTCTTCAATCCAGATCCACTCGTCATTTTGGCTAAATCTTGTATGGGCACCACGCCATCCTTTAAATCTTTCCAATCTTTCAGCGTTCGCTCTAACGCAGCTCGCTTCGCCGGCGGACTGATCAACTTGCCGATCAACGCGTCGGCTGCCCTCTTGCCAGCCACAGAAGCTATCCTACCACTGGCTTCGAAAGCGGCTTTCTTACCAGCATCCAAAGCCGTCTTCTTACCGACCTCAAACGCGGTCGATGCGAGTTTTCTACCCGCATTGCTCGTGAACGCTCGCATTATAGAATCGACGATGCCAGAACCGCCTTGAACGTAAGTCCTGACGTATCCCCTGTTCTTTATCACCAACATATTTTATTTTTATGATATATTTTTGTTTTGTTTTTTTCACTGGTAAATCGTTTTGTCGTTTTTAAATACTTTTATTATTCTAGTGTAAGAATTTACTGTTTTATTTTTTGTTTGTTTGTTTGTTTGTTTCTCTCTCTCTACTTATTATTATATACACATCAATCCTTCAATTCGTTCATCAGCCTTTTATACTGGTTTTTATTCAAAACCTTCTGTCTCAACAATTCGTCAGATACGGCAACTATCTGATTATCTAATCCCGTGTTACCAGCCCGTCTGCTCCCCATCAACAAACTCAATTTCTGAGACAGAGCGTCGGGATCGCTCGGAAGAAAAATAGCGGTTTTCACCCCTTTGCCGGTCACCGATTCGAGGAACTTCTTGTTCATCTCCCATATGGGCTCCACTATTTTCGTCCACTTGTAACCTCTGTTGGCTTTGGGTCTCGTCTCTCTGGCATCGTTATTTCTCTTCATGGCGTGGGTCTGGACTAGAATGTCACCGTAATTGTCGCAATCCTGTTCCGTGAAATCTCCGGGCTTGTCGTAAAGGCGCAATCTCCGCAGACCATCGGTTACTTTATATTTATTCGAACCCACGATCAATTCGTCATCGTACATTTCCACCTCCGTATTCTACCCTCAGAATCCTTATAAATTCCATACGACTGATCTCTCTTACCGCCATCATCATCGGACGATGCGACGCTACTAGTAGTGATAGTCGAAGCTGTATCATCAGACTCGCTCATATCTGTTTGAATTCCCGTGGGAGCGTAATCCGGTGTAGATTGAACGGAATATCGATTTCCAAAACTAGGAGGCAACGAACCCATTCTCAAAGAACTCTCCTTTATGGGTCTCAATTCTTCGAATATCTCCTTCCTGCTTCGCTCTTGACCCTCCGTCACGGGTTTAAATATTTTTATGGCTTCGCGTCTGAGTTCCATCTCACCGAGACGTCTGCTCCTATCAGCAGCCTGAATCGCCTTCTTAGAACGTAAATACTCGTCGAAAATTCGATCTCGGCGTCTAGGATCCATCTGGAAAAACATCTTTCGTTTTAATTGTTTTTATTTATTTTTCAAAATTAAATGTTTAATTATATTTTTATGTTTTTGTGTTTTAACTCTTTCCGTCTTAATATAATATATAATAATCTGAAAATATTCACATCACAAACTGACTGTGTTAATTGTAGTTAAAAAAAAATATACGTTTAAACAGTACATGACAAACCGGTTTCTGATTTAACGCATTTTTTGACAGTAGTGTTTACATTTTGTCAAAAGATCTTCATTCATTCACACATCAATTCATCGAGTGTCGAATTAAGAGAGAATCCTTTTTTTGATGACTGTTAAACAGTTTCAACACACAATGGAAAACTGATTTTAACAAATCTCTCTCCGATTGCTATCATGAATATATTAAAAATTTTACTACTCAAAACCTAATTGAGCGGAAAATGCGTTTTAAACATTCCGATAAGTGTTTTTTGACTTTATTCAACGAACGCTTAACAATCAACCTCTCAATCAAGGCAAAACACAAATTATCTATTACAGATCAACTCCCTTCGAAAAAAAAAAAAAAACCCAAAACTCAATTTTTATCCGTCCCATCAACAGAAAACATCAATGTCTATAATACAGACTATATATTCACAATCGACTCTTTTTGAACAAAAAAAACCTCATTCACTCATTACGATAACGTGTGTTAGTTGTTTACATCAGGAAGACGTGACTGGGTTTGCAAATTTCCAACACACACTGACGACAACGACACTCTTCGTTCAGATCGAGTTTTATTACGAGAATCGAGCGATCAGATCGCTCGATCAGCTGAGTGGGTTTTTTTGGAGAATTTCTCATAGTGGAGGAATTCTCAAAAAAAAAACAAAACTCAATTTTTATCCGTCCCATCAACAGAAAACATCAATGTCTATAATACAGACTATATATTCACAATCGACTCTTTTTGAACAAAAAAACCTCATTCACTCATTACGATAACGTGTGTTAGTTGTTTACTTCAGGAAGACGTGACTGGGTTTGCAAATTTCCAACACACCGACGACAACGACATTCTTCGTTCAGATCGAGTTTTATTACGAGAATCGAGCGATCCGATCGCTCGATCAGCTGAGTGGTTTTTTTTTTAGAATTTCTCATAGTGGAGGAATTCTCAAAAAAACCTCAAAACTCAATTTTTATCCGTCCCATCAACAGAAAACATCAATGTCTATAATACAGACTATATATTCACAATCGACTCTTTTTGAACAAAAAAACCTCACCACCGCCTCAAAACAATTGCAGGTTCTAGACCATCTGTACCAACGCAATTGCGGGTTCTGAACCACTGGTCTAGAGTCTCCAAAACTGTTTTTTGATGATGACCCAGAATCTTTTGCTTTCGATCGCGTTCGCTGACGATGGATCGATGGGTCTGATCTGCGATGCGAACGTCGACAAAAAATTATGTACAAGATACAAGTGAAGATGTACAATTTCACCCCTTTTTTTAAAAACGCGCGTTCACCACGAGTATTTGAACGTTAAAAGTGCGATCTAGGAGTCACGACTGTACATGGGGGGGGGGGGGGGGGATTCAAGACCACGTACAGTTTTTGTGAACAAGCGTGTGATTTAACACTGAATTCCACGTTGGTGAACGCATCGTGTGCGTATGTTTGTACACGTACATGTACAAGTGGTCGTAGATCCGCCTTTTTTACCTACTAGCACGTAGTGCTATGGTACTAAGGGGGTACAAAGGGGTGCATTCGACTGAAGTGGAGTAATGTTCTGGCTTAGAATTCTCCCAGAATCCCTTTTTGGATCTCTATCCCATGACGTTTTTCCCCTATTAAGAATAGCACGTAGTGCTATAGGACAAATTTACCCAGAATTCTCTGCTTCTATCTATATATGCAATAGTTTACGTCTATCTGGCCATGTTCCTTTGTTCTAGAGTATACTCCAGTAGCGTAGAAGAGCCTATTATTTGGAACAGTTTACCTTATTATTGCTATATTTAGCTATTCTAGTCTATTCTTGTTAGTTCTGACCCTATTCCGTGTACTCTTGTTGTTTCCTTTATCTAGATCATTTATATAAATTATAACTAACCAATCAGATTGCTTGATTTCCCATTACCTGTATGCAGAGTTATCTCCCCTGTGTGTAATAAAAGCCTATATCCAATGGTAATATCCCCGGGCACCCCAATTTAGGCACCCCTTTTTGAAAAACATATGACCTTCGGCACCCCTTTTTTGTCATATGTGCTTATGTGAAAAAGCACAATGTGACACAATGTGCCCTAGCACATAGGCACATGATTTATGTGCCGATATGTGCTATGTGAAAAGGCACAATGTGACACAATGTGCCCTAGCACATAGGCACATACGGGTATTTGAGGATACCTATTGCCTGGTATTGTATTATTCGAGGATACCTACTAGAGAATCCCTTTTTTGTCATATGTGCTTATGTGAAAAGGCACAATGTGACACAATATGCCCTATCACATAGGCACACGCTTTATGTGCCGATATATGCTTATGTGAGAAGGCACAATGTGACACAATATGCCCTATCACATAGGCACATACGGGTATTTGAGGATACCTATAGCCTAGTATTGTATTATTTGAGGATACCTATCTAGGATACCTTCTGGAGAATCCCTTTTTGTCATATGTGCTTATGTGAAAAAGCACAATGTGACACAATGTGACCTAGCACATAAGCACATGCTTTATGTGCCGATATGTGCTTATGTGAAAAGGCACAATGTGACACAATGTGCCCTATCACATAGGCACATACGACCAAAATGGGATTCCATAGCCACGGGCGTTTTCGAAAAAGGGATTCCACAAATGGGATTCCAAAAAGGGATTCCACAAATGGGATTCCGTTTCCATCTTGTCTCCAAAGCTCCAAGGCCACTACAGAACTATGGTCTATCTGTCCTATCGTTAGCTTCAACAACAGTCTTGTTCCATTGCGGCCTTGTACCAGTACTATTGGCTAAACTACCATCAATTATTTCCTAGCTATACCTTCGCTGAAGCTTTCAAAATGTTCCATCTGATTTCCCCTGTATACATATAAGGCATTCCGTAAGTGGCCCAGTCCGTAAAATATGGATTCCGTGTTTTTACATCGACACTCGAGGGTATGGAAAGGGTTTGATGACACCCAATTCAACAATGACTACATGACTCTGAACAGAGACAACCAACCACTATAAAACAATAAAGGTACAGAACGAAGATCCAACATAACCAAGATCGAAGTAAACATAACAAAGTGAAAAAATGTCAAACTAGTCGGATTGATCGAACAAGTTTGACAGACTTAACAGAACAAAGTGAACAAAGATCCAACACACATAAGATCGAACTGATCAAAACAAAGTGACGAAAATCGAACTGAACAGATAGAAGAGAACTGACCCAATGAAGGTATCGAACTGAATTGACCATAACAAATTGAACAAAGTTCTGAACTATAACCCCTAAATATAACCCAATGTTAACCCTCTTGAAATGTTTGAATGAACTACAACCCTAATGGAGGTATATATAATTAAAACCCTTGAACTGAATGAATTCTATTTTTTAACTATATCCCAATGTTAACACCCTTTGAACTGAATAATTTTTTAAACTTCATGACAATATAACGAAAGGTGATCTAAATTTTTAAACTTAATGAACTACAACCCATTGAACTGAATTCTTCCAATAGGGAATGGGAATACCCTCGAGTGTCGATGTAAAAACACGGAATCCAAATTTTACGGACTGGGCCACTTACGGAATGCCTTATATGTATACAGGGGAAATCAGATGGAACATTTTGAAAGCTTCAGAGAAGGTATAGCTAGGAAGTAATTGATGGTAGTTTAGCCAATAGTATTGGTCCAAGGCCACAATGGAACAAGACTGTTGTTGAAGCTAATGATAGGACAGATAGACCATAGACCTGTAGTGGCCTTGGAGCTTTGGAGACAAGATGGAAACGGAATCCCATTTGTGGAGTCCCTTTTTGGAATCCCATTTGTGGAATCCTTTTTTCCAAAACGCCCGTGGCTATGGAATCCCATTTTGGTCGTATGTGCCTATGTGATAGGGCACATTGTGTCACATTGTGCCTTTTCACATAAGCACATATCGGCACATAAAGCATGTGCTTATGTGCTAGGTCACATTGTGTCACATTGTGCTTTTTCATATAAGCACATATGACAAAAAGGGATTCTCCAGAAGGTATCCTAGATAGGTATCCTCAAATAATACAATACTAGGCTATAGGTATCCTCAAATACCCGTATGTGCCTATGTGATAGGGCATATTGTGTCACATTGTGCCTTTTCACATAAGAATATATCGGCACATAAAGCATGTGCCTATGTGATAGGGCATATTGTGTCACATTGTGCCTTTTCACATAAGCACATATGACAAAAAAGGGATTTTCTAGTAGGTATCCTCGAATAATACAGTACCAAGCAATAGGTATCCTCAAATACCCGTATGTGCCTATGTGCTAGGGCACATTGTGTCACATTGTGCCTTTTCACATAAGCACATATCGGCACATAAATCATGTGCCTATGTGCTAGGGCACATTGTGTCACATTGTGCTTTTTCACATAAGTACATATGACAAAAAAGGGGTGCCGAAGGTCATATGTTTTTTCAAAAAGGGGTGCCTAAATTGGGGTGCCCGGGGATATTACCATTGGATATAGGCTTTTATTATACACAGGGGAGATAACTCTGCATACAGGTTATGGGAAATCAAGCAATCTGATTGGTTAGTTATAATTTATATAAATGATCTAGATAAAGGAAACAACAAGAGTACACGGAATAGGGTCAGAACTAACAAGAATAGACTAGAATAGCTAAATATAGCAATAATAAGGTAAACTGTTCCAAATAATAGGCTCTTCTACGCAACTGGAGTATACTCTAGAACAAAGGAACATGGCCAGATAGACGTAAATTATTGCATATATAGATAGAAGCAGAGAATTCTGGGTAAATTTGTCCTATAGCACTACGTGCTATTCTTAATAGGGGAAAAACGTCATTCGATAGAGATCCAAAAAGGGATTCTGGGAGAATTCTAAGCCAGAACATTACTCCAATTCAGTCGAATGCACCCCTTTGTATCCCCTTAGTACCATAGCACTACGTGCTAAGCCGATCAATGGGGGAAATAAAGTCAATTTCCGTGATTTTGGGTGGATTTTGGTGATTTGGGGGATTGTCGGGTTGTTTGTGGTAATCAGATTTACTCCGATTCAATCGAACATACCCACCGAACATACCCCTATCCTATTGTAGGCCTTAGGTAACATAGCAATCACGTGCCACCATAGAAACCAAGATGGCGGCTTCCAGTATACAAAATGGACGACGGAAGCTCGTATCACCTTAACAACACGCGCTGCGCATGCGCACTCACACCACGTATCACTATGGAGATAACGCCACAACATGGCCGCTCACGCGGGTTACCATGACAACACAACATGGCGCACTAGGTCACGTGACTATGACGTCACATGAGATCCTGCAATGAGATCCTGCAACCTCCACCTCAAAACCACATTACATACTACTAAGGACCATAAATCCAACTCATACCCAATCAGACATTGACCTGCATACAATAAGGCATTGTTTACCGACCCAGCCGATCCCATTTGAAACTTTATTCAAAACTGCAATCGGCACCGTGTCTCGTGTAACCACACTGGAGTGAGTTCAGCCAGCGCGTCCATTTATTATTCTCGAATAGTTACTTTGAATAAACGCGGAGGACCACCTGATGTGTCACATTTCAACATGTGGGCATATAGGTGTGTGGACTGGGCTGTGATTACTTATGTACGGCTGAATTCGAGCCTTGTGCTCCAATATTCTTGCCATGTTAAAAGCTATGTAAATGTGCTTCGTTATGTACTTGCCCACATTATGTAGCTCCCCACCTGACTCGGGGGTGTCTTGGTCGGGGTATGCCTTGACCAGAACATTTTTGAGCCCGATGGGCACTTCAACACTTGAACTCCACAGCTAGATTTGCTTCTAACATTTCTCGTACCCCTCCCCCTCCCCACCCTTTAATCTGGAAGTGACTTACGTTCCTACAATTGTACAGGGGTCTGACTTGAGTAATGCCTCGTTCCATATATTTCAACACGTGGACGAATGAGTGTGTGGGCTGGACTGTGGGAATGTATGTATGGTTAGATTTGCGCGTTCATATAATTTTCTCGAACGCTAACTCTGTATATACTCGGAGGGTACCCTGATGTGTCCTAATATTTCATCATGTGGACATATGAGTGTGTGGACGGAGCTGTGGGTATTTATGTATGGTTGGATTTGACACTAGTGATCAAGTATTCTTGCCATATTGAACGTGACGAAAATGTGTTTTGTCATGTACCTGCCAACTTTACGTACCTGCCCACCTGTCTCATGAGTGTCATGTTCGGGGTATTCTGGAGACCTGCCTTAACCAGGACATTTCTTGAACCCGATGGGCACTTCGACACCTGAAGACCACAGCTGTCTAAAATTTTCTCGAAACTCCCCCCCCCCCCCCCCCAGTATAATCTGACCTACGTTCCTACAAATGTACAAAGAACTGACCTGAGTAATGCTTTGCTCATATACCCAGGCCACTCTTTCAGATTGTGCCCTACTCACATATATATCTACCTGTCCCTCTGACTATTAAGTGTCTTGGTCGAGGTATGTCTGAAGACCTGCCTTGAACGGGACATTTTTGAGCCCGATGGGCACTTCGACACTCGAACACCACAGTTAGATTTGCTTCTAAAATTTCCACGTAGCACCCCACCCCGCCCCAATTATAAACTGGAAGTGTCCTCCATTCCTACAATTGTACAGGATACTGACCTGAGTAATGTTTTGCTCATATACCCAGGCCACTCTCTCAGATTGTGCCCTGCCCACATATATATCTACCTGTCCATCTGACTATGAAGTGTCTTGGTCGGGGTATGTCTGGAGACCTGCCTTGAACGGGACCTTTTTTAGCCCGATGGGCACTTCGACACTCGAACACCACAGTTAGATTTGCTCCTAAAATTTCCACGTACAGGATACTGACCTGAGTAATGTTTTGCTCTTATACTCGGCCCACTCTCCCGGACTGTGCTCTGCGACCCACACTGGAGCGTGCGCATCAATATGTAACCGAGAAAAATGTATACATGTTGTTAAGACTGGAATGAGGTTTATCCTGTGTATAATATATATTGGTTGCAGATGTTTTTTGTGATTTTGATTTTAAGTTAATTATGTATAATTCTGTATATTTTTCTTGAGTTGAACTCCACTGCAAGGCGATAGGCAACCAGACAGCAAGTAATACTTTTGCAATTGATATATTTCAGCTCACTCATATTACCATATTCTTTATGAACGTTAAGCATGTCCTGGGCTCCTGCAAAAATTCGAGATTCAATTCGTATCTCGATTCCAAAGTCAGTGTTCGATTCGATTCGATTCGAAATAGGAAACTCGGATGTTTTCGAATATACTTCGGCCATAACCGTGGTTGTTTGCAGATTGTAACTGATCACATTGTTTTATATTGGGTATTGATCTGGGTGGAATCGTGGCTGACTTGTGGAGGTGACGGTGTTTGTAACGATGTAGCTTCAGCTGTTGGGCAGTTACAATTGTCCATTTTGATTTGTTGTGCATTACGGCAAGTGGCCAGTTGTGAAGAGTTCTGAACTTTGAAAAGTTATACAGCTGTTTCAACATCGGTGGATGGTTTGTTCCGCACCATGATCTCATCATTTTATGTTGAGTATTGTTGTGATCGATCACAGTTATTGGATGCGTCGTCTGGGGCAGCGGTTTTCTAGGAGACTATCCCCTGATTGTTATACAAACAGAACGCCCCCTGAGATCCAGAGTGTTTTATGTGCCAGTAGGCAGATTGGAACTCAGGGGACGAGAAGTAGAGCGGGCTTTATTTTATAAGCGCATTTTTGAAGCTACAAGGCCGATGATTCGGATGGTTTCACACAGTGGTTGGTATGTTGATCTGTGTCTCAGTTTATGGTGTGGGGGTGGTGACGCGAGGGATGCACTTTGCGTGACTGTGTGGCTTTTGATAATCCGGGTTGTTATTATGGAAAAGAAACTTTCTTTGGGAGGCGTATCCATTAACTGTGTTTCGATTCGAATTTCGATTCAAAGTTCGATTTTGCAATTCGTTTCGTTTCCACCAGATTTGATGTCTGATTCGATCAGGGTCGGCAATTCACAGGTCCCTACCATGCCCTTATTCTTTTTTTTTCTGGACGGCATTTTTGTTTTTTTCTTTTTTAATTGCTGCCATTCGGTAGGGGTTTTCGTCTCCTCCACACACTGGACGACTATGGGGTGGCTGGGGCATCGGGCATTAATTATCGATGTTCAGTTTGTCTCATCCTAAGGTTTCTTCCTTGCCTTTCGGTAATTTTCGTTAACTCCACCACCCTCTCATTTTCCCCACTTAGTCTTTCTAATTAGTTTTTTTTCAATGCCTCTTTCTCCCTTCTCCTTTTCATTATCCTCCCCTTTCATGTAAGGAAGAATGTAGACTTACCTGGGATGCAGCACACTTGATGATTCCCCTGACGTACGTTTTGCGAAGCGCTGCTGTACGGGACGATACATCGACTTTTATTAATGCAGATGTTCCAAATATTGCTTGAGGTAACTTGCAAAACATTAGTAAGAACGTCGTTCCATTGAGGATTTTTGACACTTATGCGGCAAAAATTAGAAAAGTATTTTTATTCTCAAATGTTGATATATACTATTTTTTAGTACAATGTATTGCAGCTCGCTCATAATATTAAATTTTCTTCTCAAGTTGAGAATACCCCTATTTCCTCCTTCTTGATTATAATTATTTTTAGTATTATATATTGCAGTCCACTCATAATGCTAAATTATCTTCCGAAGCTGAACATGCATTTATTGTCTGCTATTGTATTATTATCTTAGTATTATATATTTCAGCCCCCACTCATAAAACTCAATTCTTTTTTGCGTATGCCACTATTACCTGCGATTGGATGTTTCAAGAAATGTTGGCAATCGTGAACTATTTGCAGTCATAACAAGTCGAATTAAGCGAATTACTGACTACAAGCAATTAGTTACACTTCCATATTTCGCCTTTTTATAATTTGACTCTGTTGGGGTAATTGTGACATCCAACATCAACTGTCATGTTCACCTGTCGGATTCTAAGGTTTGCCTCTTGCACTTTCGACAACTATTCTACCTCACTGAGTCTTTCTTGCGGCGCACAGCCAATCGGAGCCAAACACTGACTACAAAAAATGTAGATGTTCCATGTGCTGCTCGAGATGGGACGCTGCACTTAATGGGGGCCTGCATGTGTTTGGTGAGAGTATGTTATACCAAACATATTTTTGCCAGGTATGTATGGGTTCCTCGTCTTGGGTGGTACTTTTTCTCGAGTAGCACTGTGGTGCTCATAGTACTATAGCATTCAGGAGACGTTATTGCGCATTACACAAACCACCTGTCATATGGGATCTTACTGAGGTACTCATAAAGTTATAAGAGTTTGAACAGTCAGTTCTAATCTAATCCTTCTTCCCTTGCTGCAGAAGCCGATGCTATTATTACTTACTAATAATGGCACACTTGGTGTTCCCTATTTCTATATATATGTTTTATTATGTTCTTCTATTCATGTTGTATCATTAAATGTCGTTACAGAAGCTCAGACCATTCTCAACTCCATTTCTAATTAGATCTTATCATTTCTCTGCCGAGTTTGTTTGTATTAAAAAACCGACAGGAATTGAAATCGGCTGCTCACTACTGGTGCACAGCGGTCCTGCCTACATGCAGGAGTCCCCCCTTAACTAAAATCTCAAGCGGTAAAACTAAAAAATGGTTGATATACAGTCATACAGAATACGGGTGGGACTCTTTCACCACAGGGTTTGTAGGCGTGTACCCGCGAATACACGTCTTGATCTCAAGTGTTTTCTGATGTTGAATTTATTTTTGAAATTTGGAACGGCAGGTGTTACTATAATGTTACTATTACATCATGCAGTACTTGTGTACCCAGAAGACCAACACAGTTTCTATATGTTTAGGTTTTTTGGTCCAATCTTTAAGATCAACAAATTCCAAGTGGTATATCTGGTTATCGAGTGTCCAGCCTTGGATTCCTTTCCGTCTTTCCATGTGTGGTGACATTGAATTAAACACCGGTCCATCCCCCTCCTTTGGATGTCATTCGTCATAATAATGCTAATTTTCCGAAAGTAAGTATCTGCCACAAGAACATACAAGTCTTTAACCTACAATCGACATCCTTCAATGTGAAATGTCTGACTCTAGTGTATGTGCGTTCACTGAAACATGGCTAACCTCCTTGGACAATAATATTGAAATCCAGCTAAATGTATATCAGGAACCAATTAGAAAAGATCGGCCCAATAGAGGCGGATGGGTGGCAGCTTTTATTAAATCAGATTTAATGTTCAAACACAGGAGGAATGACCTGGACACCCCACTACTAGAGTGTATGTGGGTTGAAATAGAAACACTTGGCGGTTCAATTCTCTTAGGCGTCTTCTATGGGTCACCAGGTGCCGACGCTGCTATCTGGGATTGGATATATGATTCAATTGAAAAGGCTAAAGACACGGGCATTCCTAATATAGTTGTTACTGGAGATTTTAATGACAACCAGAATATTAACTCCAATAAATTCAAAGATTTAATTCAGGCTTTCAATTTGAGACAATTGATTGCAGAGCCAACGTTTTTTACTGAACATAGTTCTACCATTTTGGACTTAACTGCGGTAACAGTAACAGACTCCTTCCATGTCATATCCAGTGGTGTCCTGGATCCCTTTATTCCCAACCTGACCCGATATCATTGCCCAGTGTATACTAACTTCAACTTGAAAACATATGCTCGTAAACATGCCAAGCGACTTATCTGGTTATATAACGAGGGGAACTATGTCGAACTAAATAATGCTGTACCAGAAGAATCTCATAACTCCTAACGACTGTATTGATGCTGTTATTGAAACTTTTACATCCAAATATCTTGGTTTAGCTGGAAAATATATTCGCAACAAAACTATTACTGTGAGAAAAGACGAACCCAAATGGATGCATAACAAAATAAGACTTCTAATTAGGCCACGTAAAAGATTATATCGCTCTGCAAAGCGCTCAGACCATCCCAACGCATGGGCAAAATATCGCGCTAAACGCAATGAAGTCGTGACTAATATCAGAAAGTCTGAAGCGGATTATTTTTCGCGAATTCAGAATATTCTAGATAATCCAAAGACCCAGTCATCTGAATGGTGGAAAACATTAAAAACGTTTATGGGTGGCAAGCCGCCTGAAATTCCAAGCTTATTGTACAATAACACCTAACTCCCACTCGACCTAGAAAAGGCTGAAGCATTTAATGACTACTTCAGTGCTATATCAACTATTGATGACTCCCAGGCTACCATGCCCACTGGGTGCTTCGAACCCCGTCCAACTCCTAATAATATTATATTAAACGCCAGTGATGTCTTTGATTCTCTAAAATCAATGAAGGCCAACAAAGCTTGTGGCCCTGGTGCTATAAATCCCCGATTGCTTAAGGAGTGCTCGTCATCATTGTGTGATCCTCTGTCTGATCTCTTCAACTATTTACTAGAACAATCTTATTTTCCGGGCGTGTGGAAAAGAGCAAATGTGTCTCCAGTTTTGAAGAAAGATCCCCAAACTTAATATCTAATTATTGCCCCATTTCTCTACTAAGCTGCCTTGGAAAAGGCTTTGAAAAATGTATATTCAAGAAGATCTGGGATTTCTTTGACGCAAATAACTCACTTAGCCACTACCAGTCTGGATTCACGCCACATGACTCAACCGTTCTCCAGCTCACTGGTATTTATGATACTTTTAGCTCAGCTCTAGACGGAGGCAAGGAAATCCGCGTTGTATTTTGTGATATTAGTAAGGCTTTTGTCAAAGTTTGGCACAAAGACCTCTTGAATAAAATCGAAAAAATTGGAATTACTGGCAAACTTTTAACATTTCTTGAATCCTACCTAACTGATCGCACGCAAAGAGTTATAATGAACTCCTTTTCGTCTACTTTGAAAAGTATCAATTCAGGTGTCCCACAGGGTTCTGTTCTTAGTCCTCTCTTATTTTTAATATACATCAACGACATCACGGCAAATGTGACCAGTAGTGTTAGGTTATTTGCTGATGACACTACACTCTACTTGATTGTAGAGGACCCAAACCAAACGTCAATTATATTGAATAGGGATATTACAAATATCGAAGAATGGGCTCGAATTTGGCTTGTTAATTTCAATCCTTCGAAAACAGAAACTTTGTTAATTTCGTTTAAAACAAGCCGTGTACCTCATCCGCCATTACTAATGTCCAACGAACAAATAAAAGAAGTCCCCAACCATAAACATTTAGGAATTGTTTTTAACCAAGAAGTTACCTGGACAAATCATACAGACCATATTAGTGTTAAAGCTTGGAGACGCATTGGCCTCATCCTTAAAAATAAATTCAATCTTGATCGAATTACATTTGAAAAAATGTACTTTGCATTTATCCGTCCCCTTTTAGAATATGCCTACACCGTCTGGGATAATTGTACAAATACGAAAATAGATGAACTTGAGAAAATACAAATTTCAGCTGAAAGAATTGTTACTGGTGCAACAAAAAGTGCCAGCAAAGCATCCTTGAATATTGAAACAGGTTGGGAAAAATTGGAATCTCGACGAAAAAAACATAAACTTGTCCAGTTCTTTAAAATGTACCATAATTTAACCCCACAATTTACTTCAGCCAAATTCCCCCGTTCATTTCAGAAGTGCAATCATATAGCCTTCGATCTAATAAATATTCGAGTGTCCTTTTGTCGTACGACATCCCATCAAATGTCATTTTTCTCAACGACATCAAAACTCTGGAATGATATACCACAACCAATAAGGGAAAATCACTCAATTATAAACTTCAAAAGATATCTCAATCGAAATAATCGACGTCCTCCCAACTTTTATAAAAAAAAATCGAAATCTCGAAAAGCTCAAATCTTTCATTGTAGACTCCGGCTTCATTGTAGTAATCTGAACGACCACCTCTATATGCACAACTTGGTTATTTCGCCTTTATGTGCATGTGGAGAGCGTGAAACTACAGGCCATTTCTTGTTAGAATGTCCAATGTATAACATAATAAGGACTGAAACTAGTGGATCCCTGGCGTGCTTCATAGATAGTGATATTCTCCTGTATGGATCGGAGTTTTATGATGACTTCATTAACAAAAGTATATTTAAAACTGTCCAGTCATACAATCTGAAAACAGAGCGTTTCAAATAAGATCAGGAATTCTGCATAGCAGACAATACTCTATCACTTTCAGGCCTCAAACCCTAGACAGGTTGGCGTAGATACCAAGTGTGAGCAGTCCGAATCAATCAAATGGACATATTTAATCTGAAGAGAATTACTCACTGAATTAACAAAGTTCTGATGCTTCTCTTTTTTTTGTTGTTTTTGTTTCTCGTTTGCAGTCTCTCTCTCTCTCTCTCTCTCTCTCTCTCTCTCTCTCTCCAGTTTCTCCTTTATTCTCAGCTATCTTTTGTTCTACTTATGGACGTGGCTAGAGGTTTCCGATTGAGGGAAGGTGTGTAGGGTAGTGAATTTCGGACTGGGGGGGGGGGTCCGGTAGGGGAAACCCCTCCCGGTTCCTCCCCATAGTTGGAAATTCACATCCGAGAAACATTTTGAAAATGAAGCCATGAGAATGGGCATAAAATTGATTCTAGTAACTGGAATGCCAACATATTTATGATAGAATTATCAGGTTATTATTTGGTATTGTTATGGGAATTGAATATGTGCTAAACAAATGGTCAAGCTTAGAACTTTTATCATTTTGTAAGTGTGAATGATGGAATTAACTCGGGATAACGATTTTACATGAAGTGATTTTCTTGAAGTGCATTCCGATGATTTTTTTTATTACAATACGTAAACATACTATAGAATCCTCGTGTCGATTGTGAATGATGGAATTAACTCAGGATTGTGCACGGTGTGATTTTCTTGAAATGGATTTCGAGGATTTTTTTTTCTTTTGAGAAAAGTAAACGTACTATAGAAAACTCATACCGATTGAAATCATACATACGTTTGAAGCTCGATATTGCGTCCGCTGCAGTTGTAAATAGTTCCAGATGGCATTTTTGCCGATTTGAATCCGGGTTGGAATTTTGGGAGGTAAAGGAGACATCAGCATCACGAAAGAAGCTCTAAAATCCAGATAGGTGGAATTTCCAATTAATCATGATTTTCCCTTCAAATTTCTAACTATAGGAAAGTTTTATCAGGATTGGGGTGGGGGTACCACCCCACACCCTGTCGCCACGTCCCAGCTCCTGCTTCATTCAGACCCTTTCTCATTTTCTTCTTTTTGATCTCCTTTAAATCTGTTTGTGTGTTGTTTTTTGTATAATAATGCAATTTGCAAATAAATAATGTTTAATCTAAAAAACGAAAAATGTTTGAAAATTTTGTTTTAAAATCGATTTTTCCTTTTTTGAGACGTCATATTTGAGGCCATTTTGAACCGACCAGAGGTTTCCACATATGGAAATCATCACGGTTTCGTTACAATCAAAATGACATAAAAATGAACCCTGTGCTATCTTTGTAATGTGAGATATCGATGTTTAAAGACAAGAGAGGGTACTTTTTAAAAAATGGCGACCTTCTTGAATTGAACTGATATTACAAAAAATGCTCAAGGGTGACCAACTGGCATACGATGGATTCTGATACAGTAGGCATTCGCCGATCAGAATCACTAAAAACATTTCGTGCGTACTCCAAAACAAGGTTGGGGTAAACAACTGGGCTTATCTGCCAGACTATGAGGTAAAGGGTTAAAGTACTTGTACGAGTTATGTTAATTAAATACTGCACGTGTATTTTATTTATTCACTAAAATGTTCATGGCGTATTGAGCTTTTGAACTATAATCCCTGACTAATATTCCAACTACATCATCAAGGCGTGCCTTCGACGAAAGCACGTCGTGGTGATGCAGCTGGAATATTAGTCAGGCAGGATTTGAGCCATCACAGTCGGAGACAATCAGTTTACCCTTCCCCCCCCCCCCCCCCCCCCCCCCCCATTGCCAATCGATGCCTTGGTCAGAAACATGGTTGCTGAAATGCGCAATTGTATTCAAATATTGTGGAATTATATCTTTAAACTGTATTAATGTATATTCATTAGCAATTTTATGGACTTTGGGTTCCGAAAAAAAAATTTCTGCTTGTGTCTCGACATGTTTTATGGTGGCTCCAAGTTTAATGCTTAATATGTGAAGTTTTCTTAAAGCTTATTATTAATGTTTACTGTCAAACAATAACGTGGGGTTATTTCCAGATGTTGGCGAAAAGTCAAGTTTGTTCTTGAAAGAATTTGGCCTCAGAATGTGTAATTAAAAACAAATACCCGCCTCGGAGTGTTGTATTATCACAAACATTAAAATAATGTGGGCAACGGGCGATTAAATTTCTGATGGCTCCATTTCTGTGTACAAATATAAAGCGGCTTTCAGGTGCAGAGGTCACTCACGATAATGTCATGCAACATCACCTATCTTCACTGTCAGAGGTGGCGGAGGCCCGCGCGTAGGTACCGGGGAGGCATAGGGGTACGTGCCGCCACCGTTTTCAGGAGATAATTGAGAGAGAGAGAGGGGGAGGGGAGGGAGATTAAGCCAACATTATGATTACCAACCTGCACAATACCTTAGTGGGAATAAAAGATGACTAACAATGTCTCTTCGTCTTTGTTGGCTGTCAGTACAGGCAGCCAACAATGATGTAAAAACATTGTCAAGACAGCTTGCCGGTATAGTTCTCAAGGAAAAGGAAAAAAAACTTGGGGCTAACTTTTTCAAAAAATATAAAAGTGGCAGTTTGTGGTTGTATGGGGACTTCAGGGTTAATATTTATTTATAAATAGTCTCTGCCATATCGGATAATATAATATTTCATCTTCAATTTGCATGTGACTTGAGGCAGAAATGTAAGGTCAACAAGTGAAACGTTGTGTATTCTTGGGGAATTTTCATTGTCAGGAGGTAAGAATCAAATATGATGTGGTGACCGAACACCTCCGGGCCCACCGCTGTAGCTAGGGAACAAAGCGATCAATCGGGGAACCAAGGTGTAGGGCGGGGTATCGGTCATGGTGTTGGCACACAGAGCACTATGGAATAAACAGATGACCAAGAAAAATAAAAGCTGAAGTTTGAGCGGCAACTTGTAAAGACGATAGCACTTAATCAGTCCCATGTGACTGCTTAGGATCGCCGACTGTCCAGCACGTCACTGGTTGTAGCCGGGGGCATATACATGAATTGTGGTCAGAACTGGGTTTTTCTTTCAAGTCAGAGAGGAAGCAATTTCTTGCGTTTTGTAGAAGTGTCCCATAGAAATGAGATCTGCTACGCAATATTCTCCATAACCTTAAATCGTTAATGTTCTCAACCTCTGGAAGCTTGGATTCAGTGTAGAGAAGCCTATAGGCGGCCATGAGCTGTATTTATTTAATTATATATAAATTAATGATATCACCAAAAGCCCCTGATCTGACCTCCCCACCCACACACACACACACATTCTGTTATAAAGTTTACCTAGCCCCAACCAAGCCTGGAAATAAGCAATCTGTCTGTCTTTTGCAGAATGAGGTCCTGAGATGGTGAATTTGCTGATGCAATCCCATTAGTAGGCCGATTTATCCTCTAGGTACTTCTTTCTGTTTAGGCTTGCGGTCTTGAATCAGAATGAGGCTCATAGAGGGTACATTTAGTGATGCTACACTTAGGGTAGCATCACCAAATGTGACCTCTGGGGACCTCATTTTGAGGATGACAGTCTGTTTTTTTCCGGGCTTGGTCGCAACATAAATCGGAGATCTCTTTTGAGTCGCGAGATTTACCTGGGCTCAGATCCACTTTAGATTCAGAGATTTCATGTCAAAATCGTGACAAATTTGACATTCTTTTTATCAATTAATGTTTGATTTAACCTTTTAGCTGACGTTCCAATTAACGCTGGCCAGCCCTGTTCACAAAAATCGCTGTCCAACTTTCATTATTTTTTCAATTTTTAACTCAAAAATAAATTTTTATTTTATTATCAAAATCCAAAAATAAATTTCTGAGCAGTCTTCACTTTTTCACTTTTATCACGACGGGCTAATATTCCAATAACATCATAAATGCATGTCTTCAACGAAGGAATATTTGCTCAGTCGGGACTAAAGCCATTACAGACATGACACATCGGGTTTTCACCTCCAATCAATTATCTTCTTGACGCCAATGCTCATCGTTCCAGTAATGGGTTAACAGGCCTGGGATTTGGATGGTGTGTCCCCATTTTGCCATCAGCCTGACGTAACAATTCTTCACACCTTGGGTATAGTCAGTTCTAACCATTAGTGACAGCTAATCAAGAGTTTTGGGTCCTTAGTTTTCCAGCAGTGTTTGTCAAAGTATTAAGTTATCAATAATTACTGTTGATTAATTGATGAGTTTTCAATCACTTGTATAAACAATTTAGTCAGTTGTGTTAGCAACAATCACACAACAGTCACAATATACAATAGAGGATACCTATCTTTCTCTCTCCCTATAACTTTTCTAATTGAACATTCTCAAATTTTCTTGCAACACTCTTATCAAGACGACGCAGGGAAATGGTAGACGAAGCGTAGGAGGAATTGGTGCAACCTGCCTTTCTGTTAACATACATAGGAAACCACCAAACGCCAGGCAAGGATTGAAACAAGCTTGTCTGGCTGGGGACGAGTGTACATTTATACAAATAAGCATTTGAATAAGATTTAACAGTCCTTTTAAGGGCTTTTTGGTGTGTGTCTGTGAGAGGGTGTGTGTGTGTGGTTTTTTTTTTTTTTTGTTTTTGTTTTTTTCCCTCCAATCACCCCGTCATCTGTTCCCTCTGAAGGCAGACCAGATGGCCAATACCCAGCATCCACATCTTTTGTAGGCTGATGGATGACTCCCAGCTTTCAAAAACACATATTGGTGAATTTTTTTCTCTTTGTAACCGTTAAGGATAATATTCTGGGGCTGCTCCCAAACCAGCGACTGTTTGAGTTTCTTTTTCTTTTTTCTAAAATAACCACCAAACTGCCAGTCGCCCATTCAAACTTAATAAGATTATTGAGTCTCGCTCACGACTCTCGTAGATTTATAAGCAAATAAAGCTATAACAATAACACTTTGGCCGGCCGCTGATTTGTCGCGGTTCTCGAATGAGAAGGCCTTTAATACACCTGTACTCCCAACTGCCTCCCTATTCTCAAGCTTCTTCTCTCCTCCCAACACTCGGAGACGAACTGCTTGATGACATCTCTTGCCCCATTCTTCCCAATCTCTCAGATAGTATATTAACCCTCTCCTTTGAGTCTCCCACTAACCACATGTCCTTCATTCTCCCATCTCACTTCCCCATTATACTCCCAGTGAATCTTTTTCTTTTAGACTGGTATTTTGGGCATTCTGGAAGAAAGTGTTCCAGGGTCTCCACCACACCCAAATTACACATCTGGCACTCCTTTTCACTGTTTTCCCCATTTTTTCCCCTCGGCTCCAGGGACCGCGACCTCAGCTTGAACAACAGTGACCCCCACCTCCCCCAAAGGTGCCATCAAGGTGCTCTTCAAAACCAGGCTTCTCTTTATCACGCAGGCCACCCAAAGATCTCTTTGATTTGACCCTCTCTCGCCAATTAAGGTTACCATCCTCCATGAACCTTTCTCTGACGATTTTTTTACCCTGGTTTGTCCCAACATCTGGGTCCGAGATCTCCAATGAGTCGTTCTCTATTAGTTCCCTCACTTGGACCATCAATCCTGTCTTGATATTTGAGTTGAAAATTCGCAGGAACATTACTTTACACCATCGGCTGCCTGGGAGATTTACCACATAATTAAGATAACCGAGTTTCAGTAAGTCTATCCTGTCCTTGATCCTCGTCCACCCAAGCTCATAAAGCAAATAAAGTTATTAGGGTCGCAAGGGATTTCAATCCCACACCGTCCCTGTGCGCCTTCGGCACGCACAAACCTTTCATTCATTCGTTTAGGATATCACAATGGCTAATGCACAAGTGAATGTCCGATTTATTCCTCATGCAAGAGGTGGACACAGTTTGATTTATGATGGTTTCAAGTTCCGAATGAAAAACAGAAGTCGAGACAATATACATTGGAGATGTTGTAAAGCTGGTTGTCCGGCTACTATTAATACTAAAGACAGCATAATAACTAGTTTTGGGATCCAACACAACCACCAACCAGATAATGTTAAAATTATTGTGGACACATTTCTCAGTGAAATGAGAGAAAAAATCAAACACGACCATAGAACTATTCCAGCAATCTATCAAGAAGTCAGTTGACTCTAGCTTGTATAGAGCAAGATCTAAAGCTCTGCCGCCAGTTCCTAAAGTGAGACAGCAGATTGACCTTCCAACTTCATATAAAGAAACTAACACAGGCCACAACTTTTTGTTACATGCCGAGCCTGAACATTCTTTTCTGATCTTTGCCAGTGATGAAAACGTTCGACTTCTGGCTTCTTCGGATACTTATTATTGTCATAGAACCTTTAGTATGTGTCCAACTCTGTTTTACCAAATTTACCCAATTCATTCGTTTGTGGAAGGGAAACTGTTTCCCCTTGTTTATGGCCTGTTGGCAAATAAAAGACAGTCAACATATCAGCAGTTTTTCAAAATGGTAAAACAGAAGGCACATGATTTAAACATGGAACTGTGTCCATCTACAGGAGTGACCGACTTTGAGACAGCAGAGCAAAATGCCACCAGGACTGTCTTCCAATCCACCATGAAAGGGTGCATGTTCCATTATAGACAGGCAATTTGGAAAAATGCCCAACGACATGGTTTACAAGTTGCATTTGCTAACGACCAGAATGTATGTTTGTTAAACGTGCTGCAGCTCTCCCACTTCTAACACTTGGCGATATAGGAGACTGTTGGTGGTTCGCTACAGAGAATGTGGATTTGGATATTCTTGGAGTTCGCAGATTTGCCGACTACATAACAGAGCCGTGGGTAGAAGGTGGTGACCGTTTTATGTGGAATCACTTTGAAATCACAGGTCCGCGTACGACGAATCATGTTGAAGGATGGCATAGTAAACTGTCAAAGCTTGCAGCTTGTCATCCAAATATCTACAAGTTTATAAACTTAATCAAAGACGAACAAAGTTTCAATGAGCCAACAATTCTGCAGTTACAGAATGGTGGTACTATAAGACCACGAAGGAAGAAATATCGGCGTGTGGACCACATGTTGGATGATGAAAAGAGACGGTTGTTAGAAGGTAGTAAGACTGTTAATGAATATGGTGGTTCTGTAGCACATCTCGTTGGCTTGTGAAACCTTAATTCAAATATTGTGTATATATCTATTATCTGTCATTTGCAGCTGATAACAAAAATCACCATTTAAATTTTTTTTTTATTTTTTGTCTCAAAACCATAGCTTATGACCCCTTAATGGAACAAGCTTGTTGAGCTCGTTCCAATAATGTTGAGACAAAAGATTTAAAAAAAATTGTAGTTAGTCAAGAAATTTGTTTGCAAGTGTCGTCTGCTATCCATGTTATAAAAAGGTTAAAACATTGCGAAAAAAATAATTAAATAATTTAATTGTCAGCGCCAATCAATCAATAAAACAGCATTTCATCCTGAGATATCCATCTGAAAAATCTAGGAAAATATACTACAGACTTCAGCTTAAATCCCTATTGTCTACCCTATCTTCGCGTGGGTCATTTTCGGTGTTTTGTTTTGTTTACGATAGTAGGTAATAAGGGCCGATATACTATCACTTGTACATGTACGTGTACAAGATACGTTCACGATGCGTTCACCAACGTGGAATTCAGTGTTAAATCACACGCTTGTTCACAAAACTGTAAATGATCTTGAATAGCATCATGTACAGTCGTGACTCCTAGATCGCGCTTTTAACGTTCAAATACTCGTGGTGAACGCGCGTTTTAAAAAAAGGGTGAAATTGTACAGTTCATTTTCATCTTGTACGTAATTTTGTCAACGTTCCCATCGCAAGATCAGACCATCGATCCATCGTCGGCGAACGCGAGCAAAAGCAAAACGATTCTGAATCATCTGTAAAAACGCAAAAAACAGTTTTGGAGGTTCTAAATCAGCGATTCAGAATCGGCAATTGCTTTGGTACAGATGATTTAGAACCGCAATTGTTTTGTTTTTTTTTTGAGGCGGTGGGTTTTTCCCATTTATGACATTATTAGGGGAATTCCCCCACTATGAGAAAAATTCCCAAACTCAGCTGATCGAGCGAACGGATCGCTCGATTCTCGTAAAAACTCGATCTGAAGGAAGAGTGTCGTCGTTGGTGTGGTTGGAAATTCGCGAGCCCGCTGTCACGTTTTTGATTGATATATATATAGGAGAGAAAAAAATATATATAAATAAATAGTTATTTAGAAAATTAAATATATCAAATCGAATAGATAATAAAAAAAAAAAAACGTAAATCATGAGCGATTCTCAGACTATTAGAGCGAGGTTTCTTTTAAACATGCTGATGAGAGCATACGCAATCTGCGTGAACGAACAACTACATCCCATCTTGTTAGAACGATGCGTCGGATGTCAGGATCATCTAGACTTCGATCACGAGAATCATTCGTGTCTGACGATGGAAAGGGAAGATATGGTCGTCATGTATTTCGAACCGGAGTTCGAACGCGTTAAATTCAACGATGTGATCACGTTTTGGAAGAGATTAGTCTTCTGTAAGAATCGAGACAGGCCCACAGATTCGGAAGAACTGAAATTGGCGCGTAGAAGTTTGACTTTAGAAGACAAGGGATGCATCAAGAAATTATTGCTGAACGAAGCATACGTCTAAGTTTTTTTTTCGTAGATATAAAAATAAGGGAGAGTAGAAAATAAAAAAAAAAAAATAAATACACACATAAATTTTTTTTTATCTAATATTAGAAAGAAAAAAAAAACACAAAATGAGAACCAGAAATAAATTGTATCCGACGTTAGTGGACGACGAGGACGAGAAACCGAACGGCGTTTTGCCGATGGCGCCATTGCTAGAAGAAAGAGAAAAAGGAGAGAGGTATCGCATCGATCAAATCAATAGAATCCAAGAGTATCTAATTCGAGAGAGAGATTATCGTCGTTCCCTCAAGAAGAAGTATTCGCGTTTCGTGAAATTCGTGAACGCGATCGACACGACACTCATCACGATTTCCATGGGTTTACACGCGGCCGGCATCGGATTGTTGTCGACCGCGGTCGGCATTCTGATCGTGTTGACCGTAGAAGGAGTGGCTCTCGCCGCCGGATTGTTTAGCACGCTCGGAAACTTTTTGAGTAGGAAATTATATCTGAAGGCGAGGAAACACGACAAGATTCGCGTCTTGGCCGACTCCAAGATCGACACGATATCCGAAATGATCTCTATGGTGTTGAAAGACGGTAGGATATCAGACGGAGAATACTTCGCGATATTGAGCGAGAAAACGAAATACGATGCCATGAAAGAAGCCGTGAGAATCAAGACTCGTCAGATCATCAAGGAAGAGATGAAGGATTCTCTCATGGAAAAGGGGAGGAAAGAGGCCAGGGAGGAATTCAGTAAGATGATAGAACTCAAGAGCAGCGATTGAAAAAAAAAATATATATATATATATAATAAGAACAGAATTTTAAAAAAAAAAAAAAAAATATTAAATTTATATATAAAATAAAAAAAACGAAATTAATTTAAATAACTCTTAAAAAAATGTATTGCGTAAAGTGTAAGAGAGTTACCGAGACGAGTAATTCTAGAGAAGTGCGAACTAAAAACGACAGACGGATGCTTCGCGGAATTTGCGACGTGTGTGGTTCTATCAAGACTCGATTCGTCAAACAAAAGAACGCAAGCAAAGGTAAAGGCATCGTGAATAAAATGATCAACAATCTACCTTTCGAAATGCATCTGCCCGGTCACAGTTTCACGGGACCCGGAACGAAATTGAACAAGAGACTCAACGCTGATCTGACTCCCAAATCTTGGAGCAAACCCATGAATAGGGTGGACGCGGCCGCGTACGATCACGATCTGTGCTATGCCGGACATCCCGACACCAAGACTCACAACGACGTCTGCGACAAAAACATGTTGGGGAGATTGAGAGGCATATCGAATCCGACCAGGAGAGAGAAGATGGAACGTTCGCGGGTCGGCAATCTGATCGGTGCGAAACGTCGATTCGGATGGGGATTTCAAAAAAAAAAGCGCATCTGAAAAGAAGAAGAAGAAACGATTATTGACGAGCGAATTGGCCGAGGAGTTACACAAACCCATAGTGCGTAAATTTCGAAAGAGAAGGGTGTTCGTGAAGGGTCTGGATGACATTTGGTCTGCCGACTTGGTCGACATGAGATCGTTTTCGAGGTGGAACGAGGGCGTCAAATATCTATTGACGGTCATTGACGTGTTTTCCAAATACGGTTGGATCAGAGCTTTGAAGAATAAATCGGGACCTTGCGTCGCCGAGGCTCTGAAGAGCGTGTTCGACTCGTCTTCTCGAAAACCGAGTAAATTGTGGGTGGACAAGGGAAAAGAATTCTACAACAAGGACGTTCGTCGATTGGTAGACCTCTACTCGATCGAAAATGAAGAGAAAGCCAGCGTGGTGGAATGTTGGAATCGAACGATGAAGGAGAAGATGCTCAGATACTTCACGGCGAATTCGACCAAGAAATACATATACGCTCTGAACGGTCTGGTGAAAGATTACAACAACACGCGACACAGATCGATCAAGATGACTCCCGCGGAAGCTAGCGATCCTCGAAACGAAAAACGGGTCTACGCGAATCTATATCCCGAGAGATCTAAGATCAGGAAGAGGTCTAGAACGCCGAAATTTGCGGACGGCGATCGAGTGAGAATCTACGCTTATAAGAAGCACTTCGAAAAGGGTTATACTCCTCGATGGACCTCGGAAATCTTCGTGATCATCAAAATATTTCACACCGATCCGGTGACTTACGAAATCGAAGCTTTGGATGGAGAAGAGATCATCGGAAAGTTTTACGAACAACAATTACAGAAGATGAAGTTTTGATGAAGAACACAAAATTTTTTTTTATTTACTCTCTTTGACATTTTCTTGTTTACACACATATATATATAAGAGAGAAAAAAATAATAACAAAAAATAATTAAAAACTATTTTTTTTAGATAAAGAAAGCAAGTGAATTAATAAACAAAAAAAACAAAAAACTAAAAATCCTTTAAAATGACAAATACACTAGATATAGCACAAAGCATAGTGAAAGATGAAAGTATTCAAGAATATGAGGTTCACGAATATGAACCGGTAACCGGAACGAGTTTGAACAATGCGGGAGAGATAAGAATCAACGTCGAAACTCAAGATCTATTCGTACATCCTAGCGAGAGTTACATAGTGGTGCAGGGACGTCTCACCAAGGAAGATGGGAGCGACTACGCCGACGACGACACGGTTACTCTTGCCAATAATGGCATCATGCATCTATTCAGTAACATAAAATACATGCTATCCAGACAAGAGTAGAATCTGTTTTTCATCCCGGTCAGGCCGCCACGATGTTCGGACTCTTGACGTATCCTGATGATTTTTCGAAATCCAGAGGACTTAATCAGTTGTGGGTGAAAGACGCCGTCGGCCCTGCTAGCGCCGGCGCCGCCACGATATTCGACTGCGTCGTCAAGACGTCCAGACCTAAAGGAACGTTTTCGTTCAGGATACCTTTGAAACACATCTTCGGATTTGCGGCCGATTACAACAAGATCATGTATGGAATCAAACACAATCTGACGTTGATTCGAAAAGGAAACGACGACGCAATAGTGAAACTCACCGCAACCGATGCGGGTAAGATAACTCTACACAAGATATCGTGGTTCGTTCCGCACGTGGAGCCTTTGGTCGATGAGAAAGCGCGTCTCTACAAGATCATAGAATCCAAGAGTAAATTACCCATGGGATTTAGAATGAGACAGTGCGACACGGCTAGCGTTCCTCCCTCCACGAATCACTTCGATTGGAGATTGACGGTGAAATCCGCTTCCGAGAGACCGCGTTTCATCGTGGTTGCATTTCAGACCGATAGGGACGGGGCTCAGGAAAAGAATGCGTCGCTGTTCGATCACTGCCATTTGAGAAACATGCAAGTGTTTCTGAACACCACGAGATATCCAGCAATCGATTACAACACGTCGTTCGACAAGAACGATTTCTATAGACTGTACGGCGATGCCGCTGATTTTAGAAAGAAGTATCACGGTCTAGACGAACTGCTGAGCAATCCCAACATATCTCCCGGCGAATACAAGTCGATGCATCCCATGCTCGTGTTCGACGTCAGTAAACAGAGTGAACGACTCAAGAGTAGCGTGTTAGACATTCAGATCAAGATGCAATTTGATAGGAACGTGCCGAGAAAAACCGAAGCCTTCACCCTGGTCCTGTCGGACAGAGAATTACAATTCGAATCGGACGGAAATAAGATGTCGATCATTCGATGAGAGACAAGTGTGTGAAAAAAAAATATTAATAAACATTAAAAATGTGGATGTAAGATTAATTAAAAACTAAAATCTCGAAAACAAAATGAATGTTTTTGATACGAAAACAACAAATCATCTGTTCACTTCAGATTACTATGACGTTAAAATAAAATACTTGGAAAAATGGATTCAAATTGAATAAGAAGAACGTAACACAAAAAAAGGATGGAATAGTTGTGATTTTAACGAATATCGTTTAAAAGAAAAAGAAGAGTTTGATCTCATAAGATCTAACAAAGAAATTATAAAAAATACAATTTTAAAATGTCGCAAATGTAAGAAACGTCAAATAAAAATCGAATCTCAACAAACTAGATCTGGTGATGAGCCAACAACCGTATTCGCAAAGTGTATAAATTGTAATCATAAATGGATAGAAAATTAAAAAAAAAAAAAAAAGTAATGAGATATAGAGAGATTGAACATCTCTCTATATCTCATTACTTTTTTTTTTTTTTTTTTTTTTTGTGTTTTAATAATCACACATTATTTTTTTTTTTTAATTCATTATTTTCCATGCGTTCACTGTTTGTTCAAAGGATTCAGTTCGATCAGTAGACTCACCACGGAAGTGGCGGCTTCAGGATTATTGGTTTTCGTGACGAAATTAATCCTGTCTCAGGTGTTCACTTTGAGAGGTGTGCCGAATGTGCTAACATTCATGTGTTGATTCTCAGTCTTTTCGATGCTGTATCTCTTATCGCTCTCCACACCATTCACCATGAGATTGACGACCGCTCTGTTATTCAAATCCGAGGAAGCCAGACTCATTCGAAGGATTTCACCTCCCAACGGCATGGGATATCCCACCTGACCGTGTTTCGATCTGCTACCTCCATTTCCGAAAGACCACTCAGCTTTTCCCTCATCTAAGGCGCCGGCCTCTTCGGCCCACACGGTGATCAATTGTCTAGCATATTTGACTTTCTCCACCACCGAAATCAGGGTGCAGGCATCCGTCATGTTCACGGGACGTAGATTCGTGAGCGCGTGTCCACCCATGTCTAGTTTACCTGCCATGATGTCGCCCTTTCTCCAGACCGAGTTGTCGTCCATGTACTTCCTGCTTACCGCGCTGGAATCGAATTCGGGATCGGGATCGAGACCGAATGAATTGTGACTGTTCATGTTGATGCCACCCTCCATGGTTCTGCCAGATTCTTTGTTCAGGTAGAGATCGTCCACTTGCGATTCTAGGTATTCTTGCGATTGTATCATGGCAGAATCCATGTAGCCCTTGTTGACCGCGGTTGAGTCCGCATCCGCATCGTCGATCTTCGACAGATTCAATATCTTGTGGAATCCCGCATTCAGATCCGATTTCATTTCTCGTCCGTCAGACTTTCTCTGTTCCAGATCTACGTAGTGTTTGGTCTCCACGTCCTTGGGATTTGTGGGAGCGGCCACATTCGTTATCTTGTTATAATTGGCGTTCAATTCCGAGTGGATTGTTTTCGTAACATATTTTTTTCTCAGGTGTTCGCTGAATCTCGCGTGAGAGTCATCCGCGTATTTCATGGTCACGGCATCGGTGGGATCTACGGGATTCGTGACGTTCACCAAACGTTTGGATTTCAGATCGAGATCGTCGGTCATGGTTTTATCCACGTAATTATCCAGCAGGATTCATTCGAAATCGGCGTTCCCCCTGTCGACGTATTTTTTAGTCGCATCATCTGCGAGATCTATCAGCTCAGGAAGATTGTAGAGCTTCTTATCGTTCATGTTCAAAGGTTCTTCTCGATGTTCGTATCTCCGAACGTAATGTTCGTCCAAGTTGGCAACATCGTAACCATCGTCGATTTCGAACGTCTTCCTCTTCTTTCTCGGGTTGACTTTTTTTTCGTCGTCACTTCTACCAAATTTATCAACTGGCATGTTGTTGTGGGATTTATTTTTTTTTGTTGTTTAGAAAAAATGTGTTCAAAACGCAGTTTATTTAAAAATGAACTATGTTATTTTATTTTTCGTTTTTATTTGATTAAAATTTTTTTAAAATAATTTTTTATCTTTATATATACTATAAAAAAAAAAAATCTCTCTCTAATGTAAGTCATTGAGAATGTCTTGAAATTGATCTCCTTCAGACCATCTCTTGAGAACGTAGAGACACAGGTGACCGCAAAACACTTGATCTGGCGATTGCACTCGTTCTGTGTTGTAAAGAACCATCGATTTGTTGAAATAGTTCTTTATTTCTTTTGGCGGCGAGATTCCGTAGCTGTCGAAATAATAATTCTCCTTCTTCCCGTTCTTGAACCACGCCACCCAGTGAGTGCCTTCACCCGATAAATCATCTAGATTTAAAATTCCGCATTCCAATTGTCGAGGTCTTTTCTTCGGCAAGGCATCTCTGAAAAACACGCCTAGAAAATCTTTGATTTTCAAATCCTTCGCCGCATTCGTCAGATCGATGTTGGATAGGGGTTCGTTAGGTAAGACGACACCTTCTACGGATATCTCTATTTTCTTATTCATAAATGCGTATATATTTTTTTTTATTTATTTTATTATAATTTACTAAAAATGACGTTATTTTTTTTCTATTTTTTTTTTCTTTTTCTTTTTAAACTAACTTTCTCGATGTCACTATCGGTTTCCATAATTTTGTGTTCATCTAATTCTTCTTGATTTTCTGGAATCCTATCATCCACAATCGTATCTGGAATCTTATCATCTACAATCATATCTGGAATCCAATCATCCACATTCATATCGTCTCTAATTAGATCCACAGTCCAATGTCCGAGTGCCAAAGTGCTTATTTTATCGTCTAACACGAATCTCTTATCGTCGTCGGCCGTCAGCAAAATCTTGTTGACTATTTCGGTATACAGGTCATGATTTTCGCTTCGAATCGATTTCATAGTCTTATTCACTGGACCACTTCCTAACAGACAATCTTTATACTCTTGGAAAGAGATGTTTTTCTTCACCACGCACACTTTAACTCCTTTGCACTTCTTGATCTCTTCATCATCTTCTAGACGATAAGCATACAGTTTGGGTCTCAAGCCCACGAATTCGACGATCTGTTTACCGCCGCTCTTATCCTTAAATTTACCCAGCACCTTCTTGTTGTCGTTCGATTGAATGTTGGACGGGTGATCGACGGGATAATTGCTCGTGTCGAACCACTTGGCCACGTCCGGAGATATATCTCGGTAGACATCTTTCGTCTCTATCTCATAAACTAAACTGTCCATGTCGGTGAACAGTAGTTTGGCTTTGTCACCAAATTTTCGTTTGACGTAATCGTAGTGAAACTCGTACATCAATCGCTTGCTGACATCTAAGATGATCGGTCCGAGATAATACGGTTTGTCGAACTTCAAATGCGTCTTTTGCATGTGAACGGCCACTAGATTTTCGCCGAATATGGTTTGGTGTTTGTAATTGGGTTTCGCCACTAATTTTTTAGCTCTTTTCTCAGGCGCGACGAGTCGAACGTCGGTTTTCTTCCTGATGTTTTCCATCGATTTGCCGTACACGCAGTTGTTCATGAGTTTGAAGAAATCTTTTTTGAAATTGTTCTCGGCTCGAGTTCTGAGATTCGTGTTGAGATTGATGTATTTTTTCATCCAAGGCTCTTCGTCGAATCGAATGATGCGATGTTTGTCGACTAATTTCATCCCGTAATCGACGTACTGTTTCAAATTCTCGCTGTAGATGACGTAGTTACGTTTGTTAAATAAATTGGGAATGAGTTTTTCCTCGTCTCCTTCGTTCGGTTCCATTCGTTCGGGAGCCAGTGGATAATCGTTGTGTGGATCGTGTAATTCTTCCGGATAGTTCAAATCGACTTCTAAAATGCAAGGATAGTCTCTCCATTTTTGCATCTCTTCCGGTTCCTTCACCCATTCGAAATTTCCAATCGGTAAAGGATGACTCATAGCTCAACCGTACAGATTATTAGCATCCCAATACTGTATGTATTTAGTCGACCATTTCGAATCGAAACCTTCTTTCATGTAGGGATTGTTAGCTTCAGAATGTCTGTGAGAGATCATCGAGACACCACCTCTCGCAGCCCTTTCGAACATGAGCAACATGTCCACGTCGGATAATAATTCCAATTGGACTTCGGTTGTCTTCAACAGAGCGTCCCACCCCAGACCGGGTGCGGTGAAATACCAAGCGGGATCCAGATCATAATTTCGATGACAGACGTCTCGAAAATTTTCGAACACATCTGCCAAGAGCAGAACGTCGGTCTTCAGATAGAGATCGTGATAATCTCTCATGGTTTTCATATCGAATGATTTCCATACGTTTTTGGCGTGTTCGTAATTCTCGTCGGAAATGTTGGATTCGTATAATTTCGAATAAAAATCTTCTTTCGAAGGTAGTGCGGTGTCTTCGAATCTCTTTAGATTGTTCATGTAATCGTAAGGATAGACTCCGTTCCTCAACATGACGTCTACTCGTTCTCCAAAATGTTCGCTCATGATTTTAAATTTATCCTTGCTCATGTTATCGACTAATTTTTCCAGAGCGGTCGACATGAATTTAAAAGTGTTGATGAAACGTATGCATCTACGAATGGATTTCGTTTTTTCTTTCAACGTATTTCCGTCGATTACTCTTTTCCTCTCCATGAGCTTCCATTTCGTGAAGGAAATGTATCTTTCTTCGCTGTTCGCGATGCAATTTAATTCTTCGTGTGAGGTGCCGAGATTTTTCACGAACAGATGACTGTCGTAACCCAAGAGATTGTGAAACATCACCAGATAGAAAGTGTCGTCTCGATATTTTAAATTACACTTGCTGTGAGCCGGACCGTGATACAGACCCGTGTAATGATCGTGGTCTCTGACCTTCTTATTTTCCTCCGAATTCTCGTCGAACGATTGTCTGCATATGTGACATTCAGTGGCTCTGTTATTTTCATCCTGCTGCTCTCGCATGATGATCATTTTCGCCGGAGTTTTGAATTTGTCGTATAACATTTGAATTTTCGATTCTAACTCTTCCACGAACCTTTGAGCCACGTCGTCGTCTTTGCGCTGTTTCGTGTAGGTGAAGGGACCCATGTTGTGTTGCGAGTCGAAAGCGCATTTCACATAAATGCAATAGCCCGAAGGTATGTGTTTTTGATATCTTTCGACGTAACTTTGAAGAGCGTTGGGTTGACAGGAACTCATTTTCGCGGTGAAACATTCGAAATCGGCGTACACGACGAATGGTACTTTTAACCTTCTATTGTGATTTTCAAACTTCACGATGGTGTTGGGTTTGGGCATTTCGACGGCGACACCTTGATTTTCGTTGCAATATTCCTGATGTTTAGCTAACGATTTTTCACTCTTAAACATGTTCATGCAGTTGCAACATAAACATATCTTATGTCCACGTTTATTATTTTGTCTCGACAGTAATCGGGTCGGATGTTTAACCCAACAATAATGACGATTGTCACCATTCGAAATCGATAATAAAATAATCGTCTTTTCTCTTCCACGATACGAAGTCTGTCTGAGAGGATAGATCTTTTGATTTTCGTCGTCGTATCCTAGGACGTTCACCGCTACGGTGGGATTTTGAACCTCGAAATGTTCAATGTGTTTTAACTCTGTTGGAAAAGTCACTCCGGTCCAATCGAGATTTTTAGAAGTTTCCTCGTAACGAGAAACTCTATCAGAGTTTATTTCGACAGGGTATAAAGCGGAGGTGACTGCCCATTTAAAACACTGATCATCTTTATTTCTCACGTTGACCACGGCGTGTTTCTTAGTCAAGAAATACGGTAATTCCAAGTAGGAAGATCCTTTCAACGGTTCATTTTTAGTCATGTGAATTTCGAGTTTCAACACCTCACCGAACGTCCAACTACTACCTTCATTTTGATAATTCGCGAGAGACGTCAACATCTTGTCTTTCATCTTTTCGAAAATGTCCGATAGATCTGAACCTCGAAATATGGGTTTGACATTAGATCTGAAATATGCATTTTTCATGATGCTCTCGCCGGACTTCACGTCGATTTTATTCATTATGCAATGGAGTATCATCTTAATTTTTAATCCCAAGTTCATGTATTCGCAAAACAAATCCAATACTTCTTTCTTCACCCGTTCCATGAACAATTTCAGATCGACTTTCTTCAACAAGGGAATCATGTCGAAAGTTTTAAAAGTGCCTTTGATCGCACTCTCCCATTCTTCGGGTTTCGATTGGAATAGTTCTGCAACGAGTTGTGTTACATATTCTTCTCCTTTCCCTTCATCGATTGCTCGTTGAATTTCACTCGATATATCTCGTTTGTCTTGAATCTGAAGTGCATCACTCGTTTTCGTTTTAGTTTTTCTTTTCTTTTTTTTGGAAACTTGATGTTCTTCAAAGGCTTTTCGTTTAGTCGTCTTCTTATTTCACAACCGGTGCATCTTTTGACGTCGTTGCTATCGACATTTCATTTGCCTTTCTAGCGTTTCGCAAATATTCTTGTATGACTTCAATTTTTTTTTATTTAGTTCTATGCTTTCTGAAATCTGAAATTTGTAATAGGTTACAAATCTCGTTTAACTGAGGTATGGTTTTCTCATTTAAATTTACCATTGTTTTATCTGTTTGCTTCATTTGTAAGAATATTTTTTTTTTTTTTGAATTTTGTATTAAATAATTTGTTAAAAAAGTTTTGCTTTTTTACTCTTTATGTATAATAGAAAAAAAAAAAAAAAAGTTAAATTTTAAATTCAATTTTTTTAATACAAAATTAAAATATACATTATTTGTAAGAATTCATAAAAAACCAAATAATCGATCATGACAACAACACCTAAAAGATGCGAATTGAAATTGAAACGAGACGAAAAGTATGAGAAATCCAGTTTTAATATCTATACATTACAACCACACGATCCCATCGAATCGAATGAGGTCGAGATGGTGGACTTAGAGCGCTACTACCACAAATATCGAATGTGTTTGAAAGTGGATGAAGCCGCGCTCGATTTGTTTTACGAGTACCAAAGCGAACTGTTGATTAATATCATCATCACCAAAGACAGAGAATTCTACAGGGGTGATTTATTGTTGTCCTATGGAGGTTACATATATCCAATAATCTCACCCGAACTCGTGAAGAAATCGGGTGGTGAGAGCGCATTCGCCTATGAAAAAAAACTCAAAAGAGTAAAGATGAACATTTAGACCATTTTCGTATGTGGAAAAATGACGAATGTCAACTTGCTAATAACGGACTTGGAAATATAAACAATAGAGAGATTGAAATTAAAAATTTAACTTTTTATATATATATAAAGAGAAAAAAAAACTTTTACTAAAAAAAAAAATTTACATTAAAGAAAATTAAAAATTAAAAAAACAACTTTTTTTATATATATAAAGAGCAAAAAAAAAATAACAAACTTTTTTAACAAATTATTATTTAAATACAAAATTTAAAATATACATTATTTGCAAGAATTCGTAAAAACAAAAAAAAACAAATAATCAATCATGAAGACAACAACACCTAAAAGATGCAAATTGAAATTGAAACGAGTCGAAACGTATAAGAAATTCGGTCATAAAATCTATAGATTACTACGACACGATCCCATCGAATTGAACGACGTCGAGACGAAGGGCTTGGAGCACAAATACGAGAAATATAAGATGCCTCTGAAATTGGACGAAGCCGCGCTCGATTTGATTTACGAGTACCAAAGCGATCTGCAGAACATCATCATCACCAAAGATAGAGAATTCGACAAGGACGATTTGTCGTTGCCCTATGGAAATTACATATTTCCAAACATCTCATTCAAACTCGAGAAGAAATTGGGTGGTGAGAGCGTGTTGACCGATGTAAAAAAACTCAAAAGAGTAAAGATAAACATTCAACACGTTTTCGAAAAAGGAGAAGACACGAGCGTCAACATGCTAATAATGGACTTGGAAATATAAACAATAGAGTGATTGATTTTTAGCGAAGAAAAAATGAAAAAAAAAAAAAGTAATGACATCATCTTTAGATCTCATTTACTTTTTTTTTTTTTTGTTTTCCTTCTTCTTCACTATCATCATAATATATTACAATAACGTTTCCTTTTCTCTCAAATTTCAGCATCGATTCTTCTTCTTTTTCTTTTTTCTTTTTCTTTGTGATGTGATACGTTTATGGCAACATTTTTCTTTATCCGAATCATAATTATGAACGAATGTTGTGCATTTCTTGGTAACACTCGCATCATTACCATTCTCTTCAGAAGGTAGTGGTGACCGTGGAAAGCATCGTCTCATTCTCAACCGTATATCCCGCGCTTTATCTATCTCTTTCCTTAGATATCCATCATTAGCGTCTAACCATTTTTTATTTCTTCGCTCTCTGTCTCGCGATGTTTGTCATTATCGTCAAATTCATCCAGGTGATAAATTCTCCACCTTGTCATCCTGATGATAAAATTATTTCTCCACCTTTTTACTAATTTTAAATATATTATTTTATACTTTCTATGATTTCATATATTTTATATAATTTTATATTTATAATAACATATTCAAAATCGGTATGTTCTTAAACGGCGAATTCTCACCGAGCAACAAACCCTTGCCGAGTCACTCGACGTTCCGTCCACTCTTCAGATAGAGACCGTTTCCTCTCAGAGAGTTGCCACCTCTAACGGGTTCTAGATACAATCCTTTACCGCTGTCGTCTACGTGGACGCGACACATGGCTCCTCCCTTCTTCAAAAACAGTCCGCTGCCATCCGTTAATTTCTCAACTGCCGAACTAGCGAGTCCCGTGAGAGCTCCCACGCCGAGAGTCTTTCCGAGAAAGGGTAGCGCCTTTGCGGCGAAGGGTAATGCTTTTGCGGCTATTCCTGCCAATAGCGGTAGGAAACCACCTTTCATTCTCAAATTGTATCTCAATTGAGCGGGACTCATTCTCACCGTCAACCCTCTTCCATCGCGAATCGCTTTCTCCATCCTTTTGATTTGACTTCTGGTCCAGGCGATAGCATCCTGACCACCTCTCGTCAGATCTTCGTGAGTGAATTTGAATCTCACCGCCTCGCCTCGAGTTGTTAACGCTCTCTTAAGTTTCTTCTTCTGTCCTGCGGATATGTTCACGTTTTTAACCACGTATTCTGTCATAATTCTGTTTGTTTTTTTTAAATATATTTACTTCAATTGTTTCTTGTTTAATAATTATATTAAAATAATTTTGTAAATATTAATATTACCGTTTATTTTATTTTTGTTATCTATATATATAATATTTTTTTTTTTTTTTGCTTTTATATTTCTCTTATGTGAAATCGTATCGTCACTCTCTCTCCGCGAAGATCTAACAGTTCACCATTTTGATCCGTCAACGTGGTTTTGAGACTATACAACGTGTCTAAAATCACTGGTAGATAAACTAAATTTCGAGGTCGCTCCATGATCTTATAACCCGGCGACACGTTTGGAAAGAAGGAATAGATCATCGGTTGAGCGCTACCATTCACGTATCTTCCAGCAATCACGTCCACGTTCACCAGAATGCTATTGACAGCGAGAATGTCGACCGTATTTTCAGATGCCGCGTGGTCTCGATACATCTTTCGATCGAATCCCAACATCTTGCCTATAGAATCGTCCGTGTTGAAATCCACACGAAAATTATCTTCCAAATCAAACATCGTCTGTAAGGTATTAGGATTGGGAGCGAGTCTGATCTTGTTGCTTCCCTTTCCATCCATCTTCATTCGCGTCTGAATGTAATGGTTCAAATCGTCTATGTCGTAACTCCCTTTGGGAATTCGAATCTCCAACCAATCCACTCCGTCGGAATACTTGAACAAGTTATTCTTTTCGGTGACGTTGGGAAAGGAATAATAAGTCTCCAGATTCACCAACGCCATCTCGTACCTTTTCTCTCTATTCAATTCGATGGAAGGTTCGAATTTCGTAGCGAATCGAGTCGAATCGCCACTCACCACGATTTGAATGGATTGTTTTGCAGCCGTATTCTCGGCTATCCATTCTAACAATTCTCCATGTTCGAACATTATATTTTAATTTTTATTTTTTTTTATTCAAAACTAATTATTTGAAGATTTATTATTTTTCTAATTTTTATTTTCACGCTCTATCTTATTATTTTTACCATTGGAAACATAAAACTCGTCGAATCCTCACCGATATTTTCCGCGATTAAATTCGCTCGTCAAATCGATCACGACGAAATTGTAAAGTCCACCATCCCAAACCCTCTTGCAGAATGTCCTGAATTCCGCAGCGCTCATGTCGTTTGCGACGTGATCGCCGTAGATGTGATTGAGATTCTTGAGATCTTGGCGAAAGAGACATAGAAAATTAGCGTTCTCCCTTATCGTCTGTCTGGGCAATCGAAAATAATTCTGCGACAGGTAGAAACAGTCCACGTTGCTGTGTCGACCCCTAACGTAATACGATTCGCATCGGTTCTGTCTCTCCAAAAGCAGATCGTCGAAAATCATGAGATTCTTATCTTCCGATTTCAGTTCTCTAGGATCCTGAACGTCGCTAGCGTTCTCATAAAATCGACACTCGACGTTCGAAGATGCATTTCTCTTCATCAGCTCCGTCGCCGCGCCGTCCAAAATGGTCGAGAGCGGAGCTCCACACTTGTCGAATTCCTCCCTACTGTCAAAGATTCTGGCTATGACGTCCTTGGGCAATCTGCGATCCATGCACTCTCGAAGCAATCTGTATTCGGGTTGAAACAAGCTCTTGCCAAACACGAACAATCTGTCGTAATCCAACCAGTCGGGTCGGGACAACAGATTCATCAACAGATTGGTCTTTCCACAATTCGATTTTCCCACTATCAAACCTCTTATGCTCTTGGGAAAGAATTCGTTATTCGACCTCTTGGTCGCGGCGTCGTTCCAAGACATATCTTTAATGTTCATCTTTGTTTTATTTTATTTTTTTTTTGTCTGTTATTTTAGATTCTTTTCAAACACAAATTTTTTATGTTTTTCAAACTCTGTTTTTAATGTTATTATTTATTTACATCGCACCGTCGCGAGTTCTCTTCAATCCGGATCCACTCGTCATTTTGACTAAATCTTGTATGGGCACCACGGCATTCTTTAAATCTTTCCAATTTTTCGGCGTTCGCTCTAACGCAGCTCGCTTCGCCGGCGGACTGATCAACTTGTCGATCAACACGTCGGCTGCCCTCTTGCCAGCCGCAGAAGCTATCCTACCACTGGCTTCGGAAGCGGCTTTCTTACCAGCATCCAAAGCCGTCTTCTTACCGACCTCAAACGCGGTCGATGCGAGTTTTCTACCCGCATCGGGGGCGCGATGGCTCAGTTGGTAGAGGTGCAGGCTGCAAGCCGAGAGGTCCTCGGTTCGAATCCCACCTGCGGCAACCGCGTTGTGTCCTTGGGCAAGACACTTCACCCCGATTGCCTACATGGGGGCACGATGACGCTGTGTACTGAGGCGTACTGCACGTCGATGGTGCGCATGTCTTCAACCAATCTAACCCTGCCTGTGCTGCGGTGCAGAGTTCAGAGTTACGATGTTGGAGAGCTGACAGCTGCTCGTCGTTGCTCGGTGGTTCTCTCCGGGTACTCCGGCTTCCTCCACCCGTAAAACTGTCACGGTCACGATTAGCCATTGTGCATAAGTATGTGACCTTAAACACCAATAAATAAATAAATAATTCTACCCGCATCACTCGTGAACGCTCGCATTATAGAATCGACGATGCCAAAACCGCCTTGAACGTAAGTTCTGACGTATCCCCTGTTCTTTATCACCAACATATTTTATTTTTATGATATATTTATTGGGTTTTTTTTACTGGTAAATCGTTTTTGCCGTTTAAATACTTTTATTATTCTAGTGTAAGAATTTACTGTTTTATTTTTATTTGTTTGTTTGTTTGTTTGTTTGTTTCTCTCTCTCTACTTATTATTATATACACATCAATCCTTCAATTCGTTCATCAGCCTTTTATACTGTTTTTTATTCAAGACCTTCTGTCTCAACAATTCGTCAGATACGGCAACTATCTGATTATCTAATCCCGTGTTACCAGCCCGTCTGCTCCCCATCAACAAACTCAATCTCTGAGACAGAGCGTCGGGATCGCTCGGAAGAAAAATAGCGGTTTTCACCCCTTTGCCGGTCACCGATTCGAGGAACTTCTTATGCGCATTCCATATGGGCTTCACTATTTTCGTCCACTTGTAACCTCTGTTGGCTTTGGGTCTCGTCTCTCTGGCATCGTTATTTCTATTCATGGCGTGGGTCTGAACTAGAATGTCGCCGTAATTGTCGAAATCCTGTTCCGTGAAATCTCCGGGCTTGTCGTAAAGGAGCAATCTCCGCAGACCATCGGTTACTTTATATTTATTCGAACCCACGATCAATTCGTCATCGTCCATTTCCACCAACGTATCACCTACAAAAGTTCTACCCTCAGAATCCTTATAAATTCCATACGACTGATCTCTCTTACCGCCATCATCATCGGACGATGCGACGCTACTAGTGGTGATAGTCGAAGCCGTATCATCAGACTCGCTCATATCTGTTTGAATTCCCGTGGGAACGTAATCCGGTGTAGATTGAACGGAATACCGATTTCCAAAACTAGGAGGCAACGAACCCATTCTCAAAGAACTCTCCTTTATGGGTCTCAATTCTTCGACTATCTCCTTCCTGCTTCGCTCTTGACCCTCCGTCACGGGTTTAAATATTTTTGTGGCTTCGCGTCTGAGTTCCATCTCACCGAGACGTCTGCTTCTCTCAGCAGCCTGAATGTTCTTCTTAGAACGTTCATACTTGGCTAAAATTCGATCTCGGCGTCTAGGATCCATCTGGAAAAACATCTTTCGTTTTAATTGTTTTTATTTATTTTTCAAAATTAAATGTTTAATTATATTTTTATGTTTTTGTGTTTTAAGTAAATAAAAAAATCTTCCGTCTTTAATATAATAACTAAAAACAGTTGAGAAAAAAAAACATTTACAAAATGACACCTCGATAAATAGTTAAAAAATATTAAAATAGCATCCGTTTCAAACGTGTTAAAAAATCATAAAGAAATAGTTTTTTTTCGATAAACCATTTAACTTGACAAGTAATCTCATTTGAATAAAAACCTGTAATACATCTCAGGCGTGACAAAATAGCTTTCTCAGTAAGTGTTTATACAGTAAATGTCACTTTGACATGCAACCTGCTTGTCAGTTTTGATAAAAACACAGACTGACGATTGTAGACTAACACCCGAATGGAATGGTTTAACGCGTCGAAGGCGCGCAGGGACGGTATGGGGAACAAGCCCCTTTCAACCCTCAGTGACTGGACAATAAAATCCACAGCGCTTCCTTCATGAATAATTATATTCACGTGTCAGAACGAGCTTCATCGCAGAGTAACTCGGTGTAATGATACACATTATTTTGATAAAATTTATTATTATTTTACATTTGGATTCACGTACATTTCTTCTCACCTTTTTTTTTTCGTGTGGCCGATCCTGGAGGATCTTCGCCAATGATGATTGTAGCGCGCAAGAGCTCTATTTATACTGTACAAGTTGAGATACCCATCGTGGGATTTTCCAAAAAAAAACTTAGTTTTTTTTCTGTTGAGTTTTTTGGAAAAAATCCGGGTATTCCCCCCACTCACGTCAGAAAGGGAAGCGTCCAATAGTAGTCTGTTAAGTTTTTTTGGAAAAAATCCGGGTATTCCCCCCACTCACGTCAGAAAGGGAAGCGTCCAATAGTAGTCTGTTAAGTTTTTTTGGAAAAAATCCGGGTATTCCCCCCACTCACGTCAGAAAGGGAAGCGTTCAATAGTAGTCTGTTAAGTTTTTTGGGAAAAACCCACCGCCTCAAAAAAACAATTGCGGTTCTAAATCATCTGTACCAAAGCAATTGCCGATTCTGAATCGCTGATTTAGAACATCCAAAACTGTTTTTTGCGTTTTTACAGATGATTCAGAATCGTTTTCCTTTTGCTCGCGTTCGCCGACGATGGATCGATGGTCTGATCTTGCGATGGGAACGTTGACAAAATTACGTACAAGATGAAAGTGAACTGTACAATTTCACCCTTTTTTTTAAAACGCGCGTTCACCACGAGTATTTGACCGTTAAAAGCGCGATCTAGGAGTCACGGCTGTACATGATGCGATTCAAGATCATTTACAGTTTTGTGAACAAGCGTGTGATTTAACACTGAATTCCACGTTGGTGAACGCATCGTGAACGTATCTTGTACACGTACATGTACAAGTGATAGTATATCGGCCCTTATTACCTACTTACGATTTCGACCGTTTTTTTTTCAAAATTTAAAGTTTCTCATTTTATTTTTTGGCTATGGTTGCTATGGACGGTAAGTGTTTCTTGACGCGAGAGGTTCAGACAAGCAGTGTAGAGACGGTTAGTATAGGTGTACATGTGGAGGCAGTGGTTGAGGACAGCACGCGGGGGGGGGGGGGGGGCTAGTGAGTTATCAACGGACGGCCAGCGGTGGGATGTGTGTAAGCATTGTGATATGGTGTATGTGGATGGGCGTGAGCTGGGGGAGTTGGGGATGTGCGCTATCTGCGTAGAGTTAATGCAGCTGGGAACGGAAGAAAGTTTGGTGTTACACCAGTTAGGGTGGCATTCGATGGGGGATGAAAGGTGGTGGGTTGACGTGGATAGTGGGTCTTTTGGGAATAGGAAGGTGCGTCGGGTTGAGGGTAGGGGAGAAGTAGAGGCTAGAGTGTCAAATCCCCAGGCTAGTAGTGTGAGTCGGGGCCAAAAGGCGTATTCGTTTAGAATCGGATAGTGAGGGAGATAGCGATGACCATGTGGCGTCTGTCAGGGCAGGAGTCAGAGGGAAGGTTAAGAAGGTGGTAAACAAGGACAAGGAGGCTTGTAGTGGGAGTCGGCAAAAAGAGGAGTGCAGTCTCCAAAATGGATTCACGTGCATTACATCATCATTTTTTCATTTCACACTTCTGACTGCGAAGTGTACACATCTACCATGGAGCTACCAGATAGATTGGAGAAGACCATCTCAGCTCTGGGAATCTCATGTCCTGTCTCCTGGACTGTCCAGGAGGTAGGCATGAGTGTCTACCTGAAATTGGAATTCGAAGTAAAGAAAGCTGTAAAAGACGAAACACCATCCTCTTCGGGGAGAGGTAGCACCTTTGGAGAGAGGATCCCCTCTCCCACTGGTCCTCACCCGAAGAGGCTCGGAGGCCCTGAGAAGAGGAAGAAGAAGAAGAAGAGTCCATCAACCAAGCGCAGGGACGCCCGGCGCTTGGAGGCATTCCGGATCAGGAAGAAAGAGTTGAGTGAGGGGGTGGAGGTTCTGGAGGCAGCCGCCAGTTCCCCTCCTAGTCCCACTGGTACTCCCACTCAACTGCCGGCTCCTGAGCCGGTAAAGTTGGATGAGGAACGTCCAGTGGAGACTGAGGAGGAACTGGAAGTTGCTTTTTCACCACCTCCCACCCCTCACTCTCCTCTTCCTTCACTGCCGGAAAGCCCGGGAGCGATACAGCCACCAATCTCTGTGGAGACCGTATTTAGAGAGATGGAGTTATCCAAGGCAGCACCGGCTAGAGTAAGAGAATACCTTGAACGCAACGGGCACACCTCTACACCACCACCAGCCTCATCACCATCACCAAGCCAACCTCCACCTAAAAAGAAGAGCCGCAAGAAGGCCAGAAAGGGATAAACCTCTTTCCTCCTTCCTTTTCCTCCTTCAACACGCCTAGACATTTTAAAAATTAACCATCTACAGTCACTGAGGGTCGAAAGGGGCTTGTCCCCTAAATCGCCCCTGCGCGCCTTCGGCGCGCGAAACCATTCCATTTCAAAATAGATTCAGTGTGTTAGGTAGTTTCGAGAATTCTGAGGAGCAGGTGGGGTCTGAATAGGTGGAGGTAGGCATGGAGGTTAGAGTGGCGGAGTGCAAGACTGCGAGCCGGTCCAGTGGGAACAGAGGTGGTAACAGGGGTAGTAGGACAGGAAAGAGGCAGTTGGTGGTTGCAGGGAGTAGTGTAGTGCGGGGGTTAGATAGGGTGGTGTGTGGGCCCGTCAGTGTCAACAGGACCAATTTGAGCTTTCCGGGGGCTAGGGTGGAGGACCTAAGGGGCAGAGTGGGTGGATTAGTAAAGGGGTCAGGCTCAGACCCAATGGTTGTTGTACACGTGGGGACCAACAACATCAGGGAGAGGAAATCAGTTCAGCTTATTGCGACTTACAAGGACTTAATAACTCAACTGAATGCCAAGAATGCACAGGTAGTGGTTTCGGGGCTTCTCCCAGTACCAGGTGGTAGTGGCGAGATCGCGGATTATAGGGGTCAACGAGGAATTTGGGGGAGCATTGTGAGGAACTTGGGATACCTTTTGTAGACAATTGGGGATCATTTTGGGGCAGAAAGGACCTATATGGAAGGGATGGTTTCCATCGTAACCCAAGGGGTACAGAGGTTTTAGGAAGACATATGTTGCAAGTGGTGGAGCCTTCTTTTGGTATAGGGAGGGGAGGGGGAACAGAGAAGGGGGGAATGAACACAGGAAATGTTTTATGAACCATAGCTGTAAAAAAATGGGATAAGGGGGATAAGGAAAAGGGACCAAAAATCTACTTCAATAGGAATAGCATCCCAAGGAAAGAACAGGTACTCAAAATAGGATATACAAACATACAGGGACAAGATAAAAATGGGACCAGTAGGCGGAAGCCAATGAATCTTGATACTCTGAAAGAGGGTTATAGCAACATCCAGGGTCTCCACCGGAAAGTAAGTGAAATTGCTACATTCATCGAGGCAGAGGAGTTTGACATCATGAGCTTAAAGGAAACATGGGTAAGACACGAGGAAAGGGTAGACCAAGTAAGGGGGTGCGTGTGGATAGGTGTATGGCGAACGGAAGGCCAGAAAAAAGGGGGAGGGGTAGGCATGTACATTAAAGAGGATTTAAAACCGTTGCTGATCACAGACCTGGAAGATGTCAGCACCTCGGCTGAAGTATCAAAAGAAATTGGATGGGTAAGGATTAAGCTGAGAAATAAAAATATTGCCCTTGGGATTGTGTACTGTGCGGTGGAGGGGAGCAAACCCGAGTGGAATGACTCGATATACTCAACACTAAGGTCCAATATCACAGAACTACAAAACAAGGGGCTCGGTATAATTCTGATGGGTGACTTTAATGGACACATAGGTGATAATGAAGAAGGCATGGAGGGTGGGAACAAGAAAGTCAACAAGAATGGAAGGAAGCTGTTGAACTTTACAAACCGATATGAAGATTTTGAACAGGAACGCGAGGTGTAAGGGGAAATGGACCTGGGAGAGGAACGACAGAAAATCAATAATCGACCACATTCTCACAGATATTAATTTATGGAGGAAGGTGATAGGGGTAGAAATGGATGATGAGGGTAAAATGGAGGTGGATAGTGATCACAACTTGATTACAGTGACGATCAGGGCCAAAAATCTAGTAAAAAGCAAAGGAAGCTTTAAGGAGATTTGGGAACTCAAAAAGGATGCTGACTGGGCGAAGTTCAATGAAAAACTGAAACCAAAGCTTGCAACCGTACCCAAAGGGGCAGTGTCCAGAAGATGGCCGACGCCATAGTTGCGAGCCTAGTGGAGGCAGGGAAGGAAAGTGTAGGAAAAATCAGGGTGCCAACACGGGAACGTGGGTACAAAGTGAATGAAGAACTTAAAAGGGCCATAAAGGGTAGAAAAGCTAAATGTTCTGCATACAGGAGAAGTAGAAAACTTAAGGGACGGAAAGCAACGAGGCCACGGTAGCAAAGGAAGAATACCAACAAGCACGAAATAAAGTAAATAAGATTAAAGACGATAATCGGAGAGTGCTAAATAGCAGTCTTATTAGGACGATAAGAACGACAGGGGGGTCGAGTTCGAACGTATTTTGGAAATGAGTGAATAAACATAACAAAGGAAGTAACCCACAGAGTATTAAAGTAGATGGCAGAGTTACAGACGAGCAAGATCAAGTCGCATCAGAACTAGTCAAGCACTGGGAAAAGGTAAACGATAAGCGATGGGGTATGGGGAGCCCGCCAGAGTGTCCGAATCAGGTCGAGGACAACCTATCTAATTTCGTGTGCAGCGAAATTAAAACGGAGGAGGTGCGAAAAGTGATCTCAAAATTAAGGAATGGAAAAGCGGGAGGAGTGGATGAAATTCCTAGCGAGTTTATCAAAAAAAGGGGAGAGGAATTCGTTAAAAGCCTAACTGCCCTATTCAATCTAGCCATAGAAAATCAAGAGGTCCCAAAGAAGTGGAGAGAAAGCAAAGTGACATTTATATTCACAAAAATGGGGAAAAAGACGTTTTGGATAACTATCTTGGGATCTCTGTCAGTAGCAACATTGGAAAAGTTTTCTGTAAAGTCCTGTATGGGGAGGGTTTTTTTTGTTTTTTGGGAGAAATTCAGAATGGCTTCAGGAAGGGAAGGAGAGTTACTGACCATCTTTTCACGCTATCCCAAATGATAGAGTCCGCGAAAGCAAAAAAGAAAAAGATGTTTATGGCCTTTTTGGATGTCAAAAAGGCATACGATAGAGTATGGTGGGAGGGTATGTGGCGCAAGCTGGAGGCTCTGGGCTTAGAGGCGAGTTTGTTGGAATTACGAAAGCATTATATAAAGACGTACAGAGTGAACTTAGCCTGGGAAACATTACAACAAAACGTGTGCCTGTGGAGATAGGCCTAAAACAGGGGTGCATCCTTTCGCCGCCAATTCTGTTTTTATTGTACATCAAAGGTTTTGTAGATCAACTCATGCATAGCGACGAGGGGGTAGCAGTTGGGGACTTGAAGATCCCAGGGCTATTTTTTGCAGACGATATGGTGCTAGTGTCAGAAAGCGAGGAGGGGCTAACGAAAATGCTGGGAATTGTTGGGAAATATGGGAATAAATGGAGACTCGAACTTAATGAAAGCAAGAGCAAAGTTGTACCTGTGGGCCGCAAAGTGGACCCCACTCGAAGGTGGAGAGTGGGTGAGTTCTGCATTCAGGAAGGTAGCAGCAAACTTCTCAGTGTAGGAGAGACAGGTGATTACGAGTATTTGGGGGTAAATATAAACATTACAGGAAGAGGCATCTACCGAAACCACACAAATAAATTGATTCTGAAGGGGACGCGAATCCTTAACCAAATGTAACTTATAGGGAGAAACAGTACATTTGGGAAATGGTGGACCTGCCAAGTATAACATACGGTACGGAAGTGGTACCCCTAAACCAGACGGCCGTAAAGAGCTTGGAAATCCTGCAGAACGATGCAGGCCGATGGATAACGGGGTCGAGTAATGCCGCAGCGCTAGAAACAATCAGGGGTGAGCTTGGGTGGATGAGGATCAAGGACAGGATAGACCTGTTGAAACTCGGTTGTCTTAATTATTTGGTAAATCTCCCAGGCAGCCGATGGTGTAAAGTAATGTTCCTGAGAATTTTTAACTCAAATATCAAGACGGGGTGGATGATCCAAGTGATGGAGCTAGTAGAGAGCTACTCATTGGAGATCTCGGACCTGGACGTTGGGGCAAACCAGGGTACAAAAATCGTCATAGAAAGGGTCATGGAGGATTGTAACCATAATAGGCGAGAGGGGGTCAAATCAAAGAGGTCTTTGGGTGGACTGCGTGATAAAGAGAAACCAGGTTTTGAAGAGTACCTTGATGGCACGTTTGGGGGTCACTGTTGTTCAATCTGAGGTCGCTATCCCTGGAGGTGAGGGGAAAAATTGGGAAAAACAGTGAAAAAGAGTGCCAGATGTGTAATTTGGGCATGGTGGAGACCCTGGAACACTTTCTTCTCGAATGCCCAACGTACCAGTGTAACAGAATAAGATTCACTGGGAGTATAATGGGGAAGTGGGATGGGAGAATGAAGGACATGTGGTTAGGGGGAGACGCAAAGGAGAGGGTTAATATGCTAATCGGAGAGATTGGGAAGAAGGGGCAAGGGATGTCATCAAACAGTTCGTCTCCGAGTGTTGGGAAGAGAGGAGAAGCGTGGGAATAGGGAGGCAGTTGGGAGTACAGGGGTAACCAAGCCCTTCTCGTCCGAGAACCGCGACAAATCAACGGCTGGCCAAAGTGTTATTATTATTAGTAACACCTTTCTATGAAAACAATACCTGATGACAAAGTGGGGACACCCCGATTTGGATAATCAAAAATAATTCAACCTGTTCAGCTGTACATATATTTATCTCCACCCTCTTTATTTTACAGGGCACTGTTGATATTAATTTAATTTTCTCTCTGGTGTTCTGGACAAAAAAATAACGAATGACCGCTCCTTGGAACGAGCTCGTCGTGATTGTTCCAGTGAGTGGGGCCATACTAATAGCTAAAAAAAGGTTTTAGGATTCATTGCGTGATGTTTCTCAGATTTCCGAGATGAGTTAAAAAGTCGTTCGCACTGACTCTGTATTCGAATATTCGAATTCTTTACCCAACGTATCGACCAACACCGGCCAGCGCTAATCACAAAACATCATTCACTGTTCATTATTTTTTTTCATTTTTTTGTCTCAACAAATAGCGTATGATCCCCAATTGTAACGATAAGCTATGTTGAAAGAAGCTCCACAGGGAGAGCAGTTTAAAATTTATCCTCGCCCAGCGTGGATTGCACACGATACGGGCATTTAAAACAAGTTATGATTTTTTTCAAACCATAGCTTATAACTCTTCATTGAAAAATGCTCAGTTTGTTCCAATACGAGGACGTGAACTATGTTTTAAAAGCAATATTGCAGAATTAATAAATAACGTGATGATAACCCCACCACAACAAATTTACACGAAAAAGACAGTTGACTAACAAAAATTATTACCACTTTAGCGTGCGTTCTCTAGTATATTAACACAATTTTACCTTTACGGTAAAAGTGCATAATGCACAGTCTCAAACCAGAAGTTGTGTGTTAACGTGGTTAACAGCCCGCTTCCGGCTAAATGTTTCGTTAACAGCCCCGGCTCCGGTTACAGTTTATGTAATCCGTCATACCACACGCGCCACTGGTTCCGAGATGATGAAACGCGCTTAACTGCAATGAATGTTAAAAAACACGTGAAATTTGTGTGATTTCTCCATTACTTCGGTGATGAAGCATTCAAATTGTCAAGGTGAGTGTAATTAATTCATTACGGTAGGTTTTTGTTAGTAGATTTCGGGAGAAGGGCAATTTTTCGTGGCAAACAAATATATTTAAATTAAGCTATCATATGATTGACCACGTGACGTTTTGTTTATCTAGAAACAGACGACACATGTGTTTTGGTTAAATGTCATTGCGAAAATTCGGGATGTCACAATCAAGTGAACTTGATGAAGAACCTTTGGATTTAACCATTTTAGAAGTGGTAACAATAGTAATAACTAAATAAATGTTGGGCGTCCCTGTTTATTAACTGCCTGAAGGCTTGCAGGAATGATTAACAGCCTTCGGGCCGTTAACAGCCTCGACTTCGTCTCGGGCTGTTAATGGACCCACTGACTATTAATCATTCCTGTCGGACCGTTAATAAACCGTAACGCCCTCCAAAATCATGTTATTGGTATATTAGTAGCTTCCTTCAGATTTTTGGTTGAAACAGAACAATATTTGCTTCTCTCCTTTGAATAGACGATAAATGCAAATGTACCTGGCGGAAGTAAACAAACAAATGGACCTGGCGGAAGTGAAACTTTGGATAGTGTCCACCTTATAACAACACCAATCCAATAATATTTTCAGTTTGAATTGTTCATTTCGCGGAGAAAAATGTATGTTCACAGGCATCGAACCTTACTCGAATGACCAGACGACCGATTATGATTTTCACTCGCCCTGCACCACTGTCCACTCGTCATGGTGGGGGGACATGTGGAATTTTCCCTCCTGCTAAAGCCTTACTGAAAACTAAACTCTCGTAAGCTATCCGCTCATGATATTGCACAAGTTCATTGCAACGGGTAGAGAGAGAGAGAGAGAGGGGCAATGCTTGTGCAATGACATACATTTATATATATAAATAATGGCCTATGTTCCCTGTTTGTAAGCACAGGAATCTCAATTATTGGACGATCTGTGAAGTAGCAACTACTGGAATATTAATTTTCGAGCTGCTGAACAGAAGTTGGCCCCGATGGGACTCGATCCCGAGTCTCTGGCACTCAAACCCCTAGCCATAAATGCTCTGGCACCATACTAATCGGGCTACCGGCATATACCGTTACATTAAGTACCGTACCAATGTATACCGCTCCATGGGACGCAAAATTTAGCGTCATGCTTATCCTAATTGTTAAATGAGAATTAAAAATTTGTTCGAGATGGGAGTGCATCTTACTGGTCGATTTAGTTCGGCCTAGCAAGTGGCAGCCTAGCTCCTAATCACGAACATTATAAAAGCACCGCTTCATATCTTCCTTGAGTGGCAACAAGTAAAGATATGTTCCGCGTTTCACGTTGTTCTCTGTATTCAAGTGTAAATTATACACAAAGATACAGTATCATTTCGTCCTTGGGTGGCAACAAGTAAAGATATATTCCGCGTTATTACGCGCAAAATTTGTTCTCAGCTTCAGAATTACGAGCCTTCTTTCATTTATCTGACCTCGCCCTGGTAACAGAGAAAGAGGAAAGTCTGCATACAGTATTTACACATCCAACCACTCCTTGACCCGAATCATTCAAATGCATTGTTCTCCATATTTAAGAGTATTGCGTGCAAAAACACCGTATCATATCTCCCCTGGGTGTCAACAAGTAGTGACATGTTTCCCGTTTCACGTTGTTCCCCGTATCCGAGTCTATTACGCGCAAAATAACCGTATCATATCTTCCTTGGGTGGCAATAAGTAAAGATATGTTCCGCGCTTCACATTGTTCTTTGTATTCAAGAGTAAATTATGCCAAAAAATACCATATAACATCTTCCTTGGGTGGAAACAAGTAAAGATGTAGTGTGCGTTATTACGCAACAAGCAACGATGAATTACACACTATTGCTAAACCCTCGCTCTGGTAACACGGGCAGAGGCAAGTTCGCATACAGTATTCACACATCCAGCCACTCCTTCACCCGAATCATTCAAAAGCGCGCCTCCATGTCCCTGCCCCAATACCCCACGTCAATCAGGCATCAATGCCGCTAATGCGAAATATAATTTTTTATACCTTCCTTGCGTAGTAATACCCCCCTCTCCCGCGGCCGATCGTTCGAGTGTTTGTAAATGTCTTACCCCCACACACTTTTGCAGCATATATATCTCCCCCCCCCCCCCACCATTGACCTGTATACGTTATAAGGTATGTCTACACTAACGATTGTAGGCCAAGGTGTTCGCGCACCACACCCATCCCCCACCCTCACACATACGCATGGAATACACAAAACATATTCACGCTATCTTCAACCTGTATGTGTAATTGCTCTTCACATTAACTTATACCCCCCCCCCCCTCCCCACCCCATCAACACATTTATAAATAGGAATATTTGGAATCAATCTTGTCTACTGAGCCCATTTGCTTCTTGTGTTTGAAGTTTGTTAATCCAAAATGCTTCTCGACCCCTCCTGTAAGTTGTATTTTGTTGATTAATTTGTTCAATTCCCATAATCTTAAAATTGTTTATACTATGGTTTTCGGTAAAAAAAATTATGCGGTATCGGTTCACTCAGAACCTCACGTTTTATTCTACTCAGATGGTTTTGCATTCTCTCATACAACTTTGTATCCGTCTCTCCCACGTACACAACTTCACTAGACATGTCGCAGAGAATCCCATATACCAGATTCCTGGACGTGCAGGTGATTTCCTTGCATATCTAGTTGGCCGTTCCGCCCGTGTCTGGTCTGCGACTTGTTTTGTTTGGAGCATAAATAGACAGATTGCACAGTTTCTCTCGTATCTACGAGATCCCGTCCCTTGATTGTTGAACATGTTATTGTGCTTGTATTGCTAAGGACTATAATGTCTCTCTATTTTTTTTAGTCTTTTGTATCTATTTTTAATTCAATGTTCGAGCCCCACCAGCGCGTCTGATGTTTCGTAGGACAGAACCATATAAAAAACAAACTGGCCACTCATATATTAGGTCCATTCAAATACGATATCGAGAACTTAAAAATAATAATCTGTCATTGAAGCATGGCAATGTACAGTCAAAAACAACAAAGGCATGAAAAAGAATACACTTTACATTCCTGGCTATTCGTTACACAAATGCAAGCTCAACCTGATTCTGTCCGCCCAGAATTCCTGTGTGATATTGTTCTCCACTCCTAAACAATTGTCGCAAATGGAAATGATTTTTATTTTGATTTGTAAGAACAACTGGTGCAATTTCAAGTATACAACCAATGTGGAGCAGTAGGATTGAATTAATGAACTGAAGCTCGTTGATCGATAATCATACTTTCATGAAAGCAAAAGAATGTACATATGGGTGAGAGGGTTATAGTGGATTGCACCAACGTCATACATCGGTAATATTAAGACTACGACAAGCCTGTTTGGCGGGAGTTGGTGCTTGGTGGCCAGTTGCGTTGACCTCACATCAAAGATTGTGGTAAGTTTATTCGATTTTTAATTTTAACATTATTCTCAGAAGTTCAGAACACATTGGTGTTACCCATTCTTTCAGAAAGAACGTGTCCCATGTTGGTCCTGATGTCAGAGAACACGAGGTTTGTAAGATTTCAAACCCATCTAATCAGAATTGCGCGCGATACTTTCATGAAGCAGCCGTACATGTGCGTCACACAAGTGGTTGCGTTCTCGGTTATTTTATTGCATATCTCTCACTAAGATCGTGAGGTGGGAAAACTTTTCCATTTAAAAATAAAATCACCAAGGGTCTCCGGTTAGAATATTTTGAAGTCCCGATTCATTAAAAAAAGTCAAACAAACAATAAGACAAAGACAACCAAAAACAAAAAAGTACCAAAAGGCACTTTCTAACCCCCACTGTCTCGAAATGCATGCATCTTTGGGAGCACGGATTCAATGCTGGATTCCAGACCCCCGCCACCAATTGCACTGAAAAAGGCTTGAAGTTATTTGATTAGACGAGAGTTCAATTAGGTTTGGTCATCACAATTTGTTCACTTATCTTTGCCTTACTACAAATTATTGGAGAGTTCAGGCTCAAGCAAACCAAGTCTGAAGAGACGAAAGAATTACATAAAATAATATCAGACCTTTTTAGATTTTAGCCTAATTAAAATTTTACAAGGACTTGCGAGAAAGTTGTACAACAAATATTAACGCCTCCCCTTCACGTAACGGGACGAGTATGTGGAATGGCCTATATAAAGGTAACTTCGTGGGATCGTGTCCCCTAGAATACTAAACGAGTTGCGCCTCTCTTTGCAAAGCAGACAGCCATTTTTCAGTCCCCACCCAATTGGATAGTACGCTGTGAGGGCATCCGCCCCACAATTGATGCTGTCGAGGCTCGATCCCTAGACCTTTAGCATGGGAGAACAGCGCGTTTATTCACTCAACCTCAACCCTGTGAATTGTTTAAGCAGTGGTAATGCCGTGACTTCGCCATGATCTTCATTCATAAGAATCAATTCATAGACACCGGATGGTTGTCGGAATATATGCAAACAGGTCAGGAAAGGGATGAATATTCAAGCCAGAAAAAAGCAGACTGTCATCTGCAAAATGAGGTCCCTAGAGGGTGGATTTAGTGATGCTACACTGTAAAGCAGGGTAGCATCACTAAATTTACCCTCTGTGAACCTCAATCTGAATCAGGGTCTCAAAACTAAACAGAAAGAGGTACACAGAGGATAAATTGGCCCAATATATGGGATAGCATCATCAAATTCACCCTCTGGGGATCTCATTCTGCCAATGCCAGACTGCTTATTTTCAGGTCTGAGAATATTGTAAGATAAAATGTTTATTGCCACCAATGGGTTTCTTAGATGAGAAGATAAATTTATCATCACCACAATGTGTTCTTCAAGAAACTTGATGATATGAAGGTCAATAGATTGTACCACATTGGGAAGATCTCGTTGAATTCCTGAATAGGAATCCTACAATCACATACGTATCCTCGAAAGGGATTCCTCTAAGTGGGATTCCGTGAACCTGCTAGCGATGTTCAAAGGACCATCATTAAAAGAGACTAGTTATGTTAGTTGTAGTAATAGTAATAGTAGTTTGCGCCAGTATATGGCTGATAGGTCCATGCAGTGGTGGATTACAATAGCACTTAGAAGCTTAGCAAATAGTACGTTGCCGCAATGTAGAAAGCAGAGGCACATAGAACATATGTAGTGGCTTAGAGACGGTAGAAGCAGAGGACGAAGGCTTGGGCCAGTATTGAAGAAGTTGTCCTAATTTTTTCTATTCCGCCCACGCAAAGTTTACGGTACATTCGACCAAAAAATCCATGTGTTTTCAAACAGAAGCTCTAAAAATGTATATAATCGAACGATGCGACATCAAGAGATAAATGGTCGATCGCCGCGTATTTTGAAAATATGTTTTTCTTTTTGCATTTTCATAAATGTATTAAAAGAGAAAAGAAAAAAATTATACAAATTAATTAAATAAAATAAACAGAATTTAACAGAAAAAAATGTCATTTCTGAAAATGAAAGATCTTAAGAAGAGAGATAAGACGATTCATCAATTTGTCGAATTGAATAGGAACATTCAAGTGAGCGATATGGCGAGACGGGTGGAGTATCAAACTGAAACAGGAGGCGACAAAGATGAACAACGAGATCGTCAGAGAATAGAAACGTTTAACCCTTTACCCAACGTAACGGCCAAAACCGGCCAGAGCTTTTCTCAAAAATCACCAATTAATTATCACTATTTTTCAGATTTTGTCTCAAAAACATAGGTTATGACCCCTCGTTGGAACGAGCTCGTCGAATAAAAAAAATTAGTTATTCAAGATTTTTTATTGCAAGTGTCGTCTGCTTTTCATGCAAAGATTAAGAGAAGTGTCTGTGATGAGCGTGATTTCTCAGCGACATATTCCCAGCGAGATCGGATCCGCAACCCCACAGTTCTACCAGCCGAAAGGTTATCCCGAGATAGATAGAATGGAGACCGATCTTTCCTCCGTTCCTGCCAGACCACACATGCGGCAATCTAATGTGAGTATCCTCCTATCTCTCCATATATGTATATATGCATGTGCCTGTGTGCATTGAATGTGTGGGTGTGAATCTTATGTATACTTAATGTATGCAGATGGATATATGCGTGTATTTGGATATGTGTGCATATATGGTTGTATGTAGGTATGTGTATGTATATGCACGTGCATATATGGGCTCGTATGTGCACATATGTTCAATGTATATAGAATCTACAGACCCATGTTATTTCCGGGGAAATGTACACTAAGTGGTAGAAGAGCAGATTTTATGCATCAATACAGAATGTTTGAATTTTGCGGCTGTAACCGCAAACCTATTCTGTTGTAACCGGATACAGGATTGGAGAATATAAGGAGGGGGGGGGGATGTCAATAGGAATTCATAAAGTGATAAATATAATATGAGGTTTGGGGGCAATGGATTTTAGTAAAATAGTTTATTATATCGGAGTTAGTATAACATACTGTGACACCTAGTATTCCTGAGTGCCTGTCCTTGTATCACAGTGTACTCACCCTTCCCCAAAACACGCCCCTTTTCGTCGACAGGTCTAGAGCCCTAGTTCATGTCACCAGCATCCCGACTGTGTAGAGTAGAGTTCTCTTCCAATCAATTTCTTGTTATCTACAGGTCAAGGGGCCTGGAACAGCCTACCGACATTTCGTTCGTGCTAATGGTAATACAAGGAGGGGAAAGTCCCGGGTAAATACTACATGCGGTTGGAAGGAAGGAATACACACTGTAACAAGTATTCTTATGTCAAGATCTCTACACTAAAATTACCCTTGATCATCCACTTTCAGATCGGTTTCCATTGTGTGCCTGTGATTTTACCACGTATTAAAGCCTAGCCACCCAAGCCTAATATTGCACCACGGTGATAATGTAAATATCTGCAGATAGTTCAGACACATTATAATGTGGGGCGTAATTCGTTTTAATCCTCAGGCTTTAGTTACTCATCCAACTGTACCCCCCCCCTCCTCCCCACACCTCTCAACTTTGTGACTCGATACGGTTATAATGCTGTTAATACTCACGAGAAAGAGAGATAGAGGGAGAGAGAAAAGAGAGAGAAAGAGACCGTATTATTCTGACAAGTATATATTTTATAACTACCACAGACATGCTTATTATTATGTTATGCTGCTTTATGTTGCTTTCAATACCTGAGATGAGGTAAAAAGTGGAAATAAATCAAATCAAAACCATCAAAAAGTGAGATGTGCAAACATTCTCTAAACTAATTAAACAAATCCATTGCATTTTAAACGCTACACACACACAAAGCGTATGTAGAAAAGAAACTTACACAGCTTACAATTTGAAGCGAGTAGCTTTGACCTCCATAATGAATATATTTATAAAATGACGTATCTATAACGAGAAGGTGAATCCTATAATTTGAGAGTAAGGCGGCCTTTATAAGAGAAACGGGTCCCAACCTATTCTTAAAACCCATTGTGTAAAATCGTTTTCGAACTTTGAAACCGAAAGACTCGGAGTGTTATGACGACATCGTTTATAATATATTCAAGTACGCCATAAATGCAGAATTTATTGCACGCTTTTATGGTTGTGTAATATTGTAATAAATTGTATATAAAATAACAGGTCAAAATTAATTAAACCAACGAGAGTTAATATCGAATGTGTGCACAACAATAGGATTCCGTTTTCTTTTATTTTTGGAGTCAATTCAAAATATCAAGAGAATTGAATTTTTCTCTTAATTGTGTCAAACAGTGCACTAAATAGTGCGCGCAAGCGCGCTAAATAAAACACTCTACATAGGAAATAAGGAAGAAGCAGAAGGCAACAATTTGATCGTGGGTGGGGTTCACGTGTTCGGTGACTGTGGCATTTCCTCGTATTTTCTGAACTAGATCCGCATATTCACAGTGAAGAGGATATCAACCGTTACGGCAACACTGGTCAAGACGAACACCATAAAGAAGAATGGTGATTATGACGAGAAGAGACTGTGCATGAGCGGATGTTACAAATGGAAAGAAGTGGTGAAATCTGTATGGGATAAAAACAACGCATTCGTCAGATCGGTTATCGGAAAGGGAATGGCCGCCGATGGTAGTACTACCACCAACATTTCTTGTGGTACTAACGCACTCATACAGAGATTGGATCTTTTGATGGGTAGTGGAGAAGCTGGTAGTACGAGGGTGAAAATGCGATAGTGAGTATATACGCCGAGTTGTTAAAGCAAAAGGTTTTAAATAAGACTGGTATAAATTTTTCATGAATGGGTTATAAAATTTAAAAAACTGTAGACAGAAAATAAGCTAACTAGAAATAAATGATTAAATTAAATAAAAGAAATATTACTGATAAATAGATGAATTACTCGATTTTATGTCCACGGTGGATTGAGCATGCTGGAATCGATGAGGCAATTTTAATTGCGTCTCTTCACCAGTAATGCAGCGAAATAGATTGCCTCGATGATCACGAAGGTGGAAAAAAATATTGCGATAGACTTCGGTAAGAAAGCTGTGGCCGAAGCAGATAACAAGATCGCTTTCGAAGCAAGCAAGAGAACTGCAGATTTAGTTCAAACGTTGATAACGTAATCGAAAGGAATGAATTTAACCCTTTACCTAACGAATCGCCCGCATCCGCCCGCGTAATATGCAAATTGAGCAGTTGAAAAAATTAAAGTTTTTAAAATATTTCAACAAAACCATATCATGTGACCACTGATTGGAACGAGCTCGAGCTCGTTCCAATGAGGTGTCACATGATATGGTTTTGTTGAAATTTTTTGAAATATTTAAAAAAAATTATATTTAAAATAATAAATTTTGATATCGTCTGCGTTGGGTGAAGGATTATCACCGAAAGTGGAAGAGATTTTATGGAAAATAAAAGATAGAAACTTAAATGAGTTCGGTTCCGGTGTCGTGGCAATGCAAATAACATGCCAAAAAACTAAAAGAATCGGAAGTGAAGGTAGTTTAAAAACACATTAAAAAATGTCAGAAAAAAAAAATTAAATCAGAATTTCCATTTTTCATTCAATGTAAAAAAAATAACGTTCACGGCGAGAAAGAAACAGATGAGTGCATTTTGCAGATATTATTGGAAGGAGAAGTAAGTTTAATGTTTTAAAATGGTAATTCGGTTCTCGTGAGTACGCTGAACGAATTTGTGGGACATGACGACGAATCTACTGGCTGAGAAATCAACGGCCCACATTGCACGAAGAAGATGGGGGTAATTAACAATACTTTATCATCAAAAATGAATGATAAATTAACTAACTTCATAGAAGGACAAGCTAAAACACGTATCTGGCTCTCAAAGAATAAGATAAGCGATTATCATGAAAATAATGTTCAAGTTCAAAATTTTAACCAACAAAAAGGAAGCGTGGATCCGGACTGAGAGTTGTTTAAAAAACATAAACGACACTAGTTTAATAAAAAGCATAAAACACTTATCAGTTAAAAAGGCTGTATAAAAAGAAAAAACGAAAGTTAATTAAATTAAAAATTAAAAATGAGATGGAAATTGGGATTTATCGTGGAACGAAGAGATGACCAGTGAATCATCCATTCTTTCCGAGAAGCATACAAGGTTTGATCGTGGGCAAATCGAATTGTAGGAAAACGAATCTGTTGTTGCGTCCCGAGTGGTTGGGTTACGATAGATTATTCGAATTTGACAAGAGTCTTTTTCAACTAGAATACAAATTTTTGCGTGGTATTCTGAAGGAAAAATTATTGAAAGGTGAGATAGTGAGAGTTTTCGACCATCTTGAAGAGGTTGAAAAACGTATTGCATCACTTTGGGCGATCTTGAAAGAGCCATCGAGAGCACTTAGGAAAAATATCGGACGTTGAATCTCATTTTTAACGAAAACGCAGGCAAGGTGCCCAATACTGAAAATCTGAAATCTGAGAACAAAAATCTGATGATCTTCGACAACCTGTTGTTGGGGAAACAGACTTGACGCGAATCTAGTAATGTTCGAGGACCTCGCAGCACTGTTGATTTTATCTATTTGTCTCCAAATTACAATCTATAGGAGAGAACGTGGATTGTTGTGTCCCTTTCGTCGAGACCTTAAACCACACCCACGATGATCACGTTGCCAACAACGACACGAGGAACAAAGAATTCGGGAATATTTTTCTTCTATATTCCGATATATTAAAATGAAAAAGAAATAAAAAACAAATAACTCATTTTTTAAAAAAAAATGTTACGTTAGAGCAGATAATTAAGAATACAACTACGAAAATTTTTGTTTCGTTTCTCTACGAAATTCAATCCACCGCCCGAATTGAAAAAGGAGAAGAGATACGAAATGGTAATGGTGACTCTTGAAACGTACTGTTCTTTTCCCAATATCACCGAGTCGAAGTACACAGACCGACACACGCGTGTGAATGGGTTAATCGATATAGCACAAGTGCCAGCGCGGTAGGATAAAATGAGAAGCCACAGGCCTCGAGTTTTATCCTTCCGCGATGGCACAAGTGCGTTTCGTTATGTGTTTATTATACGCCATCACGTCTATAAAAACAATTATTAGAAGGGCATTCAGCAATTCATTTGACAACTATCAAGAAAAAGAGAAACTTTTATCGCCAACCAAATGTGCGAGGGGAAAACGTGTTTCTATTTCATTCCTTGAGTTACAATGTGTCCTATGCGCCTACTGGCACATAGAGCACATTGGAACTCAGCTCGACAAGTTTTAGCTATTGCTAGGGATTCAAATTATAATTGCGGTGCACGATTTGTCGAACATTCCAGTGAAATTTCGCTTTTATTTAAAAATAGTTCGTCAACGATTTCCGCTCCGCATATTTGTGCGGAACAGATATTCATTTTCCGCATGGTTTAGTGTTGCTGTGGATGGGGATTTCACATAACAAGCGGGTGATAAATGTCGATTCGGAATAGGAAGTCAAAAACATATTCACTAATGCATTAGTGAACGAATAGCTCCAACCCGTGGTGCATACATTTCCCAAAAGCAGAGTTTTCTTCAAGAGAATGAATCACATACGTACTGCCGAGTTGGTAGACATGCATTCTTTTTCGAAACGCAATGGATGCGTGAAATACATACTGACTGTCATAGATGATTTGTTTTCGAAATACAGGTGGACGAGATCGTTGAAAAATAAATCGGAAGCCGAAGTTCGATTAAGATGAAACCTGTGGAAGCCTGGGATCCTCGAAATGAAACGACAGTCTATAGGAATCTCTATCCCGCGCAATATGATAAGGAAACGAAAACCTCCAACATTTACTGTGGGTGATCGAATGAGAATTTTCAAATGGAAACATTTCTAAAAAAGGTTACATGCCTAGATGGACCTCAGAAATCTTCGTCATAGTTTACGTGCTCTACACTAATCCCATCACTTACAAGAAAGAAGCATTAGACGACGAAAAATCACAAGAACATTTTATGAATAACGTTTTCAAAAGACCGTTTTCTGAAAAAAAGAAAAAAATGTTCTATGTCCCGATACCAACCGCAATACCTTGCAGTGATTGGTCAATGCCTCGTTGATTTTATTTTCTGTCGCCGGGCACGAGCATATGTCTACTGTCAGCGATCCTTATGTCCACTGTCAAGGAAAGCGTCTCGTTGCCATGAGCAACGGTTCATCGCAATGTCGTTTTTCACTTGAAATCAACTGAGACAAATACCTCTGTCTGAAGTAAAATACACACAAAAGTACCGTTATTACGTACAAAAAGATTAGTTATGTAAACATGGGTAATTATTTATGAAACCGATTAGATTATAAGGTCTCTTTTCATTAATTTACTGTAACATAAACTGAAACGAATCGAGAGCATCTCGCCCCGTTGATTGCGTACGTAAACATTGAATAAAGATTTTTTTTTCCAATTCAATTTTACTTGTGTAAGAACGGGACATATACGGCTGATGCCTCGGTTGAATATAAATTTCATGCAGGGAACGTGAAACCATGCCCCCTGTCAACAAATAGAATAACTTATAATGTTCCAATAGGACTAAAATCCTCCTCCTTTGATTGGACGAGAGCTCGTTTAGTATATTCTATGTTTACGGCTCAAGTGGCAAATGTTACCGTCTGACGTCAACACGCGAAATATTTGAAATGACGTCGCCCGTTTCCTAATTGCTTGACCAGCGGAGTGACTAGCAAGCCGCTTCATTTTTTCTAGAATTTTCACTCGTGCAGCAGACGGTGTTCCGGGTGAAGTGTTGTTTAAATTACAAACCGATTTACGATTTGAACTGAGATGGAATGAGTTTATCTGGTTTATTGATTATTCATCCAGTGCCGTAGGTGGATAGTTTACACGAAAGGTTTATTTACTAAACCTGTGATCGTTAAAAGTTGCCTTGAAAAAGGTAACTTTCAATCATTACATGTTTAGTAAATAAACCTCTCGTGTTTCACGTTGTAGGTTTTGGGCTATGGGTAGTGTCATTTTGGAACATATACGTTATTGTGATAAATTGACGGTAACATACCCTGAGGTTTGCGGCTCGGAGCGTATGTTCAACCTCGACGCTTCGCGTCTCGGTTGAACATAAGCGCCGAGCCGCAAACCTCAGACCATGTTACCGTCATTTCATCACAATAACTTATAATATCACACGTTGGCTATCCCATCTCCAAAAAAAAGCAATCTCTAAAAATGTGGTACCGACCTGGGAAATTCTCAATAACTCTTGCCGATTTTTTCAGGCCATACTTTTCACACTAACGTCACAAAAAATTTCGTAGCATTTTCGTGAAATTTGAGTATGTTGTAGAGCTCAAAAAATAAAAAAAAATACGTATTTTTTATTTTGAATTAATGTCATTTTTAACGTTTTAACGTCGTTTCACGTTTTGACCCCCACCCCGTTGGTGATGACCCTACACCCCAAACTGCATTGTGCAGTTCAATCAAATGGTCGTAAAATTGTAAACGTTATGAGGTTATTGGCGACCGCGGTCGGAAAACGTCAAAATTAAATTTCACTGCCTAAAGTGTGACGTCAAGAGGAATAGATTAGCTCAAACAAGTGTGCAGTTTCATCCAAATTGTCATAAAATTGTTAACGCCATATATGACATTATTGACGATCGGAGGTCGGAAAACGTCAATGTTAAATTCCACTGCATAAATTGAAATCAAAGCCACTTTTAGTTCTCCTGGTCTCGAATAATAAGTTGAAAAAAATTGAAAATCCGACCTCCAATACCGGAGATATAAAGTCAATACCGACAGACGTTAGTCTCCTCCCATATGATGACAGTCCTAACTCCAAACATAGCAGTATAAAAATAACCCAGAACTCAAGAGGAAAAGATTTGCTCAAACGTTGTGTACCTTCATCGAAATTTTCTGAGGTCATGACGTTATTGGCGATTGAAGGTCGGAAAACGTCAAAATTAAAATTTACTGAATGAAGTTGAAATCAAGAGAGCTTTTAGTACTCATGGTCCGGTATAACAAGGTGAAAAATTTGAAAATTCAACGTCAAATACCGGAGATATGACGTAAATACCGACAGGTGTTTTAGCTCTACATGTATCTCCCTCCAAGCTGTATAACATGGCACTTAAATAATAACCCAGACGTCAAGAGGAATCGATTAGCTCTAACAATGAGCAGTTTAACCCTCGAACCAACGAATCGGCCACGTCCGCCCGCGTAATATGCAAATTCAGCATCTGAAAGAATATTATTTTTCAAAAAAATTCAACAAAACCATATCCTGTGACCCCCTCATTGGAACGAGCTCGTTGAGCTCGTTCCAACCAAGGGGTTACATGATATGGTTTGTGAAAATTTGAAAACATGATATTTAAAAAATAAATTTTGATATCGTCTGCGTTGAGTAAAGGGTTAATCCAAATTGGTGTCAAATAGTTAACGTTATGACGTTATTGGCGGAAAACGTTGTTATGCTCGGAAAACGTCAATATTACCTTTCACTTCATAAAGTTTAAATCAAAGGAACTTTTAGCACTTATGTTCGCATAAATGGTTGAAAACATTTTGAAAATCAGACGTCAAATACCCGATATATAACGCCAATACCCACAAGTGTTACCCACTCACATATAGTACGATAATAGTACCACACACGTAAAAAGAAAATGATTAGCTCAAGCATTGAGCTGTTTTGTCAATAGACCTCCTCGTTGTTGGGACCACTCTGTGATGGACGTGTTTCCTTGGATGATACTTCTCGAAATTAGCTTGCGATTTCAAAATGGTCCCCCCTCCCCCTCCTCCATTCAAGAGGTAGAAACCATATTCCATTTCAGGGAAGCCACAACGATGATATTTCTAAATCTAGACAACTCCACCAGTTCTTGGTGAATGATACTACCCCTGATGAGAGTGTTGACAACGAGGGTGCAGGCGAGAGACAGAATCACATCCATCCCATCAAACCTCGATACCCAAAGGAACTTTTTCGTTCAGTATTATTTCGAAACATATTTGTGGGTTCACCGAAGTTACAACAAAATCATATGCGAGGGCAAACATAGCCTTATTCCAACGCAAAAGGGTTCGTGAGAGATAGGGGAGAGGATGCTTAAAGGGTGTGTCTGACCAAGATATCGCGGTTCGAGCTACCAACCGACGCCAAAAATATTCAACTCTAGAAGACTATCGAATCGTAAACTCTATTACCTCGAGATGCAGAATGAGACAGTGGGACACCGCGAGTGTTCCCAGAACGAAAATTTTCTGTGAGAGATTGGTCATAAAATACTCTTCAGAATGGCCGCGTTTTATCAAAGTGACATTTCAGACCGACAGGGATGGGTCACAAGAAAGAATCCACCCCTATTCAATTGTTTGAACGTGAAAGAAATGCACGTGACGCTCATCAATACGAGATATCCGAGCGTACGTTATAACGCCTCGTCCGATCAGAATGACCTTCTTGGATGTACGCTGACTTCAGTCGGAAACATCATCGCTTGGACGAATTGATGAGCAATCAGAGATAAAACGTTCTTTCCCTTGAACATATAAGATGCTAGCAAACGGAGAAAGAAACTTAAGAATAGCGTTAGGACAATTAGATCAAGATGTAGCTCGACAAAACACACCTGGATGAACCGAATCTATCGCTCTAGTCATTTCTGACAGGCTGTCGTCGTTGTTTCATTCAGATGGAAAAAATGTTCATTCAGAAAATAATAATGAAAAGGATAAGTAAAATATTCGAGACAAAAAAATGCAAAAAGTTCTAAGAACGCAAGCATCAACATTCTACACATTTATTTTTTCTTTTTTGTGTTTTTTTTTTTGGGGGGGGGGGTGTAAATTATTTTAAAATATATTCATTTTTGATTCGGATGCTCACTTTTATATCCCAAAAAGAGTAAATTGTATTGCCAATCTAACATTCGTGATCGAAATCTGAAAAAAAGTGTTCATGAATTTGTCAAATACTGTGTCGGCGTTTGTCAGAGGACAATAACACATGCTTTTTTTAATCAGTCGTTTATCATCAATTTCATAAAATATCCGAATCCTTTCCCAATATGAATCGATTCTTCTTGTTTTTTTCTTTTATCGTATTATCGAAATCAAAAACAAAAAAACAATTTTTTTTTCACATTGGATTATTTTCCAATCCGTTCTATATTTTTTGTATGGATGTTTAAAACAGAATATTGATTCTCAGGCTTCTCGGTGTTATTCGATGGTATAAAGTTCGTTTCTACGCCGTTCCCCCCAATATTAATAGCTGCTTTATTCGTTGTGTCACTGGAAGTCAAATTATTTTTTATGATTTCTTCAATCTGCACGATATAACCTATCGTACCGTGTAGAGTTCTCGCCCCTCCCTTTCTGAAGAACTATTCCGATTTTACCCGAAATTAACGCACCAATCCCTTCGGCTCATACCACTATCATCAACTGTCTCAAAATAATTACAAGATTATTAATGTCTGACGATTCCGAAACTGAAGACTTAAACGAAATTTTGACGGAACAGAGAGATTTTTACTACAATTTATATTCTTCCAAAGTGTCCCCCTCAACCCAAGACAATGAAGCGCAAAACCAAAAATCAGTTCTTTGACACAAACACCCCTTTTCTTCACTTCCTTGACTACGATGAAAGCGACGCGTTAGACGGTCCTGTATCCCAAATGAAAAGCCTGTCAACTCTTAAGGCATTGAAAAATAGTAAATCCCCTGGATCCGATGATTTTACAGTCGAGTTTTATAACTTTTTTGGAAGGACTTCATTTCATTTCTAGTACGACCCCTAAACCATGGTTATGTCTCAAATGAACTGTCTATTACACAGAGATGTGGCATTATAACGTGTATTCCAAAGCAGAATAAATCTAAATTATTCTTAAAAAACTGGCGACCAATATCGCTAATTAATGTGGACGTAAAGATAGGCTCGACTGCTATAGCAAATCGTCTTAAAATGTTTCACCAAAAGTAATTTCGGACACTCAGTTAGGTTTCATGAAAGGAAAATACATTGGGGAAGCTACTCAACTAACTTTTGATTTGTTACAAAAATGCGAACACCTCCATATATCAGATACCCTTGCCCTATTAGACTTTGAAAAGGCTTTTGACTCCCTCGAGTGGTCCTTCATTGAGAAAACACTAAAACTTCTAAATTTTGGTCCACCAATATTACAATGGTTTCAAACATTTTATACCAGCTTATACAGTTATGTTATAAAATAATGGTCACTGTTCGAACAAACTAAATTTAGGCCGTGGTGTAAGACAGGGTGACCCATTTTCGCCGTACCTTTTTATTTTATGCGCAGAAATCTTCAGTGCAGCACTGAAATATGACCCTCACATAAACGGTATCTCCATAAAAAATAAGAATGTTTAATAAGTCAATATGCGGGTGATTCAACACTTTTATTGAAAGACGATGTCCACACATTAAACCATTTTGAATGCTCCGAAGGCAGTAAACGCATTTTCCCTTGAATCTGGACTTAAGGCAAACTTTGACAAAACGCAAGAGATATGGATTGGATCTAAAAAGGTTGTAGAGAGAAGCTACAGACAGAACAGACAGTTAAATGGAACTACAATGCCACGTTTGCCATCTTAGGTATCCAGTAAAATTTGTTCGATGAGAACTATAGTGTGATAAATGGTAATACTAAAATGGGAAAAATTGAAAATGTACTAAAAGACTGGTCTTTCCGACATTTAACATACTTTGTAAAACCACTGTAGTAAAACTTTAGCAATCCCGATCTTAATACACTGTTTCTCGGTTCTTCCCAACCCACAAGAGGAATTTGTTAATAGATTACAATCACTATTTTTTATTTTTTGTGGAATGGAATAAGCGAATAAATAAAGCGATGTGTTGCTATCAATTCTCTGGGAAAAGGCAGTCTAAACTTTCCCCACATAAAATCATATAGACATTCTTTGAAAATGTGTTGGATCAAGAAGTTATTAGATCTTACTGTTCTCGCGCCTTGGGAAACACTTATTATAGACGATTTTGAAAAAAGTGGCAGCTATAAAATTTGGCATCTCCACAAGAAAGGCTTAGAAATTGTAGCAAAAAGTACAAATAAGTTCTGGCAAGATATTCTAAATTCATGGTCCCAGTTAGATACGAGGGTAACACTAGATGAGCCGTTAGGGGAAGTCTTCTCTGAAACATTATTTTATAACAATAAAATTCGAATAAACAATAAACCTTTTTATAGTAAAAACTGGTGTGAAAAAGGTGTCTATTTTCTCAATGATATCGTAAATGATAACAAACAACCGCTCACATTACACGCATTCTCAGAGAAATTCAACATTACCCCAACTTTTACTGTCTACGAGGGAGTAATTGAGTCCATACTAAAAACATGGAAAGATGCAATAAAACATAGTCCAAAAGTGGAAAACGTAAAGGACCGAAATACCGAAATGCTAATCGGTTGTCAGAAAACATGTTAAACTTTTTATTCAAATTGTTTAGAACTTGTAGCTATGAATACTTCCAAAGTGCAGAGCAGATGGAATGCTCTTTTATATATCAACTTCCAATCAGAGGATTGTGAGATGATATATAGAAGTGCATTTAACGTCACAGACGAAACTGAGTTACGCACCTTCTGGAACAATACAAGAGCATCTATTCAACTTTTGTCATTTAATTATTCTGTCTCTAAATCAATCTTGCTGTTGAATAACAGATGTAGCATATCGTTTCCACTTTCCCCTCGAATCTGTCGTTTTGGGATTTTGGGATGCATAAGACGACAATATTCTGAACATCGTGATACTAGTCTACAAAAAATATATGTATGCCTGTAAAGTGACAAAGCACACGCCGAATATTCTCACTTTTATACAAACTCTGAAAAAATTCGCAAACGTTGAACGTATATTATCTTACAAATATGCTCCAATAAAGCAAATAGAATAAAAAAGAGATGGAATCACTTACAGCCGATTTTAAATGTAACTTCCGAGGAGTGTCTAAATATTAGTAGTAACTCAGTTTGACACGACAGTTCTTTTTGTCCACATGAACGCACCAAACCAGTCATAATCCTCAACTCCATTGATTCCGTTTCAAATACACCATTACCCTGCCAGGCTCAAAAAGTATCTGTATTGTAAATACACTATATTATAATTTCTCTTCCATTTATTTTGAGCCTATTGTATCTGCTGCACATTTTCTGTAATGATATTTTGTTATCTGAATAAAAATACGAAAAAAAGAAAAAAAAACCTGTCTCGTATATTTTATGTTTTTCACTTCTGAAACGAGAATTTATGCATCCCTCGTGTGTACCGGTTCTGATAGATTCGTGATTCGATGTACTTCCATGTCTAGCGAACCTTCCAGCTTATCGACAGATCTCCAGACTTTAGTGCCGTCCACATAGTCTTTGTTCACGGCGCTCAATCCGAATTCCGGGTCGATCTCAAGAAAAAATAGATTGTGACCATTCATGTCGAATCTGGACTGTGTCATTCCTCCTGTTTTTTTAGGACTGATATTTTGATAGGGAAGAATCGATGTATCCTTTATTGACCTCCGTCCATTCCGAATCTCCTTTCTCGATTTTCAATAAATTATGATCTTCTTCAATCTGGCGTCTGAACCGGTCTCCATTTCGTTCCTGGCCATTACATCGAATATATCTTGCTCTTAAAGTGTCGACGTATATCTTAGATACCGCGTCGGTCTTATCCACACAGTTTTTAGTCACCGCACCGCTGAGCTCTACAAGTTCGGAGAGATAATAAAGCTTCTGAAAATTTATGTTCAACAGGTTTTTACTGAGGTTCGTATCCCTTAAAAAATTATCATTCAAGTAAGCCACGGAGATTTCGTCACCGTCGTCGTCGACAGAGCTTGTGGCGGCGGTCTTTCTTTTTTCGCATCCCAACCTCGCTTATTTCACATTTATTGAATGACATTTTTTTCATTTATTTAAATCTATTTTTTTATTATGTTAAAATTGCCTCTTTTTACATATATATGTGATTTTTTTCGTATTAATATAAATCGTTGAGAAAGTCTTGAAAAGGATGTCCCGAAGACCATCTCCTAAGAATGTGCAGGCATAAGTGTCCGCAAAACACTAAATCTGGAGGCTATGCTCGTTCCGTATTGTGAGAAATGGATGATTTCAAACAATTCCTTAATTCGCAAGGCGGTGCAATTCCAAGACTATCGAAATTATAATTTTTTTTATTTTTGCGGACCATGCCACCCAATGGGTACCCTCTCTTGTAGATAATGTTGGTAATGTATCGCGAGAAAGGATACTTTGAAAGTGTTTTATCTTTAATGCTTTGACCGCTTCTGACAAATCTATATTGGATAAGAGTTTAGTTGGTAAAATACATATGTGTTATGTGCACATTGTACTTATACAGGATCTTTTATCGTGATGAGACTCGTTTTGGGGGACGTATAGCTACGAGTCACTTTTGCGCGACGAGTAGCTATACCTCCCCAAAAACGAGTCCAGTCCCGACAAAAGATTGTACATAAGCACAATGAGCGCATAAGACAATTATCTATCCTTCAGTCCAAAAAACCGATAACCATGACTTCTCAAAAATAAATGTTAATAAACAAATATCCACACTTTCAATTTTCTCAATCCGACGGAATGTAAAGAAATAGTGAAAACAAATAATCAAACAAGCCCAAGTATGCTTTTGCCGTCGCACAACGATATTTCTAACCAAACTCAATTCATTTCATGGAGTCACCCAAGGCACAGATGTCTGGTTAACAAGAAGAACTGGGGAATTATATTTTTGTAGTGCGCATAAATCTATTTAAATACATGACGTCACTTCGTTCATAATTTTTAGAAGCGATCAAATCATAATGAGGTTGAAGTTACGTTTCTGAATTTTCTCCCTATAACTTTCAATTTTTCTGATTTACCTCCATCTTTTTTGTTTTGGCGTTTTACATGGTGGTTTGTTTGTTTAATGGGTCGTGCAATTCCCTGCAACGTGGAATGTATGTTGGGGAAAATTTGATGCATCGTTCATTGCGGCATTATTTATTTATTTATTGGGTGTTTAAGGTCACATACTTCTGCACAATGACTAATCATGACCGTGGCAGTTTTACGGGTGGAGGAAGCCGGAGTACCCGGAAAGAACCACCGAGCAACGACGAGCAGCTGCCAGCTCCCCAACATTGACGCTCCGTACTGCAGCATAGGTAGGGTTAGATTGGTTGGAGACATGCGCACCATTGACGTGCAGTACGCCTTAGTACACGGAGTCATCGTGCTCCCATGTGGGCAATTGGGGTAAAGTGCCTTGCCCAAGTCGGACTCAATCGCTCAGACGGTCACCCATCCGAGGACTAATCGGGCTCGACGTTGTTTAACTTCGGTGATCTGACAAAAACCGGTTACCGCAAAGCCAACGCCCCCCCCCCCCCCCACACACACACACATTGCAGCATTAAACATTTTTGAAAGAAATGACTTGTGATTGCCATTAACACTGAAATAGTCCGTCAGACCCGCGTGCGCTCTATTCTCGCGATGTCGTGTGACTTTTAGGAACCCCAAGCGGGCCGTAGGCCCGCAAAGGGTTCCACATACCCAGTCAGATAAATGTGTTCCAGAACAGAATTCTCTATAGCCGTCAATGTGATTTTTGAAGTGGACAGTAAATTTCAGTGAAAAAAACACGTAACTTCCGGTGTCGAATTGCCCATGCAATTGCAATTGGCCTGTCCCCCTCTGGGAATCAAATGTTTTTTGTTTCGCCTCAAAGCTTTGCGTGATACATTGGCCTACATATCTACATTTCAGGGGTAACCAGGCCTTCTCAGCCGAGAACCGCGACAAATCAGCGGCCGGCCAAAGTGTTACTATTATTACTCAAGTTCTGTCCTTCTGGAGGTTTGTCAATATGCTCAGCTGATGATCTCGTCATTTCAGATCGAACTCTCAGTCCTGATTTCGTTGCAGCTTGTCTGCCAGTGATAACCTCAATCGAAAAAAAACGTACATATAACCGATAATATAACTGATAATTGTTGTTATATTGGTGCGATTGTATACAGATTTGCATTGACACGTACCTCGTGAAATATCAAGATGAACAGAAACTCAGTTGTTGAATTATCCGAATGTTTAGGTGTTGTAAAAGTAAGGAAAAGTTTGCTTGAAAAAAGGGTATACGGACGTTTCGTCCGCAAGCTGAGTCGTCCGCTTGTCAAGGAAAATATTGTCTGCACATTTTCTACATTTCGAACAAGACACCCACCCCCTACTAACGTGTGACATTTCCCCAGATTAAGCCCAATATTCTCACATATAAAGCCTCCTGATGTTGTATTTATGTTAAGAGTGTGATGTACAACATCATCTTTAAAGTTTTGAAACACAAATGATGTCATATATTAGCTGATATATTGATATGTTTTTAAAAAATTGCACAAGTTGGAAATGCACATTTTTGGTGCACTCAAGAGACTCACCCACCCCCACATCACGTCTTGCAAATTTTTGGTCCCCCCCCCCAGGACCCCCCTCCCCCTGGAATAATTGCAAAATTATAAGATTATGTTACAGAACTTAATATAACAAGTTTTGATGCATTTCTTAATATAATTATAACACGTTTTGATGCGTTTCTTAATATTATTAATTCCTATAATACATTTGCTAATAATTTTGTGATTATTCATTGTAAAGCGCCGGTGATGCTCTTCCAAGAATAATTGTAAAATTATAAGATTATGTTGCAGAATTTAATAAACCATAAATTTTGATGCATTTCTTAATATAATTAATTCTTATAATACATTTGCTAATAATTTTGCTATTATTCATTGTAAAGCGACGGTGCGCCTAGATGAATACTTGCACAATTATAAAATTATGTTGCAGAACTTAATATAACAAATTTTGTTGCATTTCTTAATATAATTAATTCTTATAATACTTACGCTAATAATTTTGCAATTATTCACTGTAAGGTGCCGGTGGAGCTCTTCAATGAAAAATTGCAAAATTATAAGATTATGTTGTGGAACTTAATATAACGTACATATACTTCAAGAACTTTTACTGTAATAATATAATTTTTATTGGTAATCCATTGAATAAACAGTAATTAAAATTTATTAGATGGCTGGATAGTTTGTTTTGTTCTGACATTTCTGTTTTCAAAATTTCACACACATATATGAAATTTAATGCAAGGAGGTACATTAAGATATATTACAATGGAGGTACATTAAGATATATTACAATAGGTAATATACAATAAATTATACAATAAAATTATTATATAAATAAAAAATGATTCGCAATGCAATACTTGAATACTTTCCCCCAGCGAACGAGTTTCGGACGTGTTGGGTATAATTGCAGAGGACGACTTGGGTAAAATTGCAGCGGACGATTTGGTTAGCAGACAAAATGGGTGTAATTCGAAAAAGTGATACTGATAGGTTGCTTTCAGTCCCGTTAGAAACCAAAAACAAAGTAATAATGTGTTACTTTTTGGTGCATCTGTATTTCTGAACAGTGCTTCGTAGTTTCAAAAACTAAAAAATGGAAAATAATAACCCTTTTGGATATTTACCGACATTGAAAATGGCATGTCATCTTTTTTCGGGAACTGGGGGAATCTTCAGCCTGGGGAGAACTAGGCCCAGGGAAGAATCATCCAAAAGAAAAGCAGTACACATCTGTTAGGATATTTTAGATACGCTACGATATTCGTTTTACCTCCTGAAAATAATTCTTAAAAAAAATATTAATAGATTGTTCGATATTTATTGAAAAAATATTAATATAATATATCGTCGAGCAATTATCTCTGCAGTAAATTCACATTCAATGTGTTCTGTAATAGAGCCTAATTAACGTCTCTCATCTGTTAGAATGATATCCAATCACTTCGGCTCAAAGTCATTTCGTCCTCTGGTCAATTCGACCTCAAAGTCATCTCTGTCCTAGTCACTTTGGTCCCTTGGTCATTTCGGCACCATTTTAAGTGTAGAGATCTTAAAGATCAGTGCATAGTTCATGTTTAGAAATAATGGGTAATTACCTTTATTAAGTAATGTTCAGTTATTTGTATTTACACAGTGTACAGAACAGTTATACATGACATTAAAAATTATCCATGTGTTCAATTTTACATACATTTAAGATGCTATCTGTATAAGTAAGAGAAATTATTTTACTTTGAAATTTTGCAAAGTACCGGAATATGCAGTCGTTTATTCATATTGTTATGCACAATTCCTAGTCACCTTCCAGTTTGAGGTTCACAGGGTTTCTTCTTTTTTTTTTTCTGAAACAACCACCAAACTGCGATTTTGATACTACCATAAATATGTCCACATTTTCTAAAACACAGAGCAGAATCCTTGTAGTTATGCGCAATTCCTAGTCCCCTTCCAGTTCGATGTCCACGGGGGTCTGATCCCAGTGCCCCACTTCCAAGGCGTACACTCAAACCAAATCACATTACTTACCCTCGCTCCCGGCTCTCATAGATTCATAAGCAAATAAAATTATTCAGGTCACAAGTGATTTCAAATCCCACATAGTCCATGTGCATTTTCGACATGCTGAAACTTTTCTTTTATTTATTCATCATGAAAGAAAATCTACTAGACATATATCATGTATACCTGAATATCTAATTGAGAGATATATATGTTGAAAAAAAATTAAATAGAAAAATGTTAAAATTCAAACAATATTTGAAAATATTTAAAGAGGCCGAAATGACCTGGTATATTGGGGCTGAATTGACCCGAGGCTGTAATGACTGGGGTCAAAATGACTTGGGGCCAAAGTGATTGGAATTCGTGAGAATTGCATCCAAACTGACCTCCAACAATTTGACCCAAACTGGATACTAATCTAACCCAAACCATCCTTTGGCAATTTGCCCCAAACTGTTCTCCAGAATAGGGGCACATGATTCTTATTGATTTATTTATTGGGGTTTAATGACGCTTCGATAGCCAGGGTCACTTCATGTCGGACAGTTTTACAGGTGGGAAAATCCCAGAGTGAACCACAGAGCAATTACAAACATCTAACGTACAAACAGCACACATGCTGGGTTAGCATTGGTTGAAGACAAGTGTACGATTGACATGCAGTATGCCTTGGTACGCAATGGCACTACGTGGGCAGTGGGAATGAAGTATATTGCCCAAGGAAACAAAGTGGTTGCCACAGGTGGTATTTGATAGAGGACCCTTTGGCTTGCAGCCTTCACCTCTAAGTACTGAGCCCTTTAACCTTCAAAACTGTATAGTACCAGCTAAAACATTTTGTAGAATGACCACATGAAAATTTCACAAGTACATAGTTTCATTATTAGTTTGTGATACTTGTTTTTGCTGTACAGTGGAACCCTGTTAATTGAAGAGCCACTTTGCCAATAACATTATTCAATTAGCAGGAGTATTCAATTAACAGGGATTGTGTCACTTTCCTGTATTCCAGAGATAAACTTAGCATTTATTCTATTATATTTTGTTTGACAGAGCTCCATGAGCTCTGTCAAACAAGATATAATAGATTAAATGCCTGTATTGAATGTACTGAGGCCAAATTATTCTATAACCAAAGGAAAACTGGGAAGAGTCAGGGCAATTTCTCAACATGTTACAAGATTTTTTATTCAATTAACAGGAGACTACTCTATAACCTATATTCAATTACCAGGTCAAATTTGTACTGGAGGTAAATGGTTTTGTGGTGGGAAATTATATTCTATTAACAGGGATACAGTTAAAACTAGAAGTCCTAACATGAAATGCGCACAAATAGCATGTCGATTTGTGCGTTAATCTACGCGTTATGACCATAGTAAGGCTATCATATTCTGTACATATGGCCTGTGCACAAGCAATGTTTCAGCCAATGGACCTCCGGCTAATCCGGAGGTCCATTGGCAGAAACATTGCCTGTGTTTACTATGAGTAATCAGGAGAACCTGCCATGCTTTGGATGCCATTCGATATGGCAATTGCGCGCAATTCCTACGTGCAATTAAGCCTAGATAAGCGCACAATTCGGGACAGGACTTCTAGTTTCAACTGTATACAATTAAGATATATCCAATTAAGTGGGCACAACTGTATAACCCCCCCCCCCCCCACCCCCCACCCCCACACACACCCCAATCAAAACCATCATTCAAAGGTCTTGGATTCAGCAAATTTGATTTCTTTATTTATTGGGTTTAACAACAATTTTTACAGCCAGGGCCACCCAACAGTTTTACTGGGGGAGGAACCCAGCCAGAGCACCCAGAGAGAACTACCGAGCAACAATGACAAGCAACTGTCAGCTTCTCAACATTGTAACTCCAAGCAAGCAGGGTTAGCATTGGTTGAAGACAAGTGCGCCATCGATGTGCAGTACGCCTTATTTCAGTTGCCGCAATTGGGATTCGAGCTGAGAACCTCTCACAGCTTGTTTTGGGAAGGTTTTTTTTGTTCCAGCTTCATTAAGGTTTGTTTCATATCGCACTTGATTGCAGTAAACTGTTCTCCAGAATTTGTAATTTTGTCATAATTAGTAATCATAAATCCTTAACATAAAACAATAGAAAAAATGCATAGAATATTTAAAAAAAAAAATTCTGTGAGGATTTGACCTCAAGAGGTGATGACATTCGACCACGACTGAGACCGAATATTCTAAGAAAAAGTATGAGGGCTGAATCTTCCTGGGACTGAATCTTCATGAACCCCTTTTTTCAAACTAAATTGCCCATTACTTATAAAGCACCATAACTAAGGCAAAAACAATACTATGAAATTTCCAAGTCTGAAATTCTATAAATTCCAAATAAATTTACACAAATTATATAGCAAAATGAAGGATGTGGTGTATAGTAGGTGTGCATCTCACACACTGACACACAGTCGCCATCAGACATCAGCGGATCCTGAAAGTGTGCTATCGGTACCATATTTGTACCATAATTGATAATAATAAAATAATACTTCATAAGAACAACAAACACAGGAATTCAAAATGCAGCCTCAAGGCAGCATGGTGGTGAATGCCAATGCTGTCCCATTGTCCTTGAAAGGGGGAGTCCTTTACAAAATAGTTTTTTGTTTTGTGATACTCTGGATACTCCCCATTTTTAGCTCAGCTTTGACAAAGTCATATTTAAGGTTGTGTCATAGCCCGTTGTCCGTCTGTTTGGGAACAACAATTCAATACGACTCGGGCTTCCGTCTGTTTGGGAACAACAATTCAATACGACTCGGGCTAGAGGTTGTATTTATGAACCGATCTTTACGAAACTTCTTGGGTACCTTTGTTATCACCGTGGGACGAGAACGAGTGTTTTGGGTGCGGTCCAAAATGCAAGATGGCCTCCAGCAGCCATTTTGTACAGAAATTAGTGCAATCAGTTTTTTGTACAGAACTTCTGTATGAAAGTCCTGATTTGAACAAATTTTTGTATGAATGTTTAGTAACATGGAGCACATCACATATAACACAGGTTTTTTTCTCGTGTTGAAATTATGCAAATTAGATGAACTTTAATTTATTCAGTGCTACTTACATGTATACCCAGTAAGTGCACATGCCAATACGGCTCGGGCTAGGCTGTATTTATGAACTGATCTTCATGAAACTTCTTGGGTACCTTTGCTATCACCTTGGGATGAGAATGAGTGTTTTTGGGTGCGGTCCAAAATTTCATATCGCTACCAGTGGCCATTTTGTACCGAAATTAGGTACAATCAGTTTTTTATACAGAACTTCTTTACAACTTGGGAGAGGCCGTAATTATGAATCAATCTTTACAATATTTCTTGGGTACCTTTGTTATCACCATGGGGTTAGAATGAGTGTTTTTGGGGGGTGTCCAAAATTCTAGATGGCCGCTGGCAGCTATTTTGTACTGAAAATGAAACTACTGCAATCAGTTTTTTGTACAGAACTTCTGTATGAAAGTTCTGATTTGAATAAATTTGTGTATGATTGTTTAGTAACATGGAATACATCACATAAAATACAGGTTTTTTTCTTGTACAGAAATTATGCAAATTAGACAAACTTTGATTTATTCAGTACTACTTATACACAGTAAGTACACATGTCGATACGGCTCGGGCTAGGGGCTGTATTTATGAACTGATCTTCATGAAACTTCTTGGGTACCTTTGCTATCACCTTGGGATGAGAATGAGTGTTTTTGGGTGCGGTCCAAAATTTCATATCGCTACCAGTGGCCATTTTGTACCGAAATTAGGTACAATCAGTTTTTTATACAGAACTTCTTTACAACTTGGGAGAGGCCGTAATTATGAATCAATCTTTACAATATTTCTTGGGTACCTTTGTTATCACCATGGGGCTAGAATGAGTGTTTTTGGGGGGTGTCCAAAATTCTAGATGGCCGCTGGCAGCTATTTTGTACTGAAAATGAAACTACTGCAATCAGTTTTTTGTACAGAACTTCTGTATGAAAGTTCTGATTTGAATAAATTTGTGTATGATTGTTTAGTAACATGGAATACATCACATAAAATACAGGTTTTTTTCTTGTACAGAAATTATGCAAATTAGACAAACTTTGATTTATTCAGTACTACTTATACACAGTAAGTACACATGTCGATACGGCTCGGGCTAGGGGCTGTATTTATGAACCGATCTTCACCAAGCTTCTTGGGTACCTTTGTTATCACCTAGGGACGAGAATGATTGTTTTGGGGTGCGATCCAAAATTCAAGATGGCTGCCAGAGGCCATTTTGTACCAAAATTAGATACAATCAGTTTTTTTGTACACAACTTCTATACGGCTCAGGCTAGAGCCCGTATTTATGAACCAATCTTTACGAAACATCTTGGGTACCTTTGTTATCACCGTGGGATGAGAGTGAGTGTTTTTGGATGCAGTTCGAAATTCAAGATGGCCACTAGCAGCCATTTTGTACCAAAATTAGTGCAATCAGTTTTTTTGTACAGAACTTCTGTATGAAAGTTCTGATTTGAATAAATTTTTGTATGAATGTTTAGTAACATGGAATGCATCACAAAAAATACTGTATAATACAGGTTTTTTTCTCCTGCAGAAATTATGCAAGTTAGATGACCTTTGATTTATTCAGTGCTTCTTATACACTGTAAGTGTGCATGTCAATACGCTAAGGCTGGAGGCTGTATTTATGAACCGATCTTCATGAAACTTATTGGGTACCTTTGTTATCACCTTGGGATGAGAACAAGTGTTTTTGGGTGCGGCCCGAAATTAAAGATGGCTGCCGGCTTTCACACTGTTGCTTACTGAGGTGAAGTCACTTTACCATTACCAAGCTACCTACTAAATACCAAAGGGAAGATTTTTCAGTGCACTCTTATTACTTCAGTGCCCATAACTCTCAAATATGGCATTAAAACCAATCACATATTTATACTGCTTAAATCTATTCACATAATCAGAATACACCATCAGGGGTGCATTAGCTCAGTAGGTAGAGGTGCAGACTGCAAGCCGAGAGATCCTCGGTTCGAATCCACCTGCGGCAACAGCTTTGTGTCCTTGGGCAAGACACTTCACCCCCCACTACCCATGTGGGGGCAAGGTTTGCTGTGTACTAAGGCATACTGCATGTTCTTGGTGCACCTGTCTTCGAACAAGGCTAACTCAGCTTGTGTAGTATGTTGGGGAGCTCACAGTTGCTTGCCATTGCTCAGTGGTTCTCCTGGGGTACTCTAGTTTCCTCCATCCATAAAACTGCCATGGTCACAATAAGCTGTTGTGCAGATAAATGTGACCTTAAACACCAATAAATAAATAATAAAAAGAACACACCACCTCATACCCGTTTAGACTCTCCAGTTTTCATTCACCTTGGTATCCCTCGGTTTGCCTTGGTGTTTAGTCTGCCCACCAGAAAAGGAGTGATTTCTTTTTCTAAAAGAGCAAAACAAGAAACAGTAATTTTTAACAGGTAGTAACGAAATAATTTTCATGAAGCGCACAATTTTATCTTAGTTAATAGCTGAAAAAACGCAGGGTGATATTTGCAAATCTTATTTTATTACTGGCACCAGGTACTGGTAATGAAAATTGCTGTTTGTCATCAATACTTGATCAAGTTTCTGACAAAGCACATTATACTATTCCAGTATGTTAGCGACTGGACATAAGCGCACAATTTGATGTTGGTTTACCACTATATACTGGTGCTTAGCCAGGAAATCTAAGTTACATGTAGGGGCAAGAGTAATATCTAGTGGGAGTGGGGCCGGGTAATAAAGAATATGATGCACAGAATCACCTGAGCCACATAGCAATGAGATAGGGGCGAGGACAAGAGGGTGTGTGACCCTCTCATCAGTGGAGGGGTCGGGTGCACCTCCCGCCCACCCCCCCCCCCCTCAAAAACAAATTTGAAATTCAAGACAGTAAAACACAATTACCTTGACTCTGTGTCCATTTGTGTCCATAATAAGTTGCGAACAAGCATAAATATCTAGATATTAAAATGTCTTTTGGGATGTTCATTATATGGGTTAACAGGAGAGAGGGGTGGGGGCATGAATGAAATTGGGGACCGAATATTCTCAGAAAAAGTATGAGGGCTGAATCTTCCTGTGACTGAATATTCATGAACCCCTTTTTTTTCAAACTAAATTGCCCATTACTTATAAAGCACCATAACTAAGGCAAAAACAATACTATGAAATTTACACGTCTGAAATTCTATAAATTCCAAATAAATTTACACAAATTATATAGCAAAATGAAGGATGTGGTGTTTAGAACCCCAAAAGTATGTGTGCACCTCACGCACTGACACACAGTCGACATCAGCGGTTCCTGAAAGTGTGCTATCGGTACCATATTTGTACCATAACTGATAATAATAAAATAATATTTCATAAGAACAACAAACACAGGAATTCAAAATGCAGTCTCAAGGCAGCATGGTGGTGAATGCCAACACTGCCCCATTGTCCTTGAAAGGAGGAGTCCTTTACAAATAGGTTTTTGTTTTGTGATACTCTGGATACTCTCCATTTTTAGCTCAACTTTGACAAAGTCAAATTTAAGGTTATGTCATGGCCCATTGTCCGTCTGTTCGGGAACAGCAATTCAATACGGCCCGGGCTAGAGACTGTATTTATGAACCGATCTTTACGAAACGTCTTGAGTACCTTTGTTATCACGTGGGACGAGAACGAGTGTTTTTGGGTGCGGTCCAAAATTCAAGATGGCCTCCAGCAGCCATTTTGTACAGAAATTAGTGCAATCAGCGTTTTTGTACAGAACTTCTGTATGAAAGGTCTGATTTGATCAAATTTTTGTATGACTGTTTAGTAACATGGAGTACATCACATATAATACAGGTTTTTTTCTCGTTGTGAAATTATGCAAATTAGATGAACTTTAATTTATTCACTGCTACTTACATGTATACCCAGTAAGTGCACATGTCAATACAGCTCGGGCTAGGCTTACGGTATTTATGAACTGATCTTCATGAAACTTCTTGGGTACCTTTGTTATCTCCTTGGGATGAGAATGAGTGTTTTTGGGTGCAGTCCAAAATTCAAGATGGCTACCAGTGGCCATTTTGTACTGAAATTAGGTACAATCAGTTTTTTGTACAGAACTTCTATACAACTTGGGCTAGAGGCCGTATTTATGAACCGATCTTTACGAAATTTCTTGGGTACCTTTGTTATCACCATGATGTTAGAATGAGTGTTTTGGGGGGGAGTCCAAAATTCTAAATGGCTGCCGGCAGCTATTTTGTACTGAAATTACCGCAATCAGTTTTTTGTACGGAACTTCTGTATGAAAGTTCTGATTTGAATAAATTTTTGTATGATTGTTTAGTAACATGGAATACATCACATAAAATACAGGTTTTTTTCTTGTACAGAAATTATGCAAATTAGATGAACTTTGATTTATTCAGTGCTACTTATACAGAGTAAGTACACATGTCAATATGGATTGGGCTAGGGGCTGTATTTATGAACGGATCTTCACCAAGCTTCTTGCATACCTTTGTTATCACCTAGGGACGAGAACGAGTGTTTTGGGGTGCGATCCAAAATTCAAGATGGCTGCCAGAGGCCATTTTGTACCAAAATTAGGTCCAATCAGTTTTTTGTACACAACTTCTATACGGCTCAGGCTAGTGGCCGTATTTATGAGCCGATCTTTACGAAGCGTCTTGGGTACCTTTGTTATCACCGTGGGATGAGAGCGAGTGTTTTGGGGTGCAGTTCGAAATTCAAAATGGCCACTAGCAGCCAATTTGTACTAAAATTAGTGCGATCAGTTTTTTGTACAGAACTTCTGTATGAATGTTCTGATTTGAATAAATTTTTGTATGAATGTTTAGTAACATGGAATACAGTTAAAACTAAAAGTCCTGTCCAGAAATGCGCACAAATAGCACGTCGATATCCGTGTTAATCTACGCGATATGACCATAGTAAGGCAATCAAATTCTGTAAATATGGCCTGTGCACAAGCAATGTTTCAGCCAATGGACCTCCGGGTAACCCGGAGGTCCATTGGCAGAAACCTTGCCCGTGTTTGCTATAAGTAACCAGGAGAACCTGCTGTGCTTTGGATGCCATTTGATATGACAATTGCGCGCAATTCATACGCGCAATTAAGCCTAGGTTAAGCGCACAGTTCATGACAGGACTTCTAGTTTTAACTGTACATCACAAAAAATACTGTATAATACAGGTTTTTTTCTCTTGCAGAAATTATGCAAATTAGATGACCTTTAATTTATCAGTGCTACTTATACACTGTAAGTGCACATGTCAATACGCTAAGTTTGGAGGCTGTATTTATGAACCGATCTTCATGAAACTTCTTGGGTACCTTTGTTATCACCTTGGGATGAGAACGAGTGTTTTTTGGGTGTGGCGGCCCGATATTAGAGATGGCTGCCAGCTTTCACATTGTTGCTTACTGAGGTGAAGTCACTTTACCATTACCAAGCTACCTACTAAATACCAAAGGGAAGATTTTTCAGCGCACTCTTATTACTTCAGCACCCATAATTCTCAAATATGGCATTAAAACCAATCACATACTAGTACTGCTTAAATCTATTTACATAATCAGAATACACCATCAGGGGTGCATTAGTTCAGTAGGTAGAGGTGCAGACTGCAAGCCGAGAGATCCTCGGTTCGAATCCCACCTGCAGCAACAGCTTTGTGTCCTTGGGCAAGACACTTCACCCCCACTACCCATATGGGGGCAAGGTATGCTGTGTACTAAGGCATACTGCATGTTCGTGGTGCACCTGTCTTCGAACAAGGCTAACCGTGCTTGTGTAGTATGTTGGGGAGCTCACAGGTGCTTGCCATTGCTCAGTGGTTCTCCTGGGTACTCTAGTTTCCTCCATCCATAAAACTGCCATGGTCACAATAAGCTGTTGTGCAGATAAATGTGACCTTAAACACCAATAAATAAATAATAAAAAGAACACACCACCTCATACCCGTTTCTCTCCTGTTTTCCTTCACCTTGGTATCCCTCGGTTGCCTCGGTGTTTAGTATGCCCGCCAGAAAAGGAGTGATTTCTTTTTCTAAAAGATCAAAACAAGAAACGGTAATTTTTAACAGGTAGTTACGAAATAATTTTCATGAAGCGCACAATTTTATGTTAGTTAATAGCTGAAAAAAATGCAGGGTGATATTTGCAAATCTTATTTTATTACTGGCACCAGGTACTGGTAATGAAAATTGTTGTTTGTCATCAATACTTGATCAAGTTTCTGACAAAGCTCATTATACTATTCCAATATGTTAGCTACTGTACATAAGCACACAATTTGATGTTAGTTTACCATTATACTGGTGCTTAGCCAGGATATCTAAGTTACATGTAGGGGCAAGAGTAATACATGTATCTAGTGGGAGTCATAAAGAATATGATGCACAGAATCACCTGAGTCACATAGCAGTGAGATAGGGGTGAGGACAAGAGGGTGTGTGACCCTCTCATCAGTGGAGGGGTCTGGTGCACCCCCCCCCCCCCTCCAAAAAAAAACACAAAAAAACAACAAAATTTGAAATTCAAGACATTAAAACACAATTACCTTGACTCTGTGCTGCTGTGTACTGGTCACTTTCTGTGGGTGGGCAATATTTCTGCGGATGCAATTATATTAGTTTTCAAACATTGTTTACAGCAATAATCATCAAAAATTTAATTAATGAACCACAGGATACAACTCGGTGCTTCATTAATTAAAATTTTATTGATGATGATTTTCTATTACCTGGAAAAAACATGTATGGACATCATGCACTGCCCATGCAAGGATTATGACCAGCAACTGTCCTGTTTGTCTGTGTCACTGCTATGAGCAGGGACTAATCTAAATGGGTGGGTGTGTTTACAAATATTCATATTTTTTAACACCTGATAACAAAGTAATATAAGTTTATAAACAACCACACAATTGACTTTTAATTACAGTACTCCTAATTCCTATTAAACATATATGAATGTTTATTAATTTTGTGGAATTTTTACACTGTGTATGAAGCTTATTTGGGCCTGTATGTTTGTTAAAATTTCCCTTCCACTACGGAGGACTTTTTGAAATCAGTCTACACTGGATTGTGTGGTATTCCTTTGTGTAAGACAGTGTATTCATTGTAATAATATTCATGCATAAGTTCATGTTCTTGGTTTTTTTTAGGCCTCATAATCTACAGAATAGCTTGGATGGAGGTGTATTCCATCACTTGAGTGCAAGAAGGCTTTGCAATGCTACATGTATAGCATAAACCTTGTTGCACTCCAGGGACAAATTTATCAATTTTAATAACATGGGTAAAATATCGGACATGAACAGTTTAATTTTTTTTTTTTTTTAGCTCACTTCGACAAAGTCAAGCAGGGCTTATCTAATCACTCTTCATCCATTGTCCATCCATCTGTCATCCATCAACACCATGTTTTGGTCAATTCAAGTTAAAGTTTGTGTGAGTAATGGTACCAAATGGGTATTACATTTTTGTTTAACTCAACATGCCCAGCCCCATAGGGAGGGGGTGGGGTAAAATGCTCCCAAAATATTTTTAAAATCTTATGAACCAGTGGGTACAGTGACTTTATATTCGTTATGGAACTACCTTTTGAGGTGTAGAATCACGCTTGTTCAAACGTACTTTGTGAAGCAATATTTGGCTTTGTAATGGCAGTGGTTAGATTTTTGGTACCACCCAAAATTTCTATTTTCCGAACCGATGGTCCGATTTGAATGAAATTCAGTATCGTGGTAATATTGGGTCATAAGTACTTATAAACCCTGCATCCCCATGGGAAACTCAGGAGCAAAAAAATAGAAATGTTTTCAAACTCCCATGTTTCCCAAACCACTTGGAACAGAGAACTGTTATGTGGTATGAAGCATCCTTAGAACCAGTAGAATTGAATGGTAAAAAAAATGCCCTCTGTTGTTGTTAGAGAGTTCTGCAGAGGGCATCAGAATAATGTTGGTGCAGCATTTTTGCAAACATTTTAGAAAATCTTTTCTCAAGAACCAATGTTCAGAATCTTTTGACATTTGGTATACAGCATCCATAGAGGGGTCAGATACAGGTTTGTTAAAATGAAGCCAATTCGTTATTTGGACTCAATGCAGGAGCCCAAATTTTATGGGGAATTTTCTTTAAAAATCTTCCTCAGAACCACGAGTCAGAATTTTTTAATGTTTGATACCCTCATTGTTATGATGGTCAGATTCAGGATTGTTCAAACCAAGTCCCTATGTTAATATTTGGGCTTCCTTTGGTAGCCCAAATTTAACTTAGGGCTGTATGGGGACGTTTTTTTTTAAAATCTTCTTCAGATCCACCAGTCAGAATGCTTTCGTATTTGGTATACAACATCTCTAAGGGGGGAGGGGTGGGGGTGGGGGTGAGATTCAAGTTTGTTCAAATCGGGTCTGTAGGTTAAAGTTTGGGCTCACTATTGTAGCCCAAATTTTAACTTTGTGCAATATGAGGAAATTTCTTTAAAATTTTGTCCACCAGTCAGAATGCTTTCATATTTGGTATACAGTATCTCTAAGGAGATCAGATTCAACTTTGTTCAAATCGAGTGCCTGGGTTGATATTTGAGCTCCCTATGGGAGCCGGAATTGGCCAAGTGTCTGAAGAATTGGACATTTTTTATTCAGTACCCTCAAGAGGTGAAGAGTAATCTACATAGGTTGTATCAAGGTGCTTGAGAGGGGAGCTCCACATTTTACATCATAATCAACTAAAGAAAAGGCATGATGCTTGGACTGTTTTTGTCACTCCTGAGGGGCTCAAAGATTTGCAGTGTATCCTATGGAGATGAATTGCTTAATGTAGATTCATTCTTGGACTCTTATATCGTGTTCTGTTCTCTGTTTATATCGTGTTCTGTTCAAGGTGAGCACTTCAGGCCCTGTGGGGCCTCTTGTTTATTTATTTATTTATTTATTTATTTATTTATTTATTTATTTATTTATTGGGTTTTAACAGCACTTTCGAAAGCCAGCAGCTACAAGTTTCTTCTCTCCTTGAACCAAGCATCTCGCCCAACTGCAGCACTCATGGTCCACTGGGTTTTTAGCTCACCTGACTTTCAGTTAGGGTGAGGTGTAGTGATCACTTGCCGTCTGTCGTCCGTCGCCCGTGAACATGGTGTTTGCGTCTTCTCCTCCAAAACTGCTGAACTGATTAATCATTTAAGTGAAATGTGAGATGCTTGTTTGTTATGACATTGCATTTTGATTTTGCTTAAATCAAGTTGCCCTGCCCCCAGTAGGGCCATGCCCCAAAATTTTGCCTCAATCTAAAAAAAATCTTCTCGTGAACCAGGAGTAGCAGAGATTCGATATGTGGTGTGCTGCTTCCTTTTGAGGTGTAGACTCAGTTTTGTTCAAGAGAAGTTTGTGGGTCTTTATTTGCCTTCATTATTGGAGGGCATGTATTTTTGCCCCGCCCAAAATATCTGTTTTTCGAACCAAGAGGCTGATTTGAACCAAATTTAATTTTTGGTTTTATTTGATCATAAGTAATTAATTTATGCCCCAAAATATTTTCCCATCCCCCCATGGGAACCGTAGGAGCTAAAAATAGAACAAAATTCAAAACACACATATCTCCAAAACTACAGTTAAAACTAGAAGTCCTGTCATGAAATGCGCACAAATAGCATGTTGATATGCGCGTTAATGTGCGCGTTATGGCCCAATTAAAGCTATCATATTCTGTACATATGGCCTGTGCACAGGCAATGTTTCAGCCAATGGACCTCCGGGTAACCCAGAGGTCCATTGGCAGAAACAGTGCATGTGTTTGCTATGAGTAACCAGGAGAACCTGCCGTGCTTTGGGTGCCATTTGATATGGCAATTGCGCGCAATTCCAACGCGCAGTTAAGCCTAGATAAGCGCACTATTCATGACAGGACTTCTAGTTTTAACTGTACATGGCACTGAGAATTCTTATTTGGTGTGAAGCTTCCTTGAGACCAACAGAATGGAATGGTCTAAGCAAATTTCTGTCAGGTCAATCATGGGATACTTTTTCGTGACTTTGAAAAAATGCTTAGTCAGCGTTCTGTAACACTGTGGGTAATGAAGAAAGCATTTAAGACTCTTCTTCACCCAATTCACTCCTCCAAAACCTTTCAGATTTCACATATACCATCTTTGCAAGATTTTTTTACACGTTTATTGAAATCAAATCCCTGGGTCCATATTTGGCCTCTATGGGAGTCCAAATGTTGAAATTAGTGCAGTATGAGGAATATTCTTTAAAAATCTTTTTCTTCAGACCCACCAATCAGAATCTTTTGATATTTGCTATGCACCATCATTAGGCGGGTGAGATTTAAGTTTCTTCAAGCCAAGCCTATATTTTGGCTCACCAGGGTTTTGCAAATTGCGAGAACGGTGATTTCATTCCTCTGATGTTCTTGCAAATGCTTAAGAAGATCCATATTTACCATTCCCCCAAAATTATAAGCATTTTTTCATCAGATAAAATTTAATAAAATTAAATTAATTTTAGAGCTGAAACGATTAAAGGGTTTTCGTGATTGATTAATCGCATGGGTTAACCTTGGTTAACCGATTAATCACTTGCCCCAATAGGTAGCTGAATAATTGCTGTACCGTTGACCATTTATATAATTAAAACTTTACTCAGCATAATGGACAAAACCGGGCAGCGCCATATACAAACATGTCCATTCAAATTTTATTATATTTTCAATTTTTGTCTCAAAACATAGCTTATGACCCCTCATTGGAACAAGCTCATTGAGCTTGTTCCAATAGGGGGGGGGGCATAAGTTATGTTTTTGAGACAAACATTGAAAATCTTTAGAATTTCTTGTGCAAGTATCGTCTGCTACCTGCATTTGGTGAAGGGTTGAGAATGGCCGTTTTCAGCTACTGATACAGTATAATGATCATGCAAATGAACAAGTATTTTGGCACGTAACTGGCATGCATTTCTCTATCTCATGCAATTGATGTGAGCCAGTGTGACAATGTTTGCCTGTTTTGGAGCAAGTTTGTTCCATAGTTAACCCATACAGGGTATTTTTTGTTTTTAAAAATTTGATTAACAGTTTCCATCTTGGTTTCAAAAAGTGATGATAAATAGTGAATATAAGCTTACCCAATATGAAAGAAAAATGGTTAGCAATTGGACATTTTTGTATAGCATTTTGCGATGTGATTTATTTATTTATTTATTTATTGTTATTTATTTATTGATGTTTAAGGTCACATATTTATGCACAATGGCTAATCATGACCGTGACAGTTTTACGGGTGGAGGAAGCCGGAGTACCCGGAGAGAACCACCGAGCAACGACGAGCAGCTGCCAGCTCCCCAACATCGTAACTCCGCACTGCAGCACAGGCAGGGTTAGATTGGTTGAAGACATGCGTACCATCGACGTGCAGTACGCCTTAGTACACGGCGTCATCGTGCCCCCACATGGGCAATCGGGGTGAAGTGTCTTGCCCAAGGACACAACGCGGTTGCTGCAGGTGGGATTCGAACCGAGGACCTCTCGGCTTGCAGCCTGCACTTCTACCTACTGAGCCACCGCGCCCCCATTTTGCGATGTGAATCCAGCCATCAAATACCCTGCCATATAGTACCGTACTTCAAAAGTAACGGTTAACCGATCAGTTACTTTTTTTTATCAATCAAGATATTGATAATTGGTTAGTCGATTAATCGGTGTGAGCCAGTGTGAGATTCAAGTTTGTTTACGCCAAGTCCCTGGGTTCATATTTGGGCTCACTGTGGGAGATTCAAGTTTGTTTACGCCAAGTTCCTGGGTTCATATTTGGGCTCACTGTGGGAGCCTGAATTATAACTTAGTTCAAAATGAGGAATATTCTTCAAAAGTATTCTTCACATTCAGCAGTCAGAATGTTTTGATATATACAGTATCCTTAGGGAGGTGAGATATAAGTTTGTTAAAGCCAAGTCCCTGGGTTCATATTTGGTCTTCCTGTAGGAGCCCAAATTGTACCAAAATTTCTATTTTCCAAATTGAGAGGCTGATTTGAAGCAAATTTCATATGATGGGCTTATTGGGTCGTAAGTACCTAATTTATGCCAAAACATTTTCCTGTGGCCCTGTGGGAACTGCAGGATCTAAATATAGAAAAAATTTAAAACGCCCATATCTTCAAAACTACATGGCACTGAGAATTTTTATTTTGTGTGACGCTTCCTTACGAACAGCCGAAAAGAATGGTAAAAAAAAATTGCCATCAGTTTTATCATAGGGAAGTTTTCCAGGACTTATGCGGAGTCATCATTTTAGTAATGGGAAAAACATTAAAGAATCTTCTTCTCCCATACCACTGCTCCAAAGGCTTTCATATTTTGCATATAACATCTTTGGAAGATTTATTCACATGTTTGTTGAAATCAAATCCCTGGGTCCATATTTGGGTTCTCTATGATTAGATTAGTGCAATATATATATTTTTTAAAAATCTTCTTCAGATCCACTCTTCAGAATATTTTGATATTTGGGATGCTGCATCCTTAGAGGGGTGAGATTCAAGTTTGTTTGAGCCAAGTCCCCGGGTTCATATTTGGGCTCCCTGTGGGAGTCCAAATTACAACTTAGTTCAATAAGATGAATATTCTTTACAATCCAGTAGTCAGAATCTGTTGATATTAGTATATAGAAGCATCCTTAGGGATGTGAGATTCAAATTTGTTCAAGCCAAGTCCTTGGGTTCATATTTGGGCTCTCTGTGGGAGCCTGAATTATAACTTAGTTCAATATGAGGAATATTCTTTAAAAATTCTTTTTTTTGAGATCCACCGGTCAGAATCTTTGGATATTTTGTATAAGCTTTTCTTATGAGGGGCAGATGCAACTAAATGTTCAAATAAATTCCCTGGGTTGATATTTAGGCTACCATGTCAGGTGAATGCCATCAGGCCCTCTGGGGGCTCTTGTTTGTTTTCTGTTTGACAACATTGCCCTAGCTCTTCTATCTATATTTTTCATTTTAAGTTAGTCACTACTTTTATTTAGGCTTCCCAAATTTGTTACTGCATGTCTGTCTGTCTGTCCTTCGGATTAAATGTTTCTTTGCTTTTCATTTGCCTGGGTCAACATTTTAAATAATTTGCAGCTATCTTTCACCCTCCAACCTCCCCCCCCCCCCCCCCCCACACACACACAAACACACACACACATACAAAAATCTGGGCTGGCAAGTATTGAGTATTTTATCAAAAAAGTGGTACTCGAGTACTACAAGTACTGAGTACTTTGGACCCAGCCTATCACAAGTATATTAAACATCAAAGAGTATATTATATACTTGAAACAAATACAGTACAGTGGCAGTGTACTGCTCACTTTCCATGGATGGGCAATATTTCCATGGATACAAAGTCATACAATAATATCTGATGCCAAACACTAACTATAGGTATAATCATCAAAAATTTAAATAATGAAGCACCAGGTACAAACCGATGCTTCATCAATTAAAATTTTGTAGATGATGATTTTTATTGACTGGTAAATGCATGAGTGGACATCATTGCCCACGCGTGTATTACAACCCGTTCACGGCGACTGTACTGTAACTTATCCTCTTTGTGAACATATTTTCTACAATTTCACTCCTTTTGACAGAATGCATGCCTGTGGGGATTAAAACCAAAATAGTGAAAGTGCACTTGTGGATATTTGCAGCACAAGCACAGCACTAATGAATCAATATTTGGAGATTTTAGGAATTTTAACAGTGTCATGAGACACCACAGTAGCAGGTACTGGTCATTCTGTTAGAAAAAATCACTGTTTTATGACTCGAGGTGTTAACTGAGAAAACTTAGGCTTTTTCTTACAAAGATTGCAGAATATCAAACAATGTGAAATGTGTTCAGAAGCAAGAATGTGATTAAAAAATAATGGGAAATTCATGTCACCATCAATTTATTTATAAATTAATAAAGTTTTTTAGCTCACCTGAGCAAAGCTCAGTGGGAGCTTTACTGATCACATTCTGTCCGCCGTCCGTCCGGCGTTAACTTTACATTATTCAAATGTTGGGTAAATGTTTATTACCTAATGCCAATTCAGATTTGTTCAAATGAAGTTGCCCCCTTCTCCTGGGTGGTGCCATGCCCCCAAGGGGCACCAAAATCTTCTCATCAACCAGCAGTAGCAGAGACTTGATATATGGTATGCAGCTTCCTTTTAAGGTGTAGACTTGGATTTCTTTAAGCGAAGTTTGATGGGCTATATTTGGCGTCGTTATGGGAGGGGCAAAATTTTTGGCCCCGCCCAAAATTTCTATTTTCCGAACCGAGGGGCTGATTTGAATCAAATTTTATGTGAGGGCTTATTGGGTCATAAGTACCTAATTTATGCCAAATTTTCTTTTTCTGTAGCCCCATGGAAACCACAGGAGCTAAAAATCGAAAAAAGTGACCAACAGAAAGGATTGGTCCAAAAAATTGCCATCGGTTTTATCATAGGGTACAGTTTCGGGACTTTGAAAACACTTTTTAACACTGTAGGTAATGGCAAAACATTAAAAAATCTTCTTCTCTAGATCCAGCAGGCAGAATCTTTCGATATATGGTATGCAACATTGTAGGGTGGATCTGATTCGAGTTTGTTCAAATCCGCCCCCCTGTGTTTATATTTGGGCTCAGTATTGGAGCCTGAATTCAAACTTAGTGCATTTCAGGCAAATTTCTTAAAAAATCTTCTTCACCAGATTCAGCTGGCAGAATCTTCTGATATTTGGTATGCAACATTGTGGGGTGGATCTGATTCAAGTTTGTTCAAATCGGCCCCCTAGATTCATATTTGGGCTCACTATAGAAGCATTTCAGGCAAATTTCTTTAAAAATCTTCTTCTCCAGATCCAGCAGGCAGAATCTTTTGATATTTGGTATGCGACATTGTGGGGTGGATCTGATTCAAGTTTGTTCAAATCAGCCCCCTGGATTCATATTTGGGCTCACTGTAGAAGCCCAAATTCGAACTTAGTGCATTTCAGGCAAATTTCTTAAAAAATCTTCTTCTCCAGATCCAGCAGGCAGAATCTTTTGATATTTGATATGCAACATTGTGGGGTGGATCTGATTCAAGTTTGTTCAAATCAGCCTCCTGGGTTCATATTTGGGCTCAGTATAGGAGCCCAAATTTGAACTTAGTGCATTTCAGGCAAATTTCTTTGAAAATCTTCTTCTCAAGATCCAGCAGTAGAATCTTTTGATATTGGGTATGCAGCATGCTTAGGGGCTGAGATTCAAGTTGTTCAAGCCAAGTCCCTGGGTTCATATTTGGGCTCACTGTGGTAACCCGAATTATAACTTAGTTCAAAATGAGGAATTTTCTTTAAAAATCTTCTTCAGATCCAGCAATCGGAAAGTTTCGATATTTGGTATGCAGCATCCTTAGGGGGGTGAGATTCAAGTCTGTTCAAGCTATGTCCCTAGGTCCATATTTGGGCTCACTGTGGGAGCCCGAATGATAACTTACATGTAGTTCAAAATGAGGAATTTTCTTTAAAAATCTTCTTCTTCAGATCCAGCAGTCAGAATGTTTTAATATTTGGTATGCAGCATTCTTAGGGGGGTGAGATTCAAGTTTGTTCAAGCCATGTCCCAAGGTCCATATTTGGACTCACTGTGGGAGCTTGAATTGTAACTTAGTTCGAAATGAGGAATTTTCTTAAAAAATCTTCAGATCCAGCAGATGAATGCTTTTGATATTTTTTATGCAGCATCCTTAGGAGGCAAGATTCAAGTGTGTTCAAGTCATGTCCCTAGGTCCATGTTTGGGCTCACTGTGGGAGCTTGAATTGTAACTTGGTTCGAAATGAGAAATTTTTTTTTAAAATCTTCTTCAGGTCCAGCAGATGAATGCTTTTGATATTTTTTATGCAGCATCCTTAGGAGGCTAGATTCAAGTTTGTTCAAGCCATGTCCCTAAGTCCATGTTTGGGCTCACTGTGGGAGCTCGAATTGTAACTTAGTTCAAAATGAGTAATTTTCTTTAAAAATCTTCTTCAGATCCAGCAGTTGAAATGTTTTGATATTTGGAGTGCGGCATCCTTGGGGGGGTGAGATTCAAGTTTGTTAAAGCCAAGTCCCTGGGTTCATATATGGGCTCGCTGTGGGAGCCCAAATTATAACTCGGTTCAATATGAGGAATATTCTTTAAAAATCATTTTTTAGATCCACTTGTCAGAATCTTTGGATATTTGGTATAAGCTTTTCTTAGGAGGAGTAGATGCAACTTGTTGAAATCAATTCTCTGGGTTGATATTTAGGTTACCATGTACAGGTGGGTGCCCTCAGGCCACCTGGGGTCTCTTGTTTTAGGAAAAAATGCATACTGAGAGCTTGGGGGTGGGGGGGGGGGGGGTACATCCAGGGCTATAATTTACCTCATCACTAGGTAAAAGAATATTTGACATCATTTGTTGAGATAAAATGGCACTTTCTATTGATATTGGTGGATTATATAGCCTCAGCCAGGGCTTGTAAGAATCTGAGAATCGATTCCCGTAGAGATCCGTGCAACAAAACCAGTGAGAAACCATGTAGGTTCTCGTAACATTGCTGCTAGGATTCACATGAAAAGAACTGAGTCAGTTTAACCCTTTACCTAACACAAAGGCAGCAAATTAACCAATACAACACTAACATGACCTGAAATATTGTGACACTGGCAATAAAATTTGTACAAATATGGCTGTCATTGGAACCCGGCTCTCAGCCGGTTCTAGTAACATCCATAATTATTACGCTTGATGAATATTGTTTATTTTTAGCTCACCTGACTGTAAGTCAGGGGGCGCTTAAATGATGACTTTCTGTCTGTCCACCATCAGTCCATCCTGTCCGGCGTGAACTTTACATTACTAACCTCTCCTCATAAACAACTGAGCGAATTGAACCAAATTTGATATTCATGTTCCTTATCATATATGAATTCCAGTTTGTTCAAATAACGTTGCCACACCCACAGGGGGCCCCAAGCATTTCTCTGATAGCATGCATAAATTGTTTTCCAAAATTGAAAAAAAATCTTCTCCAGAACCATGTATAAGAATCTTTTAATACTTGGTATACAGCATCTCTAGGGGTGGGAGGGATAAGTTCAGGTTTGTTCAAATCAAGTCCCTGAGTTGATATTTGGGCTCCCTATGGGCTCCCTATGGGCTCCCAAATATCAACAGTGCAACATGAGGAAATTTCTTTGAAAACCTCCTTCAGATCCACCAGTCAGAATGCTTTCATATTTGGAATGCAACATTTCTAGTGGGGTGGGGGGGCTAGGGGGCAGGGGGAGGGTAGATTGAAGTTTGTTTGAATCGGGTCTCTGGGTTAATATTTGGTCTTTCTATTGAAGCCCAAAGTTTAACTCAGTGCAGTATGAGGAAATTTCTTTAAAACTCGTTTTTTTTCAGATCCACCAGTCAGAATCCTTTCGTATTTGGCTTACAGCATCTCTAAGGGGGTCAGATTCATGTTTGTTCAAGCCAAATCTATGGGTTAATATATGGGCTCATTATGGGAGTGCAAATTAACTCAAAGCAACATGAGAAAATTTCTTTAAAAATCTTTTTCTTCAGACCCACTAGTTTAATGCTTTAATATTTGGTGTACAACATCTCTGGGGAGGTCAGATGTAAATTTGTTCCAGTTTGGTTCCTGCCAGTCAGAACCCTTTCATATTTGGTATCGCAGGAAGGGAGGGGGGAGGGGGCAGATTTGAGTTTGTTCATTTCAGGTCTGTGGCTTAATATTTGGGAAGGGGTGGGTTAGGTTCGAGGTTGTTCATAAATGTTCAAATCCATTCCTTAGAGCTTTTCCATAAAATTTGCCTTTCAAAGTGCAGTGACACAACAACCCTTGGAAGTTTGGCAGTACTTGTCTACAGCTGTCAGAATTGGAAGCAGTCAGGAAGACCTATGCTAATAATCATCTAACATGGACAATAGAATTATGAATAATTTCATTATTCCTATGTAGTGTCCATGAACCTTGACTAACTGAATCTGACCCAAAATACTTCTCTGAACCACCTCGTCAGGTGAGCGATTAAGGGCCCAGGGGGGAGGGGGGGGTAAAAATCAGTAGTTGGTGTTGTAAATATTAAAAAAGCTGTATTGGGTAAAGGGTTAACATGTATTATCAGTATGAAACAGGGGTTCAATCATACTGACCTAATAGGATCCTGGCCCATAGCAGGTCTGAATTCTCGGAACGATTTCCGCAAGAATCCAAATGGATTCTCCCAAATTTAGAGGAACTATAAGCCCTGCACAACCCCAATCTTGAAACAAAATTGACATATTGTTTCATGGTGGTGGGGCCCTATTTATCTTGCTGTATGATTAATTAAAACAGATTTTGTGAAAAGGTGTTGTGTGCTGATGCAGATTTTAGTTTTATTTTGGGATTTGGGTAGTTTCAAAGAAAGCTGTGAATTCTTATCCCTCCCAACTTATTGGGTAACAGAGTAGAAATTCTGTCGGAGGCAATAACAGTTTTTAAGCCTATTTGACACAGATTGGACAGTTCTCTTCAAAAGAACAAATTTTCCATGCTTTGGACTAGACAGAAGCCAAAAGTTGAATTCTATTGCAGAAATGACTCTTTCATCACATGAAAGAGGTAACTGTGTCTTTGGTAGGGTTGGGTTTGCTCATAGGTATAACTGTTGTAAATATTTTAATTAGATTTACATGCCTCGAAAAGTTGCGCTCGGAAATTATGTAATTCCCAAAACTAAGCAGTCTTGGGGAAATATATTGTTTCAATAAACATTTGAAGAAGTCTACTGACATTTTGCATTACCTTTGAATGTTCAAGATGAATAAAGAGGATGATTTGAAGACTTTTAGAACCTAAAAATTTGTTTGACTATTGGTGTGTTTTGTTTGGGAATTCCCTGAGAAATATGAACATGTGACCGGCACTTCCCTTTCTGTTAGTTTTTCTTTTATTATATTCAACCCCTGTTTAAATATCATTAAAAGGTTGTCTGAAGGGCTATAGTTGACAAAAAAATATTTGAATGCTAAATTTAAAATGATGCGACCATGTTTTTTTTCGCCTGAACGTTATAATGGTCGCCTATGGGAAAATATTTAGTACTGTGAAACGTATTCTTGTTTGGCAGAAATTAAACAATTGCAGGAATTCGACTGAATAAACCAAAATGTTTTTGGAGTAATGGTTGCGGAATGAAATATTTCAATACGTTGGATACTTTGGGGTTCCTTCTTACGCCTTGCGTATTGTCATATTATTGCTACTGCAATAGCGATACAAGATCTTTTATCGCCTAATTTTTATCGCTACTGATTTTACTGTTGCGATTGCGTTTTTTGGTACATGGTGGATAAAACCTTAAAATTATATCTGTAAGCTGAAACAGGGACTGTGACATTCTGCCGACAGAAAAAGGTCTGCTCCAAGAAAGAGTTATTGTAAGTTATATTGAGATGTCAGGAAGACAGCCACCCGGCTATGATGTCTCCAAACAATGTGCCTACTCACATACATTATGCGTAATGTAATCCACTGCACCTTTATATGCTCACTTCCACAATTTTCGACTGTTCAGTTTGTTATCATTAGGCTTTTCCCTCTGGAAAAGACTATTGTTTTTCTACGGATTATTATTTTTTTTTTTTTTTTGGGGGGGGGGGGTTCACACATTTTGTCCGTACGATTCAGAAGCCATTTTCGAACCGGTTTTCACGAAATTTTGCACGCGCATAGAGGGGCACAAAATCTAAAAATGTACCGAAGCGGAATTTTCGATTTAACCCTTATTTCGCCAGAAATAGCAAAAAACTGCCAAAATTGGGGTTTATCGGCACTTTCTCGAAACACGTCTTTAGGATTTTTTTTATACATTCGTCATTGCTAGACCTGTCTGTGACACGCCCTTTGATACACACGACATATCAGGCGATGCATATGGTAACCCTCCACAGGCTGCCAAACATCGAAATTTTGATGAAATAGGCCGGTTTCAGGCCCCCACCGCACCCAAACAATACACGAGAGATAAATATAACTTCCTTTACTGGGAGTGGAATTCACCGAGGATCATTTTTGTCAGTAATAAGGGTGTTCAAAAAACCAAGCGTTAACCCGTTTTGGGCTGGTTAAACAGCAATACCCCCATAAAGCTCAAAAAAATGTATTTTCCGTGGATTTCTTTAAACGAGTCTTGTAGATTTTCAAGAAAAATTTGTCACTCCCAGGCCTTGGTGTGACAATAGAAGTTGCATGGGCAAAATACTGCGGTGAGCATTTGTTAACCCTCCACGGGCTGCTAAAAGTCAAAATTGTGATAAAATGGGCTGTATTTGGACGCCAACAGCACCCAATGGGTACGCCTCAAAGAAACGTGCCTTCTTTTATCGAGCGCACAATCTATTCGCAAACATTTTTGTAAGTAGTAAGGGTATTCAAAAGTCGAAGTCTTAACCCATTTTGGCCAGGCTAAAGAGAGAGACCCCTTAAAATCTTAAAATTCCCATTTTCTGTGGATTTCTCCAAAAACATCATGCAGGTTTTCAAGAAAAATTGTCTACTCGCAGGTCTTTGTGTGATATTACAAGTTGCATGGACAAAATATTCCGGTGAGCATTTATTAACCCTCTACAGGCTGCCGATCATCGTAATTCTATTGAAATGGGCTGTTTTCAGACACGCACAGCACCCAACGTGTACCTGAGAAATAAACATAATCTCCTTTGTTGGAAGTGGAATTCACAGAGGACCATTTTTGTAAGTAATAAGGGTATTCAAAAAACCAAGCGTTAACCCCTTTTGTGGTTGTTAATTGTGATACCCATCAAAAGCTTAAAAATTTATGTTTTCCCTGGATTTCTTTACAAACATCTGGTAGGGTTTTCAAGAGGAAATGGTCATTGATAGGTCTTGGTGTCACATTACCAGCTGATTGAATAAATTATTGCGGCAAGCATTTGTTAACCCTCCATGGGCTGCTAAATGTCAAAATTTTGAAAAAAATAGTCTATTTTTGAACACCAACAACATCAAATGGGAATGCAACAGAGAAAGCTACCTTCTTTTACCGGACGCAAAACTGAGAGGGAAACATTTTTGTAAGTAGTAAGTGTATTCAAAAATCGAGGTCTTAACCCATTTTTGACTAGTTAAGGAGATATACCCCTTAAAAGTTTAAAATTTCAGTTTTCTGTGGATTTTTCAACAAAAAAATTCAAGAGCAATTGACCCTTCGCAGGTCTTCAGAGTGGCATTACAAATTGCATGAACAAAATGTTTCGGTAACCATTTGTTAACCCCCAGAGGCTGCCAAGCATTGACATTTGGAGAAAATGGGCTGTTCTTGGGCAACCATAACACCAAATGTATACCTACAAGATAAACATAACCTCCTTCATTGGAAGTGGAATTCACCGTCGATCATTTTTGTAAGTATTGAAGATATTCACAAAACCAAGCATTAACCCTTTAGAGCTGGTTAAAGAGAGATACCCTTCAAAAGGTTAAAAAGTCATGTTATCTGAGGATTTCTTTAAAAACATCACGTAGATTTTCAGGAAAAAATGGCCATTCTCATATCTTAGCGTGACATTACAAGTTGCATGTACAAAATATTCCTGTAAGCATTTGTTAACCCTATGCAGGTTCTCAAACATCAAAATGTTGATAAAATAGGCTGTGTTTGTGTACCCACAGCACCTGAAGTTGGGAGGAGAGATCAAAATAAGTGGAAGTAGAATTCACGGAGAATTATTTTTGGAAGTAATAAGAGTATTCCAAAAACAACACTTAACCAGTTTTGGGTTGGAAAAACAATGATACCCATCAAAAGCTTAAAATTCCTGTTCTCCCTGGATTTCTCTGAAAACATCTTGTAGATTTTAAAGAAAAAATGGCCATTCACAGTTCTTGGTGTGACATTACAAGTTGCATGAATAAATATTCCTGTTGGCACTTGTTAACCCTCTACAAGCTGCCAGACATCAATATTTTGGATACATTTGGGATAAAATGGGCCATTTTTAAATTGACACAGCACTCAGTAAGTATGTGTCAAACAAACATAACTCCTTTTGTCGGTCATTGACTTGTTGGACGACGATATTGACATTAACCCACTCCATCATTAATGATGGTTTTTACCTAAACAATTTTTTATCAAACTGTGTCATTTGAGACTACTATCTTCACGTTTCTAACATCAGTGGACAACGTTAAAAACAAGACACAAGTATAGTGATATATGTACACCCAGGGCTATGAGTATATATTATGGGCATGTGATGGAACATGGAAGGGAAGGTGAGTTTTCTTGAAAGTTTTTCTCCGCGAAAGGGTTGACGTTGCTATTGATGTCATGAGATGTTGACCACAGTTGTTGTCCACTGTACAATCTGACATAGCGTTGTTCGGGTCGGTGGTGTCGGACTTCTCGTAAAAGGGGTGAGTGATATGGTAGTGGCGGTGTATATCCATGTAGGTATACTATTAGCCCTTGGACCTTCATATTATCCTATGTCTGCCATAGCTAGGTCAAGCAGTATTGTGGGGATGGGGGTAATGCATCGTCGCCCAGTGCGGTATTGCGAGATATTCCTTGGTGGTTTAGACTGGCAGTGTAGGATGAACGGTCTGTTGGTCTAGTGCCCCCTTAGTACTATTAACCTACCGACCCTTTTGTATTATCTTATGGCTGGTAATGGTAGTTCGTAATGCTAGGTCAGGCAGTATTATAATCGTTTGTTTAGAAGTGGGGCATAGGATGCATTGTATATACCGCTGTAGGTCCCCTGATAGTCCTCGGTATTCTTAACCAACTGATTGCTTTGTATTATTCTATGACTGGTTTAGGTAGTACTTTATGGTAGGTCAAGTGGTATTGTGGGGTAGTGTGGGGGTAGTATAGAATGGCAGTATAGTATGGACGATATATACCTCCGTGGGGCCCCCGAAAGCCATTGGTACTGCTAATCGACCTAATGCTTTATGTGACTGGTCTAGGTAGTATGCAAGACCAGACGTTATTGTGTGTGTGTGTGGGGGGGGGGGGGGGGGGGGTGGGGGGGTGGGGGGGGGGGGTGCGTGGTAGTCTAGTGTGGTAGTATACGATGTAAGCTTTGTACCCCTTCAGGTCCCAAGTTAGCCCTTATTACTATTAATCCGCCTAATGCTTCATGTTATCCTATGACTGGTATAGGTAGTATGTAATGCCAGGCATAGCGGTGTTGTGGGTAGGGGTAATGCCTGGTATTTTAGAACGGTAGTATAGTATGGGCGGTATGTACCCATATAGGCCCCCTGTTAGTGCTTGGTACTATTAACCAACCGATTGCTTTGTTTTATTATATGGCTGGTAAATGTAGTACGTTGTGGTAGTTCTAGTGGTATTGTGGGGGCAGTATAGAATGGCAGTATAGTATGGGCGATATATACCTCTGTGGGGCACCCGAAAGCCGTCGGTACTACTAATCGACCTAATGCTTTATGTGACTGGACTAGGTAGTATGTAGGAACAGACGTTATTGTGTGTGTGGAGGGAGGGGGGTGGGGTGTAATGCATGGTAGTCTAGTGTGGTTGTATACGATGTAAGCCGTGTACCCCTACAGGTCCCATGTTAGCCCTTAATACTATTAATCCGCCTAATGCTTCATGTTATACTATGACTGGTATAGGTAGTATGTAATGCTAGACATAGCGGTATTGTGGGTAGGGATAATGTCTGGTAGTTGAGAACGGTAGTATAGTATGGGTGGTTTGTACCTCTATAGGCCCCTTGTTAGTGCTTGGTACTATTAACCAACCGGTTGCTTTGTTTTATTATATGGCTGGTATATGTAGTACGTTATGGTAGGTCTAGTGACATTGTGGGGGTGGGGGTAATGCTCGGTAGTTTAGAACGGTATTATAGAATAGGCTGTACATATCCCTGTAGGTCTCTTGTTGGCCCTTGGTACTACTGATCCACCAGGTGCTTCATATTATCAAGCGGCATTCTGGGTGGGGTTAATACCTAGTAATACAGAGCTTGGTAATACAGAACGGCAGCAGAGTATGGCTGGTATATTCCCCAGTAGGTCCCATCTTAACCGTTGATAGTATTAACCTACCAAATGTTTTGTATCATCCTGTTACTGGTAAGGTGGTACGTAATACCAGTAGTTCCTACCCTATTCCGAGTACTCTTGGTGTTTCATTTATTTAGATCACCCAATCAGTTCACTTTACTGGCGCTAACTAACCAGATTGCTTCATCCCCGTAATCTCTATGCAGAGTTATCTCCCCTTATTACAACGAAATCCTATCCGATTCTCATCATCTCTCTATCCAATGGCCACGTCCCATGGAATCCCTTTTTGTGAAACGTTTCTGGTTATGGAATCTCTTTTTTGACGTATGAGACAATGAGAAATCACTCAATGAGGCCTCATTTACTATCCCTCATGCCCTCAAAAGAAATGAGGCCATGACGGCCATGAAACAATCCCTCAATGAGGCCTCATTTGCTATCCCTCTTAGCCTCATTTCAGTATCTGAGGATACCTATGGTGTGGTATTGTATTATTTGAGGATAGCTATCGAGGATACTTTCTGGAGAATTCTTTTTTTGTCGTATGAGTCCATGAGGTCCATGAGAAATCCCTCAGTGAGGCCTCCTTTACTATCTCTCATGCCCTTAAAAGAAATAAGGCCATGAGGTCCATGAAAAAAAACCTCAATGAGGCCTCATTTACTATCCCTCTTAGCCTCATTTCAGTATTTGAGGATACCTATGGCCTGGTATTGTATTATTTGAGGATACCTATCGAGGATACTTTCTGGAGAATCCTTTTTTGTCGTATGAGACCATGAGGGCCATGAGAAATCCCTCAATGAGGCCTCATTTACTATCCCTCATGCCCTCAAAAGAAATGAGGCCACGAGGGATAGTAAATGAGGCCTCATTGAGGGATTTCTCATGGCCTCATACGACAAAAAAGGGATTCTCTAAGAAACGTATTTTTCACTTGTTCGCCACTTCCATTTTCCCATCTTACCCACGACCATCCATTTCGTGACAAAAAGGAAATTTTCTTCACTGCTGGCGATACAATGGATTTCCTCCACCTCCCTCGCTAACTCTGAGATTCTTCATGAATAGCTGACTGTTATGACACAATAATACTGGAAAGAACTTGAGACCGAATTGGGTTCATATTCACTCAACCCAGTTAATTTGGACTAATTTTTAATCCGACTGATTTTGGAATGCACTGAGAGATAAAGTCACAGCATATTCCTTGTTTTACCAGGACATGTGAGACAGCGGAGAGGCGATAAGGTAACTCGGCCCACGAACAGAACAAGTTGCGCATGGAATTGGAGTAAAGACGGACATTCAATTACAAACAAAATTTGAGGGCCCCCATGGAGACACACAATCAGTTTTCTATATAATTTAATACATTTCGCGCATGAAACCCAGAGATTCCTCTATTCTGTTTGGGAAAATAGGCAAATTTGTGCCATGAAGGCTCCAATCGGGAATTAGTTATGGGGAAGAAACACTCAAAGAATGAGAAATATCCAGTACAATAAAAGAATAGACCGTTCTTATTCTAGAATCATTTTTCACTTTTATGTGGGCATTTTCGCCAGAAAGTGTTTTTCCAAGTGGTAGCATACCTACCGTAGAGGGGAATTTTCACGACCAGTCGCTGGAGTTCTGTATTTTTGTGAAATTAACGAAAAAGCTGAGGGGATTCCATTGTGAATTCCCATGTATTATTGTTGAAGATGAACTTGACGTTGCATGGGTATCTTGGACATGTGAATCGCTGTACAAAATTGTTACTTTATCAAAGTGCATCTGCAGCTCGGATTATTCAACAATTTCATTTTCAGAATGATTCTCGTGCACCGAATAATCCCAAAAGGAGTTAAAACGGAGAGTCTCGGGAAAATTATAATCAACAATCAGAAGACTTCACTTCGCGGACAAAATGTCAAATATAATCTCTGGTTACCAGATTTCTTTCTAGAACATAATATATAAGGAATTCCGCATAAACGTAACACGAATAAACGGAAGGTGGAAAGTGGCCATCCCTATTTTTGGATTCTTACCTCTTTCATGGATTTTACACGGTCCTTCTTCATGCCACAGGACGCCGCATCGGAATGTATAATCTTATATGCATATCTTCATTTTCACTGCTTTCCTTTTAATTCTGCGCTTGCGGGGGTTTTATTCCTGTTACTTTCAAACTGAGCTTATAACATTTATTCAGAAGCTGCTACAGGTAAATCTAGAAGCCCTATCATGACATGCGCGCAGATAGCACGTCGATCTGCGCGTTAATCTACACGTTATGGCCATAGTAAGGCTATCAAATTCTGTACATATGGCCTGTGCACAAGTAATGTTTCCGCCAATGGACCTCCGGGTAACTCGGAGGTCCATTGGTAGAAACATTGACTGTGTTTGCTATGAGTAACCAGGAGAACCTGCCATGCTTTGGATGCCATTCGATATGGCAACTGCGCGCAATTCCTACGCGCAATGAAGCCTAGATAGGCGCCCAGTTCGTGACAGGACTTCTAGTTTTAACTGTACATCAGTACTTCATGCTCTAAATTTTATAACAAACAGTCTGATGAAACCATGATCAACCCAGTCTCTATAGTCTCTTCCAGTCTCTGTAATCTCTATTAAACTGTTTTTTATACTATTAACCCCCAAAAGACCCGGTGTAACAGGAATGGAAGTCCGTGGGAAAATTAGTCCCTCTGGACTATTATTCCGCGGAATTATAGTCCTAGGTCTAACATTTCTAGGAATAGTAGTCCGCCGGACTACTATTCCTAGAAATGTTAGACCTAGGACTATAATTGCGCGGAATCATAGTCCAGAGGGACTAACGTTCCTACGGACTTCCATTCCTTTTACATCGGCATTATTTATGCATTTAAACTACACGTCGAAAGTCTACATTATGTGGCTTTGCAGATGTGTCTTGGCAAGTCTTGGCTGCCTATCTGGGCAGTTTTGCTGCAGTGAAAAAAGGTCAAAGTCAGAATTTGGCCTCTAAGGGCTAAAGAAGAACCTGCTGTTCGCCCTGGAATCCATATGCTTTATATGCTTCGTAAGGTTAGAAATTTCATTTTTCTGAGGATAAATGACTGCTTAGTTCTGGACACAAATTGTGAATTAATTTTTTATTTGAGTGGGGACTGAGATTGGGAAAGTTTTGGTTTGAATTTGGAAACTTCTGCTCAATTGCCATCGGGAAAGGGTCCCTTATTCGGTCCTCGTGAACAGCCAAATAGTCCATGGACTCCAGGAAATTGCCACGCCTGTGTAACATCCCTGGACATTTTTCAGAACCTGGACGGCAGAAGTCGTGATATCCCCCATGTCCCATGTATCTCATCAACCCAAATTAACGGGGTTGAGTGAATATGAACTCAATTGGGTTCCTTCAGTCCAGTTCATTTGGGTTGCTTTTTGACCCAACTGATTTTAGAGTGCACCCACGCTTGAAGCAGAACGTATGATTCCTTTGACGGTTTAGGTTTTTGTGAATAATCTAAAAGACAAATTCACCATATTTGAAAAAAGAACAAAAAAGGTGACAGAATGTATTACATTTGTTTTTCTATTACATTTGCTTTTATTTTCAGAATGCGAGAGGCGCAAGTATATGTAGAACCCGTAAAGAACAATGGGAAGGTTCAGTGGACATGCCATAGCAGGATCCTTCTTCATCGTGTTCGCCTTATGGTGGACAACTAGAATATTTGCCCGATACTGGATCAGCAAAGGAAATGGGACGAAATTTACATCTGTCCTTTCATTTAATGCACCTTTTTTGTGTAGTAGATTGAAAGATTTTCCAATTGAAGGGGCAGTTAAAATAGTATTTGCCACTGTCGGATGCGGTATGGAAATATATACAGCTATGGAGGGCGGCAAGTTTGTCCATATTGCAAATGCACATCACGTGGCAATGTATTTCTTCTTCGGTTTGACTGGAATGATGGACTTACTAGTTTACTATAAGGCACCTATACCAGCAAATACGGATTATGTTACCTTTGTGATGGCTTTTGGTATGGAAGGTTTGCTTTTCCACTTTCATCTAAATGATAGACCACCGTTAGATGTGCTGATACACACGTTACTGGTTTATGTAATCGCCTTAAATGCCATGTCTGTTATATTAGAAATGCGATATCGCAACAGTCTTCTTCCAGCTCTGGCACGTTGCTATTTTACGCTCCTACAAGGCACCTGGTTCTACCAGATTGGATTCATTTTATACAACCCGAATAACAATTGGAAACCAATGTGGGACGTACACGAGCGTCGCTCTCTTTCGACAGCAGTGGCAGTGTTCACCTGGCATTGTGGCATCATATTACTAATGATGATGATTCTGGGGGCGGCCATTAAATTTCTTTATAGGAGCAATCGACACGACAGATATGAAAAAGATACTTCTATGCATCGTCTCATACGTAGTGATCGCAAAGGACAATTGGTGGTTTGCATGGATGAGAAAGGAGACAGTGATATCGAATTCAACAAGACTGTTTTGATGTCCGCGAGCCATTAACAAAACCTGCATAACATCGGTTCAATTTCAACTTTGTCCCAATTTATTCCAACAGCCCATGGGGCAGGTGGTTTCAATTATGACAGTCGTCCTCGGGTATTTATTGTTCGACTATTAGTATACATGTCAATAGTATTAAATGGGTTAACTTATTGCATTAATGGTTTGGTCACAAATAGTGCATGGGGTGGGAATGGGAATATAAAGAGATTAAACCTTGAATGAAACTGGCTCGTCCGTTGTAGATATCACCAGTTAGCTTATTCTCAAATTAATGAAAAACTTATTACAACTGACACTCGACTATTGTAATAAGTTTATTACAATAGCGGTTGAGGTAAAAGTTTGAATTTGTAATAAGTTTATTGCACTAGAGGTCAGTGAAAAAGTTTTGCATCAACCTCTATTGTAATAAGTTTATTACAATTGCGGTGGGTGAAAAAGTTTTGCATCAACCGCTTTTGTAATAAATTATTATAATAGCTTTCGGTGAAAAGGTTTGCATCAAACGCTATTGTAATAAATTGATTACAATAGCCGTTGTACTGCAATAGCGGTTGGTACAGCCCATCCCGGATTTTTATTTCATCATCTGCCCAAGAACCATAGTAGCTGAATCGATCTGGATTTGAGATTACCATCATCTGTGTATTACTTGTTTTATCAGGGCCGTAACTAAAATTTGGGTTTTTTTGTGTGGGGATGGGGGGAATGAATGAATGATTTATTTGCCATATACAGTACATATACAATATAACAGTGGAAAGAAAATACAGTTACAAAATTTATTTATTTATTTTTTTTATACATATAGTTTGCGGTTTATTGTCACCCTAATGTATATGGAATGTATGGCTGGAAAGAGGCATAGCCACAACGGCTGTCTTCCTGCCAATTCCCACATGGGTAAGCAACATGCGCCAGCCTGAGAATTGCGACAGACATCTTTCAAGATGCGTTCTAAAGTACAGATCCATCAGTAGTTAGGGGTGGCACTATAGACCAAAGATCTGAAACTTATAGGCCAAAACTTATAGACCAAAACTTATAGACCAAAATGTCTGTAACTTATAGACCAAACATGTATGCACTGGTGGCACAGTGCATACATGTTTGGTCTATAAGTTACAGACATTTTGGTCTATAAGTTTTGGTCTATAAGTTTTAGCCTATAAGTTTCAGATCTTTGGTCTATAGTGCCACCGCATCATGCTTTATGGCCAGATCCTATAGTACATTTTTGCTTATAAATTTTTTTCACTGGAGGATAAGGGAACTGTTTTTTTTTTTTGTCTTTTTTATAACAAAGACTTGATTGTGTACATGAGAAGATCTCTTTCTAATAGTGTGGGTAGCCCTTAGAAGGGCTGCCACGAAGGCACATTTTGAAATCACACTCATTTGTGAGAGTAACAAATTATTGATAGGTTAGAATGACAAACAGAGATAATAAGAAATAGGATGAATGAGTTTAAATTGTATCCTGATTTTTTGTCAAGATAAAATTCAATAACTTGTATCCAGATTTTGTAGGAATCCTCATGAGAATTCACTTAAATCTGGATACAGGTTATTGGATTTAACTTCACATTTTTTATACCGTCTTTCTGGCTGCCAATTAAGATCAGGATACAAGTCAACTTTCTTCACCTGGTATTTCTCCAGTTCATAACCGCGGACAGCTAAGAACTGTCTTATCCCTGCCTTTCGCTCCAACTCATCAATAATCTGCTGGCCCCACTGTCGAGTGTATTTCTGAGGTCCACCACTTCTCCTTATATGACCGAAAATATCTTCAGCTAATTGGCGTCTCCGTGCTTTCTCTCCCTCTACTCTGATGGATTCTTCTTCTAATCGGCGATTCCAATCAGCGTCAGACATTTCCCCGGACCTCCACATTCTGTATTCATTCATCTCTAGCGAGAACTTCATGTTGTCTCAAAATGAATTGTTTGGAATGCGTGTTAGATTTTATAGACAATGCGAGGATCGGAAATGCACTGAAGAACGCTCACGCGACAATTTATCGAGTGCGGGAAAAAATTGTTGACGTCGGACGGCTGTGATAGTAAACGTCTGTTATCAACAATATTTTCCCGCACTCGATAAAATTGTCGCGTGAGGGTTCTTCAGTGCATTTTCGATCCTGGCATTGTCTATAAAAAACACTACTGGAGATATCATAACGTCATTTTTCTTATCATCAATCATGAGAATTGAGCTATCCATCGAGGTAAAGATTCCATCACTAGAAGGTGAATGTGGGCCACGAGGAGTGAAGAAGGAGAGAGAGGAGTGCAATTCTATTCCACCACAAGAGGTGAAGATGGAGAGAGAGGAGCGTAATACTATTCCAAGGAGTAATTTGCGAAGATTGGCAAGAAAAGCTGGGGTGAATAATATCTCACCATTGTCACTTGATGAAGCTGAAGAAGCCTTACACTGTTTTGTTCGAAAATTGATAAGAGATACCTATCATTATGCAACAATTAGGGGAAGAGGATCACAACATCTCGTTAATCAAAAGGATGTCAAGAGAGCCGCGAAGAGAAATGGAATAAAGTTGGTAAACTAAACATTTTTTGTTTAGTAAAAACGGCCCTTATAAGGGCCACCATATTCTTAAAAAGAGATATCACGTTTACACACTTGAGTGGCACATTTCAGTGCTACCACAATGGAATGAATTGAACTTTTTGTTCAATTGTAATTTCATTACTCAATTCAAAAGAGGTTAACCTCATAGCTCCCACACTAGATTTCCCTGTCATGGCATATTTTTGTGTTTGCAAATTATTTTTGTTTTTACCTAAATGTTTTTGTGTGAAAACATTTAGGTAAAAAAACAAAAATAATTTGCAAACATAAAAATATTTTTGTGTTTGCAAATTATTTTTCTGTCTTGCAAGTTTTTTTATTTTATAAGAAAAATATTTTTGGTGTTTGTAAAATGAATGTTATGAAAAAAACTTTTTCATAACATTCATTTTACAAACACAAAAAATATTTTTTCTGTTTGCAAATTATTTTCTGTCTTGCAAGTTTTTTTCTTTTATAAGAAAAATATTTTTTGTGTTTGTAAAATGAATGTTATGAAAAAAACTTTTTCATAACATTCAATTTACAAACACAAAAAATATTTTTTCTGTTTGCAAATTATTTTCTGTCTTGCAAGTTTTTTATTTTATAAGAAAAATATTTTTGTGTTTGCAAATGAATGTTATGAAAAAAAACTTTTTCATAACATTCATTTACAAACACAAAAATATTTTTTGTGCTTGCAAAATAATGTTATGAAAAATGTTTTTTATTTTTAAAAAATCTTGAGTTGGAAAAAATTTTCCCCTCTTTAAATAACAACAAAATAATATTACCTTTTTTCAAATCCGAAATTTTTATTCCATGAATATTTACAGATTTGTAAATGTCTTTTATGAAAATGTCACTTTCAAAAACTGTTTTCAATGTTTCTTGGCAAGTTTTCCTATTTTAGAATTATTGTCTTTAGCTTTTCGTTTTCTTGTAACTTTCTTTGGTGGTTCCTCTTTCTCTGGAAATAATACTTCTAACTCATCATCGATTTCCATTTTTGTTTCTTTTGGTATGTCCATATTATATAATAATGTATCATCATTATCATCAAACTCTGGTAACACAGGTTCTGCTAAGTCAACTTTCTCATTTGTATGGGGAGGTGGTGGTAATGGTACCGTGCTCATCCCCTGTAAAGTGTGGTTGTCAATGTCTTTCTCATCAAGTTGTAAGTTGAAACCTGTAATCGGTAATCTATCTTCTGCATGCTTTATGTATTCTGACCATGGATAAACTTTTACTGGTCCTCGTTGATCAACAGCTGGTGAACCCCATCTTGGTTGAGACACAGAGTTATTCGATAGCTTTCTCAATCTATATTCATTAATCCAATGTCCTCTCTCATTGCAATAAAAACATGGCCCTTTGTCTGAACATGTATTCGCCCAATGTCCTTTCTGATGACAAATGGAACAAATCATCTCTTTAGGTGTTGATATCAATTTATAAAGTTCATTCACAAGTCTTCTAACTTCTCCCCATTTAGATGGTTTATAGTAAATACTTTTAGCATCACTTGCTTTTTCTAATCTTGGATCTGTAACTCTATCCATCTTTAACTTTTGGAGCGTTTCAAAAATATGTCTTGTCTTCTTGAAGTCAAAAGCAAGTGTGAAACATCTTAAGATTCTTCCTCCTTTTATACTTTTTTAATGTACATTTAAATGTACACTTAAATGTTCCATAACGTGCACACAATTGTTTAAATATGCATTCATTTGGTTACAAACAGTTATGCTATCTCTTACACTCAATAATCTCTGGATACTATATTGCTGTTGTTAAATATTGACTGAAAGATACACTTAACAAATAAAATATTTACCATAGGAATATTTCCCATACAGTGAATGGATTACATTTTATGACTTTTCAAATGTGTATAAGAAACATTTATTAACAGTATAATTCAGTGGGTATTAAATGTACATTTAATTGTACACTTAAATGTTCCATAACGTGCATTTGCACACAATTGTTTAAATATACATTCATTTGGTTACAAACAGTTATGCTATCTCTTACACTCAATAATCTCTGGATACTATATTGCTGTTGTTAAATATTGACTGAAAGATACACTTAACAAATAAAATATTTACCATAGGAATATTTCCCATAGAGTGAATGGATTACATTTTATGACTTTTCAAATGTGTATAAGAAACATTTATTAACAGTATAATTCAGTGGGTATTAAATGTACATTTAAATGCACATTTAAATGTACATTAAAAAAGTATAAAAGGAGAAAGAATCTTAAGATGTTTCACACTTGCTTTTGACTTCAAGAAGACAAGACATATTTTCAAAAGCTAGAAGACGATAGAAGAAAAAGATGAAGAGAGCCATTGAAGAATATAGTGAGATGGAGAGTGAAGTAGATAACAAGAAGCAGAGAGTAGAATCAGCAAGAGACTTATACACCATCCACCCACTTCTACAAAAAACATCAAGAAAATTCCATTCCAAATCCCATGTATGCAGAATAACCTTTAAACAATTCAATCAAAAGAATCCATTTGACACCCTTGGAAAAGTCTTTGACAGTTTGGTAGACGATATTAAAGAAGAATGTGGAGTAGAAGACAATGATCCGATGAGAATATCCGTTGACCACCCAGGATTAGAAATAGGTATATTTATTCCATTTACTAAGGCTTCAGGTATCACTGGTAACACCATATTAGATGAAATAGAAAAAGTTGTACAATCAAATGATAACTTTACTATCCATGATGGGCAATTATCTTTAGAAATAACACACACTTCTCTACCACAAGGGTCTGGGCGACATGCACCAATTTCATTTTCATCTGTTGATAAAATGGTGGGAAACAAGAAAAGTATTATTGAAATTAAAAATGTTAATGATTCAATGTGTCTCGCACGGGCCATTGTAGTGGGAAAGTGTCATGTTGATAAAGATAATTCTGATCTTTGGCAAAAGAAATGGAAAAATATTAGATATTCTGATAGACCGACACAAGATCGGGAAGCTAAGGCATTGATGGACAAAGCAGGTCTTGATTATAATATTCCTTGTGGATATGAAGAATATTATAAAATACAAGACCTGCTTTACCCAGAGTATGTCATTAAAATTCATCCACAGTATGCAAAAAGTGAATTTTTATTCAATCCTCCAGTTACCACCACTGATAGTAAAGTTATTCATATTTACCACCATGACCAGCATTTTGATACTATCACTACAATCACAGGGTTTTTAGGATGTTCATACTATTGTGAATGTTGCAGTAAAGGGAGTAACAACAGAGAACGTCACATGTGCCCTTTTGGTTGTGTTTGCTATGCTCCAACAAAATGTATTCCTGAACATCCCATCACCTGTTACACTTGCAATAGACAGTTTAGAAGTCCATCATGCTATAATAACCATATCACTACAAAGGGGGAAGAAGAAAAAATAATTTGTCAATTAGTTCAAAAATGTAAACAGTGCAATTCATTAATATATCCAACAAAAGGAAAGCACATTTGTGAAGGATTCAAAAAATGCAAATATTGTCAACAAGTAGTTAATTCTGATCACCAATGTTTCATTCCAAAATACACTTCACCCGAGGATGAAAAAATACCAAACATTCCATTTGTATTTTTTGATTTTGAAACCACACAAGACTCAGGAGTTCATATCCCAAATTTCTGTGTTGCTCATCGTGCATGTGGGGAATGTATTTGCAAATCTATAGATCAAGAATGTATTTCCTGTGACAAATTTGGATATAGGCAATCAATATTTAAAGGGGAATCTACTTTATCAGATTTTTGTGATTGGCTTTTCAGTAAGGAACATAAAGGGACAACAGCTATTGCTCACAATTTAAGAGGTTTCGATGGACAATTTATTTTAAGACACCTCATTGAAACTGGTACAACAACTCCTGATGTAATTATGAATGGGAACAAAATTATTTCACTTAAAGCTTGTGGTATTAGACTTATAGATTCTTTAAATTTTCTTTCAATGAGATTGGCACAATTTCCCAAAACATTTGGCTTGACACAATTAGCAAAAGGTTATTTTCTCCATTTAGCAAACACACAAGCTTATTAAAATTATATTGGCTCTTATTTAGATTCAACATTGTATATGCCAGATTCAATGTCTCCATCAGATAGGGAAGATTTTATCAAGTGGTACAACCAGAAAATTACTAGTAATGCCAGTTTTGATTTTCAAAAAGAAATGGAATTATACTGTAAATCAGATGTAGATATCTTACGTAGGGGGTGTGGGGAATTCAGACAAAAATTTATAGATAGTGATGGCATAGATCCTTTGAGAGAAGCATTTACCTTAGCCGATGCATGTACAAAAGCTTGGAGAAAAAATTCACTTCCAGAAAACAAAATGGCAATCATTTCAGACATAGGTTACCCTGCTAAAGTCAAATACTCCATTAAAGCCATTAGATTTTTACAGACAGTTGCACAGGAAGAAAACATACATATTCAACATGCACTCAATGGTGGGGAGGTTAAAATAGGGGGATATTATGTTGATGGGTTTCACAAAGACACAAATACAATCTTCGAATTTTATGGATGTATGTGGCATGGGTGCATGACATGTTATAAAGACAACAGACATGAGAAAAATCCAATCAATTTGCTAAATTACCAAACTCTATACAACAATACACAGGAACGCATACAGCATTTAGAATCATTAAGGTATAACATGAGAATAACATGGGAACATGAACTTGATGATTTTTGCAAATCAAACCCTGAAGTAAAATCAACATTAAATTCATTTTTTCCAAACATGGATCCTATTAAACCACGTGAAGCATTATTTGGGGGAAGAACAAATGCCATTAAATTACATCATAAAATAGACCAAAACGCAGATAATGAAATAAAATACATAGATATCTGTTCACTCTATCCTTATGTCAATAAACACAGAGAATATCCAGTAGGTCATCCACATATACTCACAAAAGAAAACATAGACGTGAATAATATAAGACAGTACAGGGGACTTATCAAATGTAAAGTTTTACCACCACAATCTCTACACATGCCAGTATTACCAATTCATTGCAATAAGAAAATGGTTTTTACACTTTGCAATACATGTGCAGAACAAGAATTAGACAAATGTGAACACACACCAGATCAACGCAGTATTACAGGTATATGGACATCTGTTGAACTTTTTAAAGCTTTTGGGATGGGATACACATTACTTGACACTTATCAGATTTGGCATTGGGAAGAATGGTCGTCAGAAATTTACAAACATTATGTGAACAAATATTTAAAAATGAAACAAGAAGCCAGTGGATATCCAGATTGGGTGAAAACAGAAACAGACAAAGACACATTTAAGAAAGACTATGCACAAATTGAAAACATACGTTTGGAAAATATTGAAAAAAATCCAGGACAAAGATCATTTGCTAAAACCATGTTAAACTGTTTATGGGGGAAAAGTGCACAAAACAATTTAAAAACAAAAACAGAATACATACAAGACCCATCCAAATATTTTGACCTGATACAAGATAAAGACATCATTATTAAAATGTTGAATTGTTTGATCATGATAAATGTATTTTAGTCAATTACACAAAATCTACAGATGTTTATGAACCTCAGAAATCAGCTAATGTTGCAGTTGCATCTTTTGTCACAGCTTATGCACGAATGGAATTATATAAAGTAATAGGACGTTTGGGTAGACGGGTATTATACTTTGACACAGACAGTTGTATTTACATCCATAACCCCACACTTTGGAATCCACAAATTATAAACAGTAGGTTAGGTCAATGGACAGATGAACATCCAGATGCAAAAATTATTGAATATGTAGGATTAGGTCCAAAAAATTATGGTTACAAATACATTAAAGATGGTCAAATACACACATCATGTAAAGTTAAAGGAATCACATTAGATTACAATACATCACAGAAAGTCAATTTTGAATCCATGGTGGAATGTGTACAAGACAGACATAATTACAAAATGAACATTGAATACACACATAGAATTAAACGCAACAAGAACAGACAAGTCACAAGTGAAAGACAAACCAAAACATTCAGATCTGTGTACACAAAACGTTTTGTAGTGGATAAATATGACACAAGACCTTATGGGTTTAAGGTATAAAAATTACTCTTCAGATTCCTCATTTCAAGTTTGAACAAGACCAGACATGTCACAATTGAATTACAAACCAAAACATTCAGATCTGTGTACACAAACCATTTTGTAGTGGATAAATATGACACAAAACCTTATGGGCCTAAGGTATAAAAGAACCCTTCAGATTTCTCATTTCAACTTTGAACACTGAGCAGGCAAGATGTCTCTACCACTCAATCCTACTTATCCTATATCCTTGTCAGAGTTAAGAAGACTTTCAAGTTTTAGTGTGACTACAAATCCTATTTTAAAATCCAAGAAAAAGACTTAGCTAAAGCTGGATTTTTCTATGTGGGAGATGGTAAAGTAAAATGTTTTGTATGTGGACAAGGTTTAATGAATTGGGAAGAAAAAGATATTCCTTTGCAAGAACATGTTAAGTGGTCACCAAATTGTTCTTATATTCAACTGATAAGAAATTGTCAATTATACAATCCTCCAACAAGTATGCGAACACCCACAGATAAAATATTATCAGTGATGGATTATGGATTCACTTTAAATCAAATATTTTCAACAATGAAAAAATATGACAAGTGTTTAGATGATTTTCCAGATTCTAAGTCTTTATTTGCACTCATGGTACTAAATGATCAAAGTACATCATTTAGTACCATAATTGCAAGACAAGCTGCAGGACAATTCAAAGCTAAGTTAGATAAAATATTTTCAGATAATGCAGGAAATGATTTCCCTGACCGTCCTGATGTACAAAGTGCATACTGTAATATAGTACCTGATGCACAAAATACATCAGAAGAGACAAAAGAATCATCACTTTGATTTCAACCATGGAACCAGTAAGACGTATCTTAGACAACAAGATTACACGTAAGGCATTATTATATGCATTTCAATTGATCACTCCTGGTTATCTAACAATAACAAAAGAGTTTATTCATAATCAATTGGGAAAAGATGAAATGTATGGGGAATTTTGTAATGCATTACAAATCATGAATGCTTTTTACAAAGATAATATAGAAAATATTTGGACAAGAGTTGTGTGGGGTAATATAATTTATGATAAAGAAATCATTAATTACTTGTATAGACAATGTGTACCACAAATAGATAGAAGAATAGATTCTTCAGAAACTGTATTTGAGTTAAAAGCACCCTTAAAACGAATACCTACTAAAAGACATGAAGAAGGTATGGAATCAGAAAGTATATAAGTGAGTGATTTGACAATACTTTTTCACACACAAATACAATTATGGCATCAAGTGAATGTTTATTGTTTCAACACCCTTGTAATATCTTTATTTCGGGACCTAGTGGTTCAGGAAAAACAGAATTTGTCAAAAAGCTTATTGATATGAAACATGACTTATTTCAAATTCCCCCACAAAAAATCATTTGGTGTTATAAAGAATGGCAAAATACATATACTTTACTTAAAGAAAGTGAAGATATTAAATTCATAGAAGGTATCCCTGATGATGAATATGAAATTGTCAGTGATGTCACTATTCCCCATCTTGTAGTTTTTGATGATATGTTAGGAGATAAAAATGAAGAAAAAATTAAATTATGGTTCACACGAAAAGGACATCATAGAAATGCAAGTGTCATTTACATTACACAAAATATGTTTCAACAATCTAAATCTAGTCGTACCATAAGTTTAAATGCACATTATATGATTTTATTTCAAAATACCAGAGATAAAGGGCAAATTAAAGTATTGGCAAATCAAGTTCAATTATCACATTTAAATGCATGTTATCAAGATGCAACAAGTATTGATCGTGGTTATTTATTAATTGATTTTCATCCTAGAACTCCTGAGTCTTTGAGATTAAGAACTGATATTTTTCATCCTTGGGTAACACAAAATGAACGTGGCCCTATCATTTATACAAAACTATAAATTCCCATGTTCTAATGAGTTGATGTTAGTTAGTCAAAGTTTGTCAACGACTACACATCATCATGGTATCATTCATACAATCTTTGGAACAACTTGGTCAAGAAACAAGTCCATTTGCAAGACAAAAATTACTTAAGAAAGGTTTTAAGAAAATTTTAAAATGGTTTACATTAGCAAGTAGAATCATACTTAATAAGAAAATTAAATTGCCAAAACAAACTTTAACCTACATGGATAAACATAAACAAGATCTTGAACAACTTGCAAATCCCAGAGTTGATCTTGCAACAAAATGAAACATTATTTTAAAACCAGGAGGTGGTGGATTTTTTGGTGGTGTTATCATTCGTAATTTAATTCGATGGGATGGTCATAAGACAAGTAGATCATTCTATTCACCATTCAAAAAAACAAAGAGTAAGAAACAAAAGTCACCTAAAAGGAAACGAAAATCCCCTAAGAAAAGATTAAATAATTCATCAAGTTCTAGAGAGATAAAAATCAACGAAAGGTAGGACCAAAATATATGTACACAAATTTTGAAATTGCACCTCATAGATCTCCATCTACAAAAACAAAAGCATTACTTGTGAAAAATCTTCAAAGACAAAGAAAAGTATCACCACTTAAGTTAACACGTGTAGTGTCAATAACAAAAGATGGTGTTAAAAATCATGAACCAATGTATTCTGTACAAAATACACAACATGTACCATTAAAAGAAAAGATTCCCACAATGGCACGTTTTACAGCTTTAAATACACCTAAACCTGTTAAAGGGATAAGGTCTTACTTTAAATAAATAAGTTTTTGCACATGTATAAATAGCATTACATTTTTATATTTGTTTCATTTAATCATTAGATTCTATAAGAGCAAGATGGTGAGACAAAATAAGAAACAAAAAATTCCTTTAGTTAAAAAATATGGTGGTATGTTAATAGGTTTAAGTCAAACTCCTCCAGCATTTCAAAAACAAATTATGAAAAATGCACCCAAAGAATTAATTAATTGTGTGTCAGAATGCTGTCATAATCTTTTAAAAGGCAACATACATCTAACAAAAAGTCAGAAACAAAAATTACATCCAAAGCGTCAACAACTACGAGCACTCGCTAGTAAATCAATAACTCTTAAAAAGAAAAAACAAATTTTAAATCAAAAAGGTGTTTTTTTACCATTACTTGGTTTACTTGGACCTGCTATAGGAGTTGCAACAAATCTTGCAAATAAATTAGTCGATAAAATATGAAAAAGATGGCTATTGTACCTTATCAAATGTTAGAAGATATGCAACGTTTTAGAAATGAAAAAGCTCAAAGACCAAGATTACCCCCTAACCCACAAGTTACAAATACTGCACAACTTCAAAATGATTTATCATCTGTGTTAGGAAATTCAGAGTTGTCCGAAAGTGAGAAAGAACAAAAGTATGGGGAAACTTTACAAAGATTTCAAATGTCACATAAGAAGGCATTACAACCAACATTGGTTCCATTGCCTGAGTCAGGAGAAAAATCATTATTTTTACGAGATCGTATTATAGAAAGTGTCCCTGTTACAATGAGACGTAAAGCAACTTCATTATTATCTGCTTTATCATCTCATCCACACATGAGTTGGGATGATCAGGGTGTATTAAGTTACGATAGAGAAGTCATAAAAGGTTCAAATATCATAGATTTAGTCAATGATGTTCTTAGACACCGAAAAGGTTTTAAACCGAGTGGATGGGAAATGTTTAGTCATGGATTAAAAGATATAAATATCCCTCAAGATTTTGTTGGTAATTGTGAACGTTGGTTATGGATGAATAGACAATCTATACCCAAACCCAGTAAATATCAAAGTTCTCCAGAAGATAGTTGGTCTGAAACTCCTCAATCATCCCCTCCAAAACGTAAAGTTCGTCGAGGTCATAGAGTGCAGTGGAGTGAAGACACACCAAAGTCAGCACTAAAGCGTAAATTGACAAAACGTAGATTATCTGAAAAATGGGAGGCTTATTGAATGATTTATTAACTGAAATATATTACAATACAAAACATCCTGCTGGTTATGGTGGTATACAAAAATTGTACAAAGCAGCTCATAGTAAAGATAATTCCATCACAATTGATCAAGTGAAAAAATGGTTGAAAGGAGAAAGAACTTATACTTTACATAAACCCATCCGTAAAAAGTTTTCAAGACGTAAGACTATAGTGGGTGGTATTGATCATCAATGGCAGATTGATTTAGCAGACTTACAAAGTTTACAATCTTACAATGATCAATTTCATTATTTAGTTTGTGTTATTGATGTATTTTCCAAATATGCATGGGTAATACCCATTCACAATAAACCAGGAGAGACATTAACAAAATCTTTTCAGAGTATTTTGAAAACTTCTGGACGTAAACCTTTATCATTACAATCTGATAAAGGTTCTGAATTTAAAAATAAAGATGTACAAAAATTTTTAAAGAAACAAAACATTCATTTCTTCACAACAGAAAATCCTGAAACCAAAGCTAGTATTGTTGAACGTTTTCAACGTACATTGAAAACACGAATGTGGAAATATTTTACACACAAACGTACATTAAGGTACATTGATGTGTTGGAAAATTTAGTTGATGGATATAATCATAGTTTTCATCGAAGTATTCAGAGAACTCCTGCTTCAGTATCATTAGAAAATGAAATAGAAGTATCTCAACATTTGTATGGAAAAAAAAAGTCTAAAAAGAAAAAAATACAATTTAAAGTTGGTGATATAGTACGTATTAATAAAACCAAACGTACATTTGAAAAAGGGTATTTACCAAATTGGACAAAAGAGTTATTTAAAATTACTCATGTAAAACATACAATACCACCCACTTATAAACTTGAAGATATGGGTGGTGAAAATATACAAGGGACATTTTATCCACAAGAAATTCAAAGTATAAAAGATGATAAAAAATATATAATTGAATCAATTCTTAATAGACGGTCAAGACGTGTGGGAAAGAAAATTATTAAAGAACTTAAAGTACATTGGGAAGGTTATCCAAAGAAATTTGATAATTGGATAGCAGAATCAGATTTGATATAAAAAGAATATGTCATTAAATGAAACTTCATTACCTAATGAAACCACAAGTGTTGATGTACAAAGTCAACAAAGTCAACAATTTAAAATTTGTGGAAATCGTGTTGCAAAAAATCAAGTCACTTATTTCACACAGATTATTATCATTTATGGTATTATAATTACTGCCATTGCACATTTGAGTTTACAAAGCCCTGATAAAGAATTGTGGTTAGTGTTATTAAGTAGTTCATTAGGATATATTCTTCCAAGTCCAGGTTTAAAATATTTGAAACAACCACAAGATAAGAAAAATGAATTCATTTTACGTAACACTTCTGAGTGATAGTTCTATGGATATGTTTCCAAATAATAACCAATGTTGTTTTCAAACACAATTATCTAAACCCATTCATGTTGATAAAGAACATTGGGAAGTGGGATTAGTTGAAGTAATTTTACCTTCGGAAGCAAAAAATATTACAGATGAAGAATCTGTTTTTAAAATCATTGTGACAGATAGCAAAATATCAAATCGTATTAATAAAACGAATTTGAAACATACATTACACAAAGGTGTTGCTGTTGTTGAATTAAATATTTTATCAGGTGCATATTCAAATGGCGCTCATGTCATAGATGCAATGCAAATAGAAATTCAAGAAACACTTGGAGACATATTTAAATCATTTGATGTATTATTTCATGTTGGATTTTCAAGTCTCCAAGGGCGTGTAAAAATAGTAGGAAATAGTATTGGGAAAGTGGGTATTGAAATGTCAGAAAGTTTATTACAAAAATTGGGATGTAAAGACAATATTTTTCCTGTCATTTTTCCTAAAACATCAAAAGGTGCATTTAAATATAATGTGGACTTAAATGTGGATTTCAATCAAATCTTTATTTATTCTGACATAGCAGATTATACATTTTTAGGTGATATTGAAGCACCTATTTTATGTGTGATTCCATTTGAATCACATAAAGAGTCTCTACATACTCATATAGAATTTGATAATGTACATTATGTACCAGTATCAAAATCTTATTTTGATCAGATTAGTATAAATATAAATGGGAACACTGGTAAACCCATTCAGTTTGCAAGTGGCAAGACAGTTGTCAAGTTGCATTTTAGACAGAGACATAAATTAAATTTGTAAAAATGATGCCGGTGTATCAAGGTGTACCACGGCAATATGGATATCGATTAGGGTCTATTTTTCGTACAGCAATAAGAACAGCTGCACCATTTATAAAACCAATTGCAAAAAATGCATTTCAAACATTAAAGAGAGATTGATTAAGACATGGTTTAGAAATAGCAAATGAATTGATAAAAAAACGTAAAGCACCTAAAGACATTTTATTAACTCATGGAAAAGATCTTTTGAAATCAGTTGGTGAATCTGCTTTAGGTATAAAAAGACAAAAACAAGAACGAAAACGTCAGTCTGTGGTTCGTTCTCGTAGAGGTAAGACACGTCAAAGACAAGCTTATTCAAAACGAAAATCAAGACCACTTGATATATTTGATTGAAAAAAATCATGATGTTACATGGATCTTGCGAACATTTTGGTAGTAGTTTTGATCCAGATAATGTATCACCAACATCAAGTGGTATAGAAAATATTGGTGAAATTGAACAATTTCCTATTGCATCTTTAAATAATTCTTCACCAATAGAATTTTTAATTCCAAGACAAACAACCAAGTGGTTAGATCTTGCAGCATCTACACTTGATGTTCAATTTAAAATTACAAAACAAGATGGGAGTGTTTTGGCTGGAGATACACAAATTGCTCCTATCAATAATTTTTTTCATAGCATGTTCAGTAAAATTGATGTTACACTGAACGGCAATCTTATCACCACCAATACAGATCTTTATCCTTATAGAGCATATTTTGAGAATTTTCTTAGTTATTCAAAAGATGTGAAAAAAACACATCTAGCTGCTAGTGAGTTGTGGTATACAGATACTCCTGGACACCATGCAGAAACTAGTAAAGCTTCGTCTAACAAAGGTTTGACTGAGCGAGCTAAAATAATTGGTGGTAGCAAAAATGTACAACTAAGAGGAAAACTGCATTTAGATCTGTTTGTGCAAGATAAGTATTTACCAAATGGAGTTGAGATGAGAATTAAATTGCATCGTGCTCCAACTAAATTTTGTTTGATTGGTAGTGAACATGGAAAAATAGAAATTCAAAAAGCCATATTCAGAATACCGGCATTGGATTTATTTCCAAAATTTGCGAATGATCTTAATGCACAAATAGATCGAACAAATTATAAAATGCCCATAAGACGTAGTGAAATTAAAACTTTTACTATTGGAAGTGGTCTTCGTTCAAAAATAGAAGACTATCTGTTTCATAAACAGATGCCAAAACGAATTATTCTTGGTTTAGTTAGTAATAGAGATATAAATGGAGATATTGGCACTAATCCATTTAATTTTCAACATTTCGATTTGAATAAGTTGGAAATCACAATAGATGGACATTTCATTAAAGCACGTCCCTTTGAACCGAATTTTGAAGGTGGACTTTATCTAAATTCATATTTATCATTGTATGAAGCTATGGGCTATTTTGGACAAAATCAATCATTTAATTTATCTTTGCAGGATTATGCAAAAGGGTATACCCTTTGGGGTATTGATTTGACACCTGATCAGAGTAGTAGTGGGCCCTTGGCTCACCCAATAAAGTCTGGCAATCTTAGGTTTGAACTTCAGTTTGCTCAAGCTCTTCCAGAGGTGATCAACGTTGTTGTCTATGCAGAATTTGATAGTGAGATAGAAATCAACAAATTCAGAGAAGTGATATTTGACTATTAAACAAGATGAGTCAGTGTGAACATTGCAAGATGTGTAAAGAAAAAATACAAACATTATTTCAAGAATGTGTAGTGATAGAACTGACAAAATCCATTCAACAGAAAATGAAAAATATCTGTGAAGAAGAAAATCGAACCAACACAACAACATTAATAGATATGAACATTGCAGAGTGTTTACAGAAAGTGTGTCCAGTGACTATACTATATAATCTACACAAGAGAGCAAGAAAAATAAACTTATTAGAATATTGTGCTCATATAGACTTTGAAATAGACTGCCAAAAAGACATTCAAAAGTGGGCAGATTTAGTTAAAAGAGACTGGTCATATTATACAGCATATCTTGATTAATGGCTCCGTGCCAGCCTTTTTCAAGGCTAAGAAGATGGAAACCATACAATTACAAACTATACTTGACAGTTCTCAAAGGTTATCATCCTTAAAAGGAAAAGTGTGTTCAAAAGACTTGTTACCAAAACGAAAACCTAAACACAGACAAGCATATATTGTGAACACAGATTCATCAAAAGAACCAGGAGAACATTGGATAGCAATATAGTTTAAAGACAATCATTCTGCTATCTACTTTGATTCATATGGTTTACCACCATTAGATAGAGACATATACAATTTCATAGTGAAAAATACAGATTCCTGGACAATAAATACAATGAGACTACAAAGTGAATTTACTGTTGTGTGTGGAATGTACTGTATATTTGCTTTAGATCATCTTGCAAGAGGATATGATTTAGAGACAGTTCTTACTATCAAATTTGATCCAAGAAATTTCCAAGAGAATGATAGAGATGTTCGACGATGGTTTGAGCAAACTTATAGACATTATTTGAAATAACTGTAATAAATATCAGGTGTCAAAACAATCCCACAGAGGTAATTTTTTACATCTTTTAGTTTTTTAAGTTTTTTATTAAAAGTCAATCATCTATTATATAATTTTCGCCAGACATTTGTGTAACAGAGAGATGGGGTTTTTTAGTTATTTTTTATATTTGTTTCAAAATCAGATCACTTGAGTGATATCAATTTTTTATCTGACTCCCAAGATTGTTTTCAAAAAACAATCTTGGGTATCAAATAAAAAAGCTAGCATAAAAAAGAATCTTGATGTAAATAGGTTTTCTCATGGATAGGCAAACTCAGATCTCGGTGTATATATGTTCAGATTTCATTTCAATATAATGATTCAACATTAAATACAGTTTTGTCTTTTGTTAAAACCTCTGTGATAGTTTTGTCAATTTTGTTAGGTTAGTCCTATAATCCCTTTTTTATCACCGTGTCCCTATTATTTCCCAACAGTAAAAAAGAGTTAAGAGTCACTTCTATTTTTCACTGTGAGTATTAGGTTTTAATATTGTAGGCATACTTATCAAAAACTTTTATAGTGTAACCTGATATACAGTTTATACTGTAGAGATAATTTTGATTGCTAAACATACAATGAATACTATTCTTACTATAGAAAAAACAACTATCACAGAGAGTTCGACCACAACGCGAATCACTAAGTTTTTTTTATTTTGTGCATGTGTTCTTGTGTTTTATTGTGAGCATAATTTCCTTATACTTACAACAAAACAAGAAGACACACAAATTTTCCCCAGTTATAGAAGTTGTATACACAGGGTGGAGAGATGACAACCCAAAACCATATGGATAACCCCTAATATAAAATGATTTTAAATTAATATAGACATTGGGTCACACTCTAGGGAGGGAACTGTTTTTTTGTCTTTTTTTATAACAAAGACTTGATTGTGTACATGAGAAGATCTCTTTCTAATAGTGTGGTTGGCCCTTAGAAGGGCCGTTTTTTTAAAAATCTTCAGTTCCGTAGAGAGCTGTTTGGTAAAGCCATCTCTGCTTCGGTGAAGAATTCACCTTCCCACACGTCTATGGTTGTTGCTAGCATCTCTTCATCTGTAAAGCAATCTTGTTCCCATGCATAGCTTCGTCCTACAAGAGCTTCCTCCTGCAAATGTACGGAGAGATCAAACCAGTGTTTAGGTCGATTCTTGTACTGGATCTCCCCGAACGGACGTGTGGCGGCTTTGACGAAAGGGTGGTCTTCAATCTTCTTAAGTTGTTCTTCCATCGAAAGTGTTGCCGACCACCACTTTCTCAAAGCCAAGGCGAATTCTTCATCGGCTCTTTGTTTCTTTGTTCTCTCATAACTCTCTACGGAACTGTAATTGATCTTCGTTGGCTCCATGTCTTTTTCCTCTCTGTCAAAAGATGATTTTCTTAGTCAGATGAAATGTATCCAAATCCTCAACTCACCTTCTTTTTATAGACAATGCGAGGATCGGAAATGCACTGGAGAACGCTCACGCGACATTTTTGATCGAGTGCGGGAAAATATTGTTGACATCAGACGGCTGTGATAGTAAACGTCTGTTATCAACAATATTTTCCCGCACTCGATCAAAAATGTCGCGTGAGCGTTCTCCAGTGCATTTCCGATCCTCGCATTGTCTATAAAATCTAACACACATTCCAGGCAATTCATTTGATAAAAAACAATCGCCTGTTCTGCATTCAATCATGGACGAATACAATATACTAGATGATTTTAACGATTTAATTCGTATTGACAACTCATTGATGACACAGCAGAGAATACCAAATCAAAAGGATACCATACCAAGTAAGAGGGTGAATAATACTTTTTCACAAGATGAAAAAAATGAAACATTATTACAGAAAATCTTGGAGACTCTACAAGACATGAAATCATCTGACCAAAAGATTGTTCTCTCAGCTGATAAGATTACAGTTCCTATAGAATTCAAAGTGTCATCTCGTCCTTTAACAGTACCACATGAGTTGGCAGAACCGACACCTCAACATAAGAGAAAAAGGGCACGTCAAGCACGGAAACAATTAGTGACTACATCCACACAAACAGATAAAGTAATTCAACAACCTATTCCAGAGGAAGAATCATCTGATGATATTGTTAAACCTAAAAAAAAGAAACGGGTACGATTCGATGGTCTTGGGCGATACATGAAAAATATTGCTAACTGTTGAGTGACTTGCACTTCATCAAAACTACAACAGTCCTTCTAAGGGCTACCCACACTATTAGAAAGAGATCTTCTCATGTACACAATCAAGTCTTTGTTATAAAAAAGACAAAAAAAAACAGTTCCCTTATCCTCCAGTGAAAAAAATTTATAAGCAAAAATGTACTATAGGATCTGGCCATAAAGCATGATGCGGTGGCACTATAGACCAAAGATCTGAAACTTATAGGCCAAAACTTATAGACCAAAACTTATAGACCAAAATGTCTGTAACTTATAGACCACACATGTATGCACTGTGCCACCAGTGCATACATGTTTGGTCTATAAGTTACAGACATTTTGGTCTATAAGTTTTGGTCTATAAGTTTTGGCCTATAAGTTTCAGATCTTTGGTCTATAGTGCCACCCCTAACTACTTCCATCTCCGTCGGTATTCAAGTGCCTTATTTTAGAAACGAATACCACAACAGACCCTTCAAGATATAGTTAATTTTGTTGTCTTTCCCATTCCCAGTTTTTCGCAAGTGTTGGGTCTGTATCCCAATAAGTTCTTGGTATAAGCTGGGATACTTAACCTGGTATACGATAACGACAGCTGGTTATGAGCTTGCCGTGGGATGTAGGACGCCTGTGCCCAGCTGCTCGGTCGTGTCGCCAAAATATTTGGAACGTAACTAATTGTTTTTATCAAAGACTTATACGTTACAAATATACTTTCCCTTGCTAAAATATTTACATGGTATAGGGAATTTATTGGAGTTTAATGACAGTGCAGTCAATTACACGCCATCCCCTTTGTGGAAAGTCCCACCTATCTGGGTGCTTTCAACAGGTTATGGTCATAAAAATCATTTGTTATTGGTTGCTCTCTCCCTGGATTTGGAATTATACCGATATATTGCTAATTTGCATCCTAAATTCAGCTGGGTTAAAAACCAATCCAAATCAACTGGATTGAAAGAATATGTACTTCCCAACCGAGCTCGGATGCAGAGGCGCGTAAAACCGGACCTACGTCAAAGCTTTCCGCAAGACCTTAACTTTTAACCCGCTGAGTATTTTAAAAATACTTTTCATCAAATCTAGTCATGGCTGCTCTGAAGCAGCCATGACTAGTTTTTGAGGAAAAATTCATCTAAATTTAACTCCAGAAATTGTGGGGGGAAAATCCATTCAATTTACTGGGTGCAAATTGGATTAAATATGCCCAAATTATACATATTTCAATGACAAGAGTAATACTTTCCTGGGCAGGAATAGCCGCCAGCAGCATGCAAGGAGTTAAAGTTCTGCATGTAGATCCCCACTTCTACTATGATCCATTTATGCTCAACATATTTGGTTCCATACAGTAAGAGTCAAGGAGATTGCGCCTATCAATAGTAATTCACCCCACTTGGGAACAACATAGATCCCACGCGCATAAGCACATGCAACGCTTTATGAATGGTTTTATGCAAAGGAAAACATTTGGCAGATGATAAGCAGAAGACATACGAGAAACGAAATTAGAGCGGAGGACAGATAATTTAATTCTATGTCTCTGAAGGGCTGTAGATATAGAATACACCCACAGTAGCTTGTGTACAAATGTTCACCAAATGTTCACCACGAGTGGTGAAGTGGTGTTAACAGCGAGCCTTTGGCAAATGTTCACCACGAGTGGTGAAGTGGTGTTAACCGCGAGCACCGGTGGGCGGTACTTCCGCTGTCAATTTTATCGCCAAAACGAAATGGAAAAAGAGACGCGGAAATCACGGGGCCTTTTTCATTTTAATAACATAATAGTACACTACTTCGAGTTATGGGTGGTTTATAAAGTTGAGACAACGCATGTTTGTTAATTTTTGGTATCTTATGAGGAAAACTCATTTAAAAACATAATAAATAATTGCCGCTTTCATTTCACTCTTCGCGAGGCGACGAGCGATAAATTTCGACAAGTTTGCTTTCAGGTTGAGGTCACGAAAGAACATCTTAGATGCAGTTCCGATGTAGGTTTAAACGTTAAGTATTGATAACCTTTGCTGGCGTATTCACCACAGACGCACGTGTTCAGCTCGGTTGGTGTGTAAAGTTATAAGCTTTTAATTATTAGTAGAATAGGCAATGTTGGTATAAAATTATATTCGGACTGGAACATCTGACTGGAACCTCTTTTTTATTCAGAACAAATCATTTTTGTTGCAGACAGGCCGGGCTAATGATTCATAATAAACCGTGACACCCTGAATATGGCTGTCTTATGCACTGTGATCTGCAGCAAAAATTGGCAATGACATTCCAGGTGAGCAACTGCCTTTCAATAACAGTCGGTTATCGCGAAATGTTGGGAGGGGCGGGGGAGTTCTTGCCAGTTATAGAAAAAATAAAAAGCATTTCATCTCCAGCATTTCATCTCCACTCTGGCGGGCTGTCTTTCGGCCTGTTCACTTTCCTGCTATTTTCGTTGCCAGGGAACGAAAGCCAATTCATTCACTGATTATTTAATAATTTTGCAGATATGGTACAGTTGAATAATGAAGAATGGATTCATTTTAAAATTCCAATTGTGTACTCCATCTCGATTCGTCGAGATGTGGCCTTACATACAAGGGCTCGGCTCTGATACAATATGTTGTACAGTACATGGAGAGTGTATTATCACTTAATCGCCCTCAGAGTGGAGATTCCATTCGATCAATAATTGCAAATTTGTTGCAAAGCATAACAAGCACAAGCAATGTTCCAGCCAATGAACCTCCGGGTAGTACCCGGAGGTACATTGGCTGAAACACTGCTTGTGTCTTTTTGTCCACGTGTACAGAATTTGAAAATAATACTTTGGGTGATAACTCCACTCCCCGGGTGAATTAGTTACAATCCACTATCCACGTACTGTACACAAACATAATGGTGATATTATATATCTATTTCCTGACAAACGGTAATCTAGAGATTTCGTTGGCATGTAAATAATACCCGCACCCCTCCCCTCCCCCTACCCCCACCACTTGAGATATTTACACCTTGGTTTAGCCCGGTGGAAAAAATGAATATGCAGGCAATGCGAGTTTTTTCAAAGTTCAGAAAAAGAGATCATGACAATGGCAGATGTATTAAAATTAAAAGAGCCGTTCAGTGGAAAAAAAATAATCAAATAATACCTTTAATTTTGTGCTATACATGCCCAAAATTACGTCACTGATTGAACTATATTTTAATGTGGAGATATTAATTATTCTTTCATTCACTTTCAAAATGCCATTTGGACAGTATTTGTTGGCTTTCTTCTTTTGTTTTCTTATATTGTAAAAAGTCTGAGCATCTATTTATACCTCTTCGATGGCAAGGCACTCGCTGATTATTCCGAAGAGCATATTATTGACCAAATCATTTATTTTTGATACATCTAATCGTGAAAATAACTGTAGATATAACCCGTAGAGCACCGCCAAATTTGATAGGTTACTTTCCTGTTCTGCAGAACTGAAATTATACTTCAGTGTGATAGAACTTAGAGAGAAAATAAATTTCATTATCCATGTATATTATAGGGTGTAAGGAAATTTACACTGGTTTAAAAATTGATACGCCCTTTGGCTGTGTATCAGGGACGACGTCTTTTCCTTTTATAACATGGAAATATCAAACGATGACATTTTTTATCGCCAACAGCTTTTGAGCAAGTGACAATTTTATAGTTTTCAGCAAAGGTCAATACATGCAGTTTCGAATTCTCAAGAGGAAAACTAGTTTGAAACAATCTATGTGAATAAATACTAATTTATAAATTAATTTTATCTTTATTATAATGAATGTAGCCTTGTAGAGTGTAATCCCCGACCCACGTTTCAGGTGAGATTTATGTGTTATTATTTATGTTATTGCTTTGCAGTATCAAGTTAATAAAATACAAATTTTCTATTCACCTAATGTGATTTAAGTTTAGTGGCATCGTTAGACACGCCTTCAAATTTTCGACAGACGGGCGGGGAACATGGTCAACTTTTCTCGTCATTCACATCGACTTACGAAAAGGTTATCTCCCCTGATTGATAAAAATTAGCTGGCAAAAATTAACACCAATTGAATGGGGAATTATTATATTTCTCAAAATTATATAAAACCTATGAACGTTATATTCGTTGTACGCATCACTCCTTTACGAACAGTATATATGCTCTCAGTTGGTGATATTATCGAACGATTTCATTCGACCAATTTTTTTCCCACGTTCATTTAACATGCTACTGTTATTTCCTGTATAATTCCATGTAAAATGAAAGAAAATTGCATTTTCGTCAACTTTTAGCGGTGAATATATTTTTTTGCTTCATATTAGCAATGCTGTGCGCATACTGGCATATAATATAGATATTGTCCTATCTAACCATATAAAAATATACAAGCTGAGATTTGCCCATTTTTCCCTTTGATGTTAAAACCAAGAAAAATGTTATTGTAGTAAAAACAGTTAAAACTGCAGTCCACAATTCAGATAGGTTTCCGCGTGAGTACAAATGAAAAGCTGCGATAACACCTAAGCGTCTTAATTAATTTCTGGTCAACCAGTAAAAAAAAAATTCTCGTATAACTAAAAATTCATTTTTTTGGCTTCCAAAACATAGGTTATGGCCTCTCATTGGAACGTGCGCGACGTGCTCGCTCCATTGAGGGGTCATAACCTATGTTTTGGAAACAAAAATGAAAATATAAAAAAAATGAATGCCGATTTTCGTGTATAGCGCTGGCCGGTTCATTCTCAGCTGATTTCTCCGCTTCCGACAACTGTTCCCTGGCGATCGAGATTTCATTCACACCTTTCAGAGGGTCAATGTTAATTGGATTACAGCTTGACTCCAGTATTGACAAGGGGAGAAAACTTTCCGAAGAGTCAATATCTATGACGATGAAAGTTCAGGATGAAAGGCAAACCCATTCATACTACAAAAAACTTATTCAATGAGTTTTGAAATACTCACCTCGATCAATCACATGCAAGCAGATCGGTTATCATTGAAGAAAATTAAATTATGTATGAACGAGGACATTAACGCCTCACATGCTGCTGGCGGATATTCCTGCCTAGGACAAGGAATAGTTGCCAGTAAAATAAGCATAAGTTGAGCACTTTTATCCAAATTTTCTCTTTTATATTGGACTTTTTGTTTGACCAATCGTTTCTTGAGTTAGATTTATACGAATGTTTCATCACATCTAGTTATGGCTGCTTCACAGCAGCCATGACTAAATGTGGTGATTTTTTTAAAAAATATACTAAGTGGATTATGAATTAAATACACAACATTTATCTGAGAAACCATTGACATGTTATTTATTCTTCACGTAACACTATTAGCAGACGACATATACAAAACACTTTAACAAGCGTTTGTCACGAGATGGCAAATCCTCCACCTACAAAAAGAGATGTGGATCGAAATATTTTTGAAAAAACACAAGATCTTCTCACAAATGTACACCCATACTAGGTCTCGTGAAAATCTGGTTGGATCCTTTCAAGTTATCGCATTCACAAAGTTATTTTATTACATGACTATTTAATTTAACCGCTAAATATAACTAATGTTTGACGATCGTTTCCTGGTCCCCGGAAAATCCACAGTGTGAAATCCGATTCAGTATCACTCTAGTATGACGGAATATATACGGGTGCGTTCGAATTCGCATAATTAGCTGTTTCGGTCTCTGAGAGTACTTTACTCCGAGCAGCTGGAATGGGTGCGCTCGAACGGCGGCCCGGGTTAGTTTACAGTTTTGTCTGCTAGCACCACTTCGAGAAATTCAATTAAAACAGGTGAAAAAACAGTATAAACATTCAGGCTGTGGTATGTTTGAAAATGCTTCGTTGGACAATTGCCAAACTTCGATAAACAATTACCACGGACGTCCTAGTCCACCGAAGAGGCGCAAAATTTCTTTCATGGACAGCGATTCTGACTGAAAAGCAAGAATTCAAACACGGAATAAAAAAGAAAGTTGATTGTTCGCTTTGTTACGTATTCATTCGCATCGGGGGATTACCCGAGGTGTGCACCTCTTACAAAAATAAGTGCAAACAAAAATAGTTCTTTTTTACTTCTATCCAATTTACCAAAAACGGTTGGGGGTTGTTAATGGTAGCGTTGGCATACGATGAACTATAGGTCATATATTGTTAAAGCTTTTATCGCTACAGTGAAGTGATCTTGGTCGTCGCATCACTCCGAGTTGAGGAGGTCAGATCGCCGTTCGTTTGATCCGGCGATCTGACCTGTTCAACTCGACCTGATGCGACGACACTGTTCACTTCACTGTAGCGATAATATGTATATATCAGACCAACACCAAATTTTTAACAAAATGGGACATAAATCTTACAAACAGCCGCCGAAATGTTGTGACTATCCAATTTGAAGGCGACCTTTTAACAATGTATACCTATACCAAAGTCCGTAAAAATCCAATTACGTTAATTCAAGTCATCGCGATCACAAAGTCAATATCGAACACTGATTTTTCAAAAAAAACTGCCTTAACCCCTATAAAAGCCAAAATCAATTGGTGAATATCGACCTTGATGGAGATCTTCTCACGAAGTATGCCTCTAGCAAGGTTCGTGAAAACCCAATACATTTGATCAAGTTATCGCGTTCTCGGAGTAAATATCAGACAAACACCGAATTTTCAACAAAACGGGGCAATAGTCCTACAAAGCTGAACACATTTGGTGTATATAAACTTGACCGAGATCTTCTTACCATGCCCGCAGCAAGTTTCAATGAAACTCCTATTACATCTGTTCAGTTATCACATTCACAAAGTCATTATCACACAAGCACCACATATTTTCAATAAGAAGGGGCGTAACTCCTACAAAGGACGAGAAAATTTGTTGAATATCGAACATGACCGACATCTTCCCACAATGTGTACCCATAGTAGGTTTCGTGGAGGTGCGATTACATTTGTTTAAGTTATAGCGTTCACAAATTGTGTGGAAGTACGAACGCACGGACTGGCGGTCGCATACACGTACGGGCGGACGTACAGACGCTCAAACAGTACCTATTTCTATATCCCTGGCAAATTTCGTCTGAGCCGGCAATAATAATTAAATATATGTTGTGTTCAGTACAAAGTAGTCAATTAATATCAACAAATTTTCGGTCCCATGGAACTTTCATTGTGTAAATTTATTTCTTTTGTTTTGTCACAAAACATAACTTCTGAGCCCTCCTTGCAACGATCTCGACCGACTTGTTCCAATGGGAGGTCATAAGGTATGTTTCGGACGCAACAGTAGGGAGGGGTGACAATACAGCACATGGCCGGAGTTGGTATGTACTCCAGCGGTGTCAAAACAATGTTTTTCCAGAGGTTCGGTGTTGGTGGAAACATTTACAAGATAGAGAGTGGGATAAGTACCGAGGACCCGATAACACATAATTTCTCTCATCATGGATTTGTTTCCATAAACCTTTCATCATCTACATTCGGGATAGTTAGCGTTTTTCATGATTTCTTGTAGTTAGAAAGCAATATGTTAGGCTACTCTCAAGAATATTGCCCCCCCCCCCCTCTCCTGAGGTTGAATTTTCAAGAAAAATAATCTCCAGTGAATCATATCACTGGGTTGATCCCGATGGTTGGGTGGGATTTTTAGACTGAACAAATTTTTCATTTTTGAATCCTAGGGGAAATTTTAAGCTGTTCAAATAAACCAACCTGACGGCAGATCTCCTGGGTAAGGTCAGATGCTGTGTAACAGCAGCATTTAAAAAAGACTGGTCTTTGAGTCTAGGAACAAGAGGGATGTACATATACTTGTGTTTATAGTCCAAGAACGTGTCCACATCTTCAAGTGTTGGTTAGTCCGCGATCAGGCTGTGGGATCTGTTAGGATCATCGATGAGGAAATATTGATAACGTTTCTTTATATTTGTTAACCCTTTCGACACTGGCGCCCTGAAAGGCATGATTTCAGTCAATACTGCGAACGGCGAAATTGGCAAAACCCTCCTGGTTCTGTCGAGCTGCTGGATTCAATTATTGCCAGCCGCCTCGCTTCAGATTTATTTCTGTTTATGTCGTCTGGTCGTCCACTACCAATTTTTTTCTTCACGTAAAGGTTTATGCACACCGGGTTGAAAGAGTAAAAAACAAACAAACCGCTACCTCTCTATGTACTCTAAATCAGGTAAGTTAAAAGCAACCCAAATCAACTGGGTAGGGAGCGCGGAAGCTCAGTGACATGGCATTGGACTTCAAACCGAAAGGTGCACCGTTCGAAGTCGCCAGGGGTAACTTCATTGTGTCCTTGGGCAAGGCACTTCACCTCGATTACCCACTTGGGGCACGCTGGCGCTGTGTACAAAGGTGTACTGCACGTCGATTGTGCACTTGTCTTCCACCAATGCTAACCTGCTTGTATGGAGTTAGTACGTTGGGGAGTCTGTCAATCGCTAGCCGTTGCTCGGTGGCTCTCCCACCCGTAAAACTGTCCGACACGTGGTTACCCTGGCTGTCGAAAGTGTCCTTAAACCCCAATAAGTAAATAAACTTGGTTGAGTGAATATGAACCCAATTGGGTTCATATTCACTCAACCCAGGTGATTTGGTGTAATTTATAACTCAACCGATTTTAGAGTATGACAATGGTATCAAAGAACTAAATATTTTCCCATAGGCGACCATTATAACGTTCAGGAGGAAAAAAATATGATCGCATCACTTTAATTTTGGCATTCAAATATCTCTGTCAAGTATAGCCCTTCAGACAACTTTTTCTGATCTGAAAACAGGGGGTCATGCAACAAATAAGAGAGAAAAACTGACACAAAAGGAAGTACCGGTCGCGTGCACATATTTTTCAGGGAATTCCCTACAAAAACACACAAAAAGTAAATTGCATTTTTTAGGTCCAAAAGTCATCAAATCACCCTCTTTTTTATCAGGAATATTCAACAATAATGCAAGATGTCAATAGAATGCCTCAAGCGTTTATTGAAACAATGGATTTTCCCAAGGCTGTTTATTTTTAGAGATTGCATCATTTCCGAGTGCAACATTTTAAGGCGGTTCACTCTAATTTCAATATTTAGTTCCGCGATACCTATAATCATCCCTAACCCCGCCAAAGAGTCATGTTACCACTTGTATGGGTTAAAAGTGTCATTTCTGCATTAGAATCCAACTTTTGGCTTTGGCTGAGTCAAAAACATGGAAAATTTGCTCTTTTAAAGAAAAGCGTCCAAACTTTGTCAAGTGGGCTTGAAAACTGGTATTGTCTCCAAAAGATTTTTCTATCCTGTTACTTTATAAATTAACTGAGAAGGATGAGAATTTACAGCTTTCTTTAACAAACTACCCTGATCCCAAAATAAAACTAAAATCTGCATCAGCATAAAATATTTTTAGAAAAAATCTGTCTCATTTAACCATACTGCAAACAAAACAGTGTCCCAACCCCCATGGAACAATATGGATGTCAATTTTGTTTCCACAAATTGGGGATGCAGCTATATATTTCACCAATATGAAAGGCCTCTACCAGTTTATCCTAACAACTGATGTCAAATTTTATTCTACCATCTGATGTAGTAAAGTTTTGCCCTGAATAGGACCCCCGGGTGTGCCCCTTTTCATCAAAATCTATGATATAATTCATAATTTAATTGATATTGACCCAAAACAAACCTACTGTGATATGAACTTTCCCATCTGTAATAGTTTTTAAATCACAGTCTGGCTTCTGAAGACATTTCACATTGTGTTTGATGAATATTTTGCAAGTTTTGTAAAGGAAAAGCCTCAGTTTTCTCAGTAAAGGCACACAGAGTCATTGGTATGGCACTGACAAAACATAAAACAGTGTTTTTCCAAAAGAATGACCAGTACCTGCTACTGTGATATCTCAAACCACTGGTAAGATGCCTAAAACCATCAAATATTGATTCTATAGTGCTATGCTTATGCTGCAAGTTCCCATAAGTGCACTTTCATAACCTTTGTTTTAATCCCCACAGACACCCATTCTGACAAAAAGCATGAAACTGTTGAAAACATGTTTCCAAAGAGGATGAATCAGACATTTGCTTCAAGAATATACTGGTATTTGATGTTTAATATACTTGTGTGTGTGGGGATGGGGGGTGGGGGGAGTAGTCAGCTGCCAATTACTGAAAATGTAGATCCAGGCAAGTGAAAAGCAAAGAAACACCATGTCTGATGAAGAGACAGACACACATATAGACAGATAGGCTTGCAGTCACACATGTAGGAGGTCTACTTGAGAGTACTGAATGGCAAACAATGAAAAATATAGTGGAAGAGCCACGGCAAGGTTGTTAAATTGAAAAATAACTCAGTGGACCATGAGTGCTGAAGCCTCAAAGTAAATCATAAGAAACTGAAAGTGAGTGTGTGATACTAACATCAGTCTCTGAAAACATGCTATTCAGTCTTTCCAAATGTTTATCATCAGCAGAAGGGTTAAATATGTGTGGGAGGGAGGACTTGGTTCAGGGTAAGAGCAATATTTCACAACTGTCACTGTAGATTTATGCTGTATCATGGGAACCATGACAGCACTGGTACTAGACAACTATATTGGTAGCTATGCACAAATACCAGTCACTCACTTTTGTAATTTTACTATGTTATTTTCCACTGTAGCCCCACCCTCTCTTCAAATTTGTGTTCCTGGATACTCTTTCAATGAAGGAATTGTTTTCCAACATTCTGAAGAGCATAATATAGAAGAAAAAAACTTCTAAATACTAGTGAATAGAAGGGCAGTGTAGGTTTTCTGTCTGTGTTTGAATGGTGATTTGGGAGGGGGTTGGAAGATTTGGAATCCTCCCTGGCCCTAGAAATATGAGGGGAAACAATGGTTTAAATAAATATGTTAATAGGGTAAGATAGGCTGTTAGTTAGCAGCTGCCAGAGGTTATAGTGTGCTCCTGGGAAATACACTTGCTCAGGATGTGAATTTGCTTGCATGAACAGCCTTAGTTTTGAAAATATATAGCTTTTATTGCTGACAGTAGGTATAAAAGGCGGATTCTCGACCATTTGTACACGATTTTGTACATGTACACGTACATCTATGTACACCTCCATAGGATTTAGTGTTAAAATCGTGTACAAGTATACGAAAATGTCGTTTTTTAGGGTGGTTCAGAATTCGCAAGCGGATTCTGAACCACAGGATTCTATATAGACATCGCTCAAGAGTGAAAAAAAATGTATGAAATTTTAAGAAAAATGAGGTCGATTGTCTGGTCTAAAATCCGCAAATGGGTTCCCCCCCCCCCCCTCCCCCCCATAGGATTCAGTGCTAAAAATCGTGAGCAAAAAACGTGTTGCGGATTCTGGACCAGCATAAAAAAACGGTTTGCGGGTTCTAGACCATCCGTATCTGTACACGATTTTAACACTGAATCAGTATGGAGGCGTACACGGAAACCCATTTGCGGATTCTACATCAGAAATCGACTTATGTACGGTACATGGAAAAGAGGTGGTACTGAACCCACAAACCCACGATGAGAGTAAAAACTGACACTCATGTTTTTTGTTCTGGTGTGAATTAAGGTTTTCGTTCAAAAGAGTCGACTATAAAACATGAGTGTCAGTTTTTGTTCTGGTGTGAATGAAGGTTTTCGTTCAAAAGAGTCAACTATAAAACATGAGTGTCAGTTTTTGTTCTGGTGTGAATGAAGGTTTTCATTCAAAAGAGTCGACTATAAAATATGAGTGTCAGTTTTTGTTCTGGTGTGAATGAAGGTTTTCGTTCAAAAGAGTCGACTATAAAATATAATCTGTAAAAAAAATAGACATTCATGTTTTGTTTCAATGTAAACGGAAAAAAAATTGAGTTTAGAAAAATTAGAAAAAATCGGAGGTAAAAAATCGTTTGTTCACGTTTTGTCACTGCTAATTATGTGAAATAAATTTTAATAAAACACTTTATAGAATGTTTCATTCAAATAAAAATAGTTCGTAATTGACACTCATGTTTTTGTTGTGGTGTGAATGAAGGTTTTCGTTTAATGGATCGTTTTAATAACAGATACTAAAACGCATTTTTCCACTCAATTAGGTTTGAGTGGTAAATTTTTAATATATTCGTGATAATGTTCGGAGATGTGAATGAATCCTTTTAACAGACGTAATTATTCTCAAACGCGTTAAATCAGAAACCGGTTTCTCATGCGCTAAAACTTTTAAACTTTTTCAAAGTTCTTTCAGTTTGAGACTGAGTGAATGATTTTGAGATATGAATGAAATCCTTTTAACAGACGTAATTATTCTCAAACACATTAAATCAGAAATCGGTTTCTCATGCACTAAAACTTTTAAACTTTTCAAGTTTTCCCAGTTCGACACTGAGTGAATAATCGGTGCTGTGATTTTAACGCGTTTGGAGGCAAAACGCATTTATATAGGTTTTATCGCGTAAAATGTTTTTTCTTAACTGGTTTTTTAGTTATTATATTAAAGACAGAAGATTTTTATTTACTTAAAACATAAAAAAAATAATTATACATTTAATTTTGAAAATAATAAATAACTCACATTAGCATACTCAAAGGAATATTAATAATTTAAAAACGAAAAATGTTTTTACAGATGGATGCTAAACGTCGAGATCATATTTTAAACGAATATGAACGTGCCAAGAAGAGCATTCAATCGGCTGACAGAAGCAGACGTCTCGGAGAGATGGAATTGAGACGCGAAACCGCAAAAAATATTTAAACCCGTGACGGAGGTTCAAGAGCGAAGCAAAAAGGAGATACTTGAAGAATTGAGACCCATAAAAGAGAGTTCTTTGAGAATGGGTTTGTTGCCCGGTAGTTTTGGAAATCAGTATTCCTTTCAATCTACACCAGATTACGTTCCCACAGGGATTCAAACCGACGTGAGCGAGAGCGCCGATACAGTTTCGACTATCACCACTGATAGCGTCGCGTCGTCCGAGGATGGTGGTAAGAGAGATCTGTTGTATGGATTTTATAAGGATTCGGACGGTAGAACTTTTGTGGGCGACACAGAAGTGGAAATAGATGATGATGAATTAACCGTCGGCCCGAATAAGTACGAATTAACTTCCGGACTGCGTAAATTGCTCCTTTACGACAAGCCTAGTGATTACACGGAACGGGATTACAACAATTACGGCGACATTCTGGTTCAGACCAACGCCATGAAGAGAAATAATGATGACGGAGAGACGAGACCTAAAGCCAACAGAGGTTACAAGTGGACGAAAGTGGTGAAACCTATATGGGATTCGCATAAGAAGTTCGTCGAATCAGTGACTGGCAAAGGGGTGGAAACCACTTTTCTTCCGAGCGATTCTGACGCTCTGTCTCAGAGATTGAGTTTGTTGATGGCAAGCAGACGTGCTGATAACACAGGATTAGATAATCAGATAGTTACTATATCTGACGAATTGTTAAGACAGAAGGTTTTGAATAAAAACCATTATAAAAGGCTGATGAACGAATTGAAGGATTGATGTATATAATAAGTAGAGAGAAACAAAATAAAATATATAAAATAAAAAAATAGTAAATTTTACACTAGAATAATAAAGTGTTTAAACAACAAACGATTTACCAGTGAAAACAAATATATATTATAAAAATAAAAAAATATGTTGGTGATAAAGAACAGGGGATACGTCAGAACTTACGTTCAAGGCGGTTCTGGCATCGTCGATTCTATAATGCGAGCGTTCACGAGCGATGCGGGTAGAAAACTCGCATCAACCGCATTTGAGGTCGGTAAAAAGACGGCTTTGGATGCTGGTAAGAAAGCCGCTTCCGAAGCCAGTGGTAGGATAGCTTCTGTTGCTGGCAAGAGGGCAGCCGACGCATTGATCGACAAGTTGATCAGTCCACCGGCGAAGCGAGCTGCGTTAGAGCGAACGCCAAAAAGTTGGAAAGGTTTTAAGGATGCTGTGGTACCCATACAAGATTTAGCCAAAATGACAAGTTGATCTGGATTGAAGAGAACTCGCGACGGTGTAATATAAATAAATAATAATATTAAAAACTGAGTTTGAAAAAACATAAAAAATAGTGTTTGAAAAAAATCTAAAATAACAAACAAAAAAAAATAAAACAAAGATGAACATTAAAGATATGTCTTGGAACGACGCTGCGACTAAGAGGTCGAATAACGAGTTTTTTCCCAAAAGCATAAGAGGCTTGATAGTGGGAAAATCGAATTGTGGAAAGACCAATCTGTTGATGAATCTGTTGTCCCGACCCGACTGGTTGGATTACGACAGATTGTTTGTGTTTGGCAAGAGCTTGTTTCAACCCGAATACAGATTGCTTCGAGAGAGCATGGATCGAAGATTGCCCAAGGACGTTATAGCCAGAACCTTTGACAGTAGGGAGGAATTTGACAAACGTGAAGCTCCTCTTTCAACAATTTTGGACGGTGCGGCGATGGAATTGATGAAGAGAAATGCATCTTCGAACGTCGAGTGTCGATTTTATGAGAACACTAGCGACGTTCCGGATCATAGAGAATTGAAATCGGAAGATAAGAATCTCATGATTTTCGACGATCTGCTTTTGGAGAGACAGAACCGATGCGAATCGAATTACATTAGGGGTCGACACAGCAACGTGGACTGTTTCTACCTGTCGCAGAATTATTTTCGATTGCCCAGACAGACGATAAGGGAGAATGCTAATTTTCTATGTCTCTTTCGCCAAGATCTCAAGAATCTCAATCACATCTACGGCGATTACGTCGCAAACGACATGAGCGTGGCTGAATTCAGGAGATTCTGCAAGAGGGTTTGGGATGGAGGACTTTACAATTTCGTCGTGATCGATTTGACTAGCGAATTTAATCTCGGAAAATATCGGTGCGGAATCGACAAGTTTTATGTTTCGGACAATAATAAGATAGAGCGTGAAAATAAAAAAAATTAGAAAATAATAAATCTTCAAATAATTAGTTTTGAAAAAATAAAAATAAAATTAAAATATAATGTTCGAACAAGGAGAACTGTTAGAACGGATAGTTGAGAATACGGCTGCAAAACAATCCATTCAAATCATGGTGAGTGGCGATTTGACTCGATTCGCCACGAAATTCGAACCTTCCATCGAATTGAATAGAGAGAAAAGATACGAGATGGCGTTGGTGAATCTGGAGACTTATTATTCCTTTCCCAACGTCAACGAAAAGAATAACTCATTCAAGTATTCTGACGGAGTGGATTCCCAAAGGAAGTTACGACATAGACGATTTGAACAATTACATTCAGAAGTGAATGAAGACGTATGGAAAGGGAAGCAACAAGATCAGACTCGCTACCAATCCTAATACCTTACAGACGATGTTGGATTTGGAAGATAATTTTCAAGTGGATTTCAATACAGATGATTCTATAGGCAAGATGTTGGGATTCGATCGAAAGATGTATCGAGGCCATGCGGCATCTGAAAATACGGTCGACATTCTCGCAGTCAATAGCATTCTGGTGAACGTGGATGTGATTGCTGGAAGCTACGTGAATGGTAGCGCTCAACCGATGATCTATTCCTTCTTTCCAAACGTGTCACCAGTTTATAAGATCGTGGAGCGACCTCGAAATTTAGTTTATCTACCAGTGATTTTAGACACGTTGTATAGTCTCAAAACCACGTTGATGGATCAAAATGGTGAACTGTTAGATCTTCGCGGAGAGAGGGTGATGAAACGATTTCACATAAGAGAAATATAAAAGCAAAAAAAAAAATATTGTGTATATATATATAAATAACAAAAATAAAATAAACGCAATATTAATTTTACAAAAATTATTTAATATATATAATTATCATTAAAACAAAAAAACAATTGAAGAAAATATATTTAAAAAAAAAGAATTATGACACAATACGTGGTTAAAAACGTGAACATATCCGTAGGACAGAGGAAGAAACTTAAGAGAGCGTTAACAACTCAAGGCGAGGCGGTGAGATTCAAATTCACTCACGAAGATCTGACGAGTGGCGGTCAGGATTCGATCGCCTGGACCAGAAGTCAAATCAAGAGGATGGAGAAAGCGATTCGTGATAGAAGAGGGTTGACGGTGAGATTGAATCCCGCTCAGTTGAGATACAATTTGAGAATGAAAGGCGGTTTCCTACCGCTATTGGCAGGAATCGCTGCAAAAGCATTACCCTTCGCCACAAAGGCATTACCCTTTCTCAGAAAGACTCTCAGCATGGGAGCTCTCACAGGACTCGCGAGTTCGGGAGTTGAGATATTAATAGGTGGCAGCGGACTGTTTTTGAAGAAGGGAGGAGCCGTGTGTCGCGTCCACGTAGACGACAGCGGTAAAGGATTGTATCTAGAACCCGTTAGAGGTGCCAACTCTTTGAGTGGAAACAGTCTCTATCTGAAGAGTGGACAGAACGTTCAGCGACTCGGCAAGGGTTTGTTGTTTGGTGAGAATTCGCCATTTAAGAATATACCGATTTCGAATATGTTATTATAATATAAAAAATTATATAATTATATAAAATATAAATCATAGAAAGTATAAAATAATATATAAAATGGATAAAAAGGTGGAAAAACAATTAGACAATAATGGTGAATATCGCGAGATAGAGTGCGAAAAAGATGTGGAAAAACGATTAGACTCTAATGATGGAAAGAACTGAAAAAGAGTTAAATAAAGATCGGGATACGCGGTTGAAATTTAAAAGAATGAGACGTTTACCACCGTTACCACTATCTTCTGAAGAGAATGGTAAAGATGCGAGTGTTACCGAGAGATGCACAACATTCGTTCATAATTATGATTCGGACAAACAAATGTGTTGTTATAAAAATGTAGCATATTACAAAAAAAAAAAACAAAAGAATAATCGACGCTGAAATTTAAGAAAAAAGGAAACGTTATTATAATATATGGGTAACAGTGAAGAAGGAAAACAAAAAAATAACAAAAAAAAGTAATGAGATCTAAAGATGATCTCATTACTTTTTTTTCCTTCTTCTTCGCTAAAAATCAATCTCTCTATTGTTTATATTTCCAAGTCCGTTATTAGCATGTTGACACTCATGTTTTCTCCTTTATCGCACATGTGTTGAATGTTTATCTTTACTTTTTTGAGTTTACTTCGGTCAACGCGCTCTCACCACCCGATTTGTTCACGAGATCAAGTGAGATGTTTGGAAATATGTAACTTCCATAGGGCAGCAACAAATCATCCTTGTCGAATTCTCTATCTTTGGCGATGACGATATTCTGTAGATCGCTTTGGTAGTCATAAAACAAATCGAGCGTAGCTTCGTCCAATTTCAAAGGCATGCTATATTTGTCATATTTGTGCTCTAAGCCCTGTGTCTCGACCTTGTTCAATTCGATGGGATCATGTCGTTGTAATCTATAGATTTTACAACGGAGTTTCTTATACGTTTCAACTCGTTTCAATTTCAATTTTAGGTGTTGTTGTCATGATCGATTATTTGTTTTTTCTATTTTATGAATTATTATATATTTTTTAATTTTGTATTTAAATAATAATTTGTTAAAAAGTTTGGGTTTTTTTGGTCTTTATATATATAAAAAAAAAGTTTTTTTTTAATTTTTAATTTTCTTAAATGTAAAAATTTTTTTTGTAAAAGTTTTTTCTCTTTATATATAAAATAAAAAGTTTAAATTTTAACATCCTTTTTTTGTCGTATTAATTCAATTTTTTTTTACGTTAAGGAACATAAAAAATTGATTAATTTCATCAAAAAAAAATTTTCACATGAAAGAAAAAATTAAAATTAAAAAAAAAATCTTTTTTTTTATATATATAAATAGTAAAAAAGCAAAACTTTCTTAACAAATTATTTAAATACAAAATTCAAAAAAAAAAATATTCTTACAAATGGTGCAAACAAATAAAAAAATGGAAAATTTAAATGAGAAAACCATACCTCAGTTAAACGAGATTTGTAAACTATTAAAAATTCCACATTTCAGAAATCATAGAACTAAATCAAAAAGAATTGAAGTCATACAGGAATATTTGTGAAATGATGGAAAAGCAAAGGAAATGTCGATAGCAACAACGTCAAAAAATGCATCGGTTGTGAAAAATGAGAAGAAGAAAAAGATAGTAAAAGGACTCGAAATGCCGACGTCGAAAAAAAACCAAAACATTTCGATTGTGAAAAATAAGAAGACGACTAAACGAAAAGCCGTTGAAGAACTTCAAGTTTCAAAAGAAAAGAAAAGAAAAACTAAAACGAAAACGAGTGATGCACTTCAGATTCTAGACAAACGAGATATATCGAGCGAAATTCAATGAGCAATCGACGAAGGGAAAGGAGAAGAATATGTAACACGACTCGTCACAGAACTATTCCAATCGAAGCCCATAGAATGGGAGAGTTCGATCAAAGGCATTTTAAAAACTTTCGACGTGGTTCCCTCGTTCAGGAAAATCGATCCGAAATTGTTTATGGAACGGGTGAAGAAAAAAGTATTGGATTTGTTTCACGAACACATGAACGTGGGACAAAAAATTAAGATGATACTCCATTGCGTGATGAATAAAATTGACGTGAAGTCTGGCGAGAGCATCGTGAAAAATGCATATTTCAGATCTAACGTCGAACCCATATTTCGAGGTTCAGATTTATCAGACGTTTTTGAAAAGATGAAAGACAAGATGTTGATGTCTCTTGCAAATTATCAACATGAAGGTAGTAATTGGATGTTCGATGAGGTGTTGAAACTCGAAATTCATATAACTAAAAACAATTCGTTGAAAGGGTCTTCCTACGTGGAATTACCGTATTTCTTAGCTAAAAAACACTCTGTGGTCAATGTGAAAAAGAAAGATGATCAGTGTTTTAAATGGGCAGTCACTTCCGCTTTATACCCTGTCAAAATGCACTCCGATAGAGTTTCTCGTTACGAGACTTCTAAAAATCTTGATTGGACCGGAGTGACTTTTCCAACAAAGTTAAAACACATTGAACGTTTCGAGGCTCAAAATCCCACTGTAGCAGTGAACATCTTGGGATACGACGATGAAAAATGAACGATCTATCCTCTCAGACAGACTTCGTATCTCGAAAGAGAAAAGACGAATATTTTATTATTGATTTCAAATGGTGACAATCGTCATTAATGTTGGCTTAAACATCCGAGCCGATTACTGTCGAGACAAAATAATAAACATAAAGGAAAGATATGTTTATGTTATAACTGCATGAAAATGTTTCAGAGCAAAAAACTGTTAGTAAAACATCGGGAATATTCCAATGAAAATCAAGGTGTCGCCATCAAAATGCCCAAACCCAACACCATCGTGAAGTTTGAAAATCGCCAAAGAAGGTTAAAAATACCATTCGTCGTGTATGCCGATTTCCAATGCTTCACCACGAAAATGAGTTCCTGCCAACCCAATGCTCTTCAAAGTTACGTTGAAAGATATCAAAAACACATGCCTTCGGGTTATTGCATTTACGTGAAATGTGCTTTCGACTCGCAACACGACATGGGTCCCTTCACCTACACGAAACAGTGCGAAGACGACGACGTGGCTCAAAGGTACGTGGAAGAGTTAGAATCGAAAATTCAAATGTTATACAACAAATTCAAAACTCCGGCAAAAATGATCATCACGCGAGAGCAGCAGGACGAAAATAACAGAGCCACCGAATGTCACATATGCAGACAATCATTCGATGAGAATTCAGAGGAAAATAAGAAGGTTAGAGACCACGATCATTACACGGGTCTGTATCGCAGTATGGCTCACAGCAAGTGTAATTTAAAATATCAAGACTCCGTTTTATATCTGGTGATATTTCACAATCTCTCAGGTTACGACAGTCATCTGTTCGTAAAAAATCTCGGCATCTCCCATGAAGAATTAAATTGCATCATGAACAGCGAAGAAAGATACATTTCATTCACGAAATGGAAGCTCATGGAGAAGAAAAGAGTAATCGATGGAGAGACGTTGAAAGAAAAAATGAAATTCATTCGTAGAGGCATACGTTTCATTGACAGTTTTAAATTCATGTCAGTTGCTCTGGGAAATTAGTCGATAACATGAGCAAGGATAAATTAAAAATCACGAGCGAACATTTCAGAGAATGAGGAGACGTCATGTTGAGGAAAGGAGTCTATCCTTACAATTACATGAACAATCTAAAGAGATTCGACGACACTGCACTACCTTCGAAAGAAGATTTTTATTGAAAATTATACGAATCTGACATTTCCGACGAGAATTAGGAACACGCCAAAAATGTGTGGAAATCATTCGATATGAAAACCATGAGAGATTATCATGATCTCTATCTGAAGACCGACGTTCTGCTATTGGCAGACGTGTTCGAAAATTTTCGAGACGTCTGTCGTCGAAAATACGATCTGGATCCCGCTTGGTATTTCACCACACACGGTCTGGCATGGGACGCTCTGTTGAAGACCACCGAAGTCCAATTGGAATTATTATCCGATGTGGACATGTTGCTCATGTTCGAAAGAACTGCGAGAGGTGGCGTCTCGATGATCTCCCACAGATATTCTGAAGCTAACAATCCCTACATGAAAGAAGGTTTTGATTCGAAATGGTCGAATAAATACATACAGTATTGGGACGCTCATAATCTGTACGGTTGGGCTATGAGTCATCCTTTACCAATTGGAAATTTCGAATGGGTGACGGAACAAGAAGAGATGCAAAAATGAAGAGACTATCCTTCCATTTTAGAAGTCGATTTGAACTATCTGGAAGAATTACATGATCTACACAACGATTATCCGCTGGCTCCTCAATGAATGGATCCAAACAAAGGAGATGAGGAAAAACTCATTCCCAATTTATTTAACAAACGTAACTACGTCATCTACAGTGAGAATTTGAAACAATACGTCGATTACGGTATGAAATTAGTCAACATACATCGCATCATCCGATTCGACGAAGAGCCTTGGATGAAAAAATACATCGATCTCAACACAAATCTCAGAATTTGAGCCGCAAACGATTTCAAAAAAGATTTCTTCAAACTCATGAACAACTGCATGTACGGTAAATCGATGGAAAACATCAGGAAGAGAGCCGACGTTCGACTCGTCACATTTGAGAAAAAAAAAAGAAAAAAAATTAGTGGCAAAACCCAATTACAAACATCGAACAATATTCGACGAAAATCTAGCAAAAGATGCACCTGAAGTTCAACAAACTGTATTATCTCGGACCGATCATCTTAGATATCAGCAAGCGATTGATGTATGAGTTTCACTACGATTACATCAAACGAAAATTTGGTGATAAAGCCAAACTACTGTTCACCGATACAGACAGTTTAGTTTACGAGATAGAGATGAAAGACGTCTACCAAGATATATCTCCGGACGTGGCCGCGTGGTTCGACACAAGCAATTATCCCGTCGATCACCCGTCCAACATTCAATCGAATGACAACAAGAAGGTGTTGGTTAAATTTAAGGATGAGAGCGGCGGTAAACAAATCCTCGAATTCGTGGGCTTGAGACCCAAACTGTATGCTTATCGTCTAGAAGATGAAGAGATCAAGAAGTGCAAAGGGGTTAAAGCGTGCGTGGTGAAGAAAAACATCTCTTTCCAAGAGTATAAAGATTGTCTGTTAGGAAGTGGTCCTGTGTATAAGACTATGAAATCGATTCAAAGCAAAAATCACGACTTGTATACCGAAATAGTCAACAAGATTTCGCTGATGGCCGACGACGATAAGAGATTCGTGTTAAATGATAAAATAAGCACTTTGGCACTCGGACATTGGACTTTGGATCTAATTTTAGACGATAGTAGACGACGAGTACTTGTTTATGTGGGTTGTGGCAACAGTCTTTGGTATACTGGACAGCTTATTGGAAATGCACAGTCATTTTCAGAACATTATTGCTGTGCACTGGTGAAAAGAGCCTGGCAGACTCGTTCGACTTTTGCAGACCAACATGTTCATAATAGTTGTTTACATTCTGTAAACAAGTTCATTTGGGTAATTCGATATGGTAAACCCAGAGCTGTTTCCGGCAGTGCATAACAGCTGTGTTTTCATTCTAAAATATTTAACATTGAGTCCAGTGGGGGAAGTTTTTTGGTTGCCTGAATACTTTGTGCTTTCATGTGCTTAGAATTTTTTATTGTTTTATTCTTACAGGAGTTCATTTATCTTTAATATTAAATGGCTGACTATGAAGTAATGTGTTGTGATGATTTTGCATGAATATGAACCCACATTGAAACTTTACATCGCATCACCTACCCATCTGGAGTGAGTGCGGTTACAAATGCGCCCAACAAGGATTTCATCGATCATTCTACACATTGATTGGACTTGGTGGATATCTGCAGTGGAGACATGTGAGCTCACCATCGACATTTTCATCGACTGACTACGACTACTTGTGTTACAGACGTTTACATTGCTGACTGGTAACACTTAGAATAGTGACTCTGGTTATTCATCTTTATTCAAATGACTTGAACAACTCCGTTATTTTTTTTTTCTCTCTCTTTTTACAATTTTGAGTTATATAACTTCAGATAACATTTAGCTTTGGTTGGGATGTACATGTATGCACATATGTGTGTGTGTGGGGGGGGGGGGGTCATTAATATGAAACTTTTTAACTTACATTTGGCTGTGTGAAACAATGCATTATCTTTATAAATTCCTGTAGTTTATTATGGAAGTCACAAGAGAATCAAGGGAGATAATTTTCTTGTAACTTCACTTGAAAATTATTTCAGGTAAATTTTGGGGTAATTTGCTTTTGCAATTTATTTTGAAAAAATGGTTTCAGGTTTCTATTTATTAAAAGTCATGACTAGTCACTGCAGTGAATTGAGTAATAGGATTTTGTCTTACACTACTTTTGTTTACTAACACAGGGTTATTACTAATTAGCATTGTTATCCGACAGTGCACTTAACATTATATAATATTATTGAATATACTTCAACAGATGACTTGCATGTTATAGGTCATTGAGTAATTCATATCTATGAGTAGTTGACCCTGAAATATTTCTGGTTTGGGTTTTGGCAAAATGACTTAAACAATTTCCACACCTCCTAACTATTCTTTCAGTGACTGAAATATTTGAAATGTTACTTTGTTTTCAGCCTATATGAATTCAATATGATATTTTCAGTTTGTGCTTTTTGCATTGCACTGCACCGTGGTGTACTGCGCTGCTGTTTGTAAAAAATTAGCGCAGCTTAAAATAAGCGCAGCATATTAGCATTGTATATTTAGCCCTTGTGTAAAATAGGTGACCTTCAACACTACTAATTCAATACATAACAATGTATTCTTAGCCACCGGGCACATGTGTAACCTTAAACACAAATAAGTATTGTACACAAATGTTACCATAAACATGAATGAATATTGTGCACGGAGGGTGACCATGAACACAAATAAATAAAATATATTGTGAACTAATATTTGTGTGAGTTAAATAGGGAAACATGGCTGAACCTATTAGTTCTGATGAACTTGCAAAACTTTCTGAGTGTTTTGAAACACTTGGTGTAAAGCCTAAAACTGACTCTCCTGCTGAATTACGACAATGGATGATTGATATGGTTACTTCTGGTAAATTAGATCCAGAAGTGAAAAGTTATTTGTCCACATTTAACCCTCATGTACCATATTATCATAGTCCACCCAAAATAGTTATATTTTCTGGAGAAAAAGGCTCGAAAGAAGCCGATTTTGACCTCTGGAAATATGAGGTGACATGTTTATTAAATGACCAAACTTACACCAAAAGTGAAATACTTTTAGCTATTCGGCGGTCATTAAAAGGCAGTGCAGCCCGCATACTGATGCACATGGGTCACAATGTGACAATTAAACAAATTCTTGATAAATTTGACTCCGTGTTTGGATCGGTTGATATTCACCAATCACTATTATCCGCATTTTATAGTGCAAAGCAAAAAGATGATGAAGATGTTTTGACATTTGCTAGTCGACTTGAAAATTTACTTGCTAAGGTGATTGAAGCAGGTTTAATTAACCCTGATGATTCCAATACTATGCTATGTTCAGCACTTTATGCAGGCTTAAGCAGCCAGTTGAAATCAGTATCTGGATATAAGTTTAACAAGTTTTCAAACTTTGACAAACTGCGTGTTGAACTTAGGAGACTTGAATCAGAATTTAACCCTTTAGTCCCCTGTAAATCAACTAAAGCTGTTGATGATAACCCTATTACAGTGTTAACAGGGGTAGTGAATCAACTTCGTGCAGAAGTTAAAGATTTGAAAGCACAGGTTGAGAAAAATCGAAACCAACCTCAACAAAACCCACAAAAGTGGAGAAATACAAAATCTGCTGGTAACTTTAACCCTGGCCAGCAATCACAGAAATGGCAGCAATCACAGAAATGGCAGCAACATCCAGATGTTGGTTATAATCGGGACAATTTTGCTTTCCAGCCGAGGGCACAGGATCGTCAGTCTGATGTGACCTGCTACAGGTGTGGACAGAAAGGCCATATTCAGCTCAGTTGTTGAGTGTTCCTGGATCATCAAAGAAAAAATTACGGAAAGTCTTTAAACGACAAGGGGCCTATGATGATGGGCAATTCATAGGCCAGCAGGCTACAAATCATACACGCCCAGTCAAAAATCATAGTTTAATTGGTGAAAGTAGTGAAGCACATGTGTGCATAAATGGTATTGGTACATCAGCTTTACTTGATACAGAGTCAACTGTATCGACTATTTCTCGCCAATTTTATGACGACCATTTAACATCCACACCAATTAAGCTGATAAATACTTTATTAAATATTGAATGTGCTGATGGACAGCAGCTACCATATGATGGTTATGTTGAGATCAACGCAGACTTTTATGGCATTCCTGGCAATGTTAGCCAGTCATGTTTGGCACTTGTTGTACCTAATAGCAGATACAATGCCAGAGTACCTTTACTTGTGGGTACTAATATTTTAAATCCAGTTATGGACTATTGTAAAATGGTGTTTGGGGAAAGATTTTTACAGTGTAAAAACCTTTCCAGTCCATGGATGATTTCCTTTTGATGTATGGTTCAGCATGACAAATGTCTCAAACATCGTAATAATGTACTAGGGGAAGTAAAATACTGTGATAATAAAAGCATCACTATTTTACCGAATACATCAGTGACAGGTCCTGGTTGTTTTTCGAGTACTATGGACTACACACCAACCAGTGTAATGCTACAGGCATGCTCAAATGCCATTTTTATGTGAGACTTAGATTTATGTCCTTCCATGTTTCCATACCATGGGAAAGGGAAGTGTCATGTTGACGTGTCCATATCAAACTGTTCAACAAGAACAGTTACGATTCCACCCAATGCAATTTTATGTGAAGTCCAGCCAGTTGTCATAGAGAATGGGATACCGCATGACAGAAAAGAATATGGAACTGAAATGGATAACTTGTTAAAAGTTATACCCAGCATTGGCGAATCAAAGAAAATTCTTACTGAATAACAGTTTGGAAAACTCCAAGATCTATTGGAAAACTACAAAGATATTTTCTCCAATGGTGACACAGATATTGGGCATTACAGTGATGTTAAGCATAAAATTGAATTGATTAATGACATCCCTTTTAAACAGCGCTTTAGAATAATTCCACCCTCGATGTATGAAGAAGTTAGAGAACACCTTCAACAGTTAGTAGCCAGTGGCGTCATACGCTCATCACATTCTCCTTATGCTTCCCCAGTCGTTTTAGGTCGAAGAAAAGATGGGAAATTGAGAATGTGTGTCGACTACAGGGTTTTAAACAATTAAAGACAGTTATGCCTTGCCACGCATAGATGAAATATTGGATTCACTTCAAGGTGCTAACTATTTTAGGGTAGTCGATATGAAATCAGCATATTATCAAGTTGACATCAGGGAAGAACACAAAGAACGCACTGCATTCACCGTGGGTCCACTTGGCTTTTATGAATTTAATCATTTACCATTTGGATTAGCCAATGCACCGGCGACGTATCAGCGCGTCATGGAAGAATGCTTCGGGGAACTTCATTTGAAAACATGCTTTATATACTTGGAGGACTTGATAATATTTTCAAATGATGTTGAACAGCGTCTCGAAAGGGTAGAGAAAATTTTCAATCGTCTCAGAGATTGTGGATTGAAGCTCTCACTGAAGAAATGCTCCTTTTTCCAAGAAAAAGTAAATTTTGTCGGCCATGTTGTCTCAGCAAACGGTATCGAGACTGATCCTAAAAAAAATGAAAAAATAAAGTCTTGGCCGACACCACAAAATCCTGAAGAGGTACGAAAATTTCTCGGGTTTGCTGGCTATTATCAGAGATTCTGTAAAAATTTCTCTCAAATAACCAAGCCTTTAACCAAACTAATGCCCAAACCTGAAAAAAAGAGTAGAAAGAAGAAAAAGTCTGATGACAAAACAGAATGGAAATGGAATGCTGAGCATGATGAAGCTTTCAACAAATTGAAGCAGGTTTTATCATCTCCACCAGTGTCAGCTTACCCAGATTTTTCTAGCCCATTTGAATTACACACAGATGCAAGTTGCAAAGGCTTAGGTGCAATTCTGTATCAAACTGAAGGCAAACTAAAGAGAGTCATCTCTTATGCGAGCCAGGGTTTGAGTAAGTCAGAACAGCACTATCCAGCTCATAAACTGGAATTTCTTGCATTAAAATGGGCTGTGTGTGACAAATTTAATGACTATTTATATGGTAGAAAATTCACAGTTTTAACTGATAATAATCCTTTGACATTTGTTCTTACCACTGCTAAACTTGATGGAACTGGCCATAGATGGGTGGCAGCACTCTCTGCTTTTGATTTCAATATTTTGTATCAGCCAGGTAAAAATAATAGGGATGGGGATGCCCTGTCTAGACACCCATCTTTAGATACAAGTAGTTTAAGCACAGATTCAATAAAGAACATTACTTGTTCAGCTGTTCAAGTGATTTCTGAGGGCATTCAAGATCAAGAATATGTGGAAACCTTAAGTATGTCAGAAACTGTTTTACCAGATTTCCATCTCTTGGGACAGAATATTACACCTTTTGATGTCAAAGAAATTTGTAAAGCACAGCGTGAAAATCCTTTAATGGGAATATGGTATTCTGCTGTTACAAGTCAGAGAAAGCCTATTTTGGCTAAACTGTCTTATTTGCCATTTCACTTGGCAATGTACCGATCATTTGATCATTTGAAAATGAAACGTGGAGTTTTATATAGAGAAATTACAGTTGATGAGAAGAACTTGTTACAGTTAGTTTTACCTTCAATTTTTATTGATAAGGTACTTTCCAGCTTACATGATGATACTGGACATCCTGGTCGAGATAGAACTTTGTGTCTTGTAAAAGACCAATTTTATTGGCCAGGTATGACTACACATGTTGAAAATTGGGTTAAAAACTGTGGACGCTGTGTGAGATTTAAATCTCTGGGTAATCAAAAAGCCCCTTTAGTTAATATTAGCACTACACAACCATTGGAACTGATCTGTATGGATTTTTTGCAGCTTGATGTAGCAAAAGGTGGCATTGAATATGTTTTGGTGATCACAGATCACTTCACGCGTTATGCGCAAGCATATCCTACAAAGAACATGAATGCGAAGACCACAGCAAATGTATTTTTAAACAATTTTGTTCAACATTATGGTCTTCCAAAAAGAATCCATTCAGATCAGGGTACTAATTTTGAGTCGAAGTTAATTCAGGAAATACTTCTTGTCACGGGCATTTCCAAATCTCGTACCACTCCATACCATCCAATGGGCAATGGAATGTGCGAGTGATTTAATCGTACTTTGATAGACATGCTCGGCACTTTACAGACAGAAGAAAAGGTGGATTGGACTTCTCATATAAGTTCATTAGTTCATGCATATAACTGCACTCGGCATGAAAGTACTGGTTATTCACCTTTCTTTCTGATGTTTGGTCTAAACCCCAGATTGCCCGTTGATATAGAATTTAATCTGGATGAGAATGATGCCCCACAGTCTTTGACCAAGTATGCGAAGGATCTTAAAGAAAGGATGAAGGATGCTTATGAAAAAGCTGGGTACCACATCAAGATGTCTCAACTCCATCAAAAGAAAAGTTATGATAAGAAAGTTCGTGGTGCCACCATCGAAACTGGAGATCAGGTTCTGGTAAAGAGAATGGCATTTGATGGTCGGCATAAATTGGTCGACAAGTGGAGCCAGAATGTATATGTAGTGAAAGAACAGCCAAATAGAGACATTCCTGTTTATATTATTACCATAGCAGATGGGGAAGGTAAATCTAAGGTTTTACATCGTAACATGTTGCTTCCTATTGGGACTTTGGGTGGTGAGCCAAAACAAGACCAAGCAACCAAAGACACTGCATCTCAGAATGTAAAGCCACCAAAAGCAGCACCTAGAAAGAGAATACAGAAAAAGACACCTACAGTTAGTCGAGTGGAGCCGGAAATTAGTCACAGTGATGATAGTGATGAAGATTACTTTGTATATAACAAGGTTAACAGTAATGTTCCAGCAAGCACTGGGCATATCGCCGGCAATGGAAATAGTGCAGATACCTCCCAACATCCAGGTGACGGCCATGGCTCTGTTGTGGAGATTAAGATAGCTGATTATGGTGGGGACGCCCACAGTCACATAGAATGTGATCATGATACAGCTCCTGATTCTGTTGAGGGAGACCAGATAAGCGGCGATGATTCCATTGCTGCCGAATCTTCTCCCAATACTGGTAGTTTAGAGGCTGCAAGTGGTGATCACAATGATACACCACCTATTGCACCCAGGCAATCCACTCGACCAAAGAGTAAACCACCATGGATGACATCTGGCGAATTCAGTATGTCCCAGATTACAGAACCACACTGGAGAGAAAAGGTAGAAGTATTGAGGACACTCTCCAGCGAAGGTATTTTTGATGGTAACAATGATAAATTGTGCAATACAATTTTATCATTGTTATCAAAGGATTAAATGCCGAGGACGATATTTCCCAACAGGGGGAACTATGTGGCAGGGTTACCTGCATATAGCCTTGGTTGCTGAGGGTGTAATTAATCCCTTAAGAATTACAGCAACAGGGTTAAATTGTACAGCAGGTAATAATGGGTTTTATTCATCTTTTATTGTTTATAGCAGGATTTTAAATTTTATTGTAAAGTGTGTGTGAAATTATAGTTCTGAATATTTCTTGATGAAGAGAAATATTTCGCACACAATGGTTCAGTTCAGTAGGACAGGAAACAGAACACAAAACAATTAGTATCATTTCTTTTTGATCACAGCTTTCCTATTTCAGCTCAATGTTTCTTTTATTCACAACCCTGCATGCTCTGTTACTGAGTACTAACACTGGCCATTGATTGGCTCAGCTATAACTGTTTAAACTAAAGTGGGAAAATCTCTCATTCAAAGTTTGCTCTTTCTGGTGGTCAGATCTGTGCGGTTGGTTAATTGAGAAAGGGTGGTTTTGTTTGTAAAAAGTATATTTTGTGAAATACTGTGTAAATAAATAAATATGTGAAAATATCTGAATAGAAGCCTACATTATTCATATAATTCCTGGAGGATTTCTCAGGATTCTGTCAGGCTCAACAACTCTGGATACTTCAGGTACAGTGGCATCTTATTTTATTTCATATCTTTTCCATCATATACGTATTGGCAGTTGTGATCTGTCAGCCGGTGCAGTGCAGCATTATTATGGTGCACTGCTCTGGTTGCCTGGACCACTTTTTTGAGCTCCATCATTTTGTGAGTGCAAAATTTAATTCGATTCCATTTCGATTGTTTGCGTGTAATTGCGTTCGATTTTATCTCATATTTGCGCAGTTTCGAGTGAACCTATTTTTGATTCACTTACCGGTGGAAATTATTAACTGTTTTGGATCATAATTATCCAAATGGGTGGTGGATCAGTCCTGCACTACACTTGTAGCGCATGACTGCTCCCTCACCCCTCTGGATAAATTATAAGCAGCAGCTTCAGCTGCATCTACTGTATTCATTCCCCGTATTTCTAAAGTTTCATTGTATTTTATACAGGTTGAAGATGCCATAGTTTAGTTGTTGTTGTGCCCTCCTGTAGGCTACCTGAACCTCGTCACACTGAGGGTAGGCATTATTTATTTTATAAGCTCTTTGCTCCACAAGCTAATATACTTAGCCAGATAATCATCTTACGCAAGTCAGCAGTTTCGCTGGGTGCTTAGTATTGTGTTGGATATGTTGCCTTGTTCTGCTTGGGAAGTGGGTTAGTGTTTGTCTACAGATGTAGATAAGTTCATTATAGCGGCATAGTATTTATTATTAAGTGCTAGCATGTAAGCCTATTTCCAAGCAACAACACAAATATTAACGATGGGTTAATCCTGACTTAATGATTGTGTTGTTGTGAGGCTATGGCCTTGCATGCATTAGTGTCATTAAACCCTAGCAGGTAATTTGTCTGTGGTAGCTTTTATTTGCAGTATTGGTTTATCTTGTGGAAGTTATCCTCTGTGAATCTTGCACTGATTTGTTGCAGTTTGTTGGAGAGTGATTCCGGTCACTTTCCAATAAATTTCAGCAGGGAAATGTACAGTTTGTGTTTTGCAAGATACTTACAGTCATCCTCACAATGCTTTCTTGTCCAATTACATGTACAAGATTATAAAATCATATTGAATCATTTGTGTAGCATACTATCTATTTGATGTAATGAAAATATTCTTTTACTGGGACAATTTTGTGCACTCTGTTGAGTACTTGTTTATGTGGGTTGTGGCAACAGTCTTTGGTATACTGGACAGCTTATTGGAAATGCATAGTCATTTTCAGAACATTGTTGGTGTGCACTGGTGAAAAGGGCCTGGCAGACTCGTTCCACTTTTGCAGACCAACATGTTCTATGTAGTTGTTTACATTCTGTAAACAAGTTCATTTGGGTAATTCGATATGGTAAACATAGCTGTTGTGCCTTGCTGGAGAGAGCCCCCAGAGCTGTTTCTGGCAGTGCATAACAGATGTGTTTTCATTCTAAAATATTTAACGTCGAGTCCAGTGGGGGAAGTTTTTTGGTTGCCTGAATACTTTGTGCTTTCATGTACTTAGAATTTTTTATTGTTTTATTCTTACAGGAGTTCATTTATCTTTAATATTAAATGGCTGACTATGAAGTAATGTGTTGTGATGATTTTGCATGAATATGAACCCAAATTGAAACTTTACATCGCTTCACCTACCCATCTAGAGTGATTTCGGTTACATTTCACTATGCTTTGTGCTATATCTAGTATATTTGTCATTTTTAAAGGATTTTTGTTGTTTTGTTTATTAATTAGCTTGCTTTTTTTTATCTAAAAATAGTTTTAATTATTTTTATTATTATTTTTCTCTCCTATATATATGTGTGTGTAAACAAGAAAATGTTAAAGAGAGTAAATAAAAGAAATTTGTTTTCTTTATCAAAACTTTGTCTTCTGTAATTGTTGTTCGTAAAACTTTCTGATGATCTCTTCTCCATCCAAAGCTTCGATTTCGTAAGTCACCGGATCGGTGTGAAATATTTTGATTATCACGAAGATTTCCGAGGTCCATCGAGGAGTATAACTCTTTTCGAAGTGCTTCTTATAAGCGTAGATTCTCACTCGATCACCGACCGCAAATTTCGGCGTTCTAGACTTCTTCCTAATCTTAGATCTTTCAGGATATAGATTCGTGTAGACCCGTTTTTCATTTCGCGGATCGCTAGCTTCCACGGCAGTCATCTTGATCGATCTGTGTCGCATGTTGTTGTAATCTTTAACCAGACCATTCAGAGCGTATATGTATTTCTTGGTCGAATTCGCCGTGAAGTATCTATGCATCTTTTCCTTCATCGTTCGATTCCAACGTTCCACCACGCTGGCTTTCTCTTCGTTTTCGATCGAGTAGAGGTCGGCCAATCGATGAACGTGCTTGTTGTAGAATTCCTTTCCCTTATCCACCCACCATTTACTCGGTTTTCGAGAAGACGAGTCGAACACGCTCTTCAGAGCCTCGGCGACGCAAGGTCCCGATTTATTCTTCAAAGCTCTCATCAAACCATATTTGGAAAACACGTCGATGACCGTCAATAGATATTTGACACCCTCATTCCACCTCGAAAACGATCTCATGTCGACCAAGTCGGCAGACCAAATATCATCCAAACCCTTCACGAACACCCTTCTCTTTCGAAATTTATGCATGATGGGTTTGTGTAACTCCTCTGCCAATTCGCTCGTCAATAATCGTTTCTTCTTCTTTTCAGATGCGCTTTTTTTTTGAACGCCCCATCCGAATCGACGTTTCGCACCAATCAGATTGCCGACCAGCGAACATTCTGTCTTCTCTCTCCTGGTCAGATTCGATATGCCTCTCAATTTCCCCAACATATTTTTAACGCAGACATTGTCTTGGTGTCGGGATGTCTGGCGTAGCACAGATCGTGATCATACGAGGCCGCGTCCACCCTATTCACAGGTTTGCTCCAAGATTTAGGAGTCAGATTGGCGTTGAGTCTCTTGTTCTTGTTCAATTTCATTCCGGGTCCTGTGAAACTGTGACCAGGCAGATGTATTTCGAAAGGTAGATTATTGATCATTTTATTCACGATGCCTTTACCTTTGCTCGCATTCTTTTTTTTTTTGACGAATCGTGTCTTGACAGAACCACACACGTCGCAAATTCCGCGAAGCATCTGTCTATCGTTTTTAGTTCGTACTTCTTGAGATTTAATCGTCTTGGTAACTCTCTTACACTTTACGCAATACATTTTTAAGAGTTATTTAAATTAATTTCGTTTTTATTTTATATATAAATTTAATATTTTTTTTTTAAAAATTCTGTTCTTATTATATATATTTTTTTTTTCTTTTCAATCGCTGCTCTTGAGTTCTATCATCTTACTGAATTCCTCCCTAGGCTCTTTCCTCCCCTTTTCCACAAGAGAATCCTTCATCTCTTCTTTGATGATCTGATGAGTCTTGATTCTCACGGCTTCTTTCATAGCTTCGTATTTCGTTTTCTTGCCCAATATCGCGAAGCATTCTCCGTCCGATATCCTACCATCTTTCAACACCATCGAGATCATTTTGTATATCGTGTCGATCTTGGAGTCGGCTAAGACGCGAATCTTATCATGTTTCCTCGCCTTCAGATATAATTTCGTACTCAAAAAGTTTCCGAGCGTGCTAAACAATCCGGCGGCGAGAGCCACTCCTTCTACGGTCAACACGATCGGGATGCCGACCACGGTCGACAACAATCCGATGCTGGCCGCATGTAAACCCATGGAAATCGTGATGAGTGTCGTGTCGATCGCGTTGACGAATTTCACGAAACGCGAATACTTCTTCTTGAGAGAATGACGAGAATCTCTCTCTTGAGTTAGATACGCTTGGATTCTACTGATTTGATCGATGCGATACCTCTCTCCTCTTTCTTTTTCTTCTAGCGACGGTGCCGTCGGCAAAACGCCGTTCGGCTTCTCATCCTCGTCGTCATCTAACGTCGGATACAATTTATTTCTGGTTCTCATTTTTGTGTTTTTTTTTCTTTCTAATATTAGATAAAAAATTTAGGTGTGTATTTATTTTTATTTTCTATTCTCCCTTATTTTTATATCAACGAGAAAACTTAGACGTATGCTTCATTGAACAATAATTTCATGATACATCCCTTGTCTTCTAAAGTCAGACTTCTACGCGCCAATTTCAGTTCTTCCGAAACTGTGGGCTTGTCTCGATCCTTACAGAAGAGTAATATCTTCCAAAATGCGATCACTTCGTCGATTTGAACGCGTTCGAACGCCGGTTCGAAATACTTGACGACTATATCTTCCCTTTCCATCGTCAGACACGAATGATTCTCGTGATCGAAGTCTAGGTGATCCCGACATCCGACGCATCGTTCTAACAAGAAGCGACCTAGTTGTTCGTTCACGCAGAATGCGTAGGCTCTCATCAGCATTTTTAAAAGAAACCCTGCTCCAATAGTCTGGGAAGCGCTCATGATTTACGTATTTTTTTTATTATCTATTCGATTTGATATATTAATTTTTAAATAACTATTTATTTATATTTTTTTTTCTCTCCTATATATATCAATCACTTTTTTATTTCCTCCTATACCGTCCCAAACACGATCGGGAAACGTGGCAGTGGGTTTGCGGGTTCAGTACCACCTCTTTTCCATGTACCATACATAAGTCGATTTCTGATGCAGAATCCGCAAATGGGTTTCAGTATACGCCTCCATAGGGATTCAGTGTTAAAATCGTGTACAGATACGGATGGTCTAGAACCCGCAAACCGTTTTTTGGATGCTGGTCCAGAATCCGCAACACGTTTTTTGCTCACGATTTTTAACACTGAATCCTATGGGGGGAAACCCATTTGCGGATTCTAGACCAGACAATCGACCTCATTTTTCTTAAAATTTCATACATTTTTTTCACTCTTAAGCGAGGTCTATATAGAATCCTGTGGTTCAGAATCCGCTTGCGAATTCTGAACCGCCCTAAAAAACGACATTTTCGTGTACTTGTACACGATTTTAACACTAAATCCTATGGAGGTGTGCATCGATGTACGTGTACATGTACAAAATCGTGTACAAATGGTCGAGAATCCGCCTTTTATACCTACTGCTGACTGTGACAAAAATGTAACTTTTCAAAACAATAAAATAGTTTCGTAAGGTATGTGGCCCCCAAAGAAATATTTAAATGTGAAATAATCCCCCAAAATAATAAATGAATCTGGTTTGGAAGCCAAAAAACATATTTCCTATAGGTATCACAGAACTAAATATTTTCCCATAGGCGACCATTATAACGTTCAGGAGGAAAAAAATATGATCGCATCGCTTTAATTTTGGCATTCAAATATCTCTGTCAAGAATAGCCCTTCAGACAACTTTTTCTGATCTGAAAACGGGGGTCATGCAACAAATAAGAGAGAAAAACTGACACAATGGGAAGTACCGGTCACGTGCACATATGTTTTAGGGAATTCCCTACAAAAACACACAAAAAGTAAATTGCATTTTTTAGGTCCAAAAGTCATCAAATCACCCTCTTTTTATCAGGAATATTCAACAATAACGCAAGATGTCAACAGAATGTTTCAAAAGTTTATTGAAACAATGGATTTTCCCAAGGCTGTTTATTTTTAGAGATCGCTTCATTTCCGAGTGCAACAATTTAAGGCGGTTCACTCTAATTTCAATATTTAGTTCCGCGATACCCAATGTTAATAACCACTCTGACTCATATGGGATGATTAAACCTGTTCTGAAACGCACGTGTTACCTTCCCAGCACTGTCGAAAATATAAAAATAAAAACAAAGGAACTCAAGAGCTCCTTTGACATACAAGTACACAAAAAAGAAAAAAGAGCATCCTGCATATGTAATGTTCCAGAAAATACTTTTGTTTCGGTTAAGTTAATAGGGTTAGCTGGAGTTTTCAGGATTTGTATATGAAAACAATGAAGACAAATTATCTATCTCTGGCAATGCAAGGGGGTAAATATTTGTATCCTGGTATTTTTAATATATTTCCTTAATAACTTTCATCACAACAAGCGTCTTTTCTATAATTTAATCATCAACCACATATCAATGCGATGTTACATCAGTATTTTGAACAGGACAGTCAGATATAGTACAGCTGACTGTGTCTTCGAAATATGAAAAGTGGGACAAACACCTGTTCTGTGGTTCCCTATAGGACTGACATCAGTGATTCGATCCATCTGATTGAAGCACTTGGCTGAAATTCATAAGGGGTGAATTGCAAAAGAACGGGAGAGTGGCAGATAAGGTCAATTGCCACTCAGTCCGAGGCATTAGCCCAGCCAATATATGCTACAGTACAGTCGCCGTGGACTGGTCGAAATCAATGCGCTGGTAGTGATGCCCATGCATGCGTTTATGTCAAGGTTATAGCTAAAAGTTGCGATTTTGTTGTACAAAAGTGTATATATCTTTGATGATTTGTCTCGTTCGGACCAAGGTACCAGAATGTGCGTTTCTATAACGGACCCCGAAAACCGATTTGTCACCCAACATCTGCTAATTAAGCATGAAATTTAATGTCCATTAGTGCGCATTTGTTGAACGCCACATGGGCTATCTGATAATTTCTCAAAGAAGTTCTCTCATGTAATCATTAGCTACGTAATTAGGCCAGTTAAGAGGTAATTATGGTGTAAACAGTGTATCACATATGTTCTGGATACACACCCATATTACGCATCTATCCTGTCTCCGAAATGTCAAAAGATACCAGAGTGCTAGTCTTTCAAAGAAACTTTAAAGCGAGTATTAAATTAAGATAGATCTAAGCGGCAAAGTTCAAGAGAAGCGTTTAAACTGAGAATTAATGTTCTGGCTATCTAAATAAAAATCGAGGGATTTCTCGAAAAATTTCATTCCAGCCAATTCCAGTCTGAAGGCGTGTAAGGCTGTGGGTCGTTACGTGTAGATGGGGAGGTCCCATGCTATAGGTTAGATGAGGTGGCGCATCGGTGCGAAAGTATAGGCACGTTGTGACATTGGGGAGCCACAAAGCTCATATTAAGAATAGGAGCAGTCGCGGGCCAAGTCGGTCGCCACATATGAGAATAGGATCAGAAACACGAAGTACGAGCTCAGGGAGCTATATGCGTTTAGGTAAACGGCATTTCCTGTTTTGGAAGGCAAGCCATACGTAGGCCTGTATGAACATTGTTCTGAGATATACGTAAGGGAGAATTTAACTCCATTGGTGGCGACTGCTTGTGTGAAAAGCGTCAAGTAAAGTGACAATAAGCTAGTGGCCGTGCGACGGCAGTGGTAGAGTGACATCCCGTCACTGGTTGGAGGAAAGGCGTCCCGATAAAGTGACAATACGTTAGTGGCCGTGCGACGGCTGTGAAAGGAGTGAAGTGAAGAGGCGACCAAGGAACAAACACCAGCGGAAAAGAGAAAAAGCAGCGACAACAGAGAATGCGATCCTGCAAGTGATTCAAAAACTGTGGGGAGGGGGTGATTGACGTTTTGTATTCTTATTCTTGTGGATTCCATGTAAGTCAGAAATTATCATATTTATTTTTTTATATATATGTATTAAAATTGCTGTTTTCAGTGAACCCCTGTTGATCTATGCTTTTCGAGGAAAAGTTATTAACCCCTTCAGGATAAGAACCACCCCAACAAAAGTGAAACGGGCGGGTTCGTCACGGTGAGACATACGTTCACGCTCGGAATCAGACGACACTCCTTGAGTTTGGCTGAATACGCGGCGTGAATCTATTTCCTCCATCAACGACAGGCCCCGGTTTCCGACAGTTTACCAGGTAATAAAAATCAGCAGCAGCAACATTTTAATTAATGAAGCGGCGGGTTGAACCCGGTGCTTCAGTAATTAATTTTTTGATGATTATTCTTATAATTAGTGTTTGGAATCTAATATTATTGCGTCCGTGGAAATATTGCCCACCCGTAGAAAGTGACAAGTCACAGCGTCTGTACTGTACATGGTCAACAAGCAGTAACAACTGATTCCAACAACAATATTGAAGAAACAGCTGGTTGGAAACTCTTAAAAATCATAGGTATTCTGGTATTATTTTTTAAATATTAACTCTTTACTTAACCGAGGACCCGATAACACATTCAATGACATCATCACCTATGGTCCTCGGCGTCCCACTTACAGAATCCTATTTTAGGGTATCGAGACACTTTTCCCTAGATGGGTAAGTAGTCTGTACTCGATTGTTAATGGTAATGGAAACCAAGAATAATAGTGATATTAAGTGGGACCCGTTACTGTAGTAGTGTAACGATGGGTAATGAGAACCATAGTGCAACAAGTTAATAGTAATGGTACAAGACTGCAACACTTGTAGATCACTATAGTAATGGTGGATGGATACAAAAGATAGTGATCATAAGATAGATAACTGACGTCATGCTAGAAGTCAATGATAGGCCTACTCTGAGCTGTAACGAACAGGCCTGTAAGACTCTTTGACTCAAATACCCAGATGAGTCAAAGAGTCTTGCGAGCCTGTTCCAGTTACAGCTCGATTTATGCTTGGAATTATTCTTAGGACCTTTTGTATCAAACCCTTGTGATAGTGGGCAGGGCTTAGATGGGTGGAGTGATCTGATTGATTGCGGCCAGAGGTTGAAACCAGAGATAGCGAGGGCTAGGTGAAATGCGAGGATGAATGTAGGTAGAAGACGAAAATTCTCAGAGAATCGGAGCCAAATAAACAGTTATTGGGTTGTTTACTATAACAATTATACCTCAATACAATGGAACACACCCTACGACCCCCCCCCCCCCCCCCCCACACACACACACACACTATATTAGGCGCCTTCCAGGCCCATAGCAAAAACGCGCCATCAAACATGTTGGCTTTGCCGGATACGTTTCAGTGAGTTTTATTTTTTACAGCAATTGTCCTTCACGGTTTGGTTTTGGTTATTTAGGAGTTCAATAAGGTCTGTAAATTTGCCTTTTATACTTGTAAATCTTTGGATATACATTTTACTGTTATTTGTCATGTTACCTCGGATAAACTTCAATAACCTGTCACTCGTTCTACGATTTTGAAATGTTGATCTACAAGGAGTATTTTGCATCTTTTTCACCTCATCTCCCACACCTGTGGTATTCTGTGAATAGTACTCAACCACCCAACAATACAGGTATGTATTGTTCTCCTTGAATCAAAACTGGATCAGAGTAACTAATATTTAATATTATTAGATATGACTTTTATCTCGGAATAGCCTATTATCAAACTCGAGTGATATGACGCCAATCTCGACCAATATGAACCAAGCTAGAGTTGTCCCTCTTAATGCGTTACTAGGCGTAACCAATTTGTTTGCATCGAAATCGTTCAAACCAATTCATTGAACGCGATCAAGAAAGCTGGCGTTACCGAGCATAATGGAGTGGTTTAAAATCGATTTTTTGTATTATAAGTTATCTCCGCCAATATGTATGGTATATGGAGATTTAATACCTGGATGTCGGTTTTCAAACACCGAGCTGCAGGTGAGGTGTTTAAATGAGACATCCAGGTATTAAATCTCCATATACCATGCATGTTGGCGGAGATGACATTTTTGTCCCGTTTGAAACACAATACAGGCATAATGGAAATAAATTTGTGGACGCATTTCTCAGCTCCACAATAATTTGGACCAAATTCGTGATAATTATTTTGTTTTTATAATCGCAGAAGACAACAGATTGAGTTACATCCCTTGGGTCGTTGAGGAAACGAGTAAACAGTATTTTGTTGACATATCGTTCCCTGAGTTCCCATGTGTTCTATGTGCCTACTGGCACATAGAACGCATTGGTACTCAGAGGACGAATTATTTGCTCTTATTTTATTTTTATGATTGAAGTGTCAGAAATCTGATGATATTTGTAACTATTTTCGGGTTTTTTGGTTCGATTTTTATTTCGAGGCGAGCAAAATCCGAAAGCTTTCGTTTAAACCATTATACCCCCGATGTTTCGCGTGTGATTATACCCTGGATGTTGCACGCTCTCATATACCTTGGATGTTGGGTGAATCCTTTGTCATGGCTATTTGTGCAAGGCATTCTGGCCAATCAAAAGACCGAATGTATCGGGATAAAGGGGCAATACTACTCAATATGATAATAAGTAAGGATTGGGTGGATGAAGAGAACAAATTGGGAGTTATACAGATAATGCAAATTAAGATTCAGAGTTGTAAACTGATATTCGTTGAAATGGGATAAGAGATAGTTCAGGTATCAGAACGTCGCGGCTTCTCTAGTGGAGAAGTCGCCCGGTTCGGATAGCTGGAGTGGGAGAGAGGAAGATTCGGACTTTGTGAAAAGAATAAGAAACAATATTACTGTTAGAAAACTGTAACTGCTGTGGGAACATTTTGTATTTTTTTAACATTTTGCAATTATTTGTTCCGGTTTAACCCTTTACCTAACGAATCGCCCGCATCCGCCCGCGTAATATGCAAATTGAGCAGTTGAAAAAAAAAAATTCAAAATATTTCAACAACACTACAGCATGTAACCCCTCATTGGAACGAGCTCAATGAGCTCGTTCCAATGAGGTGTCACATGATATGGTTTTGTTGCAATTTTTTGAAAAATTTTAAAAAATTATATTTAAAATAATAAATTTTGATATCGTTTGCGTTGGGTAAAGGGTTAATAAATAAAGAGGTTATTACATAGTTTTTTCACATTATCCAAAGTTGAGTGGTATTCGCAGTTAGAATATTTAGACGTTATTACTTAGATAGCTTCATATCTGTCGAGATATCAGCCCTCGGGAACTTGACAATATGATATGAAGTTACCGCGGGCCGATATCTCGGCAGATATGAAACTATCCAAGTAATAACCTCTAAATATTTTGACTGTTAACACCACTCAGCTTTGGACAAGTCACTATTTACCTGGAGAATGCATCTGTTTGTGATTGGCCAAGATATGCAGATACTTTCAAGAGAAAACAAAGTATGCTACCAACCAAAATGTTGCAAATGAACATATGAAGAGTTGATTAAGTACCCAATCATGGGGAAGATAAGACTTTTGAATATCAGAACTCGTAGACCCATAAAAAGTCGATCTCGGGGAAGAAGGAAGATGAAAATTGAAGTACTTAACAATACTCAAGAAATCTGGAAATTCAATTGGCCAAGGCAGTCCTGTCTGATTAAAATAGACTGCTGCAATAACATCAACAACACACAAGAAATATCAGTTGCCCCAAAGTTATGTGCTGTTTACCCTTTGAGCCCTGAAGGCCGCTTTTTCCAGGCTAAAAACATGGCACGAGGTCGTCATAATTTCACCGCTTGAATGACTGTATAATGACCACTCAGTGAATGTGTGGGGTAACCAATCAATATTTTCAATGTGCAGCCTTTGGGCTGTACGTTGAAAATACTGAATGGTCTACCCTCAGGTAATGAATATGAACTCTTCCGTCGTCGTTTAGAAAATAAATTTTATTTGGGATATAGTTCATGAAAATGACAAGAGACCTGGTTAACGGAAATGACACTATAACAATTGATTAACCTGAACCCACGGGCATGGGAACGCAGTGGCTCAGTGGTTACGGTATTGAACTTCAAACCCAAAGGTCGACGGTTCGATCCCGTCTTAGGCAAGGCATTTTATCCCGATTGCCCAAGTGGGACACGCTGGCGATGGGTACTATGGTCGATTGTGCACTTGTCTTCAACCGATGCTAACTCTGCTTGCGCGGTGTTAGTACGTTGGTGAGCCTGACAATTGCTCGCCGTTGCTCGGCGGTTCTCTCCGGGTACTCCTGCATCCTTCACCCGTGAAACTGTCCCACACGAGGTGACCCTGGCTGTCGAAAGTGCCGTTAAATCCCAATAAATAAATAAGAACCCACGGGATACCATTTTGTGCATAGACCTCGTTGACACCAAATAAGTGGTAAGTTCGTTCTCGTGATGATTCTTTAAAGTCCGCCATCTTGCCAATTCAGACAGACGTTTTGAAAGCTTTAGCATAAGAGAGACTTTTGTATCGAACACGATTAGCGTTTTTATGTTATTTACCATCTCCACGCAGCAAAACGAAAAGCCCCCCCGTAGGTTTGTTTCTCACAGAGAATTACAAGACTGTCTGTTAGTATTACCATGTCAGCTGCTACTCGTTTGTGATTTCAACTTTCATGTGGAAGACATAAACTGTCCACATGCATCGCGATCGCGTGATCTATTGAATGACATGGATCAGTATCAACATGTCATAGATCCAACTCACAAAGATGGACACAAACTCGATTTTTGTATTTCTCGGCAAGCAGATAGTCAGCGAATAGCTAGCACAGAAGTCATTGCGCTCTTAAGGATCACATTCCATTATTGTGTCAAACGAACCTTATGAAGACGAATCCTGTCAGATAGACAATTTCTTATCGCGAGTTTGGCAGCATTAACATCCAAGGCTTTTCTTAGGTGGCTTCATCTTCAAGACTGTTGTCATCCATGTCATCATGCGTCAGTGAGGATCTTTAATATTCTCCTCAAAGTTTGCTAAGTACATCCAACTACCTGTTTTACGTTTTAGTTGAAATATTGTAATGAAAAGTGTATATATTTTTTATTTAGTCATATCTTTAATGATTTAAGTACAGAAATTAAGATTTTATTTGTGTTTGACATTATTGTTTAGCTTTTGAATACGATAACCATGGAAAATGGATATTTTGGGTAAAAGAGGAAATATTTCAATATGCCAAAAAGTTGACGGAGCGAACTGGTATGGCCTCAACATCGAGTATGAGATTCATTACAGTTGATTACAAGTTGACAACGCCTTCTCGTGCTCCCAATCAGGTTCCTGGTTGTCCTTTGTGGGATGTTGTTCCATTCTTGGACCAGCTTCGCACCAAGCTCCTGGACACTTCTTGGCTGGACTGGACGGCTGAAATCGCAAGCTGCCACTCATTCCAGACATGTTCGTTTGGATTGAGGTCAGGGGATCTTGCTGGCCAGTCCATACGCTCAATCCTCTCCCTCTGTCGTTACTCCCCGACAGCATGGGCAACATGAGGAGGGCATTATCGTTCATCAGAATGAATCTATCACCCACTGCACCTGCATACAATCTGACGTGGACATCCAGGATCTCATCAACATACCGTTGTGCAGGCAGTCAATGCACCACGTTCAAGGACACTGCGCTCTGTATGTCCATCCCAGTCGATGCCGTCCCTGACCATGATTGAACCTCCATCATAGCGGTCATGCTCAGCAATGTTAGCTGCATGGGATCGCTCTCCTGGTCTTCTCCATACCTTCGAACGCCTATCTGTGTGGTCTAGGCTGTACCTTGACTCATCTGTAAAAAGGACAGGTCGCCAATCTTCTCTGGCCCATCCAACGTGGTCCATGGCCCATTCATATCGTGCCTGGCAGTGGTTCTGGGACAGCGGAATGCGAATACATGGTCTTCTCAATCGGAGACCACCTTCGTGCAACCTTGCCCGGATAGTCTGCGTCGAAACATTTACCCTGGATGCATTCTAAAATATTGAACAAAACGAGTGACAATCTTACTACCATTCAGGATTAAAATTCTAAGTATATAGCCCAATGGCAAGGAACCTAACCGAGACAAACATTTTCAGTCTTGAACTTAGAAATAACGAGACAATATTCCGGAAAAAACCTCTAAAAAGGACGCATTGTGTTCCACCTGCCGAACGTTCTACGCGGCTATTTTTAGAAAGTATATGCTGTATGGAAATAGTTGATAAGCTATTGCCATCACACGTGCGGAAGTCTGTTAGTCTGTGACTCTGTTAGTCTGTGAGTCTGTGAGTCTGTTCACATTTTTTTTCTTTAGCACGCTTACACCCCGCGGTTCTTGTCTGATCGTCACGTAATTTCATATGCAGGTTTGGGGTCATGTCTAGATGAGAAAGACCCCTTTTGGTCGTGATCGGGCAACCGGTATGGCTGCCCGAGCCCAAAACCCGAAAACCATTAGCACAGTCTACAGGTCGTATTTATGAAGAGATTTCATTGTGACTTGGTAGGATGCCTCTGTATAATGACTAGACGAGAACGTCCCCATTTGGGCATGATCTATCAACCGTGATGGCTGCCCAAGCACGAAACCCAAAAACTTTTAGCACAGCCTGCAGGTCATGTTTAATATGGAGGGATTTCATTGTAACTTGGTAGGATGACTCCTTATGATCTCTAGATGAGAGTTTCCACATTTGGGCGTGATCTGCCAACCGTGACGACTGCCCGAGCCCAAAACCCGAAAACCTTTAGCTCAGTCTACAGGTCATATTTATTGAGGAATTTCATTGTAACTTGGTGGGTTGACTCCATACAGTATCTAGATGAAAAAGTCCTCTTTTTGGTCGTGATTGGGCAACTGTGACGGCTACAGGGGCCCGAAGTCCGAAAACCTTTAGCACAGTCTACAGGCCATATTTATGAAGGGATTTCATTGTAACTTCGTAGGATGACTCCAAATAATGTCCAGATGAGAACGTCCCATTTTGATCGCGATCATTCAGCCTTGATGGGTGCTCGAGCCCAGAGACCTTTAGTATAGGCAAAAGGTTATATTTATGGAAGGATTTCATTGTAACCTGTTAGGTTGACTCCATATAATGCCTAGATGATGACATCCCCTTTTGGTCGTGGTCAACTGTGATGGCTGCAGGTGCCCGAAGACTGAAAACGTTGAGCACAGTCTACAGGTCATATTTATAAAGGGAATTTAGTGTAACTTCGTAGGATCACTCCAGATGATGCCCAGATGAGATTGTCCCCTTTGGTTGCGATCATTGAACCATGATGGCTGCCCGAGCCCGAAGCCCGAAAACCTTTAGCACAGTCTACAGGTCATATTTATGAAGGCATTTCATTGTAACTTGGTAGGTTGACTTCATATAATGTCTCGATGAGAACGTCCCCTTTTGGACACGATTGGGCAACTGTGACGGCTACAGGGGCCCGAAGCCCGAAAACCTTTAGAACAGTCTACGTGTCATAATTATGAAGGGATTTCATTGTAGCTTGGTAGAATGACTCCAAATAATGTCTAAATGAGAACGTCCCATTTTGATCGCGATCATTCAGCCTTGATGGGTGCCCGAGCCCAAAAACCTTTAGCATAGGCAAAAAGTCGTATTTATGGAAGGATTTCATTGTAACTTGTTAGGTTGACTCCACATAATGCCTAGATGATGACATCCCCTTTTGGTCGTGATTGGTCAACTGTGATGGCAACAGGTGCCCGAAGCCCGAAAGTCTTGAGCACAGTCTACAGATCACATTTATGAAGGGAGTTCATTGTAACTTGGTAGGATCACGCCAGATGATGCCCAGATGAGAATGTCCCATTTTGGTTGCGATCATTCAACAATTATGACTGCCCGAGCCCGAAGCCTGAATACCTCTAGCACAGTCTACAGGTCATATTTATGAAGGGATTTCATTGTAACTTGGTAGGTTTTACTTCATATAATGTCTAGATGCGAACGTCGCCTTTTGGACACGATTGGGCAACAGTGACAGCTACAGGGGTCCGAAGCCCGAAAACCTTTAGAACAGTCTACAGGTCATAATTATGAAGGGATTTCATTGCATCTTGGAAGGATGACTCCAAATAATGTCTAGATGAGAACGTCCACTTTTGGTCGCGATCATTCAGCCTTGATGGCTGCCCGAGCCTAAATCCTTTAGCATCGTCTACAGGTCGTATTTATGGAAGGATTTCATTATAACTTGTTAGGTTGACTCCATATAATGCCTCGATGATGACATCCCCTTTTGGTCGTGATTGGTCAACTGTAATGGCTACTGGTGTCCGAAGCCCGAATATCTTGAGCGTAGTCCACAGGTCATATTTATGAAGGTATTTCATTGTAACTTCGTAGGTTCACTCCAGATGATGCCCAGATGAGAATGTCCCCTTTTGGTTGCGATCATTCAACCATGATGGCCGCCCGAACAATGTAACTTGATAGGATGACTCGTTTTGGAATAATTTCACTGCAACTTGGTAACTTTCGTTGATATGCGTTAACTATTGGGACCACATACATTAACTGTGAGGTCATATTAACCCACCCCTCAGCTCTTTAGTACAGTGTACACCTCATATTATTTTTATCAAAAACATAGCATAAAGGGAACAGAAATGAACATATTCCCAATTATCACAATTCTTGTTCTGGGAAAGCTGTCAGTGAGAGCTTTCCAGAAAATGATGTCAGCTTCTGGTCTTATCAGTATAGGAAGAGAAAAGATACATAATTTTTAGGATTATCCTACACAACTTATTGTGACTTGTACTGTAAAACAAATGCAACTGTAGGCTGATATCTTCAGCTGTAATCTAATTGTGTTTGACACATGTTGACAAATTCTGGGTTACATTGTAAATTCTCTTTATTATCTTGCAATCATGTCAGCTCAGATGACAGTAATTATTGTATATCTTTTAAGATTCATGTAACCCTTTACCTGTCCAAAAGCTATTTTGAAAGAGAATACAGTCTGAAAAAATTGTAATTTTCAAAATATTTTAACCCCTTTTTACTGATTTTTTTTTGTTGAAACAGAATTCATAAATGTGTGCATTTTCAAGAAAATCTTCTTTGAAACTACAAGGCCAAATGGTTTGAAAAAACTTAATGTGACTGATGACTGTAACCCCATCTACCAATGATCCTTATTTTAATCTTCATCGGGTTGCAATTATGGCTGCAATTGTGGCTTATAGTTACTATAGAAACCCTACAGGAAATCACATTTTCATCATCTTCCCTGAAAGTACTGAGCCAATGTGAACAAGACTTGGCAGGCATTGTCTATGGGAGGTTCTCTACAACTGTTACTCATTTTATTCCTGTTGGGTGGAAAATGTAGGCGCCAGAAGCATTCTTTGATTCTGATTGGTCAATTTTGAAAACTCTTCTCCACTGAAACCGCAGGGCCAAATGTTTTGAAACTTTGCATGGTTGATAACTGGGACACCCTCCACCAACATTCCTCATTTTAATGTTGATCGTTTTTCAAACCTGGCCACAATTGCGATTTATAGTTACTATAGAAAAAACCTATAGGAAATCACATTTTCATCTTCTCTCTGGAACTATTGAGCTGACGTGAATCAAAACTTGGCAAGAATGGTCTATAGGAGGCCCTCTACAAACAATCCTCTTTTTGTTCCCATTGGCTGGAAAATATGGTCACCAGAGACATTCTATGATTCTGTTTGATGGATTCAAATGTTTTGAAACTTCACGTGATTGAAGACTGGGACACCTTCTACCAATGATCCTTGTGTAATTTTGATGTAATGTTGCAAACATGGCCACAATTGCAGTTCATAGTTACCTTGGAAAACCTATGGGAAATCACATTTTAATATGTATTTCCAGGTGAGCGATTACAGGCTCTGTAGAGCCTCTATCACAATTCTTTAAAAACGTAGCATACAGGGAACAGAAATTAACATGTTCCCAGTTATCACAATTCTTGTCTTAATTCATAATCCTTTCATAAACATTGAACATTATCCTTTTCATCAAACACAACACACATGTTAAGCTACGGTGTCATTGACACTTTCATTTTAAGATAGAAATAGTATAGTACTTCTCGGACATTCAGCATTCAGACGAAAGAAAAGTCAAGTGAGATATAAAATAATTGAAGTTTTAGGGTTAGGATTTGGGTGTTTTAGAGATATTACGGTGTGGGAAATAGAATTACTCTGCACAAAACAATGTTGTTGTTTTTAAACTTGCCGTTTTTGTACAACTTTATTCGAACAGAACACTCTATCTCCGCAATTTTTCAAGTGGCGGAAACAGATTTTTTATGTTGTAGGTCTCGATATTTTCTACAGACAATTGCTTTGTGAAGCCTTTCTGCTTGTCCAATACTTGTCCGTTAGTATCTTTAGATATTGTGGTGAAGGACAAGTGTGGTTGCCAGTGTTTTCGCGCCCAAAACGTTTCCTGACTCTTCTCATGTACATATACAACGGGCGTACCTGCAGGAGGTTCAGGAGTGCCCCCCCCCCCCCAATAACTGTCTTGGTGAGGACATTGTCGTCAGGACTGGATACAGTGATTTCAAATCTCTCTTGCTAGTGATGATGTACTTTTTCAAAAGACTAGATTTGATATGTGGACTTGTGTCACGCGCACAGTTGGTCAACGAAATGGAGGTAGGTAGTACGGGATTCGGAGTTTTGAGGTCGCAGTATAACCAAGTTAACCCTTTACCCAACGTAACGGACAAAACCGGCCAGCGCTATTCACAAAAATCGCCAATTAATTACTTTTTCATTTTTGTCTCAAAAACATAGGCTATGGCCCCTCTTTGGAACGAGCTCGTTGAGCCCGTTCCAATGAGGGGTCATAACCTATGTTTTTGAGACAAGAAATGAAAAAAATTAGTTATTCAAGAATTTTATTTGCAAGTGCTGTCTGCTTTTCATGTAAGGTAAAGGGTTAGGTACCTGTACGAATTGTGTTAATTAAATAAGAGGTTGCGTCGCGGTTACTGCACGTGTGTTTTATTTATTCACTAAAATGTTCATGCCGTATTGAGCTTTTGAACTTTAATCCCTGACTAATATTCCAACTATATAGACGAAGGCATGTCGTGGTGATGCAGCTGGAATATTAGTCAGACAGGATTTGAGCCATCACAGTCGGAGAAAATCAGTTTTAACACCCCCCCCCCCCTAACAATCGGTAACCTTCGCGATGCCCTTGATCAGAAACACAGCTGCTGAAATGCACGACTGGTATTCAAATATTGAAGAATTATATCTCTAAACTGTATTAATGTCTATTCATTAGCAATTTTATGGACTTTGGTTTCCGAAAAAAAAATTCACCTTGTGTCCCGACATGTTTTATCGTGGCTCCAAGTTTAATGCTTGATATGCGAAGTTTTCTTAAAGCTTATTATTAATGTTTACTGTCAAACAATAACGTGGGGATATTTCCCGATGTTGGCGAAAAGTCAGGTTTCTTTTTGAAAGAATTTGGCCTCAGAATGTGTAATTAAAAACAAATACCCGCCTCGGAGTGTTGTATTATCACAAACATTAAAATAATGCGGGCCACGGGCGATTAAATTTCTAAAGGCTTCATTTCTGTGTACAAATATGAAACGCCTTTCAGGTGCAAACGTAACTCACGATAATGTCATGCAAAAACACCTATCTTCACTGTCAGAGGTGACGGAGGTCCGAGCGTAGATACCGGGGGGGGGGGGGCATTTGGGTACGTGCCGCCACCATTTTTACGAGATAATTGAGAGAGAGAGAGAGAGAGAGAGAGTTTAGGCCAACATTATGTTTACCATAAACCGTTGTAGCTAGGGAACAGAGCGATCAATCGGGAAACCAAGGTGTAGGGCGGGGTATCGGTGAAGTTGTTGGCACACAAAGCACTATAGAATAGACAGATCGCCAAGAAAAACAAAAGCTGAAGTTTGAGCGGCCACTTGTAAATACGATAACACTTAATCAAACCCATGTGATTGCATAGGATCGCCGACTGTCCAGTACGCCTCGGGGTGTAACCTGGGGCATATACATGAATTGTGGTCAAAACGGGGTTTATCTTTCAAGTCAGAAAGGAAGCAATTTCTTGCGTTTTGTAGACGTGTCCCATAGAAATGAGATCTGCTACGCAATATTCTCCATAACCTTAAATCGTTAATGTTCTTAACCTCGGGAAGCTTGGATTCAGCGTAGAGAAGCCTATAGGCGGACATAAGCTGTATATATTTAAATATATATATAAATTAATGATATCACCAAAAGCCCCTGATCTGACACCCCCCCCCCCCCCCCCCCCCCACACACACACACACACATACACACTCACACACACATTCTGTTATACATTTGACCTAGCCCCGACCAGGCCTGGAAATAAGCAGAAAATGCCGAATTCTATATTCTGTACCTTAAGCAGGAAATTTGAAAAAGAGATTGATTCTTACTGATTTCATCTGCATCACATGGTATTATTCATGTTAAACAACTAATTCTGGGGGATACCGAGTAATTTCGTGTGGACTGTGCCAGTTCCATGGACGCTCGACCTGCTATCATGCTTTTTGGGGGGGGCTTGTCGGTAGTCGAGTGGTCTATGGCGCTGGACACTCGACCTGCTAGCATGCCTTTTTTTGGGGGGGGGGGGGGGGGCTTGTCGGTAGTCGGGTGGTCTATGGCGCTGGTCCAGTTTCGCTAGGCTATTGGTGCCGCAGAAATGAACTCTCGTCAAGGCAGTGGTTCGATCCCCATCGGCGTCAGAGTCTTTCATCCTATATATATAAAAAATATATTCCGTTACGTTAAGTGCCGTACCAATGTATACCGCTTCATGGTAACGTCAAATTTAGCGCCATGTTTATCCTAATTGTTAAATGAGAATTAAAAAATTGTTCGAGATGGGTGTGCATCTTACAGGTCGATTTAGTGCTGTCTGGCAAGTGGCCGCCTAGCTCCTAGTCACGAATCTAGTTATAAAATCACCGTTTCATATCTTCCTTGGGTGGCAACAAGTAAAGATATGTTCCGCGTTTCAGGTTGTTCTCTGTATTCAAGAGTAAATTATGCACACAGATACCGTATCATATCGTCCTTGGGTGGCAACAAGTAAAGATATATTCCGCGTTATTACGCGCAAAATTTGTTCTCAGCTTTAAAATTACCAGCCTTCTTTCATTTATCTGACCTCGCCCTGGTAACAGAGTAAGAGGCAAGTTTGCATACAGTATTTAAACATCCAAATACTCCTTGACCAGAATCATCCAAACGCGTTATTCTCCATATTTAAGTGTATTGCGTGCAAAATCACCGTATCATATCTCCCTTGGGTGGCAACAAGTAATGATATGTTCCCCGTTTCACGTGTTTCCCCGTATCCGAGTCTATTACGCGCAAAATAACCGTATCATATCTTCCGTGGGTGGCAATAAGTCAAGATATGTTCCGCGTTTCACGTTGTTCTTTGTATTCAAGTGTAAGTTATGCCAAACAATACCGTATAACATCTTCCTTGTGTAGCAACAAGTAAAGACGTGTGCGTTATTACGCAACAAGCAAAGATGAATTACACCCTATTGCTAAACCCTCGCCCTGGTAACACAGGCAGAGGCACGTTCGCATACAGTATTCACACATCCAGTCACTCCTCCACCCGAATCATTCAAAAGCGCTTCTCCATGCCCCCGTCACAATACCCTATCCACGTCAATCAGGCATCAATGCCGCTAATGAAAAATATAATTTTTTATACTTTCCTTGCGTAGTAATAACCCCGCCCACTCCCCACCCCACTTTCGCGGTCAATTTTTCGAATGTGTGTAAATATCTTGTCCCCACACACTTTTGCAGCATATATATCTCCCACCATTGACCTGTATACGGCCCTGTTATAATGTATGTCTACACTGACGATTGTAGGCTAAAGTGTCCGCGCACCACACCCATCCGTCTACCCCCACACATACTCATGAAGTACACAAAACATATACACGCTATGTTCAACATCAACGCACCTTTATGTGTAATTGCTCTTCACATTAACGTATACCCCCCCCCCCCCCCCCCCCCATCAACAAATTTATAAATAGGAATATTTGGAATCAGTCTTGTCTCCTGAGCCCATTTGGTTCTAGTGTTTGAAGTTTGTTAATCCACAATGCTTCATGTTCCCTCCTGTAAGCTGTATTTTGTTGATTAATTTGTTCAATTCTAATAATTTTAAAATTGTTTATATTATGGTTTTCGGTCAAAAAATAATGCGGTATCGGTTTACTCAGAACCTCAAGTTTTATTCTACTCAGATGGTTTTGCATTCTCTCATACAACTTCACTGCACACGTCGTAGAGAATCCCATATACCAGATTCCTGGACGTGCAGGTGATTTCCTTGGCTATCTAGTTGGCCGTTCCGTTCTTGTGTGGTCTGCGAACTGTTTTGTTTGGAGCATAAATACACAGATTGCACAGTTTCTCTCGTATCTATGAGATCCCGTCCCTTGATTGCTGAACGTTATTATGCTTGTATTGCTACGCACTGTAATGTCTCCCATTGTTTTCAGTCTTTTGTGTCTCTTTTTAATTCAATGTTCGAGCCCCACCAGCGCGTCTGATGTTTCGCAGGACAAAACCATGTAAAAAAAATAACCTGGCTTCTCAAATATTAGGTCCATTCAAATCCGATATCGAGAACTTAAAAAATAATAATAATGTCATTGAAGCATGGCAACGCTCACTCAAACACAACAAAGGCATGAAAAAGAATACACTCTACATTCATGGCTATTCATTACACAAATGCAAGCTCAACCTGACTCTGTCCGCCCCGCGTTCCTGTGTGATATTTTCTCCACTTCAAAACAATTCTCGCAAATGAAAATAGTCGGATTTTTGTTTGGATTTGTAAGAACAACGGGTGCAGTAAGATTGAATTAATTAATTGAAGCCCATTGATCGATAATCACACTTTCATGAAAGCAAAATAATGTTCATACGGGTGAAAGGGTTATATTGGATTGCACCAACGTCATACATCGGTAATGTTAAGACAACGGCAAGCCTGTTTGGCGGGAGTTGGTGCTTGGTGGCCAATTGCGTAGACCTCACATCAAAGATTGTGGTAAGTTTATTCGATTTTTAATTTTAAAATTATTCTCAGAACACATTAGTGTTACCCATTCTTTCAGAAAGAACGTGTCCCATGTTGGTCCTGATGTCAGAGAACACGAGGTTTGTAAGATTTCAAACCCATCTAATCAGAGTTGGGCGCGATACTTTCATGAAACAGCCGTACATGTGCATCACACAAGTGGTTGCGTCCCCAGTTATTTTATTACATACCTCACACTAAGATCGTGAGGTGGGAAAACTTTTCCATTTAAAAATTAAATCACCAAGTGTCTCCGGTTAAAATATTTTGAAGTCCCGATTTATTAAAAAAAGAAGTCAAACAAACAATAAGACAAAGACAAACAAAAACAACAAAGTACCAAAAGGCACTTTCTAACGGCCGCTGTCTCGAAATGCATGTATCATTGAGAGCACGGATTCAATCTGGATTCCAGATCTCCGCTACCAATTACACTGAGAAAGGCTTGACGTTATTAAATTAGACGAGAGTTCAATTAGGTTTGGTCATCACAATTTTTTGCCTTACTACAAATTATTGGAGAGTTCAGGCTCAAGCAAACCAAGTCTATAGAAACGAAAGAATTACATAAAAAAAATATCAGGAATTTTTAGATTTTAACCTAATAAAACTTTTACAAGATTTGGCGAGAAAGTTGTACAACATATATTAACGCCTCCCCTTCGCGTAACGGCACGAGTATGTGGAATTACCTACATAACGACAACTTCGTGGGCTCGCGTTCCCTAGAATACTAAACGAGGTGCGCCTCTCTTTGCAAACCAGACAGCCATTTTTCCGTCACCATCCGATAGGATAGTACGCTGTGAGGACATCCACCCCACAAGTGATGCTGCCAGTGTTCGGACATCTTGAGAAAGTTCCGAGCGAGGATCGATCCCGAGACCTTAATCATGGGAGACCAGCGCGTTTCTTCACACAACCCTCTGAATCGTTTAAGCAATGGTAATGCCGTGACGTCACCATGATCTTCATTCATAAGAATCAATTCATAGATGCTGAATGGTTGTCAAAATATATGCAAACAAGTCAGGAAAGGGAGGAATATTCAACCCAGAGGGCGCATTCAGTGATGCTACCCTGCATAGCAGGGTAGCATCACTAAATTTACCCTCTGTGAACCTCAATCTGAATCAGGGTCTCAAAACTAAACAAAAAGAGGTACCCAGAGGATAAATTGGCCCAATGTATGGGATAACATCATCAAATTCACCCTCTGGGGACCTCATTCTGCAAATGTCAGACTGCTGATTTTCAGGTCTGGGAATATTGTAAGATAAAATGATTATTACCACCAATGGGTTTCTCTCAGATGGTAAGATAAATTATCATCACCACTATGTGTTCTTCAAGAAACTTGATGATATGAAGGTCCATAGATTGTACCACATTGGGAAGGTCTCGTTGAATTCCTGAATAGGAATCCTACAATCACATACGTATCCTCGAAAGGGATTCCTCTAGTGGGATTCCGTAAACCTGCGAGTGGTGTTCATTGGACCATCATTAAAAGAGACTAGTTATGTTAGTTGTGGTAGTAGTGGTAGTAGTTGGCGCCAGTATATGGCTGATAGGTCAATGAAGTGGTGGATTACAATAGCACTTAGAAGCTTAGCAAATAGTGCGTTGCCGCAATGTAGAAAGCAGAGGCAGGGGTACATAGAACGTGTGTAGTGGGGTAGAGATGGTAGAAGCAGAGGACGAAGGCATGGGCCAGTATCTTAAAAATGTGTCCCCGAGTAGCACCTACCAGTCCCCAAAAACACAAGTCTTCAGTCTCAAAACGACGAAACCGTGAATCTGGTTTGGACAGGAAAATAGCAAAACCTTACATTTTCTTGTAGAAAATTAGAGGATGTCTTACAAAATCGAGTATTTTGTAAAAGTTCGATATTTTCCAGTGGAAACCCTAGGGAGATTTATTAAAAAATGAAGAAAGGCCGAAGAAGTTGTTCTATTTTTTTCTATTTCGCCCACGCAAAGTCTACGGTACATTCGACCAAAAAACCCGCGCGTTTGTCGACTGATCGACATCTATTCTACCGAAAACGAAGAGAGCGCAAGCCTGGTCGAACGTGATGGGGTAGAACCATAAAGGAAAAATGCAGAGATATTCACGGTCAACTCGACCAAGAAATAATGTACGTTTTCGTCCGCGACTATAACAACAATCGTCATCGTTCGATTAAGATGAAACCTGTGGAAGCCTGGGGTCCTCGAAATGAAACGACAGTCTGTAGAAATCTCTATCCCACGCAAAACGATAAGGAAACGAAAATCTCCAATATTTACTGTGGGTGATTGAATGAGAATTTTCAAATGGAAACATTTCTAAAAAAGGTTACATGTCTAGATGACCATCAGAAATCTTCGTCATAGTTTACGTGCTCTACACTAATCCCATCACTTACAACAAAGAAGCATTGGACGATGAAAAATCACAAGAACATTTTATGAACAACATTTGCAAAAGACCGTTTCTAAAAAAAAGAAAAGAATATAACAATAACATGACTTTGGAGGGCATTGTGGTTTATTAACGGCCCAACAGATGTGAATAACAACCCGACAGCTTATAAAAGGCCCGAGACGAAGTAAAGGGCCATTAGTAAGCTGAAGGGCTGTTATTCACATCTGTTGAGCCGTTAATAAACCACAAGGCTCGACAAAGTCATGTTATTGCCATTATTACTACTGCGATTCAGAGAACGTTTTGACCCTGTACCTTACATGGCAGCTACAAACAACCAATTGGTCTTCATTCAATTCGCTTGATTGAGATTTGTTTAACCTTTTACCTAACATGAAAAGCAGACGACACTTGCAAACAAATTCTTGAATAACTAGTTTCTTTAAAAAAAGTTATCTCACAATCGGGTTGTTTTTGCACTGTTACGCAACTAAAGTTTAATGTATCTGGGCCCTTGTTCCGAATCCGGATCAAGGGCCCCGGATACAAGCGCGTGATTCTGCTGATGCCAAAACAACGGCATTAATATCATTTTTCGATCTCTTCGCGATTTTCCCTTCAGTTCAGGCCTTGACCGATTAATTAGTTTTGAAATAAAATGTGTTTAAGACATCTCCCGGTTCGTTGATGAAGGAGTGTTGTAATTATCATCAGGAATTGTAATTTTAACGTTCCAATCATTCTGGCCACAACTTTGTATGTGAATCATTACGAATGAACGGCAATTGAATGCTCCGCGCATTAATATTATAGTCCGATAGGTTGGGAATCCCACGACCTTGAACCGAATCAATGAATTTATCGATCGGTGATACAGTCGAAAACAGAAAAGATAAAATGAGCCAATGAAATGGAAAGTAATAAGAAAAAGAACGATAAATAAAAATACAAAAATAGTCCAACTATTATGAATGTGAATCACATATTATAGCAAATGACATTAAAATCCACTTGAAAAATTTTATATGGTTCTTTTGAATAAAATATACGAACGAATCCCGTGCGCCGTCATCTGCTGTTTACGATTTTCCGAAAGCCTAAAATTACAGTTCGTGCCGAAATAGTTTAATTTTCTACTTTAAAATGGACGATTTGAATTCCGATGAGATAAAATCATTAATGGACAGTGATGATGAAACGTATTTTAACTTTGACCACTCATATGCAAACCCACAGGAACTTTAAGCCATTTTTTTAAGTGTTGGTAGTAGTCCTGCACCCCTTTGGGGATGGAGATCAAGTGGCCAGGCAGAGTCACTGCAGCAATGTGAGCACACCCAATCTGTTTTTAATGGTGCTAGAAGTGTAAATAATGCCCAAGCTACCATGTGGACAATTTAGGAGGGGTAGGACCAAGCACAGATCATGGGATGGTTAATAATTCAAAAAGCAGGGCCCCAGTGTTTATTGACATTGAAGATTCAGAGATGGATGAATATGTCGAATCTATGAAAAATGAGAACACTTGCAGAAAGACCCGTTATGTTGTCAATTTATTTGAAAATTTTCCGAGGTCACGCAGAGTGACAGTACCGTTAGGACAACTGAACCCACAGAGCTATCGACAGACATCTTAAGGAAATAAAGTCAAATTTCAGAATTATGACTGACCGTCCTTTTGAAAATTCAAGAAATGTTCTTTGTAGTAAGAGAAAAGAACTTAAGGAGAAGGGAAAAGGGAATCGGCCAAACAAAGCTGATCCCTTAACTGAAAGCGAGGAAAATAAACTACGTGAAAAAGGCGTGATAGGCCTTGATACCCCTCAGAGTTTGCTAAACTTAATGTGGTTGAACAACACAAAATTATTCGGAATGCGGGGTGTCAAAGAACACCACACATAACGGTGGGGGATATTCAGCTACAAGAAGATGAGAATGGCAATGAATTTTTACTGTACAATGAACGCTGTACAAAGACCCGCACTGGTGAGAACACCACAGGTCATCTAAGGGCTTTCACACCGAAAGCATTTGCAATTGCTAATATCCAACCGGAATTGTGCCCTGTTCAGACATACAAAGAATACCGTAACAGACGACCGAACAATACATTGAAGGAGGACCGTCCATTTTATATTCAAATTAATCATAACCGAAAGGGGGCAGCTTCAGTTTAGTATAAGGCACAACCTGTAGGAATACACAATTTGGCCAAAATAATGAAACAAATGGCAGAAAAGGGTGAACTGTGTGGAAAGAAAACGAATAGTAGTGCAAGAGAGGTATTATGTACCAGACTTCTTCATCAAGGTGTAGCCCCAAACACAATAGTTCAACTGTCCGGACACAAGAACATTCAGAGTATCAATAATTACTCTGTTGCAAGTGTAGAAATGCAGAGACAGATGTCCAATATTTTATGCAACATACCTGAACAAAATCTTAATTATTCTCACCCGCAATTTACTACATGTAGTAATGCTTCGCGTTTGGCTTCAAATCCCAAAAGAAAATGTATTACTTCAGTCACTGAAAAAAACTCTGAAATACTGACTCAGACTGATTCACATCATTCTGGCAAGCCCTTAGCAAATGTCATTAAAATCAGTGGTAATTGTACAATTCAGCACATTAATAATAATTATACCAGTACCAGTGAAAGCCAATCTGAGTCCATTCAGGCGAAAAAATTCAGACGAAATTTATGACAGTGATTCTGACTAAGATATCAAGAATGATGTGTTAAAACTATTTTAATTTGTTTGAAATATAATAGTTAATGAGTATTTCAATAATGAAATATATATGCTTCTTCCAATGCAGGAGTCTTTAGTGAAATGAAGTGTTTGTGGAAATAGAATGGGGAGGGTATTTGTCCACCTTTAATTTTTCAAAGAAAATATTCAGCCCCATTCCCACTAACTTTTTTGCTTAATACAAATTTCCGCAATTTTCAATCAATACCCTGTATTTATATAATTATTATTTGTCCACTTGCACAACATGAACAGCAAACATCATTTGGAGTCCGTAACTACTTAAATGTTCGCCCTTTTTTGCCTACAAACTTTACTTTGAGTTCTGAATGGAATCCGCTCATTGACATCATTAAGCTCATTCCAGTGAGGGGTCATAAGCTGTTCTTTAGGTGTTGTTAACAGATGACATTGGCTAAAAATATTTATTTCAGTGATATCTCCATTCCAAATAGGTTGGGAAATATTGACTTATTGTGGAAGCTTTCAGGCAAAATTAAATAGGCCACTAAAGTGTGTAATTGTCAAGTAAAAGTATCACACATGACAAGTGATGGAACTTTGAGACAATAAGAAGGACGCAAATGTTTATACAACTTCTGAGGTGGTCTTATTGAATTAGTGCTCCATTTTTTTCTGGGTTCCAATGCCACTGGTTTCATCTTTCAAGAAGACGAGGAAGCTCATTTCGGTTTTTCAATGTTCTATTAGTTTGAAGACTCACATTCGCAAGCAGAGTTGCGGCTGTATTCGCTGTAAATTGTGCAAAACTCCTTCTATAACCGATTAATGGGATACTTTTAAATATAATAAACTTTACACCAAGAGAAACATTTAATTCATCAGTTATTACTGCAATTTACAATCAAATTCCCGTTGACAAAATACACATAAGATCAATTTCGCAAAAGCACAGTGAATCCCAGCGACTGGGAATTTCTCAGAAGCGTGACGTCATTCTATTTTTAGCTCAACTTGACAAAGTCAAGCTGAGCTATTGCCATCACTTCTCATCCGTCGGCGTACGTACGTACGTACGTTAGTACGTACGTCCACAATTTCCTTTGGCACACCTCACAGGTCGCATTTATGATCAGATTACTTTGAAACTTGGTATGCTTGTTTGGGGTGACCTCTAGATGGGAGCTATCGATTTTCTTCAATTTCCGGCAAAAATGTTGCCACGGCCAATGTTCTTAGAACTTAGTTTAGTCAAACCACAATATTTCCCTTTGGCACACCCTACCGGACACATTTATGATCAGATTGCTTTGAAACCTGATATGCTTGTTTGGGGAGACCTCTAGATGGGAGCTATCGATTTTCTTCAATTTATGTCTAAAACTTTTGCCGCGGCCAACGTTCTTAGAACTTAGTTTAGTCAGAATGTACTCAATATTTCCCTTTGGCACACCCTACAGGGTACATTTATGATCGGATTGCTTTGAAACCTGGCATGCTTGTTTGGGGTGGCCTCGAGATGGGAGCTATCGATTTTCTTCAATTTCCGTCAAAAAATGTTGCCGCGGCCAACGTTTTTAGAACTCGGTTTAGTCAGACCACAATATTTCCCTTTGGCACACCCTACAGGGCACATTTATGATTTGATTGCTTTGAAACCTGGTATGCTTGTTTGGGGAGACCTCTAGATGGGAGCTATCGATTTTATTCAATTTCCGTCAAAAAATGTTGCCGCGGTCAACGTTCTTAGAACTTAGTTTAGTCAGAAGACTCAATATTTCCCTTTGGTACACCCTACAGGGAACATTTATGATCGGATTTCTTTTAAACCTGGCATGCTTGTTTGGGGTGACCTCTAGATGGGAGCTATCGATTTTCTTCAATTTCCATAAAAAATGTTGCTGCAGCCAACATTCTTAGAACTTAGTTTAGTCAGACCACAATATTTCCCTTTGGCTCACCCTACAGGGCACATTTATGATCGGGTTGCTTTGAAACCTGGCATGCTTGTTTGGGGTGACCTCTAGATGGGAGCTATCGATTTTCTTCAATTTCCATAAAAAATGTTGCTGCAGCCAACATTCTTAGAACTTAGTTTAGACAGACCACAATATTTCCCTTTGGCTCACCCTACAGGGCACATTTATGATCGGGTTGCTTTGAAACCTGGTATGCTTATTTATGGTGACCTCTAGATGGGAGCTATCGCTTTTCTTCAATTTTCGTCAAAAAATGTTGCCGCGGCCAACGTTTTTAGAACTCGGTTTAGTCAGACCACAATATTTCCCTTTGGCACACCCTACAGGGCACATTTATGATTTGATTGCTTTGAAACCTGGTATGCTTGTTTGGGGAGACCTCTAGATGGGAGCTATCGATTTTATTCAATTTCCGTCAAAAAATGTTGCCGCGGCCAACGTTCTTAGAACTTAGATTAGTCAGAAGACTCAATATTTCCCTTTGGTACACCCTACAAGGAACATTTATGATCGGATTTCTTTGAAACCTGGCATGCTTGTTTGGGGTGACCTCTAGATGGGAGCTATCGATTTTCTTCAATTTCCATAAAAAATGTTGCTACAGCCAACATTCTTAGAACTTAGTTTAGTCAGACCACAATATTTCCCTTCGGCTCACCCTACAGGGCACATTTATGATTAGATTGCTTTGAAACCTGGTATGCTTATTTATGGTGACCTCTAGATGGGAGCTATCGATTTTCTTCCATTTCCGTCAAAAAATGTTGCCACAGCCAACGTTCTTAGAACTTAGTCTAGTCAGACCTCAATATTTCCCTTTTGTACACCCTACAGGGCATATTTATGATCGGGTTGCTTTGAAACCTGGCATGCTTATTTGGGGAGGCCTCTAGATGGGAGCTATCGATTTTCTTCGGGTTTCTGTCAAAAAATGTTGCCACTGGCAAAAAAAATAACATTGGTACCAATGATCTTCAATTTTGCCATTTCATTAATAACTTACCAAGTTCAAGTTTGTCAATTTGAGCTACAGTGTCATTGACACTTTCATTAAATTAGCGTTCTTTCACTCACTGCGAAAAAGAAATAGTTCCTATTAAAATATTCTTTTAAGACATATTGTGGTCATGTATTGTGAGATAAATATATCATCACCACAGTGTGTGTGTGTGTCCAGGAATTCGGATCAAGTCTCGTTGAAGGAACGGAATCGCATTTCGACTCGCCCTTACAGTACCAACGGAAATAACTTGTACATGTAAACGCAAAATAACGGCGTTTACGGTTCCGTTTGGCATTGCGTTTCTAAACGAAATATAACGGCGTTTTTCGTTTTCAGTGCGTTTGTAAACGAATATGTTTCGTTTACCTTCGTTTAAGTAAACGTTTTATTCGTTTAAGTTCGTTTACATAAGCGAAACTCGTCGTTCATGATACCCGAGCACATGCATCAATTGAGTCGTGTTCAGACAATATCACAACCAAGTCAGTGTGATCATTCGGTGTCAGTGGCGTAGACACTGGGAAGATAATGTGCAGTCCCGTAGGAAAATTATTGGGACCATTCTAGGCGAATTTATGCCTATACGTGTAATAGCATAAAAATATGGGCGTTTTGTGTGTGAGTTGGAGGGAGTGGGGGGGGGGGGGGGCACACCACAAAATTTCCGACCAAACAGAGTCACAAAATTTGGGCTTGCTTAGGCGTACGGGACACCTTTTCGGGGGGGGGGGGGGGGGTGGGTCTCAAATATTTTTCCGAAAAGTGATGCTGCGAGCATTATTGAGTGAAGTGGTCCTTGGGTGGGTTTGGGTGTGGGAGGAGGTGTTCCCCTTCCACAGTTGTAGCTAACGGCCTGTTTATGTCTGTAATTAGCTAGAACAAACTGTTACGCTGGCGTGTCTACAACCCTCAGATGCGATATCAATCTGATAAGACGGTATTACAGGTATATGTACGAACATGGACCTGAAGTCCGTAATATACTTTTTTGGTGTGGTACGACCTGTGGGACGTACTACACCAAAACATTATATTACAGACTTTGTATCCAAGTTAGAACTGATGGGACATAATCCTTTATTGAAGATAAAACTGCCCAAGTGAGTAGGTCAGTCAAACTTGCCCGAAACAATCATAAAAACTGGCCGAAAAAAATGTATTTGCCCCGACTGGAGGGGAACTGCAGTCCTCAAGCCTCCCTGAAACATACGCCTATGTTGGCGTGAACCCCGGTCACCGAAAAGCTGTCTATGTCACTTTGCTCTTTTCGATTGTAAGGCCTGTATGCTGCTTCAAGTGCCTTGGTCGGCGCGGAGGTGCCACCTCCCACAGATGGGGTCGGGGAAAATTATTTTATGCTTGATTCTTTTTACCAGGATACATATACATGTACATAAACGTGAACTTTATTTCTTGGTTGTTTAAAATAATAAAAAAGAGGAATTTTGTCGGTTACCAATCATTGAATATCAACGATAGATATCACGTTTGTATTTGTTAATTGTCAAGATAGATATTACAGTTGCTATTTACTCAGCCAATATGAAAAGACAAAACACAATTTAAAACTTAAAACACCGATATTCCCTTTCCATAATAAAACTTTGGCCAGTCACTGATTTGCCATGGTCCTCTGGTAATTGGATTAAGTAAAGTCAATTAACCACGTGTTTTAATTCGTTTGTTTGATCCCTTCTGTTTGCTACTGTCGGTAATTATTTTATTAGTAGCTCTCATGATTAGTGTGTTTATTTTGCGTAATTGGGGTTATTTTTTATTAGTAGTGTTATTTTTCCGTTTTCAAAGGAGAAAAATAAATGCTGACCATTGGCCCTACAATATTCGAAAACGCCTTTTACGAGGATTCGAAAACGCCCTTTACGAGGAAAACATTCCTCTCTTTTTGTATCAGTCAGAATATTGACTAATATTCTGTGAAAAGGCATTGACCACTTTACCTCATACAACTGAAAAAAATCGTCGTACACAAAAATCAACATTCATATTTTAGGGGTCATAATATATGTTTTGGAAGAAAAAAATGAAAAAAAAAAAATGATCGAACATTTTTCGATATTTTGCTTTTAAAAAGTTCCCAAATGTTAATTATTTCTTTTTTTTCTTCCAAACCACATCTGATGACCCTACTGTGAGGTCATAAGATATGTTTTGGAAGAAAAAAAAATGAAAAAAATGCTCGAGCATTTTTCAATATTTTGTTGCTAACAGGTTCCCCAAATTTATTTAGTTTTTCATATTTTTTTCCAAAACACATCTTATGACCCTACTCAGGGGTCATAATATATGTTTTGGAAAAAAAAAATGATCGAACATTTTTCGACATTTTGCTTTTAAGAAGTTCCCAAGTGCTGATTATTTCTTTTTTTTCTTCCAAACCACATCTGATGACCCTACTGAGGGGGTCATAAAATTTGATTTGGAAGAGAAAACAATGAAAAAAAATGCTCGAGCATTTTTCAATACTTTGCTGCTAATAAGTTCCCAATTTATTTCTTTTATTCATTTTTCATCCAAATCACATCTGATGACCCTACGGAGGGGTCATAAGATATGTTTTGGAAGAAAAAAAATGAAAACATTGCTCGAGCATTTTTCAATATTTTGCTTTTAATAAGTTTCCCAAAATTATTTAGTTTTTCATTTTTTTTCCTAAACACATCTTATGACCCTACTTATGGGTCATAATATATGTTTTGCTAGAAAAAATAAAAGAACTGATCGAACATTTTTTCGATATTTTGCTTTTAAGAAGTTCCCAAGTGTTAATTATTTCTTTTATTTTTTTTGTCTTCCAAACCACATCTGATGACCCTACTGAGGGGTCATAAGATGAGTTTTGGAAGAAAACATTGTACATAACTTAAATTTCACTGATATCACAATATTTATAGATCTTGTTGACAAATAAATTTCTGTTGAACTGGTCAATGACCTTTTTTATGTCTGCCCACACTATGCCTTGTCTTCCTGCTGGCTGTACAGGGAAAACCTGAAACAAAACCTGCTTTAGAATATCCATTTTCTCCACACCTATCCTGGGCTTTCCTCTCGTTCCCGCAACATTCTTGTCCCTAACCTCCCCAACAGTGAACATCTTACGAAACATGTTTCTTGCGAAAGCATTTCTGTCACCTTTTGATATTTCAGCCGTCACTTGAATAAGGTCGGGGTGAAGGATGAAATTAGTGCCCGTCGCGGTTTTATCCATCGCCTCAGCAATATCTTCTTCCTTCATGGACACTGGCAAATTGTCTAGAAAAATATCCAGGAACCTTTTATCAGTAATTTTCAACTTAAGCATTTCTTGGGGGGCCACAGCATTACCAGTGGCGTTGTCAACAACAGAACCATTTTGGAGCATACGTCTACATGTAGTACCCTCTAATTTATCCAATCTTGCTTGCATTTCCGAATTATGTTTTTGAAGATTGGCCATATCTGTCTTTAACTTTTCCAACTCCTGTCTGACCTCAGTTAAAATGCTGCTGCATTCGCACGCTTGTGGCTCGATCTGTGTAAAATCTGGGGATGGAATCGGAGAAGACACCCACGTCTCAGGAAGATAAATACAGGGTAGTATTCCATCATTTGCTATTTCAGCCTCTCTATTATCAGGGATTCGTGTGGATGACAAAAATGAGTTTACCACCTCTGCGGGTGTGTCGTCAACTGGAGGATCCACACGTACTGTCGGTGGACTTGTGGTATCATTTGACAATATCTCCTTAGCTTTCTCGCTGAGGCAATACCGCCCTTGGACCACCACTTCCGCAGCAGAGTTGTTCATGCCAACCTTTTCTGTTGGGATCACATGTGCTGTAGGCTTTGCAGGTTAAGCAGAAACTACAATTGCTGCTTTGTTCTGAAAAGAAAAAAATAACGTCATTGTATTAGCAAGAAGAAAAATGGTCAAGCCTTTTTATTTTATTTTTTCACTTTTCTTTCTTCCAAAACATATCTTACGACCCCTAAGTAGGGTCATAAGATGTTTGAAAAAAAAATGAAAAAATAAATAACACGTTGGAGCTTATTAAAAGCGAAATATCGAAAAATGGTTAAGCTTTTTATTATTTTTTTTATTTTTTCCAAAACACATCTTATGACCCCTAAGTAGGGTCATAAGATGTTTTGGGGAAAAAAAGAAAAAACAAATAACACTTTGGAACTTATTAAAAGCGAAATATCGAAAAATGGTTAAGCTTTTTATTATTTTTTCCAAAACACATCTTATGACCCCTAAGTAGGGTCATAAGATGTTTGAAAAAAAAATGAAAAAATAAATAACACGTTGGAGCTTATTAAAAGCGAAATATCGAAAAATGGTCAAGCCTTTATATTATATATTTTTTTTTATTTTTTTTTCTTCCAAAACATATCTTATGACCCCTAAGTAGGGTCATAAGATGGGGTTTGGAAAAAAAAAATAAAAAAATAAATAACACTTTGGAACTTATTAAAAGCGAAATATCGAAAAATGGTTAAGCCTTTAAATTTTATTTTTCTTTCTTCCAAAACACATCTTATGACCCCTAAGTATGGTCATAAGATGTTTGGGGGAAAAAAAAAGAAAAAACAAATAACACTTTGGAACTTATTAAAAGCGAAATATCGAAAAATGGTCAAGCCTTTTTATTTTATTTTTTCATTTTTCTTTCTTCTAGAACATATCTTATGACCCATAAGTAGGGTCATAAGATGGGGTTTGGAAGAAAAAAATAACAATTTGCAACTTATTAAAAGCGAAATATCGAAAAATGGTCAAGCCTTTATATTTTATTTTTTTTTCTACCAAAACATATCTTATGACCCCCTAAGTGGGGTCATAAGATGTGGTTTGGAAGGAAAAAAAATAAATAACAATTTGGAACTTATTAAAAGCGAAATATCGAAAAATGGTCAAGCCTTTTTATTTTATTTTTTCATTTTTCTTTCTTCCAAAACATATCTTATGACCCCTAAGTAGGGTCATAAGATGTGGTTTGGAAGAAAAAAATAACAATTTGGAACTTATTAAAAGCGAAATATCGAAAAATGGTCAAGCCTTTATATTATATATTTTTTTTTATTTTTTTTTCTTCCAAAACATATCTTATGACCCCTAAGTATCCCTAATCATTACAAAAAATGCTTGCAACGATTTTCGACATGAAATGACACCCCAAAAAATAATATAATTTTTTTCATTTTGACACAACGTCCCAATAAAAATGGATATGCAAGTGACCCCAGCAAGTCTATTGGTGTGGCTTCTGTGACTACAGATGATTATAGTTGATTATTGGGTTATTAAAATCGTGGCAATAAATTATAAATTATAGTTGATTGTTGGGTAATTAAAACCGGTGATCAGACAGTCGCTGCAACAAGATTAGTGACCAGACAGTGGAATAGCTATGTCACTGTCACACGTTCAATTTGTAAAGGAATCTACATGTAGTAACATATTTTTTTTACCTTTTTAACGTTTTTTGTCTTTGTGGTAGTTTGCCCTTGTCTTTGTTCTGTTGCTGGTGTTGGTGTTTTATCTAATGGAGTACTTGATGCAGATGGTGCCTGGTTTGGCGAAGATGGTGGCTCTGGTGACGCAACTCCTTGTGGATTTTCCTTTATGACCTCGCTATAACGTTTGCTCATCTCGGAACTATTTCCTGAATCCAAAACCTACAAAATAAAATGACTGCATGTACAAACTAAGTTCTTGAACATTAACTTCGGTGAGTGGCCGTAACAGTGGAATTTCAATGTGTGATAAGTCACAACAGCAGGACTTCCATTTTCTCATGTTGGTAAAATGAATTTATGGTATCATTTATTGGGAATGGGTCAACTCGCCACCGGGACAAGTCACCACCGGGTCAAGTCGCCACGGGTCAACTGTCCACGGGTCAACTCGCCACCAGAAAAAAAATATATATAAGACAGGTTTGACACTACACACTGTATACAGTAGGGAAATATCATATTTTGACGATTTTTTTTTATACCTTTAGCATTCCTCCCAGCACATAATCTTATAATTGTGAAATATTCTATTTATAAATGGGGGAAAATCGACAGTTACATTGAAAACTTGGAAAACGTTTTGGGGGGATCAGTGGATTTGCGTCAGTTTACTCTTGGATTCACGTTATGAAAGACTGATGTCTTTGATTCATAATTACGCTCTGATCGTTTTGTATCATAAGATACATAATCATGAGAAACTGTCTATTCACATTTTCTTGAGTTTCGTATCAAATCAAGTCAGGGCTGCTAATAGCAGCCATGACTTGATTCGATACGAAACTCAAGAAAATGTGAAGCATGTGGTAAACCATGTGTGGAAACTTATTTCGTGATCTCTCCAGCAACATTCAGCTGGCGTTTGCAGAATTTCATGTTTTGGCCTATATGGATTCGCGCGAATATATTTCGCGAGAATCTAGTTAAGATTCTCGCGATATCGGACGAACTTTAAGCCCTGACTAGTCACATATTTGGAAAAATAAGGATTATAGAAATATCGCAAGCTTTTTATTGAGCCGTCATCACCTTTCAACGGCAGCTGATTCAACAATCTGTGCAATAAAAACATTTTGTCCTTTTAGTGCCAATAGTCCCGGGTCTCAGGGCAATTCCAATTTAATGGTTGTGTTGCCCCCTTCTACTTATAGTTAAAGGTATGTCCGGGTGGAGGGGGGGGGGGGGGTATATTATTAGTTACATGTAGGAATTGCTTTCATTTCAACAAAATTATCACAATAATAAAGAGCAAAAACTTACCTGCAATCTCATTTTGGCGAGATCGCGCGTTAAATTTTGCTATTTATTTTTGGCGATAATTCTGTGAAAAGATAAACGACATGTCGTATAATCAAATAGCTTGTTCACGTATTTCACAAATGACAAGCCCCACATAACCTAAACCAGGGCCGATACTGGTGGGAGCGCTCAGAGCCTTGAATTGTAAAAACAAATCGGGAAGGGGAGAACCCCCAGCACCCCACTACACCACCACCCCCGTCGGGGCTAGGCAATTCGGAAATGGCCTTCGCCTTCGCACCAGGATGCTATCCGACATGCAGAGGTGGGTGAGGTGGCAGGGGAGGGGCGCCCCACACTCTCCATGTCGGAGTTTTATTTACTGCTGGCTTCGGGCCTGACCTAAGCGGAGGTTCAGTAGTTATTTCCAGGCCTACCATGATCGACATTAACTCTCGCCGACCCTGTCGGATATTTTTCAGTTCCTTGTTTTGGGCATACATGTAAGTAAAGGGTTAAAAATAAAACACGTACCTTTCCAACAGCAACCTCGTGCACTCTTCTCCACTGAATGAAGTAAGATTCTCCTATCTTTATTGGGTCTGTCAGTTCTTTAAAAAAAAACCGAGCTTCTCACTTGTATTGCATTGTCTTCAATATACCTCACCAAATGGTGACTCGGCGTTGAAGACATTTTCCGTCGGTTCATTTTGATTCAGAAAAGTCGAGTGATAAATTCAAGTCAAGTAATCACCTTTTTAAAAGGGAAATTTGTTCTGTTTATACTGTCTTGACCAATGACTGCATGTACAAATGTAGGTGTGTCCTAGTGCTTTTAATGTTAAGAACAACATCTTGTTATTTTTATTTTTACAAAAAACTGTTTTTAGACCCATTGTTTTAGATACAAACAGAAAAGGTTCTCAGTGCTTGGTATCAAAGGTTCGTACCGCAGTAAATTTTAATTACAATAACAACCAAACTTAAAATGACAAATCTGAATGGTATTCTTAGAAGAAATATGGGATGCCAGCTTTTATGTGGCTTGGCCGCTTGGGGTCGACAACAATCAAATAGAAAGGGAAATGATACAATGTACATGTATGAATACAAAGTCGAGACAATTTTTAAAACAATGTTTTTTCTGCAAAAATGCAACACCATTACTTTTCCAGAAAACACTTTTCAGAAGCCCTTCAACTTTCAGTTTCGGTTTGAAAATTAACTTGGTATTGATATTGAAACCTAAAAATTCACAAATGGAATTAAAACGCCAGATTTCACGTCCCATTCCAGTCATCCGTTATACGCCTATCTTAAAAGCAAAAACGTACCATTTTAAAAATCTTCCCCATTAATTTGTAACCGTGCTTCGATAAAAGTGAACGCAATAAAATGAATTGTTCCGATATTGCGGAAATGATCAGTCTGTTTGCAAACCGTTTATATGTCGTTCGGTACGTGTACATATAAATGGACTATCGTTTGTCTTCCGTTCAGCTAAACGAAAAAACGTTTAGCTTTCGTTTAGCTAAACGAAAAATCGTTTACCTTTCGTTTAGCCTTCGTTTAAATCATCGAAATACGGATCGTTTATAAACGTTTGGTAAGCGGAAAATAAACCCGTTTTTCGTTTAAATGCTATTTGTGAACGCGTTTACAAACGAAGAATAACGGCGTTTAATGTACAAGTTATTTCCGTTGGTACTGTACGGGCTCATCGAAATACTGTTCTGTTCCTTCACCTGACTTGATCCGAATTCCTGGACACACAGATTGTGGTGATAATATATATGTCTCAGAAACATAGGTTATGATCCCTCAATGGAACGAGCTCGACGAGCTCGTTCCAGTGAGGGGTCATAACCTATGTTTTTGAGACAAAAAATGGAAAAAAAACAATGAAAATTAATTGACGATTTTTGAGAATAGCGCTGGCCGGTTTTGGCCGTTTCGTTGAGTAAAGGGTTAACGTTTTTAATTTTGGCACATGATATTATCGTCTGTTTTCAAACAAACTGGCGTTACATGATTATCACGTGAACGGCACCGGCACTCTTTCAATTGCAACGAAATTAGAAAACTTAAAAACAAACCCGATATTTACCGCTTTTAAGTCAGGAATAAGGCTTAAAATGTTTTCAGACTTACTTACTATATACAGCTGCATGTACTTATGGGACTAACTTTGCTGGACATTTTAAATATTTAATAATTTAAATAAAAATCATATTGTTTACTAATTGAAACCATTTCTGGAAACTGTTTCCATTTTCGAGTGTACGACAGCAAGGAACAAAAGTCACTTGCCGTGTCGGGGTGTTAATGAGGTGTTGAACTCATCAACGGCCCGACACACCACGCGATTTTGAAAGTTGGGCGTTACGTTCTTGTAATGCCCTGTTAAACTTTGTTACTGTACTAGGGAACGCCCTATAAATTGGTAATAATGTTCTATATCACACTTTGGCTATCCCATCTCCAAAAACAACAATCTCTAAAAATGTGGTACCGACCTGGGAAATTCTCAATAACTCTTGCCGATTTTTCGGGTCATATTTTTCACACTAACATCAGCTAACATCACAAAAAATTTCGTAGGATTTTCGTGAAATTTTAGTATGCTGGAGAGCTCAAAAAATAAAAATATAATTATTTTTTATTTTGAATTAATGTCATTTTCAATGTTTTAACGTCGTTGCACGTTTTGACTCCCACCCCGTTGGTGATGACCCTAAACCCCAAACTGCATTGTGCAGTTCAATCAAATAGTCGTAAAATTGTAAACGTTATGAGGTTATTGGCGACCGCGGTCGGAAAACGTCAAAATTTAATTTCACTGCCTAAGGTGTGACGGCAAGAGGAATAGATTAGCTCAAACAAGTGTGCAGTTTCATCCAAATTGTCATAAAATTGTTAACGCTATGATATTATTGACGATCGGAGGTCGGAAAACGTCAATGTTAAATTTCACTGCATAAGTTGAAATCAAAGCAACTTTTAGTTCTCTTGGTCTCAAATAATAAGCTGGAAAAAAATTGAAAATCCGACCTCCAATACCGGAGATATAAAGTCAATACCGACAGAAGTTAGTCTCCTCCCATATGATGACAGTCCTGACTCCAAAGCTATAAAACATAGCAGTATAAAAATAACCCAGAGTTCAAGAGGAAAACATTTGCTCCAACGTTGTGCAGCTTCATCGAAATTTTCTGAGGCCATGACGTTATTGGCGATTGAAGGTCGGAAAATGTCAAAAGTAAAATTTACTGAATGAAGATGAAATCAAGAGAACTCTTAGAAATCATCGTCCGGAATAACAAGCTGAAAACATTTGAAAATCCAACGTCAAATTCCGGAGATATGACGTAAATACCGACAGGTGTTAGTTAGCCTCTCCCATTTTAGCTCTATCTCCCTCCTAGCTATATAACATGGCACTAAAATAAAAACCCAGACGTCAAGAGGAATCGATTAGCTCTAACAATGAGCAGTTTAACTCTTGACCCAACGAATCGCCCACGTAATATGCAAATTCAGCAGCTGAAAAAATATTATTTTTCAACAAAATTCAACAAAATCATATCATGTGACCCCTCATTGGTACGAGCTCGTTCAATGAGGGGTCGCATGATATGGTTCGTGAAAATTTTTAAAAAATGATATTTAAAATAATAAATTTCGATATCGTCTGCGTTGGGTAAAGGGTTAATCCAAATTGGCGCCAAATAGTTAACGTTATGACGTTATTGGCGGAAAACGTTGTTATGGTCGGAAAACGTCAACATTACCTTTCACTTCATAAAGTTTAAATCAAAAGAACATTTAGCACTTAAGTTCCCTAATAACAGGTTGAATACATTTTGAAAATCAGACGTTAAATACCCGATATATAACGCCAATACCCACAAGCGTTACCCACTCACATATAGTACGATAATAGTACCACACACGTAAAAGAAATTGATTAGCTCAAACATTGAGCTGTTTTGTCAATACACCTCCTCGTTGTTGGACCCACTCTGTGATGGACGCGTTTCCTTGGATGGCACTTCTTGAAATTAGCTTGCGATTTCAAAATGATCTAGTATAAAATATTTAACCCCACCCCCTCCCCCATTCAAGAGATAGAATCCATATTCCATTCCAGGCAAGCCACAACGATGGTATTTCTGAATCTAGACAACTCCATCAGTTCTTGGTGAACGATACTACCCCTAATGAGAGTGTTGACAACCAGGGTGTAGGCGAGAGACAGAATCACATCGATCAAACCTCGATACCCAAAGGAACCTTTTTGTTGTTTCGAAACATATTTGTGGGTTCATTGAAGGTTACAACAAAATTATATGCGCATCCAAACATAGCCTTACACTAACGCAAAAGGGATCGTGAGAGATAGGGGGAGGATGCTTAAAGGGGTCGTGTGACCAAGATATCGTGGTTCGTGCTACCGACCGACGCCAAAAATATTCAACTCCAGAAGACTATCGAATCGAAAACTCTTTTACCTCGAGATGCAGAACGAGACAGTGGGATACCACCGTGAGTGTTCCCAGAACGAAATTTGTCTGTGAGAGATTGGCCATGAAATCCTCTTCAGAATGGCCGCGTTTTATCACAGTGACATTTCAGACCGACAGGGATGGGTAACAAGAAATAATCCACCCCTATTCGATTGCTTGAACGTGAAAAACATGCACGTGATGCTCATCAATTCGAGATATACGTTATAACGCCTCGTTTGATCAGAAAGACCTTTCTTGGATATACGCTGATGCTGCAGATTTCAGTCGGAAACATCATGGTTTGGACGAATTGATAAGCAATCCGATATAAAACGCTCTATCTCCTGAACGTATAAGATGCTAGCAAACAGAGTAAGAAACTTAAGAATAGCGTTAGGACATTTAGGTCAAGATGTAGTTCGATAAAACGCACCTGGATGAACCGAATCTATCGCTCAAGTCATTTCTGACTGACTGTCGTCGTTTCAATCAGATGGAAAAAATGTTCATTCAGAAAATAATAATAAAAAAGATAAGTAAAATATTCGAGACAAAAAAAAATGCAAAAAGTTCTCAGAACGCAAGTATTAACATTCTACACATTTATTTTTTCTTTTTTTGGGGGGGGGGGTGGGGGGTGGGGGGGGGGGGTTGGGTGTTTTTTTGTAAATTATTTTAAAAGTATTCATTTTTAATTCGGATGCTCACTTTTATATTCTGAAAAGAGTAAATTGTATTGCCAATCTAACATTCGTGATTCGTGATCGAAATCTGAAAAAGTGTTCATGAATTCGTCAAATATTGTGTCGGCGTTTGTCAGAGGACTCACATTGGTTAATAATAACACATGTTTTTTATTCAGTCGTCTATCGTCATTTTCGTAAAATATCCGAATCCTTTCGCAATATGAATCGATTCTTCTTGTTTTTTACTTTTATCGTGTTAATCGAAATCAAAAACATTTTTTTTTTTTTAAATTGGATTATTTCCTAATTCGTTCTATATTTTTTGTATGGAATATTGATTCTCAGGCTTCTCGGTGTTATTCGATAGTATAAAGTTCGTTTTCTACACCGTTCACCACAATATTAATAGCTTCTTTATTCGTTGTGTCACTAGAAGTCAAATTAATTTTAATTATCTCTTCAATCGGCACGGGATAACCTATCGGACCATGTAGAGTTCCCGTCCCTCCCTTTCTGAAGGACTATTCCGTTTTGCCCGAAACTAACGCACCAATCCCTTCGGCCCATATCGCTATCAACTATCTCAAAATAATTACAAGATTAGTAAAGTCTGACGGTTCCGAAGCTGAAGACATAAAAGAAATTTTGACGGAGCAGAGAGATTTTTACCAAAATTTAAATTCTTCCAAAGTGTCCCCCTCAACCCAAGACAATGAAGCGCAAAACCAGTTCTTTGACACAAACAACCGTTTTCTTTACTTCCTCGATCAAGATGAAAGCGACGCGTTAGAAGGCCCTCTATCCAAAATGGAAAGCCTGTCAGCTCTTAAGGCAATGGAAAATTGTAAATCCCCTGGATCCGATAGTTTTACAGCCGAGTTTAATAAATGTTTTGGAAGGACCTCGGTTCATTTCTAGTATATGATCCATAAACCATGGTTATGTCTGAAATGAACTGTCTATTACACTGAGATGCGACATTATAACGTGTATTCCAAAGCAAAATAAATCCAACTTATTCTTAAAAATCTGGCGACCACTATCACTAATTAATGTGGACGTAAAGATAGGATCGACTGCTATAGCAAATCGTCTTAAAAATGTTTTACCAAAACTAATTTCGTACACTCAGTTAGGTTTCATGAAAGGAAAATACATTAGGGAAGCTACTCATCTAACTTTTGATTGGTTACAAAAATTCGAAGACCTCGACTTTTGATTGGTTATAAAAATGCGAAGACCTCAATATATCAGGTATCCTTGCCCTATTAGACTTTGAAAAGGTTTTTGACTCCCTCGAGTGATCCTTCATTGAGAAAACACTAAAATTTCTAAACTTTGGTCCATCAATATTACAATGGTTTCAATCATTTTATACCAGTTTATACAGTTATGTTATAAATAATGGTCACTGCTCAGACAAACTAAATTTAGGCCGTGGTGTAAGACAGGGTGACCCACTTTCGCCGTACCTTTTTATTTTATGCGCGGAGATCTTGAGTGCAGCACTGAAATATGACCCTCACATAAACGGTATCTCCATAAATAATTCAGAATATTTAATAAGTCAGTATGCCGATGATTCAACACTTTTCTTGAAAGACGATGGCCACTCATTAAACAATGCTCTGAAGGCAGGAAACGCATTTTCCTTTCTATCTGGACTTACGGCAAACTTTGACAAAACGCAAGTGATATGGATTGGGTCTAAAAAAAGTTGTAAGAGAAGCTACAAACAGAACAGACAGTAAAATAGAACTACGATGCCACGTTTACCATCTTAGGTATTCAGTACTATTTGTTCGATGAGAACTATAGTCTGATAAATGATAATACTAAAATGGGAAAAAATGAAAATTCACTAAAAGGCTGGTCTTTCCGAAATTTAACATTACTTGGTAAAACCACTGTGGTAAACACTTTAGCAATCCCGATCTTAATACACTGCTTGTCAGTTCTTTCCAACCCACCATAGGGATTTTTTAATAGATTACAGTCATTATTTTTTATTTTTTTGTGGAATGGAAAAAGCGAAAAAATAAAGCGATGTGTTGCTATTAATTCTCAGGAAAAGGCGGTCTAAACATTCCCCACATAAAATCATATGGTCATTCTTTGAAAATGTGTTGGATTAAGAAGTTATTAGATCCTACTGATCTCGCGCCTTGGAAAACACTTTGAAAAAAGTGGCAGCTATAAAATTTGACATCTCCACAAGAAAGGCTTAGAAATTGTAGCAAAAAGTACAAATAAGTTCTGGCAAGATGTTCTAAATTCATGGGCCAAATTGGATGCGAGGGTAACACTAGATGAGTCGTCAGAGGAAATATTCTCTGAAACATTATTTTATAATAATAAAATTCGAATAAATAATAAACCTTTTTATTGTAAAAACTGGTGAGAAAAAGGTGTCTATTTTCTCAATGATATCGTAAATGATAACAAACAACAGCTCACATTTCACGAATTTTCAGAGAAATTCAACTTTACCACACCTTTTACTGTCTACCAGGGAGTAATTGAGTCCATACCAAAAACGTGGAAAGATGCAATAAAACATACCCCATACGTGGAAAACGCAAAGAACCGAAATATCGAAATGCTAATCGGTTGTCAGAAAACTTGTAAAACTTTTTATCCAAAATTTTCAGACCTAGTAGCTATGAATCCTTCCTACGTGCAGAGCAGGTGGAGTGCTCTTTTAGATATCAACTTCCAATCAGAAGATTGGGAGATGATATATAGAAGTGCATTTAACGTCACAGACGACACCTATCTCCGGTGTTTACAATTCAAAATTCTACGTAGAATATTATATACCAACGCCAGACTATGTAAATGTAAATTATCCAAAACTAAGTTACGCACCTTCTGCAGCAATACTAGAGAATCTATTAAACATTTGTTCTTTAATTATCCTGTCTCTAAATCAATCTTGCTACATTTCTCGGAACTATTGAGTAACAGATGTAGCATACCGTTTCCACTTTCCCTCGAATCTGTCGTTTTCGGATTTTGGGAAGCACAAGACGACGATGTTTTGAACATCGTGATACTAGTCTTCAAACAATATATTTATACCTGTAACATGACAACTCGGACGCCGGATATTCTCACTTTTATACAAACTCTGAAAAAATTCGCAAACGTTGAACGTGTATCATCTTACAAATATCCTACAAAGAAAGCAAATGTTATTAAAAACAGATGGAATCACTTACAGCCGATTTTAACTGTAACTCCCGAGCAGTGTCTAAATATTAGTAGTAATTCAGATTGACACGGCAGTTCTTTTTTGTCTACATGTATTATTAGACGCACCAAACCAGTCATAATTCTCAACTCCATTGATACCGTTTCAAATACACCATTACCCTGCCAGGATCAAAAGATATCCCTATTGTCAATACACTATATTATAATTTTTTTCCATTTATTTTGAGCCTATTGTATCTGCTACACATTTTCTGTAATGATGTTTTGTTATCTGAATAAAGATGCGAAAAAAAAAAAAAAACTCAGTCTCGTATATTTTATTTTTTTCACTACCGAAACCAGAATTTATGCATCCCTCGTGTGTACCGGATCTCGTATATTCGTGATTCGATGTACTGCCATGTCTAGCGAACGTTATGGTTTATCGACAGATCTCCAGACTTTAGTCTCTGTTCACGGCGCTCGATCCGAATTCCGGGTCGATCTCAAGACAAAATAGATTGTGACCATTCATGTCGATTCCAGACTGTGTCATTCCTCCTAATTTTTTTAGGACTGATATTTTGATAGGGGAGAATCGATGTATCCTTTATTGACCTCCGTCCATTCTGAATCTCCTTTCTCGATTTTCAATAAATTAATAATCTTATTCAATCTGGCGTCTAAACCGGTCTCCATTTCGTTCCTGGCCATTACATCGAATATACCTTGCTCATAAAGTGTCGACGTATATCTTACTTACCGCGTCGTTCTTATCCACATAGTTTTTAGTCACCACACCGCTGAGCTCTACCAGTTCGGAAAGATAATACAGCTTTATGAAAATTTATGTTCAACAGGTTTTTGTTGAGGTTCGTATACCTTAAAAAAATTATCATTCAAGTAAGCCACGGGGATTTCGTCACCGTCGTCGTCGACAGTGCTTGTGGCGGAGGTCTTTCTTTTTTCGCATCCCAACCTCGCTTATTATTATTTATCTAATGACATTTTTTCATTTATATAAATCTACTTTTTAATTTTTTAAAATTACCTCTTTTTACATATATATGTGATTTTTTTCATTTTAATGTAAAGTCGTTGATGGGGATGTCTCGTAGACCATCTCCTAAGAATGTGCAGGCATAAGTGTCCGCAAAACACATAATCTGGAGACTCTGCTTGTTCCGTATTGTGAGAAATGGATGATTTCAAACTATTCCTTAATTCGCAAGGCGGTGCGATTCCAAGACTATCGAAATGATAATTTTTAATTTTTGTAGACCATGCCACCCAATGAGTACCATCACCTAATAGATCGCCCGAATTCAAAATCCCCCATTACCTCTTCTGTAGATAATTTTGGTAATGTATCGCGAGGAAAGGTACTTCGAAAGTGTTTTATCTTTAATGCTTTGACCGCTTCTGACAAATCAATATTGGTTAAGAGTTTATTTGGTAAAATAAATATGTGTTATGTGCACATTGTACTTGTACAGAATCTTTTATCGCGATGAGACTCGTTTTGGGGGACGTGTAGCTACGAGTCGCGCTTGCGCGACGAGTAGCTATACCTCACCAAAACGAGTCGAGTCCCGACAAAAGATTGTACACAAGCACAATGAGCACATAACACACTTATCTTCACCTCAGTCCAAAAAACCGATAATCATGACTTCTCAAAAATAAATGTTAATAAACAAATAGCCACACTTTCAATTCTCTCAATCCGACGGAATGTGAAGAAATAGTGAAAAAAGAATAATCAATAATGCTTTGAAATGTAATTTTAGCCCAAGTATGCTTTTGCCGTCAAACAACGATATTTCTAACCAAACTCAATTCATTTCATGGGGTCACCCAAGGCACAGATGTCTGGTTAACTAGAAGAACTAGGGAATTATATTTTTGTAGTGCGCATGAATCTATTTAAATACATGACGTCACTTCATTCATAATTTTTAGAAGCGATCAAATCATAATGAGGTTGACGTTACGTTTCAGAATTCTCTCCCTATAGCTTTCAAATTTTCTGATTCACCTCCATCTTTTTTGTTTTGTTTTTTTTACATGGTGGTTGGTTTGTCTAATGGGTCGTGCAGCTCCCTGCAACGTGGAATGCATGTTGGGGCAAACTTGATGCATCGTCCATTGCAGCATTACTTATTTATTTATTGGTGTTTAAGGTCACATACTTATGCACAATGGCTAATCATGACCGTGGCAGTTTTACGTGTGGGGGAAGCTGGAGTACCCGGAAAGAACCACCGATCAATGACGAGTAGCTGCCAGCTCCCCAATATCGTAACTCCGCACTGCAGCACAGGCAGGGTTAGATTGGTTGGAGACATGCGCACCATCGACGTGCAGTACGCCTTGGTACACGGCGTCATGGTGCCCCCATGTGGACAAACGGGGTTAAGTGCCTTGCCCAAGGACACAACACGGGAGTCCGAATAAATCGCTCAGACGGTCACCTATCCGAGGACTAACCGGGATCGACGTTGCTTAACTTCGGTGATCTGACGAGAACCGGTTACCGCAACGCCACCGCGCCCCCATTGCAGCATTAAACATTTTTGAAAGAAATGACTTGTGATTGCCAGTAGCACTGAAATAGTCCGTCAGGCTCGCGTGCGCTCTATTCTTCTCGCGATATCATGTGACTTTTATCGCTAATGCAATAGCGATACAAGATCTTTTATCGCCGAATTTTTATCGCTACTGATATTGCTGTTTACGATTGCGTTTTTGGTACATGGTAGATAAAACCTTAAAATTATATATGTAAGCTGAAACAAGGACTGTTACATCCTGCAGACAGAAAAAAGTATGCTCCAAGAAAGAGTTATTCTAAGTAATATGGAGATGTCAGGAAGACAGCCATCCAGCTATGATGTCTCCAAACAATGTGCCTACTCACATACATTATGCGTAATGTAATCCACTGCACCTCTATATCCTCACTTCCACAATTTTCGAACTTTTCATTTTGTCATCATTAATTTTTTATATTGTTTGTTTGTGAGATGGTATATTGTTGAATAAATTTCATTTCATTTCATTTCAAACCTTCTACTGATATACACATAATTTTTTTTTCTCTGTAAGGGTGTATCTTGATCTTGATTTTGTGAGATGGATGGAATCGTCGAGCAATGTCCGTGTGCTGGGGGTTCATCTTCCATCTGGTAATTATGAAATGCTTTCAAATGCAATTTTAGCATCCATTTCCGAAGTGTTGAGACGAATGTCAGCCCTATTCCTGTTGTTTTTAATCAATATTCTGTACACGCAAATGTTTATGAGTTTGACAAAATCTGTTTCAAATTCTGTCTCGGTCAGCGTTCTCAAGTAAGTGCTGTGATGAAAATATATTTTTATTCGGAGACTCTCTTCGAATCTGATGACGCGATGTATATCGATTCATCGCTAGTGTTTAACCGATGATCGGAACCGACCACCACAATCGGCCGATTGTGGGAAATCGGATGACAACGGCAACAGCTCCAGGAACATCGGTTCAACAGATTGTTGCCAAGCTGTGTGTGATGATTCATTAACCGCATTTTATTATCTTCTGCAATTGTTCAATTGTTAATGTAAAATGATGTCAATGATACCATCCAATAAAGTTGATAAACAACCACAATATCTGTCCTTATCTCTCTAGACGCTCCTTTACGGGACATACATGTTAAGTGACATGTAAAGCTTACAATTGAGCGCACTTGCGGCAATCGCCAGTTCATACAGGAAAAGTGAAGGTTACACCCCATTGACTCAGGTCGCAGTAAAATTACCAGTTGCGAGCACTTGGGCGGTAAATGTGGCTCTGAAAGCCACGTTTAGCGCCCAAGTGTGCGCGACTGATAATTTAACACTGTGACAAAATGTTCAGTTTGATGCAGTTCTTTCGAGACTCGACTTGGCTAGTAGTGCACGGTATTTAATCGGAATCGGCATCGCAACCGGCCGATTGTGAGATCAAATAACCGGTACTCAGTCAGCGGCCATTTTGGGTAATCGGTTGAACACCATTCATCGCATGTCGGAATATATGTATTATTTCAGATGTTCCGTAGACTACATAATTAAGTTTGTTGCTTAAATTTTGGAATAAGTTTATCCACTTCGTTCACATCTGATCGTTTGGGTGCCAGTGAATAATCGCACTGGTGCCAGTGAATAATCGTTGTGCGTGTCGTGTAATTGTGCTGGGTCATCTAGATCCACTTCTAAAAGGCGTTGAAAGTCTCTCCAAATTTCTAACCCCTCTCATTTCGTCGCCCATTATTTATTTATGCATTTTTGCTGCACGTCGATAGTCTACATTCTGTTTCTTTGCGGATGTGTTTTGGCAAGTTTTGGCACCCTATGTAGGTAGCAAAGACTTCCAAGAAATAACTGACACGGTTCTTAGAATGTAGCTTGCAAGTGTATAGAAAATATGCCTGCTGCGAAAGATGATCAAAGTCAACATTCGGACTCTAAGGGATAAAGAAGAACCTGTTGTTCACCCTGGACATTTCTGGTCTGTATCGGACGACTCACAGCCCAATCGTATAATATTTTGGTATTCGAATACACAATGTACTTACTCAGTTCGTTCGAATCGAATTGTTTGTTGTGTTTCGCATATCTGTGAGATATCGTGGATACTCCGCACCCGAGACCTGTACAACATATTCCCGCGGATAAAAATCCAATTGGATTCCGGTCGGGTTCAACAAAGCATCCCAAGCCATGTAATACTAAGCCGGAGCTGCATCGTGATGTGTAGAAGAGACGATTCGCAAATTTCCGAACATGTTCGCCAAGAGAAGTACGTCGGTTTTCAGATATAAATCCTGGAAATCTCTCATGGATTTAATGTCGAATAACGTCCAAACTTTGTGGGTGGGCGTATCGTATAATCATCTTGAACAAAAAACTTCTCTATCGGGTAATGAGGTCTCGTCGAATCTTTCCATATCGTTCATGTAATTATACGGATAGACTTCTTTCCCCAACATGCTATCTAATTGCTGCTCCTTTGCAAAGTGTTTAGTCACGATTTTAAGTTCCCTCTTCTCTATATTGCCGAATGGTTTCTCGAGATTGGCAGACATGAATTTGAAACTGTCTATGAAACGTATTTTATACCACGATTACCTGTTCTGCGATATATGAAAAGCCCGTGACATAAATTTTAGCTTTACACATCAACCGTGGTGAACACGCAAGCTATGGGATTTCAATAGTAAAAATTTACACCTACAGTAGAACTACATCCAAGTTGACCTTTGGTGACGTCAACCTGAATGCAAACTTGTCTAACTTTATCGCACGTCGCCTCACGAAGAGTGAAATGCAATTATTTATTACGTTTTAAATGGGTTTACCTCATAAGATGCCAAAAATTAACAAACATGCATTGTCTCATGTTAATAAAGCATGCATAACTCGAAATAGTATGTTATTATGTTATTAAAACGGAAAAGGCTTAATTTCTTTTTTCATTTCATTTCGGCGATAAAATTGACAGCGGAAGTACTGCCCACCGATGCTCATGTGAACAAAAACAAATTCGCACATATGTACGTCTGCTGCTCAGTAAAGTCGAGAAAAAATAATAGTGACTTTTA